>JAIOJX010000030.1:188675964-189925964 GCA_022376925.1 Tragulus kanchil | reverse complement strand
TTTTTTTCCTTTCATACAACTTCATTCTTTGGCCTGTGTTCCTACCATTGCAAAGGCCTCTCTTGGTGCCTTCCTTGCGGAGCAATGGCTCTGGGCTCATGCGCTCCAGAGCACTGGCTTGTAATAGGACACATCGGTCCAGCTGCTCCGCAGCACCTGGGATCTTCCTGGGCCAGGGATCGAACAGGTGCCCCTTACACTGCAAGGTGGACTCTTTACCCACTGGACCACCAGGGAAGCCTAATTGCACTTTTCTTAATAAGGGCTTCCCTGGTGGCTCAGATAGTAAATAATCTAGGCTGGGAAGATTCCCGGAAAAGGGAAAGGCTACCAACTTCATTATTCTTGCCTGCAGAATTCCACGGCTTATCCATGGGTTGTAAAGAGTTAAACACAACTGAGTGACTTTCATTTCACTTTTTTTTAATAGAATTGTGTTGCAGCCATTTGTCAAATGCCTTTTTCCACCCCTCATGTTTGAAAATTATCCTTGTGTTTGAGGAATGCTCTATTTTATGAGTTTGCATCTCTCCAAAGTAGAAGCCAGGCATAAACTTTTTCAGCCTCAACAGTACCTAAATGCAGGCATGTGGTGTAGGCTCTGCTAATCAGATGTGAACACCTGGTAGATTCTATTCTTTAGATTGCAGATGGTGAGAGGGTCCAGTCAAAGGATGCAAAGATCCAGTCAAACTTAGTTATGCCTAGGGGCATCGGCTTGGCCCAATAAACCCACAGCAAACATCATTCTCGATGGTAAAAAATTGAAAGAATTTCCTATGTCCACCCTCACCACTGTTACGTAATATAGTTTTGGAAGTCCTAGGCATGGCAATCAGAGAAGAAAAGGCAATAAAAGAAATCCACTTCAGAAAAGAAGAAGCAAAACTGTCACTGTTTGCAGATGACATACTATACACAGAAAATTCTAAAGCTGGTACCAGAAAACTACTGGAGCTCATCAATGAATCTTGCAGAGCTGCAGAATACAAAATTAATACACAGAAATCTATTTCATTCCTATACACTTAACAATGAAAGATCAGTAAGAGAAATAAAAGAAACAATCCCATTTACCATCACATCAAAAGGGATAAAATACCTAGAAATAAGATTGTACTTTTTTTTTTCCTTCAAATTTTGGCCTCTTTTATTGTTTATTTTTTTCCTTTCATACAACTTCATTCTTTGGCCTGTGTTCCTACCATTGCAAAGGCCTCTCTTGGTGCCTTCCTTGCGGAGCAATGGCTCTGGGCTCATGCGCTCCAGAGCACTGGCTTGTAATAGGACACATCGGTCCAGCTGCTCCGCAGCACCTGGGATCTTCCTGGGCCAGGGATCGAACAGGTGCCCCTTACACTGCAAGGTGGACTCTTTACCCACTGGACCACCAGGGAAGCCTAATTGCACTTTTCTTAATAAGGGCTTCCCTGGTGGCTCAGATAGTAAATAATCTAGGCTGGGAAGATTCCCGGAAAAGGGAAAGGCTACCAACTTCATTATTCTTGCCTGCAGAATTCCACGGCTTATCCATGGGTTGTAAAGAGTTAAACACAACTGAGTGACTTTCATTTCACTTTTTTTTAATAGAATTGTGTTGCAGCCATTTGTCAAATGCCTTTTTCCACCCCTCATGTTTGAAAATTATCCTTGTGTTTGAGGAATGCTCTATTTTATGAGTTTGCATCTCTCCAAAGTAGAAGCCAGGCATAAACTTTTTCAGCCTCAACAGTACCTAAATGCAGGCATGTGGTGTAGGCTCTGCTAATCAGATGTGAACACCTGGTAGATTCTATTCTAGTGAGATGGTGGCAGATACTTCAGCAACTAGAACTGGGAATGATAGAGGGTCCAGTCAAAGGATGCAAAGATCCAGTCAAACTTAGTTATGACTCTGCCTAGGGGCATCGGCTGTGATGTCTCCACTGAAGCTGAAATGCAAAATAGTCTGGTCATTGTTCCTGGCTGAGTAGACCCAATTTTATCACTGGGCCATCCAGAGACGCAGTGAGCCACCTAGCATCTTTCACCAAACTATATCTCTGCTTAAACTAAGTAGACAGAATTTAAATATTTATAACGGAGAAGTCTACCACACAAAAAAAGCTGTACAGGAATTTCCAGTGAAGAGGGAAGGTACATCTATCTGTCAGGTAGGCTAGGTTAGCGACAGTAATAAGCAATTCAAAAGCTCAGTGACTTACACTATGGAAGTTGATTTCTCACTCATGTTGGACATCATGGCTATTGTTGATTGACTGTGTTCCATCTTTTCCTTCACTCTGAGATTCAGACTTTAGGTGCAGCCCCTATTCGAAATATTGCTGGTGTCATGAGAAAGACAAAAGAGAACAATGTATTATAAGTTGTGAACTGACTCTGATGGCATCTTCTGGGAAGTGACACTTTGTGATTCATAGTCACTCTTGAGTTGGACAGGGCTGGGATATATAAACCTCCCAAAGAAGCTACATGGGCTATGTTGAAAGGTAATATATTCTACAAAACCTACAAATAGCTAATATTTAATGAATGCTTATTTTATACCAGCCAATAGGTTAAGATTTATAAACATAATCTTAAGTTTTACAATGATCCAGTTTTGTTATTCTCCCCATTTTACAGGTGAGAAAACATAGGCTTAGTAAGACCATGTTGCTCTTAGTCACTCAGTTAATAAGTAAGGGAGGCTTAGTTTTCTTTGAATTGTGTTGCAGCCATTTGTCAAATGCCTTTTTCCACCCCTCATGTTTGAAAATTATCCTTTTTTGAGGAATGCTCTATTTTATGAGTTTGCATCTCCAAAGTAGAAGCCAGGCATAAACTTTTCAGCCTCAACAGTACCTAAATGCAGGCATGTGGTGTAGGCTCTGCTAATCAGATGTGAACACCTGGTAGATTCTATTCTAGTGAGATGGTGGCAGATACTTCAGCAACTAGAACTGGGAATGATAGAGGGTCCAGTCAAAGGATGCAAAGATCCAGTCAAACTTAGTTATGACTCTGCCTAGGGGCATCGGCTGTGATGTCTCCACTGAAGCTGAAATGCAAAATAGTCTGGTCATTGTTCCTGGCTGAGTAGACCCAATTTTATCACTGGGCCATCCAGAGACGCAGTGAGCCACCTAGCATCTTTCACCAAACTATATCTCTGCTTAAACTAAGTAGACAGAATTTAAATATTTATAACGGAGAAGTCTACCACACAAAAAAAGCTGTACAGGAATTTCCAGTCAAGAGGGAAGGTACATCTATCTGTCAGGTAGGCTAGGTTAAGCGACAGTAATAAGCAATTCAAAAGCTCAGTGACTTACACTATGGAAGTTGATTTCTCACTCATGTTGGACATCATGGCTATTGTTGATTGACTGTGTTCCATCTTTTCCTTCACTCTGAGATTCAGACTTTAGGTGCAGCCCCTATTCGAAATATTGCTGGTGTCATGAGAAAGAAAAAAGAGAACAATGTATTATAAGTTGTGAACTGACTCTGATGGCATCTTCTGGGAAGTGACACTTTGTGATTCATAGTCACTCTTGAGTTGGACAGGGCTGGGATATATAAACCTCCCAAAGAAGCTACATGGGCTATGTTGAAAGGTAATATATTCTACAAAACCTACAAATAGCTAATATTTAATGAATGCTTATTTTATACCAGCCAATAGGTTAAGATTTATAAACATAATCTTAAGTTTTACAATGATCCAGTTTTGTTATTCTCCCCATTTTACAGGTGAGAAAACATAGGCTTAGTAAGACCATGTTGCTCTTAGTCACATAGTTAATAAGTAAGGGAGGCAGGATTCGAAGGTAGTTTTCTTTGACTCCAAATCCTATGCATGTGCTGTCCTTAATCACTCTTTACCATTTCATGAATTGTAGCCCACCAGGCTCTTCTGTCCATGGAGATTCTCTAGGCAACAATACTGGAGTGGTTGTCATGCCCTCCTGCAGGGGATCATCCTAGTCAAGGGATTGGACCCAGGTCTCCTGCATTGCAGGTGGATTCTTTACCATCTGAGGCACCACGGAAGCCCAAGAATACTGGAGTGGGTAACCTATCCCTTTTTCAGGGGATCTTCCTGATCTAGGACTCAACCTTGGGTCTCCTGCATTGTAGGCCAATTTTTTTTTTTTTTTTTTTTTTGTTGGTGGGGGGACGCTTCTATTGGTCTTTCATTTATCTATTTTCATCCATCTTTGTTCTTTGGCCTGTGTGGGCCTCCCATCGCAGTGGCCTCTATTGCTCCAGAGCTCTGGCTCGGTAGATGCACACACTGGTCTGGCCGCTCCTTGGCATGTGGGATCTTCCCAGGCCAGGGATCGAACCGGAGCTCCTTGCACTGCAAGGCGGCGTCCTTACTCACTGGACCACCAGGGAAGCCCTACCTCATTCTTTCTAACCATTCACTTTATTTTGTAAAGTAGAATTTAAATTGTGATTAGAGCACATCATACTTTCCTTTTCTCCCTGCTGACCAAACTCTCTTGTACAGGCTCATAAAAGAATGCTAGATCTGAATTTTTTAAAAATGAGCATTGGTCTATTCCTCCTCCTGGCATAACTCTAGTGGAAGTCATTTTCCTCTTGCATATATTTTATTACCTGGAGCGCTTCATTTTCTCCTGCCTGAAGCTGGTCTTTAGTGTGAAGGAAGGTTTTTATTTTTTTTTTAGCTACTAATTGTTTCATTAGAAAAAAAAAGGTGAAGCCCGAGATGGACAGACCAGCAATGTCCTCCGTAAACTCTTTCAAAATGACTATCCAGGGGATACCTCTTGTCCATATGAGTATTCTATGAGGAATAGACAATTAATACGAGTTGGGGCCTCCTGCCTCCCAGTTTTGTGCTTGTAGGAGCCGGTAATGAACAAGCAGATTAGTATTTAATGCACTAATCTGTACCTTGCTCTCAATAAAGCTTTAATTATTTAGACGGTCTTGAAGGAAGCCAGTGTGCTTAATACACTGCGCAGCAGCAATAGGCAAATCACCAGAGCAAGGGAAATTACAAGTCAAAGGAAAATGAATGGTCAGCTCACAGTCTGGGCCCACCAGGTCCTCCACAATGCCACTTGATTACGGGCTGAATAATTTCCCTGGGCAGCAACACTGAAGCTTTTAGCTTTCGCTTGTAGGGGCAAGGGGCATTTAAAAATCATGTATATTCTGAGTATTTAATTTTAGAAGTCCCTGGGGAGATAGCCTCCGAGAGCCTGACTAAACGAAAATGTTCTGGTTCAAGAAGGAAGAGAGACCTGGGGGAGGGGCCACAAACCAAGCTTCTGGGAAGCTCCTGAGATTGTGTCTTCAGAGACCAAACCGGCTGAGGCTTTCTGTCACAGTTCCAGAATGAATAACTCACACAGCTAATTAAGAGTAGTCTCGAATAATTAACATCTGTGCAACCAGACAGTTTTGCCTCGGGACCATTAAGAAGCAAATCCAAAAGTGAATGATACACAATGCACGCCGAGTGCCTCAGGGAGAAATACATCGTCCTTTGTCCCCTCATTGCGGACGGTTCCAAGAGGCTTTTCAGAAGGCTCTTTGGAAGGTCCCAGCGGACCCTGCAATGTCACCAAAAGCAGCGGCTTTACACTGTCTGTCGCACTGCCTGTGTGTCGCTCCTTGTCTCTCCCTCGGCCTCCCTCGGGTCACTTCCCGCCTAAAGCACTCATGCATGCGCATGCGCACGCAGGAAAACGTGAGCACGTGGGAAAACGTGTGCACGCATACGTGCGCGCGCACGCAGAAACGTGCCCGCGCGTATGCATAGTGTGAAAGGCATGGTTTGGAAGCGCAGACAGCGTTTGTGAGGAGGTACCGTAGAGAGCAGAATAGAGGGGGAAAAGGGTGTCGGTAATTGATATATATGTTTAAATATCTGTCAAGGGAAGATTATTGCCTAAAAATTTACTTTTGGCTGCTCTGGGGTTTTGTTGCTGTGCCGGCGCTTCTGATTGCGGTGGCTTCTCTTGTTGCAGAACATGGGCTGCAGGCACGCTGGTTTCAGCAGCTGCAGCCCAGGGCCCCTAGACCACTGTGCTTGTGGCGTGCTGTGGTTGTGGCGTGCCGCTTTACTTGCTCTGAAGCGTGTAGAATCTTCACAGACCAGGAGTTGAACCCTTGACGCCTGCTTTGGCTGGTGGATTCTTAACTTCTGGACCACCAGGGAAGTCCCCGTAATCATTATCTTGAAAGTTTATTATGTTGGAATATATCAAAAATGGAATGGATTCAGGCTAAGAGAGTCACTATTGATATAAGTCCTATACAAATCAGACTAGATTAGAATAATTTACAATTCCACGTACACATAGATAATTTTAAGTCTTTACTGTTAAAATTTATCACCTCTTTTTCAGAATTAACCATTTTTTCTGTTTATGTGGAAATATATATATTAAATATATAAGCATAATTGTAACATACAAATGTAATATTGTTATATATGCATACATATCTGTATCTGTCTAAATATAAAAGTTTAAATCTGAAAATATACACGGAATGCTGCTAACAGTGGTTTTCTCTGAGATCCAGGTCAGAAAGTGAGTCCACTACAGACAGAAGTCTCGTTTCTCATTACAAACTCTGTTGCATCTTTTCAGCTTTGCATATATTGCCTAAGCAATAAATTCAATAGAAGAAACATACTTTTTGTGATAACCGTGCAGAACATAAGTTTCTTAAGCATTCCTCCTCTCCAGACACTGTTCCCCACCCCCTAGCAGTAAATTCTGCCAAACACTAGATCATTCTCTCTCCCTCCTTTCCTTTTCTCTGTCTCCCCTCTTTTTCTCTCCCCTTCTCTTTCTTTCCCCTTTCTCCAGGTAGACTAGGAAGAACGATTTTTTTCTTTCAGACAAAGTGCCTGCTCTACAAATATCTAATTCTAGTCGTGTGTGTGTGTGTGTGTGTGTGTGTGTGTGCGCGCGGATGACTGTACACACACACACAGTTGTGTCCAACTCTGACTCCATAGTCTGTAGCCCGTGAGACTTCTCGGTTCATGGAATTTTCCTGTTAAGAATACTGGAATAAGTTTCCATTTTCTCCTCCTTCCTGACCCAGGGATCAAACCTGCATCTCCTGCACTACAGGTGAATTCTTTACTGCTGAGCCACGTAGGGAAACCCAGTTCTACTCACAAGTTCTACCAAATATGAATTCAGTTTGCAGTGAGAGTCTACTGTGGAGATCCTGTGTTAGTTGGCTTCTCTGAGGGAGTAATGCATCAGCTGATATTTGAGGAATGAGGAGAGATAACAGGATGGCAAGCAGGAGAATGGTAAAGAGCCCCAGGCAGAGGAAAAGAGAAAAACAGCTTTCTTACCCAGTTTCTCACAGAGGGGCAAATGGTATTACCCAGGCTAGTCTAGAGCAAGTAGGAACTTGACCAGGTTAAAATTTTTAATTTTCTGAAACTCATGATATTGTATGTCACCTGTACTTCAGTTTTAAAACTTGAATTTTTTTCCCTTCACAACATGCAAAGCCAGTTCCTTCTTTTTAAGTATTTGTTCTTTAGAACTGGGACCCCTTTAACTCTTAGACTTTTTCTTTAAAAGTTAGCAGGAGCGGCTTAGGTGATGGTACAGAGTGATTTTGACCACATGTTTGACTGCAGCGATGATCCAGCTCTGCATTAATGTACACTGGCCACACAGCCCCCCTTCCTGTTAGCTAATACACCCGGTCAGGAATGTGAAAAAGAAGTCCTTAAGAGTTAAAGTCCTGGAAATGATTTCTTATAACATATAATTGTCTGAAAATTGATAAATGCAGCAATTATTAGGCAAAAATGGAGCTGAGACATGCCTGTTCCATTTATGCTAAGGTTTTGTTTATAATGTGTTTTATATAGCTACTCACTGGTTGAAACATTAGTGACATTGATTCTCTCTGTACAGTCATCCCCACAACACATATTTCCTTGTTCTAAACGGAAAGTCAGTGGGCAGAAATGTGCTGCTAATGATGTGTTGGCATGGCATTTCCTATATTGCAAAGCATAGCCTTAAACACTAAAAGATCCTCTTATCAAGCACTAAGAGAAATTAAACAAAGTTCTGCTAAATGAGTATAAATTTCTTAATGTTCAGTGATATTGTAAACATAGTACGGGAAATGACTATATAAATACTGGCTAACTTTATACCATTTTACAAGTATTCAGTGTATGCAACAAGAAAGAAGAAATGAAACTATCAAAATATTTACAGACCAAGGACTGAATTCACTATAAATATCTTATAAAATAAAAACAGCTTTAAATTATCATGAAAACTATACAGTTCTTAATTCTTAGGCAGTCATTTTTTATGCAGTCCCAGATCTGGTATTTACTAGATATATGATCTTAGGCAACTTGTTTAGTTTCTCTGAACCCCAGTATTCTCATCTATAAAATGACTATGTTAATTAGATCATAGTCTATGTTTGTTTTGAGAATTGAGATACTCTCTCTAAAGAACTGTGTAGCAGAATTCCTAGCACTTAATAAAAGTCAGCACTCCATAAAAGATAGCTCTTATCTATCAAAGAATTTTATAACAACTCTTTGAAATCAAAACTTCCACATCCTCCCAATAAAATACAGTTTTGAGATACTACTACGTATCTGGAGGCAGATACACAAACAAAAATCTAACCTCATTGTCAATACATTTGAAGAATCTATAGTACTTTTGGGGGGCATGCCACTAAAGAAGATGGTGGAGTATATTTATAAAAAGAGCTTAATGTCCAAAGACATTTCCTGAATTCTTTGTAGAGAGAGACCCATCGTTGCAAGATGTTTTGTTAAAACCCGTTGCATGTTTTTGGTTTAGACTCTGTGTTTAGTTTTCGCCAGAGGAAGGGAAGCTAGTCTGCATAGATAATGAAGGGAAGAAATTGGATCTGGAGTGTATGGGGGATGAGTAGAGAGAACCTTAAGGAGAGTAGGATCAGAACAAAGCATAGCTTATAGGAAAGGTGAAGGTGGAAGGCTTCTCTATAGCTCTGTAATCAACATTGGAATCTACTGAGATTAGAAGTGACTAGTGAATGGAGATTCATCAGGTTTTGTTTATAATGTGTTTTATATAGCTACTCACTGGTTGAAACATTAGTGACATTGATTCTCTCTGTACAGTCATCCCCACAACACATATTTCCTTGTTCTAAACGGAAAGTCAGTGGGCAGAAATGTGCTGCTAATGATGTGTTGGCATGGCATTTCCTATATTGCAAAGCATAGCCTTAAACACTAAAAGATCCTCTTATCAAGCACTAAGAGAAATTAAACAAAGTTCTGCTAAATGAGTATAAATTTCTTAATGTTCAGTGATATTGTAAACATAGTACGGGAAATGACTATATAAATACTGGCTAACTTTATACCATTTTACAAGTATTCAGTGTATGCAACAAGAAAGAAGAAATGAAACTATCAAAATATTTACAGACCAAGGACTGAATTCACTATAAATATCTTATAAAATAAAACAGCTTTAAATTATCATGAAAACTATACAGTTCTTAATTCTTAGGCAGTCATTTTTTATGCAGTCCCAGATCTGGTATTTACTAGATATATGATCTTAGGCAACTTGTTTAGTTTCTCTGAACCCCAGTATTCTCATCTATAAAATGACTATGTTAATTAGATCATAGTCTATGTTTGTTTTGAGAATTGAGATACTCTCTCTAAAGAACTGTGTAGCAGAATTCCTAGCACTTAATAAAAGTCAGCACTCCATAAAAGATAGCTCTTATCTATCAAAGAATTTTATAACAACTCTTTGAAATCAAAACTTCCACATCCTCCCAATAAAATACAGTTTTGAGATACTACTACGTATCTGGAGGCAGATACACAAACAAAAATCTAACCTCATTGTCAATACATTTGAAGAATCTATAGTACTTTTGGGGGGCATGCCACTAAAGAAGATGGTGGAGTATATTTATAAAAAGAGCTTAATGTCCAAAGACATTTCCTGAATTCTTTGTAGAGAGAGACCCATCGTTGCAAGATGTTTTGTTAAAACCCGTTGCATGTTTTTGGTTTAGACTCTGTGTTTAGTTTTCGCCAGAGGAAGGGAAGCTAGTCTGCATAGATAATGAAGGGAAGAAATTGGATCTGGAGTGTATGGGGGATGAGTAGAGAGAACCTTAAGGAGAGTAGGATCAGAACAAAGCATAGCTTATAGGAAAGGTGAAGGTGGAAGGCTTCTCTATAGCTCTGTAATCAACATTGGAATCTACTGAGATTAGAAGTGACTAGTGAATGGAGATTCATCATGTTTTTTTTTTTTTTTTTCTCCAAATGGTGTGTGATTTAATATATATGTGTGTGTGTGTGTGTATAATACACACACACACACACATATATATATATATACATATTCTCTCCACAGTCTTTCCTAAGAAAGCCTCCATAAATGTTCTGTCACTCTTCTGTGCTTTGACAACAGTGGGCATTTGTGCGGAGGGGATAAGGGAGTTTTCGTATTTTTTTCCCCCTGTTTTGTGGTAAATCATTCCCAGAGGTTAGTTCTTCTTAGTCTTCAGGGTAATGTCTCCTTTCTCTTTCCTGCCATTTCTTTTCATAGGTTCCTATTGTTTTTTTTTTTTTTTTCTGTTTATTCATTTAGAAGAATGACAGAGTACACTGATCACTTGTTTGTTTATAGAGTGTAAAGATTGCTAATGAGTCTGTCCTCTGTGTTGTCTATGCTGTTAAATTATGAGAATCTTAGAAGGAGCTCTTGTTGTGGGGGGAGTAGCCTACATAAAGGACTAAGATATAACCTTTAAAATTGATTCATGCCTACAGTCCTCATCTCCATTCTCAGTGTTTTTGCACGGATTCAGGTGTATCTGTGTTGGCCTGATATGATCTTATCCTATCACCATGATGTACTATTTCATGAAATAAATGAAAAGGGCAATTCCCAGCTAATAGTGGGGTACACACAGAGTAGGAGAGGACATAGTGTACTAGTAAGTCTAATCTGGTATTTTGGAAATGTTGGACACACAAAGATCTTGTACTTCTTAGGTGGCCCGGTGATAATCAGCCTGCCAATCCAGGACACATGGGTTTGATCCCTAGGGTGGGAAGATCCCCTGGAGGAGGGAATAGCCACCCACTTCAGTATTCTTGCCTGGAGAATCCCATGGACAGAGGAACCTGGTGGGCTACAGTCTTTAGAGTCACAAAGAATTTGTCCTGACTCAGCACTCATGAACTTCCTGTAAACATCCATTATGTTAACCAAGTGGAAATTTATACAGTACATTTATCTAGACTGACTATCAGATCTCCTTTGGGTTATCACTCTGATTTTTCACCTTACTCCACATCTTTGTATGTATTTTAATAGGAAGTTGTGAGAATGTGAATCAGGGTGTGATACTCAGATGCTGTTCTAAATCTGATACCCAAGGTGAGACTTTAACTGAGCATTTACCTGAATAATGATGAATGTCAAGTCAGTGGAGTCTGAAATAAGGAGATCTTACTGTATGAAAACAGAAGAATGATCTTTTCTAACTAAACAATGGTCTTATCTCAGCTTCATTATTGTTTTCCTTTTCTTGAAGAAGAAAAAAATTCTCTTTTTTATGGATCCAGTAGTACTTTTAAAGCGAAAGAATCCCCATTTTTGTTTTGCGTTTTACTGCACTGCAGCTCTTCTATAAATTCGAAATGATCGTGACACTATGAGAATTTATTGACATTATAAATATGACATTACTTTACTGTTACTGACTTCTCTTCTGTAAATGCGTATCTTCTGTATTTCTGGTTCCCTGGAGAAGACAAAGAATGACTCCAGCACCTCACATTTTAGTAAATTTATTAGTACATATTTTAAGAAAAATGGTCAGCATTTCTTTCTTATCCCCATAAAATCATATGATAAACTTGTTGATTATTCTTAATCACAGACTGTTTTTTTCTATTGTTGAATGTTGCATTGCACAGAGTAGAGTCTGGTTTTGAGCGTGTCATGATTTTAATGAAAATACCGTTTTAAATGCTTATTTTAAAGTCAGGAGCAAGCAAATAGAGCTTGTACAGGCAAAACAGGCTTTTTACTGATTTTACATGAAACATGCTTGGATTCCACATGTTATTAACATTAGCACTTCTTAAGGAGGCTGTTTTCATGGAACAAGTAGTCAGTGTCATTGTTAAAGTAACAGCCTTTGCACTTGTCAGGGGCAATAAAGAGGCATTGGGCTGCTATTTTTCAAATGACCAGCATTGATTTCATGTAAATGGCTGTGGAACATTCTTCATACGCATGCTATGTAAAATGTAAATTCTTAAGGAGGCTTTTCGATTGGACAGAGGAACCTGGTGGGCTACAGTCTTTAGAGTCACAAAGAATTTGTCCTGACTCAGCACTCATGAACTTCCTGTAAACATCCATTATGTTAACCAAGTGGAAATTTATACAGTACATTTATCTAGACTGACTATCAGATCTCCTTTGGGTTATCACTCTGATTTTCACCTTACTCCACATCTTTGTATGTATTTTAATAGGAAGTTGTGAGAATGTGAATCAGGGTGTGATACTCAGATGCTGTTCTAAATCTGATACCCAAGGTGAGACTTTAACTGAGCATTTACCTGAATAATGATGAATGTCAAGTCAGTGGAGTCTGAAATAAGGAGATCTTACTGTATGAAAACAGAAGAATGATCTTTTCTAACTAAACAATGGTCTTATCTCAGCTTCATTATTGTTTTCCTTTTCTTGAAGAAGAAAAAAATTCTCTTTTTTATGGATCCAGTAGTACTTTTAAAGCGAAAGAATCCCCATTTTTGTTTTGCGTTTTACTGCACTGCAGCTCTTCTATAAATTCGAAATGATCGTGACACTATGAGAATTTATTGACATTATAAATATGACATTACTTTACTGTTACTGACTTCTCTTCTGTAAATGCGTATCTTCTGTATTTCTGGTTCCCTGGAGAAGACAAAGAATGACTCCAGCACCTCACATTTTAGTAAATTTATTAGTACATATTTTAAGAAAAATGGTCAGCATTTCTTTCTTATCCCCATAAAATCATATGATAAACTTGTTGATTATTCTTAATCACAGACTGTTTTTTTCTATTGTTGAATGTTGCATTGCACAGAGTAGAGTCTGGTTTTGAGCGTGTCATGATTTTAATGAAAATACCGTTTTAAATGCTTATTTTAAAGTCAGGAGCAAGCAAATAGAGCTTGTACAGGCAAAACAGGCTTTTTACTGATTTTACATGAAACATGCTTGGATTCCACATGTTATTAACATTAGCACTTCTTAAGGAGGCTGTTTTCATGGAACAAGTAGTCAGTGTCATTGTTAAAGTAACAGCCTTTGCACTTGTCAGGGGCAATAAAGAGGCATTGGGCTGCTATTTTTCAAATGACGCAGCATTGATTTCATGTAAATGGCTGTGGAACATTCTTCATACGCATGCTATGTAAAAATGTAAATTCTTAAATGATTTTTCTCCAGGCTCCTCCCAGCCTTGCTTTGTCTTCATTTCTTCAGTTCTCTGTAGGAAATTAGGGGGTTCATTATTCATGGGTCAGGAAGAATTCAATGAATCATGGAGAAAAGGTAATTTATGAAGGCAAGTCACTCTTTCATCTCCATTATGCATAAATAATAATTTATTATCATGATACAATGACCTGTTTTCTATTTATAGTTTGGCCCCAAGGAAAATTAAGTGCAACATAATTTCCATGTAAAAAGATCAATTTATGAGCCACCTGTCAATCAAAGGCAAGCTTCTTTTGGAAGCAAATGAGTAGACCCACGAATTGCATTGTTTCTTTCTTTTGGAAACATAGAAGCTCAGAAGTTATGATATCGACTTATGCTCTTTGATAAAGAAAATGATTTCAAGAGTGAATACTAAATTATTTATACTTGAAATCAGAGTTATTTTGGGTACCGCATATTGGTTTGATTCTGTAATGTTCCTAAAAAGGTGTGCATAGTTTTTTTCAAAGGGTATGTATCTAAATTATGTGATACATATACCAGTACCTTCCAGGAGTGCAACTGATGACATGGTTTTTAGTTGAAGTTTGATAAAGCAGTTTGCCTCTTGATACGATTAAAGGCTACAGCATTAATTTAGTGTGGTGAACAATTTTGTTCAAATCTTCATTTGTCAACTTAGCTAAAGAAGATATGTTTTTAAGTTGAGATAAGAAATTCATGCAGCAGTATGTGCACAGCTTGTTGATTATTTATATATGCATACTCCCACGTATTTGGTATCTAGATCAAGACTTAGAGCATTTCCAGCTACCCAGTTGTAACCAATATGTTTATCTCATTCCCCAGATACTAGTCTTTCCTATTTTGAACTCATGAATAGAAGCTGCAGCATGAACTCTTGTTTCTGCCTTGCCAAAAGAGCCAGTGTAAGACTGACTTCTTTTCACTCAATTACTCTTTGATGACACTGAGCCAAATTGTTAGTTTCTCCAGTTTTTTTTAGTTACACAAATGCAGTCTTACATAAAGAGGCATTGGGCTGCTATTTTTCAAATGACGCAGCATTGATTTCATTTTCTTCTTTTACATGCTATGTAAAATGTAAATTCTTAAATGATTTCTCCAGGCTCCTCCCAGCCTTGCTTTGTCTTCATTTCTTCAGTTCTCTGTAGGAAATTAGGGGGTTCATTATTCATGGGTCAGGAAGAATTCAATGAATCATGGAGAAAAGGTAATTTATGAAGGCAAGTCACTCTTTCATCTCCATTATGCATAAATAATAATTTATTATCATGATACAATGACCTGTTTTCTATTTATAGTTTGGCCCCAAGGAAAATTAAGTGCAACATAATTTCCATGTAAAAAGATCAATTTATGAGCCACCTGTCAATCAAAGGCAAGCTTCTTTTGGAAGCAAATGAGTAGACCCACGAATTGCATTGTTTCTTTCTTTTGGAAACATAGAAGCTCAGAAGTTATGATATCGACTTATGCTCTTTGATAAAGAAAATGATTTCAAGAGTGAATACTAAATTATTTATACTTGAAATCAGAGTTATTTTGGGTACCGCATATTGGTTTGATTCTGTAATGTTCCTAAAAAGGTGTGCATAGTTTTTTTCAAAGGGTATGTATCTAAATTATGTGATACATATACCAGTACCTTCCAGGAGTGCAACTGATGACATGGTTTTTAGTTGAAGTTTGATAAAGCAGTTTGCCTCTTGATACGATTAAAGGCTACAGCATTAATTTAGTGTGGTGAACAATTTTGTTCAAATCTTCATTTGTCAACTTAGCTAAAGAAGATATGTTTTTAAGTTGAGATAAGAAATTCATGCAGCAGTATGTGCACAGCTTGTTGATTATTTATATATGCATACTCCCACGTATTTGGTATCTAGATCAAGACTTAGAGCATTTCCAGCTACCCAGTTGTAACCAATATGTTTATCTCATTCCCCAGATACTAGTCTTTCCTATTTTGAACTCATGAATAGAAGCTGCAGCATGAACTCTTGTTTCTGCCTTGCCAAAAGAGCCAGTGTAAGACTGACTTCTTTTCACTCAATTACTCTTTGATGACACTGAGCCAAATTGTTAGTTTCTCCAGTTTTTTTTAGTTACACAAATGCAGTCTTACTGTTTGAAGACAGTACATGCCTCTTCCTCATAAGGTTTGGGTGAAGTTTTGTCCTCTTTGGAGATAGGAGCATTTTTTCGCTCATTTATTTATTCACAAAATATATATTAAGCATCTACCACATGCCAGGGGCAGTGATAGTGGAGTTAGGAGAATGGAGAATAAAGTGGACATGATGACCACCCTTAGGAGTTCACAGTTCAGTGGGAGAGAGAGACAAAAGCCAATTATATGTACAAACGGTGATGAGTGCTGTGAAGGAAAAGTAAAGGGAACAATGGAAGAATAACTAGGGAGTCACTGTTCTGAAGGGTTGGACAGGGTTGGCCTCTGAGGAAGTGATGTGTAAGCCGAAACCTGAAGAGTTAAGAAGCCAAGCAGATGGAGAGACAGGAGAGATACAGACTAGGGCAAAGGAACTGCATGTGTAAAGGCCTGAGGTGGGGAGAACAGCCAGCATGGAAAAGCCGGGAGAAAACCAAGGTGCCCACAGTGACTTGAATAACAGAGAAGAGAGTGTGTGATCGAGATGGGAGAGTGCATAAGGGCAACATACTGGAAGATTCTCTGAAGTTTGTACATGCAAACCTGACATTGATTTCAATCCTGAATCCCACCAGATTTTTGGTTACACATCAGGAGAGTCTTGAGGCCATCAGAGGAGGGAGGACCCTGAGGAACAGAGAAGGTTCCTCAATTTAAATGTTCAATCAGAGATGCTGTACAAAGATTGAATATTTTAAA
This sequence comes from Tragulus kanchil, assembly GCA_022376925.1. Lineage (NCBI taxonomy): Eukaryota > Metazoa > Chordata > Mammalia > Artiodactyla > Tragulidae > Tragulus > Tragulus kanchil. The sequence continues at coordinate 189,909,554 of JAIOJX010000030.1, read as the reverse complement.
TCATTATTTTGAGTTTATAAGGGAAGAACTGAAGGAAATGTCTTCATGTACAAATCAGGGGGATTGTGGTAAGCTACTATTCAGGAGTTCTGATGCCAAACTCCAGGATACCAAATCAAGTACTTTGTTTAAATTTTGAATTAGTGACCAATGGAGTATTTCATTCCTGGCATAGTTTAGGATTGTCAGAGTATGTTTAAAATTAAAGTAGACAGAATTTTTTTTTTTTTAAAGAGTTTTATTTATTTATTTACTTTGGGCGGGAGTCGGGTTGGGGAGGGAGGGGAGTGGGTGGGCCACTTCTATTGGTCTTTTTTATTTCTCTGTTTTCATTCGTCTTCATTCTTTGGCCCTTGCGGGCCTCCCATCGCAGTGGCCTCTGTTGTCTCAGAGCACCGGCTCCGGGCGCATGCGCTCCAGAGTTCCGGCTTGGTAATTGAACACATCAGTCCAGCCGCTCTGCTGCACGTGGGATCTTCCCAGGCCAGGGCTCGAACTGGCGGCCCTTGCACTGCAAGGCGGTGTCCTTACCCACTGGACCACCAGGGGAAGCCCTAAAGTAGACAGAATTTTCATTGATTTTACTGTTGTTTTAAAATCCTCTACAGAAAATCCACTCCTTTATTGCCTATGATACCCAGGCGTAATACAGGCTTCTCAGATGGCATGAGTGATAAAGAACCTGACTGCCAGTGCAGGAGATGTCAGAGACCTTGGGTTGGATCCCTCACTTTGCGATGATCCCCTGGAGGAGAGCATGGCTACCCACTCCAGTATTCTCTTTTGTTTTTTATTAAACTTATTAAGAGGTTTTTGTTTTTAAAGTTGTTTTTTTTTTCAAGTCTTTATTGAGTTTGTTTCAACATCGCCCCTGTTTCATGTTATGGTCTTTTGGACATGAGTCATGTGGCTTCCCAGCTCCCTGACCAGGGATCCAACCCACTTCATAAGGAGGGGCAAGGTCTTAACCACTGGGCACCAGGAAAGCTGCTGTTTGATCCAAAGTTCATGGGATCATAGGAAATGTAGATCTGTGTCTCACTCTCCTCTGTGTGTTGGCTTTGTCCCCAGAATGACTCACCTCATCATGCATCAATGGCTGCAGTAGTTCCAGGCCACGTAGCCTCCTACCACATCCACTAGCTAAAGGTAAGTTATGTTTTCTGGTGACTTCCGTGGAAGAGGGAGATAGCTCATGTTTTCAGTACCTGCAGTTGATGCATTTTATTTACATGTCCATTCCCAAATCACTGTAGTTGGAAGAAAGAAATACATTTATTTGAAAGCGATGGGAGCCCATGCCCAGAAGGTCAATCCTAACCTATACCTTATGGCTGCAGATAGGAAGTCTTGATTCCCCAAAGGAAAACTGGAGGCTTTCAGTGGCAGAAGAGAGAGATCCATTTGGGATAAAACAAATGTAAAGTATAAAATAGAGTAGCTATTCAGAAATAGTGGTATCTTTTCTACTTCATGAAGTCTTTTCATGGTCCTCAATTCTGTGCTCACTACACTTTTGAACAGTAAGAAATGTCTCTGACCGTATAATTGTGCATGGTGACATGTCATAGAGGAGACACTTGACTCAGGCAAACCAGCTGGAAATCCTGGCTTCCATAGACTGTCCATCTTACTAAACCTCATTTTAACCTTTTTGGAATGTTTCAGTCTAATAGTGCTAAAAGGGCCAACAAACATGTCTCTAAAAGGAATGAAAACCGCGCTAAAGAAGGACAGATAGCCTCTTGGGGGGAAATATGTGAGGTCAGTTATTTTTGTATGCCAGCCTGAGATTCTGGCAATCAGATGCCAAAGACAAAAATGCAACAGTTCGGGCTTCAGAGACCTTGGGATCCTCACTTTGCGATGATCCCCTGGAGGAGAGCATGGCTACCCACTCCAGTATTCTCTTTTGTTTTTTATTAAACTTATTAAGAGGTTTTTGTTTTTAAAGTTGTTTTTTTTTTCAAGTCTTTATTGAGTTTGTTTCAACATCGCCCCTGTTTCATGTTATGGTCTTTTGGACATGAGTCATGTGGCTTCCCAGCTCCCTGACCAGGGATCCAACCCACTTCATAAGGAGGGGCAAGGTCTTAACCACTGGGCACCAGGAAAGCTGCTGTTTGATCCAAAGTTCATGGGATCATAGGAAATGTAGATCTGTGTCTCACTCTCCTCTGTGTGTTGGCTTTGTCCCCAGAATGACTCACCTCATCATGCATCAATGGCTGCAGTAGTTCCAGGCCACGTAGCCTCCTACCACATCCACTAGCTAAAGGTAAGTTATGTTTTCTGGTGACTTCCGTGGAAGAGGGAGATAGCTCATGTTTTCAGTACCTGCAGTTGATGCATTTTATTTACATGTCCATTCCCAAATCACTGTAGTTGGAAGAAAGAAATACATTTATTTGAAAGCGATGGGAGCCCATGCCCAGAAGGTCAATCCTAACCTATACCTTATGGCTGCAGATAGGAAGTCTTGATTCCCCAAAGGAAAACTGGAGGCTTTCAGTGGCAGAAGAGAGAGATCCATTTGGGATAAAACAAATGTAAAGTATAAAATAGAGTAGCTATTCAGAAATAGTGGTATCTTTTCTACTTCATGAAGTCTTTTCATGGTCCTCAATTCTGTGCTCACTACACTTTTGAACAGTAAGAAATGTCTCTGACCGTATAATTGTGCATGGTGACATGTCATAGAGGAGACACTTGACTCAGGCAAACCAGCTGGAAATCCTGGCTTCCATAGACTGTCCATCTTACTAAACCTCATTTTAACCTTTTTGGAATGTTTCAGTCTAATAGTGCTAAAAGGGCCAACAAACATGTCTCTAAAAGGAATGAAAACCGCGCTAAAGAAGGACAGATAGCCTCTTGGGGGGAAATATGTGAGGTCAGTTATTTTTGTATGCCAGCCTGAGATTCTGGCAATCAGATGCCAAAGACAAAAATGCAACAGTTCGGGCTTCCCTGGTGGTCCAGTGGGTAAGGATACCGCTTTGCAGTGTAGGGGGCCCCGGTTCGATCCCTGGCCTGGGACATGTGCCGTGGAGCAGCTGGACAGATGTGTCCAACTGCCGAGCCAGAGCTCTGGAGCACGAGCCTGTGCTCTGTGACAAGAGAGGCCACTGCGATGAGAAGCCCACACAGGCCAAAGAACAAAGATGGATGAAAATAAATAAATGAAAGACCAATAGAAGTGGCCAAAAAAAAAAAAAACAATAAAAAAATAAAAAAATATGCAGGAGTTCAACTTCAGTAAGTTGTGGCTCCCGGGAAAAACTTGGATGCCTGAATCAAAGGAGGCTGTATTTTCTAATCAGCATCAGCATCAGATTTCCTAGCTCATTTGTTTTCCCATAAGATGGCATTCATTCTGGTGTAAAGGTTCGAACACTTTAAAGGCACGTACTGGTAAAAGCATTATTTAGAGAATGTTGGCTGATTTCGTATGTGAAAGAATAGGATTTCGCCATGTCACAAGTTACCTGAATATCAGCATGAACCATAAAAACACTGGAGAGAGCAAAGTTGATATGTTATCTCTAAATATCATTGTTTATCTGTAAGTAAAAAGAGGAACAGAAGGCCTTTCACCTGCTGGATTTTTGGTCAGGTTTCTTTTTTAGGACTTTATGGTAGCAACACTCAGTGTTTCCTTCTTTCCAGTATTGTTTCTAGGCTAGACCATTCTGTTGGTTTGGCCAGAAAGTTCATGCCATAGCATCTGAACGAACTTTTTGGCCAACCCAATATCTCATTTTTTTGTAAAAGATGTTAAAACCTAAAGACAGAAAATGTATCAGGTCTGAGGGACTCAAGAACTGGCCTGTCTGAAACTCTGCCTTCTTTCTATTAATATTTTCTATCCTCTTATACAAAGTGTACAGTAGATAGCTGCAAATTAATCCAGCCATCCATTGCTTAAGTCAGCAAGTTTATGACTTTTATGGCACAGATCTTGTACGTTTTGCATCTTCATTATAACAACTTGGAAAATATACCAAAATGTAGTTTCAATAAGAACTATCCATAATCCCATAAAGCAGAGACAACTAGTGCTGTTACTGAGTATAGTTCTGTATTGTGAACTTTATTCTGTGTCAATAGAAACTCTTTGAAAAATTATTGACAGTTTCATTTATTGACTATCAGAGAAAGATTTAAGGATTTATCCTATTTCCTGTATGCACTGTATTTCAGGGTAACCCAGTAGCCATGATCAATATGTGACAGTTGTTACTTATGAAAGAATTCTAGTTTAAAATGTGGAAGGGTGCCTTCCCTAGTGGTCCAGTGGTTAAGACTTCACATTCCCAATGCAGGGGACCCAGATTCAACTCCTGGTCAGGCAACTAGATTCCTCATGCCACAACTAAGAGCTTGTATGCCACACTAAGGCCTCTTGTAGCCAAATTTTTTAAAAATGGAAGGAATGACAATTGTTTGAAATACCATTACTTCCCTGATGAAATAGTTGATTCAAGAATAATTAAGAGGGCTTCCCTGGTGGTCTAGTGGGTAGGGACACCGCCTTGCAGTGCAAGGGGCACCAGTTCGATCCCTGGCCTGGGAAGATCCCACATGCCAAGGAGCGGCTGAACCGACGTGTCCAATCACCATGCCGGAGCTCTGGAGCACATGCGCCCAGAGCCGGTGCTCTGCAACAACAGAGGCCACCGCGATGGGAGGCCCACACAGGCCAAAGAACAAAGATGGATGAAAAAATGGACAAATGAAAGACCAATAGAAATGGTCCGCCCGCCCCCTCTCTCCCCATCCCCCCACCTCAAAATAAAGAACAAAGGAAAAAGAGACCTTATTTAAAAAAAAAAAAAGAATAATTAAGAGATAAACCAGTTGATGAAAGATTGGAAGGATACGTTTTGCCACCTGAACTTGCTGGTCTCCTGCAGTCTATTAAGAATGAAACAGCTAGACATCATGTGCCAAGATGTGAAGCAAGTTAGAACACAGTTCTGGCTATAAAATATTCTTGCTTTAAAAAGAAAAATATATGACCAGTAGAGTAGCTAAGATTTAAAAGACAGTACAAAATGTTGCTGAAGGCAAAGAGGCGCTCTGACCTTCATTTCTTACTAGTGGACACGTAAATTAGTCAAATATTTTAGAAAATAGTTTGGTAGTTTCTTATAATATGCAGTTATGGTACAATCTGGGGCTTCCTTGGTGGCTCAGACGGTAAAGAATCTGCCTACAATGCAGGAGGCCTAGGTTTGATCCCCGGGTTTGGAAGATCCCGGAACTGGCTACCCACTCCAGCATTCTTGCTTGGGAAATCGCATGGTAAAGGAACCTGACAGGCTGCAGTCCATGGGGTCGTAAAACAGTCGGATGTGACTGAGCGACTAACAGTCATTCGCTCACTGTACAATCTAGCAATTTCATTCTTAGGTATTTACCTAAAATACATGAAACATATGTCCATATGTTTAAGAATGTTCATAATAGATGGGACTTCTCCAGCAGTCCAGTGGTTAAGACTCCATGCTTCTACTGCAGGGGAAGCAGGTTCCATGCCTGGTTAGGGAACTAAGATCCTGCATGCCATGTGGCGTGGTCAAAAAATAAAATAAATAAAACTAATTTTAAAAAATTGAAAAGGAGAATGCTGGTAACAGATTTATTTGTAATAGCCTCAAACTGGGAATATTCCAAATGTCTTATTAACAAATTGATAAATAAGCAATTTGTATCACATTCACAACTACAGAAGATTACTTGGCAGTAAAAAAGAAAGGACTACTGTTGTACACCAAAACAGAGATAAATCTCAAAAATATTAAATATTAAAGAATGAAAGATGCCAAATATAAAATAGAATATACTATATGATTTCACTAAGATAAATCCTAGAATTTTCAGAAAATTTGCAACAGTTTACACTCTTTGTCAGCAATGCTTGAAAGTTCCTGTCTTCATGTACTCACATCATTCGCTGAGGCTTACCAGTTTCTAAAATTTATTAATTAGATAGTTAGCAATGGTTTCTTCACTTTTTAATTTGCATTGCTTTGTTTCCTAGTAAAATTGGGTCTTTTCATTTTCATGCTTTTTTTTCCCCTTGGCCTCTGATTTTTCTTCCTGGCAATTATTGCTCACTTATTATTTTCTGTTTCTGTATTACCACTATACTTACTGAGTTGTAGGAATCCTTCATATATTAAGTGGACACGTAAATTAGTCAAATATTTTAGAAAATAGTTTGGTAGTTTCTTATAATATGCAGTTATGGTACAATCTGGGGCTTCCTTGGTGGCTCAGACGGTAAAGAATCTGCCTACAATGCAGGAGGCCTAGGTTTGATCCCCGGGTTTGGAAGATCCCGGAACTGGCTACCCACTCCAGCATTCTTGCTTGGGAAATCGCATGGTAAAGGAACCTGACAGGCTGCAGTCCATGGGGTCGTAAAACAGTCGGATGTGACTGAGCGACTAACAGTCATTCGCTCACTGTACAATCTAGCAATTTCATTCTTAGGTATTTACCTAAAATACATGAAACATATGTCCATATGTTTAAGAATGTTCATAATAGATGGGACTTCTCCAGCAGTCCAGTGGTTAAGACTCCATGCTTCTACTGCAGGGGAAGCAGGTTCCATGCCTGGTTAGGGAACTAAGATCCTGCATGCCATGTGGCGTGGTCAAAAAATAAAATAAATAAAACTAATTTTAAAAAATTGAAAAGGAGAATGCTGGTAACAGATTTATTTGTAATAGCCTCAAACTGGGAATATTCCAAATGTCTTATTAACAAATTGATAAATAAGCAATTTGTATCACATTCACAACTACAGAAGATTACTTGGCAGTAAAAAAGAAAGGACTACTGTTGTACACCAAAACAGAGATAAATCTCAAAAATATTAAATATTAAAGAATGAAAGATGCCAAATATAAAATAGAATATACTATATGATTTCACTAAGATAAATCCTAGAATTTTCAGAAAATTTGCAACAGTTTACACTCTTTGTCAGCAATGCTTGAAAGTTCCTGTCTTCATGTACTCACATCATTCGCTGAGGCTTACCAGTTTCTAAAATTTATTAATTAGATAGTTAGCAATGGTTTCTTCACTTTTTAATTTGCATTGCTTTGTTTCCTAGTAAAATTGGGTCTTTTCATTTTCATGCTTTTTTTTCCCCTTGGCCTCTGATTTTTCTTCCTGGCAATTATTGCTCACTTATTATTTTCTGTTTCTGTATTACCACTATACTTACTGAGTTGTAGGAATCCTTCATATATTAAGGATAATAAACCCTGTAGTACTTGGGGCAAGATTTTTTTCTCAGTTTTTTTCATCTTTCCATTTTATTTGTTTTGAAGTACTAAACTTTTTCTATTTATACTAGTCAAATTTATTGACCTTTTAAGGGTGATTTATTCCATGCTTTTATTTCTATAGGCAGAAATTCAAGAATAGTTGCTTAAATTTTCTTGTAATATTTTTATAATGTAGCTTTTATATAAACATTTATATTCAGTTGGATTTACTTTGGTATTAGTGGTCAAATATAACTTTCTTCATCCTTTTTTTGTATGTAGATAATTATGCAACACCTTTTGGATAATCTTCTCTTTTTTAAGGTGGGGGGCACTTCTATTGATCTTCCATTTATATATCATTGTTTTTTTTGGCCTGTGTGGGCCTCACATTGCAGTGGCCTCTCTCATCTCAGAGCACCAGCTCTGGGCACATGCACTGCAGAGCTCTAGCTCGGTAGTGGTAGTCGGACACATCGGTCCGGCCACTCCACAGCCTGCGGGATCTTCCCAGGCCAGGGATTGAACCGGCGCCCCTTGCACTGCAAGGCGGTGTCATTACCCACTGGGCCACCAGGGAAGCCCATGGATAATCTTCTCTGTCCATCAGATATTAAGAACTTGTATTCTGAAGTTTAATAAAATGTATACAAGGTATAAAAGTAGAGTTTATTATGGACTAATTACTGACACATGCAGCTTCGTATCTGTTATGTGAATATTGCATGGTTTCTATATTTGTTACTATATGTTCTAGTATTTAATATGGCTTATATTTTTATTCACTATTTTTGAGAAGTTGCTTAGCTTTTATCGTCCATTTCATTCTTTACACATTTATTTACTGCATTCTGTTTGCTGGATTTGGTGCCAAGAAGTGGAGATAAAAATCTGAAAAACTAGATAGGCTTTGTACTTTAATTAAAATGTTTAAGTACAGTAACATCAGATAATAATTAAATAACTGACATTTAATGCTTCCCTTTGGCCAGGCACTGTTTAAGTATTTTACATACACTAACAGCTTTAATATTCAAAACAATCATGTGAGATAGGTAGTATTCTATTCTTCTTTATTTATGATGGGAACTGGGCACAGGGAGGAACTTGCCCAAGGCTTGGACACTTGGTAAGTAGCAGAGCCTAGATTTAAAACTGAGCAGATCCAGAAGCTCGAATGTGCTTATAATGCTGGAGAAAGTGTAACATGCTGCAACCACTGTGGAAAACATTCAATAGTTCTTCAAAAAGTGAAGCCTAGTCACAATATGGCCCAGCAACATCACTCCTAAAGTGCTAAAAATAAGTATTCAACCAAATACTTGTACGTGAAGGTTCATGGTAACACTAGTCACAGCACCTGAAAGATAGAAACCACCCAAATTTCCATCAACTGATAGATACAAAAAGAAGTGTAGTATATCCATACAATGGAGTGTTCTTCAGTCATAAAAGGAATGAAGTCCTGACACATGCTACAACATGGATGAACCTCCAAAAACTGCTGAGCCAAAGAAGCTGGATACCAAAGTCAGCCACATATTGTTACAGACCCTCCTGAGTCGGTTCCTACAAGGGTCCTCTTGCCCAGTGTCATTTGTGCCAACAGAATGAGACCAAGATGACGTTCCTTTGGTTCAGAAGCAAAGGAAAGCATTATTTTTTAAAAATAATTTTATTTATTTAGTTATTCATTCATTTATATTTTTGATTGTGCTGGGTCTTTGTTGCTTTGCACGGGCTCTATCTAGTTGCTGTCAACAAGGCTGCTCTTCATTATGGTCCACGGACTTTTCATTGCAGTGACTTTTCATTTCAGAGAACAAGCCCTGGGCATACAGACTTCAGTAGGCGCAGCACATAGGCTCCGTACTTGGGCATGTGGACTCCATATATGTGATTTGGGGCCCTAGAACACAGGCTGACTAGTTGTGGCGTTTGGGCTTAGTTTCTGTGAGGCATGTGGAATCTTCCCGGACCAGGGTTTGAACCTGTGTACCTTGCCTTGGCAGGCGGATTCTTAGCCACGGCACCACCAGAGAAGTCCAAGAAGCATTTTTTTTTTTCTTTTTTCTTCTTTTTCAAGAAAGCATTATTTTTTATTGAAAGAATGGATATGTGTGAACTCAAGTTCTAGAGCACTTGTTCTCCCTGAAGGGCTGTGCACGGAGCTGCTTGCAGGGCATCTCATGGTAGGGGCAAGCCGGGGGCAGATTTCTCCTGAATCTGGCCCAGATGCAGCTTCAGATTCAGGTCTCTGCAGCTGACCAGCTGTCGCCATCTTGAATCACAGTGTCGTGCCCAGAGCTTCTGTCCACAGCCTGCTTTGCACAGCCCTCAGAGCGGACCTGTCTGGACCAGCCATTTTCCCCTAGAAACTCTGTTCTGAAGTGCTGGGAGCAAAAAGCCTTTGTAGTGAAGGTTCATGGTAACACTAGTCACAGCACCTGAAAGATAGAAACCACCCAAATTTCCATCAACTGATAGATACAAAAAGAAGTGTAGTATATCCATACAATGGAGTGTTCTTCAGTCATAAAAGGAATGAAGTCCTGACACATGCTACAACATGGATGAACCTCCAAAAACTGCTGAGCCAAAGAAGCTGGATACCAAAGTCAGCCACATATTGTTACAGACCCTCCTGAGTCGGTTCCTACAAGGGTCCTCTTGCCCAGTGTCATTTGTGCCAACAGAATGAGACCAAGATGACGTTCCTTTGGTTCAGAAGCAAAGGAAAGCATTATTTTTTAAAAATAATTTTATTTATTTAGTTATTCATTCATTTATATTTTTGATTGTGCTGGGTCTTTGTTGCTTTGCACGGGCTCTATCTAGTTGCTGTCAACAAGGCTGCTCTTCATTATGGTCCACGGACTTTTCATTGCAGTGACTTTTCATTTCAGAGAACAAGCCCTGGGCATACAGACTTCAGTAGGCGCAGCACATAGGCTCCGTACTTGGGCATGTGGACTCCATATATGTGATTTGGGGCCCTAGAACACAGGCTGACTAGTTGTGGCGTTTGGGCTTAGTTTCTGTGAGGCATGTGGAATCTTCCCGGACCAGGGTTTGAACCTGTGTACCTTGCCTTGGCAGGCGGATTCTTAGCCACGGCACCACCAGAGAAGTCCAAGAAGCATTTTTTTTTTTCTTTTTTCTTCTTTTTCAAGAAAGCATTATTTTTTATTGAAAGAATGGATATGTGTGAACTCAAGTTCTAGAGCACTTGTTCTCCCTGAAGGGCTGTGCACGGAGCTGCTTGCAGGGCATCTCATGGTAGGGGCAAGCCGGGGGCAGATTTCTCCTGAATCTGGCCCAGATGCAGCTTCAGATTCAGGTCTCTGCAGCTGACCAGCTGTCGCCATCTTGAATCACAGTGTCGTGCCCAGAGCTTCTGTCCACAGCCTGCTTTGCACAGCCCTCAGAGCGGACCTGTCTGGACCAGCCATTTTCCCCTAGAAACTCTGTTCTGAAGTGCTGGGAGCAAGACCTCTGCCTGGGGTGCCTCGTGAGCAAATGAAACTAGTTGAATCTCAAAAGAAAAGAAAAGAAAAAAAATGGTTAGACTTTATTACCCAAAGTCTATTTGTAGACCCTGGGGATTGTTTATAGGTCTTGCCAGTGACAATATTGATAACATTTTATTTCCATGAAATATCTAGGACAAGTAGGCTCATAGAAGGCACTTCAGTGCAGCAGCTGAAGAGAGGAATCAACTGGGGCATGACTGCTTAATGTATACAGGGGTTGAAAGTATGTTGAAGGGTTGAAAATATTTTATAACTAGACAGACATGTCGGTTGCAAAGCAGTGTAAATATACTGAATGCCACTGAAAGGTACGCTTTAAAATGAGTAATTTTATATCCGTTATACCTCAGTAAAAAGGGGAGCAGTTTCAAGTTCCTGTTTTCCACCACCCACTGTCTTGCTAAAATGTAGAGTAGTAAATCCAAGCTGAGCTGATCCTTGGAGTCATGGAGAGCTTTACAGGAGAGCTGATGCTTGAGCTAGATATGGAAGAACGAGTAGAAATTCACCAGATGGATAGAAGGGCTTGTGTAAACTCAAAGGCAGGAAGCAGAGGAAGTGAATGTAATTTGGTGACAACATGTATATGGCTTTGGTAGAGAAGGAAGTATCAAGAAATGAGGTTGAAGAATGATGTTCTACCAACACATATCATGCCACCCAATTGTGTATTTTCAAAGGTCACAGGTTGGAAATCTCAAGGGCTGTTTGAGGGTTGCAAATGAAACTCATGTTGACTTGGGACACATTATTACAGTGATATCCAAACATGTTTAGCAGCTGAACTTCAGCCTGTAATGATGAACTGCTTATGCTTCTCCAGTTGTAGTCTTTGAGCCAACTTGAAACAACCTCAAACATGTTTTCTGCAAAGGTATTCACTTACTGTTTGTGTCTCTGCACATACACAATTTAATTTTTACTTACCTATAGGGCTTCCCTGGTGGCTTGGACAGTAAAGAATCTGCCTGTACTGTGGGAGACCCAGCTTTGATCCCTGGGTTAGGAAGATTCCCTGGAGAAGGGAATGGCTACCCACTCCAGTATTCTTGCCTAGAGAATTCCAGGGACAGAGGAGCCTGGCAGATTATAGTCCATGGGATCACAAAGAATCAGACACGACTGAATGACTAATACTATAGCAGACATAGTCAGTGCTCTGCACACATCCTTTGACATTGACCAATTTTGGGCCCATCAGCTTGACTTAGTGCCCATGCCCTAGTCTCCTTGCCTGTGGTCTTTCTTTGTTTCAAGAGCACACACTTTGCATATGCACAGCAGTCCAGAAATGCTAGGAATTACACCTCTCAGAAGCCGCCTTTAACAGATGGCTTTTGGAAGTTGGTGGATACATACCCCAACATCCTCTCCCATTGCTTGAATTAAGTCTGAGGTATACTGTCACCTCTGTCCCAGACTCCCAGGCAGAATTAACAACCAGCTGCTTGCAGTGGTAATTTTCTTGATAATGCACCCTTTTCTTTCTTTTAAATTTATTTTGCTGAAGTGTAGTTGCTTAACAGTGTTGTGTTAATTTTGCTATACAGTAAAGTGGTTCAGTTATACATATTAATATATATTCTTTTCATATTCTTTCTCATTATGGTTTAATCACAGGATATTGAATATAGTTTTCTGTGCTATACAATAGGATCGTGTTGTTTATCCATTCTATATATTACAGTTTGCATCTGCTAATCCACTGCATCTGCAATGCGTTGCATAGCATCTACCAGCTCTCAATCCGTTCCTTCCCGACCATCCTCCTTCAGCTACCTCCCCTTCACAGTCTATGTCTGTGACTCTATTTCTGTTTCATAGGTAAGTTCAGTTGTATCATATTTTAAGTTTCACGTATAAGTGATATATGGTATTTTTCTTTCTCTGTGTGACTTCACTTAGTATGATAATCTCTAGGTCCATCCATATTGCTGCAAATAGCATTATTTCACTCTTTTTATGGCTGAGTAGCATTCCATTATATACATCACATCTTTATCCACGCATCTTTCAATGGGCATTTCGATTATCTACATGTCTTGACTTGTGAATAGTACTGCTGTGAGCAGCAGGAGTGGAATGCACTCTTCTTTATTCACTTCCTTCCTTCTTGTCTTACTTCTCCATTGTACTGTGGGAGACCCAGCTTTGATCCCTGGGTTGGGAAGATCCCCTGGAGAAGGGAATGGCTACCCACTCCAGTATTCTTGCCTAGAGAATTCCAGGGACAGAGGAGCCTGGCAGATTATAGTCCATGGGATCACAAAGAATCAGACACGACTGAATGACTAATACTATAGCAGACATAGTCAGTGCTCTGCACACATCCTTTGACATTGACCAATTTTGGGCCCATCAGCTTGACTTAGTGCCCATGCCCTAGTCTCCTTGCCTGTGGTCTTTCTTTGTTTCAAGAGCACACACTTTGCATATGCACAGCAGTCCAGAAATGCTAGGAATTACACCTCTCAGAAGCCGCCTTTAACAGATGGCTTTTGGAAGTTGGTGGATACATACCCCAACATCCTCTCCCATTGCTTGAATTAAGTCTGAGGTATACTGTCACCTCTGTCCCAGACTCCCAGGCAGAATTAACAACCAGCTGCTTGCAGTGGTAATTTTCTTGATAATGCACCCTTTTCTTTCTTTTTAAATTTATTTTGCTGAAGTGTAGTTGCTTAACAGTGTTGTGTTAATTTTGCTATACAGTAAAGTGGTTCAGTTATACATATTAATATATATTCTTTTCATATTCTTTCTCATTATGGTTTAATCACAGGATATTGAATATAGTTTTCTGTGCTATACAATAGGATCGTGTTGTTTATCCATTCTATATATTACAGTTTGCATCTGCTAATCCACTGCATCTGCAATGCGTTGCATAGCATCTACCAGCTCTCAATCCGTTCCTTCCCGACCATCCTCCCCTTCAGCTACCTCCCCTTCACAGTCTATGTCTGTGACTCTATTTCTGTTTCATAGGTAAGTTCAGTTGTATCATATTTTAAGTTTCACGTATAAGTGATATATGGTATTTTTCTTTCTCTGTGTGACTTCACTTAGTATGATAATCTCTAGGTCCATCCATATTGCTGCAAATAGCATTATTTCACTCTTTTTATGGCTGAGTAGCATTCCATTATATACATCACATCTTTATCCACGCATCTTTCAATGGGCATTTCGATTATCTACATGTCTTGACTTGTGAATAGTACTGCTGTGAGCAGCAGGAGTGGAATGCACTCTTCTTTATTCACTTCCTTCTCTTCTTGTCTTACTTCTCCATTCCTCTACTTACCTCCAAATCCTTTTCTTAGGAATTTGTCTGCTCAGGGAAAATCCCACACTAACAAACTTCAGTTCATTCATTTACCCAGGATCTCATCAGAAAAAGAGAATCCAGTCTAAGTGTTCCTAACATGGGAATTTAATGTGAGGAATTGGTTACCAAGAGAAAAGTGGAGATACTCAGATATCAGAAGCTGCTTTTCCTCTGGCTTAAAACCAGTAGCCTCATAACACTCAGAAAAGTCTTTATTGACCTCCAGAAAAGGTAACAATCTCCTACTGCCTGCATAGCTCTCCATTGATTTAGTTTAATTTTAATTTCTGTGAATATATGATAAATGTATATCTTCCTGACTAGATTACAGATCCAAGAAAGTAGAAACAACATTTTATTTTGCTCATGATTGTATCCCCTGAGCTGGCACAATATCTGGCATAGAATGGGGTTTATAAATACCTGGTAAAAGGGTCGACTGGATCAGTGTTGTGCTGAAGCCAGCTCATAGCAGCTCGTGAAAACCAATTGAGCAGTTTTCTTCTTAACCTTCTGACATTTTCAGTGATGTCAGGTTGGCAGTTTAAGAATGACCATTGTGGGAGTGTTTGCATCATAGAAATAGGCAAACATTGCAAGTAATGACTATTTCGTGTGTTTATCCATTCTATATATTACAGTTTGCATCTGCTAATCCACTGCATCTGCAATGCGTTGCATAGCATCTACCAGCTCTCAATCCGTTCCTTCCCGACCATCCTCCTTCAGCTACCTCCCCTTCACAGTCTATGTCTGTGACTCTATTTCTGTTTCATAGGTAAGTTCAGTTGTATCATATTTTAAGTTTCACGTATAAGTGATATATGGTATTTTTCTTTCTCTGTGTGACTTCACTTAGTATGATAATCTCTAGGTCCATCCATATTGCTGCAAATAGCATTATTTCACTCTTTTTATGGCTGAGTAGCATTCCATTATATACATCACATCTTTATCCACGCATCTTTCAATGGGCATTTCGATTATCTACATGTCTTGACTTGTGAATAGTACTGCTGTGAGCAGCAGGAGTGGAATGCACTCTTCTTTATTCACTTCCTTCTCTTCTTGTCTTACTTCTCCATTCCTCTACTTACCTCCAAATCCTTTTCTTAGGAATTTGTCTGCTCAGGGAAAATCCCACACTAACAAACTTCAGTTCATTCATTTACCCAGGATCTCATCAGAAAAGAGAATCCAGTCTAAGTGTTCCTAACATGGGAATTTAATGTGAGGAATTGGTTACCAAGAGAAAAGTGGAGATACTCAGATATCAGAAGCTGCTTTTCCTCTGGCTTAAAACCAGTAGCCTCATAACACTCAGAAAAGTCTTTATTGACCTCCAGAAAAGGTAACAATCTCCTACTGCCTGCATAGCTCTCCATTGATTTAGTTTAATTTTAATTTCTGTGAATATATGATAAATGTATATCTTCCTGACTAGATTACAGATCCAAGAAAGTAGAAACAACATTTTATTTTGCTCATGATTGTATCCCCTGAGCTGGCACAATATCTGGCATAGAATGGGGTTTATAAATACCTGGTAAAAGGGTCGACTGGATCAGTGTTGTGCTGAAGCCAGCTCATAGCAGCTCGTGAAAACCAATTGAGCAGTTTTCTTCTTAACCTTCTGACATTTTCAGTGATGTCAGGTTGGCAGTTTAAGAATGACCATTGTGGGAGTGTTTGCATCATAGAAATAGGCAAACATTGCAAGTAATGACTATTTTATTTGGAGAACCAGTGGTTAAACATTCACTAGCATACCACTAGCTGAATCCTACTTAAGGCAACATAGACAGCACATCCATTCCACAGCTCAATCATGACACTTTTTTAAGGTCTTAGCATCCAGCTGCGTGATTGACTCATGTAAATTCAAGGATGTCTACTCTATAGTTTTACTGTTCCATTTTTTTCATTTTTCATTTATCTTTTTAATTGAAGGATAATAGCTTTACAGAGTTTGTTTACTGGCAGACATCAACATGAATCAGCCATAGAATACATACCTTTGTTGAATTTCCCTCCTGTCTCCCTCCCCATCCCACCCCTGTTGGTTGTTACAGAGCCCCTGTGTGAGTTCCCTTAGTCTTACAGCAGATTCCCATTGGTTATCTATTTTACTGTTCCATTATTTAACCAACAGAAAGTAGAATCAGAAGTAACCAGCTGAGTCAGCAATATGGTCATCACCTGTGGCCTTCACAGACACGTTCTGTTCTGGCCTCACATTCTGCTCGGAAAGACACAGGACTCAGAGAAGCTTGTAGCCAAAGCTGTATTTCATATTTCTCCAAGCCTGAGTGTGTGTTGATGTGATTCCAATCTTTCTCTAGATTCAGTATTTTTTTTAAAGCAGGTTATTTTTTTTAACTACTTTTGCTCTGCCTTAAATTCATTATTTTAATGTGGATTTATCTTTGTGCATAGGAAGTAAATGCTTTCCACAGGAGGCTCAGGTTCTCCCTTATAGCCTTATCTAAGCACCAAGGAATACTGCAGAGAAAATAGTAACTTTACCTGCAAGGAGAAGACTGAAAACACTTTTAAGAAAAAGGGAACGTTAGAACATCTCCCAAGACTTCTCTTTGAACCAGTCATTGCAGTTAAGTTCTGAAAGAATCTTTTATAATGTGAGGAAATTGTTTAATATACTTTAAATTTAAAGGCAAATCTATTTTTTTCATTTTCAACCCATAAAAAAACTGGGAAAGTAACACAAAAAAATTTCTCCTGCAATCTTTCTGTATGATAGCTTTACAAATTTTTCCTTATCATTTTTGATATTATCCAGTATGTATATTAGGTGTATAATCTGGAGAAGTATACTATAAACTAAAATGCAGCAGGCGTTTTTTTCTTTAATGTCTACTTCCTCTCCATGTAAAACTAGGAGGGTAGTCACCAGCGTGGTCTGTTCTACTTCCACTTTTAGAGGTGAGCATGTATTTAAGTCTGGGCCAATCATAAAACCACTTCCTCCTTAACTTGGTGATTAATCCAGGGAGATGTGAATCACAGGAAAATACACTAACATGTGAACCCTGGAAAGCACCAATATAGATCTTTTCAGGTGGTTTGATAGACAAATGCTGAGAAAGTATATCTCTCTCTTTTGAATTATGAGCTATAGGGATATAGATTGGACTGTAAGAAATTGTCTTCCCTTGTGGAAATCATCTTTCTTGGAGGGAAACCAAAATACCACAAAAAGAGAAATGAGACCCAAACAGTTAAGTAGCAGTGTATGGAAATATCTTTAATCTCCTGGATCCACTTGTTCCTGAAGCCAAACCCATCGTTTGACTTAATAGTTACAAGACCCAGTGGACTCATTTGTGGCTTGAGCAACATACAACCAGGATTCTCTCACTGGTGATTGTAACTATTTTCTACTAAAAACTAAACAGAGAGACAGGGTGTTGTGGCCAAAGATTAATCCTTTGGTGAATAATTAACGTTGTTTCACACAACCTACAGCCAAAAACATGATCATTTTAATTGAACCTTAATTTGCACATCAATGTATAGAAGCAATCCTTTATCATCAAATCTTGAAACCAGTGCAACAGGTCAGCTATTGAGCATCAGTTTGCCTTGCTTAGTAAATGCTGGGATACACACAGATAAATATAAAGATTACTTGTGGAACTTGTAATTCAATGGGATGGTGGGACCAGACTCCCTTGAACCATTCATAATTTTTTAAAATATGTGAGGAAATTGTTTAATATACTTTAAATTTAAAGGCAAATCTATTTTTTTCATTTTCAACCCATAAAAAAACTGGGAAAGTAACACAAAAAAATTTCTCCTGCAATCTTTCTGTATGATAGCTTTACAAATTTTTCCTTATCATTTTTGATATTATCCAGTATGTATATTAGGTGTATAATCTGGAGAAGTATACTATAAACTAAAATGCAGCAGGCGTTTTTTTCTTTAATGTCTACTTCCTCTCCATGTAAAACTAGGAGGGTAGTCACCAGCGTGGTCTGTTCTACTTCCACTTTTAGAGGTGAGCATGTATTTAAGTCTGGGCCAATCATAAAACCACTTCCTCCTTAACTTGGTGATTAATCCAGGGAGATGTGAATCACAGGAAAATACACTAACATGTGAACCCTGGAAAGCACCAATATAGATCTTTTCAGGTGGTTTGATAGACAAATGCTGAGAGAGTATATCTCTCTTTTGAATTATGAGCTATAGGGATATAGATTGGACTGTAAGAAATTGTCTTCCCTTGTGGAAATCATCTTTCTTGGAGGGAAACCAAAATACCACAAAAAGAGAAATGAGACCCAAACAGTTAAGTAGCAGTGTATGGAAATATCTTTAATCTCCTGGATCCACTTGTTCCTGAAGCCAAACCCATCGTTTGACTTAATAGTTACAAGACCCAGTGGACTCATTTGTGGCTTGAGCAACATACAACCAGGATTCTCTCACTGGTGATTGTAACTATTTTCTACTAAAAACTAAACAGAGAGACAGGGTGTTGTGGCCAAAGATTAATCCTTTGGTGAATAATTAACGTTGTTTCACACAACCTACAGCCAAAAACATGATCATTTTAATTGAACCTTAATTTGCACATCAATGTATAGAAGCAATCCTTTATCATCAAATCTTGAAACCAGTGCAACAGGTCAGCTATTGAGCATCAGTTTGCCTTGCTTAGTAAATGCTGGGATACACACAGATAAATATAAAGATTACTTGTGGAACTTGTAATTCAATGGGATGGTGGGACCAGAAGAAAGATGAGAAGAGGGGAGCCATGTTTAGATGTTAGCAGTTTGCCTTACTGTCATTCCTACAACAGAACATTTTAAAATAGTATTTTAATGTCAGTTGAGACATTACTTTGAGAGCAGTCATTAAGAGTTTGAAGAAAAAGGAATTGAAAATTTTAAGTGTGGATGTGATGAACCTTTTAAAAGCTGTTTGCTACATATTTTTAAACTAGAACTGAAATGGCTGTTGAAATATCTTACAGGGTAAGTATTTCGTTGGTCAGAGAAGCACACAGAATAGTCAGTAAATGAATGAATACTCTACAGTTGATGTTGCTGAGTGCCAGCTGCCTGAAAAGTCAGTGCAAGGAATAGTGGCAGTGCCATTTTTCAGAGTAACTCACTGGTTAAAAAATTTAGTTGCAAGCATCAATGTATTAATGTCTCATCTGTGAAATTGCATTAAGTCTTGTAAATGGATGAATCTAAAGATGAGCTGGGCTTGCATTTGTATGTTATCAGCATTGACTCATCATCACAGAATATCTTTTTGGTGAACGCTCAGCAACAAATACAAAACTGTGCTAAAATATTCAAATTTTGAGTAAGTTTTTGGATTTCATGGCTTAGTCCTGGAACAGTAGTTTTGACATTTGCGTATCTGGTGCAGAAGTAATCGACCTTAGCTTGAATCAAAGCAGTGGTACCAAACCTCTAGCAATTGTTACATTCTTCACTACCATCAGTCAGAGGAATAAAGAGCAATAATTTAAAAAATAAAGTAAGTGGGGACTTTGCTGGTGGTCCAGGTTTAAAAGATCACTTGTTCCTGAAGCCAAACCCATCGTTTGACTTAATAGTTACAAGACCCAGTGGACTCATTTGTGGCTTGAGCAACATACAACCAGGATTCTCTCACTGGTGATTGTAACTATTTTCTACTAAAAACTAAACAGAGAGACAGGGTGTTGTGGCCAAAGATTAATCCTTTGGTGAATAATTAACGTTGTTTCACACAACCTACAGCCAAAAACATGATCATTTTAATTGAACCTTAATTTGCACATCAATGTATAGAAGCAATCCTTTATCATCAAATCTTGAAACCAGTGCAACAGGTCAGCTATTGAGCATCAGTTTGCCTTGCTTAGTAAATGCTGGGATACACACAGATAAATATAAAGATTACTTGTGGAACTTGTAATTCAATGGGATGGTGGGACCAGAAGAAAGATGAGAAGAGGGGAGCCATGTTTAGATGTTAGCAGTTTGCCTTACTGTCATTCCTACAACAGAACATTTTAAAATAGTATTTTAATGTCAGTTGAGACATTACTTTGAGAGCAGTCATTAAGAGTTTGAAGAAAAAGGAATTGAAAATTTTAAGTGTGGATGTGATGAACCTTTTAAAAGCTGTTTGCTACATATTTTTAAACTAGAACTGAAATGGCTGTTGAAATATCTTACAGGGTAAGTATTTCGTTGGTCAGAGAAGCACACAGAATAGTCAGTAAATGAATGAATACTCTACAGTTGATGTTGCTGAGTGCCAGCTGCCTGAAAAGTCAGTGCAAGGAATAGTGGCAGTGCCATTTTTCAGAGTAACTCACTGGTTAAAAAATTTAGTTGCAAGCATCAATGTATTAATGTCTCATCTGTGAAATTGCATTAAGTCTTGTAAATGGATGAATCTAAAGATGAGCTGGGCTTGCATTTGTATGTTATCAGCATTGACTCATCATCACAGAATATCTTTTTGGTGAACGCTCAGCAACAAATACAAAACTGTGCTAAAATATTCAAATTTTGAGTAAGTTTTTGGATTTCATGGCTTAGTCCTGGAACAGTAGTTTTGACATTTGCGTATCTGGTGCAGAAGTAATCGACCTTAGCTTGAATCAAAGCAGTGGTACCAAACCTCTAGCAATTGTTACATTCTTCACTACCATCAGTCAGAGGAATAAAGAGCAATAATTTAAAAAATAAAGTAAGTGGGGACTTTGCTGGTGGTCCAGTGGTTAAGAATCTGCCTTGCAATGCAAGGGCCCTGGTTGGGGAAGTAAGGTCCCACATGCCGCAGAGCAACTCAGCCCGTGCCCCATAACTACTGAGTCTGAGCACCACAACAAAAGATCCCACATGATACATTGAAGATGCCACATGCTGCAGCTAGGACCCAATACAACCAAATAGATAAATATTAAGAAAATAAAGTAAATAAATACCAGTTTCACCTTAGAGTGTCCTTAAAGCAAATTGTTAATTTTATTAAATATCAGCCCTCAGTATTCTTTGTGACATAATGGGAAGTATTCATGAAGCATTTTTTCTGAATTTTGAAGTACTGTGGGTGTCTTGAGGAAAAGCACTTGTGCGATTGTATGAGTTATGAGCTGAACCAGCTGCTTTTTTCATGGAACAGGATCCTTGGTTGAAAAACTACTGATAGACAAACTATGATTGTCTAGGCTTGGATATTTGGCAGACATTTTCTTGAAAATGAACAGAGTTAGACTGTCACTCCAAGGAAAACAGCTGACATTATTTGTTGCCAATAGTACAAGATTTCACGTGAAAGTGAACATTTTGGAAAAATTTTTAAACACCATTATGAACTTGATGTCGATAGTTTGATGCTGTGGGTTTTCTAATGAGAATATTGGCAATATTTACATAGGTGATTTTCTTTTTTTGGTATTTTAATAAGTTGTGCCAAAATTGGAAGATCTGCGTAACTCCGTGAACCAGTATGTTCCATGATTGATTCATGATGTTATGAAATCATACATGGTTAGTGAGATTCAAAGTTCAAATTAGACCAATGGATTGTAATGAAAGAGAATGCTTTGCATTGACTCATCATCACAGAATATCTTTTGGTGAACGCTCAGCAACAAATACAAAACTGTGCTAAAATATTCAAATTTTGAGTAAGTTTTGGATTTCATGGCTTAGTCCTGGAACAGTAGTTTTGACATTTGCGTATCTGGTGCAGAAGTAATCGACCTTAGCTTGAATCAAAGCAGTGGTACCAAACCTCTAGCAATTGTTACATTCTTCACTACCATCAGTCAGAGGAATAAAGAGCAATAATTTAAAAAATAAAGTAAGTGGGGACTTTGCTGGTGGTCCAGTGGTTAAGAATCTGCCTTGCAATGCAAGGGCCCTGGTTGGGGAAGTAAGGTCCCACATGCCGCAGAGCAACTCAGCCCGTGCCCCATAACTACTGAGTCTGAGCACCACAACAAAAGATCCCACATGATACATTGAAGATGCCACATGCTGCAGCTAGGACCCAATACAACCAAATAGATAAATATTAAGAAAATAAAGTAAATAAATACCAGTTTCACCTTAGAGTGTCCTTAAAGCAAATTGTTAATTTTATTAAATATCAGCCCTCAGTATTCTTTGTGACATAATGGGAAGTATTCATGAAGCATTTTTTCTGAATTTTGAAGTACTGTGGGTGTCTTGAGGAAAAGCACTTGTGCGATTGTATGAGTTATGAGCTGAACCAGCTGCTTTTTTCATGGAACAGGATCCTTGGTTGAAAAACTACTGATAGACAAACTATGATTGTCTAGGCTTGGATATTTGGCAGACATTTTCTTGAAAATGAACAGAGTTAGACTGTCACTCCAAGGAAAACAGCTGACATTATTTGTTGCCAATAGTACAAGATTTCACGTGAAAGTGAACATTTTGGAAAAATTTTTAAACACCATTATGAACTTGATGTCGATAGTTTGATGCTGTGGGTTTTTCTAATGAGAATATTGGCAATATTTACATAGGTGATTTTCTTTTTTTGGTATTTTAATAAGTTGTGCCAAAATTGGAAGATCTGCGTAACTCCGTGAACCAGTATGTTCCATGATTGATTCATGATGTTATGAAATCATACATGGTTAGTAGATGCATTCAAAGTTCAAATTAGACCAATGGATTGTAATGAAAGAGAATGCTTAGTTTAATGAAACAAAAAGCTTATTGCTACAGTTTCACATTCCACTGAAATTAACCTTTAAAAAGCTACCTCTTATCATCTCATGGTGATAGCTGAATGAGAGCAAGTTCAGTAGCCCATGACCATTTCAAGTGTTTTCTTGCATCATACCAGCTAAAATCCCATTAGAAAACCAAATCATACAGTAGACTTTGTTATACACATATCATGAAATGCCCCACTCACAGGAGCTAGGATAAGGATGCTTAAGAATCTGTCACCATTTGAAAGGAGGCTAAGGTAGGAGACTGATCAAAGCAGAGTTCATAGTTCTAATCTTATCATGATCATGTAAGAAATAGCAAAATTAAAAGATCCATCTTGTAATAGAATTGTATTGCCAGTAGAATTATATTTTGTGTAGGAAATATAAATTTGCCGATTGACTTTATTATGTACGCTTAGATAATCTCTAATATATCTATCCCAAAAGGAAATTCTAAATTAAGGAGGATCAATAGCTTCATCTTTTATGCCAAATTCAGGAAGTTGGTGGTAGCTGCCTGGATTCGCCAGCCTGTGAAGACTCTAAAGCTGGACAGGGACAGGAATCCATGTTGGCAGAGATATCTGCCATGGCTAAATATAGAAGGGAGGTGTGTATATATGTGTATGTGTGCGCATCATTCTTTTTTTAAAATTTTTAAAAAATATTTATTTATTTATTTTGGTGGGGATGGCGTGGGGAGGGAGGGGGGTGGATGGACCGCTTCCGTTGGTCTTTCGTTTATCTATTTTCATCCATCTTTGTTCTTTGGCCCCTGTGGGCCTCCCATCGCGGTGGCGTCTGTTGTCGCAGAGCATCGGCTCTGGGCGCATGCGCTCCAGAGCTCCGGCTCGGTGATTGGACACATCAGTCCAGCCGCTCTGCGGCACTTGGGAGCTTCCCAGGCCAGGGATCGAACTGGCGCCCCTTGCACTGCAAGGCGGTGTCCTTACCCACTGGACCACCAGGGAAGCCCTGTGCGCACCATTCTTAACTTAGTGTGTGTGTGTGTATGTGTGCGCACCATTTTTAACTTAGCTTGCTTTTGCCATCAAGACTGAACTAAAAAATCACTTGTAAGAAACATCATTGACAAGTGTATTTCACAAATCATCTAGAGGCAACTACACAAAATATGATGTAATACTTTAAGCGGAAATAAGCAGGACTTATTGAGCTAACTTTGAAACTCTAAATAAGTGTTTCATTCATTCTAATAACATTTATTATACACCTACCTTGTCGTGTACTATGTACCCAGCTCCTAGGGAAAGCAAAGGTTAATAGAATTTGTTGCATGTCCCCAGACACCATACAGTCCAAGTCCCAGGTGCTTAAAACCCTCTATTTTCTGTAACAAGGTGATAGCCCTGGTCTTAGGTAAGTTTTCAAGGGCATGTTGCATGTCACTGCTGCTAAGCAATGAAGTTAACCCAGTAGAAATATTATTAGGGAATTATCGAACTCCAAAGCAACCTTTTAATATTCATAAAGCTTTCTTTTAAAAAAATATTTATTTATTTGACTGCATCAGATCTTATGGCATGTGGGATCTTTTGTTGTAGTTCATGGACTCTCTAGTTGTGGCATCCGGACTTGTTGCTCTGAGGCCTGTGGGATTGAACCTGTGTCCCTTGCATTGCAAGGCCTATTATTAACTACTGAACCACCAGGGAAGTCCCCACAATTTCTTTCTCTTCCAAGTCTTTGCATACTCATGGCACGGGCTCTGAAGAAAATTATATGCATACATTCAATTACCTTTATAGGTACAAATTATCCATTGCTGCTCTTTCTAATGAGAATATGACATGTTTACTTGCCTGAAATGAGACCCATTATCCTCTGTAGCAGATGTGTAACTGGATGGCTTAGCATCAGCTTTGGAGCTCTGATGGCTTTTATCCCTCTGTTTTGACATGTCTCCCGGCTTCTGGGCGCATGCGCCCAGAGCTCCGGCTCGGTGATTGGACACATCAGTCCAGCCGCTCTGCGGCACTTGGGAGCTTCCCAGGCCAGGGATCGAACTGGCGCCCCTTGCACTGCAAGGCGGTGTCCTTACCCACTGGACCACCAGGGAAGCCCTGTGCGCACCATTCTTAACTTAGTGTGTGTGTGTGATGTTGCGCACCATTTTTAACTTAGCTTGCTTTTGCCATCAAGACTGAACTAAAAAATCACTTGTAAGAAACATCATTGACAAGTGTATTTCACAAATCATCTAGAGGCAACTACACAAAATATGATGTAATACTTTAAGCGGAAATAAGCAGGACTTATTGAGCTAACTTTGAAACTCTAAATAAGTGTTTCATTCATTCTAATAACATTTATTATACACCTACCTTGTCGTGTACTATGTACCCAGCTCCTAGGGAAAGCAAAGGTTAATAGAATTTGTTGCATGTCCCCAGACACCATACAGTCCAAGTCCCAGGTGCTTAAAACCCTCTATTTTCTGTAACAAGGTGATAGCCCTGGTCTTAGGTAAGTTTTCAAGGGCATGTTGCATGTCACTGCTGCTAAGCAATGAAGTTAACCCAGTAGAAATATTATTAGGGAATTATCGAACTCCAAAGCAACCTTTTAATATTCATAAAGCTTTCTTTTAAAAAAATATTTATTTATTTGACTGCATCAGATCTTATGGCATGTGGGATCTTTTGTTGTAGTTCATGGACTCTCTAGTTGTGGCATCCGGACTTGTTGCTCTGAGGCCTGTGGGATTGAACCTGTGTCCCTTGCATTGCAAGGCCTATTATTAACTACTGAACCACCAGGGAAGTCCCCACAATTTCTTTCTCTTCCAAGTCTTTGCATACTCATGGCACGGGCTCTGAAGAAAATTATATGCATACATTCAATTACCTTTATAGGTACAAATTATCCATTGCTGCTCTTTCTAATGAGAATATGACATGTTTACTTGCCTGAAATGAGACCCATTATCCTCTGTAGCAGATGTGTAACTGGATGGCTTAGCATCAGCTTTGGAGCTCTGATGGCTTTTATCCCTCTGTTTTGACATGTCTCCCGGCTTCAAGTTACAAACAGAAGGAATCCCCATGGTAGTCTTCACACTGCTTGTGCAATAATATGTGGTGGGTGATTTCTACTCTGTAATTAACATCTTGGATCTTCACTCGTTGATTTGGCATAGAAAAAATAGTAGCCCATATTCGACAGTTGTAATGCTGACTGGCTGAGCTAATTGTGTTGGAAGGAAATGCCTGTTCCTAGTAACTCATGTCATGATGTATGTAGTGTTTACCTCACTGGTCATGGTTCTATTACAGCATTTGTTATCTTACCTTTGCAAAGGTCTTGAAGAAAACCATTGCAGATGAGTGAACAAGCATAATAAAATGCTTCTAGAATGTTCTAAGTTGTGCCCTCTGTGTTTATCTATGTAGTTCTGTTTAGCAATCAGATAGGAATATAAATAAGTGGTAGGAATGAAAACAATTCATTGCGCTAAGAAATCATCTTGACTCTTGAGGTACACTTTTTGCTAAAATTTCTCCAGTGGTTTTTGTGTCTGGGTTGCTGGCTGCTTGGAGGCAGCAGCATGAGCTTTGTGGTCAAATAGACATGAATTCAAGTTCGAGGGCCCCATTTACTAACCGTGTACTCTTAGGCAGGATTTTTAAACCTGTGTAAGTTGAGTTTATCTGTAAAATTATGCTAGTGATAATTGCTTAATGGGGCTGTTGTGAAGGTTAAATTCCATACTAAATATAACGTGATTGGCACCAAGAAAACCAATGGTTTTCTCCTTGCTCTTGAATCTGTGTTACTTTATAGACTTTTTGTGCTAAGGGGAGTTTTTGTGGACTCACCAACTTTTTATAATTTTGCTAGTGCCGTTAATAGCTAGAAGGTGTTTTTAAATATAAGGTCAAGGTAAAACATTGAAGTGAAATGCTTGCATACTTAGCTCTGTCATTTTTAAACATTGCATCCATGACAATTATTTCTCCTCTCTCTCTCACCACCCTCTGCTTTTTAGAACACAGATGCTCAAGGCATAGATGTTTATCGTCTCCTTTGCTACCAGTGGAGTGAGGGCTTTACCCAAGGCAGTCAAGTTTGAAAGGAACAATGACCTGTTATTCCTTTCATGCCTTCTGTCTTTTGGCCACTGACTTCAGCTGCTGCTTTTAGGTTCTTGCTGGACAGAGCAGTGGTGGTTTTAGGATCCACAGAGGACAGGATGGCTACTCATCTGTTTCTCCTTGTTCTTTGATAGAGCCCTGGTCATTTTTACTCTAGCAAAATGCTGCATGGTTATGATAAGCCATATGGTATTTCTCCAGGACAGCCCGCCTCTCTGCTGCACAAACCACCAACTGTCAGTCCTGGCAGCCGCTCATTTCTCAGTAGGTCCAAGAGAGTCATTTCAGGCAAAGAGGCTAGGAATGTCTGTAAAGAATGGATGTGGAGGGGCCTAGTTTCACGTAGTCTGAGTAACAGAAACTTCCTCCTCCGTGCTCCCCAAATAGGGATGAGCCTTAGTATCTTAGCACTCAGAGGTGATTGACTGAGGCTGGGTGTGGCCAGTGGCTCCGGAGGGACTGAGGTGGGGGCTGTTGAGGGGCGTGGTAGCTTCTAAAGTATTAGGAGCCAATGAGAACTTGAAGGTGACCCAGATGTACAGAGTGGCAGTTCTTCTCAGTCTCTTTCAGGGGGTATGAGGGTGGGCAGGGAGAGAAAATTTTCTGGCATTGCTGTACAAATTGAACATAACCTGAAGAACCGTTCGAGGGCCCCATTTACTAACCGTGTACTCTTAGGCAGGATTTTTAAACCTGTGTAAGTTGAGTTTATCTGTAAAATTATGCTAGTGATAATTGCTTAATGGGGCTGTTGTGAAGGTTAAATTCCATACTAAATATAACGTGATTGGCACCAAGAAAACCAATGGTTTTCTCCTTGCTCTTGAATCTGTGTTACTTTATAGACTTTTTGTACTAAGGGGAGTTTTGTGGACTCACCAACTTTTTATAATTTTGCTAGTGCCGTTAATAGCTAGAAGGTGTTTTTAAATATAAGGTCAAGGTAAAACATTGAAGTGAAATGCTTGCATACTTAGCTCTGTCATTTTTAAACATTGCATCCATGACAATTATTTCTCCTCTCTCTCTCACCACCCTCTGCTTTTTAGAACACAGATGCTCAAGGCATAGATGTTTATCGTCTCCTTTGCTACCAGTGGAGTGAGGGCTTTACCCAAGGCAGTCAAGTTTGAAAGGAACAATGACCTGTTATTCCTTTCATGCCTTCTGTCTTTTGGCCACTGACTTCAGCTGCTGCTTTTAGGTTCTTGCTGGACAGAGCAGTGGTGGTTTTAGGATCCACAGAGGACAGGATGGCTACTCATCTGTTTCTCCTTGTTCTTTGATAGAGCCCTGGTCATTTTTACTCTAGCAAAATGCTGCATGGTTATGATAAGCCATATGGTATTTCTCCAGGACAGCCCGCCTCTCTGCTGCACAAACCACCAACTGTCAGTCCTGGCAGCCGCTCATTTCTCAGTAGGTCCAAGAGAGTCATTTCAGGCAAAGAGGCTAGGAATGTCTGTAAAGAATGGATGTGGAGGGGCCTAGTTTCACGTAGTCTGAGTAACAGAAACTTCCTCCTCCGTGCTCCCCAAATAGGGATGAGCCTTAGTATCTTAGCACTCAGAGGTGATTGACTGAGGCTGGGTGTGGCCAGTGGCTCCGGAGGGGACTGAGGTGGGGGCTGTTGAGGGGCGTGGTAGCTTCTAAAGTATTAGGAGCCAATGAGAACTTGAAGGTGACCCAGATGTACAGAGTGGCAGTTCTTCTCAGTCTCTTTCAGGGGGTATGAGGGTGGGCAGGGAGAGAAAATTTTCTGGCATTGCTGTACAAATTGAACATAACCTGAAGAACCTTTAAATTTATTAAAGGTCCAACTATTTATTTATAATGCAGCAAAAATAATTCATTCATTATACAGTTAATTGCCCATATTTTGGCAAAACATATTCTTAGGGAGAAATACCCTGCAAATGACCTTTATTTTTGTACTTTTCCACAGTGAATTGCAAAGTAGGGTATTTATAGCTTCTCACTATTTTCATAAGTACAATTTTGTTTTTTAAGTGCTGCATTAGGCATTCAGAAAACTCGTATTATTATTATTATTGCTGTAGGCAAGCAGCCTGGACAATGCAAAGAGTGCAGACTTTAAAGCCAAAAAAGATCATGGTTCACATACTGGCGCAACTCCTCTTTGTTATGTGACCTTGGAGAGTCACTGAACCTCTCAGAGACTCCATTTCTTTGAAGATTTTTGTTTCTTAATCTATAAAATGGTATCAGCAGTATTTCAGTGACTTACATTGCTTGTAAGCAATGGATTCATTACTGAATCCTCTCCTTTGGGTACCTATCTCACTCACCCACTTTTCGTAAAATTCAGAAAGAGTAGAGTTAGCTCCACCACAGGCTAGAAAATGACCTAATCTTGGCCAGAGGCTTCATCTTCCTGACCATGGTCATTAGTTCAGGAGTAGATATATGATCCAGGGCAGGCCAGTGAGAATCCACCAAGTGACGTTTCTGCCAGATCCACTAAGAAAATGCCCTCTCTTCCTCTGGGGTTACACATGGGAGGGCCAGTTCATCTGTATTTGTCCGGGACTTCTTCGGTCTTAACAGTGAATGTCCCACATCCTAGGAAACATCTTACTTCTAGAAATACCAGGATGGTTGGTTATCTAAATCACAAGCCGTGAGAGTGGTTTAAATCTGGAGTTGGTACAAGGGCTTCATGAAAAGGTTGTCTCCTCTGTGGATCCAGCACAGAGAGGAGAACAGTTGAGAGGTGGAGGGAGACAGAACATCAAAGATCACAGCTGGGCCCTCATAGACATCCCTGCCATAACTCAGATGTGTTAAGTAGCTTTGACTGGTTTACTTCTCAGATAAATAGACTTTTGTTTGAAATTTTCATATGGGCACTCTGTCATTTGCAATCATGAATCTTTATTATCACGGTAGTAGATTGTTGTCAAAATTTAACCTGATTGATGCAAAGCACCTAGCATAGTGTGTGTGTGTGAGAGAGAGAGAGAGAAAGCCCCAGAATTATCATCATAGCTCTCGCTAATGGCCCTGAATTATCCTCCATGGATATTTCTCTATATAAGGAGAATTATCTCTCCTTATGTCCATGCTCTTTGCCATGTAATTCTAGTGACTTTATACCCTGACTTCTCATTTCTTTGGCCACTGGGTGTTAGCAGACATGATGCTTGGGAGACTCAGCTTGCTCTGTGTCTCTCTCTTTCATCAGGAGAAGAAAATGATTGAGCTATTCTGTTGGGAGATGACATCCATGAAGCAGAACTGATTAGCCAATAGCCATCTGAATCCCACAGACTCATGAACTAAATTGACTAGCCTTAGAGTTTGTAGATAATGTATACAGCACTGTTGTGCCCAAAGATAACCAATAGAAGGGCTCATATTTACAGAATGCTTACTCTGTGCTGGGTATTTTCCAGGAGCTTTTCGTGTATTACATTGTTAAATCCTCATAACCACTTCCAAACATATTAGTAATTCGACTTTATAGATGAAAAAACTGATGCACAGTGAAGTTAAGAAACTTGCTTGTGTGCAGAAGAGCCAGGACTCAAATAGAGGCAATCTGACTTCAGAGAACTTTTTACCACCATGCCTTCAACTTGGTCTTGATAATCCACTCATCATATGCATGCTATAAATCAAAAGGCCTATCAACATCCTAGGAAACATCTTACTTCTAGAAATACCAGGATGGTTGGTTATCTAAATCACAAGCCGTGAGAGTGGTTTAAATCTGGAGTTGGTACAAGGGCTTCATGAAAAGGTTGTCTCCTCTGTGGATCCAGCACAGAGAGGAGAACAGTTGAGAGGTGGAGGGAGACAGAACATCAAAGATCACAGCTGGGCCCTCATAGACATCCCTGCCATAACTCAGATGTGTTAAGTAGCTTTGACTGGTTTACTTCTCAGATAAATAGACTTTTGTTTGAAATTTTCATATGGGCACTCTGTCATTTGCAATCATGAATCTTTATTATCACGGTAGTAGATTGTTGTCAAAATTTAACCTGATTGATGCAAAGCACCTAGCATAGTGTGTGTGTGTGAGAGAGAGAGAGAGAAAGCCCCAGAATTATCATCATAGCTCTCGCTAATGGCCCTGAATTATCCTCCATGGATATTTCTCTATATAAGGAGAATTATCTCTCTTATGTCCATGCTCTTTGCCATGTAATTCTAGTGACTTTATACCCTGACTTCTCATTTCTTTGGCCACTGGGTGTTAGCAGACATGATGCTTGGGAGACTCAGCTTGCTCTGTGTCTCTCTCTTTCATCAGGAGAAGAAAATGATTGAGCTATTCTGTTGGGAGATGACATCCATGAAGCAGAACTGATTAGCCAATAGCCATCTGAATCCCACAGACTCATGAACTAAATTGACTAGCCTTAGAGTTTGTAGATAATGTATACAGCACTGTTGTGCCCAAAGATAACCAATAGAAGGGCTCATATTTACAGAATGCTTACTCTGTGCTGGGTATTTTTCCAGGAGCTTTTCGTGTATTACATTGTTAAATCCTCATAACCACTTCCAAACATATTAGTAATTCGACTTTATAGATGAAAAAACTGATGCACAGTGAAGTTAAGAAACTTGCTTGTGTGCAGAAGAGCCAGGACTCAAATAGAGGCAATCTGACTTCAGAGAACTTTTTACCACCATGCCTTCAACTTGGTCTTGATAATCCACTCATCATATGCATGCTATAAATCAGTATATTGGACTGCAGGCCATGATTTACTGGTGGATCATGAAATCAATTAGTGGGTCATAACCAGCACTGAAAACAGAGTTGAACAAAAAGTATCAGGGTATTGTTTCATGAAACTTAAGTCTGTTTTCGATGTATTCATATTAGTGTTGGTACATCCTGAGCTGCCTTGTAAAATATATTTCTCATTGTGAATCATAGTCAGGAAGCTTGAAACCCGCAACAATAAATATTAGCCACTCGTATTGTTATTTCTAAATACTGTTAGCTAGCTAAATATTGTTTGTGCCAAGTTTGTTTTTATCCCACCCCCTACCCACTCACCACTGATTCTTAAAGAGCATTTGCCTGACTTCCCGAGGACAGAGGTAGTGGTTTTCTCATAGCCTCTGTAGAGCTGTCATATTTCAGATGTCACCATCTGAGCCTGTTCCTTATCCTCTAAGGCGACAGGAAATCCTGTCTGTGTGAACCCAAGAGATTCCTTTGTACCAAATGAATATTCTCCAACGGACCCAGTCAAATCCACAATCATAAACCAGGCTAAACGATAAACCACTGTCTTTTGGGTGGAGTTACCATAAACCAGGGACAGGGGAGATGGACTCTTAAATTGAATTGTGATCTTTAGGGTTTTTTTTTCTACAAGAAACCTCAGATGGCTCAAATGTGTTAATCAGTCTGGGAGCTGTAACTAAAATTTATATCAAGTCATGTACACTCTAAGGAGTCATTAAACTCTTTAAGATCATTAAATCAGCTAAAAGTAAAATATTGCTTTGGGATCATGAACTGATTAGCCAATAGCCATCTGTCCCACAGACTCATGAACTAAATTGACTAGCCTTAGAGTTTGTAGATAATGTATACAGCACTGTTGTGCCCAAAGATAACCAATAGAAGGGCTCATATTTACAGAATGCTTACTCTGTGCTGGGTATTTTTCCAGGAGCTTTTCGTGTATTACATTGTTAAATCCTCATAACCACTTCCAAACATATTAGTAATTCGACTTTATAGATGAAAAAACTGATGCACAGTGAAGTTAAGAAACTTGCTTGTGTGCAGAAGAGCCAGGACTCAAATAGAGGCAATCTGACTTCAGAGAACTTTTTACCACCATGCCTTCAACTTGGTCTTGATAATCCACTCATCATATGCATGCTATAAATCAGTATATTGGACTGCAGGCCATGATTTACTGGTGGATCATGAAATCAATTAGTGGGTCATAACCAGCACTGAAAACAGAGTTGAACAAAAAGTATCAGGGTATTGTTTCATGAAACTTAAGTCTGTTTTCGATGTATTCATATTAGTGTTGGTACATCCTGAGCTGCCTTGTAAAATATATTTCTCATTGTGAATCATAGTCAGGAAGCTTGAAACCCGCAACAATAAATATTAGCCACTCGTATTGTTATTTCTAAATACTGTTAGCTAGCTAAATATTGTTTGTGCCAAGTTTGTTTTTATCCCACCCCCTACCCACTCACCACTGATTCTTAAAGAGCATTTGCCTGACTTCCCGAGGACAGAGGTAGTGGTTTTCTCATAGCCTCTGTAGAGCTGTCATATTTCAGATGTCACCATCTGAGCCTGTTCCTTATCCTCTAAGGCGACAGGAAATCCTGTCTGTGTGAACCCAAGAGATTCCTTTGTACCAAATGAATATTCTCCAACGGACCCAGTCAAATCCACAATCATAAACCAGGCTAAACGATAAACCACTGTCTTTTGGGTGGAGTTACCATAAACCAGGGACAGGGGAGATGGACTCTTAAATTGAATTGTGATCTTTAGGGTTTTTTTTTCTACAAGAAACCTCAGATGGCTCAAATGTGTTAATCAGTCTGGGAGCTGTAACTAAAATTTATATCAAGTCATGTACACTCTAAGGAGTCATTAAAATCAATGCTATAATTGATAGGTAGTGAATAGCCATTTTCAGCACGTAATTTTGTCCATTTACTCCCTGTTAAATAGTGCCAACTGAGCAGAAAAGATAGGAAGAGATGTGAAAGGCAAAAACTATGACGTAAATAATTTGTCTCCTCAGTCTTGATGTCTCCTATTCTATGGACCCAAAAGGCTGTAGCCAGCACTTTCTGTCTTTATTGACATAGAATTCTCTTGTGTAGATAGGCATGTTTGACAACTGTATTTTGAAATTCTATTTAGACCATTGTAATGAGAGTATGATAGAAAATGCAGAAGACTGTCAGGATGATGTCTGCACATGGCGTTTTCATGTGCAGAGCAGTCCGGGAGCTAAATTAAAGGGAATTGACTTTGCTTTCTATGAGAAGGTGTTTTGATATTTACATCGACAGTCATGTAATGAAATGCCAGTATTTTGGCGATAATCAGGGTGTACCCTGCATAGTAGGCATTTCAGTTTTAATTACCTCAGAGGAATAGATATTCTTCCCACTCTCCTCTGTGTGATGATGGAATTGTCTTCCATTCTGTGCATCCTCTAGAGCACAGTCCCCAACCTTTTTGACAGCAGGGACAGGTTTCGTGGAAGACAATTTTACCATGGACCAGGGTAAGGCAGATGGTTTTGGGATGACTCAAGCACATTACATTTATTTAGCACTGTATTCCTATTGTTATTGCATCAGCTCCACCTCAGATCATCAGGGATCAGACCCCAGAGACTGGAGACCCCTGTTCTAAAGTCTTTTCAACTCTCACAAGAGAATGCCAAAAGGATTAGAAACTCCGGTTAGATTTCCCCTGAATCATTCAGGTCTAATTCACCCAAACCAGCCGTTAAGATCCCAGTTAGCATTCTCTGCTTCCTAGTACATGAAATCACATTTTCTGCAGGGGTTAAAAGAAAGTGTGTAAAGTAAAAATCCCCTTGGGAAAAAAGAATCCCTTAAGTTAACCATAAGGTACAGTTTTATTCTGTCCATCATTAAGACCAATAGACAGTTTTCCTTCCAGCTCTGGAACAGATGGCTGGTTCTGTGGTCGACACCAGATGAAGTAGCTGGCTTGGGCTGAGGAGCCATGTTGTCTGAGAAACACATCGTTTTAGATGCCAGAATCATACCTCGAGGGTTAAGATGATGCTCCCTCTGGGAGAAACTCGAGGAATGGAAAACCAACCAAAGGACATGCATTAGTGTCTCCCACCTTAGGATGATCATGGAGGGCTTGTCCATTTACTGACTTACTGTTTTTAAACTGTTTCTCTCTCTTGTCTTTCTTTAGTCCAGTAGAGCTGTGAGACTTCATTGGCAAAGCAATTTTGGCGGCCTACTTAAAGAAAATTAAAAGACTCAAGAACAAATTATGGGACGGTTAAAAGTGTTGCTGCTACAGCAAACCTCATCACTTCTAGAATGCTATTTGCCTTACCTCTTTGTGGTGGGCTGTTTTGCAATTTGGGTAGACCTGTCATCAGCTGTAAATGTGCTCTCTTATATACTGAAGAAACAAATTTATGACTCAGTCTTGATTCATCCCAGGCTTCACTTTAAGTGACATGCAAAGGTGTACCAGTAAATTGACTCTTTGTAGGAGAAATAAAACCCTTACTTGTAGATTTGGTGATTGCCATGGTGCAAATACATCCACCGTGCTTCCCTGGTGACTCAGTGGTAAAAGAATCCGCCTGCCAATGCAGGAGATGTGAGTTAAATACCTGGGTTGAGAAGATCCTGGAGAAGGTAATGGCAACCCACTCCTGTATTCTTGCCTGGGAAATTTCGTGGACAGAGGAGCCTGGTAGTCTATAGTCCATGGGGTTGCAAAGAGTCAGAAATGACTTAGTAAATAAACAACAGAAACAATAACAACAAATGTTTTTTTCAGGATCAGACCCCAGAGACTGGAGACCCCTGTTCTAAAGTCTTTTCAACTCTCACAAGAGAATGCCAAAAGGATTAGAAACTCCGGTTAGATTTCCCCTGAATCATTCAGGTCTAATTCACCCAAACCAGCCGTTAAGATCCCAGTTAGCATTCTCTGCTTCCTAGTACATGAAATCACATTTTCTGCAGGGGTTAAAAGAAAGTGTGTAAAGTAAAATCCTTGGGAAAAAGAATCCCTTAAGTTAACCATAAGGTACAGTTTTATTCTGTCCATCATTAAGACCAATAGACAGTTTTCCTTCCAGCTCTGGAACAGATGGCTGGTTCTGTGGTCGACACCAGATGAAGTAGCTGGCTTGGGCTGAGGAGCCATGTTGTCTGAGAAACACATCGTTTTAGATGCCAGAATCATACCTCGAGGGTTAAGATGATGCTCCCTCTGGGAGAAACTCGAGGAATGGAAAACCAACCAAAGGACATGCATTAGTGTCTCCCACCTTAGGATGATCATGGAGGGCTTGTCCATTTACTGACTTACTGTTTTTAAACTGTTTTCTCTCTCTTGTCTTTCTTTAGTCCAGTAGAGCTGTGAGACTTCATTGGCAAAGCAATTTTGGCGGCCTACTTAAAGAAAATTAAAAGACTCAAGAACAAATTATGGGACGGTTAAAAGTGTTGCTGCTACAGCAAACCTCATCACTTCTAGAATGCTATTTGCCTTACCTCTTTGTGGTGGGCTGTTTTGCAATTTGGGTAGACCTGTCATCAGCTGTAAATGTGCTCTCTTATATACTGAAGAAACAAATTTATGACTCAGTCTTGATTCATCCCAGGCTTCACTTTAAGTGACATGCAAAGGTGTACCAGTAAATTGACTCTTTGTAGGAGAAATAAAACCCTTACTTGTAGATTTGGTGATTGCCATGGTGCAAATACATCCACCGTGCTTCCCTGGTGACTCAGTGGTAAAAGAATCCGCCTGCCAATGCAGGAGATGTGAGTTAAATACCTGGGTTGAGAAGATCCCCTGGAGAAGGTAATGGCAACCCACTCCTGTATTCTTGCCTGGGAAATTTCGTGGACAGAGGAGCCTGGTAGTCTATAGTCCATGGGGTTGCAAAGAGTCAGAAATGACTTAGTAAATAAACAACAGAAACAATAACAACAAATACCCACCAGGTCTGATTATAAGTGACCAACATGAAGTCACTGCATATGAACTTGGAAAGAGATGAGCATAAAGCCACTCTCTTGAGCTGGCTCCAGCAGCCACTGGCTCCTCTTTCTTCTGGTCTTGCAGTAAATTGTATACTTCTTTCTGCACAGTATCCTAGAACCCACTGGGTACAGCATCCAGTTGCCATAACCACATGCAATATCATTCTAGATATTGGACATGGTTTCACAGCACATCTATGAAAGCTTTTCAGCACGGGAGTGTGACTTTCATGCTGGCTGAGAGACAGGGCTGTAGGTAGTTGCCAGGGAATACAACCGTTTGCTCTTCCAGACATTCTAAAATTGTACTTTGGATCCAGCCAGAGCAGCAGGCACTTGGTTACCTGCTGTTACGAACAGCCCTTCTCTAAGAGTCGTCAGTGTGTATTGTGGGAGAGCCTTCAGAAACAGCCTCATGAAACATGACTGTGTTTGTTATGGGTGTTGTTTGGGGTTGCTGCTATTAGGTAGTGTCCTTCTTATGGAGATCCCTTTGAAATTTTTCATTAGTTCTCAATTCCAGGAGTGGTTGTTCTCAGCAATTCCCTTTTAATGTTATAGATCCTGATTAGGTTAATCAATCAATTTCTCCTTGTTTTATTGGCAGCCAGGAAATGTGGCTCTGCTCATAATAAATGTTTCAGTTTATTAAGACATTCCTTTCCTTAGCTTCATTTCTGTGTCCTTTTTCACGCATGCATTCATTCAGCAAATATTCAAGTGTACCTTTAAATTTGACTCTTTGTTTAGGAGAAATAAAACCCTTACTTGTAGATTTGGTGATTGCCATGGTGCAAATACATCCACCGTGCTTCCCTGGTGACTCAGTGGTAAAGAATCCGCCTGCCAATGCAGGAGATGTGAGTTAAATACCTGGGTTGAGAAGATCCCTGGAGAAGGTAATGGCAACCCACTCCTGTATTCTTGCCTGGGAAATTTCGTGGACAGAGGAGCCTGGTAGTCTATAGTCCATGGGGTTGCAAAGAGTCAGAAATGACTTAGTAAATAAACAACAGAAACAATAACAACAAATACCCACCAGGTCTGATTATAAGTGACCAACATGAAGTCACTGCATATGAACTTGGAAAGAGATGAGCATAAAGCCACTCTCTTGAGCTGGCTCCAGCAGCCACTGGCTCCTCTTTCTTCTGGTCTTGCAGTAAATTGTATACTTCTTTCTGCACAGTATCCTAGAACCCACTGGGTACAGCATCCAGTTGCCATAACCACATGCAATATCATTCTAGATATTGGACATGGTTTCACAGCACATCTATGAAAGCTTTTCAGCACGGGAGTGTGACTTTCATGCTGGCTGAGAGACAGGGCTGTAGGTAGTTGCCAGGGAATACAACCGTTTGCTCTTCCAGACATTCTAAAATTGTACTTTGGATCCAGCCAGAGCAGCAGGCACTTGGTTACCTGCTGTTACGAACAGCCCTTCTCTAAGAGTCGTCAGTGTGTATTGTGGGAGAGCCTTCAGAAACAGCCTCATGAAACATGACTGTGTTTGTTATGGGTGTTGTTTGGGGTTGCTGCTATTAGGTAGTGTCCTTCTTATGGAGATCCCTTTGAAATTTTTCATTAGTTCTCAATTCCAGGAGTGGTTGTTCTCAGCAATTCCCTTTTAATGTTATAGATCCTGATTAGGTTAATCAATCAATTTCTCCTTGTTTTATTGGCAGCCAGGAAATGTGGCTCTGCTCATAATAAATGTTTCAGTTTATTAAGACATTCCTTTCCTTAGCTTCATTTCTGTGTCCTTTTTCACGCATGCATTCATTCAGCAAATATTCAAGTGTTGATATGTCAAACACTATACCAGAAGTTTGAGATACTCTTTAAAAAGATTCTTATCCTCTGATACTTTTGGACCAGAGAAGTCAGGCATTAAGTAAATTGTCATTTAAGTAGATACATAGTTCTAATTGGTGCTGTATGTGTGTATGTGCATGTGCTTAGTCGCTCAGTCAAGTCCAGCTCTTTGTCACCACATGGATTGTGGCCCACCAGGTTCCTTTGTCTATGGAATTTTCCAGGCAAGAATATTGGAATGGGTTGCCATTTCCTGCTTCACAGGATCTTCCAGTCCCAGGAATCAAACCTGTATCTCTTATGTCTCGTGCAATGGCAGGTAGATTCTTTACACTGTACCACCTGGAAAGCCCTGTAAATGGGGCTAAGTGGTCCAAAATTTTAAAAGGCAGG
This sequence comes from Tragulus kanchil, assembly GCA_022376925.1. Lineage (NCBI taxonomy): Eukaryota > Metazoa > Chordata > Mammalia > Artiodactyla > Tragulidae > Tragulus > Tragulus kanchil. The sequence goes on along the minus strand of JAIOJX010000030.1, from coordinate 189,870,576 downwards.
GTGCTTAGATTAGTACGCCACTATCCTTGGCTTTTTCCACTTTCATCTCAATTTTTAGTTATCTTCATTTTTTACTTTATACTTAAAAATGATCAGCTTTCAGGGTTTTTTTTTGATAAAACAAAATGAATAGATGACTAGATAACCAATGATAAGTTTTTTCACTTAGACTATAACAGCAGTTGCCATTTAAATGCAAAGTGTGCTCCTGGCAGCTCAGCATGCATTAAATGAATTATAACAATAATTATATCTATAACCATGCACTAGATATTGTTTGAAATGTATCATGTGTTTTAGTAGTTGGTTTGCTGTGTGGCCCTGACTCTCCCTCTGGGACTGTTACAATCTGACAGGTCTCAGTAGTCAGCCCTCACCAGAAATTTACCTTGGTTGAAGAAAGTTCCCGTGTTGAAGGTCAAGCCCTTTTTCAGGGACAACCTGAGTCCAAAGGCTGGTGGATGCAAGAGGATAAACTTGGAACACCCCACTGCAACTTGGGACGCTTAAAGGGACATCTGAGTTCCAGAACTGAGATCTTACTATATCATTACATTTTGATTTTTCATTCAGATTACAATTGCAACTTGATTTCTCCTTTGCCCATTCTGTTGCACTCACCCCCTGAACACAGCTGCTGCTGAGAAGCACTGTGTAAGAAACCTCCTACCTCTATATTTTCAGAATCTGTCTCCCTACACCTGACGGCAGTGCATAATTTGTTCTTCTAGGCCGTCTAGTGCCCAGTGACTTATACTTGAGGGACTTGGAATTCTCAAAAGATTCAGGAGTTGGTTGTTTCATCTTTGAGAAGAACCACAAGCGAGCAATACAGAGGTGCTTTTAGTCTGTTCACACATTTGCCTTGGTTTGTTTCATCTTTAGGAATGGGTGCTTTCCTGCTCCTCACATGGATCTTCCATGGAATTTTCCAGGCAAGAATATTGGAATGGGTTGCCATTTCCTGCTTCACAGGATCTTCCAGTCCCAGGAATCAAACCTGTATCTCTTATGTCTCGTGCAATGGCAGGTAGATTCTTTACACTGTACCACCTGGAAAGCCCTGTAAATGGGGCTAAGTGGTCCAAAATTTTAAAAGGCAGGGTGCTTAGATTAGTACGCCACTATCCTTGGCTTTTTCCACTTTCATCTCAATTTTTAGTTATCTTCATTTTTTACTTTATACTTAAAAATGATCAGCTTTCAGGGTTTTTTTTTGATAAAACAAAATGAATAGATGACTAGATAACCAATGATAAGTTTTTTCACTTAGACTATAACAGCAGTTGCCATTTAAATGCAAAGTGTGCTCCTGGCAGCTCAGCATGCATTAAATGAATTATAACAATAATTATATCTATAACCATGCACTAGATATTGTTTGAAATGTATCATGTGTTTTAGTAGTTGGTTTGCTGTGTGGCCCTGACTCTCCCTCTGGGACTGTTACAATCTGACAGGTCTCAGTAGTCAGCCCTCACCAGAAATTTACCTTGGTTGAAGAAAGTTCCCGTGTTGAAGGTCAAGCCCTTTTTCAGGGACAACCTGAGTCCAAAGGCTGGTGGATGCAAGAGGATAAACTTGGAACACCCCACTGCAACTTGGGACGCTTAAAGGGACATCTGAGTTCCAGAACTGAGATCTTACTATATCATTACATTTTGATTTTTCATTCAGATTACAATTGCAACTTGATTTCTCCTTTGCCCATTCTGTTGCACTCACCCCCTGAACACAGCTGCTGCTGAGAAGCACTGTGTAAGAAACCTCCTACCTCTATATTTTCAGAATCTGTCTCCCTACACCTGACGGCAGTGCATAATTTGTTCTTCTAGGCCGTCTAGTGCCCAGTGACTTATACTTGAGGGACTTGGAATTCTCAAAAGATTCAGGAGTTGGTTGTTTCATCTTTGAGAAGAACCACAAGCGAGCAATACAGAGGTGCCTGTTTTCAGTCTGTTCACACATTTGCCTTTTGGATGGTTTCCATCCCCGCTGCTTCAAATCAGATGAATCATCTACTGTGTCCCCATCCTAGCATCTGATCTAAGAAGCATTCCTATCAGTGGCTCACAATCACTCAGTTCTGGAGACAGAGGGTATCTGGTTGGAGATTAAATGATCTTACTGCGCTCTCTGTTTAGACAATACTAAGCATACCCGCTGAGAGGATTCCCTTTCACTGTGAGGAACTGTTTTTTGGTAGTCCGTATCACTAGACTAGGTTAGACTTCAGTTTTTGTAAAGAAAGTAATTGAATGTGCTGGACTGTTATGTGGTGGCTTGCCTTGTGCTGGGCTTTGGCAGGTTCCACCTCACTGGACCTTCACAATGACAAATGAGGAAACTGAAGCCTGAAGAGGTTTTGCTGTCAAAGGTCACAAGGCTGAGAAGTTGCAGACCTGGAATTTAAAGCAGGTTTGTCTTTTCCAGAACCTGTGCCCTCTACCACATTGCTATGGTTCTCAAGTTCTAGGTGTCGTATTAGTTGGTTATCTTTTGCAGAGTAACAGACTACCACCAACTTAGCAGCTTGAAGCAATGCATAATTATTATTTTTACAGTTTCTAGGTCAGAAATCTTTCTGAGTCCTAGCATTTTGCAACCACAAGATCAGCTGGGGCTTCCTTCTAATCTGGAGGCTCTTCCGGAAACAGTTTTCCACACTTCCTTAGGTTGTTGGCAGAATTCAACTTGGACGCTTAAAGGGACATCTGAGTTCCAGAACTGAGATCTTACTATATCATTACATTTTGATTTTTCATTCAGATTACAATTGCAACTTGATTTCTCCTTTGCCCATTCTGTTGCACTCACCCCCTGAACACAGCTGCTGCTGAGAAGCACTGTGTAAGAAACCTCCTACCTCTATATTTTCAGAATCTGTCTCCCTACACCTGACGGCAGTGCATAATTTGTTCTTCTAGGCCGTCTAGTGCCCAGTGACTTATACTTGAGGGACTTGGAATTCTCAAAAGATTCAGGAGTTGGTTGTTTCATCTTTGAGAAGAACCACAAGCGAGCAATACAGAGGTGCCTGTTTTCAGTCTGTTCACACATTTGCCTTTTGGATGGTTTCCATCCCCGCTGCTTCAAATCAGATGAATCATCTACTGTGTCCCCATCCTAGCATCTGATCTAAGAAGCATTCCTATCAGTGGCTCACAATCACTCAGTTCTGGAGACAGAGGGTATCTGGTTGGAGATTAAATGATCTTACTGCGCTCTCTGTTTAGACAATACTAAGCATACCCGCTGAGAGGATTCCCTTTCACTGTGAGGAACTGTTTTTTGGTAGTCCGTATCACTAGACTAGGTTAGACTTCAGTTTTTGTAAAGAAAGTAATTGAATGTGCTGGACTGTTATGTGGTGGCTTGCCTTGTGCTGGGCTTTGGCAGGTTCCACCTCACTGGACCTTCACAATGACAAATGAGGAAACTGAAGCCTGAAGAGGTTTTGCTGTCAAAGGTCACAAGGCTGAGAAGTTGCAGACCTGGAATTTAAAGCAGGTTTGTCTTTTCCAGAACCTGTGCCCTCTACCACATTGCTATGGTTCTCAAGTTCTAGGTGTCGTATTAGTTGGTTATCTTTTGCAGAGTAACAGACTACCACCAACTTAGCAGCTTGAAGCAATGCATAATTATTATTTTTACAGTTTCTAGGTCAGAAATCTTTCTGAGTCCTAGCATTTTGCAACCACAAGATCAGCTGGGGCTTCCTTCTAATCTGGAGGCTCTTCCGGGGAAACAGTTTTCTCCACACTTCCTTAGGTTGTTGGCAGAATTCATCTTGGAAATGTAGGATTGAAATACTGGTTTTCTTAGTGGCTGTCAGTTGGGTGCCCCTCTCAGTATGTAGAAACTGTCATCATTCTTGCCAGGTAGCCTATTACAAGGGAGAATTCTTCCTCCTAAAAGGTCATGTTTATTGTAACATCATCATGTGAGCCACATCTGACTAGCTTTACCCTTTTCTGTGGGTAAGAAACAAGACACTGGTCCTGCCATCACTCAAAGGGAGGAAATTGCACCAAAGTATGGGCACTGCAACACAGGTGTCATGAAACATAGTTATGACGATGATTTAAAAATCAGTTTTCTGAACCTCAGGCCCAGAGAGTCTGAATCATAAATTCAGAAGCCCAAGAACCAGCATTTCTCATAAGTCCTTGTGTTTGATCATGGTCCCAGTGGATAAGAACCCACATCTAGAGAAACACGCCTATAAACTTACCTCGAATTGTACCTGCAGTCGTTTATCCATTTTTTAACGCCTTCTCCATAGGAACATCTCACCTCAGCTGGCTACCATTTATTAAAAATCATCCTATAAAGTCGTTCTCCTTTGTCTTTCTTAGGAAATAAAGCTTGCTTTCAAGTATGACCCATGGTAGCAGAGAGCAGTCTACTTAGTTCATTACCTTGTTGATTCCTCTCTGGGCTCTTTTACCCTAAGATGTGTGTTCCAAATATTTCGTGTTCTCTACTCTGGGAAAGAGTTTAAAGGGGACACCTCTTCCTGGGCTGGTGCCCTGTAGGTGGGAGTCTCCGTGACAGTGCCCAGCCAACTCTGTTTGCCTGGAACTGAGAAGTTGCCTGAGATGTGGGACTTCTAATGCTAAAACTCAGGAATTCCAGGTGGACAGAGACTTCCATCACCCTACATTTGTTGCTAGCACAGGGAGAGTCTCAGGAGCAAACAAACATGTCCAAGTTTGTTTGGGACTGAAGAAGACCTGGAATGTAAGACTGTCGGTGCTAAAACCAGGGTAAGCCTTTTAAACAAGTTTTTTCTTTAGGTCAGAAATCTTTCTGAGTCCTAGCATTTTGCAACCACAAGATCAGCTGGGGCTTCCTTCTAATCTGGAGGCTCTTCCGGGAAACAGTTTTCCACACTTCCTTAGGTTGTTGGCAGAATTCATCTTGGAAATGTAGGATTGAAATACTGGTTTTCTTAGTGGCTGTCAGTTGGGTGCCCCTCTCAGTATGTAGAAACTGTCATCATTCTTGCCAGGTAGCCTATTACAAGGGAGAATTCTTCCTCCTAAAAGGTCATGTTTATTGTAACATCATCATGTGAGCCACATCTGACTAGCTTTACCCTTTTCTGTGGGTAAGAAACAAGACACTGGTCCTGCCATCACTCAAAGGGAGGAAATTGCACCAAAGTATGGGCACTGCAACACAGGTGTCATGAAACATAGTTATGACGATGATTTAAAAATCAGTTTTCTGAACCTCAGGCCCAGAGAGTCTGAATCATAAATTCAGAAGCCCAAGAACCAGCATTTCTCATAAGTCCTTGTGTTTGATCATGGTCCCAGTGGATAAGAACCCACATCTAGAGAAACACGCCTATAAACTTACCTCGAATTGTACCTGCAGTCGTTTATCCATTTTTTAACGCCTTCTCCATAGGAACATCTCACCTCAGCTGGCTACCATTTATTAAAAATCATCCTATAAAGTCGTTCTCCTTTGTCTTTCTTAGGAAATAAAGCTTGCTTTCAAGTATGACCCATGGTAGCAGAGAGCAGTCTACTTAGTTCATTACCTTGTTGATTCCTCTCTGGGCTCTTTTACCCTAAGATGTGTGTTCCAAATATTTCGTGTTCTCTACTCTGGGAAAGAGTTTAAAGGGGACACCTCTTCCTGGGCTGGTGCCCTGTAGGTGGGAGTCTCCGTGACAGTGCCCAGCCAACTCTGTTTGCCTGGAACTGAGAAGTTGCCTGAGATGTGGGACTTCTAATGCTAAAACTCAGGAATTCCAGGTGGACAGAGACTTCCATCACCCTACATTTGTTGCTAGCACAGGGAGAGTCTCAGGAGCAAACAAACATGTCCAAGTTTGTTTGGGACTGAAGAAGACCTGGAATGTAAGACTGTCGGTGCTAAAACCAGGGTAAGCCTTAGCCATGATGGTAGGTTGAAAAATGATGCTCCCACCCAAAATGTCTAGATGCTAATCCCTAGGCCTTGTAATTTTATTAATACCTGATTTTAAAAAAGGGTATTTGCCAACATGATTGAACAGAGACAGAACCCAGGAATCTTAACAATGTTATGTGGCCAATCCAGGACTGGTATTTATTTGACTCTTGATGTCTCAATGCTTCATTTTTCTGGGAGATCTTCAGCACTGTCCATTTATCTTCTCATCGACTATGGAATCACTGAAGCTAATATGACTAATCTGGGATTATACATATCTGTAAACAACAAAACTCTGTAAAAGCAAAAAGTAAAATAAAAATAATTATTTAAAAAAAAGAGAGAGAGCTTTCATGGTGGTCCGGTGGGTAAGGACACCGCCTTGCAGTGCAAGGGGCGCCAGCTCGATCCCTGAACAAAGATAAATGAATGAAAGATCAATAGAAGTGGCCAAAAAAAAAAAAAAGAGAAAAAGAACCACTGAGGCTATTTTCTGTTTCAGTGACTGTATTTTTCACCTGCAGGATTTCTTGCTTTTCAAATCATTTTATTGTTCCATCTCCCATTTCTCTGTTTTTATTTTTATTTTTTAATTTTTAGCCTTTAAGTCATGTTTATTTTTTATCCATCTTTATTCTTTTGGCATGTGTGGGCCTCCCATTGCAGTGGCCTCTCGTTGTAGAGCACTGGCTTGACGCACATGCGCTCCAGAGAGTTGGCTTGTAATTGGACACACTAGCCCAGCCGTTCCTCTACATGTGGGATCCTCCCAGACCAGGGACCGAACCAGTGCCCCCCGCACTGCAAGGCAGACTCTGTACCCACTGGACCACTAGGGAAGCCCGGTTTGTTTTTTGTGTTTTCTATACTTTCTTAATACTTTTTTTTTTCCTGGATGTTATTTTCTTAGGAAATCTCCAACAACTGTTTTAATGTTGGCTACAGATTTCTTTTTTAAATTAATTTTTATTGGAGTATAGTTGGTTTACAATGTTGTTTCACTTTCCGCTGTAATGCAAAGTGAATCAGTTACACCTATTCACTCTTTTTTTTAGATTCTATTCTCATATAGGTCATTGTAGAGCATTAAGTACAGTTCCCTTTGCCATACAGTAGGTCCTTATTAGTCATCTGTTTTACATATATTAGTGTATATATGTCACTCCCTGTCTCCCAGGTTATCCCTCTGCTCAACTTCACCCGTTTGGTAACCATACGTTCATCCTCTATCTGTTTTTTTTACATATATTAGTCGTATATATGTCACTCCCTGTCTGAACAGAACCCAGGAATCTTAACAATGTTATGTGGCCAATCCAGGACTGGTATTTATTTGACTCTTGATGTCTCAATGCTTCATTTTCTGGGAGATCTTCAGCACTGTCCATTTATCTTCTCATCGACTATGGAATCACTGAAGCTAATATGACTAATCTGGGATTATACATATCTGTAAACAACAAAACTCTGTAAAAGCAAAAAGTAAAATAAAAATAATTATTTAAAAAAAAGAGAGAGAGCTTTCATGGTGGTCCGGTGGGTAAGGACACCGCCTTGCAGTGCAAGGGGCGCCAGCTCGATCCCTGAACAAAGATAAATGAATGAAAGATCAATAGAAGTGGCCAAAAAGGATAAAAAAGAAAAAGAACCACTGAGGCTATTTTCTGTTTCAGTGACTGTATTTTTCACCTGCAGGATTTCTTGCTTTTCAAATCATTTTATTGTTCCATCTCCCATTTCTCTGTTTTTATTTTTATTTTTTAATTTTTAGCCTTTAAGTCATGTTTATTTTTTATCCATCTTTATTCTTTTGGCATGTGTGGGCCTCCCATTGCAGTGGCCTCTCGTTGTAGAGCACTGGCTTGACGCACATGCGCTCCAGAGAGTTGGCTTGTAATTGGACACACTAGCCCAGCCGTTCCTCTACATGTGGGATCCTCCCAGACCAGGGACCGAACCAGTGCCCCCGCACTGCAAGGCAGACTCTGTACCCACTGGACCACTAGGGAAGCCCGGTTTGTTTTTTGTGTTTTCTATACTTTCTTAATACTTTTTTTTTTCCTGGATGTTATTTTCTTAGGAAATCTCCAACAACTGTTTTAATGTTGGCTACAGATTTCTTTTTTAAATTAATTTTTATTGGAGTATAGTTGGTTTACAATGTTGTTTCACTTTCCGCTGTAATGCAAAGTGAATCAGTTACACCTATTCACTCTTTTTTTTAGATTCTATTCTCATATAGGTCATTGTAGAGCATTAAGTACAGTTCCCTTTGCCATACAGTAGGTCCTTATTAGTCATCTGTTTTACATATATTAGTGTATATATGTCACTCCCTGTCTCCCAGGTTATCCCTCTGCTCAACTTCACCCGTTTGGTAACCATACGTTCATCCTCTATGTCTGTGGCTCTATTTCTATTTTGTAAATAGGTTCATTTGTGCTGTTTTTTTTGGATTCCACATATAACCGACATCGTATGATACCTGTCTTTCTCTGACTTACTTCACTGAGTATGACAATCTCGAGGTTTATCCATGTTGCTGTGATTGCAGATTTCTTTATCTTTTTCACATACAAATGGAGTGAATTTTTTCTTTCAGTTGCAGTCTTTTGTTGTTGTTGTTGGGTGCTTCAGTGCTTCCTTTCTCCTGTGTTTTGCAATTTTGGTCTTTCAAGGCATACGTGAAGTGGGAGGTTTTGTTTCTCTGATGTATCTCTCACCTGTTCTGTGGGCTCTGGCCTCTGTGTTCTAACAACCCAGTTGCTCTAGCCCTGACCAGGTTTAAATTGTCTTCTAGGACTTTTTGTCCCTCAAAGACCTACCTCTTGGCAATTATCACACATTGTCTCCAGCCTTGTCTCAGGTCCTGACGCTAAGGCTGAGTCCAATTCCTCCAGCCGCCTGTGTTTTCGTCTTCACATAAGCTAAAGAGTGAGGCCAGCCATTGTCTTCCTCACAGTTATCCTTTAGTTTTGCAGCATGTTATAAAGGGAGTTGTTACTACCTTTTTCCTTGTTTAATGAGTTTCCATATTTAGTAGGACCAGGATATCTGCGGTTAATTAAATGTTGCCAATGGAGTAAAGTCCAAATAGAGTTTTAGTTTTGTAAATACAGCAGGTTAGTAGTGAAGCATAGCTCAGAGGCTCTTCTGGGGCTTTTTGAGTAGGACTGAGCTCCACCATTTCCCTGATTTTTTTTTGTAAACGACAGAGAAAGGGCTGTATTATCTAACCAGACTTGCCATTACTGACAGAAGCAGTGGGATTTTTTTAGTGTCTTTGGCCAAGTTCCCCAAAAGCCAAGCGCTTAAACCTTCCCAGAATTTGTGCATGTGGATGAAATGGTAGCCAAATCTAAAAATGTCAGACATCGACTTTTTTATACCAGAAGGAGTTCTAAATTGTGAAATATCTTCATTTGTCTATCTTTTCTTTTAAGCAAAGCCCCCAATAACTGTTCTACCATTAGGACAAACATTATTAACTCAATTAAACTTAGTGATTGTTTTGCTATTTACTTACAACTACCCTTTTTAGTTAAGAATTTTTTTTTGACCACTTTAATTGGTCTTTCATTTATTTATTTTCATCCATCTCTGTTCTTTGGCCTGTGTGGGCCTCCCATTGCAGTGGCCTCTCCTGTAGCAGAGCACTGGCTCTGGGTGCATGCGCTCCAGAGCTCCAGCTCTGTAGTTGGACACATCGGTTCAGCCGCTCTGCAACACGTGGGATCTTCCCAGGCCAGAGATTGAACTGGTGCCCCTTGCAGTGCAAGGTGGACTCTTTACCCACTGGACCACCAGGGAAGCCCTAGTTAAGAATATTTGACATTTAACAATAAAAGGTGCTTTACTTGAAATTTAGGGAATAGAAGAAAGATTCAAGAAGCTACAAGGAAACAGATTCACCAAAACATAGTGGTAATCTTCAACAGAACAAGCCTCTCAGTCTTCCAAAAAGTCAGCGTGATTAAAAACCATTGTTTACCCTACCATGTGTAAAATAGCCAGCTATCAGGAAGCTGTCTTACAGCACAAAAAGCTCAGCCCAGTGCTCTGTGAAGACTAGAGTGGTGGGGTGATGGGGGTGTAGGGGCGAGAGGGAGGCTCAGGAGAGAGGAGGTGTATGTATACATATGACTGCTTCACGTCATTTTACTGCAGAAACTAACCCAACATTAAAAAATAATTGTATTCCAATTTAAAAAATTGTTGGAAGAAAGTGACCTGGAATAAAAAGATATAACAACCAGAGGCAAAGTATGAAACCTGGTTTGTGTTTGAAAAATATAGTCATTTGAGAGATAATTCAGGAAATTTAATATAAACTGAGCCTGAGATGGTATTGGGAAATTTTTCATCATTACTTCAGATTTGATTGTGTTTGTACAGGATGATGTCCTTACTCTTAGAAGATGCTAACTCTAAGATGCTTGTGGGTGAAGCATATACTGCCTAGAATTTATCTTGAAACAGTCCAGAAAGAGGATGGGCGGGAAATGAAGAAAAGAAAGTTAAAAACTGTTAAATATGTGTGATTGGCAAATGAGTGTTCATGTTCTTTTTTTTTTTTTTCAATTTTGGTGAATGTGTGAAAATTAATAATAAGTTTAGAGGGGGGAAAAAAAAAGCAGTGACTTGGGAGTTGACCCTGCTTCCTAGCTCTGCCACATGCTAGCTTGGTAAGTTGTTGCAGTTCTCTGAACTTTGGTTTTTATAGATGACAGTAGATAGCTTATGGTGAACAATGTCAGATTCCTGACTTCCAAAGGAAAAAAATTTCACTTTGGGATCAAAAGACGTGGCTTTAGTTACCTAGAGCTTCGTGCAGCAAAATATTTATTAAAGAAAAAAGGGACAGAGAAAGCTTCCAGCTAAAAAAACTGGAAGGGGGATAGAAGGGTACCGCCAGAAGCTAGTTTAGGTCAGGCATTTTGTACTTGTCCAGTTGGTTACAATAGATCAAAAGAATATTTTAAGGTGGTAAAGGTCTTACCAGACCCATACCCACAACATGCATGTGTAAATAACTTACGTACAAGCTAAGAAGGAGAGACATGTCCTCCAGCAAAATACACTATTGTTATAAATATTAGCTCTGGGCTTAAAGAAAGTCTTAAGCAAAATAGATTATTGTCATAGGTGTGGCAATCAAGGTGAAGGCACCTTGGCTAAAAATGTTTGTGCCCCCTCTTCCTCCTTGGAAACCTCTGGCCTCCTTACCATGTCTGCCTATTCACCCATTTCTGTTTTCTGATCTGCAAGAAAAGGTTAATAACAGTTTCTGTTCCAAAGAATTGTTGTAAAAAGAAGAGGCAGGGCTTCCCCTGGTGGTCCAGTGGGTAAGGGCACTGCCTTGCAGTGCAAGGGGCGCCAGTTCGATCCCTGGCCTGGGAAGATCCCACATGCCCCGGAGCGGCTGGACAGATGTGTCCAATTACCGAGCCGGAGCTCAGGGGCGCATGCGCCCAGAGCCGGTGCTCTACAACGACAGACGCCACCGCGATGGGAGGCCCACAAGAGCCAAAGAACAAAGACGGATGGAAATAGAGAAATGAAAGACCAATAGAAGTGGCCCGCCCGCTCCCCTCCTTCCCCCACCCCCCCCCCCCAAAATAAATAATAAAAAAAAAAAAAAAAAAAAAAGAAGAGGCAATGACACATGTAAGGCGTGTGTATTTTACATATGCACTTCACTTTTACCTGTTATTAAAAAAATAATTACAGAGATAATTATTGCCATTACCTATTACTAGATAATTAATATTTCTTATAGGCATTATTACCTTTTATTGTCAGTTTTTAAGATGTAATTTAGGCTTTTCAAAGTACTTTATAAATATCTTCTTTGAAGTCCACACTAATTGACAGATAAGCAAAAATGGAAAAATATTTATCATATCACTTTCTATTTAATATTACCTAAAATTTTCTACATATTACACTAGAATGATTAGAAATAAATGTGAAATGAGATGAAAACTATTATTGTGTTACTTTTCCAAAGTAAGCACCCAGTGTTTAAAGCTGTGGGAAATGCTCTGAAAATATGGTATATGTTTATATAAACTTTTATGGAGTAGAGTTGATGAAAAATGTCATGTTTGTCCTGTACTGCAAAATGAGTCAGTTATACATACACAAATATCCACTCCATTTTAGACTCTTTTTGCACATGGATCATTGCAAAGGAGTGAGCAGAGTTCCCTGTGCTATAAAGTAGGTGCTTATTAATTATCTATTTTATATATAGTAGTGTGTGACCTGGGTTTCCCGGTGGCTCAGCAGTAAAGAATCCACCTGCAATGCAGGAGATGTGGGATCGATCCCTGGCTCAGGAAGATCCTCTGGAGAAACGATATGGCAACCCAGTACAATATTCTTGCCTGGAAAATCCCACGGACAGAGGCGGCTGGAGGCTAGTCCATGGGGTCACGGAAGAGTCAGACACAAGTGAATGACTAATCAACAATAGAAGTGTGTGATACATATTTAAACAAAGATATTTTAAGCAGTAAAATATTTTAGTATTATTTTTTGTGACCCAGTGATTTAATTTGAGAGACGATTTTCCACTGTCTTTTCTTCAAATTAACATGAGTTAGATGGTGACTCTGGTTTCTCATGGGGTAAATAATTACATTGTATTCTGTTTATAAAAGACTTGTATATCAGATATATAAAAGATATAAATAAATCAAGATATCTTAATATAATAAAAGGTCCTGTTGATTTTTCAGTGTCTTTCTGAAAGTTGCCTTAAAAGGTTGGCTATGGAAAGAATTAAGAACTCTGAGATTTCACCACTGGCTGAGGTCTTGTTAGGTCATCTGTGGTGGTCATAGTAGTAATGATAATAGTAGCAGCAGCTTTTCATTAGTGGAAGGCTTACTGTGCCAAGCATTATCTGTAGGCTTTATGTCTCATGATACTTTGGGCAGGTATTTCTGAGCTTAATTTTTCTTTTCTGACAAAACTGAGCTGTTAATAACCACCCACCTGCCCCTTCCTATGTGAGGGCCAAATGAGATAAGTGAATGTCCTTTGAAAACAATAAAGTGCTCTACGAATGCATTGTCATTAGTTTCTGTTGAAATATTCACCTGGGAGTAAGCAGAGGGACAGATATTTTCATTCCTCTTTGTAAGCCTTTGCTGGGGCACCCTGTGAACTCAAAGTGCTGGAAACCTATATTTGGAGGAGGAAATGCATTTCTTAGGTGAAATTGAAACAGGGACAGGTTGCCTATTGCCTCCCAGCCTCCCAAAATTTGAGTTTTCTTCTTCTTTATTCTTTTCTCTGTGTGCTCCTCATTTGCAGTTTTATAGAAGCCCATTGTGCTTTGCTGGAGAGTGTCAAGGAGAAGGATATTTATCACCCAGGCCTGGGCCAGAGTGAAAATTTGTAAACAATAAAAGGCATTTTTTATATTATCTATTTTATATATAGTAGTGTGTGACCTGGGTTTCGGTGGCTCAGCAGTAAAGAATCCACCTGCAATGCAGGAGATGTGGGATCGATCCCTGGCTCAGGAAGATCCTCTGGAGAAACGATATGGCAACCCAGTACAATATTCTTGCCTGGAAAATCCCACGGACAGAGGCGGCTGGAGGCTAGTCCATGGGGTCACGGAAGAGTCAGACACAAGTGAATGACTAATCAACAATAGAAGTGTGTGATACATATTTAAACAAAGATATTTTAAGCAGTAAAATATTTTAGTATTATTTTTTGTGACCCAGTGATTTAATTTGAGAGACGATTTTCCACTGTCTTTTCTTCAAATTAACATGAGTTAGATGGTGACTCTGGTTTCTCATGGGGTAAATAATTACATTGTATTCTGTTTATAAAAGACTTGTATATCAGATATATAAAAGATATAAATAAATCAAGATATCTTAATATAATAAAAGGTCCTGTTGATTTTTCAGTGTCTTTCTGAAAGTTGCCTTAAAAGGTTGGCTATGGAAAGAATTAAGAACTCTGAGATTTCACCACTGGCTGAGGTCTTGTTAGGTCATCTGTGGTGGTCATAGTAGTAATGATAATAGTAGCAGCAGCTTTTCATTAGTGGAAGGCTTACTGTGCCAAGCATTATCTGTAGGCTTTATGTCTCATGATACTTTGGGCAGGTATTTCTGAGCTTAATTTTTCTTTTCTGACAAAACTGAGCTGTTAATAACCACCCACCTGCCCCTTCCTATGTGAGGGCCAAATGAGATAAGTGAATGTCCTTTGAAAACAATAAAGTGCTCTCTGAATGCATTGTCATTAGTTTCTGTTGAAATATTCACCTGGGAGTAAGCAGAGGGACAGATATTTTCATTCCTCTTTGTAAGCCTTTGCTGGGGCACCCTGTGAACTCAAAGTGCTGGAAACCTATATTTGGAGGAGGAAATGCATTTCTTAGGTGAAATTGAAACAGGGACAGGTTGCCTATTGCCTCCCAGCCTCCCAAAATTTGAGTTTTCTTCTTCTTTATTCTTTTCTCTGTGTGCTCCTCATTTGCAGTTTTATAGAAGCCCATTGTGCTTTGCTGGAGAGAGTGTCAAGGGAGAAGGATATTTATCACCCAGGCCTGGGCCAGAGTGAAAATTTGTAAACAATAAAAAGGCTATATTTGTATTTCAAAGAGAGCATCGTTGAATTTTTTTTCCAGTGTCAAAATTGACTGGCTTGTTCTGTGGTGCTAAATCACTGAACTGATATCTTAGGAAAACACACAATTTGGAGGTTAAAATTTTTCAGCTTTTGCAACATTTTAAATGCCATTGATATTCTTCTCATGCCTGGACACCAAAGGGTGAATGTAATTAAAATGCAGTGAGACAGTGCCTGTCAAATAGAAAGTGTTCCTCATCCACATGTCCCTGGTACAGCTCTGCAGTGTGTCACCCAAGAGAAGAGAATCATTGATAATTTTGCTTTTCATGCAGTGATGCTGAGTTAATAAAACAAGAGAGACTTTCAAGTAATTGTTGATTCTTTCTACGACATAAGGCATCTATAAGGCCAACGGCGGGGAGAAGGTGTTTTTTTCCTCTGCTTATTAAGAAGGCAGTGATGCTTATCTGTAGACTTGAAGAGCTGCATTTCTGTGAAAATCCATGGAGATTTTATTTCTGTCCCAGACGTCACAACGAGTCATCTGAGAATAATGTGGCTGGTTCTTGCTGGAAACAAAGATGACAGTGCAGATACGTAGGACACCTCACAGCAGCAACCTGGATTATTGTTTTTTAAGTTTCTATTGTCATCAGTCAGCAAAGATAGTTTCTTGCTAGAATGCAATGAGATCCATCAGTTGTATCCTCCGGGGGCCTCTGTAGGTGCTAGAAACAGTGTTTCAGAGTCAGGCTATTGAGTTAATCCAAACTGCAAACTGTTCTTCTCAGGAGACAAGAGCCGGACAGGAGAGGTGCAGAGGAGTGAGACTCATCCTCAGGCCTGTTGGGATTATGCCCTCTGAGCTTGTTTGTGGTTAATTGAGCTGTACAGATATTAAAACAGTGGCATAAATTAATTTGTTTGGAAAAATACATAGAAAAACCGTGACAGGAGAGGTAATACTATCTTCTGCCAGTGTGCTCCTCATTTGCAGTTTTATAGAAGCCCATTGTGCTTTGCTGGAGAGAGTGTCAAGGGAGAAGGATATTTATCACCCAGGCCTGGGCCAGAGTGAAAATTTGTAAACAATAAAAAGGCTATATTTGTATTTCAAAGAGAGCATCGTTGAATTTTTTCCAGTGTCAAAATTGACTGGCTTGTTCTGTGGTGCTAAATCACTGAACTGATATCTTAGGAAAACACACAATTTGGAGGTTAAAATTTTTCAGCTTTTGCAACATTTTAAATGCCATTGATATTCTTCTCATGCCTGGACACCAAAGGGTGAATGTAATTAAAATGCAGTGAGACAGTGCCTGTCAAATAGAAAGTGTTCCTCATCCACATGTCCCTGGTACAGCTCTGCAGTGTGTCACCCAAGAGAAGAGAATCATTGATAATTTTGCTTTTCATGCAGTGATGCTGAGTTAATAAAACAAGAGAGACTTTCAAGTAATTGTTGATTCTTTCTACGACATAAGGCATCTATAAGGCCAACGGCGGGGAGAAGGTGTTTTTTTCCTCTGCTTATTAAGAAGGCAGTGATGCTTATCTGTAGACTTGAAGAGCTGCATTTCTGTGAAAATCCATGGAGATTTTATTTCTGTCCCAGACGTCACAACGAGTCATCTGAGAATAATGTGGCTGGTTCTTGCTGGAAACAAAGATGACAGTGCAGATACGTAGGACACCTCACAGCAGCAACCTGGATTATTGTTTTTTAAGTTTCTATTGTCATCAGTCAGCAAAGATAGTTTCTTGCTAGAATGCAATGAGATCCATCAGTTGTATCCTCCGGGGGCCTCTGTAGGTGCTAGAAACAGTGTTTCAGAGTCAGGCTATTGAGTTAATCCAAACTGCAAACTGTTCTTCTCAGGAGACAAGAGCCGGACAGGAGAGGTGCAGAGAGGAGTGAGACTCATCCTCAGGCCTGTTGGGATTATGCCCTCTGAGCTTGTTTGTGGTTAATTGAGCTGTACAGATATTAAAAACAGTGGCATAAATTAATTTGTTTGGTTTAATTTTAATTAGAATCAACATTAGGTTAATAAGTTAATATTACTGCATGAAAACCACATTACAGAACTGAAGAATTCCATGTCCCTACAGTGTGTGGTTGATGTGTATTACCACACAACTTGCAGAGTAATCGCCACAATGTTATCAACAGCCCCTCTGGGTGACGTAAAAAGTGATTTTTATTTTTTTCTTCATGTTTCATCATTGTGTAGACACTATAAAGATCATGTGTCATTTTTGTCATTGAAAATCATTTTTATTTAGAAAAATTCTTTCTGCAAAACCCACACTGCTTCTTAATTATTTTCTGACATTAGGGCATGAGTTCTTCCACTTGATGAAAGATGTATTGATTTGTGAAGGGGAGAAACCTGTAAAATATGACAGTGTATGTCTACCCAAAACAGGGATATACATATGACTAATCTGGGATTATACATATCTATAAATGACAAAACACTGTAAAAGGAAAAAGTAAAATAAAAATTAAAAAAAAAAAGGTCACCCAAAACCAACCAAACGAAAAATCACATGAGGACTTGGGGGCCATGAGACACGCAAGCCTAAGCCACAACTTTGTTGTTACCATGTAAAAAACATGTCTCTTTTCTGTCCACAGAATGAAGGTTGTAATCATAGATTTACTCCCATGTGAGATGTGAATGGTATCCTAAAGCATTACTGCATTTTGTTTTCGCTCTGCCCTGTGATGCTCACCAGTGGACAGTAAATGTCCCCCTTTTACAGATAAGAAAATAGTACCTCTGTTTCTTTATCTGTTAACTGTGAAGAAATATGATGTATACCTCAAAGACTTCTTGAGAAAAGTAAGTAAATTCATACGTGTAAAATGCTTGACACAGGATTCATGTAATGAATGAATCCTCTATCACATTAGCTGTTTTTTCCTCTAGTATTACTGGTGTCACCATCATCATTAACCACTTAAATAGTTCCACAGGACTCAGGTGATTATCCTGTTTTCATGTCATCCACTGAAACTGTGAAATGGCCAAGCTGTACCCACTCTTAACTGCAAGGCTCAGAACCTATGGCGGGACCACTTAGAGGTGAAATATTTATTAAAAGTTTCATTTGAGATAGCTCTTGAGAAGTATAAAAAAAATGAATCCTTTATAATGAATCTATACTGATCTGTAGAGGAAAGCTAGCTAGCAAAATATAATCCTTGCTTCTTTAATTGAAATGAAGAAAAAACAAATCCATATGTTAGGTGCATATGGCTAAGCATTTAGCAGCCTTAATAATATTTCTTCTTACTAAGAAAAATAAGATTAAGCAGATATAAATTATATTGTTGTTACATTATCTGTGCAATGGCTTTCCAGGCCTCCATTCAGCCTCATACTTTAGAAGAATATTATTGATATGAGACAGTGTTCACAGCATGTATTATAATTAAATATTAGCAGGCTACAAGACGATGTATAATTACAATAAAAATAATAATAGGAATAAATGATAATAGTATTCGTTGAGCAGTTCCTGTGTGACAGGCACTGTGCTAAGCTTGGCATGTGCATTTTGTTATTCTTTCCCCAAAACAGCCCTAGGAGGTAGGAGCTGCTATATTAGCCCCATTTTACAACTGAGCAAAGTGACATGTAAATAACTTACTCAGGATCCATCTGAGATTAGAATCTGGATCACTATATGGCGTGAATGTATGTGTGTGTTAAAAAAAAAAAAAAAAAGTATTAAGAATGTGCAGGGAAGAGTTGAGGGGAAGAGGAGGAGAAAGGAAGAAGGTGTTGTACTCAAGTCGTAGAATCCCCCCAAACACACCACAGGAGCCAGGCCCAATGCAAAAGCAAGAGGAACTGTTAATTCAAGCTCGAGTAGGAACCCCCATTCACACCGACGCAGAGGCTGTGGAATGGGAGCCCTGAGCAAGGTTGGGCTCAGGCTTTTATTACAAATTTCTGCAGGAGGGGTAGTTGGGGATTTCCAGTCGTGGGCACACTTGATAGGTTAACTGTTGGCTTAGGCTTCATGTAATGAATGAATCCTCTATCACATTAGCTGTTTTTTCCTCTAGTATTACTGGTGTCACCATCATCATTAACCACTTAAATAGTTCCACAGGACTCAGGTGATTATCCTGTTTTCATGTCATCCACTGAAACTGTGAAATGGCCAAGCTGTACCCACTCTTAACTGCAAGGCTCAGAACCTATGGCGGGACCACTTAGAGGTGAAATATTTATTAAAAGTTTCATTTGAGATAGCTCTTGAGAAGTATAAAAAAAATGAATCCTTTATAATGAATCTATACTGATCTGTAGAGGAAAGCTAGCTAGCAAAATATAATCCTTGCTTCTTTAATTGAAATGAAGAAAAAACAAATCCATATGTTAGGTGCATATGGCTAAGCATTTAGCAGCCTTAATAATATTTCTTCTTACTAAGAAAAATAAGATTAAGCAGATATAAATTATATTGTTGTTACATTATCTGTGCAATGGCTTTCCAGGCCTCCATTCAGCCTCATACTTTAGAAGAATATTATTGATATGAGACAGTGTTCACAGCATGTATTATAATTAAATATTAGCAGGCTACAAGACGATGTATAATTACAATAAAAATAATAATAGGAATAAATGATAATAGTATTCGTTGAGCAGTTCCTGTGTGACAGGCACTGTGCTAAGCTTGGCATGTGCATTTTGTTATTTTTTCCCCCAAAACAGCCCTAGGAGGTAGGAGCTGCTATATTAGCCCCATTTTACAACTGAGCAAAGTGACATGTAAATAACTTACTCAGGATCCATCTGAGATTAGAATCTGGATCACTATATGGCGTGAATGTATGTGTGTGTTAAAAAAAAAAAAAAAAAGTATTAAGAATGTGCAGGGAAGAGTTGAGGGGAAGAGGAGGAGAAAGGAAGAAGGTGTTGTACTCAAGTCGTAGAATCCCCCCAAACACACCACAGGAGCCAGGCCCAATGCAAAAGCAAGAGGAACTGTTAATTCAAGCTCGAGTAGGAACCCCCATTCACACCGACGCAGAGGCTGTGGAATGGGAGCCCTGAGCAAGGTTGGGCTCAGGCTTTTATTACAAATTTCTGCAGGGGAGGGGGTAGTTGGGGATTTCCAGTCGTGGGCACACTTGATAGGTTAACTGTTGGCTTAGGCTCGTGTGTCTTACTTTGATTGGTTGCAGTGTATAGGTCAGCGCTCTGGAATTCTAGGCTCTTCCCTTCTTTCTAGTGATTGGTTCCTCACATCAGGTGAGGGGTGGTCTTGGCTCTGGTGGTTTTTCAGGGAATTCCTAGATGTCTAAAATGGAGGGCTTTTTCAAAATGGAGTCACTTAGGTATCACAAAGGCGATGCAGTTTTAAGGGTGTGTCAATCTTCCTGGGGAAGACAGGTCTCAGTGGCATGACCTGCTTTGCTCTCTGCAATGGTAGGAATTATAGTAAGACATGAGAACACTTTTTGTTATGGTCTTTGCAAGTTGACTTCTTGTCATTGCTCAACTCAGATTTGTACAAAACCATCCCTAGAGATCAGCCTCCTGAAAGAAGATCTTCACCCCTGGAGTTGGAATGATGTCTCCCAAGGCTTTCCTGGGAGCTGAGTCCTCCTGGGCGGAGATCCGCCAGCCCCCACCAGGCAGTGGGTGGACCTCAGCCACCTGTCAGCCTGCAGCTGGAGGGCTGGGGGAAGGGGAAGGCTGCAGAGGGTGACCTCTGGATGACACCCATGAGTGCTTCCATGGAAACATGCAGGTTGATGTGGTGTTATGTGGGACTCCAGTACTGACTGTGCATGATTTCCCTCTCTGCCTGCCTTGTGTGGGAGTCTTTAGACCAAGGCTCAGTTTCTCAGTAGTTTCCAACTGCTGTCTTCAGGATATATGACACATGTTATTCAAATACAAGGTACCACTCAGTGGATTTATCCAAATTTTTTTTCAGTGAATGTCAAAATATTTCGATGGGAAATAAAGGCCCACAATAATCTCTAATCTTCATAATAGCTATTGGCCTCATTACAGTCTAAGGCAGTTATGAGCAGTGAGGGTATGTCTAGTCTCTGTCTGTGCTGTTTTCCCACTCAGGGCAGCGCATCAGTATGCAGGACAGTTACATTACTGTGGGGACAACCTTGAAGCTTTTCTAATTTATATTTTTAAATTACATTTATTTGCCAGTTTTACTGTTTAAGTGTTAAGGCAGCATTCACATTATGCATGTATTTAACTTATGCAAATGCACACATCCACTGGTATAACAGAAGTCCTGCAAAATTGCATTTTCATATATGCCCCTTTAGAAACCTTATTGTGTACAGATGGTATTTATAAATAATATTCCCAATCTATACTGCAATTGTCTCACTGTGCTTTATGGGCAATTTAAGGAAATACGTAGGGTTATTTGGGCTGTAACCATTTCTTGGCTGTAACCATTCCTTTCCCCTACCACCATCACCGCCACCACCACCATCTTAAGTTGAAATTTCAGTGTGTTCATAACAAATTACTTGTGACGCTTTTCAGTGATAGCCTAGAATCCACAAATGCTATCAGCTAGTGTTTAAATTATTATTCCTGACTATTTCAAGGTAGCAGCTGTTTTGTCTTGGTTTGAATTTGTGCCTCTCCCGTCATCATCTGTTAATATTGCATGTCCGTCCCCACTGGGTACCAGACACAGCATTACTCTAAAAATATACTTCCTTTTCCACTGGGCTTTTGGAGTAGTCTGAAGACTGGTTTAACCAGCTGCTTTTATTTTCTGTATCTAGTGGTGGGAAATTGAGGGTGATAATAGGTACACTGATATCAGAAACACCTGGAATTGTTTTTCCTATGAAGATCATAGAATTGTCTTTGTATAAATCTGCTTTTATTACTGACTTTTTACACAAAGGAAGAAGTTTAAACTTCATGTTAGCATGACTTATCAGAGTTTCCATGGAAACATGCAGGTTGATGTGGTGTTATGTGGGACTCCAGTACTGACTGTGCATGATTTCCCTCTCTGCCTGCCTTGTGTGGGAGTCTTTAGACCAAGGCTCAGTTTCTCAGTAGTTTCCAACTGCTGTCTTCAGGATATATGACACATGTTATTCAAATACAAGGTACCACTCAGTGGATTTATCCAAATTTTTTTTCAGTGAATGTCAAAATATTTCGATGGGAAATAAAGGCCCACAATAATCTCTAATCTTCATAATAGCTATTGGCCTCATTACAGTCTAAGGCAGTTATGAGCAGTGAGGGTATGTCTAGTCTCTGTCTGTGCTGTTTTCCCACTCAGGGCAGCGCATCAGTATGCAGGACAGTTACATTACTGTGGGGACAACCTTGAAGCTTTTCTAATTTATATTTTTAAATTACATTTATTTGCCAGTTTTACTGTTTAAGTGTTAAGGCAGCATTCACATTATGCATGTATTTAACTTATGCAAATGCACACATCCACTGGTATAACAGAAGTCCTGCAAAATTGCATTTTCATATATGCCTTTAGAAACCTTATTGTGTACAGATGGTATTTATAAATAATATTCCCAATCTATACTGCAATTGTCTCACTGTGCTTTATGGGCAATTTAAGGAAATACGTAGGGTTATTTGGGCTGTAACCATTTCTTGGCTGTAACCATTCCTTTCCCCTACCACCATCACCGCCACCACCACCATCTTAAGTTGAAATTTCAGTGTGTTCATAACAAATTACTTGTGACGCTTTTCAGTGATAGCCTAGAATCCACAAATGCTATCAGCTAGTGTTTAAATTATTATTCCTGACTATTTCAAGGTAGCAGCTGTTTTGTCTTGGTTTGAATTTGTGCCTCTCCCGTCATCATCTGTTAATATTGCATGTCCGTCCCCACTGGGTACCAGACACAGCATTACTCTAAAAATATACTTCCTTTTCCACTGGGCTTTTGGAGTAGTCTGAAGACTGGTTTAACCAGCTGCTTTTATTTTCTGTATCTAGTGGTGGGAAATTGAGGGTGATAATAGGTACACTGATATCAGAAACACCTGGAATTGTTTTTCCTATGAAGATCATAGAATTGTCTTTGTATAAATCTGATTTTATTACTGTCCCACACTTAAAATTCTACACAAAGGAAGAAGTTTAAACTTCATGTTAGCATGACTTATCACATCTGTATGTTCTTGGCTGCTTCTCCCAGCCTTCCTTTCCCTTACATATTCTGTGTTCTAGTCAGCTCAGCTCTTAGCATTGCTCAGTCCTGCCTGGCTTTCATAGCTCTGTGCCTTTGACCCTGTTATGGTCTCTGCCAGGAATGCCTGTCTTTGTTCCCAGTGTTATGATAGATTACATCTTGAACACTGTGATTCCATGCCACTTCCTTGGTAGGGCCTTCTTTGACTTCCTGATTATACTTAGTCACACCTTCTTTTTACATGCACTCAGTGTGTTTCCTACCTTGACGGAGTCTGTTTTCATACATTGTACTACCCTGTATCTAACTGTGAAGGTATCAAAAGCAGAAGCAATGCTATCTTTACTTTTGTAATTCCAGGACCTAGCATGGTGCTTGGAATATGGTGGCTTTGTAAATCCTGAATGAATGAATCAATGAATCAATAAATAAACAAAAGAGACACAATCTTTGGCATCAGTTGACATACCTGTTTTTCACCAGGGAGTCTACAGAGAAACTCTGGAGGTTCAGTGAGTTTCCTCTAAAATAAATCTTACACTGTGATTGAATCTGGGTGTGGATATTTGTGCACTTTTATCTGAGTTGCTGGTCGATCTTACCCCTATTTGTGATGTCTCAGTTGGGTTGCTGCTATAATTCAGTCTCTTCAGTAAACTAAGTTCTGTCTTTTCTCTACTTCATGACCAAAAAAAAAAAAAAAAAAATCCAAGGAGAATGGGAGTTTGAGAGATGTGCAGGTGGGCACGAGTGTCCTTGAAGAATTAAGTCAACAGACTGTCTTGTTTCTGCCCAAGAGTGAGGGATGCTCAGAACAGCAGCACTTAGAAATTCTGTACCTCAGTAGTATGCAATTCAAGCCCAGAGCTTTGTTCATTCACTCTCTTGTTCATTGTGGAATTTCAGAGTGACAGGGAGTATGGGTGGTGACAAACAAGATGAATTTGTCTCTCTTCCTATTGAGTCATTCCCCCAAACCATCTCTTCCATGATGTTTAGAGTGCCAGCGGGAGTGACATTGGTTTGTGGATTTCTTGTTATTTGAAACCCTTAGCTAAATTACAGTGCAACTGGTTGTGGCTCTTTCTTTCTTTCTAGACTCATAAATTTTCCTTACATTTTCAACGGGGTGAGTTATCTACCATTTGCTTTCATAATCGGTTGTTTGTGCAGTGTCATTGGCAAAAGTTAATATGTGCTTCTGGGCCCCCAGGGATTCCTGCAGCTCCGTTGTGATAGAATTAATCTATAAATGTGGTCTCTAAAAGCACCTCTGGGCCTGACTCTGAATGAAAGGCAGGGTGGAATGGAAGGACTCTGTTGGCATCATCATTATCTAAATGGATGCAAATGCAGCAGATTGAAAATGCTCATCCTTTCCAGAAATGATAAGAATCAGAAGGCCTGCTATTTGCATGTTTAATTGTAATGGTGCATTGAGACCAAGTTACTGAGTGGGGGCTATAAGCACTTCACGGAAGGTAATTGGCCTCCACATTTATTTTTGCCATCTTGATGGGTTTTAGAAGAGGATGAGGCTTTCTAAACATTTGTGCCCCTCCAACTTGGGAGGCTAATTTGGCATATTAGGAAAACATGTCATGACTTCAAATGAGCCAAGTTGCATTAATCTCCTTTCTGGTTGTTGTTCAGGTCAAATGGCCATCTGTCTGTGCAGCACATAGTAGCTAACATTTTAAAACACAGACTATGGTTCAGGGTCAGCTGTTCAGGGTCAAGCTCTTTATATAAATTTTTCTCATTTTACTTTCACATCCCTATGAGGCAGATTCTTTTATTATTCCCATATTGCAAGTAGGAAATGTAAGTCAGAGAGAAAGGAGTAACTTAAGTTCAACAGACTGTCTTGTTTCTGCCCAAGAGTGAGGGATGCTCAGAACAGCAGCACTTAGAAATTCTGTACCTCAGTAGTATGCAATTCAAGCCCAGAGCTTTGTTCATTCACTCTCTTGTTCATTGTGGAATTTCAGAGTGACAGGGAGTATGGGTGGTGACAAACAAGATGAATTTGTCTCTCTTCCTATTGAGTCATTCCCCCAAACCATCTCTTCCATGATGTTTAGAGTGCCAGCGGGAGTGACATTGGTTTGTGGATTTCTTGTTATTTGAAACCCTTAGCTAAATTACAGTGCAACTGGTTGTGGCTCTTTCTTTCTTTCTAGACTCATAAATTTTCCTTACATTTTCAACGGGGTGAGTTATCTACCATTTGCTTTCATAATCGGTTGTTTGTGCAGTGTCATTGGCAAAAGTTAATATGTGCTTCTGGGCCCCCAGGGATTCCTGCAGCTCCGTTGTGATAGAATTAATCTATAAATGTGGTCTCTAAAAGCACCTCTGGGCCTGACTCTGAATGAAAGGCAGGGTGGAATGGAAGGACTCTGTTGGCATCATCATTATCTAAATGGATGCAAATGCAGCAGATTGAAAATGCTCATCCTTTCCAGAAATGATAAGAATCAGAAGGCCTGCTATTTGCATGTTTAATTGTAATGGTGCATTGAGACCAAGTTACTGAGTGGGGGCTATAAGCACTTCACGGAAGGTAATTGGCCTCCACATTTATTTTTGCCATCTTGATGGGTTTTAGAAGAGGATGAGGCTTTCTAAACATTTGTGCCCCTCCAACTTGGGAGGCTAATTTGGCATATTAGGAAAACATGTCATGACTTCAAATGAGCCAAGTTGCATTAATCTCCTTTCTGGTTGTTGTTCAGGTCAAATGGCCATCTGTCTGTGCAGCACATAGTAGCTAACATTTTAAAACACAGACTATGGTTCAGGGTCAGCTGTTCAGGGTCAAGCTCTTTATATAAATTTTTCTCATTTTACTTTCACATCCCTATGAGGCAGATTCTTTTATTATTCCCATATTGCAAGTAGGAAATGTAAGTCAGAGAGAAAGGAGTAACTTAGCTAAATTCATATATTAAATGATTAACTCAGGATACAAACTCATTTCTGTATGACTCCAAAACCAGAGTTGTTGATATGTAAAATAATTTATTTTTCTATCGCCAAGCCATTCATTTGTCTACTCACTGTTTCATTCAACAAATATTTATAGAGCACCTGTTATACACTAGTTGCTAATTGTTAATACCAAGGAAAAAATGAAAGTAAACCAGATATTGTCCCTGCCTTCAAGAACTTGCAGTCTCTGGAACCTGCTAGCAAGAACCAGAAATGAAATTTCATTGTTGTTTTCTATGCAGACATCAACAGCATTATTATTGCCATCTTCTTCCTCACCAATGTTGTAATCATTACCTAAGTTACTATTTGCTGAGTCTTTAATATATGCCAAGTCCTGTATTGGCTACCATTTACCACTAACAATGTTTTGAGGTAAGTGTGATCACCCCCACAATATGGCTAAAGAAATTGCAGTTCACAGAGCTACTTTGACTTTGCCTGCATCACCTGGTTAGTGGCAGAGCCGGCACATAAACCCAGGACTTTGTTGTTGTTTTGCAGTTTAGTTGCTAAATTGTGTCCAACTCTTCCATGACTCCATGGACTGTAGCCCACCAGGCTCCTCTTTCCATGGGATTTCCCAGGCAAGAATGCTGGAATGGTCAGCCATTTCCTTCTCCAAGGGATCTTCCCAACTCAAAGATCTCACAAACTTCCTCTCTTATTCATCTTGATGGGTTTTAGAAGAGGATGAGGCTTTCTAAACATTTGTGCCCCTCCAACTTGGGAGGCTAATTTGGCATATTAGGAAAACATGTCATGACTTCAAATGAGCCAAGTTGCATTAATCTCCTTTCTGGTTGTTGTTCAGGTCAAATGGCCATCTGTCTGTGCAGCACATAGTAGCTAACATTTTAAAACACAGACTATGGTTCAGGGTCAGCTGTTCAGGGTCAAGCTCTTTATATAAATTTTTCTCATTTTACTTTCACATCCCTATGAGGCAGATTCTTTTATTATTCCCATATTGCAAGTAGGAAATGTAAGTCAGAGAGAAAGGAGTAACTTAGCTAAATTCATATATTAAATGATTAACTCAGGATACAAACTCATTTCTGTATGACTCCAAAACCAGAGTTGTTGATATGTAAAATAATTTATTTTTCTATCGCCAAGCCATTCATTTGTCTACTCACTGTTTCATTCAACAAATATTTATAGAGCACCTGTTATACACTAGTTGCTAATTGTTAATACCAAGGAAAAAATGAAAGTAAACCAGATATTGTCCCTGCCTTCAAGAACTTGCAGTCTCTGGAACCTGCTAGCAAGAACCAGAAATGAAATTTCATTGTTGTTTTCTATGCAGACATCAACAGCATTATTATTGCCATCTTCTTCCTCACCAATGTTGTAATCATTACCTAAGTTACTATTTGCTGAGTCTTTAATATATGCCAAGTCCTGTATTGGCTACCATTTACCACTAACAATGTTTTGAGGTAAGTGTGATCACCCCACAATATGGCTAAAGAAATTGCAGTTCACAGAGCTACTTTGACTTTGCCTGCATCACCTGGTTAGTGGCAGAGCCGGCACATAAACCCAGGACTTTGTTGTTGTTTTGCAGTTTAGTTGCTAAATTGTGTCCAACTCTTCCATGACTCCATGGACTGTAGCCCACCAGGCTCCTCTTTCCATGGGATTTCCCAGGCAAGAATGCTGGAATGGTCAGCCATTTCCTTCTCCAAGGGATCTTCCCAACTCAAAGATCTCACAAACTTCCTCTCTTATTCATCTCTAGATTACTTATATCTAATCAACATAAAGGCTATATAAATAGTTGTAAATACAATGCAAATGCAATGTAAATACTTGTCTACTTGTGGCAAATTCAAGTTTTTGCTTTTTGGAACTTTCTGGGAAAATGCTTTTAGTCCCTACTTAGCTGAATCGGAGGATATGGAGCCCACAGATATGGAGCTGACTATAACCATGACCCAGAGTCGTCTTGGAGGGATTCATGGAAAGGCAAGGCAAGAAGAGCGTCCCCTCCACCACACACACACAGGTATTACACTCTCAAACAGCAGCAAAGGCTTTGAGAGGGAAGAATAGTGATCACCGTCAGATCCACTGTGTGCATCTCTGCAGATTGGACTCTGTACCTCTCCTCAGATTAAGGGAACCATATACATTAGAGATTTAGAAGAGATTATGTCAGTGATGCCTCCCCGAAGCTGTACAGTGCCCAATCTGTACTTGGGAGCCAGTGGACTCTTCAGGAGGCCTTGAGGCCATCATTTCAGGACAAATCCATTTCTTAGTGATTTGCTATCACTGCTGTGCAAAAAAATTGGATGATGCCTACAGTGAATGTATATAAGAGAAGATGAAAACAAACATCAATTAAGTATATTCAGACTTCTTTCTGAAATAAAAGAAGCTGTCTTTGTTGAAAAAAATTTTCCGTAACCTTTAGTGTTCTTATAGGCATATCAGGTTTATTTCTATTGAAATTAATCAGATTCTCTCAAAGCATTTCCTGAGAAATATGAACCTGATTATACACACACTGATGAAAATGTCTTTCCTACCTTGGCCAGCATGAATCAGCTTATTCTTTCACTTCATTGCTTAAGATAATTACTTGTGCTTGTGAAGAATGCCTCCCTTACTTGGAAATTTCAAGGAGTTTTAAACTGGATAGGACACAAATACCCTCCAGTTTCATGCAGTTTAGTTGCTAAATTGTGTCCAACTCTTCCATGACTCCATGGACTGTAGCCCACCAGGCTCCTCTTTCCATGGGATTTCCCAGGCAAGAATGCTGGAATGGTCAGCCATTTCCTTCTCCAAGGGATCTTCCCAACTCAAAGATCTCACAAACTTCCTCTCTTATTCATCTCTAGATTACTTATATCTAATCAACATAAAGGCTATATAAATAGTTGTAAATACAATGCAAATGCAATGTAAATACTTGTCTACTTGTGGCAAATTCAAGTTTTTGCTTTTTGGAACTTTCTGGGAAAATGCTTTTAGTCCCTACTTAGCTGAATCGGAGGATATGGAGCCCACAGATATGGAGCTGACTATAACCATGACCCAGAGTCGTCTTGGAGGATTCATGGAAAGGCAAGGCAAGAAGAGCGTCCCCTCCACCACACACACACAGGTATTACACTCTCAAACAGCAGCAAAGGCTTTGAGAGGGAAGAATAGTGATCACCGTCAGATCCACTGTGTGCATCTCTGCAGATTGGACTCTGTACCTCTCCTCAGATTAAGGGAACCATATACATTAGAGATTTAGAAGAGATTATGTCAGTGATGCCTCCCCGAAGCTGTACAGTGCCCAATCTGTACTTGGGAGCCAGTGGACTCTTCAGGAGGCCTTGAGGCCATCATTTCAGGACAAATCCATTTCTTAGTGATTTGCTATCACTGCTGTGCAAAAAAATTGGATGATGCCTACAGTGAATGTATATAAGAGAAGATGAAAACAAACATCAATTAAGTATATTCAGACTTCTTTCTGAAATAAAAGAAGCTGTCTTTGTTGAAAAAAATTTTCCGTAACCTTTAGTGTTCTTATAGGCATATCAGGTTTATTTCTATTGAAATTAATCAGATTCTCTCAAAGCATTTCCTGAGAAATATGAACCTGATTATACACACACTGATGAAAATGTCTTTCCTACCTTGGCCAGCATGAATCAGCTTATTCTTTCACTTCATTGCTTAAGATAATTACTTGTGCTTGTGAAGAATGCCTCCCTTACTTGGAAATTTCCAAGGCGGAGTTTTAAACTGGATAGGACACAAATACCCTCCAGTTTCATGCAGAACTTTAGGATTAAAGTGTGAATTTAAGAAGCCAGAACTCAGTATTTATTTTCAAATAAAAAAAGAATTTCTTCCCCTTCCTATTTTGCTTTCCTTTTCTTCTTGCTTTTCTTTCCTTTTCCTTCCCTCCCTGGCTTGTAGTCAGCATGGTGGCTGAGCAAATAAATAAATAAGTATATGGAGGATAAGGAGGGAAAGGAGATCAAAGCAGTTAATCTTAAAGGAAATCAACCCTGAATGCCCATTAGAAGGATTTATGCTGAAGCTGAAGCTCCAATACTTTGACTACCTCATGTGAAGAGGTGACTCATTGGAAAAAACCCTGATGCTGGGAAGATTGAAGGCAAAAGAAGAAGAGAACAACAGAGGATGAGACGGTTGGATGACATCACAGATGCAATGGACATGAACTTGGGCAAACTCCAAGAGATGGTGAGGGACAGGGATGCCTGGCATGCTGCAATCCATGGGGTCGTGAAGAGTTGGACACAACTTGACAACTGAACAACAACCAACTGAGGATGATGGTAGCTAGATTTCTCACTGCCAGAGAAACTGACAAATGCAAAAAAAGGAAAGCCAGAAAGAACCCAATGGTGTTGGATTAGACTTGAAGATAGCAGTATACATTCATGGTTATATTATATATATATATATATATATATATGTATATATACATATATATATCTTTATATATATATATGTATATATATTTATATATAAAGAGAGAGAGGGATATAAATATTTATAAATGTATGTGCAAATACACATACGTGTATTTGTATGTATACATATATTTTCTAGTTCTGCCTATTGAGAGCCAAAAGGCAATGATACCCCAGGAGCAGTGCGCACACTGAGTTCAGATCTTGATTTTTAATATCTTCCTTACTAAAATGCACCAGGGCTGCTTGAAGAAATAGCCAATTCCAAGGTTTGGAGACAGGAAATACTCAAGATGAACCTGAAGTATCTTACTGTGTCAGAATATAAGAATATACAAGAGCCAGCTTGACGGAGATCCCACTTATAGCCAAATAGGGGAAATTTAAATAATATGGTGCCATCAAAATAAAGATGGCAACATGCTATCAATATGAATCCAGTGAATAAATTGAGAATAAATAACACAGTGTTGACATAAATAAATAATAACAATAGGGGAATAGAGATGGAATTCAGGTGTGAGTCTTTAATGAATGCTAATAATGGTGAGTGGATATTTGGTAAGAAATAAGAAATACTTGGTAAGAAATACTAATCAATTAAAGATAAGTGATTTAACTTAAGATGTAGAAACTGTAGGTACCAACTTGATCAGGTGATCAAGTTTAATATCATCAGTGAGGGAACAGATCAGCATGATGCAATCCCTTTCATGATGCACAGAAAAGAGCATCATTTTGGATTACTCCTGATGAGAACGCACGAAAAGGGTTTGATCATGAGAAAAGTGGGCCTAGAAAGTCATTCTGCAGAGTGAAAAGCCTGCAATCCTTTTATACCTTTAAGTATAACTGACATACAGTGCAGGAAAAGACTGTTCCAAATTGGAAGAGTCTGAAGTGACAACTAAATGATAATTAAATGCAAAACATATTCCCAGACCAGAAGGAAAAGAGACATTATTGTGAAGCTGACAAATTTGAAAGGGATCTGTACGTTGAATTTACGCTGTGCTGATTGGGAGCTTTAGATGCTGATTTTGCAAAAGAATGCCCCTATTTTTGGAAACACTCTAGAGTGTTTAGGGATAATGAAATATCATGTCTATCATTATCATAACTAATGGTAGTGGGAATATATATAAAGAATATGGATGCTGGAGTATTAAAAATTAGGGAATCCAAGGCAAGGAAATTCAGGACATTGTTGTAGTATTCTGGAATTTTTTTTACATTTGCAAATATCTTATAAAAATTTTGTCTTTAAAAAGCTCAAATGGGGGAACAGAATGATTTTTAGATAATACAACAAATGGTAAAATAACACTGTTATTTTTCACTTATTTAGTAACAAGCACTGTATGTACCTATAAGATACATATCTTTAGAATAATCTACACATACTATTGTGGTTTCTTTAAAGGGGAAATAACAGAAGCTGAGAGAGATTATGTTATTTGCCTCAAGTCACTCTGCTGCTTAGGTGGTGGTTATTGTTCATCCTTCCTTTCTGCTAAGCTCTCAAACTTTGGGATCTTGATTTTTACCCTTGAGTCAGCGATGCCCAAACAAGTTTGACTGACAGAGTTAGAGAAAGTGGAGGCTGATATTTGGGATGCAGTGCTATTTGGCTTTAAAGCTCCTGCTCATCTACACCAAGGAAAGAGAAATTTTTTGTCAAATAGTGATTAGTGGAAAAGACATAGAGGGTGCAGATTTCAAGTTTAGACCCTGGGCTTTCCAACTGTATTAATCCTAAAGTACCTAGATTCGTATCTGACAGTTACTCAGGTCAGACTTGTTTGTATCCTATGCCCTAGGATACATTTTAGGGCCCACAAAAATATTATCATTTTTTAAAAATCAGATTTAGAAATGAATGTAGAGTGTGGTGAAAAGAGAATTACTCCTGATGAGCATAAAAGGGTTTGATCATGAGAAAAGTGGGCCTAGAAAGTCATTCTGCAGAGTGAAAAGCCTGCAATCCTTTTATACCTTTAAGTATAACTGACATACAGTGCAGGAAAAGACTGTTCCAAATTGGAAGAGTCTGAAGTGACAACTAAATGATAATTAAATGCAAAACATATTCCCAGACCAGAAGGAAAAGAGACATTATTGTGAAGCTGACAAATTTGAAAGGGATCTGTACGTTGAATTTACGCTGTGCTGATTGGGAGCTTTAGATGCTGATTTTGCAAAAGAATGCCCCTATTTTTGGAAACACTCTAGAGTGTTTAGGGATAATGAAATATCATGTCTATCATTATCATAACTAATGGTAGTGGGAATATATATAAAGAATATGGATGCTGGAGTATTAAAAATTAGGGAATCCAAGGCAAGGAAATTCAGGACATTGTTGTAGTATTCTGGAATTTTTTTTACATTTGCAAATATCTTATAAAAATTTTGTCTTTAAAAAGCTCAAATGGGGGAACAGAATGATTTTTAGATAATACAACAAATGGTAAAATAACACTGTTATTTTTCACTTATTTAGTAACAAGCACTGTATGTACCTATAAGATACATATCTTTAGAATAATCTACACATACTATTGTGGTTTCTTTAAAGGGGAAATAACAGAAGCTGAGAGAGATTATGTTATTTGCCTCAAGTCACTCTGCTGCTTAGGTGGTGGTTATTGTTCATCCTTCCTTTCTGCTAAGCTCTCAAACTTTGGGATCTTGATTTTTACCCTTGAGTCAGCGATGCCCAAACAAGTTTGACTGACAGAGTTAGAGAAAGTGGAGGCTGATATTTGGGATGCAGTGCTATTTGGCTTTAAAGCTCCTGCTCATCTACACCAAGGAAAGAGAAATTTTTTGTCAAATAGTGATTAGTGGAAAAGACATAGAGGGTGCAGATTTCAAGTTTAGACCCTGGGCTTTCCAACTGTATTAATCCTAAAGTACCTAGATTCGTATCTGACAGTTACTCAGGTCAGACTTGTTTGTATCCTATGCCCTAGGATACATTTTTAGGGGCCCACAAAAATATTATCATTTTTTTAAAAATCAGATTTAGAAATGAATGTAGTCCAGTGTGGGCTATATTAGTCTTTTACTAATGTAGTGATAACACAGATTTTTCTTTAATTGGAGGATAATTGCTTAACAGTTGGAGGATAATTGTGTAACAATTGTTATGTTGGTTTCTGCCATACAACACGGTGAATGAGTCATAAATATACTTATGTCTCCTCCCTCTTCAACCTTCTTCCTACCTCCCACCCCTATAAGTTGTCACAGAGTACTGGGTAC
Source organism: Tragulus kanchil (assembly GCA_022376925.1). Lineage (NCBI taxonomy): Eukaryota > Metazoa > Chordata > Mammalia > Artiodactyla > Tragulidae > Tragulus > Tragulus kanchil. Next base: position 189,837,120 of record JAIOJX010000030.1, on the reverse strand, counting down.
ACAGAATTTAAAATATCTTTTTAAGGAGGAAGGAGTACATGAAGCAAAAAGTGTCCAGCATCCGTGAAAATCACAATGTGGCCTAGCAAGTGTATTAAAAAAAAAAAAAAGCCAAAATGAAAATGTGCCTTGCTCAGGATACATTCAGGCAACACTTAGCAAACTAACAACTGAATTGTGGTTGAGTTCACTCAGGAAAGCTTGCGTTAAGATCTACTACAAGAAGCAAATTGTGTTACACGGACTTCACGAAGTTGAGAATGATTAACCAGCCACACAGTGAAAAAAAATTCATCTCACAGGGAGAAGATATTAAAGTCATGCCTCAACCTGGATAAAGGCAGTAATGGACTTGTGATTTGGCACATGTCCTCTCTTAGTGTTTTTCGTGTCATTAGTTATTCTCCTTTAGCCATTGCATTTAGTAATATCCTGCTACAGTGAAAATTTTATGTGATTCTACTAGCCAGCATCTAAACAGCTGACCACATGAAAGGTGAGAAATGAGGACTTTCCCTTTTAATTGTGTCGTGTTCTTTGTCAGAGTACATTTGAGTTGATTTTATGAATATTCCTTCAACCAAACTGTCTTAAGTCAAAAGGGAAGTTGGGCTTCCCTGATGACTCAGCTAAGGCAAAGAATACGCCTGCAATGCAGGAGACACAGGAGAGGCTGGTTCCATCCCTGGTCAGAAAGATCCCCTGGAGAAGGAAATGGCAACCCACTCCAGTAGTCTTGCCTAGAAGATCACATGAGCAGAGGAACCTGGTGAGCTACAGTCCATGGGGTCGCAAGAGTCGGACACAATTGAACGACCATGCAGACACACATGGAAAATTACCAAATCATGCAACTCAAAAGGCCAATGCTAGTCTTTTTGCAGGCATGGCTTGCTCAGGGCTTAAACAGAGTGACCAGGATCGAATTTCTCTCCATTTCGCAGCTTGCATTAAAAGATTCTCTGGGTATTCCTTAGTTTCTCCACCTATGTGAGATGGCACAGTAATTTCAAATGCAGAGGAAAAGAAAGATGTTTCCAACATTTCCACAAAATTCTTAGAATTCAGCATATAGACCAGCTTGGATGACCTGCCCACTTTTTAAAAAATTGAAGTATAGTTGATTTACAATGTTGGGTTAATTTCTTTTGCACAACAAATTGACTTAGCTATATATATAAATGTTTTTTTCCATATTCTTATCCACCATGGTCCGTCATAGGATATTAACTGTAATTCCCTGTGCTATACAGTAGGTTCTTATTGTTTATCTATTTTATGTATACTGTGTTGCATCTGCTAATCCAAAACTCTCAATCCATCCCTTCTTCACCTTCCCTCCCCCTTGGCAACCATAAGTCTGTTCTGTATGCCCGTGTGTCTGTTTCTGTTTTGTCCAGGTTCATTTGTGTCATATTTTAGATTCCACATGTTAAGTGATGTCATATGGTATCAGTCTTTCTCTGTCTGACTTGCTTCACTTAGTTTGATAACCTCTAGTTTCATCCATGCTGCCAAAAAATGACATTATTTCATCCTTTTATGAGTGAGTAGTATCCCATTGTATGTATGTACCACATCTGCTTTATCCATTCATTTGTCAGTGGATGTTTAGGTTGTTTCATGCCTTGGCTGTTGTGAATACTGCTGCTGTTTTGAGCACAGAGGTGCACGTATCTGAAGCTTGATGACTCAACCAAACTGTCTTAAGTCAAAGGAAGTTGGGCTTCTGATGACTCAGCTAAGGCAAAGAATACGCCTGCAATGCAGGAGACACAGGAGAGGCTGGTTCCATCCCTGGTCAGAAAGATCCCCTGGAGAAGGAAATGGCAACCCACTCCAGTAGTCTTGCCTAGAAGATCACATGAGCAGAGGAACCTGGTGAGCTACAGTCCATGGGGTCGCAAGAGTCGGACACAATTGAACGACCATGCAGACACACATGGAAAATTACCAAATCATGCAACTCAAAAGGCCAATGCTAGTCTTTTTGCAGGCATGGCTTGCTCAGGGCTTAAACAGAGTGACCAGGATCGAATTTCTCTCCATTTCGCAGCTTGCATTAAAAGATTCTCTGGGTATTCCTTAGTTTCTCCACCTATGTGAGATGGCACAGTAATTTCAAATGCAGAGGAAAAGAAAGATGTTTCCAACATTTCCACAAAATTCTTAGAATTCAGCATATAGACCAGCTTGGATGACCTGCCCACTTTTTAAAAAATTGAAGTATAGTTGATTTACAATGTTGGGTTAATTTCTTTTGCACAACAAATTGACTTAGCTATATATATAAATGTTTTTTTCCATATTCTTATCCACCATGGTCCGTCATAGGATATTAACTGTAATTCCCTGTGCTATACAGTAGGTTCTTATTGTTTATCTATTTTATGTATACTGTGTTGCATCTGCTAATCCAAAACTCTCAATCCATCCCTTCTTCACCTTCCCTCCCCCTTGGCAACCATAAGTCTGTTCTGTATGCCCGTGTGTCTGTTTCTGTTTTGTCCAGGTTCATTTGTGTCATATTTTAGATTCCACATGTTAAGTGATGTCATATGGTATCAGTCTTTCTCTGTCTGACTTGCTTCACTTAGTTTGATAACCTCTAGTTTCATCCATGCTGCCAAAAAATGACATTATTTCATCCTTTTTATGAGTGAGTAGTATCCCATTGTATGTATGTACCACATCTGCTTTATCCATTCATTTGTCAGTGGATGTTTAGGTTGTTTCATGCCTTGGCTGTTGTGAATACTGCTGCTGTTTTGAGCACAGAGGTGCACGTATCTTTTTTTCCTGCTTTACTTTTTTTTTATGGAGTTTTGTTGTTTACTGCCACAGGTTGACCTGAACCCCCATAGGTATACACTTTTTCTGAATATATGCCCAGGAGTAGGATTACTGGATCAAATGGCAGTTCTAGTTTTAGTTTTTTGAGGAATCTCCATGTTTTCGTAGTGACTGCACCAACTTACATTCCCACCAACAGTGTAGAAGAGTTCTCTTTTTACCACACCCTCTACAGCATTTGTTTTCTACAGACTTTTTAATAATAGCCATTCTGACTGCTATGAGAAGGTACCTCCTTGTAGTTTTGATTTGAGTTTGTCTAATAATTATCAACTTTGAGCATCTTTTCATGTATCTGTTGGCCATCTGTATGACATGCCCACTTTTTTTTTTTTAAGACTGTGTTTTTTTAAAATACAATTTTGTTTATTCTTGGCTGTGCTGAGTGTTCATTGCTGTGCAGGCCCTTCCCTAGTTGTGGCGAGCCGGGACAACTCTAGTTGTGGTGCCTTATTGAGCTTCCTCATTGTGGTGGCTTCTGTTACAGAGCAAGGGCTCTAGGGCACATGGCTTCAGTAGTTGCGGCAAGTGGATTCAGTAGTTGCCGCATGTGGGCTCAGTAGTTGTGGCATGTAGGCTCAGTAGTTATGGCATATGGGCTCAGTAGTTGTGGCACATGGGCTCAGTAGTTGTGGCACATGGACTCAGTAGTTGCAGGATCTAGAGCAGAGGCTCAGTAGTTGGGTTGCAAGGCCTTAGTTGCTCCATGGCATGTGGCATGTGGAATTTTCCTGGATCAGGGATAAAAACTGTGCTCCCTGTATTAGCAGGTGGATTCTTTACCACTGAGCCAGTAGGGAAGCCTGACATGCCCACTTTTCCTTTTTTTCTTTTTGGCCACTTCTATTGTTCTTTCATTCATTTATCTTTGTTCTTTGGCTTGTGTGGGCCTCTCATCACAGTGGCCTCTCTCGTCACAGAGCACTGGCTCTGGGCACATGCGCTCCAGAGCTCTAGCTCTTAATTGGACACACCAATCTGGCCACTCCATGGCATGTGGGATCTTTCCAGGTCAGGGATTGAACTGGCGCCCCTTGCACTGCAAGGCGGTGTCCTTACCCACTGGACCACCAGGGAAGCCCCAGACATGCCCACTTTTGATCTCTGTGTCCAGTGCTCAGCGTCTGAGTCCCAAGGTGAGGCTGAGGGAGAAATGGATCCCTCCATGAAAAATCTGGCAAAGTCAAAGATAGTAACAAAACCAAAGCACTGAGAAGTCTATGTATGCCCCCCAGAACTCCTGCAAATATCAAAGGTGCTGTCTCTTTGTGTTGGGGACCCAAGCTATAAAGTCAGAGTGCTTGGCTCACTCCCTGCCTATTGGGCAAGGGATTTAACCATTCTATTCCTTAGTTTCCTCATCTGTGAAATTAGGATAATACCAACAGATTCTTCACACTGATTTGTATGAATCCAGATGCATACCTGGCATGTCATTGGCATTCCTTAAAAGCCAAAATTTAGACTGCTGCTATGTGTAACCAAGGCACAGCATGGAATTTGCAAACCACCACTATAATTATTAAAATATATGCTGATATCCTAAAAAACATTACAAATTATCATCATTATACTCAAAGTCAAAAGAGATGGTTGTTTAATAAATAAATTGTGAGGGCAGAAAGATAGGGAGAAAACCATATATTTTTAAAAAGTTAGATTTATTAACCAAGCTTTTACATGTAGACTGATTCAAATTTTAAAAATTTTATGTAATGGGACAAGATTTTTGATAATATTAAGGCAATACTGTTAATTTTGTTATTGAGATAATGTGGTTTTGATTATGTATTTAAAAGTCCTTGATCATTTAACGACTGATACTGTAGTATTTATGAAATGGTAATATGCTGTGTGGGATTTACTTTAAAATTATAACAAAATAAAATGCTATAGAAGTTAGGTGATGGGAACATGGGCATTCATTATCCTTCCAACTTATGGATTTATTCAAAATACCTCATTATAAAAAGTTATAGAGAAAAATGGGAGGCAAAAAGTCAGGGTAAAAGTCAAAAACCTAACTTCTTCGTGCAGTTTCTTCACTTATAATTGAGGGAATTATGCTAGATCAGTGCTTTTTCACATTAAAAAAAATTGGATATCTAAAGTTCTTATTTTCAGATGAGCTCTTCTATAGAAGTTCAGTATCTGAAACAGATATAAGGATAGATGCATGGTTTGAAAAGGAAGATGAAAAGGCAGCAGCAATGGTTCCTCACCAGAGAAGTATGCAAGAAGGATAGGATAATGATCCTTTCTGAAGTCTGTGAGTTTCTGGTAACACAGGATAAAAGCCAGTGAAGTGAATGATGTTGAGGATGATGATGTTATAAAAATAATTTATGGGGACTTCTTTGGTGGTGCAGTGGCTAAACCTCCATGCTTTCAACGTAGAGAGCATGGGGTCCGTCCCTGATTGGGGAAATAAGATTCTGAATACCTCATGTCACAGCCAAAAAAGCTAAAAAAAAAAAAATTGTGTTTAACTAAAAAAAATTTTTGAATCAATCTTTACAAATAATTTATGGAGTGCTTACTATTATTAGGTGCCATTAAAGACCATCATGTACTTATTAACATCATTTATTTCTCACAGTAGGCCAGAATGGAGATGGGGTTTTCATCCCCATGTTGTAGATGAGCAAACTGAGGCCCAGTGAGAGTTTTTGTCCAGTATCATATGACTGACCATGTAGAGCCATGGACTCCAATGTGGTCCACTGTCAGGGATATACCTATGACTGTTTGGGGATTAGGTACACCTGTAAACAAGAAAACTCTGTAAAAATGTATAACAATAACTTTGCTATACACCTGAAGCTAATGCAACATTGTAAAAAAATATACCCCAATAAAAATAAATAAATAAATTGAAAAAAAGAAGTTCCACCTTCTAAGCCAACCTACAGCAATTTATATTTTCACTTTTTCTGGCTTATTTACTAGATTATTTGCTCCATGAACATGGAAAATGGCATGGTATCTGTAACCTTGTGTCAACTCTACTCCAATTCAAAATACAGACATAAAACAGACCTCCTTCTCTAAAGCGTTCAGACTTCTAACAGCTTCAAGTCAGGTTTTCAGGACACCCATTGATCCAGACAACAGAATCCATTATTTCTTCCTCCTCTCTTCATTAGACCAACACTCTGATGAGAATAAGCAAAATATTAAATAATCTCCAGCAGCTGTTCAATAGAAACCATGAGATAGTCTAAAAAGTTCTTATTTTCAGATGAGCTCTTCTATAGAAGTTCAGTATCTGAAACAGATATAAGGATAGATGCATGGTTTGAAAAGGAAGATGAAAAGGCAGCAGCAATGGTTCCTCACCAGAGAAGTATGCAAGAAGGATAGGATAATGATCCTTTCTGAAGTCTGTGAGTTTCTGGTAACACAGGATAAAAGCCAGTGAAGTGAATGATGTTGAGGATGATGATGTTATAAAAATAATTTATGGGGACTTCTTTGGTGGTGCAGTGGCTAAACCTCCATGCTTTCAACGTAGAGAGCATGGGGTCCGTCCCTGATTGGGGAAATAAGATTCTGAATACCTCATGTCACAGCCAAAAAAGCTAAAAAAAAAAAAATTGTGTTTAACTAAAAAGAATTTTTGAATCAATCTTTACAAATAATTTATGGAGTGCTTACTATTATTAGGTGCCATTAAAGACCATCATGTACTTATTAACATCATTTATTTCTCACAGTAGGCCAGAATGGAGATGGGGTTTTCATCCCCATGTTGTAGATGAGCAAACTGAGGCCCAGTGAGAGTTTTTGTCCAGTATCATATGACTGACCATGTAGAGCCATGGACTCCAATGTGGTCCACTGTCAGGGATATACCTATGACTGTTTGGGGATTAGGTACACCTGTAAACAAGAAAACTCTGTAAAAATGTATAACAATAACTTTGCTATACACCTGAAGCTAATGCAACATTGTAAAAAAATATACCCCAATAAAAATAAATAAATAAATTGAAAAAAAGAAGTTCCACCTTCTAAGCCAACCTACAGCAATTTATATTTTCACTTTTTCTGGCTTATTTACTAGATTATTTGCTCCATGAACATGGAAAATGGCATGGTATCTGTAACCTTGTGTCAACTCTACTCCAATTCAAAATACAGACATAAAACAGACCTCCTTCTCTAAAGCGTTCAGACTTCTAACAGCTTCAAGTCAGGTTTTCAGGACACCCATTGATCCAGACAACAGAATCCATTATTTCTTCCTCCTCTCTTCATTAGACCAACACTCTGATGAGAATAAGCAAAATATTAAATAATCTCCAGCAGCTGTTCAATAGAAACCATGAGACATCAAAGTGTCTCGTGAATGTTACTAATTAGGTCCAAGAAGTTGTTTTATGCTGATATTGTTTTGTTAATACCCAAACATCATTCCTATTGAGCATGAATGCAGGAAAACAGAAAACAAACAAAACATTAAAAAAATATATTTTATTTTACTTTTACAGAGTTTTATTGTTTACAGATATGCATTCTTTATGTTATCCAGTATGTTGGCACATTTAAAAAATATGTTTTGCCAAATATAGTCTTCTCAGTGGTGCTTTTTTGGGAATGACCTGATCACTCAAGTTGATTTAAGGTCATGTCTCTCAGGGTGCAAAGAAGTGACCATCATGGCCACTTACTAGGAGGGACAGCTGTCCACAACTGGTCTGGCCTCATCTCTTTTCCTTCCGCATGTTTGTACAGATGTATCCACCCACATCTGGGCAGCCTTCTTCATTGACTCAGGACTTCAAAACTGAAATCTCAAAATAGCCCTATGCTCTCTCAGCAAGTTTCCAATCAAGAAGACCACAAGGGCTTCCCTGGTGGTCCAGTGGGTGAAGAGTCTGCATCGCAGTGCAAGGGGCACGGCTTCGACCCCTGGCCCAGGAGGATCGCATGTGCTGCAGAGAGGGGCTTGTGTGTCCTATTGTGAGCCAGCACTCTGGAACGCATGCGCAATAGGTTACTGTGATGGGAGGCTCACACATGCCAAAAGAGAATAAAGATGGATGAAAATAAATGATGACTTAGAGGCAAAAAAAAAAAAAAAAAAAGCAAAACTTAAAAAAAGAGAGAGAACCACAAGATACAAGTGTAGATCTCATAAGCTCTATTCCCCTCTTTTTTTGAGATCCCACTCCCCACCTCAAAATTTCTTTTTTTCTCCTCTATACTCACCTGGGAATTAATTAGATATTCAGTTAAAAACTCCCCTCCCCTCACTTTTTTAATTAAATAAGTTTGTCCAGAAGTTTTCTGAATTCAAATCTAGTCTGTCTCACCACTTTAAAACTTATCAGGGGACTTCCCTGGTGGTCCAATGACTAAGACTATGTGCTCCCAATACAAGGGGCTGGGATTTGGCCCCTAGACAGGGGACTAGATCCCACATGCCACGGTTCAGACCCGGAGCAGCAAAATTAAATATATATTAATATTTAACATATTAAGTATTATTAATAATAAGCTAAATATTAATATAATATTCGCTTTGCCTTTATAGACTTAAAACTTAACAAGAATGAGCTCTTGTTCAGCTCCATTCTAGGAGCCCACAGAATGTTTACCGTTCAGGCTGTTAATAAAAATTTGGTTGCTCGTCATCAGCATCAGAGTTAACACTGACTGAAAACTGCTCAATGGCTTTTATTTATACATTTTATGTCTATATTTGGTTATTTACACACAGAGAATCTTAGTGACGGCAACTGATATTCAAAAGCTGTCTATAAAAGGAATTGTTATTACTTCTGTACACTAAATCTTCCTTTTCTGGGATCTCTGTAAAAGTATTAAATAGAATCAGAGGAAAACTAGCACACAAAATAGTGTTTTAAAGCATGATCGGTTATTCTTTTTTTTAAAAAAATTTTGGGGAGGTGACTCAGGACTTCAAAACTAAAAAAGTGGCAAGTTTCCAATCAAGAAGACCACAAGGGCTTCCCTGGTGGTCCAGTGGGTGAAGAGTCTGCATCGCAGTGCAAGGGGCACGGCTTCGACCCCTGGCCCAGGAGGATCGCATGTGCTGCAGAGAGGGGCTTGTGTGTCCTATTGTGAGCCAGCACTCTGGAACGCATGCGCAATAGGTTACTGTGTTGGGAGGCTCACACAGACCAAAGAGAATAAAGATGGATGAAAATAAATGATGACTTAGAGGCAAAAAAAAAAAAAAAAAAAAAAACAAAACTTAAAAAAAGAGAGAGAACCACAAGATACAAGTGTAGATCTCATAAGCTCTATTCCCCTCTTTTTTTGAGATCCCACTCCCCACCTCAAAATTTCTTTTTTTCTCCTCTATACTCACCTGGGAATTAATTAGATATTCAGTTAAAAACTCCCCTCCCCTCACTTTTTTAATTAAATAAGTTTGTCCAGAAGTTTTCTGAATTCAAATCTAGTCTGTCTCACCACTTTAAAACTTATCAGGGGACTTCCCTGGTGGTCCAATGACTAAGACTATGTGCTCCCAATACAAGGGGCTGGGATTTGGCCCCTAGACAGGGGACTAGATCCCACATGCCACGGTTCAGACCCGGAGCAGCAAAATTAAATATATATTAATATTTAACATATTAAGTATTATTAATAATAAGCTAAATATTAATATAATATTCGCTTTGCCTTTATAGACTTAAAACTTAACAAGAATGAGCTCTTGTTCAGCTCCATTCTAGGAGCCCACAGAATGTTTACCGTTCAGGCTGTTAATAAAAATTTGGTTGCTCGTCATCAGCATCAGAGTTAACACTGACTGAAAACTGCTCAATGGCTTTTATTTATACATTTTATGTCTATATTTGGTTATTTACACACAGAGAATCTTAGTGACGGCAACTGATATTCAAAAGCTGTCTATAAAAGGAATTGTTATTACTTCTGTACACTAAATCTTCCTTTTCTGGGATCTCTGTAAAAGTATTAAATAGAATCAGAGGAAAACTAGCACACAAAATAGTGTTTTAAAGCATGATCGGTTATTCTTTTTTTAAAAAAAAAATTTTGGGGGGGAGGTGAGGAGTGGGGTGGGGAGGGAGAGGGGCGGGCAGGCCACTTCTATTGGTCTTTCATTTATCTATTTTCATCCATCTTTGTTCTTTGGCCCGTGTGGGCCTCCCATCATGGTGGCCTCTGTTGTCGCAGAGCACCAGCTCTGGATGCATGCGCTCCAGAGCTCTGGCTCGGTAATCGGACACATTGGTCCAGCTGCTCCTTGGCACATGGGATCTTCCCAGGCCAGGGATCGAACCGGCGGCCCTTGCACTGCAAGGCGGTGTCCTTACCCACTGGACCACCAGGGAAGCTCGATCGGTTATTCCTAATGTTTGTAAGTCCATCCTTTTTTTCCCCATCATGCCTCTTTTATTTTTATATTTATTTCATCCATCTTTTATTCCTCGGCATGTGCGGGCCTCCCAATGCACTGACCTCTCTCATTGCAGAGCACCGACTCTGGGTGCATGTGCTTCAGAGCTGGCTCGTAATTGGACACACCGGTCCAGCCGCTCTGCGGCACATGGGATCTTCCCAGGCCAGGGATCAAACCGGCCCTTGCACTGCAAGGCGGTGTCCTTACCCACTGGACCACCAGGGAAGCTCGATCGGTTATTCCTAATGTTTGTAAGTCCATCCTTTTTTTCCCCATCATGCCTCTTTTATTTTTATATTTATTTCATCCATCTTTTATTCCTCGGCATGTGCGGGCCTCCCAATGCACTGACCTCTCTCATTGCAGAGCACCGACTCTGGGTGCATGTGCTTCAGAGCTGGCTCGTAATTGGACACACCGGTCCAGCCGCTCTGCGGCATGTGGGATCTTCCTGGGCCAGGCATCGAACCGGTGCCCCTTGCACTACAAGGCAGTGTCCTTACTCACTGGACCACCAGGGAAGCCCTACTCCATACATTTTTGCTGAGGACCTTTATGTATGTGGCACTGTTGCAGCCATCCTGTAGAAATAAGATGGGCAGAGGGAAAGGATAATCTCTGTTGACAATAATTTGGTAATGTTATTATGGAAATCTCAGGGCTTGTCTTTGTTCTGTAAAATAGAGATTTTATGCATATTAGGTATGGAAAGTGCCTCTCAGTGTCAGCCGAGACCAGTGATTCCCAGACATTTGTGTCTTTGGAACAGTTATGACACTTCATGTTTGGGGGCCGACGTGAGGCTGTCAACACATTAAACATACAAACTCATGCTATTTATTATGATCATTATTTCATAAAAAGTAGAGGCGGCTTAGTATTAAAAATTAAGGAGAAAATGGCAAGGCTTTCAAAGGATTGAATTTTGACTTTTGGAAAATTCATCGTGTTCTGCTTTTCTTTTTTTTTTTTTCGTTGAGAGGTAGCAGAAATCTGCTCCCAGTGAGCGCCACTGAAGCTCTCTGGTGCGCCTTTGTGAGGGCTCTCAGTGTGAGAAGTGCTTATTTGTATTATGTCTGGGGAGACAGTGAGTGACTTGGCAGCTGTAGGGATGTTAATCAAGATTTAAAACACTCGGGAGCCCTCTGTCTGCTCCCAGGAGCTAGTTTCCTAGCAAACATCAAGGCTCTTTTTTGCCTCTGGCTTCTGGAAAATGAGGACACATTGCAGGAAGGAAGTCAAGTTGGCTGTCACCTGCCATTGGCACTGTAGGAAGTTTGCTGGGTGTGGAGAGGAAATGGTGTGAATTGCAGGAAAGTATAAATCCTGATAATGCCCTAGGGTGGAGTAATGAGCTCCAGGCTTCCCTGCACACTGGCCCAGCATTCACTTGTCTTCCTGGCGTGAGGGATTAGCCAGAAAGAGGCCAAAAGACCCCCAAATACAGCCCAAATATAAACCAATATTCTATGTCTCACTCAAGTATTGTTTGGTCTGGCATTGATGCTGCGCTGGAAGGGCTGATTGTGGTGTGGTCCATAGTTAGGAACCTGAATGCTAGGAAGCTTTCTGTAAGCTTTTCAGGCTTTTTGGAAGGTTCCAGATTTAGAGTTTTCTCACAGCTGTTATACCTCAAGGTCAAGATCTGCCAAGGTAACAGACGCAGATTCCAAATCAGGCAATGGGGTTATTCTTTCCGCCTCATCTTTTACTGCTGAACAAGAGCTGAGAGGAAGACCCAGAACGGAGAGTACCATGGGTGTGCATGAGAGAGCACTTGGGTGTAGAAATAGGATGCGGGCTGCATATAGCATTGTAAATAATCTAGCAGCCACTCTAAACAAAGTAGGGTGAAAACAGACAGGGTGAAAATAATCTTAGTCACTTATTAAATAGATGATAATGTTATCTAACTCAGAGAAACAGGGTGAAACTAATTTTAATAGTTTTAATAGTGTATTATTTAACCTAGTATATCAAAATGTTACCATTTCATCATGTAATCAACATGAACAACTGTTGAGATATTTTACATCCTTCGTTTTTGTGCTGAGTCTTTGAAATTCAGAGTGCATTTGACACAGCACAACTCAATTCAGGCGAGCCGCGTTTCCAGTGCTCAAGAGCCACATACGCTTAGTGTCTGCTGCGGACGGTGCACGTCTAGGGGAATTTTTTAACTTCAGAAACTTGTGTTTTTCTTTACTGTCAAAGAGAAAATATTTTAAAATATAACTTTAAAAAAATAATTGACATAACTGTATTGACTTTTGACTTTTATGTTTAATATGTGATTACATGCACAGAAAAAGATTGGCAAGCTAACATGCCAAAAGTGAAAGCAATAATTACCTATGAGAAGTTTGATTAAAATAGATTTGTTTAATTTTAAAATTTTTGTTCTTGATGTCCTATATTTTCTTTTTTCTATAATGAATATAATGTTTGTATAATGGAGCAATAATAGATATAATATTTATTTGAAGAATCTGAAACAGGTGACAATGGGGATAACATTAGTTCTGAATAATGATAAGACTAGGGGTTTAGTGCAGTGTTCATACACTATTTTAATTTTTTTCTCTAGTACTGTACAAAAATTAGAATGTTTTTAAAATCACTAAAGACAAATTTGAAAAATGTAAGTAAACAAAAGTAAAAAAGTTAGTGTCTTGGAGGTGTATATAATCCATGTATTATATATGTATATATATATATATATTTATCTTGATTTTTAAATAAAGATAGAAGCATACAGAGTTTCATTCTGATTCTTTTTTTACTTTATTCTTTCTTGGTGATACCTGGAAACTGGCACTATCTGCAAGTCCAGCACCATCTTAACAGCTTCTTAGGAGACATCAACATGGCAGAGGAAGTTTCACAGTGGAGTTGCAGGGGTGAATTTTATATCTGTACTACACAGGCTCAAATCCCAGTTATTGCCCCTTTCCAGGTTCATAAGCATGGGAATTGACACATGTACCTCAGCTGATGTGTTGCTGTCGGTTTTTGATCTGTAAGACAGGGAAAACAGATGTTTGTAATGCTACTTTGAGTAGCAGGTAGCACATGGTAAGCTCTATATAAGTGGTAAATAATCATAAAATTAGTTCTTCGTGGATTTGAGTCTACCTTGCTTCAAACCAGCTTATCATCATAACATGAGTGACCCAATAGTCAACTTTTTGACCTATTAAGGAAGGTACAAGAAATAAACAGCACACTTTGTATCATATGTTTCATCTACTTCGTGGGGACATTTGTTTCAAACTAAATATTATTGAACTCTCTCTCTTGGTCGTATTGCCTAAACTTCAGTGTGTGGTCAGGCAGATCATACCCATGACTATTACCAGCATTTCCCAAGATATGTTCCAAGTAACAGTAGTTCTAGTGAATATCAAGAGAATATGCTGAAGAGAAAGAATGTGGATGTTTCATGTTAGACTTGGAAAATTCTTGATTAAACCCATTTTAAGAAGTATATTCTATCAAGCCTTTAACATGCTTATATGTATTGGGAATCTCCAACAAAGACTATAATATGAAGTGTTTTTTGCCTTCTTCACATGGATCTTTGGGGGTATTTCTCTGCCCAACAGAATTTGGGAAACCCTATTTCTTGATGGCTCAGTGGTAAAGAATCTACCTGCAATGCAGGAGCTGCAGGAAATGTGGGTTCGATCCCTGGGTTGAATAGATCCCCTGGAGGAAGTCATGGCAACCCACTCCAGTATTCTGGCTTGGAGAATCTGATGGATAGAGGAGCCTGGCTGCCTGCTGTCTATAGGGTTGCAAAGAGTTGGATATGACTGAAGCAACTTTGCACACAGGCTTCTGTACTTTGATTAACAATGTCCATTGCATAATGCTTTGAAAATGGACAGCTCATGTTATCTGAAGTCTTGTTGTTGAGCTATGACTTAAGTAGAAAACATTTTAGTTCATTTGTTTTGGGATTATCTTTGCAATAGTATTGCTTTCCTCTCTCTAATACGAGTGAGGTTTATAGTTGTTGGATGACCTCATGGTTTTCCTACCTGAGGATTCTGGGGTTTATAAGCATGGTACACATGCCCAGCTGATGTGTTGCTGTCGGTTTTTGATCTGTAAGACAGGGAAAACAGATGTTTGTAATGCTACTTTGAGTAGCAGGTAGCACATGGTAAGCTCTATATAAGTGGTAAATAATCATAAAATTAGTTCTTCGTGGATTTGAGTCTACCTTGCTTCAAACCAGCTTATCATCATAACATGAGTGACCCAATAGTCAACTTTTTGACCTATTAAGGAAGGTACAAGAAATAAACAGCACACTTTGTATCATATGTTTCATCTACTTCGTGGGGACATTTGTTTCAAACTAAATATTATTGAACTCTCTCTCTTGGTCGTATTGCCTAAACTTCAGTGTGTGGTCAGGCAGATCATACCCATGACTATTACCAGCATTTCCCAAGATATGTTCCAAGTAACAGTAGTTCTAGTGAATATCAAGAGAATATGCTGAAGAGAAAGAATGTGGATGTTTCATGTTAGACTTGGAAAATTCTTGATTAAACCCATTTTAAGAAGTATATTCTATCAAGCCTTTAACATGCTTATATGTATTGGGAATCTCCAACAAAGACTATAATATGAAGTGTTTTTTGCCTTCTTCACATGGATCTTTGGGGGTATTTCTCTGCCCAACAGAATTTGGGAAACCCTATTTCTTGATGGCTCAGTGGTAAAGAATCTACCTGCAATGCAGGAGCTGCAGGAAATGTGGGTTCGATCCCTGGGTTGAATAGATCCCCTGGAGGAAGTCATGGCAACCCACTCCAGTATTCTGGCTTGGAGAATCTGATGGATAGAGGAGCCTGGCTGCCTGCTGTCTATAGGGTTGCAAAGAGTTGGATATGACTGAAGCAACTTTGCACACAGGCTTCTGTACTTTGATTAACAATGTCCATTGCATAATGCTTTGAAAATGGACAGCTCATGTTATCTGAAGTCTTGTTGTTGAGCTATGACTTAAGTAGAAAACATTTTAGTTCATTTGTTTTGGGATTATCTTTGCAATAGTATTGCTTTCCTCTCTCTAATACGAGTGAGGTTTATAGTTGTTGGATGACCTCATGGTTTTCCTACCTGAGGATTCTGGGGTTATACTCAAGGGTCAGGAGATACAGACAA
This sequence comes from Tragulus kanchil, assembly GCA_022376925.1. Taxonomy (NCBI): domain Eukaryota; kingdom Metazoa; phylum Chordata; class Mammalia; order Artiodactyla; family Tragulidae; genus Tragulus; species Tragulus kanchil. The sequence goes on along the minus strand of JAIOJX010000030.1, from coordinate 189,821,684 downwards.
GACTGGGGTGAAGTTACAAGAACCCTAGCCTGTTTCTTCACCATCGGTGCATTTTTCTATGCTACGTAACAAATTAGCACACATTTAGTGGCTTAAAACAACATGCTTTATTATCTCACTATTTCTGTGTTCACAACTCTGGGCATGACTTAACTAGGAACTAGGTTCTCTGCTTTGGTGCAGTCCAGGAACTGGCTGGGGCTGAAGTCTCAACAGAGGCTCACTTGGGGAAGAATTCTCTTCCAGGCTTATTCCCAGTGTTGGTAGAATTCGTTCCCTTTCAGTGGTAGAAATCATAGCAGTTTGCCACTTCAAGGACAGCTCAGGGGAGAGGCTCTACCCTTTTCGCTAAGACAGACTCTTTTATAAAGAAATGTAATCTCAGGGATGACATCCCATCCCCTTTGCCACACTCTTGGTTAGAAGCCTGTCACAGGTCCTGGACTTGCACGAAGAGAGGGAATTATACAAGGTGTACACTTCAGGGGATCATTTAGGGTGAGTCCACCAGAGTACATTTCTAAAATTCCACGTGAGCCTTTACTTTCTTTGGTGGAATAAAAAAGTGATTTTTTTTTTTTTTTTGGCTGCATCCCAGTTAATCCAGTTATTTCTTCAAGTTATTTCTATAACTTAAAAGTTATTATAAAATTTATAAAAGTTTTTATTCGAATTTTCCCCTCTTTCTGAGTCGCTCGCATTTCTTCAATTAGATTTTAAAACTAAAAGGCAAGGATAGCATCTCTTAATGTTCTTCATAACTATTAGTGCGGATCTCAAAGCTGGCTTTTAGTAAGTGCTTTTGCATGTATGAGTGTAGCTCTTGACCGTATGAAGCCATACCTTCCTGGCTAGGGGATCTTGAACAAATTACTTAATCACTTTATACCTCAATCTCTTTAAGTATATAATGAGGATAATAATATTTCATAGGGAAATCTTGTAAAAGGTTAACTCAAACCCTGTCACCTCCCTGCTTTTCACCTTGGATGACTTCCCACACAATGAGAATTAAATGTACGTAGAATTCCTTAACCTAGGAATTCTAGGCCCTTCATGATCAGACCTCAGCCCCCCTCTCCAGCTCCATTTCCTGTCACTCTTTCCCACTTAGTGTCCTGCGTCACATGGGCTTCTTCACAGTTACTCAATTAGACTCAGTTCCTTCCTGCCTCAGTGCCCTTGCATTTGCCGTTCCTCAGCCTGGCTGTTCTTCTTCCAGATTGTTTCAACACTTTCATCACTCAGAACTGTGCCCCAAAGCCAACAACTCTGAGAGGTCTTGCCAGCCTACCTCCGTTTCCACTATGCATTTCTTTACCCTCCTTCATTTTCTTTGTACTAATTATCACTTCTAAAACTGGTGTGTTATTTGTGTGTATCTTTATTGTTTGCCTCTGCTAACCAGAGTTGAAGCTTCATAGAGGAAGGACTTGGCTTATTTAGCAGTCATATCCTCAATTTCTGGTATACTTGTTGAATAAAACAGAGTCTCTTTTATTGCAAAGCACAGTTACTGAGATATAATCTCAACCAGACAGAAAGGAAGAACACTGTGGAAAAAAATAGTAATAATACAATATTATTTTCAGGTTAAGTAAAATGGAGTTCTAACTAGAACCGGCAGACTCTAAATACCAAATTCTTTCCTCCACACCCTTGATTATTACCATTTTGTTTATTATTTCTTGGTGCTTACAGGAAAGGGAGATGTCTAGCAGGTTGATTGTAACTTAGTGCTTGGCACACATTAATAATAAATTGAACTGGAATAATCTAATGATATTGTTATTAGAAATTCATGAGGCAAAGATGGAACATCCCCATTAAAGCTGTATTTTTTAAAAAAATCATTCTTATTGATGCAAATTCATTTATATTGCCATAAGTTAATCTCATAATTAATGATATTTATTGAAATAAATTGAACCCATTATTTGGGCCATTTAGAGAAAGGATTTAAATAATTATTTTTTAAAATTTTTTCTGAAGGATTGAAACAGCCAGTTTCAGTGGCAGAATGCATTTGTAAGGCATCGCCTACATTTTTGTACCCGTTTGCCATGGTTCTTTTCTTTCTTTTGTTTTTGGGATATTTCATAGTGTCCATGCGTCACATGGGCTTTCCTTAACCTAGGAATTCTAGGCCCTTCATGATCAGACCTCAGCCCTCTCAGCTCCATTTCCTGTCACTCTTTCCCACTTAGTGTCCTGCGTCACATGGGCTTCTTCACAGTTACTCAATTAGACTCAGTTCCTTCCTGCCTCAGTGCCCTTGCATTTGCCGTTCCTCAGCCTGGCTGTTCTTCTTCCAGATTGTTTCAACACTTTCATCACTCAGAACTGTGCCCCAAAGCCAACAACTCTGAGAGGTCTTGCCAGCCTACCTCCGTTTCCACTATGCATTTCTTTACCCTCCTTCATTTTCTTTGTACTAATTATCACTTCTAAAACTGGTGTGTTATTTGTGTGTATCTTTATTGTTTGCCTCTGCTAACCAGAGTTGAAGCTTCATAGAGGAAGGACTTGGCTTATTTAGCAGTCATATCCTCAATTTCTGGTATACTTGTTGAATAAAACAGAGTCTCTTTTATTGCAAAGCACAGTTACTGAGATATAATCTCAACCAGACAGAAAGGAAGAACACTGTGGAAAAAAATAGTAATAATACAATATTATTTTCAGGTTAAGTAAAATGGAGTTCTAACTAGAACCGGCAGACTCTAAATACCAAATTCTTTCCTCCACACCCTTGATTATTACCATTTTGTTTATTATTTCTTGGTGCTTACAGGAAAGGGAGATGTCTAGCAGGTTGATTGTAACTTAGTGCTTGGCACACATTAATAATAAATTGAACTGGAATAATCTAATGATATTGTTATTAGAAATTCATGAGGCAAAGATGGAACATCCCCATTAAAGCTGTATTTTTTAAAAAAATCATTCTTATTGATGCAAATTCATTTATATTGCCATAAGTTAATCTCATAATTAATGATATTTATTGAAATAAATTGAACCCATTATTTGGGCCATTTAGAGAAAGGATTTAAATAATTATTTTTTAAAATTTTTTCTGAAGGATTGAAACAGCCAGTTTCAGTGGCAGAATGCATTTGTAAGGCATCGCCTACATTTTTGTACCCGTTTGCCATGGTTCTTTTCTTTCTTTTGTTTTTTTGGGACACTGCTATTGGTCTTTCATTTATTTCCATCTTTGTTCTTTGGTCCCTGTTGTGTGGGCCTCCCATCGCAGTGGCCTCTCTCTCTTCAGAGCAGCGGCTGTGGGTGCATGCACTCCAGAGCTCTGGCTCAGTAGTTGGACACATGGGTCCAGCTGCTCCGTGGCACATGGGACCTTCCCAGGCCAGGGATCGGACCGGTGCCCCTTACACTGCAAGGCGGTGTCTTTACACATTGGACCACCAGGGAAGCCCTGCCATGACTTTTTTTTTTAAATACTTTATTTATTTATTTATTTGGGGGGCATTAGGGAGGGAGGCGGGCGGGCCACTTCTATTGGTCTTTCATTTATTTATCTTCATCCATCTTTGTTCTTTGGCCTGTGTGGGCCTCCCATCGCAGTGGCCTCTCTCTCTTCAGAGCAGCGGCTGTGGGTGCATGCACTCCAGAGCTCTGGCTCAGTAGTTGGACACATGGGTCCAGCTGCTCCGTGGCACATGGGACCTTCCCAGGCCAGGGATCGGACCGGTGCCCCTTACACTGCAAGGCGGTGTCTTTACACATTGGACCACCAGGGAAGCCCTGCCATGACTTTTTTTTTTAAATACTTTATTTATTTATTTATTTGGGGGGGGGTATTAGGGAGGGAGGGGGGCGGGCGGGCCACTTCTACTGGTCTTTCATTTATCTATTTTCATGCATCTTTGTTCTTTGGCCCGTGTGGGCCTCCCATCGCAATGACCTCTCTCTCTGCAGAGCAGCGGCTGTGGGTGCATGCGCTCCAGAGCTCCGGCTCAGTAGTTGGACACATGGGTCCAGCCGCTCCACGGCACGTGGGATCTTCCCAGGCCAAGGATCGAACCGGCACCCCTTGCACTACAAGGTGGTGTCTTTACCCATTGGGCCACCACGGGAAGCCCTGCCATAACTTTTAAAAGCGACTTTTGGGTACATGGAGGGAGAATAGGAGAAAACTAGCCACACTGTTTGTCAGATACTGCCATCTGCTGGTAATTATCTAAAATGCAACCTGGGACAGCTCAAAACTAATGCAGGACTCAAAATTCTTGTTATTCAAATTCATGGGATCTAAATTAGTTATGTTTGAAAATTAAGGGTATATAAATAAAATGTTTAGCTACCAATACAGCTGCGTGAATGGTTTCCCTATAAAACTAAAGAAATGCCCATCTCCGTTTATTTTTTATTTCCCACATACAAAACAATCATAGTTATAATTTAAGCATTTTCATGGGGCTAAATCAGCAAGTCAAAGAGCTCAGAGGCCCATCCTCTCTACCATTTCCTAGATTAGAGCTAAATTAGTTAAATTTTCTCAGTCAAGTGCCCATCACGGCCCTCCTCCTTCGTTTCGTGTGGGGATAATAAAAACTGACAAGTCTAAAATAAAAGACTTGGCTTTGCTAAACTTAACCAGAGCCTTTTGGTCACTATGGACTTTAGTGTGTCCTGTTCTGCATCTCCTTCTGACACGCTCCACAGCAGCTCAGCACTTTGCTAATGCTCAGCCCACGGGAATTGAGTTGGTCAACAGCAGAGGCAGCTGGCCGCTCCCAAGTGGGGTCCTCAGACCAGCGGATGAGACTGAGTCAGAATGGGGCCCATGGCCAAGCGGGCTGTCCAGCCACATGAGCTCCCACTTTCAGATCCTTCCTGAGTTAGAAGGCAAGTGCACTTTGCCCACAGTTAATGAAGTTGGACTAATATTTGTTATGCCCTTCCTTATAGTTCCTAGCTTAATCTGAATGTGCTTGGGTTTGAACTGACTGACATTTCTCCGGAAATTACTTGGTGTTGCCTTGGAAGCCGTCTCTGGGGGTTAAACTGATATGTGTCTCCATGCCTAGCGCTTTTGTATTTAGGCAGCTTCAGGCAAGTTACTGCTGCCGGTGGCTCTCTGAGCTAAAATCGCCTACCCAGGATTTCTCAGGTTCTTGTATAACTTGCACCTAAGGGGTTCCACGTACACCCCTGAAAGTATAAATGTTGTGTGTGTGTGTGTGAGTCGTGCTTCATCTGATTATATATGTCCTTGTTCCCAAAGTGTCCCTAAGCTTTCATCAGCTTTTCAGAGTAGCCTTTGACTTTTCCTGTCCCTCCAATAATTAAGACTTTTTGTGATCCTACTGTTAAATGAGGACTTCAATGGCTACACACCTTCTAGGTTGTTGTAGGGATAGATTCAGGTAGGTAGATATCCTGGGCAGAATGCCAGGTGCCTGTAAATTTTACTTCGGATGAGGAGGTCAGAACAGGGATTAAAACGATTCTTAAAAATAAAAGCCAAACTAAATGTAATTTGTATTAGCAGACTTATTTTGAATCACTGAATGACGAACAGCATTCTCTCATCTGGCCACGTGGTACCTCCTATAACTGCTCTGACGAATGCATGATACCATTTCCTAGATTAGAGCTAAATTAGTTAAATTTTCTCAGTCAAGTGCCCATCACGGCCCTCCTCCTTCGTTTCGTGTGGGGATAATAAAAACTGACAAGTCTAAAATAAAAGACTTGGCTTTGCTAAACTTAACCAGAGCCTTTTGGTCACTATGGACTTTAGTGTGTCCTGTTCTGCATCTCCTTCTGACACGCTCCACAGCAGCTCAGCACTTTGCTAATGCTCAGCCCACGGGAATTGAGTTGGTCAACAGCAGAGGCAGCTGGCCGCTCCCAAGTGGGGTCCTCAGACCAGCGGATGAGACTGAGTCAGAATGGGGCCCATGGCCAAGCGGGCTGTCCAGCCACATGAGCTCCCACTTTCAGATCCTTCCTGAGTTAGAAGGCAAGTGCACTTTGCCCACAGTTAATGAAGTTGGACTAATATTTGTTATGCCCTTCCTTATAGTTCCTAGCTTAATCTGAATGTGCTTGGGTTTGAACTGACTGACATTTCTCCGGAAATTACTTGGTGTTGCCTTGGAAGCCGTCTCTGGGGGTTAAACTGATATGTGTCTCCATGCCTAGCGCTTTTGTATTTAGGCAGCTTCAGGCAAGTTACTGCTGCCGGTGGCTCTCTGAGCTAAAATCGCCTACCCAGGATTTCTCAGGTTCTTGTATAACTTGCACCTAAGGGGTTCCACGTACACCCCTGAAAGTATAAATGTTGTGTGTGTGTGTGTGAGTCGTGCTTCATCTGATTATATATGTCCTTGTTCCCAAAGTGTCCCTAAGCTTTCATCAGCTTTTCAGAGTAGCCTTTGACTTTTCCTGTCCCTCCAATAATTAAGACTTTTTGTGATCCTACTGTTAAATGAGGACTTCAATGGCTACACACCTTCTAGGTTGTTGTAGGGATAGATTCAGGTAGGTAGATATCCTGGGCAGAATGCCAGGTGCCTGTAAATTTTACTTCGGATGAGGAGGTCAGAACAGGGATTAAAACGATTCTTAAAAATAAAAGCCAAACTAAATGTAATTTGTATTAGCAGACTTATTTTGAATCACTGAATGACGAACAGCATTCTCTCATCTGGCCACGTGGTACCTCCTATAACTGCTCTGACGATGTTACTATCATTATCGTAATGGGCATGATCCAACAGAAGGCAACTGAGCTGTGACTGTTGGTGAGGTTATTTCTCTCTTTTAAACCAGCTATTCCAGGTTACCATCAAAAGAAAGTGCTTCTGAGGGCTTCTAGGTCACTTTAAGGGTTTACAGAGTACATTTTCCATTATGTGATTAGTGAGGAAATCAAATAATGCTGATGTAGATGCTTAATAAACATTAGTTCTCATCCCTATTTAATCTGGGAAAAAATACAGTTTAATAAAAGGAATTCAGTCCCCATGACTTAATCAGGTTTTACTTGCTGGCCAGTGTTGTCCAAAGTTATGTTTCATTATTCAGTGAAAAGGAAGTGTAATACAGTGAAAAATGTATTGATTTGGAAATCTGGAAAACTTGATTTTAAATCTCACTTTTTAGGAACTTCCCTGGCAATCCAGTGGTTAAGACTCCGCACTTCCACTGCAGGGGGTACAGGTTTGCTTTTGGGGAAGTAAGCTCCCACATGCCATGTGGTTCAGTCAAAAAAATAATTTCACTGTTTTGGAGAAGATCTTGGGATGTAATTAGAGAATTAATAGATTGCATAAGACTGTAATTATTCAGCTGTATAGGTGATTTTTAAAATTAATCTTTGGATTTTATTTTTGAAATAAGTTAATTTGACAGAAACACTGTTAGTCTTATTCTACTTTTCTGATTATATATGTCCTTGTTCCCAAAGTGTCCCTAAGCTTTCATCAGCTTTTCAGAGTAGCCTTTGACTTTTCCTGTCCCTCCAATAATTAAGACTTTTTGTGATCCTACTGTTAAATGAGGACTTCAATGGCTACACACCTTCTAGGTTGTTGTAGGGATAGATTCAGGTAGGTAGATATCCTGGGCAGAATGCCAGGTGCCTGTAAATTTTACTTCGGATGAGGAGGTCAGAACAGGGATTAAAACGATTCTTAAAAATAAAAGCCAAACTAAATGTAATTTGTATTAGCAGACTTATTTTGAATCACTGAATGACGAACAGCATTCTCTCATCTGGCCACGTGGTACCTCCTATAACTGCTCTGACGATGTTACTATCATTATCGTAATGGGCATGATCCAACAGAAGGCAACTGAGCTGTGACTGTTGGTGAGGTTATTTCTCTCTTTTAAACCAGCTATTCCAGGTTACCATCAAAAGAAAGTGCTTCTGAGGGCTTCTAGGTCACTTTAAGGGTTTACAGAGTACATTTTCCATTATGTGATTAGTGAGGAAATCAAATAATGCTGATGTAGATGCTTAATAAACATTAGTTCTCATCCCTATTTAATCTGGGAAAAAATACAGTTTAATAAAAGGAATTCAGTCCCCATGACTTAATCAGGTTTTACTTGCTGGCCAGTGTTGTCCAAAGTTATGTTTCATTATTCAGTGAAAAGGAAGTGTAATACAGTGAAAAATGTATTGATTTGGAAATCTGGAAAACTTGATTTTAAATCTCACTTTTTAGGAACTTCCCTGGCAATCCAGTGGTTAAGACTCCGCACTTCCACTGCAGGGGGTACAGGTTTGCTTTTGGGGAAGTAAGCTCCCACATGCCATGTGGTTCAGTCAAAAAAATAATTTCACTGTTTTGGAGAAGATCTTGGGATGTAATTAGAGAATTAATAGATTGCATAAGACTGTAATTATTCAGCTGTATAGGTGATTTTTAAAATTAATCTTTGGATTTTATTTTTGAAATAAGTTAATTTGACAGAAACACTGTTAGTCTTATTCTACTTTTCTGTACACTATTTTGAGAAAGATTTTGTTGTTGAGAAAGATTCTTGTTGTTCTGTCAGCAAGTTGTGCCCCACTTTTCATGATGCCATGGACTGAAGCACATCAGGCTTCCTGGTTCCTTAGTATCTCTCAGAGTTTCCTCAGGTTCATGTCCGTTCAATCAGTGATGCCATCTAACCATTTCATCTTCTATCACCCTCTTCCTCTGCCCTCTGTCTTTCCTAGCATCAGGGTCTTTTCCAGTGAGAAAGATGAGGATGAGGTGTGATTACTGCCAACTGACAGAGCATAGTAGATAACATTTTTAGGATATTTTAGTATAGCAAAGGTTAAATAATACTGAGGTGATTTCTCATAAAATTGGAATTTTAATCCCTGAGTTATGGAGGGGTTGAAATAACCAGTGTATACAGGGTATCTAAAAAGGTGATATTTGGATTTGCAGAATTAGAAAGTCCCCACCCTCGCAGAGCTTACGTTCCTGTGGGAGGAGATAGAGGTGTGTAAAATGCCAGCCAGAATGTGCACGTGAAGGGTACAGAGCATTCATCCACCGGCTCCAGCCCTGGGGACACGTCCTCGTCTGTGCCTGGACGCTGGCCGAGTGGCTCCTACAGAGTCAGATGTAGACTGAAGCACAAAGAGGAAGGAGAGACTGAGGCACGAGGCTGTGAACACAAGACAAATCTGAATTCACAGAAGGGTCCCAAGTCGCAGAGGCCGAATGCACTGGGAAGCCGAGGGAATGGAAAGCAGAATATGTTAGTTTCCTGCCAAATGGAGGCAGATTTGGGGGAAAGGGTTTCATGCAGAGGGAACGTTAAAAGGTCACGATGTAGAAAAAAATAGGTATTAGGGTGCAGTGGGAAAACAAGGCAGAGGGGGGAAGATCATGAACTTCTACCTGTTCTTTCCATTTTCTGGAAAGCTCTTCCCTCAGGTGTCCTTGGCCGCACCTTGTGCTTACCGAGGTGTGTCCTGACCTTATCTAAATCTGCCTGGCCTCATCACTCTCTTCTTCCTTTTCCCATGTAGTGGGGAGTTTAATGGTGACTTTAGAAAAATACGTCTTACTCTCTGGAGGCTATATGAATGTGACTTATTTTGAAAAATGAGTTCTTGCAGGTGTAATTAAGGCAAGGATTTTGAGATGAGGCCCCCCTTGATGATTCAGGTGCGTGCTTAATTCAGTGAGAAGTGTCCTCATAAAAAACACACAGAGAAGAAAAAGTGATGTGAAAATGGAGGCAGAGATAGGAGTTACACGACCACAAGTCAAGGGGTATCTGGTGCCCCCGGAAGCTTGAAGAAACTAGGAAGTATCCTCCCCCAGAGGCTTCCCAGGAAGCATGGCCCTCCCAGATCCTTGATTTTGAAATTCGGGCTTCCAGAACTGTAGGAAAATGCATCTCTCTTGTTGTAAACCACCTGGCTCATGAAACATGATGTTCCTGCCAAACCATGTGACTCATTTGTGTCTTATTTATTGTCTAGCTGTTTCTGCTAGATCACAGGTTCTGTGGGGGCAGGGACTTTTGTCTCATTCACAGCTCTGTTCCAGTGCCCTTTCCCACTGATCCTGTGTTATGAAGTTGCACTGTTGAATAGAGAAGACGTGAAATCATTGTCTTCTCCTTGCTTTGGTTCATAGGAAGAATACGTATGCTTCTGCTTTGTGGATGAAGCTTCACTCAAAATGAAATCATAGATCAGGTAGGGTTTAGTTAGGAAAACAGAAGCAAATTGGCCATTTTAGCAGAGGAGATTCAGTATAGGGTATTAATGCATAGAGGTTTTAGAGGGATTAAAAGTGGAGAAAAAGGTATGAACAGAGCTTGTTGTCTACTCACTAAGTTGTGCCCGACTCTTTGTGACCTCATGGACTGCAGCATGCCAGGCTTCTCTGTCCTTCAGTATCTCTTGGAGTTTGCTCAAATTCATGTTCATTGAGTCATTGATGCCACCCAGCCGTCTGATCCCCTGTCATCACCTTCTCCTCTTACCCTCAGTCTTTCTTAGCATCAGGGGCTTTTCCAGTGAGTTGCCTCTTCACATCAGATGGCCAGAGTATTGGAGCTTCAACTTCAGCATCAGTCCTTCCAAGGAATATTCAGGGTTGATTTCCTTTAGGATTGAGTGGTTTGATCTTGCTGTGCAAGGAACTCTCAAGAGTCTCCCCCAGAACCACAATTGAAAACGTCAGTTCTCTGGTGCTCCGCCTTCTTTATGGTCCAACTTTTACATCCGTACATGACTACTGGAACAACCATAGCACTGAGCTAACCCAGTAAATTATCCCCTGGAGTTGGTGAAACAAAGGAAGGAGTTTGAGGTTATCAGAATTGAGAGGCTCTGAGGAAAGACACTTTGCATTTCCTGTTGGCTTCTCTGTAGGGCTTGAAGTTGTCCTGGGGATGCCAGGAGGAACTGGAGGTGGGACCAGCTGCTGCACTGGACTGAAGGGCCACCGCTAGGGCTACTTTGACAAGAACAGTAAGCAAATAGAAGGGAATCCTTTCTCCACCACTGTCTACTGTCTTCTCACTTCTTCCTGCCTTCAGAGCTCCCTGTAAGCTTCTTGTTAACAGAATCCAGCAGGAAGCCACTTGATAGAACCATCTGGAAAATGTAGTGTGTACTTAGCCAAAGGGAAAAATGTAAAGTAATGACTTTGGACCTCAGACATAATGGCTTGATACCTAGAGTAAATGGTGGTGATACGTATGCTTCTGCTTTGTGGATGAAGCTTCACTCAAAATGAAATCATAGATCAGGTAGGGTTTAGTTAGGAAAACAGAAGCAAATTGGCCATTTTAGCAGAGGAGATTCAGTATAGGGTATTAATGCATAGAGGTTTTAGAGGGATTAAAAGTGGAGAAAAAGGTATGAACAGAGCTTGTTGTCTACTCACTAAGTTGTGCCCGACTCTTTGTGACCTCATGGACTGCAGCATGCCAGGCTTCTCTGTCCTTCAGTATCTCTTGGAGTTTGCTCAAATTCATGTTCATTGAGTCATTGATGCCACCCAGCCGTCTGATCCCCTGTCATCACCTTCTCCTCTTACCCTCAGTCTTTCTTAGCATCAGGGGCTTTTCCAGTGAGTTGCCTCTTCACATCAGATGGCCAGAGTATTGGAGCTTCAACTTCAGCATCAGTCCTTCCAAGGAATATTCAGGGTTGATTTCCTTTAGGATTGAGTGGTTTGATCTTGCTGTGCAAGGAACTCTCAAGAGTCTCCCCCAGAACCACAATTGAAAACGTCAGTTCTCTGGTGCTCCGCCTTCTTTATGGTCCAACTTTTACATCCGTACATGACTACTGGAACAACCATAGCACTGAGCTAACCCAGTAAATTATCCCCTGGAGTTGGTGAAACAAAGGAAGGAGTTTGAGGTTATCAGAATTGAGAGGCTCTGAGGAAAGACACTTTGCATTTCCTGTTGGCTTCTCTGTAGGGCTTGAAGTTGTCCTGGGGATGCCAGGAGGAACTGGAGGTGGGACCAGCTGCTGCACTGGACTGAAGGGCCACCGCTAGGGCTACTTTGACAAGAACAGTAAGCAAATAGAAGGGAATCCTTTCTCCACCACTGTCTACTGTCTTCTCACTTCTTCCTGCCTTCAGAGCTCCCTGTAAGCTTCTTGTTAACAGAATCCAGCAGGAAGCCACTTGATAGAACCATCTGGAAAATGTAGTGTGTACTTAGCCAAAGGGAAAAATGTAAAGTAATGACTTTGGACCTCAGACATAATGGCTTGATACCTAGAGTAAATGGTGGTGATACGTAGCAAAATTGTGTGCTTTTCAGCCTAGCATCATCAAAAAACAAAACAAGGATTCATCCTTTGCAGCCCATGTGTATGTGTGTATATATATATATATATATATATATATATATATATAAATAAAATAGTTAAGTTAATTGTGCATGACGTGTTTTGCCTAATGTCTGTCTTCCTTACAAGACTTCAAACTCCATGAAGGAATCTGCTGTCTATTTGTTTTCCTGAGAATCCCCTGGGGTCTAGACTAATGATCATCATAGAGTTGGCATTTCTAAAAAAGTTGTAAACTGCCTTACTGCTTTTCTGGGTTTTTATCTCACTTGATCTACTGTTTCTGAAGGGCTATGCTATCCTTTATATTATAATGAAAAGCCTTCTTTCCTTGTATAAATATGACATAACCCTTACTCTTCAGTGCTGTTATCCCAGAGGCAGGGTGGTGAATGAAGGGGAAAGTTGGCAGGCGGCCGTTCTGGATTCTCAGTTACCTCAGTGACCTGTCTGCACCAGACCAGTTATTGTCACATCTCCAATATCTGCTTCTATTTGTTTCATGTCAACATAATCATGAACTCCTTCAAGCAAAATTTGGAGAATTCCTTTACATTCTGTCTTTCTGAAAACTGATCATTTTCCCTCTGGATAGTGTGAATGTGATTTAGTACATGAATCCTAGCCAGGGATGACTTTGCCCTGGTGGGGTCTTCAGTGATGTCTGGAAACACTTTTGGTTATCATATCTGGGGGATAATACTGGCATCTGGAGGGAAGCCAGGGAAGCTGCAAGGTATCCTGCAGTGCACCAGACAGCCCCCCACAACAAAGGATTATCTGATCCAAAATGTCAGTAGTGTGAATCAAGAAATCTTGACCTGGTTTAAAGTATATTTTTTACTCATTACTCTATGAACGAAAGTACAGCATAGAGGAAATACATGTGCTTGCAAGTCCAAAAGAGTTGATTTTGAACCTCACTTCTTCCTCATACCAGCTCTGTGATCTTAGAGGATTAACTGGTTGCTAGAAGACTTCCGTTTCCATATCTGAAATGGCAGGAAGTAAATCCTGGTTTGTTATGTTATGAGGGTTGCACAAATTAACCAGTGCTCTGTGCCTGACCCACAGGGTTCATGTGTGCTTAGTCGCTCCGTCGTGTCTGACTCCTTGTGACCCCATGGACTGTAGCCCACCAGGGTCCTCTGCCCGTGGGATTTCACAGGCAAACTGGAGTGGGTTGCCATGCCTTTCTCCAAAGGATCTTCCCGACCCAGGAATTGAACCCATGTCTCCTGCATTGCAGGTGGATTCTTTATAGGAACTCCTCCATAAATGGTAACTGGAAATTTGAGGAAAGCACATATGTTTGAATGCATTTATTCTAAAATAGACTATCCAAAATCTACTTCTTTAATTGCTTTTCCCCTTCAAGGAATAGAAATCTGAGAAACTGCATAAAGCACATGTTTCCCAGAGGAAATTTTCTATTAATGGTATTTACTTTAACAAGAAACTTAGACTACACAGTCTACCTTATTCCAAGGGTTTTAATTGGAGTGACCACATTCCTCAAAGCCATAATCTCTCTTTTTTTTTTTTTTTTAAAGCCATAATCTGTAAGCATCAGAATTAAAAGAGGGCAAAGTATGAATGAATGGGAATAATAAAACAAATGTTTGAAATTGAGATATATCAATGCCCTAGCTAGGTAACACTTTCAAAGAGTTTTAATTGTTAAAAAACAAACTAAAGAATAACAATCAGATTTAGGCTTAACAAAACAACAAAACTCATTTAAAATGTTAACTTTTGTTTATGGAAGATCACCTTAATAATAAAAATGTCCATTTAGGTATACCACAGATTATTTTGATTTTTTTTCTGTATATAGCTTGCCCAGGAGAATAGATTTATGGGGGTTTGTTTTCCTATTAAAACAATTGAAGTTCATTCTAAGACAACTGAGGAAATATGAGAATAAAAAGAAGATGACCCATGATTCTGTCACCTAGAAGAGGATACTCATACATTTCGGCATATTTCCCTTCTTCTCATTAGCTGGATATTCTTGGGCCTGGGATACTGTTCCAGACTTGTACTAGACTCAGTAAGCTCACTGGAATCTGTATTTTTAGCACTTTACACTATGCCTGACGTATTTGGAGGGCATTTCTTCTCCCAAATATTTGTCACTTAGTTGACTGTATCCTTAATTAAATGTGTGTGTGTGTGTATTTTGACTGTACTGAGTCTTCATTGCTGTTCCACCTTTTCTCTTGTTGCCATGAGCAGGGACTTCTCTCTAGTGGCGGTGCTTGGGCTTCTCATCGCGGTGTCTTCTCTTGTTGCAGAGCACAGCTCTAGAGTGCACAGGCTTCAGTAGTGGCAGCGCTGGGACTCAGTCATTGAGGCTCCCAGGCTCTAGACCACAGAATCAATAGTTGTGGCATATGAGCTCAGTTGCTCCAAGACACGTGGAATCTTCCCAGACCAGGCATTAAATCTTCTCTCCTCTCTCCATTGGCAAGTAGAGTCTTTACCACTGAGGCAGCAGGGAAGTGCAGATATATGTATTAAGCAATAAAGTTCTCTGAAAATAGCACACTGCCAAAGACTTCAAATCACAAGTGAACTTTCATAACTGCTTATGTATTAGGTTGTACATAATACCCCCCGCCCCCTTTTTTTAACCTAAACGTGGCAGCTTAATTACTGTCTGTATTGTATTACATGCTTTTTGAAGTGAATGCTATTTCTCTTTTATATAACCTGCAAAGCTAGGTAACACTTTCAAAGAGTTTTAATTGTTAAAAAACAAACTAAAGAATAACAATCAGATTTAGGCTTAACAAAACAACAAAACTCATTTAAAATGTTAACTTTTGTTTATGGAAGATCACCTTAATAATAAAATGTCCATTTAGGTATACCACAGATTATTTTGATTTTTTTTCTGTATATAGCTTGCCCAGGAGAATAGATTTATGGGGGTTTGTTTTCCTATTAAAACAATTGAAGTTCATTCTAAGACAACTGAGGAAATATGAGAATAAAAAGAAGATGACCCATGATTCTGTCACCTAGAAGAGGATACTCATACATTTCGGCATATTTCCCTTCTTCTCATTAGCTGGATATTCTTGGGCCTGGGATACTGTTCCAGACTTGTACTAGACTCAGTAAGCTCACTGGAATCTGTATTTTTAGCACTTTACACTATGCCTGACGTATTTGGAGGGCATTTCTTCTCCAAATATTTGTCACTTAGTTGACTGTATCCTTAATTAAATGTGTGTGTGTGTGTATTTTGACTGTACTGAGTCTTCATTGCTGTTCCACCTTTTCTCTTGTTGCCATGAGCAGGGACTTCTCTCTAGTGGCGGTGCTTGGGCTTCTCATCGCGGTGTCTTCTCTTGTTGCAGAGCACAGCTCTAGAGTGCACAGGCTTCAGTAGTGGCAGCGCTGGGACTCAGTCATTGAGGCTCCCAGGCTCTAGACCACAGAATCAATAGTTGTGGCATATGAGCTCAGTTGCTCCAAGACACGTGGAATCTTCCCAGACCAGGCATTAAATCTTCTCTCCTCTCTCCATTGGCAAGTAGAGTCTTTACCACTGAGGCAGCAGGGAAGTGCAGATATATGTATTAAGCAATAAAGTTCTCTGAAAATAGCACACTGCCAAAGACTTCAAATCACAAGTGAACTTTCATAACTGCTTATGTATTAGGTTGTACATAATACCCCCCGCCCTTTTTTTAACCTAAACGTGGCAGCTTAATTACTGTCTGTATTGTATTACATGCTTTTTGAAGTGAATGCTATTTCTCTTTTATATAACCTGCAAAGCTTGAATAAGGACTTTACGGAGGAAGATTCTGGATCATGCATGTATGTGTGTGCTGTGAATACCCCAAAGCCTTTCCCTGCATGAAGCCAGTGATTTCATAAAGCCTTTTTATTTTATGATTCCAGTTATATGAAATACACAGAGTAGACAAATCTATAGAGACAAAAAGTAGATCAGTGGTTGCCAGGGACCGGGCAAAGGAAGGGACCCTGCTTTTGCTCCCAACACCTCAGAAGTGGCAATTGGTTCGTGGTCTTTCTGTATCTTATTGTTCATGATTGTCCCACGTGTGTGTGCATGCAGTCATTTTTTTCAGTCTTGTAGACTTGAAAAAATGTAATCGCAACTTAATGTTGAGAGTTATTACTTTTTAAAGCATTTTTTTAAAAGATTTATTTATTTATTTATTTTGGGCGGGAGTCGGGTTGGGGAGGGAGGGGAGCGGGTGGGCCACTTGTATTGGTCTTTCATTTCTCTATTTTCATCCGTCTTTGTTCTTTGGTTCCTGTGGGCCTCCCATCGCGGTGGCCTCTGTTGTCACAGAGCGCCGGCTCTGGGCGCACACGCTCCAGAGCTCCGACTCGGTCATTGGACACATCGGTCCAGCCGCTCCGCAACACGTGGGATCTTCCCAGTCCAGGGATCGAACCGGCGCCCCTTGCACACTGCAAGGCGGTGTCCTTACCCACTGGACCACCAGGGGAAGCCCTTTATAGAAGTTTTGTGACAGAGGGCAAGCAGTCTGAACACCAAAAGCTTATTGGTAATGAAAGGGGAACCAGGTATCTCAACTTAAGGAATTTAGTGCTTTTCTTTGTATGGGAAGGTTCAAGAGCTTGGGCTCAGGGAAATCATTCCTTTGATATGCACCTCACCTACCTGGGGCCGGTAACCTGCTGTTTTCACTTCTGGAGTTTCCTGGAGTTTCCTTAGGGAGTGGCTGCTAGGCAGCAGATATTCTTCTCCTTCCTGAATTTTCTCAGGACCCACTGGCTCAGGTTGGAGAGCTGTAATCTGATGACTGTGACGTCCTTATTTACTACTATGGCAGGAAATATTTTATTTCTCAAGTCCCTTTAGGTTCTTTATATAGTTGCTGGAGGAGACGTCTGTCTGGGTTGGAAACACTCTAGTAAAGGGTCCAGATCCCAGCCTCCTTGTTCAGTAGGACCTACCTCCTTAGGTTGTCAGGATGGTTAATATATATATATATATATATATATATATGCTTAGGGGTGAACCTGACACACAGTAAGTGCTTTTTATAAAGATTTGCTATTTTAATAGTTGCTGTCATCATCGTTATGATGATCTTAGTGTCTGTTTGTAAAATCCAGAGGAAGGACTTGATCTGCCAGGTATGGCCCGGTTAATTCATTTGGTGCTGGACTGGGCAGGCCCACCAAAAGTAGTTCTCAGAAAGAGTGAAGTTGTTACCAGAGGAAGGGAGTGAGGGAGCTGGGCAGACATGAGCACCTATTGATTACCTTGTAGCCCACCTCTGCTTCTGGAGAGTTTCAGGATCCCTGCTCTATCTGTGTAAGAAAAGTGTGAAAGAGAAGACGAAGTGATGGCAGGGAGCAATAGGTTTATTCATATTGGGCTTAGGTAGGAGACACCACAAAGGATCTGGCTACACAAGCATGACCAGGAGAGAGAGACAAGCGGGGGAAGAGCGAGGGGGATCAGGGCGAAGGATCCAAGAGGGAGATCCAGGAAGAGAGGTGCAGGGAGCGAGAGAGGGGCCAGGTGGGCCCAGAGGCCAGAGGGCTAAAAGGGACATTGCAGCTGAGAGTGGGGGTCAAGTATCTGGATGTGGCCAGGGAAGTGGCCAGGGGAGGGACTGCTGTTAACGTGAGTCCGCAGGTAGGAAAGCTTTGTGTCCGTGGGGAGGGCGGGGCTGCATCCGCTCTTTCCAGATTTTCAACTCCAGCATTCCAGACTCCAAATAAGTACAGGAACGGGGCTGACACTGTCATATCTGGCTACTTCCTGCGTGACCACGGGGCATCGATGGTGGGGAGTTTTGTCTTTAGAGGCTGGAGGAGGAGCACGACCTTGACGTGTTTTTGAGTTGCTGCAGGAGAGATGGCGGTGACTCTGTTGATCAAAATTTCTGAAAGAAACTTATAAGGCATGGTAATAAGGCTAGCATGAGCCGATTTGTAGGAAGACGCATGTAGGCACTGGTCCCGCAAATCTGAAAAGCCTGTGTGGTAATAGAGTCATGAGATAAAGTCAAAGTGTGAGATCTGATAGAGTTTGCCCATGCCAGGCTGGCGAGAAGGAGAAAAGTAAACATTGATGTGGGAAGGACTCTGGGCTGCTTTAGCAGAAACCAGAGGCAGAAATCAGCCAGACACCGGTGAGGGTTGGGAAGGCCTGATTTGCAGCCTGAGATAAGTAAAGCAGGCAGAGGATAGAGAGGTTTATGAGATTTTAAAAGACTAAGTAGTCAGAAGAACAGTCTGATTTAGGTATTTTGGTAAAGAAATGTTAAGGGTGTGATGCAGCCACAAGGAAGAGAAATACTGAGCTTAGGTTTTCCAGCCCGTAGGACAAGGAAGGGAAGGCAGAAAGTATAGAAGACGGGGGTGGGGATGAAATCCTGGAGAGTCTCCTGAGCCAGAGTTTTTGGATTAGGAGGCAGATATCAAGAGCCTGGAAAAGGGGTACCAGAGAAGAAGTCTGTGAGGGAATCGAGACAGATAAGTTATAGGGTGGGAGTCTTTAGCTGATGAGGACGAAGTGATGGCAGGGAGCAATAGGTTTATTCATATTGGGCTTAGGTAGGAGACACCACAAAGGATCTGGCTACACAAGCATGACCAGGAGAGAGAGACAAGCGGGGGAAGAGCGAGGGGGATCAGGGCGAAGGATCCAAGAGGGAGATCCAGGAAGAGAGGTGCAGGGAGCGAGAGAGGGGCCAGGTGGGCCCAGAGGCCAGAGGGCTAAAAGGGACATTGCAGCTGAGAGTGGGGGTCAAGTATCTGGATGTGGCCAGGGAAGTGGCCAGGGGAGGGACTGCTGTTAACGTGAGTCCGCAGGTAGGAAAGCTTTGTGTCCGTGGGGAGGGCGGGGCTGCATCCGCTCTTTCCAGATTTTCAACTCCAGCATTCCAGACTCCAAATAAGTACAGGAACGGGGCTGACACTGTCATATCTGGCTACTTCCTGCGTGACCACGGGGCATCGATGGTGGGGAGTTTTGTCTTTAGAGGCTGGAGGAGGAGCACGACCTTGACGTGTTTTTGAGTTGCTGCAGGAGAGATGGCGGTGACTCTGTTGATCAAAATTTCTGAAAGAAACTTATAAGGCATGGTAATAAGGCTAGCATGAGCCGATTTGTAGGAAGACGCATGTAGGCACTGGTCCCGCAAATCTGAAAAGCCTGTGTGGTAATAGAGTCATGAGATAAAGTCAAAGTGTGAGATCTGATAGAGTTTGCCCATGCCAGGCTGGCGAGAAGGAGAAAAGTAAACATTGATGTGGGAAGGACTCTGGGCTGCTTTAGCAGAAACCAGAGGCAGAAATCAGCCAGACACCGGTGAGGGTTGGGAAGGCCTGATTTGCAGCCTGAGATAAGTAAAGCAGGCAGAGGATAGAGAGGGATTATGAGATTTTAAAAGACTAAGTAGTCAGAAGAACAGTCTGATTTAGGTATTTTGGTAAAGAAATGTTAAGGGTGTGATGCAGCCACAAGGAAGAGAAATACTGAGCTTAGGTTTTCCAGCCCGTAGGACAAGGAAGGGAAGGCAGAAAGTATAGAAGACGGGGGTGGGGATGAAATCCTGGAGAGTCTCCTGAGCCAGAGTTTTTGGATTAGGAGGCAGATATCAAGAGCCTGGAAAAGGGGTACCAGAGAAGAAGTCTGTGAGGGAATCGAGACAGATAAGTTATAGGGTGGGAGTCTTTAGCTGATGAGGAGGGAATCGCTCTGCAGATAATTTCCTCGGCTCAAACAGTGGCTTGTCTCAGTCAGCGGCTGGGCTCTTGCAGTGTCTGTTGAGAAGCTGAAAGCTGCGTTACATTGTTAGTTTTGTGAAAACAGGGCCCGGACCTTGTTCAGTATACTCTGGCACAATTTGAAATACGTGTGAAGATAGTAGTTTCAGTTGCAGTCTAGAGAGTGACTGAGATAATGACGTTTGGCTTGTCTAGACTGTCGCATCACAGTGGTTGATAGGGGAGAAAGCTGGGACAGGGGCTTTTTTGAGCACAGAGAAGATTGCCCCAGTGTCCAAAAGAAAATCAACTGTTTGGTCCCTCATAGTTATTAATACCTGGGATTTCTCAGGTGTTATGAGGACGGAAGCTTGCGTGGGGACCCCTGAGCACCTTTAGTCCTGATTGTTCTTGAGAGGCTGACCCCTGGGGCCTTCACCTGTGGGGGCAGTCTCTCTTTCATTGTGGTCCTTTGTTAGACCAGAGGAGGAGCAGGTGACTGAGATGCCTGAGGGCAATCCTGCTTGTGATGTCCCTCCCTTTTGAAAGTGTTCAACCTCAATTTGAGACTTAAACCCAGGGCCCAGACTTAATCAAACCTGTTTGGGACTTGAACCCATGCGGCCGGGACTCGAACCCAGCCTGGACCCTGTTTGGGACTTTGGCTGGGACTCGAACCCAGCCTAGACCCTGTCTGGGACTTGAACCCACGTGGCCGGGACTCAAACCCAGTCAAAACCCTGGTAATTAAAATCACTCACCCAATGTCTGGACCCACTGAGGTTCAGGTTCTTCGTGTCTCTTTGCAGAGAATTCAGCAAGAGGCAAAGTGATAGGTAAGAAATGGATTTATTCAGATTCAGAGAAAGCACACTCCACAGACAGAGTGTGGGCCATGGCAGAGCAAATCCAGTGGCCCCGAAAGCATGGCGTTCTTAGCTTTTATAGGCTGGGTAATTGCATATGCTAATGAGTAGGAGAGTTATTCCAGCTCTTTTCGGGAAGGAGCGGAACTGTCATGGTGCCTCTGGGTGTGTCATTTAGCTTACTGACTGAGGATCAAGGTCTGGTCTGCCATCTTGGACCCATTTGATTCTGATGGGTTTATGCTGTGTCCTTGGGCTGGTCCCGCCCCATCTGTTGAGAAGCTGAAAGCTGCGTTACATTGTTAGTTTTGTGAAAACAGGGCCCGGACCTTGTTCAGTATACTCTGGCACAATTTGAAATACGTGTGAAGATAGTAGTTTCAGTTGCAGTCTAGAGAGTGACTGAGATAATGACGTTTGGCTTGTCTAGACTGTCGCATCACAGTGGTTGATAGGGGAGAAAGCTGGGACAGGGGCTTTTTTGAGCACAGAGAAGATTGCCCCAGTGTCCAAAAGAAAATCAACTGTTTGGTCCCTCATAGTTATTAATACCTGGGATTTCTCAGGTGTTATGAGGACGGAAGCTTGCGTGGGGACCCCTGAGCACCTTTAGTCCTGATTGTTCTTGAGAGGCTGACCCCTGGGGCCTTCACCTGTGGGGGCAGTCTCTCTTTCATTGTGGTCCTTTGTTAGACCAGAGGAGGAGCAGGTGACTGAGATGCCTGAGGGCAATCCTGCTTGTGATGTCCCTCCCTTTTGAAAGTGTTCAACCTCAATTTGAGACTTAAACCCAGGGCCCAGACTTAATCAAACCTGTTTGGGACTTGAACCCATGCGGCCGGGACTCGAACCCAGCCTGGACCCTGTTTGGGACTTTGGCTGGGACTCGAACCCAGCCTAGACCCTGTCTGGGACTTGAACCCACGTGGCCGGGACTCAAACCCAGTCAAAACCCTGGTAATTAAAATCACTCACCCAATGTCTGGACCCACTGAGGTTCAGGTTCTTCGTGTCTCTTTGCAGAGAATTCAGCAAGAGGCAAAGTGATAGGTAAGAAATGGATTTATTCAGATTCAGAGAAAGCACACTCCACAGACAGAGTGTGGGCCATGGCAGAGCAAATCCAGTGGCCCCGAAAGCATGGCGTTCTTAGCTTTTATAGGCTGGGTAATTGCATATGCTAATGAGTAGGAGAGTTATTCCAGCTCTTTTCGGGAAGGAGCGGAACTGTCATGGTGCCTCTGGGTGTGTCATTTAGCTTACTGACTGAGGATCAAGGTCTGGTCTGCCATCTTGGACCCATTTGATTCTGATGGGTTTATGCTGTGTCCTTGGGCTGTCATTCTTTTCTAAAATTGTGCCCTGCCCCTTTCCCTCCTAACCCTTACACTTTCACACAGTGATTGCAGGGCGGTCCCCATTCACCTGGGTTCCTGAGTATTTTTTCATCTCCAGGGCTTCAGCCTTTTTCGTGTTCCACTAAAAAGGAAAAAAAGAGGAATGAGTTTTTCTTTTCTTTTCTGAGAACAAAGAAGTTAACAATGAGCAGGGCAGGCCTGATCACTCCTAGTTTTTATTTTAACTGTTCTAGACCTGTAGTTTTTAACTAAATTCGCTTTTCTGCCCCTAACACTTCTTGAGCTACATTTTTCTCTTATTTTTTTTTTTATTTACTTATTTTTTTTTGTATTTTATTCATTTTTCTCTTATTATTTTTTGACTGTGCTAATTACATCCTGAATCTGTTGCTCAGATTTAGAGCAGTCTCTTCGCAGACCCCCCTTCATAGTTTTTCTCCTTTGGCATTATACAAAGAAGGCAGCAGGACCACCAGACTTGGTAGCTGGGTTACAGATGCCATCCTGTGACTGTTTCTGAAACAATGCAAGAGGAAGAAGAATACAAGATCCTTAACCTTTGTTCCTCATCCTAGACCCCTAATTCATCCTAAATAAGTTAGGATGGACTCCTCATGGAAAGGGGTTGCAGTTCTCAAGGTATGAGACTACCGTGTTTTCCCCTCTCCTACCAGCTGAAAACTAAAGCCACCTTTCTATTTCTTCCAAAATCTATACTTTTATTTGCATTCGGCGGACATGATTTTAACCACCAATCTATGTGGTATAAATACATCCATATGTACAATGGAAATTTGCCCGTCTGTTCCCTAAGTGCCGAGCCCAGTTTGATGTCGGTTGTGTTTACTATGTCATGTGTTCCTCCAAAGACCGTGTACGCTGAAGTATCAGTATCATTGCAAATGAGGGAGGTGAAAGACCTTGCCTGATGTTGTCCGACTAGGGCACGAGTTCAGGCAGCCCCTCTCCCAAGTAGGAGAGTTATTCCAGCTCTTTTCGGGAAGGAGCGGAACTGTCATGGTGCCTCTGGGTGTGTCATTTAGCTTACTGACTGAGGATCAAGGTCTGGTCTGCCATCTTGGACCCATTTGATTCTGATGGGTTTATGCTGTGTCCTTGGGCTGTCATTCTTTTCTAAAATTGTGCCCTGCCCCTTTCCCTCCTAACCCTTACACTTTCACACAGTGATTGCAGGGCGGTCCCCATTCACCTGGGTTCCTGAGTATTTTTTCATCTCCAGGGCTTCAGCCTTTTTCGTGTTCCACTAAAAAGGAAAAAAAGAGGAATGAGTTTTTCTTTTCTTTTCTGAGAACAAAGAAGTTAACAATGAGCAGGGCAGGCCTGATCACTCCTAGTTTTTATTTTAACTGTTCTAGACCTGTAGTTTTTAACTAAATTCGCTTTTCTGCCCCTAACACTTCTTGAGCTACATTTTTCTCTTATTTTTTTTTTTATTTACTTATTTTTTTTTGTATTTTATTCATTTTTCTCTTATTATTTTTTGACTGTGCTAATTACATCCTGAATCTGTTGCTCAGATTTAGAGCAGTCTCTTCGCAGACCCCCCTTCATAGTTTTTCTCCTTTGGCATTATACAAAGAAGGCCGCAGGACCACCAGACTTGGTAGCTGGGTTACAGATGCCATCCTGTGACTGTTTCTGAAACAATGCAAGAGGAAGAAGAATACAAGATCCTTAACCTTTGTTCCTCATCCTAGACCCCTAATTCATCCTAAATAAGTTAGGATGGACTCCTCATGGAAAGGGGTTGCAGTTCTCAAGGTATGAGACTACCGTGTTTTCCCCTCTCCTACCAGCTGAAAACTAAAGCCACCTTTCTATTTCTTCCAAAATCTATACTTTTATTTGGATTCGGTGGACATGATTTTAACCAGCAATCTATGTGGTATAAATACATCCATATGTACAATGGAAATTCGCCCGTTTGTTCCCTAAGTGCCGAGCCCAGTTTGATGTCGGTTGTGTTTACTATGTCATGTGTTCCTCCAAAGACCGTGTACGCTGAAGTATCAGTATCATTGCAAATGAGGGAGGTGAAAGACCTTGCCTGATGTTGTCCGACTAGGGCACGAGTTCAGGCAGCCCCTCTCCCAAGCTGAATTCTCAGCCATTCAGCTCTGTTGCTTTCTGCTCTACAATGGTTAAAAACAAGTAATGGAAAGATAAGAAAGAAGTTGGGCAATTTGCACAGGTGTCGTTTGTATTGGCTACAAAAAAGAAAGACCTTGTTTTTCTAAGAGGACAAGTATGAAACAGGTTCTGCCTTTAAGGCGACATTGGAAGGAGCAGCAGACTCTTGAAATCAAGTTGTTTGTAGTCCCATTGTGAAGAAAAAATGTTTGTCAGCTTGAATAAATACTTGTACTTTTCTGCATTTGAATCGCTCCTCCAACTGTAAACACTGCGAGATTTGGATCTGGGAATCTTTAAGGAAACCCCAGACTCACAATTGTCACATATTTGTGATCTCCAAACAGGGGTCTCTTTACTGACAGGCTTAACCCAAAGACCCCTGCCTAAGCAAACAGGTTGTTTCCAGGACAATGGAAGGATAAACAGGACCCTGAGGCATGAATAAGAGAACTTGTCTTCCATTGTTGAGTCTTGCTCAAAGCACCTCTGGATGAGGAACAGTTTTTAAGACAAAGAAAGTGCCACAGCTGGCAGTTTCAGAAAGCTGAAATTTGCTTGCTTTGGCCACTTCTTTCTGTTGAATAAAGAGGGAAACAAACAGTCTTTCAATAAGCAAGTAAGTAGGACTGGACCCATTCCTGCATGTGATAAAAGAGAGGTTCTGCTTTGTATTTTGAGAACTGAGATAAATTGAAGTCAACCCGATTATTTAATAGCAGAGTAAAGAAAAGCAGCTGTGGAAAATATTTAGGAGATGAGACACAAAGAATCCCTCTCAGCTAAAGTTATGACTTAGACCAAAAACCAGTGCTGGTATATCAGAGGTTTTCCTTTTCTAAAGTCTTATTTCTCAGAAATGAAAAAAAAATAGAACCTCTTTGTGATTTAAATTATGCAAATAATAAATACCATTTATAAAATACTCAAATAGCAAAGATATGTGGTATACATAGCACTTTTTGAGTACCTACTATGGACCAAATAATATGGTATATTTGTATTATATAAGTATATTAATTTATTTAGTTCTCTGAATTCTTGCTTATTACTAATCCCACCTTGTCCTGAGCTGGGAGTTGAGTAACACCACCCAGTATCTAAGCTGGACCCAAGCAGGTGGCATCAGTGTTAAGTCAAAACAACAGCTGGAGTTCTCTGAAGTCTGTAGAGGTTGTTTTTATGAAAACAGTAGAAAGACCACAGTTCTGTGCCCATCTACCCCTCATCCATCCCTTTTCCAATCCCATTGTGGCCCAGAGGTAAGGTGACCAGCACATCACTATTTGCCTGAATGGTCTCATGAGGTTGCAGAGTCAGACATGACTTAGTGACTAAATGACTGAATGCTCTGTTAAAGAAAAAAAATATTATAAATGAAGAGGGATAATGGTGATATTTGAGGAGGAAATCAACACTTTAAAGAGAAAAAACTGAAGGGAGAAAGAATATGGGGGAAGAAAATCCCAAGAAGCAGAAACAAGAAAAAGTGCATTGGAAGATAATGAGAATCATTTTATTCTCAGAGAAAAGAAAGTCTCAGTGGATGAATGTCAGGGATCCAGCCCTGGGTCCACCTCTGGAGAGCTGTGCGACTGTGGATGGAACTCTGCATCTCAGTTACCACATCTGTGAAATGGGATCAGAAAGTTGCCTGGTGCTGGAGGGAAGACCTGTGAGGACCGAGTGAGTATAAAGTACAACTATGAGGCATTTTTATTACTGTCCTAGTTGAAGAACTAGCCGACACATTTGTGCTTACTGAACTGTGGTTCAAAGATCACAGGGTGATGAGAGTCTCAACTGTTGATTCTCACACGTGTGAGATTCACGTGTAAGACTCACGGAGGGAATTGGGAAATGAAAATCAGGAGCCCCACCCAAGAGTTACTGAATTAGATTTTCCAGGAGAGGAATCTGCGTGTTTGTCATTTTAATCAACTCACAGAATTCTGGTGCAAGCCATCTGAATTCATCAGCAGTGGGCCAGATTGCCACCCATCAACAGAAGGCGCCTTTGCTTGCTCTGCGATGCGAATGGCCTCAGCTGGCACTGCCCATTGCCCGGCCTGGGCTAATCTGGCTCTGTGACCATCAGGCCCTGGAATGGCCTTTGACCCCTTACTGAGAGCTGAGAAAGGGCCATTAGCAACCACTATGTATTGGAACTTTCCACTACATTATCATTTTTTTTAATTACAAATTCTATCAATGTGGAATTGGTATAGAAGTCAACTAAAGTCTACAAATCGGTGGCATTTCATACATTCACAGTGTCATTCAGCTACCACCACTATCTGGTTCCGCGTATATGTTATTTAATCCTCACAACATGATGAATGGTCAACTATTCATTGTCTGCCTTTTCAAATGGCAGAAGAAAGCTAGAAAAGTGTTAGTACTTTGTTGGACAGTTAGAGAGGAATGAAGCTGGGATTCAGATCCACGTCCATCCAAAGTCCTTTCAAATATATACATGCGTGGAAAGTCCGCAGGATTCACAATTGCCTTGGGAAATATGGAAACAGAACTTAAGACACTGCAGCTTTAGTTTCAACACTTCCATTTCCTATCTCAAATCAGTTACCATCCTTTTTTTTTAAGTGGTCCCTTTTTTTTTATTATTATTATTATGGCCTCCTTTATTGGTTTTTTATTTATGTATTTTCATCCATATTTATTCATTGGCCTGTGTGGGCCTCCCATTGCAGTGGCCTCTCATTGCAGAGCACCGGTCTGGGCGTGTGCACTGCTGAGTGCTGGAGGACCGAGTGAGTATAAAGTACAACTATGAGGCATTTTATTACTGTCCTAGTTGAAGCACCAGCCGACACATCTGTGCTTACTGAACTGTGGTTCAAAGATCACAGGGTGATGAGAGTCTCAACTGTTGATTCTCACACGTGTGAGATTCACGTGTAAGACTCACGGAGGGAATTGGGAAATGAAAATCAGGAGCCCCACCCAAGAGTTACTGAATTAGATTTTCCAGGAGAGGAATCTGCGTGTTTGTCATTTTAATCAACTCACAGAATTCTGGTGCAAGCCATCTGAATTCATCAGCAGTGGGCCAGATTGCCACCCATCAACAGAAGGCGCCCTTTGCTTGCTCTGCGATGCGAATGGCCTCAGCTGGCACTGCCCATTGCCCGGCCTGGGCTAATCTGGCTCTGTGACCATCAGGCCCTGGAATGGCCTTTGACCCCTTACTGAGAGCTGAGAAAGGGCCATTAGCAACCACTATGTATTGGAACTTTCCACTACATTATCATTTTTTTTAATTACAAATTCTATCAATGTGGAATTGGTATAGAAGTCAACTAAAGTCTACAAATCGGTGGCATTTCATACATTCACAGTGTCATTCAGCTACCACCACTATCTGGTTCCGCGTATATGTTATTTAATCCTCACAACATGATGAATGGTCAACTATTCATTGTCTGCCTTTTCAAATGGCAGAAGAAAGCTAGAAAAGTGTTAGTACTTTGTTGGACAGTTAGAGAGGAATGAAGCTGGGATTCAGATCCACGTCCATCCAAAGTCCTTTCAAATATATACATGCGTGGAAAGTCCGCAGGATTCACAATTGCCTTGGGAAATATGGAAACAGAACTTAAGACACTGCAGCTTTAGTTTCAACACTTCCATTTCCTATCTCAAATCAGTTACCATCCTTTTTTTTTAAGTGGTCCCTTTTTTTTTATTATTATTATTATGGCCTCCTTTATTGGTTTTTTATTTATGTATTTTCATCCATATTTATTCATTGGCCTGTGTGGGCCTCCCATTGCAGTGGCCTCTCATTGCAGAGCACCGGTCTGGGCGTATGCACTGCAGAGTGCTGGCTCTTAATTGGACACACTGGTCTAGCCGCTTCACAGCACATGGGATCTTCCCAGGCTAGAAATTGAACCAATGACCCTTGCACTGCAAGGAGGACTCTTGCACTGGACCATCAGGGAAACCCCCTTTCTTTTTTTTTTTTAAGTTTTATGTATTTATTTAGTTTGGACTGTGCTGGGTCTTCATTGCAATGTGGGCTTTTCTCTAGTTGCAGGGAATTGGGGGCTACTCTCTAGTGCTGGTGTGCAGGCTTCTCATTGCAGTGGCTTCTCTTGTTGAGGAGCATGAGCCTTAGGGCCTGCAGGGCTTAGCAGTTGAGGCTCCCGGGCTGTGGAACACAGGCTCAGTAGTTGTGGCGCACCAACATTGTGGCACTCCACAGCATATGGGATCTTCCTGGATCAGGGATCGTATCTGTGCCTCCTATATTGGCAGGAAGATTCTTTTACCACTGAGCCACCAGGAAAACCCAGTTACCATCCTTTCTTAAGGACATAATGTACATGGGTGCCCAATCACACGTTTAAATTTACCCACAAAGTAAGTCAACAAGTTGACCCTACTATATACCTTCAGGAAAAAGGGACCTTTCTCAGATGTAGGTAAACCACAGAGAATAGCATGTAACAGGATGTGTGTTCCATCACTGGGTCCATAGAATTCCAGGATGTTCAGTCCTGGTCTGCAGATTAAGGTGGAACACACCCACTTTCAGGTAAGATGATCATGGAATTTATCCCCCCAGCTGGGACATTTTTCAAAAGAATGTTGGACTGAACATTGGAATGGCAGGCTATACATAACCGGACTCCACTAGAACAACAGGGCTGTCCAAGACAAAGAGGCTGTATGAAGCTCTTATCAAGGAGACTGAAAAGCCATCACTTCCTCAGCAAAGTCCCCAGAGCAGGAGAGGAACAAAGTATATTGAGAAATAAAGGGGAAAGAAACACTGAGAAAACAGTCAAACTCAACTAGGAAAAATGAAGCCAAATGAAATATCTATGATTTACAGTGACTTGATTGCAAAACAGTGGTGGGGAGAGGAGTGAAAAGTAAGAAAGTACCTAAGAAAATATGGAGCTGGCTAAGCCAAATGCATCTCAGGCATCTAGCACCCATAAAACGAGCAAAAACAAACATCAGTGAGAGACAGTACTAGACCAATGAAGTGCAACTAAAACAACCTTAAAAGAAAATGCATCGTGAAGCTGGCAGAGCATGTAAATGGAAATCAGATGACTTGGGAGAAGACAAGCCAGCGAATGACTCATAAAAATACTTCCTTGAAAAGGAAAGTTAACAGAAAAACAGAAACAGCCAAGTAATATGAATTCTACTAGTTCAGGATCTGGTCCAGCAGACAGTGTCTTGTGGCCTATGGAGTCTCAGACACAGGAGAGAATTGCCAGCATTGCTTCCAGCCCAGCTCACTTCACTTGGTTGGAAAAGTTAGGCAGCTGGCTGGTGTGTGCCTGTCTGCCTGTGAGCTGAGCTGAGCAACATAAACGTGGAGCTGCCCAAGACTTAGCAAACAATTTACCCAACTCCCAGCCTCCTTCAGTCTATCTCAGTCCGTCTGCCTGCCAGGCCCTTCTTCCTGGGCCCCTACGTGTTAGCCTCAAGGCAGCATGGACTCAGAGTAGGTACCACCTGCTTCTTGGCTGCAGGTGATACGAGGAGCAGAGATGGACTGAGGCTCAGAAAACTTTTGTAGGTAAACCACAGAGAATAGCATGTAACAGGATGTGTGTTCCATCACTGGGTCCATAGAATTCCAGGATGTTCAGTCCTGGTCTGCAGATTAAGGTGGAACACACCCACTTTCAGGTAAGATGATCATGGAATTTATCCCCCCAGCTGGGACATTTTTCAAAAGAATGTTGGACTGAACATTGGAATGGCAGGCTATACATAACCGGACTCCACTAGAACAACAGGGCTGTCCAAGACAAAGAGGCTGTATGAAGCTCTTATCAAGGAGACTGAAAAGCCATCACTTCCTCAGCAAAGTCCCCAGAGCAGGAGAGGAACAAAGTATATTGAGAAATAAAGGGGAAAGAAACACTGAGAAAACAGTCAAACTCAACTAGGAAAAATGAAGCCAAATGAAATATCTATGATTTACAGTGACTTGATTGCAAAACAGTGGTGGGGAGAGGAGTGAAAAGTAAGAAAGTACCTAAGAAAATATGGAGCTGGCTAAGCCAAATGCATCTCAGGCATCTAGCACCCATAAAACGAGCAAAAACAAACATCAGTGAGAGACAGTACTAGACCAATGAAGTGCAACTAAAACAACCTTAAAAGAAAATGCATCGTGAAGCTGGCAGAGCATGTAAATGGAAATCAGATGACTTGGGAGAAGACAAGCCAGCGAATGACTCATAAAAATACCCCTTGAAAAGGAAAGTTAACAGAAAAACAGAAACAGCCAAGTAATATGAATTCTACTAGTTCAGGATCTGGTCCAGCAGACAGTGTCTTGTGGCCTATGGAGTCTCAGACACAGGAGAGAATTGCCAGCATTGCTTCCAGCCCAGCTCACTTCACTTGGTTGGAAAAGTTAGGCAGCTGGCTGGTGTGTGTGCCTGTCTGCCTGTGAGCTGAGCTGAGCAACATAAACGTGGAGCTGCCCAAGACTTAGCAAACAATTTACCCAACTCCCAGCCTCCTTCAGTCTATCTCAGTCCGTCTGCCTGCCAGGCCCTTCTTCCTGGGCCCCTACGTGTTAGCCTCAAGGCAGCATGGACTCAGAGTAGGTACCACCTGCTTCTTGGCTGCAGGTGATACGAGGAGCAGAGATGGACTGAGGCTGTGAGCAGGGTCGTTCATGAGGAAGGAAATAAAGATGAGCACATGGTTTACTAAGCACGGTAACACATATTCACCATTCTGAGAAGACTTTTGCTTGCCTAGTGTTGCAGTGTTCTGTTGTGTTTGATCAGATTGTGATGGATTTCTCCATTTCATCCTGGATGATTGGAAGTGCAAGGATTTGGGAATTTTAAAGGCATGGCCTCAAAGCTTAATTTTTCTGTTAGTAACTGAGTGACCTTGGGCTTTTGTACTTATAGCTCTCCTGGTTTTAGTTAGTTTTCTTGTTTTACTTTACTTATTGTACTTTACTTTCTTGTTTTACTTTACTTAGTTTTCTTGTCTGTGGACGGAGAAACATATCGCTTGTCCTGTTAGTTGTGAAGTTAAAGAACCTCCTCAGGAATTTCCAGGGAATTTATCTATACCCAGTGTGTGCTCACAGTGAAAGTCATTGTTTCCCCTTTCCCATAATAGGAAAGAAAAGGGTAAAGGCAAAAAATACTTAAGTTCTTAGTCCAGCAGTATTTAGTAGCCACGTCTGGACTGGTATGAAATGCTTTTGCCTTTCTCTCCAGTACGGATGCTCTTCTCAGCCTGCTCCCACCTCCCTGTGTCCATCTCTGTGTTCACCTGCAACTGGGGTAGAGCAAGAGCTCCCAGTTCAAGTGAGGGAATGGCCCTGCCCTCCACTTAGGACTTTGTCCAGTGTGGTGACATTCCAGCAAGACAGACTCATCTTTGCAGCATGAAAGACAGGGTAGTATGCCCCAGAAGCCAACTCCAACCCCTGAAGGTCAGGAGTCACTGGACAAATGGCCCCTGGTCTCTCTGCCATGGTTCCTCCAAGGTTCCCTGGTATGACTGAGCCCCTTGGCCTGGAGCACCCATTCACTTATTCAGCTCCTGCTATCTGCTTTCCTCACTCCTCATCCTTGCCTCCCCCTGCTTCCTGGCTCCCACATCAACCACCTGCACCAGAGTCCTTACTTCAGGTCCTGCTTTGGGAAAACCCGGCTAAGCTGGCATCTAATTTCTCTGTTTTAGGCTTTTCTTTCTGCCTTCTGCTGTCAGAACTGCAAATATATCATCCCAAGGAAAGCATAAAGAAGGACTGTATTTACTGAGCACCTACCATGTGCTCGGCAAGGTGCAGAGGGGAAAAAGGTATACCTTCAAAAAGCTTTTCTTCTAATGTTGCTAGCATAGGTGGTAGGAGTGTGGGGATGAGTGTTCTGTCTCCTTCCTCATCCTGAGAGTGTAGGGGATGGTGAGCACACCTGAGATTTTTGGAATCTTGTTAGAGATGGATGGGTGTCGTAGGTTCTGTGGCTGTTCTGCTACGTGACAAGGTTCTCTGTGAGATGGCTTCTTGTAGAGCAGAGCCCTTTCTGTGTTTTTGAAAATGCAGATATGGATGCCGTATTCACTGAAGGTGAGTCACGAGAAGCTAAAGACACCAACATTTCAGGAAGAGTTTATACGTGACTGTTAGAAAAAGTGGATGAGGCCTGGGAGTGTGGTGGGGTCGATGGCCAGGAAGAGGTTCTACCCAGCAAAACACATCCAGTGACAAATTTCCACGGGAGATGCTAAACAAAACTTAAGAATAGGTAAGTTTACTTGGCAACTATATTTTGCTGGGAGGTAGGTTCCCACTGCTCCCCCCAGTTTTCACTGGACGTGGGGTTTCCCTGTGTGGGGCACGAGTGACAAAAATATTCCACATTTCCTTTAACATAGGACAGAGAAAGGCAAGGAGCGGCCAAAGACCAGTCACAGTTCAGAGGAAACAGTGAAACAGAGTAAGAAACTAGTAGCAGAAAAATGACCTCCTCTTCCCACGTGAAAGCAGTCCGGGCAAGATGGACTTGATTTCACAGTGGAGATGGGAGGGTGGACTTGAGCCAGTTTTTTGTGTGTTTTTTTGGTAAGGGAAGAAAATAGCTGTGTTTTGGGGTTTGAGTTTCATCAGTGACTGACTTGCAAATTTATTATCACATGTATTTCTCAGTGATTAAACTCTTGGCCTGACTTCATTTTGCCGCTATCTGCTTCCCACCATCAACCACCTGCACCAGAGTCCTTACTTCAGGTCCTGCTTTGGGAAAACCCGGCTAAGCTGGCATCTAATTTCTCTGTTTTAGGCTTTTCTTTCTGCCTTCTGCTGTCAGAACTGCAAATATATCATCCCAAGGAAAGCATAAAGAAGGACTGTATTTACTGAGCACCTACCATGTGCTCGGCAAGGTGCAGAGGGGAAAAGGTATACCTTCAAAAAGCTTTTCTTCTAATGTTGCTAGCATAGGTGGTAGGAGTGTGGGGATGAGTGTTCTGTCTCCTTCCTCATCCTGAGAGTGTAGGGGATGGTGAGCACACCTGAGATTTTTGGAATCTTGTTAGAGATGGATGGGTGTCGTAGGTTCTGTGGCTGTTCTGCTACGTGACAAGGTTCTCTGTGAGATGGCTTCTTGTAGAGCAGAGCCCTTTCTGTGTTTTTGAAAATGCAGATATGGATGCCGTATTCACTGAAGGTGAGTCACGAGAAGCTAAAGACACCAACATTTCAGGAAGAGTTTATACGTGACTGTTAGAAAAAGTGGATGAGGCCTGGGAGTGTGGTGGGGTCGATGGCCAGGAAGAGGTTCTACCCAGCAAAACACATCCAGTGACAAATTTCCACGGAGATGCTAAACAAAACTTAAGAATAGGTAAGTTTACTTGGCAACTATATTTTGCTGGGAGGTAGGTTCCCACTGCTCCCCAGTTTTCACTGGACGTGGGGTTTCCTGTGTGGGGCACGAGTGACAAAAATATTCCACATTTCCTTTAACATAGGACAGAGAAAGGCAAGGAGCGGCCAAAGACCAGTCACAGTTCAGAGGAAACAGTGAAACAGAGTAAGAAACTAGTAGCAGAAAAATGACCTCCTCTTCCCACGTGAAAGCAGTCCGGGCAAGATGGACTTGATTTCACAGTGGAGATGGGAGGGTGGACTTGAGCCAGTTTTTTGTGTGTTTTTTTGGTAAGGGAAGAAAATAGCTGTGTTTTGGGGTTTGAGTTTCATCAGTGACTGACTTGCAAATTTATTATCACATGTATTTCTCAGTGATTAAATGGTGATACCTATTTGATGGATGAGGATACTGAAGTTCAAGAAGTGGGAGGAGGGGGTGAAAGTGACTGCTTTGAGGTCTCAAAAATGAGATTACAGGCCAGCCCTGACTTTGAAGCCATGCATTACACATATCCTGGACTTGAATTATGTTAAACTGGAAAGGGACTCACATCTCACTCAGATCTGCCCATCCCCTTTCACGCTGTGCCTGGTTTCTGATGTTTTGCACGTTGGCTAAAACTCTAAGATAAAAATCTTGAAGGATCCATATTTTTGAAGAGTCAAGAGATTTCCTCTTCTTTTTTTTACCCTCCAATCATCAGGGAAGAAATTAGTTTCTCCTTTCACATTTTGTTCATCTTCAAAATCCTGCATGGGTCCTACAGACATACATACAAAACAGAGTCTGCTTGGGGGAGTACAGACTGAAGTTGTATATGTGTCACTGTGTTTCTGTGGCTGATCATTATAGAGTATAAATTGTATTAGAAGCTACATCTGGCACTGTAGATTGTGGCTTTCTATGCACATGTATTCAGTGCCACCCAAACTCTTAATATCATGAAAGTTCCCAAGCATTTCATGTCATGGTCCAGGAGAAGGCATTCATTCATTCATTCAAGAAATACTGAATTCCTTCTATGCATCAGGCACTGTTTTAGGCACTTGGAATCAATTTAGACCACCCAGTTAGCCAAATTCCAAAAACCTCTGCCTTTGTGAAGCAAGAGGAAAATGCAGAAAATAAATAATAAACAGAAGAATAAATAAACTATGTAATATATTACAAGGTGATAAATGCAATGACAAAGGGAAATGCTAGAACAGAGTGTAAGATTTGGAGCAGGTGGGATGTGAGTTGCTCTTTTAAACAGAGGCGCCTGCGTGGGACTCATTGAAAAGGTGACAGTTGTGTAAAGACTTGAATATTAATAATCCATGAGCAAAACAGTGAGAAGTCCTGAAACCCTGCGGCTTGGTGATGAATTCCCGGCCCAGAAGTTTTGCCTGTCTGATGACTGTGTCTATGAAATTCCACAGGGAGGCAGCAGATCCTAGTGATGATGGCAGCCCTGGGGAATTTGGACGACGAAGCCCTTCTGCTTCCCAGTTACTGAGGAGAGTCTCGAGAAATCTGACTTTGACCTGAACATTTGTCAAGGTATCTCTTACTTATTCAGTATGTTAGCTGGATTTGGATTCACAGCTCTTAGTGACAAGGGCAACAACAGTAGCTTTCACATATTAAGACTTGCTATGTACTAGTTGCATTGTTGCATTTACAGTCTCTGAGGTTCATCTTATTGTCCCCATTTCTCAGATGAGAATACTGAGACTTCAGAGCCTCATCACAAGTGAAGGTAGGAACCAGGATTTGCCATAGAGTATCTGGAAAATCTTTGACCCCTCAGTTGATAGAAGGAAAGAGTCTTTTTAAAAATTTGTTTATGAAAACTTCATGTGGAATGTGATTCAGTTAATTGAAAGCTAGAACCCCAAAGGTCAACAATATCAAGATGACAGTAATAGCCATGTTTACTGAGTGGCGCCAGGCACTGTGCTAAATGCTTTACATACATTGTGTCATTTAATCCTTAACCATTTGCTCACTCCATGATAGACCTTACCTATATTGTTGTATCAGTTTCCCTCCTAAGTAACTTCATTTGTAAATGTCATACCTGGTCCACATCAATATTCAAAAAACCGAAAGTGTGTGAAGTGGGACAGAACTGGGACAAAACCTCTCCCGGACATGTCGACCAATGTAAGAGTCTTTACTTATTTCTTGATAATTAAAAAGGTAATTATCTATATTTGAAACTATAAAATCATATACATTTTATTATACAGTAGAATAATATGATATGAAAACTTATGTCTCTTTTGGTCTCACTACCTAGAAAGAATTGCCAAAACCATATTGGAGATTTTTTCCTCCTGGCATTTACCATTATAATTTCTGTATTATGTTTATACTATTCTTCACTGCATAATTGTTGTCTCCTTGCTAGCTTGTTTTTACTCCACATGAGGTGAGAAGTCCTGAAACCCTGCGGCTTGGTGATGAATTCCCGGCCCAGAAGTTTTGCCTGTCTGATGACTGTGTCTATGAAATTCCACAGGGAGGCAGCAGATCCTAGTGATGATGGCAGCCCTGGGGAATTTGGACGACGAAGCCCTTCTGCTTCCCAGTTACTGAGGAGAGTCTCGAGAAATCTGACTTTGACCTGAACATTTGTCAAGGTATCTCTTACTTATTCAGTATGTTAGCTGGATTTGGATTCACAGCTCTTAGTGACAAGGGCAACAACAGTAGCTTTCACATATTAAGACTTGCTATGTACTAGTTGCATTGTTGCATTTACAGTCTCTGAGGTTCATCTTATTGTCCCCATTTCTCAGATGAGAATACTGAGACTTCAGAGCCTCATCACAAGTGAAGGTAGGAACCAGGATTTGCCATAGAGTATCTGGAAAATCTTTGACCCCTCAGTTGATAGAAGGAAAGAGTCTTTTTAAAAATTTGTTTATGAAAACTTCATGTGGAATGTGATTCAGTTAATTGAAAGCTAGAACCCCAAAGGTCAACAATATCAAGATGACAGTAATAGCCATGTTTACTGAGTGGCGCCAGGCACTGTGCTAAATGCTTTACATACATTGTGTCATTTAATCCTTAACCATTTGCTCACTCCATGATAGACCTTACCTATATTGTTGTATCAGTTTCCCTCCTAAGTAACTTCATTTGTAAATGTCATACCTGGTCCACATCAATATTCAAAAAACCGAAAGTGTGTGAAGTGGGACAGAACTGGGACAAAACCTCTCCCGGACATGTCGACCAATGTAAGAGTCTTTACTTATTTCTTGATAATTAAAAAGGTAATTATCTATATTTGAAACTATAAAAATCATATACATTTTTATTATACAGTAGAATAATATGATATGAAAACTTATGTCTCTTTTGGTCTCACTACCTAGAAAGAATTGCCAAAACCATATTGGAGATTTTTTCCTCCTGGCATTTACCATTATAATTTCTGTATTATGTTTATACTATTCTTCACTGCATAATTGTTGTCTCCTTGCTAGCTTGTTTTTACTCAACAAATTTCCAATTTTTGTTAACCTGACCTTTTCAGTGTTCTTCCACCGATGAATTTGGGGGCTTTCACTAGAATATTCAAGTTTCCATTTTTAATATATGAAATTCTGAGCATGTTTATTAACACTTTCATACTCAGAAGGAAAGAAAATTCATGAACTCACTTATTGCGTATTTATTGTTCTCATATTTGTGGTCCTACTTTCTCCTATCTCTTATGACTCACTGATCAAAATTTGCTCCACTGGAATTAATTCATCTTGAATGCTAGTTATATCATCGATCCTTCTGGAGGAAACCTGAATGCACACCATTTCTAGAAATGGTGGGAGAAGCCCAAAACTATGGGCTGAACTGGTTGCCCTCACATGGTATGATTGCCTGGCAGTTGCTATGTTAGGAGGGCTGCGGCTCAGGATGCCACCTCAAGTCCGTGAAATTGAGGAAACTTAGAGCCTCTGAGGCTGTACCTTAGTTGTATTGTTGTATCTCATACTGTTGTGTTGCCCCTTTTAATGCATTTATTAATTTTTTATTCATACCATATTTTCTTGAATATTATTAAGATTATTTATAGAAATTAGCTAATCTCATCTGTTCCATGAATGAGTCTCTAAATATTTCCTGAGGATTCAGTTGTTTATCTTGGCTCTTCCACTTACTGGTGTTTTTTTTTCCCTCAGATAGCATAGGCTTAGGTACTTCTGTATTTTCATAATTGTAGAAAGTTTATGACAACAACAAACACTAAATGAATGTTTACCATATGCCAGCGACTGTTGAAGGTACTTTTTAGGATCAACTCCTGTAATTGTCAGCTCAGATGAGGAAATGGAGTGCTCAGTGGACAATACAGCATTCAATTCTCAGTCTTCTGATCCTCAAGCTTGAAACCTTAACACATAATACATGGTGTTATATTTGGTTTGCTTTAGATTTTTATTTTTATTAAAAGTTTCAGAAATTTAAAGAAATCTTTAAGTACGTGTGGGAGCAACTAGCTGTATTCCATATCCAGTCTCCTATTCTTCCATAGCAGGGAATCTGTAGTCAGGCATGTGGCTGTCCTGAATAAACACTGTGCTTTAAGCTTCCTTTGCAGCTAAATGTGGGCATGGGAGAGGTTCTGATCAATACGATGCAAGCAGGAGTGTTGTGTGGCTGCTCTGAGGGACCTTTCTGAAAAGACTACTGGCCCTAGCCTGACATGGTTTCTTCTTCATCCCTTTCCCCACCTTGTTGGGAGGAGGGTGGTTTTTGGATTGCAAAGAGGAAGGCTACTTTCGAGGAGTGGTGAGCTGGGAGTTACATGGTTTTTATCTCTTATGACTCACTGATCAAAATTTGCTCCACTGGAATTAATTCATCTTGAATGCTAGTTATATCATCGATCCTTCTGGAGGAAACCTGAATGCACACCATTTCTAGAAATGGTGGGAGAAGCCCAAAACTATGGGCTGAACTGGTTGCCCTCACATGGTATGATTGCCTGGCAGTTGCTATGTTAGGAGGGCTGCGGCTCAGGATGCCACCTCAAGTCCGTGAAATTGAGGAAACTTAGAGCCTCTGAGGCTGTACCTTAGTTGTATTGTTGTATCTCATACTGTTGTGTTGCCCCTTTTAATGCATTTATTAATTTTTTATTCATACCATATTTTCTTGAATATTATTAAGATTATTTATAGAAATTAGCTAATCTCATCTGTTCCATGAATGAGTCTCTAAATATTTCCTGAGGATTCAGTTGTTTATCTTGGCTCTTCCACTTACTGGTGTTTTTTTTTCCCTCAGATAGCATAGGCTTAGGTACTTCTGTATTTTCATAATTGTAGAAAGTTTATGACAACAACAAACACTAAATGAATGTTTACCATATGCCAGCGACTGTTGAAGGTACTTTTTAGGATCAACTCCTGTAATTGTCAGCTCAGATGAGGAAATGGAGTGCTCAGTGGACAATACAGCATTCAATTCTCAGTCTTCTGATCCTCAAGCTTGAAACCTTAACACATAATACATGGTGTTATATTTGGTTTGCTTTAGATTTTTATTTTTATTAAAAGTTTCAGAAATTTAAAGAAATCTTTAAGTACGTGTGGGAGCAACTAGCTGTATTCCATATCCAGTCTCCTATTCTTCCATAGCAGGGAATCTGTAGTCAGGCATGTGGCTGTCCTGAATAAACACTGTGCTTTAAGCTTCCTTTGCAGCTAAATGTGGGCATGGGAGAGGTTCTGATCAATACGATGCAAGCAGGAGTGTTGTGTGGCTGCTCTGAGGGACCTTTCTGAAAAGACTACTGGCCCTAGCCTGACATGGTTTCTTCTTCATCCCTTTCCCCACCTTG
The DNA here is from genome assembly GCA_022376925.1 of Tragulus kanchil. Classification (NCBI taxonomy): domain Eukaryota; kingdom Metazoa; phylum Chordata; class Mammalia; order Artiodactyla; family Tragulidae; genus Tragulus; species Tragulus kanchil. The sequence continues at coordinate 189,782,013 of JAIOJX010000030.1, read as the reverse complement.
TTGGGAGGAGGGTGGTTTTTGGATTGCAAAGAGGAAGGCTACTTTCGAGGAGTGGTGAGCTGGGGGGAGTTTTACACTCCTGAGTTTTATTCATGGATATGGAGCTCCCACACCAGAACTGAGCCATGCTCCTATGGAATTTCACCTGAGCAAGAAATAGACTTTCTTATATTTATGTGATTGTTACTTGCATACGTTCTGTTGCTCTTGGTGTGAGAAATAGACTTTCTTACATTTAAGCAATTGTTACTGGCATGTATCCTGTTGCTGTTGGTGTTACTTGCAGCCTAGTACAGTCCTAACTAATAGAGTGCCATAAGACTTACGATGAAAAAATACTAGCTGCCTGACCTGCATCCAGCTTTCCAGCCATGTACCACACTTCCTGCTATTCCTTCCCATGTTCCTGTCCACATTTCTAAATGACTTTCTTTTACTGCTTTTTCTTTTAAAAAAAAATAGTTGTATTTGTTTATTTGCTGCTGAGTCTTGGTTGCTGCACGGGTTTTTCTCTAGTTGCAGCAGCACGGGCTACTCTCTAGTTGCAGTTTACGGGATTCTCATTAGGTCGCTTCTCTTGTTGCAGAGCACAGGCTCACCTCTTGTGGTGTATAGGCTTAGATGCTTCAGGGTGTATGGAATCTTACCAAACTGAGGACTGAACCTATATGTCCTGCATTGGCCGGTGGATTCTTTCTCACTGAGCCACCGGCAAAGTCCTGCTACTTTTTCTTGATGAATCAGTTTTAGTATTTAATGATTGCTTCTTTTGGTACATCTAAGTTTCGCTCTGAGTTTTCCTTCCCCTTTTCACTCACCCTCCCAATATAGATCTATTACAATGCATTTAGTTCCATTGACATTCTGTAATTACTTTGATATGCTAAACTGAATATTACCTATGGATGAGGCAAGTTTTAAATTTTGGTTACATTTCTTCTGCTCTTTGGGGTAATTTTCCCTTTGATAATTACAGGTTTTCTACACAACTGTTGGATTTTCCTTTAAACCCCCACTGGACAGGTTTTTAGTTATCATTTTATAGTTGAAGACTTTGAGAGGTTTTCTTTCTGCTTTAATAATAGCAAAAATGCATTGGAGATGTACATCTTGCCAGACACTGAGCTTGATACTCATTCAATGTCCACTCGTTGAGGACAAAAGTTGAGGCAATAGAGCTTAAGTAACTGAAATCACAGAGCTGGTGGGATGCTGAGTCAGAATTCAGCCCCAGGTCTCTCTGACCCCTGAGCTCACATACATCTTAACTCTCTTAATTAGGGAGGGAAGGAGGAAGAGAGGGATGTTGCCAAAATACATAAAATTTAGTGCAGGGTGAGAATGAGCAGACAGCATAGATGCTGGCCTAACCAGAAAGGAAGACAGCTGTTATTTGCCAGTGCATACCAGATAAATATCAGCTCTGTCTTAGCGAAGGACTCCTGACTCAGCCCAAGATGGAAACACAGCATTTGCTTCTGTGTTTGTTTTCCTGTTACCAGTTTAGAGAGGAACCTAGACATTTTGCTTTAAAATTGAAAAAGGGAAAGGGACAAGGGCCTACCCTCTTTGGTTTTCCAAGTAGAAAACTTGAATTGAGCCATTTGCCTGTGGTCCCTCAGCTAACTGGCCAAGAGAGAGTCTCAGCTTCCATAACCCAGACTATCCTAACAACTGGGACGTCCTTCATGGTTGCTCTCGGAATTACTGCCTCAGTTATCTACGGGGCCAGGGGAGGGTGTTTTCTACTTGAAATCCATGCACACACTGAAAGATGCTTCTGCTCATGTCTGCCTCTGTTGATTCTGATCCTGCCACTTTTATGGAGAGAGATTTTGATGATTTGAGGGAGAAGACAATAGGATCTTTAAAATTAGAGCTGTCCCAGAAGATCTGGGCACCTGTCACCAAAATAGAGATATTGGAAGTAATGAGATTAATAACGAGACATTAATGAAGTAATGACCTGACTCCTGTCAGTTGAGTCAGCACCTGCTCAAGTGTAAATAAATAATAAATTACAGGAATAACATTACCTGAGTGTTACAGATTCTCTCCCAGCTGTTTGAAAAAGCAGTCTCTCCCTGAGGATCAGTCAGAGGGACATTTTTTTAATTATCTTGAATGACTAAGATTACCATTGAGTAGCGAATAATCGTCTCCTACTGGACTCTCAGAAGTGCTTAATTATACTAAGAGAATAATTTGCTCCAGCTTTAAAAATAAATTTGGATATTGCCTAAGTCCCTTTCTAAAAACCCTATGGGAGTTTGGTACCTAATATAAATGAAATCAATGTCTACACAATTCCCAGAGTGGCAGTATATCCTCACCCAAGTCTGTAAAATGAGTATTATAATGCTTACCTCTCGGGGTTTTGGTGAAGGCTGAGTGGTGATAATCAGCAACTGGCTACACAGCAGGATGTTCTAAGTGCTTTGTATATATATTAACACACTATCCTTGCAACCCCCTTATTGTGTGCATGCGTGCCAAGTCACTTCAGTTGTGTCAGACTCCTTGCGACCCTGTGGAGCCTATTTAAGTGGGTACTATTGTCATCCTTATAGATCTGGACACTGAGGCACAGAGAGGTTAATTAACTTGCCTAAGTCACACTGCCAGTAAGGAGGAGATCTCAGATTTTCACCTAGACTCTTTCATGCAGAGTTCATATTCTGGGAAAGAAGAAGAAGGTTGGACTGAGACCGAAGCAAAAAGTGTTTGATAAAATCCCGTGGGAGGTAAAAGCAGCCAGACACAGCAGAGAGAATAGTTAGGATATGACTTATTGATGATACGAGATGCTAGGAGGGTTTTCACAAAGTTGAAAGAGAGAAGAAATAGCCTTTTCAACAGCTCTGGGTCAGTGTGTCCTACCAGTACATCAAGAACCCATGCACACCCACTGACTGGCAAGACCTCAGCAAGGAATGGCTCTGTGGGGCAGCAGGTGGCTGAGACACTTGGCCCTGGAACTCTGGTCCCGTGATGATCCAAAAAACAATAGGATCTTTAAAATTAGAGCTGTCCCAGAAGATCTGGGCACCTGTCACCAAAATAGAGATATTGGAAGTAATGAGATTAATAACGAGACATTAATGAAGTAATGACCTGACTCCTGTCAGTTGAGTCAGCACCTGCTCAAGTGTAAATAAATAATAAATTACAGGAATAACATTACCTGAGTGTTACAGATTCTCTCCCAGCTGTTTGAAAAAGCAGTCTCTCCCTGAGGATCAGTCAGAGGGACATTTTTTTAATTATCTTGAATGACTAAGATTACCATTGAGTAGCGAATAATCGTCTCCTACTGGACTCTCAGAAGTGCTTAATTATACTAAGAGAATAATTTGCTCCAGCTTTAAAAATAAATTTGGATATTGCCTAAGTCCCTTTCTAAAAAAACCCCTATGGGAGTTTGGTACCTAATATAAATGAAATCAATGTCTACACAATTCCCAGAGTGGCAGTATATCCTCACCCAAGTCTGTAAAATGAGTATTATAATGCTTACCTCTCGGGGTTTTGGTGAAGGCTGAGTGGTGATAATCAGCAACTGGCTACACAGCAGGATGTTCTAAGTGCTTTGTATATATATTAACACACTATCCTTGCAACCCCCTTATTGTGTGCATGCGTGCCAAGTCACTTCAGTTGTGTCAGACTCCTTGCGACCCTGTGGAGCCTATTTAAGTGGGTACTATTGTCATCCTTATAGATCTGGACACTGAGGCACAGAGAGGTTAATTAACTTGCCTAAGTCACACTGCCAGTAAGGAGGAGATCTCAGATTTTCACCTAGACTCTTTCATGCAGAGTTCATATTCTGGGAAAGAAGAAGAAGGTTGGACTGAGACCGAAGCAAAAAGTGTTTGATAAAATCCCGTGGGAGGTAAAAGCAGCCAGACACAGCAGAGAGAATAGTTAGGATATGACTTATTGATGATACGAGATGCTAGGAGGGTTTTCACAAAGTTGAAAGAGAGAAGAAATAGCCTTTTCAACAGCTCTGGGTCAGTGTGTCCTACCAGTACATCAAGAACCCATGCACACCCACTGACTGGCAAGACCTCAGCAAGGAATGGCTCTGTGGGGCAGCAGGGTGGCTGTACCCTGACACTTGGCCCTGGAACTCTGGTCTCAGCAGTGATTCCTCTGCCTTGAAGCATGGCAGGAAAGCAGAATTAAAGGAACACACCATTTGGAGTCAGTTGTCCTTGATTACAAAGTTGATTTGACTTCTCGTGGTATTTGAGGGAAATCAATGAGTAGCGCTGTCTTCCTATTTTTGTTCCCCTCAATTCATAAGCAAGGAAAAGATGGACCCCCCTTGAGAAAGAAGTAGATCGAAATACAGGTATTTTTGTTGGTAAAAATCAGTTGAAGAAAAAAATAGCCTGATCTGTAGTCACTTCTAAATTTTTTTTTTTTTTTTTTTTTGGAAATTTATTCTCAGTAAGTGCAGGTTTAATCCTTTTTTTTTTTGAGTTATTTTTTTCTTGGTGGGGGAGTGGCGGGTTGGTGAGGGAGAGGGGCAGGTGGGCCACTTCTATTGGTCTTTCATTTATGTATTTTCATCCATCTTTGTTCTTTGGCCCGTGTGGGCCTCCCATCGCAGTGGCCTCTATTGTCACAGAGCACCGGCTCTGGGCGCATGTGCCCCAGAGCTCTGGCTCGGTAATTGGACCCATGTGGGTCCAACTGCTCCGCGGCACGTGGGATCTTTGCAGGCCAGGGATTGAACTGGCGTCCCTTGCACTGAGGCGGTGTCCTTACCCACTGGACCAGCAGGGAAGCCCTGTAGCCACTTCTAGACCTCAAAAGTATTCTGCTCAAGTCTAGACCTTGATGCATCTCATCCAGGCAAGAATTCACATTCATGGAATTACAGCTTTGCACTTTTGTTGGGAGGGCAGCAGTAAAAAATTCACCTGCAGTAAAAAAAAATTCCCCCGGAGTGCAGGATCCACAGGAGCTGTGGGTTCAATCCTTGGGTTGGGAAGATCCCCTGGAGAGGGAAATGGCAACCCACTCTAGTATTCTTGCCTGGAAAATCCCATGAACAGAGGAGCCTGGTGGGCTATAGATCATAGGATAGCTAAGAGTTGGAGATGACTGAAGTGATTGAGCACACATGCTCCTTTTGCTGGGACAGGAAGAACTTCTGAACCTGATTTTTTTTTTTTTTTGGCCACTTCTATTGATCTTTCATTCACTTATCTTTTTTGTTCTTTGGCCCGTGTGGGCCTCCCATCGCAGTGGCCTCTCTTGCTGCAGAGCACCGGCTCTGGGCGCATGCGCTCCAGAACTCCGGCTTGGTAGTTGGACACATCGGTCCAGCTGCTCCGCAGCACGTGGGATCTTCCCAGGCCAGAGATCAGACCGGCACTGCTTGCACTGCAAGGCAGTGGCCTTACCCACTGGACCACCAGGGAAGCCTGTGAACCTGATTCTTGAAGCAAGCCCTGGACTCACCTCTTAAATCCATACTACCTGGTGGTAGGAACAGAGCATAAAACATTCATTACATCCCAAGTGGAGATTGATCCAGACCATAAGGAAAATGAGCATCGAGAAACATGCTGCTCCGTTTCTTCTCCCGGCATTTGTTGAGTGCTTCCTATGTGCCGGCCAACCTTTTCAATGCTCTCATGAGTTAATTCACTGAATCCTTACAGTGGCTGAAAGATATAGGTACAGTTATCACTAAGGCACAGAGAGATTACATACTTTGCTGGCAAGTGGTGAACTTGAACTTTGAACTTTGTCTGGCTCGAGGACCCTCATTAACCATTCTCCAAAACTGCTTCCAGAAATCTTACCTTTTTGTTGGGGAGGAGGGAAGAAGGGCTAGGGTTACCTCATTAGTGTTGCTAATACAAACATGGGGAATATAAACTCTGATCATGGGGCCAAGAAAGATCAAGTCACTTCTCTCCAGTCTTCAGTTTCTTCATGTGTTAAGTGAAGAGGTTGCATGTAACAGGGTGCTACATTTGTGACGTGAATGCAACTCCTCTTTCCTCTTGTCGTGAAACATCATTGAGGATCCATCACAGCCAAGGTCTGTGGAGCCTGAAACTTGTACAGTTTGGGGTACCCTTTTAAGAAAAAGAATACAAAATCACAAATATAAATATTGTATATGAAAGGGAATATAGAACACAGAATGAGGAAAAGGGAATTTCGAATTATGTTTCATTTAGGGTATGCTCAGCTTCTTTGGATGATCTTCCTCTCAAAGCTGGTTTGGTCCTTTTTCTGTAGATACACTAGGCTTTACAGACCAGTTGTTATCCAGTCAGTTAGCTAAGCTGGGTCCCCTCTGAGCCTCCACCTGTCATGCACTGCTGCTCGGGATAGACTCTATGGTTTAAGGAAGAGTCTCTGTGGGAGCATTACGCAGGTCAAGATCAGCAAGAGGAGTGACAACCCGAGTCCCCATTCTCTCATGATTCTACAGAAGTCCCCACCAGATGAGGGTGTTCCACTGCACTCCTAGGAGGCAGGGAACAGGTTCGAAATCACAGGTTTCTTGGCACTAGGTAGTTTCATTTTGAAGATCAGCTATTCAGGAGTTTTCTGTCAATACCAGGTGCCCAGCACCTGGAGAACTTGGAGCTTTGGGGTGTTACAGTTGATTCTATGGGAACCTGAGCTTGAGTGCAGCCACACCTTGAGGAAGAAAGAGGCACCTCTGATCTGATCCCAGCTAGCCTGTTGTCCACTTAACCTGGAGTGCACACACAGGGTAACTGCCAGATGTTTTTCCTCCTTGCGCCACACATTTGGTTCACACTAACCGATGCTTTCGAAATAGTTTATTATACACTCTAGCATTTATTGAGCACTTAATACTTGCTAATTGAAAAGACTGTGTCCTGTATAATTCCACTAACTCTGTGGGATACTATTACAGGTACCATTATGATCTCCACCTTGTAGAGAAAGAAACAAGGCTTGCAGCGGTCATGTAAGGGTTACCTCATTAGTGTTGCTAATACAAACATGGGGAATATAAACTCTGATCATGGGGCCAAGAAAGATCAAGTCACTTCTCTCCAGTCTTCAGTTTCTTCATGTGTTAAGTGAAGAGGTTGCATGTAACAGGGTGCTACATTTGTGACGTGAATGCAACTCCTCTTTCCTCTTGTCGTGAAACATCATTGAGGATCCATCACAGCCAAGGTCTGTGGAGCCTGAAACTTGTACAGTTTGGGGTACCCTTTTAAGAAAAAGAATACAAAATCACAAATATAAATATTGTATATGAAAGGGAATATAGAACACAGAATGAGGAAAAGGGAATTTCGAATTATGTTTCATTTAGGGTATGCTCAGCTTCTTTGGATGATCTTCCTCTCAAAGCTGGTTTGGTCCTTTTTCTGTAGATACACTAGGCTTTACAGACCAGTTGTTATCCAGTCAGTTAGCTAAGCTGGGTCCCCTCTGAGCCTCCACCTGTCATGCACTGCTGCTCGGGATAGACTCTATGGTTTAAGGAAGAGTCTCTGTGGGAGCATTACGCAGGTCAAGATCAGCAAGAGGAGTGACAACCCGAGTCCCCATTCTCTCATGATTCTACAGAAGTCCCCACCAGATGAGGGTGTTCCACTGCACTCCTAGGAGGCAGGGAACAGGTTCGAAATCACAGGTTTCTTGGCACTAGGTAGTTTCATTTTGAAGATCAGCTATTCAGGAGTTTTCTGTCAATACCAGGTGCCCAGCACCTGGAGAACTTGGAGCTTTGGGGTGTTACAGTTGATTCTATGGGAACCTGAGCTTGAGTGCAGCCACACCTTGAGGAAGAAAGAGGCACCTCTGATCTGATCCCAGCTAGCCTGTTGTCCACTTAACCTGGAGTGCACACACAGGGTAACTGCCAGATGTTTTTCCTCCTTGCGCCACACATTTGGTTCACACTAACCGATGCTTTCGAAATAGTTTATTATACACTCTAGCATTTATTGAGCACTTAATACTTGCTAATTGAAAAGACTGTGTCCTGTATAATTCCACTAACTCTGTGGGATACTATTACAGGTACCATTATGATCTCCACCTTGTAGAGAAAGAAACAAGGCTTGCAGCGGTCATGTAATTCCTCATTATCCCACCTAATACAGGGCAGATGTAGGAAGCTGAGTCTGACTCCAGAGCCAGTGCCCTAAAAGCTTTTTCCCATAATGACTCCCAGAATAGAGGAAAAGTCAGCGTTCAGAAAATCAAGCTCAGTCTTAGCTCTGCGACTCATTCTGGCCTTGGGGGCCGGTGCCTTCCAGCGTTAGAGCTAGCCCCATATCTGGGGTCATGAAGGACCTGTCCTGCTGGGTTTGCAGAGTGAATTAGAGGGGATAATTTCTAAGTGGTAGCACTATAAAATGTTAATGAAGTGGAGTTTGTGTCTTTTTCATTTTTGGATCTTCGGTGTCTGTTGGGTGATTGCTGTTAAATGAATGAATGAAATGAGAATTCCCATTGGATTCAGACCTAGAACTTTCACATGGGTTAGAAAATAGAAGGCTTAAACAAATAAAGTGGACTTAATAATATCCTACTTTAGTTCACATGTCTTTGATAATAAGCCATTGAGGAGAACATATACAACACTCACATGCATGTGCATACAGATCCACACACACATCACACCACACGCACCATACGCTGTAAGTGATTCTTAAAGCTAAGTGTGACTAAATTACCTGGTAGAACTTTCAGTGAGACTCAAAAGTGTCCTTTTAAATTGTTGCTGACATCGTGCCACCAGATTAATTTTTTAAAATTTATATATCTTGGGTGTATCTTAGAGGTAAAAATGAAGAACTATAATTCTTCCTTTCTCACCTTTCTAGTGTAACTTTCAGGTACAAATATAGATTGAAGTGTTGCTGTTGTTAAAATGACACACTTTTTCACATAGGCTAAGATTAGAGAGCTTCACAGAGAAATTTGCAAGCCCATGGTCCAGCCTAGAAGCAGTAAGAAACCATTCAACTCCCCTGAGTTTACTGAGCACCTACCATGTGCTGTGGATGAGTCAGAGAGACATTATAAAGATGTTCTTGTCTTAATGTATTTTGCAGTGTCATTAAGAAGGCAAGGCTTAAATATAGGCATGTTTACTAAGGGTGCAGTTAATGCCTAAGAATTAAGACTGTAAATACTATTATAACTAATAGAGGTCAAAATAGTATAATAATGTAATTGACTAGATACCAAGATGTTTGGGCATTAGTAATCTCAGGATTCATTGAGTGATTTAACAACTTCAGGCATAGAAATTCCTGAGGTAGTCCTGGTTTTTCTTTCAGGATCATTGGATACCCGCTACCCATTTAGATAAATCCTCATGTGGCCGTGTCCAAAGACAATGAACAGGGTATCTAAGAACTTGTTACCCTCCCAGCAAGCATTGGCCAGATATGGACAAGCTTACTTGAAGGGAGTCTGGAAATAGAACTATCTGGATTTTTCAGCCTCTGTGATAGGTGGCAACAAAGCAGTAAGGAATTAGAAGTTGGCTATGGAGAAGCCAACCCAAAGTCAGAAACAGTGGTTAAATATCAAATAACTGGCATAGGCTTACCATTCCAATAAAACTTTCTGCAGTGATGAAACAGTCTGTATTACAGATGTCCAACATGGTGGCTACTAGGCACTGTGGTTCCTGAGCACTTAGAAATGCAGCTAGTATGATTGAGAAACTGAGATTTAGTGTTTTTTAAATAGCCACACGAGGCTAGTAGCTACCCTATTGGACAGTGTAGAATTATAAACAGTATCTTCTTAGAGGTCAGAGACAAGACAGAGACATCACTGTGGACCAGAATAATCTGGTGGCCTTCATAGAAGATGAGGAACTTGAAACGAGTCCAAGGATAGTTGGAGGTTTGGAAGTTTTCTAAAAGAGCAGGCTTGCCCTGAGACAGAGAGGCAGAAAATAATAAGGCTTTATTACAAGATGCTAAGTAGATCAGTTTGGCAGAAGTGTATTTTTTTGGAGAAGACTGGGCAAAAAACTGAAAAGCAAGTTTAAGTCAGATGGTAGGAATCTTTGGACTGTGTGCACTGGGAAACTTATGATGTTGAAACCATTCAACTCCCTGAGTTTACTGAGCACCTACCATGTGCTTAAAAATATAGGCTTTATGTTTTGCAGTGTCATTAAGAAGGCAAGGCTTAAATATAGGCATGTTTACTAAGGGTGCAGTTAATGCCTAAGAATTAAGACTGTAAATACTATTATAACTAATAGAGGTCAAAATAGTATAATAATGTAATTGACTAGATACCAAGATGTTTGGGCATTAGTAATCTCAGGATTCATTGAGTGATTTAACAACTTCAGGCATAGAAATTCCTGAGGTAGTCCTGGTTTTTCTTTCAGGATCATTGGATACCCGCTACCCATTTAGATAAATCCTCATGTGGCCGTGTCCAAAGACAATGAACAGGGTATCTAAGAACTTGTTACCCTCCCAGCAAGCATTGGCCAGATATGGACAAGCTTACTTGAAGGGAGTCTGGAAATAGAACTATCTGGATTTTTCAGCCTCTGTGATAGGTGGCAACAAAGCAGTAAGGGAATTAGAAGTTGGCTATGGAGAAGCCAACCCAAAGTCAGAAACAGTGGTTAAATATCAAATAACTGGCATAGGCTTACCATTCCAATAAAACTTTCTGCAGTGATGAAACAGTCTGTATTACAGATGTCCAACATGGTGGCTACTAGGCACTGTGGTTCCTGAGCACTTAGAAATGCAGCTAGTATGATTGAGAAACTGAGATTTAGTGTTTTTTAAATAGCCACACGAGGCTAGTAGCTACCCTATTGGACAGTGTAGAATTATAAACAGTATCTTCTTAGAGGTCAGAGACAAGACAGAGACATCACTGTGGACCAGAATAATCTGGTGGCCTTCATAGAAGATGAGGAACTTGAAACGAGTCCAAGGATAGTTGGAGGTTTGGAAGTTTTCTAAAAGAGCAGGCTTGCCCTGAGACAGAGAGGCAGAAAATAATAAGGCTTTATTACAAGATGCTAAGTAGATCAGTTTGGCAGAAGTGTATTTTTTTGGAGAAGACTGGGCAAAAAACTGAAAAGCAAGTTTAAGTCAGATGGTAGGAATCTTTGGACTGTGTGCACTGGGAAACTTATGATGTTGAGAGAAGAATAAAATGTGAAGTAGTTTCCTAAGTGGGAAACCATTAGCTTTGTGGAAAAAAAAAAGTTTAGCCTGGTGATGGAAGATGGATAGAAGGCAGTTACAACAGGTTTTCCAAAATTTTCGTATTATGGCACATATGAAAACAGCCGAATATATTGCTCACTGCAGCAAATGGACAATACAGCTCCTGGTTGGGAGTTGGACCAGCTCTCTGGATCAGTCCAGAGACTGCAGCTCAGTGAAGTGGTGATTGAAATGCCAGAACAAATAGTAAAGAAGTAGGTATACAGAGAGAAGAGCTCTGAGGCTGGAGAAGACAAAGAGGGAGGAGAAGAAAGACAGTGATTCCTAGAGAGATACAAAGCAAGAATGAGCCTGACAGAAGAACTAGGCCAATTAGAAAAATAGGAGAAGAACCAAGGTATGTGCATCTTTAAAATTTTTATTTATTTTTAATTGGAGGATAATTGTGATAGAGTGCAAGATTTTTTTGAACTTTATTTTTTGCCTCTAAGTCATCATTTATTTTCATCTATCTTTATTCGTTGGCATGTTGTGGACCTCCCATTGCAGTAGCCTTTCTCGTCACAGAGCACTGGCTCTGGGCGCGTGCACTCCAGAGTGCTGGCTTGTAACTGGACACACTAGCCCAGCCACTCTGTGGCACGTAGAATCTTCCCAAGCCAGGGATCAAACCGGTGCCCCTTGCACTACAAGGCAGACTCTTTACCCACTGAACCACCAGGGAAGACCTAGGTTACATTTTAATGACCAAAAAAGGACAGAGATTTTAAAGAAGCACCCAAGTCAACCCTCCTACAGTGAATGATTATAGTTTATGGGATATGCTTTTATGTGTTTATTGAATCTAAGACATTGCTTCTGGACTGTCTCTAGGGAATTCTCTAAAGAAAAACATTAGCCTGTCTTGAATGATCCAACTTTGTCCTCACTAAAAACAGTGGATGAGACAGTATTGTGAGGTCTGTTTGCCTCTTTATTGTGCCCACAAAGTGCTTGGTGGTTGATAAGAAAACTTCAGGTTTCTGTGATTGAGCTTTCAGTGTCTAGTAGAATCATTGGAAGGGAGAAATTTTTTGAGAATAAAGAAATGGTATAAGAAATGAGAGTGCTATCCATGTTAGGCCTCAAGGGAGAGATTAAACCTTAGAGGTCTAATTCTCTGAAGTCATTTCTCTCTGGAGAGACAAACAACATAAAGACTGAACAGGCACAGTTCTTTGAAACATTGCAAAACACCCAATAACTACAAAAACAGAATAATCAGTTATGCAAATATCTCTCATTCCATTGCCAAGGGAAAAAGACATGCTGATTCCTTAGCCAGAGACTGCAGCAGTGAAGTGGTGATTGAAATGCCAGAACAAATAGTAAAGAAGTAGGTATACAGAGAGAAGAGCTCTGAGGCTGGAGAAGACAAAGAGGGAGGAGAAGAAAGACAGTGATTCCTAGAGAGATACAAAGCAAGAATGAGCCTGACAGAAGAACTAGGCCAATTAGAAAAATAGGAGAAGAACCAAGGTATGTGCATCTTTAAAATTTTTATTTATTTTTAATTGGAGGATAATTGTGATAGAGTGCAAGATTTTTTTGAACTTTATTTTTTGCCTCTAAGTCATCATTTATTTTCATCTATCTTTATTCGTTGGCATGTTGTGGACCTCCCATTGCAGTAGCCTTTCTCGTCACAGAGCACTGGCTCTGGGCGCGTGCACTCCAGAGTGCTGGCTTGTAACTGGACACACTAGCCCAGCCACTCTGTGGCACGTAGAATCTTCCCAAGCCAGGGATCAAACCGGTGCCCCTTGCACTACAAGGCAGACTCTTTACCCACTGAACCACCAGGGAAGACCTAGGTTACATTTTAATGACCAAAAAAGGACAGAGATTTTAAAGAAGCACCCAAGTCAACCCTCCTACAGTGAATGATTATAGTTTATGGGATATGCTTTTATGTGTTTATTGAATCTAAGACATTGCTTCTGGACTGTCTCTAGGGAATTCTCTAAAGAAAAACATTAGCCTGTCTTGAATGATCCAACTTTGTCCTCACTAAAAACAGTGGATGAGACAGTATTGTGAGGTCTGTTTGCCTCTTTATTGTGCCCACAAAGTGCTTGGTGGTTGATAAGAAAACTTCAGGTTTCTGTGATTGAGCTTTCAGTGTCTAGTAGAATCATTGGAAGGGAGAAATTTTTTGAGAATAAAGAAATGGTATAAGAAATGAGAGTGCTATCCATGTTAGGCCTCAAGGGAGAGATTAAACCTTAGAGGTCTAATTCTCTGAAGTCATTTCTCTCTGGAGAGACAAACAACATAAAGACTGAACAGGCACAGTTCTTTGAAACATTGCAAAACACCCAATAACTACAAAAACAGAATAATCAGTTATGCAAATATCTCTCATTCCATTGCCATGGAGTTAGCCAGAAATTGCTCAAGACTCTCAATGATATCAGAATCTGTGAGTAAGAACACTGAAGTTTATATTTGTGAGTTTTGCTGCCCAGATCCATTCCTTTTTAAAATATCAGATAATAGCGTGGTGATGTTGTTTGGAGGAGCAGCTTTATCCCAGTCTCACTTTGTATCTTTGAATGGAGTTGCTTTCACATCCACTTTACCCTCTGCTCCAGTAGTAGATGTGCGACAAATAGAATATCACATCCTTCCAACCATGGTGATATATCCAAAGATGAATATTTACCCTAAGCTAACCCAGTGTGATTCAATCAGAGCCAGTTCTGACATTTTGCTTGAGCACCTGGAAAACACATGCTCCATTTTGATTGAAGAGGGGATGATGTAAGCCTGGAGCTGCCAGATGCCATCCTTGGAAGAGAAGCTGTCAGACAATATTGTCAACAAGGAAGAAAACATCATGGGAGGATGGAGACGGCTCTCTCGTCAGTGACACAGCCTAAACCTCTGGATGCAGCTGCGTTTGAGCTTTTAGTTGTATAAACTTTTTTTTTTTTTTTGGGCGGGGGTCGGGTTGGGGAGGGAGGGGAGCGGGCGGGCCACTTCTATTGGTCTTTCATTTCTCTATTTTCATCCGTCTTTGTTCTTTGGCTCCTGTGGGCCTCCCATCGCGGTGGCGTCTGTCGTTGCTGAGCGCCGGCTCTGGGCGCATGCGCTCCAGAGCTCCGGCTCGGTAATTGGACACATAGGTCCAGCCACTCCGCGGCACGTGGGATCTTCCCAGGCCAGGGATCGAACCGGTGCCCCTTGCAGTGCAAGGCGGTGTCCTTACCCACTGGACCACCAGGGGAAGCCCTAGTTGTATAAACTAACAAATGTCCTCTATTGTTGAAGACAGTGTGAACTGGATTTTTATTATTTGCATTTGAAAGAATCCTAACTCATAAGGCACCAGGAAAATGTGAATGTATTAGTGTATGGAGATGGAAGAGTATCAGATATAGGTCTTTCAACATAATTCTCACGTAGATCTGTTATATTGGGTCCACTGACCACTCCATTTTAAAGACGAGAACTCTGATGCTAAGATGAATGTTTATGAAGGAAGGGGAAAAAAGGTCGTTTAAATTAGATGATGAAGGAGCAGTTAACAGATTACTATAGGATGGCCAAATCCAGTCCGCCACTTTGTTTTGTATGTTATACAAGTGAGGAATGGCTTTTGTATTTTAAATGATAGGAAATAAATTAAAAATTGACTGTAATTTCATGAAACGTGAAAATTATATGAAGTTGCCACTTTGGAAGGTAGCTTTCCTGTTTCTTGTAAAGCTACACATACTCTTCCCATATGATCCAGGAGTCACACTTCTTAGTGTTTACCCAAAGGAGATGAAAACCTATTTTTACATGAATATCTGCACACCACTATTTATAGAGGCTTTAGTCATAACTGCCAACTTGGAAGCAACCAAGATGTCTTTCAGGTGAATGGAAAAGTAGTAACTGTGTACATTCAGACAATGGAACATTATTCACCACTAAAAAGAACAACAAGCTTTTAAGCCATAAAAAATGCATGGAGAGGGCTTCCCTGGTGGTCCAGTGAGTAGAGAGTCTGCCTTGCAGTTCAGGGGGACCGGTTGGATCCCGGGCCCGGGGGAAATCCTGCATGCCATGGAGGACTAGACTGGTGTGTCCAATTAAGAGCCAACACTCTGGAGCGCATGCACGCAGGGCTTGTGCTCTGCAACAGGGAAGGCCACCACAATGGGAGGCCCACACAGGACGAAGAAAAAGGATGGATGAAAATAAATAAATAAATAACCAATAAAAGAGGCCAAAAATTAAAAAAAAAATGCTTGGAGAAGGCTTAAATGCATATTACTAAGAAAGAGGTCAATCTAAAAATGCCGCACACTGTATGATTCCAACTCTGACATTCTGGAAAATGCAAAATTTTGGCAACAGTAAAATAATCAGTGCGGGCCCGGATGGATTTGGAGGGGCAGTGGTGGTGGTAACTGAGATGAACAGCCAGAGCACAAAGGCTTCATCCTAGAATCCCTTTCTCAAAAGAAACTTCTGTTAGCCTCCCCAGATATACATTATTTAAATTTTTTAAAAAATTGTATCTCCTTTTTTTTGGCCACTTCTATTGATCTTTCATTCACTTATCTATTTTGTTCTTTGACCCGTGTGGGCCTCCCACTGCAGCGACCTGTCTCGCTCCAGAGCTCCGGCTTGTAATTGGACACATCAGTCCAGCTGCTCTGCAGCATGTGGGGTCTTCCCAGGCCAGGGATCGAACTGGCGCCCCTTGCACTACAAGGCGGAGTCCTTACCCACTGGGCCCCCAGGGAAGCCCCGATATACACTATTTGAAAGCAGGGCTTTTATTTGTGTTTATCTCCATCCTGTCTACTCATCGCTGCCTTTGGTTCACTTTCATTCTCTCCCAGCCACTGACACCCCTGCAGGTTCCAACCATGAGCTGCTCCAAACTCTGCCTTGATACCTGAAGACAGTTGGAATAACTTTGTTTCAAAAGCTATAGAGAGATTTTTGCCCTAAGCCACTGATTTCCAAGCCCATCTGTTTGTCAGAAAGAAAAGCTGTTACCTTTAAATGTGAATTCCTTCTCTGCCCACCTTCTACCACACCCCTCAGTTCCATATGAGAAGCTCTGGGATGGGGCCCATGCTCTCTGTGTGCTTCACAGACTCTAGAAGCGATTCTCCAAAGTTGCTAGAATCGGGGTTCCTGTGACAGGTGATTTTATACTTCTTGTCAGTCCTGAAATTCCCCAACTCTAGGATTTCATAGCACTTTCAAAAGAGCTTCTTGAAGAGACACATAGAACTTCTACAGTGATCTCAGCACTCTTCATTTCTTTCTCTTTTCAATAAAATCTGCATGCAGCTTGAAAAGATTCAAACCCTAGAGAAGAAAGTTTCCCTCTGCTGCATAATCCAGAGTGTCCCAGTTGCCTCTCCAGTGGAATTCAGAGATGCCAGTTTGAGGTACATCCTTCCAGAGATAGCATATGCAAGTATTTGTGCCCACCTCTCCTTTTCTTTCTTTTTTTAATCAAAACCAGAAAGCCATTGCCATTTTTCACTTGATATTATATTTGAGATCGTATCATATGACATCTGAAATACAGAATTATCTAATTAGTTGTATTACCTGCACAGCATTATTCCTACACACTGTTCTTTCTGAGTATTATTCTTATTGAAGGATGGTTAGATGGCTAATCCATAATATGGTGTGTATGTAAGTGTGTGTGTCATACACATACACTTGTCCTTTACATGTTGGCTGACATACGTGAGTGTATCTAAGGAATGCATTTCAGTGAGCTTCACATTAATTTGTAATGATGGTGATAAGAATTTGAATTAAACATTCTTATTAAAACATTCTGTTTTTTTCAAGTTAACTTGTTTGAGTTTGAAGTGGCACCAGGCATAGGCAAAAAAAGTGCCTGGAAATTTTATTTAAAAAAAAAAAAAAACCTTATCTAAGGCTTCCCTGGTGGTCCAGTGGGTAAGGACACCGCGTTGCAGTGCAAGGGGCGCTGGTTCGATCCCTGGCCAGGGAAGATCCCATGTGCCATGGAGCGACTGGACCAATGTGTCCAACTACGGAGCCGGAGCTCTGAAGGTCATATGCCCAGAACCAGTGCTCTATGACGAGAAAGGCCACTGTGGTGGGAGGCACACACAGGCCAAAGAACAAAGATGAATGAAACTGAATAAATGAAAGACCAGTAGAAGTGCCCCTCCCACCGCCAAAAATAGTTAAAAGAAAAAACTTATCTGAGTTCTACTACTTTAATTTAAATGTTACCAGCTACCTTCAATGAACAGCCACTATGGTTAGGTGTTTATCTAATTTACCTTTTTGAAACTTGTGTGATGTGGATGTCCTTTTCTTTGTTTTACAGAGAGAGAGCTGAGTGTCTGAGTGGTGGCATAAGCCTCTCCTGTTGCCTCGTGCTATAAAGTAGTAAGAGGAGGTCTGGAACTTTATCTTCCGTTTTTAAAAATCCCAAGTTCCTTTCACAAGGCTTGATTCTTGAGCTTTGAAAACTAGTCTCGTGAAATGCTATCTACGTGACTTCCAGGTTGAGATTTTTTTAAACCCTCCAGAGAGGGGTCGGAATAATATACCACAAACTTCACTTCTTACCAGTGTCCACCTGGGGAAGAGGGACAAAACCCTTTTGCTTCCAACATGTGAGCAGAGAAGTGGGAGATGTATTATGTAACAGGGCTATGAACAGAAACAATAGAAAATAGTCATCCTAACTGGATTCAGTATCTGCTTATCATCTAAGTCTTTCTAAATTTTTAAGTTTGCTATGAAGATGGTTCTAATCCATAATATGGTGTGTATGTAAGTGTGTGTGTCATACACATACACTTGTCCTTTACATGTTGGCTGACATACGTGAGTGTATCTAAGGAATGCATTTCAGTGAGCTTCACATTAATTTGTAATGATGGTGATAAGAATTTGAATTAAACATTCTTATTAAAACATTCTGTTTTTTTCAAGTTAACTTGTTTGAGTTTGAAGTGGCACCAGGCATAGGCAAAAAAAGTGCCTGGAAATTTTATTTAAAAAAAAAAAAAAAACCTTATCTAAGGCTTCCCTGGTGGTCCAGTGGGTAAGGACACCGCGTTGCAGTGCAAGGGGCGCTGGTTCGATCCCTGGCCAGGGAAGATCCCATGTGCCATGGAGCGACTGGACCAATGTGTCCAACTACGGAGCCGGAGCTCTGAAGGTCATATGCCCAGAACCAGTGCTCTATGACGAGAAAGGCCACTGTGGTGGGAGGCACACACAGGCCAAAGAACAAAGATGAATGAAACTGAATAAATGAAAGACCAGTAGAAGTGCCCCTCCCACCGCCAAAAATAGTTAAAAGAAAAAACTTATCTGAGTTCTACTACTTTAATTTAAATGTTACCAGCTACCTTCAATGAACAGCCACTATGGTTAGGTGTTTATCTAATTTACCTTTTTGAAACTTGTGTGATGTGGATGTCCTTTTCTTTGTTTTACAGAGAGAGAGCTGAGTGTCTGAGTGGTGGCATAAGCCTCTCCTGTTGCCTCGTGCTATAAAGTAGTAAGAGGAGGTCTGGAACTTTATCTTCCGTTTTTAAAAATCCCAAGTTCCTTTCACAAGGCTTGATTCTTGAGCTTTGAAAACTAGTCTCGTGAAATGCTATCTACGTGACTTCCAGGTTGAGATTTTTTTAAACCCTCCAGAGAGGGGTCGGAATAATATACCACAAACTTCACTTCTTACCAGTGTCCACCTGGGGAAGAGGGACAAAACCCTTTTGCTTCCAACATGTGAGCAGAGAAGTGGGAGATGTATTATGTAACAGGGCTATGAACAGAAACAATAGAAAATAGTCATCCTAACTGGATTCAGTATCTGCTTATCATCTAAGTCTTTCTAAATTTCTCTCCTTGACAGTACCAATTAGCTACATCTCAGAAAGAGATTTATAATCTGACAAGTCTGAAACCCTGGTAATTAGGAAACTCCTCATTATCACTCATCTCTTGAACAGTGCAGACTGGCAGGCCAATTGT
This sequence comes from Tragulus kanchil, assembly GCA_022376925.1. Lineage (NCBI taxonomy): Eukaryota > Metazoa > Chordata > Mammalia > Artiodactyla > Tragulidae > Tragulus > Tragulus kanchil. The sequence continues at coordinate 189,762,784 of JAIOJX010000030.1, read as the reverse complement.
CAGGTTTAAATTGGTCAAACCTTAAATTGGTCAAGGATTCCTGAAGCCTCTCCCTCATGTCAGGAGAAGAAGAAGAAGAAGAAAAAACGCTGTAGAATTTGGGGCCCCTTTCTTGAACTCATTGAAATGGGATTCAGGCTACATAAGGGGGTCATCTTACTCACTGGGGCATCTGACCCCTGATGTCCATGGGTTCTTTAATTGATAGTCTCCATGTAACAGTCTAGATCTTTCAGTTTACATTGCTTATGTCCTATCTTAATATGTAACACATTACTCAGTATATTGTAACTGTGAAGCGGAAAAGACAGCCACACTTTTAATGAATAATAATGGTAGTTAATATTTATTGATTTTTTTTTCATTAAGGACTGTTCATGAAGATCTTTCACGTGAATTTCCTCAGCTAACTTTAGTAACACCTCTCTGAGGTGGGTTCTCTAACTCCTCCCATTTGCAGAAGAGAAAGCTAAAGCATAGGGAATAAAATAATTGTCTCAAGGACTCACTGTTGAGAAGCTTCAGAGCTGGAATTTGAACCCATTACTGACTGATTTCACACTCATTGGCTAAAAGTATTAGGCTCTAATACATGGGAAAGCAAATCCTCTAATACAAACTCCCCCAATGGAGCCGTTCTCTGAGTGCAGAAGAGAGACACTTGCCATTGTTTTGTAGCTAAATGTCCCCTGGTTAGAGGGAAACCATTGACATACACATGTGATGGAGGACTCTTCCTGGAGAAATGGTGGCTTGAGGATTGTAATTGTTCTGCAGGAGAACATATAAGACCATTTTATTCAATGAAAATCTTCATCTGTGTAGATTATGGTTGCCTATGGTGTCTATATTATTGCTTGGTTTGGGAGTGGACGGGGTGTGTGTGTGTGTGTGTGTGTGTGTGTGTGTATGCTATGAAGTCAGTGGATGTCTTAGTATACGCAAAATTACAGAAATAAGGAAGTAAATACTAGAGGAGACAGTTAGTAGAGTCAAGGAGGCATTTGCTTCTGGGGGACAGAAATGAAAGAAAGTGCAAAGAGTCATTTAAAAAATTTTAAACCTTTAAGAAGTGCCTTTGTTAAATTCCTAAAGGTATGTACATGTGTTCACTTAACACACAGTTTTAAAAGTCAATTAATAAAAAAGTTAGATGTGGTAGAAAATGGCCAGGCTCTCTCATGGTGGTGGCAAGTAGGGAGTGCAAAGATGGAGGGCTGGAAGATGGAGAGATGGTGTTGGAGATGGTGTGCGTTAATCAGCTCAGATTCATGAAACATGCAGGCATTCCGTGAGAGGCGGCAGAAAACCTTGACCAGGGAATCCCCGTGAAGGAGTGAACTTCCTAAAATCAAACCATCATCATACACCCCTGTCACACTTGGGTTCTGCAGGCAGGTCTGAAGCATAATGAGAAGCGCCTGATATCCACAAGCACTTGTGCAAATGGCTAAATGCCTGCTCGGCACAGCTCTGGTTTGTAGGTCCCTAGGATCCATTAGCTGTGTGTGTCATGGACCCAGAAAGGAGGAGTGGCAGCACACTAGCCTGAAGCCTGTGGCTTCAGAATTCTTCTCTTGAGTTCTTCTCAATTCAGGGCTGTGCGAGTCACTCCACTGGGGCAGAGCGGTAACTCGGAAGGGCTGTTCCCATTCCAGAACTCTTCACAGAAGAGACATATCTCCATACAAGTTGCCATCCTAGTATAAAAGCCCACTTTCAGTATGTTAGCTTGGGCCCCTTTCAGAAACAAATACTAACCCAGGATTAAATGCACAAAGTTTATTAGGAGAACTGTCTGTGAGAGAAAATGCAGAGGATGCATTTTGCACATCTGTTCCCAGTGAAAAAGAGAGGGAAATTCTAAGTGCAGTTCCAAGGAAACTTTGGCAAGACCATCAGGAGCCCTGGAGCCAAAGTCATCCATCAGAGGAGCTCTGTGCCTTCCAGGAACAGACCTGCCTCGGTACCTCCACGCTCAGTCCCTGGCCTTGAGAGCATAACCTCAGCCCAGGCACAGTAAATACTAGAGGAGACAGTTAGTAGAGTCAAGGAGGCATTTGCTTCTGGGGGACAGAAATGAAAGAAAGTGCAAAGAGTCATTTAAAAAATTTTAAACCTTTAAGAAGTGCCTTTGTTAAATTCCTAAAGGTATGTACATGTGTTCACTTAACACACAGTTTTAAAAGTCAATTAATAAAAAAGTTAGATGTGGTAGAAAATGGCCAGGCTCTCTCATGGTGGTGGCAAGTAGGGAGTGCAAAGATGGAGGGCTGGAAGATGGAGAGATGGTGTTGGAGATGGTGTGCGTTAATCAGCTCAGATTCATGAAACATGCAGGCATTCCGTGAGAGGCGGCAGAAAACCTTGACCAGGGAATCCCCGTGAAGGAGTGAACTTCCTAAAATCAAACCATCATCATACACCCCTGTCACACTTGGGTTCTGCAGGCAGGTCTGAAGCATAATGAGAAGCGCCTGATATCCACAAGCACTTGTGCAAATGGCTAAATGCCTGCTCGGCACAGCTCTGGTTTGTAGGTCCCTAGGATCCATTAGCTGTGTGTGTCATGGACCCAGAAAGGAGGAGTGGCAGCACACTAGCCTGAAGCCTGTGGCTTCAGAATTCTTCTCTTGAGTTCTTCTCAATTCAGGGCTGTGCGAGTCACTCCACTGGGGCAGAGCGGTAACTCGGAAGGGCTGTTCCCATTCCAGAACTCTTCACAGAAGAGACATATCTCCATACAAGTTGCCATCCTAGTATAAAAGCCCACTTTCAGTATGTTAGCTTGGGCCCCTTTCAGAAACAAATACTAACCCAGGATTAAATGCACAAAGTTTATTAGGAGAACTGTCTGTGAGAGAAAATGCAGAGGATGCATTTTGCACATCTGTTCCCAGTGAAAAAGAGAGGGAAATTCTAAGTGCAGTTCCAAGGAAACTTTGGCAAGACCATCAGGAGCCCTGGAGCCAAAGTCATCCATCAGAGGAGCTCTGTGCCTTCCAGGAACAGACCTGCCTCGGTACCCCTCCACGCTCAGTCCCTGGCCTTGGAGAGCATAACCTCAGCCCAGGCACAGTAATGCATGTCAGACACAGCAGCTGAGGTTTAGTCAACAGTTCTCCCTCCACTTGGAGGTCTCTGGATCACACTGCCAAAGGCAGTGCACCCCACCTTGGCAAATGAAGAGAGCCGAACAGGTTTCAGACTGGCTTGTGGAACTGGATACCTGAAATCACAGGTGTGACTGTGGAGTCACAAGGGGAGAGTGAAGAATCAGAGTGTGGGCGAGGTCAGACTTGAGGCAGTAACAGAGAGAGAATAGCTTACTGGTATCTGCCTCCCAGCAGACTCATGATGGCCTCTGGGGTGGGAAGAGTAGGATCAGAACTTTGTCAGCCTGGAGTAGGGCAGAGAGTTGAGGGGAAGGAGTCAGAAGCAAGAGCTGAGAAGACGGGTAGGAATCCTTCCTTCCGTGTGTTTCTCAAGGACTCCAGAACACTGACCCAGCATATTTTTGTTCAATGGCTCAAAGCTGTTCTACACAGTAATTACATCAAAAGCTACAATTAATTACTGCAGTAACAACAAAAACCATTAATAAGCACCCTCTGAGTACTTATTCTTATGGAGTGGGCATTAGAGACACACTATGTGTTCTTGTCCTCCAGGTGTTTACAGTGGAATTATACTATAAGCAAATTCAACCAGTGTACATAGCAAACACACACACACACACACAACAAACAAAAAACGAGCAGTTCTCTTTACTTCAAAGGAAATTTTAGGGAAATAGTCCCTAAAATTTGTTGTTTCATCGCTGTGCTGTCAAGGAAATGGACTTATTTCCAATGTTAGATATTACATTTTTAGACTCTAGTTGTTGTTTTGCTCAAATTCATGACACAAGAAGCTTCCTATTTTGAACTCACGTGTCATCTTGTCTACAGAACTACCCAGGCCTAATCACTTAGATTATCAAAAAGCATCATCTGTTCCACTGAGGGTCAACATTGGTCATCAAGGCATATCTGTTGTAGTTGATTCCCATTAAAGGCTAGGTCACTGATACAAAACACGTAAGACTGTAAACAGTCAATTCAAAACTTGACGTCATCAGGAGCCCTGGAGCCAAAGTCATCCATCAGAGGAGCTCTGTGCCTTCCAGGAACAGACCTGCCTCGGTACCTCCACGCTCAGTCCCTGGCCTTGGAGCATAACCTCAGCCCAGGCACAGTAATGCATGTCAGACACAGCAGCTGAGGTTTAGTCAACAGTTCTCCCTCCACTTGGAGGTCTCTGGATCACACTGCCAAAGGCAGTGCACCCCACCTTGGCAAATGAAGAGAGCCGAACAGGTTTCAGACTGGCTTGTGGAACTGGATACCTGAAATCACAGGTGTGACTGTGGAGTCACAAGGGGAGAGTGAAGAATCAGAGTGTGGGCGAGGTCAGACTTGAGGCAGTAACAGAGAGAGAATAGCTTACTGGTATCTGCCTCCCAGCAGACTCATGATGGCCTCTGGGGTGGGAAGAGTAGGATCAGAACTTTGTCAGCCTGGAGTAGGGCAGAGAGTTGAGGGGAAGGAGTCAGAAGCAAGAGCTGAGAAGACGGGTAGGAATCCTTCCTTCCGTGTGTTTCTCAAGGACTCCAGAACACTGACCCAGCATATTTTTGTTCAATGGCTCAAAGCTGTTCTACACAGTAATTACATCAAAAGCTACAATTAATTACTGCAGTAACAACAAAAACCATTAATAAGCACCCTCTGAGTACTTATTCTTATGGAGTGGGCATTAGAGACACACTATGTGTTCTTGTCCTCCAGGTGTTTACAGTGGAATTATACTATAAGCAAATTCAACCAGTGTACATAGCAAACACACACACACACACACAACAAACAAAAAACGAGCAGTTCTCTTTACTTCAAAGGAAATTTTAGGGAAATAGTCCCTAAAATTTGTTGTTTCATCGCTGTGCTGTCAAGGAAATGGACTTATTTCCAATGTTAGATATTACATTTTAGACTCTAGTTGTTGTTTTGCTCAAATTCATGACACAAGAAGCTTCCTATTTTGAACTCACGTGTCATCTTGTCTACAGAACTACCCAGGCCTAATCACTTAGATTATCAAAAAGCATCATCTGTTCCACTGAGGGTCAACATTGGTCATCAAGGCATATCTGTTGTAGTTGATTCCCATTAAAGGCTAGGTCACTGATACAAAACACGTAAGACTGTAAACAGTCATCATGGTTTGAGGTGCTTGCAAAAGCCTTAAGATTCTCTGTCCTATAATTCAGTTTGTGGTGGGATAGAGCATCTTTTCCTGCTTTCAAATCTGAATATCTGATTAACAAACAGCACCAAGACAATTCTAAGTTTGCTGTATAAATTAATAGCGCTTTAGTACTCTCCGAAGTATGAATTTGTTACCCACTGGACAGATAAGGCAGCTGTGTTGGAGGAGTTATTCAAGGTCACATCATGAGTCACAAGGCTGCATCAAAACATGAACACTTGGCTTCGTCTGTACTTTTATGTCCCATCCTGTGTGTCATCTGGTCCAACCTCACATTGCCAGCGGTCTCCACCAGATCTAGGCTCTAGAGATCAGTCAGAATAATTGGCCAAAGAGTCATCTTTGTCATCGACTTTCTAAAACGGAGTCCAAGTGACTCTGCCATTGGTTCACTGATGACACCATTTTTCCCCCCTAACCTACTGCCTGAATCTAAAAGGAGTATGGAAAGGACTCAAAAACTTTCAGTTCTTTTGGCCAGTCTGGTAACTAGAGTAAAATAATCCACTGTTTATCCATCTCTGGAAAAGTATTCTGCTTTCGAAAAATGATGTGAAGACCAATTCAAAAATAATAGAAATACACTCTCTGAAAAAGAAGAGGTCCCCAGATAACAAATTCTAAAGGTGCTAATCCCTCAGATGTTACTTTGTCCCTCCAAATAATCCAGCACTTCCAAAGCTGCACACTTATTACATGCCTTGGCCACACCCCTCCCACTAGGGCTAATGACCCTCGGAGGGAACTGCCTGGCCGCATTCCCATCATATGTACTGAGTTAAGGACATGCACCGAAAGGGAAACTTCCCTCCCCTGGAAGTTGTTTCATCATGTTTCCTTTGGAGTTGATTCCTAACTCTGGTGTATCAATAATAATAATAATCAAAAAAAAAATTGAGTTAATAACATTCTGCATTTGGGAAGATGATTCAAGGTTTGTTAAAGTTTTAGCGCTTTGGAGTTTATTTTCTTTAAATATTAAAAATCAGGAGGCACGTTTGGTGCAAATCCAGTCCCTGAAAATATTGTATCATTCTAACTATTAAATATAAGAAAGTTTAATACATGCTTCTTAATTATCATTTTTGTCAAATGTGCAACTCCTAAAACTTTCCCCACTCGCCTTTGCTATATTAATTTTAATCCAGTTATGAAAGCAGAAAAAAAATTATACTACAATTCCTACTTCCCCTAAAAGGTTGTTCTTAGGTTCATCTGCAACAGTTAAGAACAAATATACGTGGCTTCCCTGGTGGTCTAGTGGGTAAAGAGTCTGCCTTGCAGTGCAAGGGGCACCGGTTCGATCCCTGGCCTGGGAAGATCCCAGGTGCCGTGGAGCAACTGGACTGTTGTGTCCAATTAGGAGCCAGTGCGCTGGAGCACATGTGCCCAGAGCCAGTGCTCTGCACCGAAAGAGGCCACTGCGATGGGAGGCCCACACAAGCCAAAAAATAATAAAGATGGATGAAAAATTAATGATGACTTAGAGGCAAAAAAAAAGAAGAAGAAATACATAGAAAATTTAAAATATATATCTGAAGAATATAATTTTCATGAGGAAATAGAGTAAAGAACATGTTACCCTAGAAAGTATCATGGTAGAGAAATAAAACTTTTTAGTTGAACTCTTAAAACATTCCCTGCCTGTAAGGCAGGGTTTAATATGTCCATTCTATAAACTGAGATCAAATAATGTGCCCAGAGCTGCAGAGTTGGAGTTATGTGTAGATTTTCCCACAGTGTTCTGTCCACAGCACCATCTAATTTGTAAATTAATGAAATCAATCTGAATTTTGAAACTAAACCAGATTCAGATATACCTCCTACCTTTCTCAGAATTTCCTTCTTATGGTGTAAATAATGGCACATTATTGCATTCAGTTTCTAAACCAAAGATGCTCAAAATTGACCTCTGATATTTTAATTAGACTTTTTGTCTATAGTGGGCATAAAAGACAATTTTTATTGTCTTTTCGATGTACATCAAGTATTAAAGACGTTTCCCTGTTTTCTAGGGCCTCCCTGTAGCGCTTTGGAGTTTATTTTCTTTAAATATTAAAAATCAGGAGGCACGTTTGGTGCAAATCCAGTCCCTGAAAATATTGTATCATTCTAACTATTAAATATAAGAAAGTTTAATACATGCTTCTTAATTATCATTTTTGTCAAATGTGCAACTCCTAAAACTTTCCCCACTCGCCTTTGCTATATTAATTTTAATCCAGTTATGAAAGCAGAAAAAAAATTATACTACAATTCCTACTTCCCCTAAAAGGTTGTTCTTAGGTTCATCTGCAACAGTTAAGAACAAATATACGTGGCTTCCCTGGTGGTCTAGTGGGTAAAGAGTCTGCCTTGCAGTGCAAGGGGCACCGGTTCGATCCCTGGCCTGGGAAGATCCCAGGTGCCGTGGAGCAACTGGACTGTTGTGTCCAATTAGGAGCCAGTGCGCTGGAGCACATGTGCCCAGAGCCAGTGCTCTGCACCGAAAGAGGCCACTGCGATGGGAGGCCCACACAAGCCAAAAAATAATAAAGATGGATGAAAAATTAATGATGACTTAGAGGCAAAAAAAAAGAAGAAGAAATACATAGAAAATTTAAAATATATATCTGAAGAATATAATTTTCATGAGGAAATAGAGTAAAGAACATGTTACCCTAGAAAGTATCATGGTAGAGAAATAAAACTTTTTAGTTGAACTCTTAAAACATTCCCTGCCTGTAAGGCAGGGTTTAATATGTCCATTCTATAAACTGAGATCAAATAATGTGCCCAGAGCTGCAGAGTTGGAGTTATGTGTAGATTTTCCCACAGTGTTCTGTCCACAGCACCATCTAATTTGTAAATTAATGAAATCAATCTGAATTTTGAAACTAAACCAGATTCAGATATACCTCCTACCTTTCTCAGAATTTCCTTCTTATGGTGTAAATAATGGCACATTATTGCATTCAGTTTCTAAACCAAAGATGCTCAAAATTGACCTCTGATATTTTAATTAGACTTTTTGTCTATAGTGGGCATAAAAGACAATTTTTATTGTCTTTTCGATGTACATCAAGTATTAAAGTACGTTTCCCTGTTTTCTAGGGCCTCCCCTGTAGCTCAGTGGTAAAGAATCTGCCTGCAATACAGGAGAAGCAGGTTCAGTCCCTGGATCAGGAAGATCCCCTGGAGAAGGGCATGACAGCCCGCTCCAGTATTCTTGCCTGGAAAGTCCCATGGACACAGGAGTTTGGTAGGCTACGGTCCATGTGGTTGCAAACAGTCAGACATGATGGAAGTGACTGAGCACAACACACACTCTATTTTCCAACAGAACTCCATCCTTCTGCAGGAATGGTCTGCTCCATGGAGCTGGCAGGACACTATAGGGCTCATGTCAGTGCTGGCTGTGTGACTTCCTCCGTGACTTCTTTGGACCACCTGTAGTTCTGCACAGCCAGGGCTGGTAAGAGTTTGCTGTTATCATTGGGCATATTTTTAAATTCTTTATTTCATCCTTCATTCTCCAGGTCAGATCCTCATCCCTGGATAGAGGTACAGGTTTTACACTTTCTGCCTTTCAACAAGGGAGTCACATCAAGGCATTCACTTGTGTAAGTGCATAAGTGTGTGTGTGTACTCCTCTGTGTAGGGGATTTGAGTCCTCAGCCCAATTTTGCTTTTTGCTGACTCATTCAAAAGACCAGAGGTCCTAATTTTAAACAGGTTGAGTTAAATTTTTAAAAACCTCTTAGCAGGTGTCTGTATAGGAAAATGATTTTATCCATCACACTTGCATATTTACATAAATTGCATATTTACTCTTCATCATAACATGCAGGGAAGATCACTGCAATGCACCAGGCTCTGGTTAGGCAGGCAGTAGAAATATCCTAAATTGTTTTCCTAAACACTTTCTGTGGTGTTGGAGGTAGATGGTAATGAGTTTACTCTGGGAGGGTGTGATTATTCAGTTTGTAAATTTGGTAACACTGCCTTGTTTTTTTTTGTTTTTTTTTTATTATTATTATTTTAAAGATTTATTTATTTATTTTGGGTGGGGGTCGGGTTGGGGAGGGAGGGGAGCGAGCGGGCCACTTCCACTGGTCCTTTATTTCTCTATTTTCGTCCGTCTTTGTTCTTTTGGCTCCTGTGGGCCTCCCATCGCGGTGGCATCTGTCGTTGCAGAGTGCCGGCTCTGGGCGCACGCGCGCCAGAGCTCTGGCTCGGCAATTGGACACATCGGTCCAGCCAGTCCGCGGCACGTGGGATCTTCCCAGGCCAGGGATCGAACCGGCACCTCTTGCACTGCATCTGCCTTGTGTTTTTTTAATGATGGGAATTATCAGTGGGCTTCAAATGACTGTGCTCATGTGGAGACTCGGAATACAATATTAATACTGTTCATTTTAAATTTAAATAAGAGAAGGTCTTCAGATCAATCTAGAAGCTGGCCATGGCCTTTGTTATTAAAAAAAAAAAAGAAAAAACCGAGCTGGATAAGTTGCTACTAACTACAAAGATCATGGGCTTCCCTGGAGGCTCAGTTGTAAAGAGTCTGCCTCCCAATACAGGAGATGCAGAGTCAATCCCTGGGTCAGGCAGATTCCCTGGAGAAGAAAATGGCAACCTACTCCAGTATTCTTGCCTGGGAAATCCCGTGGGCAGAGGACCCTGGCAGGCAACAGTCCATAGTGTTGCAAAGAGTCACACACGACTTAAGGACTAAACAAGAAAGGCTGTATTTTATATTAACATCATCCGCTTAGTGGAGAATCCAATGAATGTTTAAATGTACCTTCTGCACCTGATCTGCTAAATTTTCCACAGGCAGGCGCCCTACTCTGGATCCTCCACTATCCTCAGTGTCTACTAGAACCTTCCCTCCCTGGGTCTTCTAGGAGGCCAGCATTTCTCCCAGAAGGTAACAGCAATGGACAGCCATGTTCATAGGCAGCGTGTTTATTTCCCAACTCTGAATGTCCCCGTCTTTAAAAAATGGAAATAATAATAGCACCTACCTTATGAGGTTGTTTGGTAAAATAAATGAGATGACTGACGAAAGGTTCCTTAGCCAGAGTTACTGTTCAGTGCAAATCAGCTAACGTTATTGTTGTGTTCAGTCCTTTTGAGTCCAGGGCTGACTGGACCATAAATAAGGGAAATCAGCATCGTGTGCATACAATGGCATAACTTGATAAGTCCTCAGAAATTTGGCTGGATAGTTCTAAAAGAGGAAAGGACCGTTCTCTATTTTCGTCCGTCTTTGTTCTTTTGGCTCCTGTGGGCCTCCCATCGCGGTGGCATCTGGCGTTGCAGGGTGCCGGCTCTGGCGCACGCGCCAGAGCTCTGGCTCGGCGATTGGACACATCGGTCCAGCCAGTCCGCGGCACGTGGGATCTTCCCAGGCCAGGGATCGAACCGGCACCTCTTGCACTGCATCTGCCTTGTGTTTTTTTAATGATGGGAATTATCAGTGGGCTTCAAATGACTGTGCTCATGTGGAGACTCGGAATACAATATTAATACTGTTCATTTTAAATTTAAATAAGAGAAGGTCTTCAGATCAATCTAGAAGCTGGCCATGGCCTTTGTTATTAAAAAAAAAAAAGAAAAAACCGAGCTGGATAAGTTGCTACTAACTACAAAGATCATGGGCTTCCCTGGAGGCTCAGTTGTAAAGAGTCTGCCTCCCAATACAGGAGATGCAGAGTCAATCCCTGGGTCAGGCAGATTCCCTGGAGAAGAAAATGGCAACCTACTCCAGTATTCTTGCCTGGGAAATCCCGTGGGCAGAGGACCCTGGCAGGCAACAGTCCATAGTGTTGCAAAGAGTCACACACGACTTAAGGACTAAACAAGAAAGGCTGTATTTTATATTAACATCATCCGCTTAGTGGAGAATCCAATGAATGTTTAAATGTACCTTCTGCACCTGATCTGCTAAATTTTCCACAGGCAGGCGCCCTACTCTGGATCCTCCACTATCCTCAGTGTCTACTAGAACCTTCCCTCCCTGGGTCTTCTAGGAGGCCAGCATTTCTCCCAGAAGGTAACAGCAATGGACAGCCATGTTCATAGGCAGCGTGTTTATTTCCCAACTCTGAATGTCCCCGTCTTTAAAAATGGAAATAATAATAGCACCTACCTTATGAGGTTGTTTGGTAAAATAAATGAGATGACTGACGAAAGGTTCCTTAGCCAGAGTTACTGTTCAGTGCAAATCAGCTAACGTTATTGTTGTGTTCAGTCCTTTTGAGTCCAGGGCTGACTGGACCATAAATAAGGGAAATCAGCATCGTGTGCATACAATGGCATAACTTGATAAGTCCTCAGAAATTTGGCTGGATAGTTCTAGGAGGAAAGGACCGTTCTTTGTAGACCCTGAAGCTGTAAGGTCAAGATGTAGAACGGTCATACTGGCAGCTGTGATGTACTACAGGGAAGCTAAACCTCTAGGCTTCTCTGGTTTCTGCCTTCTATGAACACTTTTTGGACTATCCAAGTTACTTCTTTAATCATATAGTTTTGTTACTTTTAAGTTCTGAATGTGTGTGTGTGTGTGTGTGTGTGTGTGTGTGTGTGTGTGTGTTGGTTTTGTGTCCCTGTGTTGTTTAGGGTCCAGATAAGAAAACTGAAATTACTCTAGGTATCTCAAACAGATGAATTAATATAGGGGATTGGCTATACAGGTGATGAAAAAGCTGAAAAGTGATCGAAGGGATGTGGGATTCAAAATAGTCGGGAAGCTAGTCCCAGCCTTAGGAATGGAGAGAGAAAATTTTGCAAATAGATTATTTGGCATACGTTAGCAAAGTCCAGTACCTGGGGACATATGCTAAAAGCTGTAATCATAATAGATAGCCAGACAGGAACTGGGGTCAGGAAGAGAGGAACTTTCCTTCAGGAAGGAAGCTACAGAACAGGCACACACATGTCAGAGTTACCTGTGAAGCAGAGAGTCAAGGGGAGTATAGGAGCTCCCGCCCTTCTCATGTCCGTCAGCTTTGCATCCTTCAGCTTGGCTTCCCATGGGCCAAGCTGCCTGAAACCCAGAGAGCACCAGAGCCTGAGGAATGTCACCGCCTAAGAAATGGAGCTGAGATTTAAAAAGGCACAGGGCCAACAAGAGCTCAACCATACATGCTGCTCAGTGTCATCTCTGCTGTCTCCTGAGTGCTCCCTCTCTGGTAAAGTGTTATCATCGTGGTGTGTGTTAGTCCCTCAGTCATATTGGGCTCTTTGTGATCCCATGGTCTGTAGCCCACCAGGCTCCTCTGTCCATGGTATTCTCCAGGCAACACTACTGGAGTGGGTAGCTGTTCCCTTCTCCAGGGGATCTTTGCAACCAGAGGTTACTGTTCAGTGCAAATCAGCTAACGTTATTGTTGTGTTCAGTCCTTTTGAGTCCAGGGCTGACTGGACCATAAATAAGGGAAATCAGCATCGTGTGCATACAATGGCATAACTTGATAAGTCCTCAGAAATTTGGCTGGATAGTTCTAGGAGGAAAGGACCGTTCTTTGTAGACCCTGAAGCTGTAAGGTCAAGATGTAGAACGGTCATACTGGCAGCTGTGATGTACTACAGGGAAGCTAAACCTCTAGGCTTCTCTGGTTTCTGCCTTCTATGAACACTTTTTGGACTATCCAAGTTACTTCTTTAATCATATAGTTTTGTTACTTTTAAGTTCTGAATGTGTGTGTGTGTGTGTGTGTGTGTGTGTGTGTGTGTGTTGGTTTTGTGTCCCTGTGTTGTTTAGGGTCCAGATAAGAAAACTGAAATTACTCTAGGTATCTCAAACAGATGAATTAATATAGGGGATTGGCTATACAGGTGATGAAAAAGCTGAAAAGTGATCGAAGGGATGTGGGATTCAAAATAGTCGGGAAGCTAGTCCCAGCCTTAGGAATGGAGAGAGAAAATTTTGCAAATAGATTATTTGGCATACGTTAGCAAAGTCCAGTACCTGGGGACATATGCTAAAAGCTGTAATCATAATAGATAGCCAGACAGGAACTGGGGTCAGGAAGAGAGGAACTTTCCTTCAGGAAGGAAGCTACAGAACAGGCACACACATGTCAGAGTTACCTGTGAAGCAGAGAGTCAAGGGGAGTATAGGAGCTCCCGCCCTTCTCATGTCCGTCAGCTTTGCATCCTTCAGCTTGGCTTCCCATGGGCCAAGCTGCCTGAAACCCAGAGAGCACCAGAGCCTGAGGAATGTCACCGCCTAAGAAATGGAGCTGAGATTTAAAAAGGCACAGGGCCAACAAGAGCTCAACCATACATGCTGCTCAGTGTCATCTCTGCTGTCTCCTGAGTGCTCCCTCTCTGGTAAAGTGTTATCATCGTGGTGTGTGTTAGTCCCTCAGTCATATTGGGCTCTTTGTGATCCCATGGTCTGTAGCCCACCAGGCTCCTCTGTCCATGGTATTCTCCAGGCAACACTACTGGAGTGGGTAGCTGTTCCCTTCTCCAGGGGATCTTTGCAACCAGAGGATTGAACCTGGGTTTCCTGCATTGCAGGCAGATTCTTTACTGTCTGAGCCACCAGAAAGGCATGTATTATTGCTTCTGTTTGGGGTGTGATTCTCTCTATAAAGGCAGGAGCTATGCAAAGAGGGCTACTGAAATTCATTAGTCAAATTCAAGAGAACAGGCTTAAAAATAAAAAGGATTACTTTTAAACTCATAGAATTCTACAGCTCGTGTCTGATGTTTTCCACCTACAACCTGATGACTCAAATGATTTGTGGAGGGTTTTGTTTCAGCCAGTCTTGGTGACTGATGTGGTCATTGCCTTCTCTACTGAGTCTAGAGGGACAGGCTAGCAGGAGGCTGGCTGTGAACTGAACAAGAAAGCTTTGCACTTGAACAGGATTTTTTTTGCACCCTTTTTTGAAAATGTTAATTATGATTTAAATTTTAGTTATTTATTTTTGGCTGTGTTGGGTGTTCATCGCTGCAGGGGCTTTTTTCTCTAGTTGTGGTGAAAGGGGCTACTGCTTAGTTACAGTGCCTGTGGGCTTCTCACTGTAGTGCCTTCTCTTGTTGGCAAGTGCTGGTTGTAGGCGCTCAGGTTTCAGTAGTTGTGGCTCCCAGGCTCTAGAGCATTGGCTCAGTAGTTGTGGCTCATAGGCTTAGTTTCTCTGAGGCATGTGGGATCCTCCCAGATCAGGGGTCAAATCCATATCTCCTGCATTGGCAGGCAGATTCTATACTACTGAGCCACTAGGGAAGCCCCTCACTTTGCATCCTTAGTCTCAAGGGTATTTTGAATAGTACTGAAATAAATGTTTTCACACAGCCTGTCTTGGTTGATGGATTCTGTATTTTGGATATGTTACGATGTTATGTACCTAGTGTGCGATCTGGTTGATCTGGTGTGTGTGTGTGTGTGTGTGTATGTGTGTGTGTGTGTATTAATCCCATCTAGATTAAAATATCAAAGCAATTGAAAATCCCAGTCAGTTCTCACATTGTAAAAGGTAATTTTAGTAGATCTATGCAGTGTCAGAAATTGTATCTTTTTGTAGGCTGTTACTTTATGGCACAGCTTTTGGCATTTCCTCTACGTCATGGCAGAGAGGTAGATTTCAACAGGACTGATCATTGATATCCTGCTGTTGCTGGACACGAGCTAGTAAAGTGAGCTAAATGTCTTCAACATCTGGAAACCCTAAAGGAACTCCTTCCAAGCCTAGTATTAACTCATCCTGACACTTGTTTCTTTGTTCACACTTTGCCTCAGGGAGTTCACCCACGGTATATTTATTTTTAAACCAGTCCTTGTAAGAGTCCTTGTAAGAGCTATCACCTTATTGACAATTCAGAGACTTACAGGGCTGGTCTTGGGCTGAAAATATCCCTGGATGCCCATGGAGACTGGGACTGCATAGCTGTGAACTCCATTGTTTGTAACATCACAGGCTGCATTTCACATATTTGTCTCTGAGGTCATCCCTTTGTTGGAAAAATATTATCTTTCTTGCCATTTCTAGGTGGAATCAGTCTAGCCATATGGATGTAGGCTTAGCCTATTTTGGAAGAACCTTTGGAGGTTCCCCAGTGCTCCACACTTTTGCCTCACCATCATTTCCTGACTTTGGGGTCCTGTAGAAAACCTATGTTTTAGCTTCCATTCCTTTGAGAGTGTGAGGCATGTAGGGCTGGATACTGGTGGTGTATCTGCCAGGCCCATGTTAAGCCTTTTCCTCTGAGAAGTGTCCCTTTCCACACACAGAGGATTGAACCTCAGGCAGCCATGTTTCTACAGCTTGATGTTATCCACATGAACTGTGCCAGAGTGGTCGGTCACATGACCCATTTAGGGCCAGTGGGTTTCTCTGTCCCTAGATTTACAACTGTGACTGGAATTCAGGGTGGTCTGGTACCTTGAACTAAGGCGATTTTATCTAGTAACGTGTTAGGTAGCCATTCTGGCCAAGGGCAAGTTGTTGAGGGATGCCATAAAAAGAGAGGGAAGAACAAAGAAGATAAAAGAGACAAAAGCCAAAAGATGTGAAAGTGTTGCCTGGTAAATCCATTATCTTTTACTGTACTATAAATCACCGCCAAATGGCCAGCATTTATTAGCTCACATAGTTTCTAGGTTCAGGAATCTGATACTGGCTGATCTGGGTATTTGTGTCTCAGGATCCCTCATGAATGTGCTGTCAAGTTGTCAGCTGGGACTGGAGAATGCACCTTCAAACTCACTCGTGTAGCTGTTGGCAGGAGAGTTCTGGTCCTTGTCATGTGACCCACTCCATTGGGTTGCTTATTTGACATAGTAACTGATCCCCTCCCAGAGGGAGAGCACCCAAGATAGCTGTTATCATTACTATTAGTCGCTCTTTTGTGACCTCATGGACTGTAGCCTGCCAGGCTTCTCTGTTCATGGGATTCTCCGGGCAAGACTATTGGAGTGGGTTGTCATTCCCTTCTCCAAGGGAACTTCCTGACTCAGGGATCGAACCTATGTCTATTACACTGCAGGCAGATTCTTTATTGCTGAGCCACCAGGGTAGCCTCATTTTGGGCCTTAATTCTCCTTCTCTAGAGTGTGTGCTAAGACCTGGTGCCTCTTTTAAAGAAACACATATGAAAAGGGAAAAAACAGTAACACTACAGTGGAGAAATATGGTAGATACCAGCTTAGTCAAGCAATCTAGGTTGACATTACTAATATCAATCATGTTGATACCATATATTCCTGATGTGGTATAATGAGAAGCTTATCTCACCTTGTTGTATTCTTATCCCAAATCCATAACCCTCCCCACTCCCAGACTAGTTCTGAGAAGACAGTAGGTAGATTCAAATTGAGGGACATTCTGCAAGATACCTGACCAGTCCTCTTCAAAAGTTACAAGGTCTTAAAAAAAGGGACTGATAAACTGTCACAGACTTTAGATTAAGGATAGTAGATGAATAAATCTAATATGGTATCCTGAATTAGATCCTGGAACCACAAAAGAATATTAGTAGGAAAACTGGGAAAGTCTGAAAGAAGTGTATGGTTTAATAAACTTAATAGATGTAATAGTATTGTACCAATGTTAATTACTTAGTTTTGACAGATATATCCAAAAAAAGCTGAGTGAATGCAATATGGTGAGTACATCAAAAATTCCCAAATTATCTTTTACTGTACTATAAATCACCGCCAAATGGCCAGCATTTATTAGCTCACATAGTTTCTAGGTTCAGGAATCTGATACTGGCTGATCTGGGTATTTGTGTCTCAGGATCCCTCATGAATGTGCTGTCAAGTTGTCAGCTGGGACTGGAGAATGCACCTTCAAACTCACTCGTGTAGCTGTTGGCAGGAGAGTTCTGGTCCTTGTCATGTGACCCACTCCATTGGGTTGCTTATTTGACATAGTAACTGATCCCTCCCAGGGGGAGAGCACCCAAGATAGCAGTTATCATTACTATTAGTCGCCCTTTTGTGACCTCATGGACTGTAGCCTGCCAGGCTTCTCTGTTCATGGGATTCTCCGGGCAAGACTATTGGAGTGGGTTGTCATTCCCTTCTCCAAGGGAACTTCCTGACTCAGGGATCGAACCTATGTCTATTACACTGCAGGCAGATTCTTTATTGCTGAGCCACCAGGGTAGCCTCATTTTGGGCCTTAATTCTCCTTCTCTAGAGTGTGTGCTAAGACCTGGTGCCTCTTTTAAAGAAACACATATGAAAAGGGAAAAAACAGTAACACTACAGTGGAGAAATATGGTAGATACCAGCTTAGTCAAGCAATCTAGGTTGACATTACTAATATCAATCATGTTGATACCATATATTCCTGATGTGGTATAATGAGAAGCTTATCTCACCTTGTTGTATTCTTATCCCAAATCCATAACCCTCCCCACTCCCAGACTAGTTCTGAGAAGACAGTAGGTAGATTCAAATTGAGGGACATTCTGCAAGATACCTGACCAGTCCTCTTCAAAAGTTACAAGGTCTTAAAAAAAGGGACTGATAAACTGTCACAGACTTTAGATTAAGGATAGTAGATGAATAAATCTAATATGGTATCCTGAATTAGATCCTGGAACCACAAAAGAATATTAGTAGGAAAACTGGGAAAGTCTGAAAGAAGTGTATGGTTTAATAAACTTAATAGATGTAATAGTATTGTACCAATGTTAATTACTTAGTTTTGACAGATATATCACAGCTGTGTGAGTAACATAAAAGGAAGCTGAGTGAATGCAATATGGAAATACTGAGTACTATCTAAAATTAAAAAAAAAAAAAAAAAAACTAAAAAAATTCTCCAAGACCAACCCACCAAATAAAAAATAAGCAAAGTGACAAGCCTTGAGTGCTACCATATCTTTTAGGAAAGGAGTCTAGGTTGTATTCATATGTGGGTGGATGAAATAGTTCGTGAAGGCTTCTTGGAGGGAAAAGGGGGCTGGTTGCTTACAAAACAGAGTGAAAATATAGCTGTAGCATCATGAAATGCTCAGATAACTTCTAATAGAATTGTACAAGCTCAGTAAAATGGCATGGATGTGGTGGTAGTGCATCAGGGGAGAGCAACAATGGCATAAAATTGCTAGAGAAATAGCCCTAGACATTTTGGTGATACAGCATTGACTTTCTGTAGGCGATTGTAATGTGAAGGGATGACTCATATCATGATGCTGGGAAAGACTGAGGACGGGATGAGAAGGGGACAATAGAGGATGAGCTGGTTTGATGCCATTACTGACTAAATGGACATGAGTTTGAGCAAACTCTGGGAGACAGTGAAGGACAGGCAAGCCTGGTGTGCTGCAGTCCATGGAGTCAAAGAGTTGGGCACGACTGACAAACTGAACAACAGCAGGAGATGGCAGTAGTCACTTTGGATTGCCATAGGAAAATATAGACTGGGTGGTTTAAAGAACAGAAATTTATTTCTCATAGTTCTGAAGACTGGGAAGTTCAAGATCAGGGTGCCGGCATGGTTGGGTTCTAATGATCATTGTCCTCCTGGCTTGCAGACAGCTGCCTTTCTGTGCCCTCATGTAGTGGACAGAGGTGGAGAGAGAGCTATTTGGCATGTCTTCCCAGAAGGGTGCTTATCCCATCACGAGGCCTGCACCCTCAGAACCTCATCTAAACCTAGTTACCTCCCAAAGGCCCTATCTCAGATGTACATTCCATAGCATCAGGGAATCAACATATGAATTTGAAGTGGGAAAAGGCCACAAACACTCAGTCCATAACAGGGATCTTTTATGCTCCATGTCCATCATGGGTTGGAGCTGAGTTAATTACTTAGTTTTGACAGATATATCACAGCTGTGTGAGTAACATAAAAGGAAGCTGAGTGAATGCAATATGGAAATACTGAGTACTATCTAAAATTAAAAAAAAAAAAAAAAAACTAAAAAAATTCTCCAAGACCAACCCACCAAATAAAAAATAAGCAAAGTGACAAGCCTTGAGTGCTACCATATCTTTTAGGAAAGGAGTCTAGGTTGTATTCATATGTGGGTGGATGAAATAGTTCGTGAAGGCTTCTTGGAGGGAAAAGGGGGCTGGTTGCTTACAAAACAGAGTGAAAATATAGCTGTAGCATCATGAAATGCTCAGATAACTTCTAATAGAATTGTACAAGCTCAGTAAAATGGCATGGATGTGGTGGTAGTGCATCAGGGGAGAGCAACAATGGCATAAAATTGCTAGAGAAATAGCCCTAGACATTTTGGTGATACAGCATTGACTTTCTGTAGGCGATTGTAATGTGAAGGGATGACTCATATCATGATGCTGGGAAAGACTGAGGACGGGATGAGAAGGGGACAATAGAGGATGAGCTGGTTTGATGCCATTACTGACTAAATGGACATGAGTTTGAGCAAACTCTGGGAGACAGTGAAGGACAGGCAAGCCTGGTGTGCTGCAGTCCATGGAGTCAAAGAGTTGGGCACGACTGACAAACTGAACAACAGCAGGAGATGGCAGTAGTCACTTTGGATTGCCATAGGAAAATATAGACTGGGTGGTTTAAAGAACAGAAATTTATTTCTCATAGTTCTGAAGACTGGGAAGTTCAAGATCAGGGTGCCGGCATGGTTGGGTTCTAATGATCATTGTCCTCCTGGCTTGCAGACAGCTGCCTTTCTGTGCCCTCATGTAGTGGACAGAGGTGGAGAGAGAGCTATTTGGCATGTCTTCCCAGAAGGGTGCTTATCCCATCACGAGGCCTGCACCCTCAGAACCTCATCTAAACCTAGTTACCTCCCAAAGGCCCTATCTCAGATGTACATTCCATAGCATCAGGGAATCAACATATGAATTTGAAGTGGGAAAAGGCCACAAACACTCAGTCCATAACAGGGATCTTTTATGCTCCATGTCCATCATGGGTTGGAGCTGAGAGGAGGCTGTGTTCTTGTCAACCTCATTTGGGGACCCAGGCTATAAGGAGTGTCTACCAGCAGTGATTGCTGTAGATAACGGAAGAGAATGTGACAAATCACTCACCATTCAAGGCTTCTGCCTGGAGGTGACGTGACTTGCTTTCATTCACATTTATTTGGCCAAAGTAAGACAACATGGCCCAGTCTAACTTCAAGGGTGTGGGACATTCAATGTTGCCATGTGCCCGGAAGGAGGAAAATGGAAAACAGATAGGTGAATAGTACTGAGGGTCACCGAGGAGTCCGTGGCAGAGTACCCATGGGATGTCACTGTCCCTCTGCCTTCTCATCCTGTTTCCTCATTTGTACTTCCTTCCTTCTCATCTTTCTTACCTGTATGTCTTTTTCATCCTTTTTTCTCCATTTCTTTTCCCATATTCCCTTTCCTTAAGCAATTATTTTATAATCACAAAGTGATATATTTAAGCTGCAAAAATGTAAATAACACTGAAACATTTATTTATTTGTTTATTTATTTATTTCTGTGTGAATGTGTGTTTTCTTTTTTTTTTAAACCTTTATTTTGCTTTTAACTTTTACAGAGTTTTGTTGTTTACAGATATGTATGTTCCCAGATTAGTTATATGTATATCCCCTCAAATAACACTGAAACATTTAAAGGAATGCTTTTTTGTTTTCCTCTGCCAGAGATGACCAGTCTTAACAGTTAGAATGGGAAACCTAATTCTGGATCATGTTTTTTTTTACACAACAGAATTATAAATATTACGGTACATTTTAAGATGACAAAAGTAAGATTACACAGTACATAGCATTTTGTGAAGTGTACAGTATATCTTAGGCAATTCACCTTATTTTTAAGTCAAGAAAAAAAGACAATGACTACACAACGGTAACAGCAATCTTTTGTTGAATAGCTGGGTTGTGTACCCCACTGTTTTAGGAATAGAGTTCTCACCATGAATCAAGATCCTGTTTCTGTTCTTAAGATTGTTATATTCTATTGAGGAGAGACCTGTGCCTGATCCTGGCTCTGTCACCAATAACTGTGGCACCTTAAGCCATGTGTCTTGGCATTATTGGGCCTGTGTGTGTTTGTGTGTATGTTTGTGTCTTTTAAACAGCAAAAAAAACCCACCAAAAATCAAGAAGTGCACGCATGTTATCACTATGCCCATGAATCTGATTCTAACTGTGGTAGGACTTGTGTGTCTGTTGCTGCAAACAATAGACACTGGCTATCATGATCTAAAGCAAAAAGGAGTTAATTGAAAGAATATTGTGAGACTGCCAGAAGAAAGAGTTAAACAATCTTGAGAAGGGCGGGAACTAGGGCTCCTTGGGAAATCTCTATAGCAGGAATCCATGAGTCGATTTTGTCGGGTATTGGTATTGGATGATTCAGCCCCAATGGTTTTCCCTCCTGGGGTTTCTGTAGGAGATTCAGCTTTCTGGATGAGTACCCATGGGATGTCACTGTCCCTCTGCCTTCTCATCCTGTTTCCTCATTTGTACTTCCTTCCTTCTCATCTTTCTTACCTGTATGTCTTTTTCATCCTTTTTTCTCCATTTCTTTTCCCATATTCCCTTTCCTTAAGCAATTATTTTATAATCACAAAGTGATATATTTAAGCTGCAAAAATGTAAATAACACTGAAACATTTATTTATTTGTTTATTTATTTATTTCTGTGTGAATGTGTGTTTTCTTTTTTTTTTAAACCTTTATTTTGCTTTTAACTTTTACAGAGTTTTGTTGTTTACAGATATGTATGTTCCCAGATTAGTTATATGTATATCCCCTCAAATAACACTGAAACATTTAAAGGAATGCTTTTTTGTTTTCCTCTGCCAGAGATGACCAGTCTTAACAGTTAGAATGGGAAACCTAATTCTGGATCATGTTTTTTTTTACACAACAGAATTATAAATATTACGGTACATTTTAAGATGACAAAAGTAAGATTACACAGTACATAGCATTTTGTGAAGTGTACAGTATATCTTAGGCAATTCACCTTATTTTTAAGTCAAGAAAAGACAATGACTACACAACGGTAACAGCAATCTTTTGTTGAATAGCTGGGTTGTGTACCCCACTGTTTTAGGAATAGAGTTCTCACCATGAATCAAGATCCTGTTTCTGTTCTTAAGATTGTTATATTCTATTGAGGAGAGACCTGTGCCTGATCCTGGCTCTGTCACCAATAACTGTGGCACCTTAAGCCATGTGTCTTGGCATTATTGGGCCTGTGTGTGTTTGTGTGTATGTTTGTGTCTTTTAAACAGCAAAAAAAACCCACCAAAAATCAAGAAGTGCACGCATGTTATCACTATGCCCATGAATCTGATTCTAACTGTGGTAGGACTTGTGTGTCTGTTGCTGCAAACAATAGACACTGGCTATCATGATCTAAAGCAAAAAGGAGTTAATTGAAAGAATATTGTGAGACTGCCAGAAGAAAGAGTTAAACAATCTTGAGAAGGGCGGGAACTAGGGCTCCTTGGGAAATCTCTATAGCAGGAATCCATGAGTCGATTTTGTCGGGTATTGGTATTGGATGATTCAGCCCCAATGGTTTTCCCTCCTGGGGTTTCTGTAGGAGATTCAGCTTTCTGGATGAGAGAAGCTTTGTGGTCTAGCTTGGTCAGCAGTTGACCAGAGGGAGCTGGGTCCTATTGATTGGCAGATGCACCACCTGTGATGGAGCTGGGGCAGTTCCCCAGAGGGAAAGGGAGGTGCTCCTAAGAGAAGAAGGGAAAAGGAAGGAAGGCTGCCTCAGTCAAAAAACTGATCTTCACTGCACTAAGTTCCTTCTTTTCCCCCCATCTGTTCTCTTTTTTTTAAAGTATAGTTGGTTTACAATATTGTATTAGTACTAGTTTTAGATGTACAGTAAGTGGTTCAGATTCTTTTCCCCTATAAGTTATTACATGATACTGAATATAGTTCCTGTGCTCTACTGTAGGACCTTATTGGTTGTATATTTTATGTATAGTAGTATGTATATGTTAATCTCAGATTCCAAGTTTATCCCCCCTCCCTTTCTACTTTGGTAATCATAAGTTTGTTTTATCTGTCTCTGAGTCTATTTCTGCTTTGTAAATGAGTTCATTTGTGTGTTTTTTTACAATTCCACATGTAAGTGCTATCCTATGTTATTTGTCTTTTTCTGACTCACTTCACTTTAGTATGATCATCTCTAGGTCCATCCATGTTGCTACAAATGGCATTATTTCATTCCTTTTTTTTTGGGGGGGGGCCACTTCTATTGGTCTTTCATTTATTTATCTTTGTTCTTTGGCCTGTGTGGGCCTCCCATCGCAGTGGCCTCTCTCGTGTCTTGGCATTATTGGGCCTGTGTGTGTTTGTGTGTATGTTTGTGTCTTTTAAACAGCAAAAACCCCCCACCAAAAATCAAGAAGTGCACGCATGTTATCACTATGCCCATGAATCTGATTCTAACTGTGGTAGGACTTGTGTGTCTGTTGCTGCAAACAATAGACACTGGCTATCATGATCTAAAGCAAAAAGGAGTTAATTGAAAGAATATTGTGAGACTGCCAGAAGAAAGAGTTAAACAATCTTGAGAAGGGCGGGAACTAGGGCTCCTTGGGAAATCTCTATAGCAGGAATCCATGAGTCGATTTTGTCGGGTATTGGTATTGGATGATTCAGCCCCAATGGTTTTCCCTCCTGGGGTTTCTGTAGGAGATTCAGCTTTCTGGATGAGAGAAGCTTTGTGGTCTAGCTTGGTCAGCAGTTGACCAGAGGGAGCTGGGTCCTATTGATTGGCAGATGCACCACCTGTGATGGAGCTGGGGCAGTTCCCCAGAGGGAAAGGGAGGTGCTCCTAAGAGAAGAAGGGAAAAGGAAGGAAGGCTGCCTCAGTCAAAAAACTGATCTTCACTGCACTAAGTTCCTTCTTTTCCCCCCATCTGTTCTCTTTTTTTTAAAGTATAGTTGGTTTACAATATTGTATTAGTACTAGTTTTAGATGTACAGTAAGTGGTTCAGATTCTTTTCCCCTATAAGTTATTACATGATACTGAATATAGTTCCTGTGCTCTACTGTAGGACCTTATTGGTTGTATATTTTATGTATAGTAGTATGTATATGTTAATCTCAGATTCCAAGTTTATCCCCCCTCCTTTCTACTTTGGTAATCATAAGTTTGTTTTATCTGTCTCTGAGTCTATTTCTGCTTTGTAAATGAGTTCATTTGTGTGTTTTTTTACAATTCCACATGTAAGTGCTATCCTATGTTATTTGTCTTTTTCTGACTCACTTCACTTTAGTATGATCATCTCTAGGTCCATCCATGTTGCTACAAATGGCATTATTTCATTCCTTTTTTTTTGGGGGGGGGCCACTTCTATTGGTCTTTCATTTATTTATCTTTGTTCTTTGGCCTGTGTGGGCCTCCCATCGCAGTGGCCTCTCTCGTTGCAGAGCTGTGGTTCTGGGCGCGTGTGCTCAAGAGCTCTTGCTCAGTAGTTGAACACATCGGTTCAGCCTCTCCGCGGCACGTGGGGTCATCCCAGGCCAGGGATTGAACCGGCGCCCCTTGCACTGCAAGGCGGTGTCCTTACCCACTGGACCACCATGGAAGCCCCCCCATTCTTTTTTTTTTTAATAATCTTTTTTAAACCTTTGTTTCTTTTTATTGATTTTTTATCCATTTATTTTCATCCGTCTTTATTCTCTGACCTGTGTGGGCCTCCTATCACAGTGGTCTCTCTCGTTGCAGAGCACTGGCTCTGGGCACAAGTGCTCCAGAGCCCTTGCATGTAGTTGGATACACCGGTCCAGCCACTCAGTGGCACTTGGGATCTACCCAGGCCAGGGATCGAACTGGTGCCCCTTGCACTGCAAGGTGGACTCTTTACCCACTGGACCACTAGGGAAGCCCCTTTTTTATTCTTAATGGCTGAACTGTTTCTATCTTTTTCTCTCTCATTTTCTACTTTGAATTTTCTGCTTTTCTTCTGCTGATCACAGTCTTAGATTTGGAAGTCAAGGACAGGCTTTGTGTAATGAGCTTGTTGGATTTCAGTGTCTGATTTCTACTTTGTTAATTCTGAGAACATGCTTTCTGCATAGATGTTTGAACAGTTGCACATTCACCTGTTTTTCAACACAAGGAGTCTCAGTAATATTACAATATTTCATGCCTTTCATGTTTTTCTGAACATCAAAGTTGCAAACTCCTAAATTTACTTACAGCACTGTTTATAACAGTGAAAAAAGGATACAGACAAAATGACCAAGAAGGGATTGATAAGGTAGTCATGCCATCTCTTGTACAGTCATTCCACAGAGTAACTCAACTCTGTTTTCTTCTTCTTTAATTATTATTTAATACTTGGACACTCTGAGAAGAATTGCAGGTTTCTTTTCTAGGAAAATATGTGTTTACTATACCTACGATTTCTCATAAATGTTTTGAGTATTTGCAAACCCAGTAAAAACTTACCTCTAAATCCAAAAGTTGTTATGAACAGCCAACCACTTTATATACTCTTGATGTAATGGAATACTGTTAAGGCTTAGTCCTTATTATGAGTCTATTCTGAATATAAAAAGCTGTTTAAAATACACTGAGGAAAAATTAGTTATGAAAGATGAGAACTCTGTGTGTGTTTGCGGGTGTATGTGTGTGTAGTAACACTGGTGATAAGTTTAGACAGCTCTCCAGGCAAATACTAAGTATATTTCTCTCTGGTGGATCAATTATAGATCATTTTTTTCTTTTTGCTATTTTAGTCTTTTTATAGCCTTCTAAAATGAATGTATATTATTCAAAAAATCTTTTTAAAGGGAGTATAATAAAGAAAATATATGGTTCGTTCACTTACAACGTAGATTTTTCATGCTCTCTCGTTTTCAATGGCTCTTTCATTGATGATAGAAAAAATTGGGAAGAGTGGATAAAAGGTCCTATGCCATCCACTAAAGAGAATCCTAAGGGTTAAATCTGTACTTTATTACTTTTTCTCATTGCAGCCATTGTCATTCTTATTAGTGACCCACATAGCAAATTTAAAATAACCAATTTCCCTTTTGCTTTCAAGTCATATGTATGTATGTTGTTACAAAATAAGATGTTACAAAAATGTGTGATTTTAAAAGTGAAATTTTTTGTAATTCCTTCTTAAGCCCCAATAATGGCTCTTGATGGTTTAGTATATGTGCATCATTACACACACACATACACACACGCACACACAGTTTGTTTCTTAAGTAAAAATGGAATTGACATATTGTTTGCAATGTGATTTTTTCATGTAAAATTTATTTTGTACCTCTTTCTGTGTTTGCCTGTAGGGCTCGCTTGCATAGAATTCAGCTGTAAGAGTGCATCAAAGTTGCAAACTCCTAAATTTACTTACAGCACTGTTTATAACAGTGAAAAAAGGATACAGACAAAATGACCAAGAAGGGATTGATAAGGTAGTCATGCCATCTCTTGTACAGTCATTCCACAGAGTAACTCAACTCTGTTTTCTTCTTCTTTAATTATTATTTAATACTTGGACACTCTGAGAAGAATTGCAGGTTTCTTTTCTAGGAAAATATGTGTTTACTATACCTACGATTTCTCATAAATGTTTTGAGTATTTGCAAACCCAGTAAAAACTTACCTCTAAATCCAAAAGTTGTTATGAACAGCCAACCACTTTATATACTCTTGATGTAATGGAATACTGTTAAGGCTTAGTCCTTATTATGAGTCTATTCTGAATATAAAAAGCTGTTTAAAATACACTGAGGAAAAATTAGTTATGAAAGATGAGAACTCTGTGTGTGTTTGCGGGTGTATGTGTGTGTAGTAACACTGGTGATAAGTTTAGACAGCTCTCCAGGCAAATACTAAGTATATTTCTCTCTGGTGGATCAATTATAGATCATTTTTTTCTTTTTGCTATTTTAGTCTTTTTATAGCCTTCTAAAATGAATGTATATTATTCAAAAAATCTTTTTAAAGGGAGTATAATAAAGAAAATATATGGTTCGTTCACTTACAACGTAGATTTTCATGCTCTCTCGTTTTCAATGGCTCTTTCATTGATGATAGAAAAAATTGGGAAGAGTGGATAAAAGGTCCTATGCCATCCACTAAAGAGAATCCTAAGGGTTAAATCTGTACTTTATTACTTTTTCTCATTGCAGCCATTGTCATTCTTATTAGTGACCCACATAGCAAATTTAAAATAACCAATTTCCCTTTTGCTTTCAAGTCATATGTATGTATGTTGTTACAAAATAAGATGTTACAAAAATGTGTGATTTTAAAAGTGAAATTTTTTGTAATTCCTTCTTAAGCCCCAATAATGGCTCTTGATGGTTTAGTATATGTGCATCATTACACACACACATACACACACGCGCGCACGCACAGTTTGTTTCTTAAGTAAAAATGGAATTGACATATTGTTTGCAATGTGATTTTTTCATGTAAAATTTATTTTGTACCTCTTTCTGTGTTTGCCTGTAGGGCTCGCTTGCATAGAATTCAGCTGTAAGAGTGCATCATGATTTATCTACAGCCCCTGTGTGATGGACCCAGTTTTTCGAAATAATGAAAAGCATTTCAGTAAAAATTCCTGTGTATACATCTTCGTGCCTTTGTGAGAGTATCTCTGTAGTATAGATTCTTAGCAATGGAATTCTTATTCTTAATTTTCCCCCAGGTAACAGGTTTGCAGTCCCCATTGCTTAGTCAGTGTGTCTTACTGAGGCACTGGCAGAATACAAAGGCCTGTGCCTTTGTATTCAAGATTCCTGCTTGATCAAACAACATAATTTTTCTTGAGTCTGTAGGAGGTTGAAGTATATTTGCTTCCCTTTAACTGTCAGTCAGAGGAAAGTATATTCCAGGCAGGTGTATTTCTGCACACTATTCTTTCCTCTAGTCTCTATTTGATAGAGGCAGAGGAGTGTAGTGCCTATTTGAGATGATATGAAGAAAAAGAAAGGATGTCACTGGGGATGACCATGTTTACAGTGAAAAGAGAAAAGGATCATTCCAAAAACTTATTCAAGATATTTGGATTAGTAAAAACACTAACGGTAAATTTGGCCACAGAGGTGTCAAATGCTATTGATATTTACCCTCCCTTGTACCTGCAGAGAACTATCTCTAAATCAAAAAGTACCACTTTTCAAGCCCTATGGGTTCAGAATCTTCCCCACTACAACAAAAAGTGTTTATAAATACCAAACTGAAACATATCCACACAATGAGCTACTATACTGTAATAGAAATAGTTACACACAATATCATGTAAATGTATATTTAAAAAAAATGTGAAGTAGAAGAATCAAGACACAAAAAAATTCATCTCATGTGATTTCTGCATATTTGTGTATTGTCTATTCCAAAGCTTCTTGCTTTCATACAATAGAAAAATTATTTATCATTGCTCATCATTTTGTGAGTCAAAGATGTAGGAGTGCCTTGGAGCGTTTCTGGCTCAGAAGTTGTAGTTGGTGCCCTTTCAGGCTACAGTCTTCTGAAGACTTTGCTTGGGCTTGGAATCCACTTCTAATGCGGATCAATCACCAGGCTGGCGAGTGGGTGGGAGGCTTCAGTGCCTCCCTCGCATGGGCCTCTTCTAGTTTCCTCATGGTCCTCACAGATTGAACGATCTGAAATAACTAGGTAGAAGTTGCAGTGAACTGCCTTGATAGCCCTAGAGACTGGTCACACAAACCTGTCACACAAACTTCCCTGATTCAATGTAGGGAGACCATAACTATTGGGGGCCATCTTGGAAGCTGATGAGCCTAATCTCATTCATCTAAAGTCCCTAGATAGGCAGGAATAGACAGTATTGCTTAGGATGGCATATTTTGGTGTTAAAACTGTAGAAGAACAAAAGGAATGATTGCCATCAAAGTGGTTACCTCTCTGAGGGAAGAAGTTGTAGTGGACAAAGATCATTCTTTGTAAGAGAATACGTTTATGGCTTATGCACTTTTCCAAACTGTAATTAATTTCATAATTCCGAGAAGATACCTTAAAACAGAAAAAGAGAATTGACATTAGACACAAAGTATTCTGTTCTCTTTTATGCCTTAAATATGCATCAGTGGATTCCTAATAAAAGTTAACCAAGAGTTCGTATGAGTTCCAGACAATATAAAGAAGTGTCAGTCTCTCAGTTGTGTGTGACTATTTGTGACTCCATGGATTGTATAGCATAGCATGCCAGACTTCTCTGTCCATGGGATTTTTCCAGGCAAGAATACTGGAATGGTTTGGCATTTCAGAGTATTATATTGATTTTCTTATGTAATTTTTTTATTTCCTTATTTAATTTTAATTAACGCCAATTTGGTTCAATCACTGCATTTTTATATAAAATGAAATTGAGATTTAGAGTGTTTTAGGTATCTTACTTAAGGTCACATAGCTGGTTATTGGTGGAACCATATATCAAAGCCAGCCAGTGGCTCTTCTCATGCATAAAAGGTGAGACTATTTGTTGTTGTTGTTCAGTCACTAAGCTGTATCCACCTGTTTGCAGCAGGGACAGCCTTCCTGCCCTTCACTATCTCCTGGAGTTTGCTCATACTCATGTCCAGTGAGTTGATGATGCCATCCAACCATCTCATCCTCTGTCAGCCACTTCTCCTCCTGCCTCAGTCTCTCCCAGCATCAGGGTCTTTTCCACTGAGCTGGTTCTTTGCATCAGGTGGCCAAAGTATTGGAGCTTCAGCTTCAGCATTAGTCCTTCAAAGAGCATTCAGGGTTGATTCCTGTAGATTGATTGGTTTGAGCTGGGGTTCTTCTCATCACACAAACCTGTCACACAAACTTCCCTGATTCAATGTAGGGAGACCATAACTATTGGGGGCCATCTTGGAAGCTGATGAGCCTAATCTCATTCATCTAAAGTCCCTAGATAGGCAGGAATAGACAGTATTGCTTAGGATGGCATATTTTGGTGTTAAAACTGTAGAAGAACAAAAGGAATGATTGCCATCAAAGTGGTTACCTCTCTGAGGGAAGAAGTTGTAGTGGACAAAGATCATTCTTTGTAAGAGAATACGTTTATGGCTTATGCACTTTTCCAAACTGTAATTAATTTCATAATTCCGAGAAGATACCTTAAAACAGAAAAAGAGAATTGACATTAGACACAAAGTATTCTGTTCTCTTTTATGCCTTAAATATGCATCAGTGGATTCCTAATAAAAGTTAACCAAGAGTTCGTATGAGTTCCAGACAATATAAAGAAGTGTCAGTCTCTCAGTTGTGTGTGACTATTTGTGACTCCATGGATTGTATAGCATAGCATGCCAGACTTCTCTGTCCAGGGGATTTTTCCAGGCAAGAATACTGGAATGGTTTGGCATTTCAGAGTATTATATTGATTTTCTTATGTAATTTTTTTATTTCCTTATTTAATTTTAATTAACGCCAATTTGGTTCAATCACTGCATTTTTATATAAAATGAAATTGAGATTTAGAGTGTTTTAGGTATCTTACTTAAGGTCACATAGCTGGTTATTGGTGGAACCATATATCAAAGCCAGCCAGTGGCTCTTCTCATGCATAAAAGGTGAGACTATTTGTTGTTGTTGTTCAGTCACTAAGCTGTATCCACCTGTTTGCAGCAGGGACAGCCTTCCTGCCCTTCACTATCTCCTGGAGTTTGCTCATACTCATGTCCAGTGAGTTGATGATGCCATCCAACCATCTCATCCTCTGTCAGCCACTTCTCCTCCTGCCCTCAGTCTCTCCCAGCATCAGGGTCTTTTCCACTGAGCTGGTTCTTTGCATCAGGTGGCCAAAGTATTGGAGCTTCAGCTTCAGCATTAGTCCTTCCAAAGAGCATTCAGGGTTGATTCCCTGTAGGATTGATTGGTTTGATCTCTTTGCTGTGCAAGGGACTCTCAAGAGTCTTCCCCAGAACCACAGTTCGAAAGCATCAATTCTTTGGTGTACAGCCTTCTTTATAGGTCATCCATGTGTGACTTTATATCATATCCATACATGTCTACTGGTAAAACCATAGCTTTGACTATATGGACCTTTGTTGGCAAAGTAATGCCTCTGGTTTTTAATATGCTGTCTATATTTGCCATAGCTTTTCTTCCAAGGTGCAAGCGTCTTGTTAATTTCATAGCTGCAGTCACCATTTAGTATAAATGCAGTCACCATTTAAATGTATACTAATACATTTAAACCTGTTTTTGCTTAAGTTAAACAAACTTTGGAAATCCTTTGTGAATCAGTCAACCAGTCTTTGTTAGTATGTGAGTGGCACAGAGTACATACTACAAAGATATTTATTAAATAAATAAAGAAATAAAGATTTGTTTATTTTACTTACTTTATGAAAGTCTTGTGTGGAATATGTCATATACTAACTACTAGTCTATGTGTTTTACAAGTGTTAATTCCTTTGTGGAATTAATATTCATTATTACTAATCCGTTTTCTCATCTCTGAGAAATAAGCCCCTGGGAACCTTCTCTTCATCATGTACTCCTAGGCCAGAAGTTTTCTTTTTTTCTTTTTTTTTTTTTCTCCAGCTACTTGGCCTTTGATCCCTGGGGCTTGATATTTTCACATACAACTTTCACAAATCAATTCAACAGCAGTGCATGGAGTCCTTACTTCTTACTGGGTTCTAGGAAGAAATAAAAACAAAGATATTTCTATCTGCAACCTGACAAATGAGTCCTTGTCTTTGAAAACTTCTTGACAGTGTTTTGTGTGAACTTGGTTGGGAACATCAGATCCCTTGAGGTTTCCTCCTGCAACCTTCACGACAGGAAATGTGCGTGTATCTTGGCTTATTTCAGTTTCTGATTTTAGTTCCTCTAATAAGTGCTAAATATGATTCATTCGGTTATTTTCCAGCATGATACATTTTTTTTTGCTCCAAATCTCCCACTGGCAAGTCTAAACGTGTCTGCTTGTTGCTCTGATGAAGAGATCTCAGCTTCCTTATCAGCAATGCCACTGGGATACAGACTAAATTCTGCTTTGATAAATCAGTTCAGACTAAGATAGAAAATGAATGATGGAGAAGAAATCAGTTATTTTGTTCCATCAATATTTGTACAAATGGACACTGTGGGAAACTTATTAAAAGTTCTAATTTCATTTGCAGTACCCTTGTTGTCATTACAAAAAGGAGGAACAATGTGAGTTTGTTAGAGAACGTATTTTCTTTTACGTGATTGCTAATCCATTCATTTATTCAGTCAATCCAGTTCAGTTCAGTCGCTCAGTCTTGTCTGACTCTTTGCGACTCGTGAACTGCAGTATGCCAGGCTTCCCTGTCCTTCAGCCTCTCCCAGAGCTTGCTCAAACTTATGTCCATTGACTTTGTGATGTCATCCAACCATCTAGTCCTCTATCGTCCCCTTCTCCTTTTGCCTTCTATTCATTCAGTAGACAGTTACTAAACATCCACTGAGGACTTGGTTCCAGCCTTCTGGGAGCTCACAGTCTGGGCAGGGAGAGGAGGTGTATTGGGGGTGTGCATGTGATGGGGGGCAGCGGTGGTGGTGGTGATGGTGGTTGTGGTGGAGTCAGGGGTTGTGGTTGGTGGGAGCTGTGTGCAGAAAGTTAAGCATATGACTCCAGTACTGAGTACTGCAGATAGTATGTCTAGGAAACCTAAGGATGGGGCCCTTCAACCAGTCTGGAAACTTGGTGAAGGTTGGCAGGATAGAGCAAGGCTTCCTGGAGAAGGTAGCATTTCAGCTGTGTCTGAAAGGAGTGTGTTGAGTAAAAAGGGGAGAGAAAGGCACTCTGGACAGAAATAGCCTGGCATATTCCAGGAGCTTCAGCAGTTTGGGGTCACCGGAGTTACTTAATATGGAAGTCAGGGAGTGATCTTAGAGGACATTGAGAGGGTAGGAGGAGCCAGGACATAGAGAGCTAGCTCTCCAATGTCAAAGAGCCTGGTCATTACTCAGGAGCAGTAGGATCCTAAAATTTTAAAATAAGGAAAAGGCAAGATGACATTTGTGTCTTAGAAAGATTCCTCTTCAAAACTTCAAAAGCATGCCAATTGTGGATGGGAGCAAAGATTTAGTTACTAGGATAGGAGTGAAATTACCTGTAATAGTGAAAAACTGAAAACAATCTAATGGTCCAGCAATACAGAGGTTAGAAAAAATACGAACTAGTAAATTTACTGAATGGAAAGTGTATTTTAAAAACGTTAGAATGATGTTGTAGGCAAGGAAGACTACTCATAATATTGCATGAAAGGGAAAAGTACATGATGAAATGATGTATTCAATATGATATCCTTCTGAATATCTTTTGAAATTACATACATGATAATATACATGGTGGTGGGGGTTTAGTCACTAAGTCCCGTCCGACTCTTGCACCCCTGTGGCCTGCTTCGCCTCTCCACTCGTGAACTGCAGTATGCCAGGCTTCCCTGTCCTTCAGCCTCTCCCAGAGCTTGCTCAAACTTATGTCCATTGACTTTGTGATGTCATCCAACCATCTAGTCCTCTATCGTCCCCTTCTCCTTTTGCCTTCTATTCATTCAGTAGACAGTTACTAAACATCCACTGAGGACTTGGTTCCAGCCTTCTGGGAGCTCACAGTCTGGGCAGGGAGAGGAGGTGTATTGGGGGTGTGCATGTGATGGGGGGCAGCGGTGGTGGTGGTGATGGTGGTTGTGGTGGAGTCAGGGGTTGTGGTTGGTGGGAGCTGTGTGCAGAAAGTTAAGCATATGACTCCAGTACTGAGTACTGCAGATAGTATGTCTAGGAAACCTAAGGATGGGGCCCTTCAACCAGTCTGGAAACTTGGTGAAGGTTGGCAGGATAGAGCAAGGCTTCCTGGAGAAGGTAGCATTTCAGCTGTGTCTGAAAGGAGTGTGTTGAGTAAAAAGGGGAGAGAAAGGCACTCTGGACAGAAATAGCCTGGCATATTCCAGGAGCTTCAGCAGTTTGGGGTCACCGGAGTTACTTAATATGGAAGTCAGGGAGTGATCTTAGAGGACATTGAGAGGGTAGGAGGAGCCAGGACATAGAGAGCTAGCTCTCCAATGTCAAAGAGCCTGGTCATTACTCAGGAGCAGTAGGATCCTAAAATTTTAAAATAAGGAAAAGGCAAGATGACATTTGTGTCTTAGAAAGATTCCTCTTCAAAACTTCAAAAGCATGCCAATTGTGGATGGGAGCAAAGATTTAGTTACTAGGATAGGAGTGAAATTACCTGTAATAGTGAAAAACTGAAAACAATCTAATGGTCCAGCAATACAGAGGTTAGAAAAAATACGAACTAGTAAATTTACTGAATGGAAAGTGTATTTTAAAAACGTTAGAATGATGTTGTAGGCAAGGAAGACTACTCATAATATTGCATGAAAGGGAAAAGTACATGATGAAATGATGTATTCAATATGATATCCTTCTGAATATCTTTTGAAATTACATACATGATAATATACATGGTGGTGGGGGTTTAGTCACTAAGTCCCGTCCGACTCTTGCACCCCTGTGGCCTGGGGCCTTCCAGGCTCTTCTGTCTGTCGGTTTTCCCAGGCAAGTGGTAAGCCATTTCCTTCTCTAGGAGATCTTCCTGAGCCAGGGATCAAACTCAGATCTCCTGCACTGCAAGCAGATTCTTTACCACTGAGCTATCAGGGAAGTGGTGTACTCTTGCCGGGGGAATTCCATGGAAAGAAGAGCTGGGCAGGCTACAGATCATTGCATCACAAAGAACTGGGCACAACTGAGTGGTATACATACCTAGGTACAAGTATCTCTGGAAGGTGGTATTATGGATGTTTTTCTGCATTTTCAAATGAAAGCAATTATTTTTCTATAAGAAGGTAACTCTGTTTAAAATATTTTATATATTTTAAGCCAGTAAGTTCACTTTGGTAGCTACTTATAAGAATTCAGAGAAGCAAGAATGCCACCTTTGGAGTGTATCTCTGTGCTATTTTATCTTGGGGAATGTCTGGTGTTCTCCTTCTTACTTGAATTCCTGTGGCTGAAGATACCTTGGAACAAGAATGATTTACTGATTGCTCTACACTGGGTCAAAGTCCACACAAGGGCCAAACCGCTCTTCCTGTACTGCAGTGATAGCTGTTGGGTGATGGGGCTTTGGGGCTCATGAGCTACAAAAGGCATTTCTTTTTGAAAAATAATTAACTTTTTTCTAATTAAAAAATTGAAGTATAATTGATGTATAGAGTGTTTGATTCATTTCAGGAGTATAACATAATGATTAAAAAATTTTAGAGATTATATTCCATTTCAAGTTGTTGGTTCTATTCCCTATCAAAGGCGCTTCTTTGTTTTGAATTTCTCTTAGGCTACATTTTAGTCTCCTCTGAATCCTCTTTCCAGCTAGACCTTGACTTTTGGACTTCCACTTGCATTGACCAGTTTTTGCAAGAATCCTGTCAAGTCAGTTTAGCCAGCATCCCCCCACCCCATTATCTGATCACTTTCTTCATCCCCACCTCCCTCCAGGAAATACTTGATTACCTTAGCCTGCCTTCAGCAAAAATCCTGTTAGGTCGGTTTATGCAAAGACCTACACTACCCTCTGGGTAATTTTCTCCCCACTGACCACTTTCCATGCCCCAATATGCATTCTGTTCCTTGGATATACATCCCTAACTTTTCCTTGTTGTGTTTGAAGTTGAGCCAAATTTGTTTCCTCTGCTGCAAAACCCCACCCATTGCAGTTGTTTCTACGCCTATACAGTAGTCCCCCCAAATCAGGTTGGGCTTATTGTTCTCTAATAAGTATCAGAATAATTTTTGTTTAACAACTCTTAATAAGGTAAAACACTCCCCAAACTCCTTGTCCAGCTCTTAATCCTGGTGCCTTTAGTTGTTCCACGACAATCAGTTATTTCTTGAGACTCATCAGATTTCCTTTCCTAAATTCATTTACATCACCCTTCATACCTCAGCCAGCCCTTTCCTAATCCATTTATGTCACAATTTATATTCAGATTTAAGCTTCACAAATTCTGTATTGGATTATTTATTAATCATCTTCATTCAAATCAGAACTCAGATAAAGTCTACAAAATGTATTTGAGTGATATGTCTCTTTTTTCCCCCCAAATCATTTTTAAAATGAGATTTGCCTAATATGTCTTTTAAATCTTTAACAGTCTATAGCAGTTCCTTCTTCCCCTTTATTTCATGCTATTTGGGGTTTTTTGGGGAAGATTTCTCAATGTCTGGTAGATTTCTCAATTTCTGAATCCTCATGGTATTATTAACATATTTCTCTTTCATTTTGTCGCCCTGTGCATTTCATATTTTATCCATAGATATCTTTCTCCCTTCCTTTCTTTCTTCTCTCTCTTCATATTTTATCCATAGATATCTTTCTCCCTTTCTTTCTTCTCTCTCTTCATATTTTATCCATAGATATCTTTCTCCCTTCCTTTCTTCTCTCTCTTCTTCCTTCCTTTTCTCTCCCTCTCTTTCTTTCCCCTTCCTTTCTTTTCTCCGCCCTCCCTTCTTTCTTTCTTTGGTAGCTTACTCACTTCCAAGAATTCATGTCTTTTATGCTATCAGTGTTTGCATCTTTTCCAGACACTTGTAGGATTTACTTATCACTTTATTTATCCATGAAATTGTTTTCATTCCTATTTCTGAAAAGGCAGGGACCCTATCCTGAGTACAGGGGGTACAGGTGACTGCTCATAAGTGCTGTTTTTCCCATATCCAACACATAATGTGGCTCACATGGACTAGGTGCTCCATAAATAGTTGTTGAGATAAATGAATATAAAAGTATAAATCACATACCAGTTATCTGCTGCCTAGCATTTGTTGCCTTGGGTGTGGTTTCTCTTTGTGCTACAAACCTTGACTCAACTTGTGAACTTTGAGCCTCTTGAGGGGAGGGAGGAAGTCAGATATATTCTTGTAGTCTGGGTATCTAACACAATGCAGTTCAACTCTTAATAAGGTAAAACACTCCCCAAACTCCTTGTCCAGCTCTTAATCCTGGTGCCTTTAGTTGTTCCACGACAATCAGTTATTTCTTGAGACTCATCAGATTTCCTTTCCTAAATTCATTTACATCACCCTTCATACCTCAGCCAGCCCTTTCCTAATCCATTTATGTCACAATTTATATTCAGATTTAAGCTTCACAAATTCTGTATTGGATTATTTATTAATCATCTTCATTCAAATCAGAACTCAGATAAAGTCTACAAAATGTATTTGAGTGATATGTCTCTTTTTTCCCCCCAAATCATTTTTAAAATGAGATTTGCCTAATATGTCTTTTAAATCTTTAACAGTCTATAGCAGTTCCTTCTTCCCCTTTATTTCATGCTATTTGGGGTTTTTTGGGGAAGATTTCTCAATGTCTGGTAGATTTCTCAATTTCTGAATCCTCATGGTATTATTAACATATTTCTCTTTCATTTTGTCGCCCTGTGCATTTCATATTTTATCCATAGATATCTTTCTCCCTTCCTTTCTTTCTTCTCTCTTTTCATATTTTATCCATAGATATCTTTCTCCCTTTCTTTCTTCTCTCTCTTCATATTTTATCCATAGATATCTTTCTCCCTTCCTTTCTTCTCTCTCTTCTTCCTTCCTTTTCTCTCCCTCTCTTTCTTTCCCCTTCCTTTCTTTTCTCCGCCCTCCCTTCTTTCTTTCTTTGGTAGCTTACTCACTTCCAAGAATTCATGTCTTTTATGCTATCAGTGTTTGCATCTTTTCCAGACACTTGTAGGATTTACTTATCACTTTATTTATCCATGAAATTGTTTTCATTCCTATTTCTGAAAAGGCAGGGACCCTATCCTGAGTACAGGGGGTACAGGTGACTGCTCATAAGTGCTGTTTTTCCCATATCCAACACATAATGTGGCTCACATGGACTAGGTGCTCCATAAATAGTTGTTGAGATAAATGAATATAAAAGTATAAATCACATACCAGTTATCTGCTGCCTAGCATTTGTTGCCTTGGGTGTGGTTTCTCTTTGTGCTACAAACCTTGACTCAACTTGTGAACTTTGAGCCTCTTGAGGGGAGGGAGGAAGTCAGATATATTCTTGTAGTCTGGGTATCTAACACAATGCCATGTTCATAACCAGTGCATTTTTAATAGGCATATTTTTAACAGTTCCAGCAAAAAGACAAAAAGTTTCTGTTCATGTATCTGAAAATTCCAGGGTTGTCTGGCTTCAGATACACTTGGAATAGTGAGCTGAAATGATATTACCCTCATTTTCTGTTTCTTAGTCTTGCTTGTTTCTGCCTCTCTTTGATTGTTGATCTTGTCTCATTCTCTCTCATTTTTGATCAGCTTAGCTCTGTGGCTGGAAGTAATAAACTCTAGGCTTCCTTCCATCTAGCACTGTGCTTCCAAGACAGTGTTCCCAAGTTGCCCTAGAAGAAAATTCTCCAGGAGGACTTCTAGTCATGTTAGGATACTGTGTCCATTCCTCAAGGAATCATCATGGCTAAGAAAATGGACCCCCTGATGGGTCAGGATCAGTCACATGTCCACTCCCACTGGGTAGCAGATGGCCTTGTCATCCGTAACACCACCATGGATGATGAAAGAGAAGTTTTCTTGAATCTAGAGTAGTATAATATCAGAAGAAAAGGTGGAGGAGAAAAAAATAGCAGCTATCTGTGTGTACCTCAGGGCAGAGCTTACATAGTTGGAGCCAAGTTCAGGTATCTTAGCTTTCTGGACAGTTTTTTCCTCCTTTGGGTTTGATCCCTTAGTTCTGGCAGGTCACTGTTGGATATAATGATAGAATGGACTGTTTCATTATAGTTTTAAAGAGGTAATAAACTACAGTTATAACCTGAAGCCCATGATAATCTTTGAAGGTCAACAGACCAAAAGTATGCACAAATTTTATTTGCATCCACATCTTCTGTGGTGAGGGGTACAGGTGACTGCTCATAAGTGCTGTTTTTCCCATATCCAACACATAATGTGGCTCACATGGACTAGGTGCTCCATAAATAGTTGTTGAGATAAATGAATATAAAAGTATAAATCACATACCAGTTATCTGCTGCCTAGCATTTGTTGCCTTGGGTGTGGTTTCTCTTTGTGCTACAAACCTTGACTCAACTTGTGAACTTTGAGCCTCTTGAGGGGAGGGAGGAAGTCAGATATATTCTTGTAGTCTGGGTATCTAACACAATGCCATGTTCATAACCAGTGCATTTTTAATAGGCATATTTTTAACAGTTCCAGCAAAAAGACAAAAAGTTTCTGTTCATGTATCTGAAAATTCCAGGGTTGTCTGGCTTCAGATACACTTGGAATAGTGAGCTGAAATGATATTACCCTCATTTTCTGTTTCTTAGTCTTGCTTGTTTCTGCCTCTCTTTGATTGTTGATCTTGTCTCATTCTCTCTCATTTTTGATCAGCTTAGCTCTGTGGCTGGAAGTAATAAACTCTAGGCTTCCTTCCATCTAGCACTGTGCTTCCAAGACAGTGTTCCCAAGTTGCCCTAGAAGAAAATTCTCCAGGAGGACTTCTAGTCATGTTAGGATACTGTGTCCATTCCTCAAGGAATCATCATGGCTAAGAAAATGGACCCCCTGATGGGTCAGGATCAGTCACATGTCCACTCCCACTGGGTAGCAGATGGCCTTGTCATCCGTAACACCACCATGGATGATGAAAGAGAAGTTTTCTTGAATCTAGAGTAGTATAATATCAGAAGAAAAGGTGGAGGAGAAAAAAATAGCAGCTATCTGTGTGTACCTCAGGGCAGAGCTTACATAGTTGGAGCCAAGTTCAGGTATCTTAGCTTTCTGGACAGTTTTTTCCTCCTTTGGGTTTGATCCCTTAGTTCTGGCAGGTCACTGTTGGATATAATGATAGAATGGACTGTTTCATTATAGTTTTAAAGAGGTAATAAACTACAGTTATAACCTGAAGCCCATGATAATCTTTGAAGGTCAACAGACCAAAAGTATGCACAAGAATTTTATTTGCATCCACATCTTCTGTGGTGAGGGTCCATAGCTTTTCTCACATTAAAAGGCATTGAACCAAAAGATTAAGAAGACTCCAGTGTTTCTCTGTGCAGGCACTGTGAAATTTAGACAAGAGAGTTTGTTATTGTGCAAGACATAAAGCATCTCTAGCCCATACCCCTTAAGCACCTGTAACACCCCCATGATATTATGATGATCAGCCCCTCCTACCATATTCCAGCCACCTACAGATGAGAAACAAGAAGAGGCTCCTACAAGTCTAGATCAACATTTCCTGCATATTTTTGTTTCCTCTTCCTTCTGGCAGGGAATACCTTTTTAAAAATGTTAAAAAAAAAAAAAACTTTTAATGTCTAATTTCTAGCAGTATCTGTTATGGAATCTGGGATCCCATTTCATGAGCACAAAAGCCTATTTTCCTCAGGAATGTTCAGTTTCTGTAATATTTTACTGGTATGGACCTACTGTGATGTTTCATCCAAGGTAAATGAGCAGACAGCCAGCTCTTGGGAGGTTCTGGTCATTAGTCCAGCCTCCTTAGAGTTTTCCTGCAGGGTGATCATTTATTACTTTTGAAAGGACTAACTCACAGATGAGGTGTTTGTCTGAAAGGAATATCTTCAAGATCTGATAAACAAAACAGTGACCATCGAACAGCATTTTTTACAGATTATACATCACTCTCTTGCATTTGACCTCGCAACATCTTCGAAAAACAAGTTTGCAAATCTCGTCTCTTATAGATGAAGAAACAGAGGCTTCTAGGAATCAAGTGACAAGCAGACGATTACACACCACTTTAGAGGAGGACCCAGAATTTCAACTGTGGGTCCTCGAACTTTAAAAGCCACCCTCTAACTCTCTACTTCCTCCCTGATACCTCAAAACAGTTTTAAAGAAAGAAAACATCCTACTGGAACTAATCAGAGAAAGACTGGAAGTTCAAATGAGCCATAACATTGCCTGTTAATCTGTTACAAGTGAGTGCTGGGAATGATAGAATGGACTGTTTCATTATAGTTTTAAAGAGGTAATAAACTACAGTTATAACCTGAAGCCCATGATAATCTTTGAAGGTCAACAGACCAAAAGTATGCACAAGAATTTTATTTGCATCCACATCTTCTGTGGTGAGGGTCCATAGCTTTTCTCACATTAAAGGCATTGAACCAAAAGATTAAGAAGACTCCAGTGTTTCTCTGTGCAGGCACTGTGAAATTTAGACAAGAGAGTTTGTTATTGTGCAAGACATAAAGCATCTCTAGCCCATACCCCTTAAGCACCTGTAACACCCCCATGATATTATGATGATCAGCCCCTCCTACCATATTCCAGCCACCTACAGATGAGAAACAAGAAGAGGCTCCTACAAGTCTAGATCAACATTTCCTGCATATTTTTGTTTCCTCTTCCTTCTGGCAGGGAATACCTTTTTAAAAATGTTAAAAAAAAAAAAAAAACTTTTAATGTCTAATTTCTAGCAGTATCTGTTATGGAATCTGGGATCCCATTTCATGAGCACAAAAGCCTATTTTCCTCAGGAATGTTCAGTTTCTGTAATATTTTACTGGTATGGACCTACTGTGATGTTTCATCCAAGGTAAATGAGCAGACAGCCAGCTCTTGGGAGGTTCTGGTCATTAGTCCAGCCTCCTTAGAGTTTTCCTGCAGGGTGATCATTTATTACTTTTGAAAGGACTAACTCACAGATGAGGTGTTTGTCTGAAAGGAATATCTTCAAGATCTGATAAACAAAACAGTGACCATCGAACAGCATTTTTTACAGATTATACATCACTCTCTTGCATTTGACCTCGCAACATCTTCGAAAAACAAGTTTGCAAATCTCGTCTCTTATAGATGAAGAAACAGAGGCTTCTAGGAATCAAGTGACAAGCAGACGATTACACACCACTTTAGAGGAGGACCCAGAATTTCAACTGTGGGTCCTCGAACTTTAAAAGCCACCCTCTAACTCTCTACTTCCTCCCTGATACCTCAAAACAGTTTTAAAAGAAAGAAAACATCCTACTGGAACTAATCAGAGGGAAAGACTGGAAGTTCAAATGAGCCATAACATTGCCTGTTAATCTGTTACCTAAGTGAGTGCTGGGAAGCTGCGGTGGGGGTGGGGGGAGTTGACACTTGTCCATTTTATATGCCCCACAACTTTACCCCTGTAATGTTAGGACAATTTCATTTGAACTCTCAGCCAACTGAGAAATTAAAAGCAGACAGTGACCACGCTGTTTTGTAACTTTTTGCCTTTTTAAATGAGTGGCACCTTTCAAGTGCCGCTTTAGATTAGAAATGGCTAATTTGGATAAAGGGGAGAGTCATTCAGCTGGATGAATAGTATTGTAAAAGCCCAGACTGAGTTAGTTACGGGAAAGGAACGCACAAGAACAGTTTCCACAGTACTGTTTTACTCACAAAGTGAAGGAAAGTATCCCCACTTAGTTCCATACCAAGGACAAGTTGATTTGTCGCAGCAGTGCTGTAAAACGTAGCCTGATAGTCTTTTAAAGAGAGGCTTGAAGGCTGAAAGTTTCCAGTGTCAAAACCCTTTACTTTTTTTTTCTTAAGGACTTGGCGTGCCCCCGCGAATGTGTGAGCCTCCAGGAGGAATGTTGATAGAAGAGCAGGGCTGAGTCTGTTCTTATTAATATTAAATGGCCAAGTCTGTACCCTTGAAGCTAGTGGGGAGAGAGAGAAGGGAGAGGAGCTGCTGACATTGACAATGAATCCAAACAGGAGTTGCACTAGCGGTGTCTACCACGTTGCCTCTCCGTCGCTTGGCCTTCTGGGCAGTGTAGTTTTAGGGGCGCTGTCCTGGCAAGTCATGTGTACTCTGCTCGGCTGTGACTACATGTCCCAGGCGGCGCTGGGCGGCAGCCCCTCCCGTCCCGTGCGAGAAATCTCGTTTGCAAATCTCGTCTCTTATAGATGAAGAAACAGAGGCTTCTAGGAATCAAGTGACAAGCAGACGATTACACACCACTTTAGAGGAGGACCCAGAATTTCAACTGTGGGTCCTCGAACTTTAAAAGCCACCCTCTAACTCTCTACTTCCTCCCTGATACCTCAAAACAGTTTTAAAAGAAAGAAAACATCCTACTGGAACTAATCAGAGGGAAAGACTGGAAGTTCAAATGAGCCATAACATTGCCTGTTAATCTGTTACCTAAGTGAGTGCTGGGAAGCTGCGGTGGGGGTGGGGGGAGTTGACACTTGTCCATTTTATATGCCCCACAACTTTACCCCTGTAATGTTAGGACAATTTCATTTGAACTCTCAGCCAACTGAGAAATTAAAAGCAGACAGTGACCACGCTGTTTTGTAACTTTTTGCCTTTTTAAATGAGTGGCACCTTTCAAGTGCCGCTTTAGATTAGAAATGGCTAATTTGGATAAAGGGGAGAGTCATTCAGCTGGATGAATAGTATTGTAAAAGCCCAGACTGAGTTAGTTACGGGAAAGGAACGCACAAGAACAGTTTCCACAGTACTGTTTTACTCACAAAGTGAAGGAAAGTATCCCCACTTAGTTCCATACCAAGGACAAGTTGATTTGTCGCAGCAGTGCTGTAAAACGTAGCCTGATAGTCTTTTAAAGAGAGGCTTGAAGGCTGAAAGTTTCCAGTGTCAAAACCCTTTACTTTTTTTTTCTTAAGGACTTGGCGTGCCCCCGCGAATGTGTGAGCCTCCAGGAGGAATGTTGATAGAAGAGCAGGGCTGAGTCTGTTCTTATTAATATTAAATGGCCAAGTCTGTACCCTTGAAGCTAGTGGGGAGAGAGAGAAGGGAGAGGAGCTGCTGACATTGACAATGAATCCAAACAGGAGTTGCACTAGCGGTGTCTACCACGTTGCCTCTCCGTCGCTTGGCCTTCTGGGCAGTGTAGTTTTTTAGGGGAGCGGCTGTCCTGGCAAGTCATGTGTACTCTGCTCGGCTGTGACTACATGTCCCAGGCGGCGCTGGGCGGCAGCCCCTCCCGTCCCGGTGCGAGTGTAAACTCCGGGCGCCGGGCGGGCGGCCGCGCGCTGGCCAGCGGGGCTGAGCTCTGCACTGCGTTGGGGGCGCGCCGCTCCGGGGACCCAGACCCCGCCACCTCCCCTCTGTCCCCGGGTTCGGTTCTCACTTTGGAGCAGTGGGAGGACGGAAAGCTGGAACCATGCAGTCGGAGTCGGGGATCGTGGCGGATTTCGAAGTCGGGGAGGAGTTTCACGAAGAGCCCAAAACCTATTACGAACTTAAAAGTCAACCCCTGAAGAGCAGGTGAGTGGTGACAGCTGGAGGGAGGCG
This sequence comes from Tragulus kanchil, assembly GCA_022376925.1. Lineage (NCBI taxonomy): Eukaryota > Metazoa > Chordata > Mammalia > Artiodactyla > Tragulidae > Tragulus > Tragulus kanchil. Next base: position 189,718,330 of record JAIOJX010000030.1, on the reverse strand, counting down.
CGGCCGGCGGTTGGGGGGTCCCGAGCCTCCCACTCTGAAGCGAGGAAAGCAACTGGCGCGGACTCTGGGACAAGGACCCCGTGCCCTTGCCCCTGGGCAGAGGGCGAACTGACCCCCACAGTTGGGGGCCGTGCCGGCCCGGCCGGTGCACCAACGAGGGTCTCTAGCCAAGCGCACTTTGGGGTGCGGCGGGCAGCCCGGGACACAGCCTCGCGGGGACGGGGACCCTTGGTTGGAGATACCAGCTGCTGAGAGCGGGTGGGGGCTGGGGAGTGCCCCAGCGCGGAGGTGGGGAGAAGGAGCGCCGGGCCGGGACGCGCGGTCTGGGGTGCGAAGGAGGGAAAAGAGAGTTTCGAGTGGACCCCTTTTCTGAAATTCCCAGCGGGCTGAGAACTAAGAGAGGGCGAGCTTGTGGTGGATCGAAAGCGACGTTAGAGGAAAGCAATTAGCTCCTGTGTGGTTGCCGCCTAAGGAGTGGGGCCCCTCTGGGAAAACCTAGCTCGGGCCGCCTCCAGGAGAGGTTTCCCGGGCCCCGCCCCTCACCTTCCAGGTCGCGGCACCTCGTTGCAGGAGGGGCAGGGGCGGGGATGGGAGGTGGGGAGAGGCGTGTCTCCTGGTCCAGTTGGAACTTCTGGTCTTTGGGGTCCTATTCAGATGCAGCCCTTTCCTGGAGGAGAAAAACCTTTGAGATGGAGGGTTGGAGAGTGTTCCCTATTGGGCAGCGACAGGTCTTTAATTCTCTGGGGACTTTAAAGCCTTTTTGGCAGGAGAATGAAGACACCTGCTAGTTCGGTGCCCCCCACCCCCACCCCAAGTGCTGCCTCCACTACCACTTGTCCATCAAAACAGGTTGAGTATCTGCCTTCCTCTCTGTCCTGGGACTACTCGGGACATTTCTGATGTTTACTAAGAGAAAGATGGTCATTTGAGGCGGTGAGAATAGAGAGGGTTTAGTTCCAGCCCTCTCCGTTGTGGGATAAGCTGAGGCTGTAACTGGAAGCTTCAGCAGTGGTTCTGTACCCATTTCAAACTTTCCTGCCTGCCCCTCACGGTGGACAGGACCTGGGCGGAGGGGGCGAGGCTGGCCGAGGGGGAGAGGGTTCAGAAATCAGGCTGAAGAAAGAAGGACTGAGTGAGGTGGTGTGATCTCAGTCAGCTTCTGGGGCACACGGGATTGGTACTTGCTCCAGTGGAAAGTGCAGCGAGATTTGTTTCCTTCAGGGCTGTGTCAGACTCTGAATTCACTTTGGGGTGCGGCGGGCAGCCCGGGACACAGCCTCGCGGGGACGGGGACCCTTGGTTGGAGATACCAGCTGCTGAGGGCGGGTGGGGGCTGGGGAGTGCCCCAGCGCGGAGGTGGGGAGAGGGGGGGGCGGGGAGGGACGCGGGGTCGGGGGTGCGAGGGGGGGAAGGGAGAGGTTGGAGTGGACCCCTTTTCTGAAATTCCCAGCGGGCTGAGAACTAAGAGAGGGCGAGCTTGTGGTGGATCGAAAGCGACGTTAGAGGAAAGCAATTAGCTCCTGTGTGGTTGCCGCCTAAGGAGTGGGGCCCCTCTGGGAAAACCTAGCTCGGGCCGCCTCCAGGAGAGGTTTCCCGGGCCCCGCCCCTCACCTTCCAGGTCGCGGCACCTCGTTGCAGGAGGGGCAGGGGCGGGGATGGGAGGTGGGGAGAGGCGTGTCTCCTGGTCCAGTTGGAACTTCTGGTCTTTGGGGTCCTATTCAGATGCAGCCCTTTCCTGGAGGAGAAAAACCTTTGAGATGGAGGGTTGGAGAGTGTTCCCTATTGGGCAGCGACAGGTCTTTAATTCTCTGGGGACTTTAAAGCCTTTTTGGCAGGAGAATGAAGACACCTGCTAGTTCGGTGCCCCCCACCCCCCCCCCCAGTGCCGCCCCCCCTACCACTTGTCCATCAAAACAGGTTGAGTATCTGCCTTCCTCTCTGTCCTGGGACTACTCGGGACATTTCTGATGTTTACTAAGAGAAAGATGGTCATTTGAGGCGGTGAGAATAGAGAGGGTTTAGTTCCAGCCCTCTCCGTTGTGGGATAAGCTGAGGCTGTAACTGGAAGCTTCAGCAGTGGTTCTGTACCCATTTCAAACTTTCCTGCCTGCCCCTCACGGTGGACAGGACCTGGGCGGAGGGGGCGAGGCTGGCCGAGGGGGAGAGGGTTCAGAAATCAGGCTGAAGAAAGAAGGACTGAGTGAGGTGGTGTGATCTCAGTCAGCTTCTGGGGCACACGGGATTGGTACTTGCTCCAGTGGAAAGTGCAGCGAGATTTGTTTCCTTCAGGGCTGTGTCAGACTCTGAATTCACTTTGGGGAAGAAAATCTGGGAACAGCACATGCACTGACTGGGTGTCTGAAAGCAACCTCTTGGCAGATGCTTCACGGAGATTGGAAGGCAACCTCCTATGCAGTCAGTTGCCTAAAACCAGCCTTTAGTTGGTGGTTTGTCTTCATAATGGCCGTTTTGTGTGTGAGCCTAGATTGTGTGTGTTGGGGGTTGGGGGTATGGAGTAATAGTGTGTAAAGGGTATTGTTGGTTGTGCTCATTGGGGCTTTATCTGCATTCGGCTGAAGGGACCAGTGTTTTACCGCGCAGTCTCTGCTTTTGCTTCTATAAGCAAATGCTTACATGGCCAGAATGAGGGAGGGAGTGTGTGTGTGTGTGTGTAGTCCTGAAAGAAATGAATTAACTGGACTGTTTGGAACATTTTTGATGGTAGCTGATACATAACATTAAGTAAGTTTGAGAAAGTGAGGAAAATACCATCTGGAAAAACCCAAATGAATGCCATGAAACTCACGTTGGAGGATTTGGGGCCTGTTCTTTTTCAGAGTCTGCAAAAAAAGAAAAAAGAAAAAAAGACTTGCAAGGATTGAACGTCCTCGGAAACTAGCTTGCACGTGTAAGGAAAATTTCGGGGATGTGGGAAGTGCTGGTTTCACACGTTGAAGCTGGAAACAGGTGCAGGACAGAACCGGTGCGCAGAGGAAGGCTAAATTAAAAAAGTTGTAAAACTTGTCTGTGGAGTAGACACATGCTCTTTGAAATAAACCAGTGAAATAAAAATCTGTGAATAAATATATGAGGTTGGCAAACTTTCCCTATAGTACTGTTTGCCACAGTTGTCTGATGTATTGTAATCGACATCTGTTGCGTGACTTTACAAGGGCTGGCTGCACGTTCAGGGCCTTCTTGTGGTTTTTTGTCTTAAGTCTTTGCTGAGGCACCTCTCTTCCAAAAAAACTGAAATCGAAAGGGGAAGACAGCTGTGACTGTCCTGTGTATCACTTGTATTTTCTGGATTGTCTCTTGGAGTTGAAGATATGTCTAGAATCCACTTGGAAAAGAAAGTATTAGTCACTCAGTTGAGTCTGACTCTTTGCTCCCCCATGGACTGTAGCCCGCCAGGCTTCTCTGCCTGTGGGATCCTCCAGGCAAGAATACTGGAGTGGCCTGCCATTTTCTACTCTGGGGGATCTTACCAACCCAGGGATCTAGCCCGGGTCTGCTTCATTGCAGGCAGAGTCTTTACCATCCGAGCCACCAGGGAAGCCCCTAGAATCTGCCTACCTTGTCATCAGCTTCTCTCCTACCACTTTGATTCACACTGCCACCGGCTCTCACTGGCTAATTGTCTCTTACCTGGTCTCCTGCCTTTATCCTTGCTGGCTTTCAGTGGATTTTCAGTGCAGGAGCCACAGCGTTGCTGATAAAACTGGTTTTCCACCTCAGGATGGCTTGCCCCTCCACTCAAGGGCCATTGGGCAATGTCTGGAGACATTTCAGTTGCCACAGTGGATGAGGCTTCCTCCTGGCCTCTAGGGAGCAGAGAGCAGAGGTGCTGCTAAACATTCTCTGGTGCATAAGACAGCCCCGCAACAAAGAGTTATCTGACTCCAGATGGTCACTGCTGAGGCTCAGAACCCCATGGTAAAATGTGTCACATCTTGTTCTTGTCTCCTCAGAACTCTCCAAGTATCAGTAAAACTCACAACCCTTAAAATGGTCCACGGCAGCTTGTGTGGGGTAGCTTCCTGTCTGCTCTGGCTCTGGCTCTTACTGCTGCTCTCCTTGCTCCCTCTGCTGCATCCAGTCTCCTCACCATTCCCGGAACACTCCAGACCTCTCCACCTCTGGCCCTTTGTGTGTTCTGCTTGCTGGGGCCAGCAAGTTCGCTTTCTCTCTTTGTCCAGAGAGTAGTAGCATTCGTTCCCTCTCCAACCAACTTCATGTCTTTCTTTAAATGTCATTCCCTCTGAGCTACCTTGATCATGCTCTGGGCAGTGGCTCTCCCTCCAAATGCTCCGTCTCCCTCACCCTGCTTGGTTTCTCCCATGGTGCCTACATTACGACCTAGTCTGTTATTTTCTAATGTGTTCCGTTTATGCTGTATTTCTCCACACTGGATTGCAAGGTCCAAAGGGGCAGGGATTCCTGTGTCTTCCTAGTTTACTGTGGTGTCCCCAGAGCCTAGAACAGAGTTTCTCATCATCAGTGCTGTTGACACTTGGAACTAGATAGATCTTTGCCCTGGTCCTGTCTGGGGGCATTGTAGGATGCTTAACGGGATCCCATGCTTCTCCCTCTAGGACAAAGCATCCCTCTCCTAGTTGTGACAACCAGAAATACCCTCAGACACCACCAGAGGTCCATGGAACATACACTCATACCTGTTGCAGACTGACTGGCCTAGAACGATGCCCAGCACACTGCCACCGGCTCTCACTGGCTAATTGTCTCTTACCTGGTCTCCTGCCTTTATCCTTGCTGGCTTTCAGTGGATTTTCAGTGCAGGAGCCACAGCGTTCTGATAAAACTGGTTTTCCACCTCAGGATGGCTTGCCCCTCCACTCAAGGGCCATTGGGCAATGTCTGGAGACATTTCAGTTGCCACAGTGGATGAGGCTTCCTCCTGGCCTCTAGGGAGCAGAGAGCAGAGGTGCTGCTAAACATTCTCTGGTGCATAAGACAGCCCCGCAACAAAGAGTTATCTGACTCCAGATGGTCACTGCTGAGGCTCAGAACCCCATGGTAAAATGTGTCACATCTTGTTCTTGTCTCCTCAGAACTCTCCAAGTATCAGTAAAACTCACAACCCTTAAAATGGTCCACGGCAGCTTGTGTGGGGTAGCTTCCTGTCTGCTCTGGCTCTGGCTCTTACTGCTGCTCTCCTTGCTCCCTCTGCTGCATCCAGTCTCCTCACCATTCCCGGAACACTCCAGACCTCTCCACCTCTGGCCCTTTGTGTGTTCTGCTTGCTGGGGCCAGCAAGTTCGCTTTCTCTCTTTGTCCAGAGAGTAGTAGCATTCGTTCCCTCTCCAACCAACTTCATGTCTTTCTTTAAATGTCATTCCCTCTGAGCTACCTTGATCATGCTCTGGGCAGTGGCTCTCCCTCCAAATGCTCCGTCTCCCTCACCCTGCTTGGTTTCTCCCATGGTGCCTACATTACGACCTAGTCTGTTATTTTCTAATGTGTTCCGTTTATGCTGTATTTCTCCACACTGGATTGCAAGGTCCAAAGGGGCAGGGATTCCTGTGTCTTCCTAGTTTACTGTGGTGTCCCCAGAGCCTAGAACAGAGTTTCTCATCATCAGTGCTGTTGACACTTGGAACTAGATAGATCTTTGCCCTGGTCCTGTCTGGGGGCATTGTAGGATGCTTAACGGGATCCCATGCTTCTCCCTCTAGGACAAAGCATCCCTCTCCTAGTTGTGACAACCAGAAATACCCTCAGACACCACCAGAGGTCCATGGAACATACACTCATACCTGTTGCAGACTGACTGGCCTAGAACGATGCCCAGCACAACAGTGTTTTGTTGTTTAAATATGTGTTGTTTTCTCCCTTTGTATCCCACTCAGGATGAGGCGTTTGGTTCTGGTTTTTGCATTCAAGGCTGCCTTTTTTAAAAAAATAGGTATCCACCACACTGTCTCCAAGAGGAGTTTATATATATAGTCTTCATTTGGGCTAAGCGCAGATGTACAGCTGTTTTTTTTTAAACGATTTATTTATTTATTTTTTTGAGGGGGTGGGGTGGGGAAGGAGGGGAGCAGGCGGACTATTTCTGCTGGTCTTTCATTTGTCCATTTTCATCCATCTTTGTTCTTTTGGCCCATGGGGGCCTCCCATTGTGGTGGCCTCTGTTGTCACAGAGCACCGGCTCTGGGCGCACTTGCTCCAGAGCTCCGGCTCGGTGATTGGACACATCAGTCCAGCCGCCCCGCGGCACGTGGGATCTTCCCAGGCCAGGGATCGAACCGGCGCCCCTTGCACTGCAAGGCGGTGTCCTTACCCACTGGACCACCAGGGAATCCCTGTACAGGTGTTTGATGAGGAAAAGACAGTTTCATTCCTAAGCCAGACCTTCTCACCTTTAGGAATGTGAAGCCTATGGATTTAGGTAATGGGAACCCCACTTCAGTCACAATAACCTGACGAAACTGTGTCGTAGGAAGACACACACAATGAGGAAAGGTTCTCCTGAAGAGCTATTTGCCGTTTGGTTCTTCCCCAAACGTTGTTGAAACCTTAGTGTATTCTCCTGCAAATGAGCCCATAATGGTGGGTGGCAGAGGAAAGTTGCCACATATGAGATGGGGGTGAACCCAGAAATCACACATGAACATACTCGGGTCAGGGTCAGATGTCAAACCATTGAATGGGAAGGTACTCTCTGTAGGGCTTTAGGTCTTTAAAAAAAAAAAAAAAAGATTAAAAAGTATGTTAGCATCTTTAAGGTTCATAGTTTTTTTGTTTCATTTACTTGGTGATAACTTCTGTGTCGTCATAGCTGCTAATGACCTTTTCCTGGACACACTTCAGAATTAACTTAATCTAATTTCAGTTTCTCCTCTTCTCAGTTTTTGTAATGGTTTAGATAATGGTTCTTTAAGTTCCCACAAATTAGAAATGGGAATGAAAGTGAGTATTAGGTTTATACTGGCAAGATGAGATACAGCAATGGTTCCCAGATGTTGATTCAGGCAGAGATGTGTGAAATGGTTGCAGGTTTGTGTTCAAATGAGAAAGACAAGATGGTTGTGTCACACAGCATGCTCACATGCATGTATCTTTGTGCAAGGCCACTGCCATTTCTTGGATGGATATATTCTGAGACTTTTCCTTGGCTTCAAAGATGGTACTAGTGGTAAAGAACCTGCTGCCAATGCAGGAGACATAAGAGATGCTTGTTCAATCCCTAGGTCAGGAAGATTCTGTGGAGAAATGCATGGCAACTCGCTCCAGTATTTTTGCCTGGAGAATTCCCATGGACAGAGGAGCTTGGCAGACTACGGTCCATAGGATCGCAAACAGTTGGACATGACTGAAGCAATTTCACAAACACACATGCACATTTTCCTATGAAAAATAACCTTTCATTTGTGAAATGATAGTCCATTCTTGGCAGGACAGAACTGTCCATCTTTTATTGACTTCTGAAAGTGTTCTTGATCTTTCTATCTAATCTGCAGAGAATTACTTTCCATGGAGATTAAGAGCGTTGTGCTGGCTTTTCTGTCTGTTCCTAACAAGCTGAGTGCTCTTGAGGAGGTTGGGTGACCTCTAACCTCAGTCTCTTCATCTTGCAAATGGGGGGCCTGCCTTCTAAGGGTCTTAAGGACATTAACTGTGACACTGACTATGGGGAAGTATTAGCATGATGCTGGGCACTTAGCGCTCAGTAAATGTTAGAAGATGCTGTTCTTGTTATTTCTTCATTACTTAGCAGTGAGTCCTGATCACCAAATGTGTTTGCATTTGGTTGACTCTGACTTTCTTCTCTAAGGCCAACGTTGTTATGCAATGAGATTACTCAAAGTTTAGTAAATTCTTCTTGCTTTTTCCCTAATGAGGTGCTGCAGATAAATCTTTTGTGGCTTATAATTTTGATGCAGTCCTTAATAGTTTCTTTATGCTGGCTTAAAAAAAGAAACATCCAAATTCATATTCTTCACTTATCTATTAAGTACCTGCAGATTGATACCAGTGAACACAATTAACACTTACTGAGGCCGTGCTGTGTGCCAGCCCCAGTTCTCAGTGTTTCTTTTTACGTGTGTTAACTTATACAATCTGCATGAGATGATATGAGTAAATAAGAACTATAATGTTGTTAATTATAATGTTAAACTCCAGTAACATGCAGTGCTTACCACATGCTAGGAGTGATTCTGGATATTTTACTTATTATTAACTCAGTGAATTCTCACTTTAACCTTGGGGGTGTATATTTTTATTATTGTCATTTCACAGAGAAGGAAACCAAGGCATCGCACTGAGTTGGGCCTGGCTCTGGCTCTGGCCCTGACCCTGTGCTCTGGCGCACTTATCTGTGAAAGGCATGGGGCCCGCCTGTGGGAAATCAAGCTGCACCTTTTCCAAAATCTGCCTCAGTGTCGAGGAGGGAACGAGAGCACCATAGATCCAGCCAAATATACAGCATGGAGTGTGATCACCGTGGGGATCAGCAGTGGGAAACTGGGGCGGAGTTTTGTCAGTAAATAAGGGTATTCGAATTTGGCCTTGAAAGTCAACCAGTATTCAAAGCATATTTCTTTATAACATTAAATAAAACGTTTATAACATTAACTAAAAGAGACCCTTTGGGGGTCTCAGGTGCCTTTAATACCATTTTTTTTTAAAAATATTTTTTGATGTGGACCATTCTTAGAGTCTTTATTGAAATTTATTACACTGTTGCTTTTGTTTTATGTTTTGGCTCTTTTGGCCATGGGGTCTGTGGGATCTTAGCTTCCCAACCAGGAATTGAACTTGCACCCCTGTATTGGAAGCACGGAGTCTTAACCCCTGGACCACCAGAGGAATTCCTGCCTTTATACTTCTAACCAGAGTCCCAACTCTTCCTCATGCACTGTGGGCACCTGGGGTGGCAGAGACTAGACTCATGTAGGCAGATCAGAGGTAGCCCTGCTTAAGCGCAACCCTGGCTTTGCTGTTTAACTGCGTGTCTGGATTCATGACTAGACTCTTCGCCTCCTGGACTCTCAGTTTCTCTACCGATAAAGTGGGATCCATAGGAGTGTCCTCTTAAGGTTGGTGGAAATTTAAAAACTGAGATCACATGTGTAAATGTGCTTTGCATAGTCCCTAGCACATGCTAGTAATATCAGTTCCTTCTCTTTTATCATGATTATCATGATTGCAATTTTTCCCCTCCTCGTAACAACACGAAAGCAACTGTAGAATTATGTATCTGAAGCAAAATAGACAAATTGAAGTGTGTTAACCTGGCAGATGTTCAGATCGTATTATGCAGATTGCTTGTATGGTATGATTAGATGGAAAACTTGATTAAAGTGGGATTCTAAGTGTTGGTTTTGCATGTTATTGGAGATTTCCTTTTCCCAAGTACTACTATTTATAGAATTGTTTAAGGGTATGTATGTGTGTGTCTGTTTTTAATTTCCTTTGAGTTCTGCAGTGCAGTTTGCACAGGCTGATGTTTATATCTGCTCCAGTTGTGCAAGAAGTGGAAAATATCCTTTTTTTAGAACAGGTCACATGTGCTTACTGTCAGGAATAGGACCTCAGTGTAAAAAAATGTATCTTGGGACAAATCAAAGTTACTAAATTTCTCCTTCCAACTGCTTTGTTTCAGAACTGGCAGTATTAGGATAAATAATACAGGGAAAATTTAGGCTAAACTTTTTTTTGTATTTTTCAAGGACAGTAAGCAAGAATTTCATTTGTTTTGTGTGTGTGTGTGTGTGTGTGTGTGTATTAAGTATAATATATACTTTGCTGTTAGATCTGTCTCATCGAATTAAATTATAAAAATATGTTTGACTCATCTCCAAATATGCATTATTTGGCGAAAACAGTCAAGAAGGCGGGTCAAAGAGTCAGTGTAGTCACCACAAGCTTTTGATATTGTAAAGGCAAACCTGGACCAACCAGAGGAAAATTCCTGCCTTTATACTTCTAACCAGAGTCCCAACTCTTCCTCATGCACTGTGGGCACCTGGGGTGGCAGAGACTAGACTCATGTAGGCAGATCAGAGGTAGCCCTGCTTAAGCGCAACCCTGGCTTTGCTGTTTAACTGCGTGTCTGGATTCATGACTAGACTCTTCGCCTCCTGGACTCTCAGTTTCTCTACCGATAAAGTGGGATCCATAGGAGTGTCCTCTTAAGGTTGGTGGAAATTTAAAAACTGAGATCACATGTGTAAATGTGCTTTGCATAGTCCCTAGCACATGCTAGTAATATCAGTTCCTTCTCTTTTATCATGATTATCATGATTGCAATTTTTCCCCTCCTCGTAACAACACGAAAGCAACTGTAGAATTATGTATCTGAAGCAAAATAGACAAATTGAAGTGTGTTAACCTGGCAGATGTTCAGATCGTATTATGCAGATTGCTTGTATGGTATGATTAGATGGAAAACTTGATTAAAGTGGGATTCTAAGTGTTGGTTTTGCATGTTATTGGAGATTTCCTTTTCCCAAGTACTACTATTTATAGAATTGTTTAAGGGTATGTATGTGTGTGTCTGTTTTTAATTTCCTTTGAGTTCTGCAGTGCAGTTTGCACAGGCTGATGTTTATATCTGCTCCAGTTGTGCAAGAAGTGGAAAATATCCTTTTTTTAGAACAGGTCACATGTGCTTACTGTCAGGAATAGGACCTCAGTGTAAAAAAATGTATCTTGGGACAAATCAAAGTTACTAAATTTCTCCTTCCAACTGCTTTGTTTCAGAACTGGCAGTATTAGGATAAATAATACAGGGAAAATTTAGGCTAAACTTTTTTTTGTATTTTTCAAGGACAGTAAGCAAGAATTTCATTTGTTTTGTGTGTGTGTGTGTGTGTGTGTGTATTAAGTATAATATATACTTTGCTGTTAGATCTGTCTCATCGAATTAAATTATAAAAATATGTTTGACTCATCTCCAAATATGCATTATTTGGCGAAAACAGTCAAGAAGGCGGGTCAAAGAGTCAGTGTAGTCACCACAAGCTTTTGATATTGTAAAGGCAAATGTGGAGTTTATAAGGAGGCTTTTGTGAGTCTGGTGAATACTGTGTACTTGAGGGAAAGGAATTACAGCAAGCCATGAAGGCTGCATCTCTCCTGAGGCAGCTGAGGCTGAGAGGACCTGCAGGCAGGTCTGGGATCTCTGTTGAAACTCCCACACCCTATTTCTGCTCCTGAGCATGGGGGAGGAGGACCAGGCTTCTTTGTTTCTCTAGGTTGGGTCTTAAACATGGCTTCCTTCTTTCTTTGCTGCATCCTTCCTTCCTGTAGCCTTTCATGCACGCCGTGAAGAAGATAGACACACACCTTTGGAGTGTTCATACAGAGGTTGAGCCAGGGCAGGCTGAGAGGGGATGTAGTGCTTTGGGAAATGGAGGTAATGGTGAAAGACCCACAAGGAAATAAGTGGTGAACCCAAAGCCATGAGCCCCTGTCATTCTTCCCAAGTCTTTCTAAAATGTCTCTTAGTCATTTTCAGCAAAGGCTGTATAACTTGAGGTCAGAAGGACGTGGGTTTGTTTTTCTTCTTTTCCTTCCCTTCTTCTTTTCTCTTCTTCCTTACAACACTTATTTGTTAAGTGCTCATCAAATGACAGCTCCTCACTGGCTGCAGGGAATCAAAAGTAGAGTCAGGTGGACTAGGTCCCTGCTGGTATGGTGCTCCCGTCTTGGAAATGGGGGTGCAGCTAATAATGAAGCAGATAGACAAACAAGATACGTTTTGGTGCTAGTAAAACTGAATAGAATGTCATGGATAGAGAGTGCCTGGGAAAGAAGGCTGTTTATCGGATGGCTCTTTAGGAATGACCTCATAGATGAAGTGATTTTTTTTTTTAACATTAAAAAATTTTTTGGAGGCCTCTTTTATTGATTTTTTTTATCCATTTATTTTCATCCATCTTTATTCTTTGGCCTTTGTGGGCCTCCCATTGCAGTGGCCCCTCTCGTTGCAGAGCTCCGGCTCTGGGCATATGCCTTCCAGAGCGCTGGGCACACTGGTTCAGCCACTCAGCAGCACGCAGGGTCCTCCTGGGCCAGGGATTGAACCGGTGCCCTCCGCACTGCAAGGCAGACTCCCCACCCACTGGACCACCAGGGAAGCCCAGGAAGTGATTTTTAGGTACTTGAGTGTCTGAGTTGAACCTATAGATCTTGGTGCTGCCACACTCCAGCTGTGTGACTCTGCACAAGTTCACCAACCTGTCTGAGCCTGAGTTCTGTCCTCTGTGAAATGGAGCAGCTGCTGCCTTGCAAGGCTGCTGTGAAGATGAAAGGTAATGCATGTAAAGAGCTAACAGTAGGCTTGACCTTACAAGTGCTCAGGAATACACACAGGACTAGTTCAAGGTAATTTTAAGGTAATATAGTAACAGTGGAGAAAGGCATGCAGACATTAATCTTCACCGTGCATGTTTATAAGTTGGTTTTAAGTGTTTTCCTAATGTCCATTGAGTCAGAGATTTAGACTTGTCTTTACAAATCTACCCCTGGACTAAAAGTGTAGACGGGCCTTGTTGTTTATCCTTCCTTTTCTTCCAGGATCATCTTACTCACATTGTCCCCTTGTTCATTGAGATCAGTCAGGTCTGGCCATCCTTCCTTTATGTTTAGTTTAGGAACAATTTTTGGCTGAATTTTTGGTACAAAAGGGAGTCTTCTTTTCTCTTCTTCCTTACAACACTTATTTGTTAAGTGCTCATCAAATGACAGCTCCTCACTGGCTGCAGGGAATCAAAAGTAGAGTCAGGTGGACTAGGTCCCTGCTGGTATGGTGCTCCCGTCTTGGAAATGGGGTGCAGCTAATAATGAAGCAGATAGACAAACAAGATACGTTTTGGTGCTAGTAAAACTGAATAGAATGTCATGGATAGAGAGTGCCTGGGAAAGAAGGCTGTTTATCGGATGGCTCTTTAGGAATGACCTCATAGATGAAGTGATTTTTTTTTTTAACATTAAAAAATTTTTTGGAGGCCTCTTTTATTGATTTTTTTTATCCATTTATTTTCATCCATCTTTATTCTTTGGCCTTTGTGGGCCTCCCATTGCAGTGGCCTCTCTTGCTGCAGAGCTCCGGCTCTGGGCATATGCCTTCCAGAGCGCTGGGCACACTGGTTCAGCCACTCAGCAGCACGCAGGGTCCTCCTGGGCCAGGGATTGAACCGGTGCCCTCCGCACTGCAAGGCAGACTCCCCACCCACTGGACCACCAGGGAAGCCCAGGAAGTGATTTTTAGGTACTTGAGTGTCTGAGTTGAACCTATAGATCTTGGTGCTGCCACACTCCAGCTGTGTGACTCTGCACAAGTTCACCAACCTGTCTGAGCCTGAGTTCTGTCCTCTGTGAAATGGAGCAGCTGCTGCCTTGCAAGGCTGCTGTGAAGATGAAAGGTAATGCATGTAAAGAGCTAACAGTAGGCTTGACCTTACAAGTGCTCAGGAATACACACAGGACTAGTTCAAGGTAATTTTAAGGTAATATAGTAACAGTGGAGAAAGGCATGCAGACATTAATCTTCACCGTGCATGTTTATAAGTTGGTTTTAAGTGTTTTCCTAATGTCCATTGAGTCAGAGATTTAGACTTGTCTTTACAAATCTACCCCTGGACTAAAAGTGTAGACGGGCCTTGTTGTTTATCCTTCCTTTTCTTCCAGGATCATCTTACTCACATTGTCCCCTTGTTCATTGAGATCAGTCAGGTCTGGCCATCCTTCCTTTATGTTTAGTTTAGGAACAATTTTTGGCTGAATTTTTGGTACAAAAGGGAGGTCCAGGTCACCTAGGATTAAAAAGTAAAGCCTGGGATTGATTTCACCAGGTACATATGCACACCACAAACGAATGACCCACATAGAACTTCCTGACTCCCAATCGTGTGTTCAGCCCCTGGGTCACATGCTTCCCCTCAACACTCATGTGAAAATGTCAGTGCTGGTACAGAAAGGAAAAGAAGAAGTCCTCTCCTCCCACACGCCACTTCGAGCTTCCATCTACTCTGACATCCACAGACAGTGGCATGTTTTAATTCAACCCTTTATGAAAGAAATCTTCAAAACTTTCAAATTTCAGTACCTGTGTTCTTTGATTCAAGTGTCCAGGGAGTGGTAACTGAAGAGGAAAGAGGGTCTTGAGTTGTGTGGGAGCAAATCTGTTAAATCCACAGGTTGAAGTTGAAGTTGAAGGTTTAGGGAAGGCACTGGAAGCATCTTTCTATAAGAAAATTGTGGGCTATTGAGCAATTTCAGGAAGGCATCTACAGTCTGCGCCCTCTCCACCCCCACCCCCGCCCCAAAGTAGAGGAACTTGCTGACTCATTCGCACACATTCCCCTACTTACCCTGCATGGCCAAGAGTGTACGGGAAGGGTGGTCGTCTCCACTGACGGGACCACGTGTAGCTTTTTGTGTAGGATAGGTTTCCCTTCTGGAAAACTTGACTTCCTTCCCCGCAGAAGAAGATTTGAGGCAGAGAAAGGTTATTGAGCCCGATGGTTGAGGCTCTATGTGAGATCAGGATAAAATAGACAGGAATGCTGTATTTACTTTGGTGTCTTTATTGTGATATGTTCCTAAATATTAACTGGTCCTAAAAAGCGTGTTTTTCAAAACATACATTTGAAGATCGGAAACTTGGTGAAGGGAAAAGCACAGAGAAATACCAAAGATGATTTTCCTGTTTAACTGGGAACCTTGCACAGTCCCCATAATGTCTACCTGGGCATCTCAGTGAGATGTGGCCCCCTTATTCCTCTTGGCTGAGTCTGTCCGAAACAGCTGGCGATAGTGTTCACAGACACTCCAATTGTAATAATCCCTTCTCCCTCCAGAGGACTAAGTATACTTTTGTTTAATTTTGTTTGTTTGTGTTTGAAGTTTTTTAGCAAAAAATGGAAAGGTATTATTTCAGAGTCAGCTTTGTTCTCTGGTATTACTAAGCCAGAGTAACTTTAGAAACTTGACATCTCAGCCAATAGAACCCTTTGCAATGAATTTATAATACTTGGGGGCAGAGAATGACTGTGATTAAACATTGAAGTAATATTGGCCACTTAGGGTCATTTGCTTTCATAGGAAAAAGATGACACCAACTATGCATTCTTGAAAAGTCTGTTTTCCAAGGCAGAGTTTACAGTCGCTTATGTTAAAGAGTCTCTAAAATTATAAGCAACTGGCCTGATTCCTGGTGACATTCCAAATAAAAGTTTGCCTGTTTGCTGTAAAGAAGTATTCTTAGAGAGTAACTTGTGAGAGACTTGCCACTGGCTTGTGGTTTATGGGACAATCGATGGGTAGACTTTGTGGAACCACATCTTGCTTCACCTTGGCATGGTCACTTATCCAGTTGGTCTTTAGGTAGATAAACACTAATCATGTCTTATTTAGATAAAAGCTAGATGTGTAAATGAGCAGGTCATGGAATGCAGCTCTAACAATACTGACTGCATGTGGATGCTTTGCTGTTGATTCAGAAGTGAAGGAGAGAGCATTTGATGGTGCTTGCTTGGTCATAGTATGATCACTAAAACTTGACTTCCTTCCCAGAAAAATTTGAGGCAGAGAAAGGTTATTGAGCCCGATGGTTGAGGCTCTATGTGAGATCAGGATAAAATAGGCGGGAATGCTGTATTTCCTTAGGTGTCTTTATTGTGCTATGTTCCTAAATATTAACTGGTCCTAAAAAGCGTGTTTTGCAAAACATACATTTGAAGATCGGAAACTTGGTGAAGGGAAAAGCACAGAGAAATACCAAAGATGATTTTCCTGTTTAACTGGGAACCTTGCACAGTCCCCATAATGTCTACCTGGGCATCTCAGTGAGATGTGGCCCCCTTATTCCTCTTGGCTGAGTCTGTCCGAAACAGCTGGCGATAGTGTTCACAGACACTCCAATTGTAATAATCCCTTCTCCCTCCAGAGGACTAAGTATACTTTTGTTTAATTTTGTTTGTTTGTGTTTGAAGTTTTTTAGCAAAAAATGGAAAGGTATTATTTCAGAGTCAGCTTTGTTCTCTGGTATTACTAAGCCAGAGTAACTTTAGAAACTTGACATCTCAGCCAATAGAACCCTTTGCAATGAATTTATAATACTTGGGGGCAGAGAATGACTGTGATTAAACATTGAAGTAATATTGGCCACTTAGGGTCATTTGCTTTCATAGGAAAAAGATGACACCAACTATGCATTCTTGAAAAGTCTGTTTTCCAAGGCAGAGTTTACAGTCGCTTATGTTAAAGAGTCTCTAAAATTATAAGCAACTGGCCTGATTCCTGGTGACATTCCAAATAAAAGTTTGCCTGTTTGCTGTAAAGAAGTATTCTTAGAGAGTAACTTGTGAGAGACTTGCCACTGGCTTGTGGTTTATGGGACAATCGATGGGTAGACTTTGTGGAACCACATCTTGCTTCACCTTGGCATGGTCACTTATCCAGTTGGTCTTTAGGTAGATAAACACTAATCATGTCTTATTTAGATAAAAGCTAGATGTGTAAATGAGCAGGTCATGGAATGCAGCTCTAACAATACTGACTGCATGTGGATGCTTTGCTGTTGATTCAGAAGTGAAGGAGAGAGAGCATTTGATGGTGCTTGCTTGGTCATAGTATCGCAGTCACTAAAATGCACATGAATGGCTGGGGGCTGAATGGCCAGAACAGTTCATTGGGATTTGTTTCTGCGGTCTGTGGTACATGTGTCACTCCGCTGGCCAAGGTATCCCTCTTCCTCACTCTTGGGCTAATGTCCCTGCTGTCTTTCTAATCCGATTTCACTGGTAGCCAACTCCCTTGTCCTCCTGTGTTTCCCCTAGTGGACACTTTGATTTTGTCTGCCCATAGTCTTTTTTCCAAGTTCTTGGAACAACTCCTTCCCATATTCTTAGCCCACATGCTCCAGTTTCATGGCTTTGGGGTGGTGAATTTGAAATAGGCTTAGCCGCTCTTCTGTACCCCAGGGACAGGTTTCAGGGAGTTGTGTGTAGACTAATGGGATTTGCTTGGGTGTTCACAGAGAGTTTCCTTTTATTTCCATTGATCTTGAACTTGGGAAGGTGGTTGTGCTTGAGAATAAAGCCTTATTTTGGAGGAAGAAAAAAAACTGAGCCCTTCTACTGGGTTAACGTTAATTGCTATAACAAAGTGGCAGGCAAAAATCATGTAAGTAGTAGTTCCTGGTTGTCGGACAGCTTTCCTCCATGTGACAAGTCAGGAACCCAGGCTCCGTCTATCTTCTGGTTCTGCCATTGCCTAGAATCCTGGCATCTTTTGTGTCTGGTGGTGGAGCAGGTAGAGGAGAAGGCATACCTAAAATCCCAGAGTGACAGGTATCACTTCTGCTTATGTTAAAGAGTCTCAAAAACTTGATTCCTGGTGACATTCAAATAAAAGTTTGCCTGTTTGCTGTAAAGAAGTATTCTTAGAGAGTAACTTGTGAGAGACTTGCCACTGGCTTGTGGTTTATGGGACAATCGATGGGTAGACTTTGTGGAACCACATCTTGCTTCACCTTGGCATGGTCACTTATCCAGTTGGTCTTTAGGTAGATAAACACTAATCATGTCTTATTTAGATAAAAGCTAGATGTGTAAATGAGCAGGTCATGGAATGCAGCTCTAACAATACTGACTGCATGTGGATGCTTTGCTGTTGATTCAGAAGTGAAGGAGAGAGAGCATTTGATGGTGCTTGCTTGGTCATAGTATCGCAGTCACTAAAATGCACATGAATGGCTGGGGGCTGAATGGCCAGAACAGTTCATTGGGATTTGTTTCTGCGGTCTGTGGTACATGTGTCACTCCGCTGGCCAAGGTATCCCTCTTCCTCACTCTTGGGCTAATGTCCCTGCTGTCTTTCTAATCCGATTTCACTGGTAGCCAACTCCCTTGTCCTCCTGTGTTTCCCCTAGTGGACACTTTGATTTTGTCTGCCCATAGTCTTTTTTCCAAGTTCTTGGAACAACTCCTTCCCATATTCTTAGCCCACATGCTCCAGTTTCATGGCTTTGGGGTGGTGAATTTGAAATAGGCTTAGCCGCTCTTCTGTACCCCAGGGACAGGTTTCAGGGAGTTGTGTGTAGACTAATGGGATTTGCTTGGGTGTTCACAGAGAGTTTCCTTTTATTTCCATTGATCTTGAACTTGGGAAGGTGGTTGTGCTTGAGAATAAAGCCTTATTTTGGAGGAAGAAAAAAAACTGAGCCCTTCTACTGGGTTAACGTTAATTGCTATAACAAAGTGGCAGGCAAAAATCATGTAAGTAGTAGTTCCTGGTTGTCGGACAGCTTTCCTCCATGTGACAAGTCAGGAACCCAGGCTCCGTCTATCTTCTGGTTCTGCCATTGCCTAGAATCCTGGCATCTTTTGTGTCTGGTGGTGGAACGGTAGAGGAGAAGGCATACCTAAAATCCCAGAGTGACAGGTATCACTTCTGCTCACATTCTTCTGGCAAGGTCCAGTTTCACATCAAGATCTGGATAAAGGGGCGGGAACTGGGAAACAGAGACCCCAGCTGGGCAGCAGCACCTCTGACTTAAAAAAGAGAACACGGGCTTCCCCTGGTGGTCCAGTGGGTAAGGACACCGCCTTGCAGTGCAAGGGGCGCCGGTTCGATCCCTGGCCTGGGAAGGTCCCATGTGCCAGGGAGTGGCTGGACCAATGTGTCCAGTCACCGAGCCGGAGCTCTGGAGTGCATGCACCCAGAGCCGGTGCTCTGCAACGACAAACGTTACCGCGATGGGAGGCCCACAGGAGCCAAAGAACAAAGACAAATGAATATAGAGAAATGAAAGACCAATAGAAGTGGCCCGCCCACTCCCCTCCCTCCCCAACCCGACCTCCGCCCTAAATAAATAAATTAATAAATCTTTAAAAAAAAAAAAAAAAGAAGAACACTCTTGTGATGGACAGCTAGCCATCATCATGATGCTCCCAGTGGTAGGGTTTTGGCTTCTGGCTTGAGTCGTGCCTGCCTTTGGTTAGTTTTATCCTTCATCTTTTCTGTTATTTTGTATCTTCTTTTACTGATTAGGCATGGTTAATTTGGACTTTCTGCCACCTGAACGGTTACTGCCCAGGCTAATATGTTGTCTGAACCCCGTCTTTTTGTGTTGCTCATTATTTTGATTTCATTGACAATAATCACCCACCACCCCCTGGCAACAACAGTACATCCACCACTACCACTATCATTTTAGTTCAGCTGTTTTCAAAGTCTGGCCCCCAGACCGGCAGCTTCAGTGTCCCTTAGAAACTTGGTCACAATCCACTTTTGCAGACCCTACCGGAGACCTTCTGAATCAGAAACTGTCTGTGGGGAGTCCCAGCAGTCTGTGTCTTCCATCAAGTCCCCCGGATGCACACACACTGCCCTAGTGCTTTTACCATAAATCTTAGGGCTATACTTAGGAATATTATCAGGCTAGAGCGGGCCATTGATAATAATCAGTCACTGATTTAAAAAATAAAAGGAAAATTCCCTCTAGAATGTTAGCTATCAGGTTTATGTTAGTGCTGGGTGCTGGGTTGTCTAGATGTGAGCTCTAAGTCGCTTAGAATTAACCTAGTTGTACAATCATGAGGCGCCCTCACCCAGGTCTCCAAGGGCTGGAGTTTATCAGCAACTCGCAAAGTGTGAAACTTGAAGCACACTACAGTCACTTGACTGAATGATTTGGTTGAGAAACAGTGACAGTGGTTTTGTGTGTGCCCACATGACCAAATTGTTTTCCACAAAACTTCTGCTGAATAAAATTTGAAATACGACTGTCAGACTGTTTTCCCGTCTTAATGAATTCCAGACAGTTCGTAGAGTGTAGGAGCTTCCAAAACAGAGGGGCGGGGTGACTGTGACCAGCCAGCCTCTGTTTGGTCACATGTTAGGGTGTCCCGACACAACATATCGTCCCCCTCATTCCCCTCATTTTGAATCTCCCCAGGCTATCCTCCTTTCTGGTGGGGAGAACATGGCAAGGCCACTTGTGTCAGACAAGTAGGCCCTGTAGGGCAGATCTGGACTCCTTACTACCGGGAAATTCAGCCTCCTTCTCTTATTTTTAATCCACTTAAACCCAAACATTTTGATTCATTTTTGTTGTTGCTGTTGTCATTGCATGCTGACCTTCTCCAGACAAAAAGGCCTGATACTTTTTGGCAAAGAATGCGTTCTTATTGTAAACTGGTTAAGAGCTCTAAACAGTTGAACAGCTGTAGAGTTCTGGATTTAACCTTCAGAGTAAGGAGGATTTTACCTTAAATTTCAATTTCACCAGCGATTAACTTTTTTTCTTTTTGGGCAAGTTATTCCTGTAGCCTCTATTTCAGCAGAGGAGTGAGTAGGGTGAGTGAGTAACAGTATAATCCAAGTTGTAAGAAATTGAGTGAATTACAAAGAAATACTTGACTCAGTTCCCTACGCAAAGCCTGTTCTCATTGATGAGTTCTTCATCCTGGTTCCATCTTTGAGCGCAGAACCAACGGGATGAAATAAAATGAACTTTTGACTTGAAATAACTTTTTAGTTTGAGACACTGCCATGAAGAGAAAATGACTCAACGACAATCAGCAGGAAAATAAGAGAGTTCACAGAACAGAAGGGGAGTGGGGCCAGAGTATCCCTAGTCTGGATAATCTAGAACCAGCATCCAAGCCAGGCCAACTCTAGCCAGATTCTTCTAGGGTTCTTCTGCATCTTTTTTGCTCATTGAAGCCTTAAGTTGACTTGACTCTGGGCTTCCTGAATCTACTAACCCAATGATTCTTTAAGTGAAAAATGCAAAGCATTAGTTGCTCAGTCGTGCATAACTCTTTGTGACCCCATGGACTACGGCGTACCAAATTCCTCTGTCCGTGGGATTTTCCAGGCAAGAATACTGGAGTGGGTTGCCAATTCTTCCTCCAGGGGATCTTCCTGACCCAGGGATGGAACCCAGGTCTCCTGCATTGCAGGCAGATTCTTTTCTGTCTGAGCCACCAGGGATTAGCATCAGGACCTTTGGAATTGGATGCAGGTTGAACATTGGTGAAGTACGGGATGCCTAACAGGGAGGTATTTAGAGACAGCACGTACTGTTTACATGTAAGGCGTTACTTTTGTTGCCAGAACAATCTTTGTCTTTATCAACATATTTCCTTTCATCGTAATGATAGACTAGCGAGGTGGAGGAATAATTAATAAGATGCACTGATTGGGGTTTCACAACACTGTGCGGGACAGCAGCCATGCACCATGGCTGTGTCCACACAGGTGTCTGTCATTCCTAACTGTCACATTTTGACTTGGCCTGTAGTCAATTCCTGCTTTATCCTTTCACATTTCACAAGACAGCCTTGTTATACAGTTACCTTTATCCAGTAAAAGCCATAATAGTTTCTGTTCTTGAATCTCAGTATCTTTATATCTTTCGCTCTTCTAGAACTTTTCCCTCCTAGTAGCACTGCCTAGCTATTTTAGAGACTAGGTAACCATATCAACACGATAGGCTTGCTTTCCTTTTCTTTTTTCAGCTTTGAGTTATGATCAACAAGTAAGAATTTTATGTATTTCCAGTGTATAACTTGATGCTTTGGTCCATGTGTACCCTATGAAACAGTCTCCACAGTCAGATGGCATGCTTTGCTTGAGCCTGACGAAGTTTCTCCCCGAAACCTGTGGCTCAACCAACCACTGCTAAGTAGAGAGGGAGATTAACTTGAAATAACTTCCATCTTTCTCTGGAGGAAAATTCTCATTATTTTGCATGCGTAAGTGAATGCCTTCATCAGTTACAGCTTAGACCTGTTTCCTGGGTGACAAAGGTCCTTGCTTCATTGGCTGGCTGAGAAGACTATCAGTAAGGTAATGAGAGTGCTACCTGTAGTGAGGGTGCAGTCAGTGCTGACTGCACCTGCTGCTGCTCTCTGCCTGCTTCCGTACCCAAGTGCTCCTACTAGTGTCATTCCCATTAGAATTTAGGAGTTTATGTAAGAATCAAAGAAGTGGTTCATCTGTGCAGCTGCTGCTGAGTCTACCATTGTTTTGTCACTGTTAAGTACATACGGTCACTTCTCATGGGTTTGGGATTTTTTGCAGTGAGTTTTCAAACCCAGACTTGGATTTGGTTGTCACTCAAGCAGTTTTTTGGACTGCTTGCTCCAGCTATCGGCTGTTGTGTGCAGAGGGATGGGAATGAGTTTAATTACCAATGGGAAACATTTTCTACCCCAAACCATATGTATATCCATACTAACGCATATTGGACTTTCACGGCATCAGTGTTCAGACTATTTGCAACCTTTTGTGGTGTTGTCCTGACTGACTGAAATTGAGTTCTCAGCTAAATGGTTTCTTTCCTGAGTTTTAAAATGAAACGGTGAAAATGATTATTTCCCTCTTTCCATGTAATTGAAACACCCTGCCGCCACCCCCCACATCCACTCCACCTCCACACCACACCCACACCCACACAGAAGCGAAAGATGTGTAGAATTGGGTGCTTTAGGATGAGGTCCAGTGTGCATGGGGAATTCATGAGCCTAGGACAGAATAAAGTCTGAGAAGGATGCCCAGAAACCGCCCATCCTGATGGGTTTCTGAGCTCTGCATTTTAGTGAGAGAACAGGATCAATCAGCTGTGTAGGCTGAAGTCGAGAATGAAGATACCCGTTAACTAGGGTGAAGAGGAAATGGACAAGGCAGTTTGGGGAGTTTTTGGAGTAGGTTTATGTCTTGGGCATCTCTGTAGATGGACATGAAGAGATCTGACTCTCCCTCTTGTTTTCCCAGAGTCATGGTTTGGGAATTATCTGGAAGTTCCTTGGGCACACTTTTCTTGGCCGTGAGGTAAAATGATACTCAGTAAATATTTATTGAATCTGCTGTGGAGTCAGGAGATAATGGTGAACAAAAAGGATCAACTTTAAACTGCTCTTGCTTTTGGCAGATGGGTGACTGCCTGGGACTGGCACGGAACCGAGGTCAGATCGAAGTTAGTAGTTAAGAGAGTGCATCATGTGCACTCCCTGCTGCTCGCCCCCCCAAGTGCTCCTACTAGTGTCATTCCCATTAGAATTTAGGAGTTTATGTAAGAATCAAAGAAGTGGTTCATCTGTGCAGCTGCTGCTGAGTCTACCATTGTTTTGTCACTGTTAAGTACATACGGTCACTTCTCATGGGTTTGGGATTTTTTGCAGTGAGTTTTCAAACCCAGACTTGGATTTGGTTGTCACTCAAGCAGTTTTTTGGACTGCTTGCTCCAGCTATCGGCTGTTGTGTGCAGAGGGATGGGAATGAGTTTAATTACCAATGGGAAACATTTTCTACCCCAAACCATATGTATATCCATACTAACGCATATTGGACTTTCACGGCATCAGTGTTCAGACTATTTGCAACCTTTTCGTGGTGTTGTCCTGACTGACTGAAATTGAGTTCTCAGCTAAATGGTTTCTTTCCTGAGTTTTAAAATGAAACGGTGAAAATGATTATTTCCCTCTTTCCATGTAATTGAAACACCCTGCCGCCACCCCCCACATCCACTCCACCTCCACACCCACACCCACACCCTCACAGAAGCGAAAGATGTGTAGAATTGGGTGCTTTAGGATGAGGTCCAGTGTGCATGGGGAATTCATGAGCCTAGGACAGAATAAAGTCTGAGAAGGATGCCCAGAAACCGCCCATCCTGATGGGTTTCTGAGCTCTGCATTTTAGTGAGAGAACAGGATCAATCAGCTGTGTAGGCTGAAGTCGAGAATGAAGATACCCGTTAACTAGGGTGAAGAGGAAATGGACAAGGCAGTTTGGGGAGTTTTTGGAGTAGGTTTATGTCTTGGGCATCTCTGTAGATGGACATGAAGAGATCTGACTCTCCCTCTTGTTTTCCCAGAGTCATGGTTTGGGAATTATCTGGAAGTTCCTTGGGCACACTTTTCTTGGCCGTGAGGTAAAATGATACTCAGTAAATATTTATTGAATCTGCTGTGGAGTCAGGAGATAATGGTGAACAAAAAGGATCAACTTTAAACTGCTCTTGCTTTTGGCAGATGGGTGACTGCCTGGGACTGGCACGGAACCGAGGTCAGATCATCCCAAGTCAGAGGAGCTCTTTCTGGAGGAAGGAAAGAGTACACTTGGACTCAGTTACCCTGTGACGGGAATATGCTTAAGTGACTTACTTTTTTTTTTTTTTTTTATTAAAGGAGAGCAGTATGTTATTTGGGGCTTCCCAGGTGGCTCAGGGTTCATAAAGAATCTACCTGCCACTACAGGAGATGCAACAGATGGGAGTTCAGTCCCTAGGTGCGGAAGATCCCCTGGAGGAGGAAGTAGCAACCCACTCCATTGTTCTTACCTGCGAAATCCCATGGACAGAGGAGCCTGGAAGGCTGTAGTCCACGGTGTCGCAGACAGGTGGACATGACTGAGCAACTGAGCACTCTTTCATAGGTTATTTAATCCAGTATGTCCAAAATATTACCAAGTCAAATGTAATCAATGTAAGTATTATTTGTATTGAGGTGTAATTTACTTATAACATTAGAGTAGTTTCATGTGCACAACATCATGACTCGATAATTGTGCATATTGGGAAATGACTGCCACAGTAAGTCTAGCTAATATCCATCACTGTGCATAGTTGCAAATGTTTTTTTCTTGTGATGAGAACTTTTTAAAGATTTATTCTCTCAGCAACTTTTGAACATATAATGCAGTATTTTTGTGTTGTTTTGATTTTTATTTAAAAACTATTTTTTAAAAACTTTGTAATCTAGTTGATTTATGATATTGAATTAGTTTCAGGTATGCACCATTATGATTTATTATTTTTGCAAGTTATATTCCATTCAAAGTTACTATAAGGTAATGGCAATAACTGCCTGTGGTATGCTTATCCTTGTTGCTTACTGAAGTACAGCATTATTAACTATAGTTAACCATGCTGTACATTACATTCCATGACTTACTTATGTTATAACTGAACTTTTATTCCCTTTGCCCACCCTCACTGTTTTTGCCCACCCTCCAATCCCAATCCCTGCCTGCCTCTGGAAGTCACCATTCTCTTTTCTATATCTATGAGCTTCTTTTTTTTTTTTTTTTTTTTTTTTTTAGGATTCCACATGTAAGTGAGATCATATTTAATGTAAGAAATCATGTATAGTATAAGTGAGAAATATACTTTACACTGCTTTCACTGAAGACAACCTCTATCTGTCACCTTGCTTGAAGTCCTTATTTAAAAAAAAATATGTATTTTAAGAAATCAGGCATCTTCTGCCTGTAAATATGTTGAGAGGTAATCTTTATTTTATTGTCTGTCAGTCTTCACTTGAAAGAGGCTCCAGGGGACATAAAAGCTGTAAATTCCCTGGGCATCTCCAGGATAGTGAATGTCCAATAAATAGTTCTAGAATGAAGAATGACAAATATACATAAAGTTTCTTGTGTGCTATAAGGGATCAGTAACTTTGAGGAACTCTGTTAAACTTTGTCAGGAAAAGGTATAAGGAGATAATCTTGAGTTTTTCTCTTACTTTGCTAAGGTTTTTAGAACTCCAGTTTTTTTTCTCCTAAAATATAGTGGTTATAGTATTTTCTTCTTGGAGTAGCTGTGAAGATTATAGAATATCGTATGTCACATGCCTGGTAAATGTAAAATGGTCAATACATTAAGTTAGTAGAGGCAGTAATTGCTCTACTGTTGGTGTTAAGAGATAAAATACACTTATAGTCATTTCTGGTTGTGGTAGTTCTGTTCAATGAAGTCATGATAACCGTTTAATTTGGGAATACTGACTTTCACTCCTGGGGAAAATATAATGTTAGGTTCCTACAAGCCTGTGGTCATAGTGTATTTGTCATCTGATTGACACATAAACTTGTTTTAGGTATGTGTCTGTTTAAAGGCAGTTTTATAATTGATTCGTTAGGACTTCCCTGGTGGTCCTGTGGTTAAGGTTCCATGCTTCCACTGTAGGAGATGCGGGTTTGATCCCTGATCAGAGAACTAAGGTTCCACATGCTCCAATGCATGGCCAAAGAAAAAAAAAAAAAATTATTGATTCATTAACATTGAACTCAGGGCTAACCCCGCTGTTAAGTCATGTCTGAAGGGAGTTTATCTAATGCCTGTGTTTTCTCCATAAGGTACCTCACATTCATGTTACACTCAGCAACACTAGATGGCATTTCAGCACCTGAGAGGTTTGGGGGCCCTCAGTAAAGTCACGGACAAAAAACCACGTGAATGCAGAAAGCATAGCGCTAAATGACCCCCCTGCCCCCACTCCAAGAAGATTTATCTTCTGAAAACTGAAACAAGGGGGCTGAGCGTTGCCTTGTTTGACCTCAATTGGGAATGCATGTTGTGAGTGACTCAAATTTCTCACTTGTCTATCCACAAATGACTGTAAAAATGCTGCAAACATTAATTTTGGGATTACAAATAACTTTTAATGAATAGGTAAATTTGCAAATAGGGAATCCATCATGAATGATGAAAACTGACTGTTAAAAATTGTTTTCTAGTGGGTGTTTCTCTGATCTAAAAAGCATGCTCACTGGGGAAAATATTTTTAAACAGTGTCTGCTCTAAAATCATTGTGAACTAAACATGAAGCCACAATAATGAAACTTTTCTAGGCACCTGATCTTCTCTTTTCATGAGTTTATCCACAGTAAAAATGATTTATCACTTCCAGATCTTTAAAATTGGGTGGAGCTGTTCAGATATGTTACTCTTTATTTTGACGTAATTTCTAATATTCTTTAGAAGGTGGAGAGTGAGAATACGATCAGGGGAAAAGAGACAGAGAAATTGTGGGGACCACGGCTGAAGAACCCATCACAAGGCAGTAATAAGGCTTAGAAATTCTGGGGCAGGCAGTTTTTGAAGTAGCCAGACTCTGGTTACTCAGGCCTAGAAGAAATAAAGGGAATACTGACTTTCCCTCCTGGGGAAAATATAATGTTAGGTTCCTACAAGCCTGTGGTCATAGTGTATTTGTCATCTGATTGACACATAAACTTGTTTTAGGTATGTGTCTGTTTAAAGGCAGTTTTATAATTGATTCGTTAGGACTTCCCTGGTGGTCCTGTGGTTAAGGTTCCATGCTTCCACTGTAGGAGATGCGGGTTTGATCCCTGATCAGAGAACTAAGGTTCCACATGCTCCAATGCATGGCCAAAGAAAAAAAAAAAAAATTATTGATTCATTAACATTGAACTCAGGGCTAACCCCGCTGTTAAGTCATGTCTGAAGGGAGTTTATCTAATGCCTGTGTTTTCTCCATAAGGTACCTCACATTCATGTTACACTCAGCAACACTAGATGGCATTTCAGCACCTGAGAGGTTTGGGGGCCCTCAGTAAAGTCACGGACAAAAAACCACGTGAATGCAGAAAGCATAGCGCTAAATGACCCCCCTGCCCCCACTCCAAGAAGATTTATCTTCTGAAAACTGAAACAAGGGGGCTGAGCGTTGCCTTGTTTGACCTCAATTGGGAATGCATGTTGTGAGTGACTCAAATTTCTCACTTGTCTATCCACAAATGACTGTAAAAATGCTGCAAACATTAATTTTGGGATTACAAATAACTTTTAATGAATAGGTAAATTTGCAAATAGGGAATCCA
Source organism: Tragulus kanchil (assembly GCA_022376925.1). NCBI lineage: Eukaryota > Metazoa > Chordata > Mammalia > Artiodactyla > Tragulidae > Tragulus > Tragulus kanchil. Next base: position 189,690,718 of record JAIOJX010000030.1, on the reverse strand, counting down.
TCATGAATGATGAAAACTGACTGTTAAAAATTGTTTTCTAGTGGGTGTTTCTCTGATCTAAAAGCATGCTCACTGGGGAAAATATTTTTAAACAGTGTCTGCTCTAAAATCATTGTGAACTAAACATGAAGCCACAATAATGAAACTTTTCTAGGCACCTGATCTTCTCTTTTCATGAGTTTATCCACAGTAAAAATGATTTATCACTTCCAGATCTTTAAAATTGGGTGGAGCTGTTCAGATATGTTACTCTTTATTTTGACGTAATTTCTAATATTCTTTAGAAGGTGGAGAGTGAGAATACGAACCTGGGAAAAGATACAGAGAAATTGTGGGGACCACTGCTGAAGAATCCAGCAGAAGGCAGTAATATGGCTTAGAAATTCTGGTGCAGGCAGTTTTTGAAGTAGCCAGACTCTGGTTACTCAGGCCTAGAAGATAAAGGTGATGCTTTTGACTTCCCAGTGTATTAAAAATTAGCATATTATAAGTATAAGCATAGTCATTATTATAAACATTAATTGGCGCTTGGAATTGTTTTAGGAAGGAGGAAGCATTGTTTTCAGCAGGTCCAGTAGTTTTGAAGTTTCGAGTGGCACAGCAGGTGGATCCTACAGTTTAATAACAACAAAGAAACACAAACAACAACAGTAATCGTGGTAGCATCTTGCATTTTCAAAGTCCTTACCACAGACTGTGCCTTGGGTTAGTGCTTTATTCTGTGTGTTGGAAACTGAAAACCACTGGGGCTAAAGTAATGAAAATTATAGAACAATGGAGTTTTTCTCTGCCTTGTATCTGTACCTTTTGCATTTTTATAATGTATACTTCTGTCTTGTAAAAAAAATGGCTTCTTTAGTAATTGTGTGTGTGCGCACATGCGTATATGTCTCTTTGTTGGTCTGTCTGTCTTAGTCCTGGGGTAAGGAAGTTACCTATGTAATTTCTTTTTTCAGATTTTTCCTATATTAGAAGAGTCAAAAGCCAAAACAGCAGAAATGAAAGTCAGATCTAGTTTACCTACACATGTATACTAAGACGTCTACTAGCTCCATTTCAGATTCTTTGTATAATTTAATTCTAAGAGGTAGGTAAGATCCCATTTTATAGATAAACGTAGGCTTGGCCATTGTAAGTCCCCTGCCTAAGGTCAAGACTTACACTGGAGGACTGACTTCAAAGCTTTCCCTCTTCTCTTCTCCACTGCAGTGGTCACTGTATACATTGAGACATGGAGGGAGAGGCAGGCTAGGAAGAGATCAGGGCACCAGCTGATCTTCTCTTTTCATGAGTTTATCCACAGTAAAAATGATTTATCACTTCCAGATCTTTAAAATTGGGTGGAGCTGTTCAGATATGTTACTCTTTATTTTGACGTAATTTCTAATATTCTTTAGAAGGTGGAGAGTGAGAATACGAACCTGGGAAAAGATACAGAGAAATTGTGGGGACCACTGCTGAAGAATCCAGCAGAAGGCAGTAATATGGCTTAGAAATTCTGGTGCAGGCAGTTTTTGAAGTAGCCAGACTCTGGTTACTCAGGCCTAGAAGATAAAGGTGATGCTTTTGACTTCCCAGTGTATTAAAAATTAGCATATTATAAGTATAAGCATAGTCATTATTATAAACATTAATTGAGCGCTTGGAATTGTTTTAGGAAGGAGGGAAGCATTGTTTTCAGCAGGTCCAGTAGTTTTGAAGTTTCGAGTGGCACAGCAGGTGGATCCTACAGTTTAATAACAACAAAGAAACACAAACAACAACAGTAATCGTGGTAGCATCTTGCATTTTCAAAGTCCTTACCACAGACTGTGCCTTGGGTTAGTGCTTTATTCTGTGTGTTGGAAACTGAAAACCACTGGGGCTAAAGTAATGAAAATTATAGAACAATGGAGTTTTTCTCTGCCTTGTATCTGTACCTTTTGCATTTTTATAATGTATACTTCTGTCTTGTAAAAAAAATGGCTTCTTTAGTAATTGTGTGTGTGCGCACATGCGTATATGTCTCTTTGTTGGTCTGTCTGTCTTAGTCCTGGGGTAAGGAAGTTACCTATGTAATTTCTTTTTTCAGATTTTTCCTATATTAGAAGAGTCAAAAGCCAAAACAGCAGAAATGAAAGTCAGATCTAGTTTACCTACACATGTATACTAAGACGTCTACTAGCTCCATTTCAGATTCTTTGTATAATTTAATTCTAAGAGGTAGGTAAGATCCCATTTTATAGATAAACGTAGGCTTGGCCATTGTAAGTCCCCTGCCTAAGGTCAAGACTTACACTGGAGGACTGACTTCAAAGCTTTCCCTCTTCTCTTCTCCACTGCAGTGGTCACTGTATACATTGAGACATGGAGGGAGAGGCAGGATAGGAAGAGATCAGGGGCACCAGCTCATGTTGATTTTGGAATAGAAACAGGATGAGATGTCTGATGAAGTAAAGAGAGACTCTGGGTGTGGTTGAACATCTTAATCCAAGATAAATAAATCTATCTATTAAAGGTGCTCAGAGAATGCTTGGCTGCCTAGTCCTTTGTTTTCAAAGCTGTTTCTGATGATTGAAAGGAGGTAGGCTGTCAAGGCTTCAAGAAAGGTAGCAAAAGATGGAATGGTGTATATGTAATCATTCATAAGGGTGTGGTGTGTAAGTTGTAAATTTTCGTCATTCCTCATTAAAAATCTTCTTTGAATGGCCTTAGTTGCTGACAACAAGAAGTCTTGTCAATATACCCATCCTTGTGGTCTACCGCGGAACACATGTAGTGCCTAACATCTCGATAGTTTCCATTCATCGCTCTCTCTCTTTTTTCCCCCTCTAACCCGACTTCTTAATTGCTTTTCCTGTGTGTCTTTTTGAAGTTGTAGCCTGTCTCTTACATTCTGGACTGTTTATCTTTGAATGCCAAAGGTCTTGAAACATCATAATATTGTGTAATGAACATAGCTTCTGCCTTGACATGTGAGTGTTCAGAACATTAGTCATTGCAAAGTATTGAGTTAAATATTTTCAATAAAAGGATATAATGATCTAATAGAGAGGAAGAAGTCATAAAAATTCTAGCTGATGGCTTTAACGATGAGCCAAATGCACAGGGGGCTCCAGTAATGGTGGGTCAGAGATTTTCAGAATGGATGTAAAGACATTCTTACTCTTTATTAGTGGGACAGGAGAAAAAACAACAATAAAAAAGCACTTAATTCTCATGTATACTGAGAAAACTGTAAACCATTTGACTTTTCAGTGCTTCTGCTCCTGATTTAGTACCTCACATGTATGTTTAAGAGCCATGAGAAGTGTTGGCAATTTCCAAGAGATGTTATCAATAAGGACTCTCAGGATTGCGTCTTGTCAGGAAGCCCTTATTCATGCAATGATCTGTTTTCTGGAGAGTGTCAGGTCATCCTTTGCAGCACCATCAGAGAACCAGGGTTTTCCTGAGCAAATGAACAAGATAGGTCTTTCCTTGTAGAGTTGATTTTTTGAAGAGTTTTGGTCAGCATTAGTCATTATGAAACTATGTGCCTGCTGCCCTGGTTTATCTCTGTAGCCATCTCTCCATGGCAGAAGATGGAATCCTTGTCTCTCCATGTCGCTGACCATCTGGATATGTTAGAGGTACACTGGTCTGTTTCTGACGGGGGAATGTTGAGTAGGTCCTGGTCTTAGTTGGTTGTTTGGTCTTCAAACAACTCTTATTTCTTGAGGTTGTGAGGTTTAAGTTGGAGATACTGTATGCTAACTATCCTTTACCCCGAGAGCAATCTTCAGTTACTTGGAGGGGGAAAAATAAAACCTTCAAAGCTAAATACCTTTTCTTTCCTAGAGAGTTCACAACCAAGAAATTGTTGTAATTTCAAAATAGAGAAAATAAACTGTGTCTCTGGCTGCTGTTTGAGGTTTCTCAACAGACTGATTATCTTCAAAGGACGTCTGAGTCAACTGTATCACCAGTAGGAAAAATGTTCTCTTCCAATGTGACATCATGTACAGGTTGATAATTATCTTCCAGATCAATATATGATATTTTGGGTGTTGGAGAGTGTGTGGAAGGAAAATCTTACATCTGTGGTAATATTTCTGGAAGGATTATTGATCTCTAGTCCTCTTATATGTGGTTTTCAATTTATTTGATATCATTATTAACTGAATGTGTAGATAAGGAGGTAGTTTTGAATGGGAGCCAAGCAACTTGTTGATGTAAAGTCTTTTTTTACCTTTTATGATTCCCATTGTTAGCACCTCCCTCCTTGCTGGCTGGGTTCCCTGTCATTTTAAGTAGGCAGCAATTACTGGTTTGTTCAAGAAGTCAGCTCCTGCTGCCAACGATCGTATTAATTATCACCCCATCTCTCATTTAGTCTTCTTAGTGTTGAGAGAAGGTGCGTGTAAGCGTGTGGCCGAGCAGCTACAATCACATCTCTATAATCATCTCCTTTCTGTGACGGTTCAGTGGACTCAATGTTCAGCCAAAGGGCCGAGACAGGCCTGGTGAGTCTTTTCAACTCTTCTGTAGGTTGTTTGGTCAGTTGAGTTTGGTGTGGTTTTCTTCTCCGTCTGACTCTGACCTCAGTAGAAGCTAATGATTGGCATTTGTGTTGAGAATTCAGACCTATTCCAGGTCCATCTGTGAACTCAGATAGGACACCGTGAAGATACTGTGCTGGTTTTCTCAGAAGCTGTTTTCTCTGGGGAAAAGGCGACCATGGAGTTGACTCTTTGTCAGTCTTCAAAGAAGGTAATGTAAATAATAACCAAAGTGACTCAGTTTTTACAGGCTCGTGTTATTCATGAATGTTTTTTTGTATAATATTGAGTCTGGTTCTTGTTCAGGAGTGGTTAGATTGCTTTCTGTATGCTAACTATCCTTTACCCCGAGAGCAATCTTCAGTTACTTGGAGGGGGAAAAATAAAACCTTCAAAGCTAAATACCTTTTCTTTCCTAGAGAGTTCACAACCAAGAAATTGTTGTAATTTCAAAATAGAGAAAATAAACTGTGTCTCTGGCTGCTGTTTGAGGTTTCTCAACAGACTGATTATCTTCAAAGGACGTCTGAGTCAACTGTATCACCAGTAGGAAAAATGTTCTCTTCCAATGTGACATCATGTACAGGTTGATAATTATCTTCCAGATCAATATATGATATTTTGGGTGTTGGAGAGTGTGTGGAAGGAAAATCTTACATCTGTGGTAATATTTCTGGAAGGATTATTGATCTCTAGTCCTCTTATATGTGGTTTTCAATTTATTTGATATCATTATTAACTGAATGTGTAGATAAGGAGGTAGTTTTGAATGGGAGCCAAGCAACTTGTTGATGTAAAGTCTTTTTTTACCTTTTATGATTCCCATTGTTAGCACCTCCCTCCTTGCTGGCTGGGTTCCCTGTCATTTTAAGTAGGCAGCAATTACTGGTTTGTTCAAGAAGTCAGCTCCTGCTGCCAACGATCGTATTAATTATCACCCCATCTCTCATTTAGTCTTCTTAGTGTTGAGAGAAGGTGCGTGTAAGCGTGTGGCCGAGCAGCTACAATCACATCTCTATAATCATCTCCTTTCTGTGACGGTTCAGTGGACTCAATGTTCAGCCAAAGGGCCGAGACAGGCCTGGTGAGTCTTTTCAACTCTTCTGTAGGTTGTTTGGTCAGTTGAGTTTGGTGTGGTTTTCTTCTCCGTCTGACTCTGACCTCAGTAGAAGCTAATGATTGGCATTTGTGTTGAGAATTCAGACCTATTCCAGGTCCATCTGTGAACTCAGATAGGACACCGTGAAGATACTGTGCTGGTTTTCTCAGAAGCTGTTTTCTCTGGGGAAAAGGCGACCATGGAGTTGACTCTTTGTCAGTCTTCAAAGAAGGTAATGTAAATAATAACCAAAGTGACTCAGTTTTTACAGGCTCGTGTTATTCATGAATGTTTTTTTGTATAATATTGAGTCTGGTTCTTGTTCAGGAGTGGTTAGATTGCTTTCTGTTTGCTTTCAGAAATGTTTACTTCAGTTGTTTCAGTGGCATTTTTTTTTTTAGATGATCCACTGGATCATTTGATTAGATTTGGAGTGCTTATGCTTCCTTTTCCACTTTTTCTTTTATTTCTGGCAATGATGGTGTTTGAAGCTGTTGAAGTGATTCACTGCAAAGTGAAATAATTTTCCATGTCTTTAGATGTGTTTTCCAGTTTCCCCCAAGTTTCTTTTTTCCCCTTTCATATGATTCCGCATTCAGAGTTCTGTCGTTCTTGCTGGATCCAGTGTAAGTGCTGATGTCACTGCATTTCTTAAATTACAGCTGATGGGGATTAACAGAAATTGTAAGCGAATACCACTTCCTCATTCTGCTATTTTCTTGACCAGTTATTGTCCTTTCAAGTTCCATAGGAGGAAGATGGGGGTTTGGAAGTTAGTTCTCTGTCTTAAAGTTAAAATAGCACTTTTCTGTTAACGTTATTTTTCAAAAATAATTTGGTTTTTAGAATGCTACCCTAATGTGCTCTTTAATAACATCAGATAAACTTTCCCCACTTAGGATTTTGCACATCAAGTTGTCTTCTGTCCTGGGTGAAGGGTTTTGAATACTTTCCTTAAGTTTCCTTATGTAGACAAATTTTCACTCAACAGTCCTTCACCAGCTACAGACTGTTAATGGCAGTAGGTGAAGGGTTGTGATTCAAGTATTTTTTTCTCCAGAGCCTTTTGTTCTGTAAGAAATGGCTGCCTCTGTGCCCATTGTTTTCTTATTTAGAATCTGAATGTTCTCGGTAAGAGTTCTTGGTTGCTCAGCACCTTCAAATATTAAGTTTTCTGGCCTTCCAATACTTGTTCTAGCATCTGGAGCCTAGGGGCCAGACTGTCTTGTCACTCCCTCTGTGGCTTGCTTGATGGCTCCTTGAGCCTTGTCTAGGAGTCCTCTGGGCTCTTTGTGGGTGGGGCCCATTGGCATGGAAAGAAGGTAATGTAAATAATAACCAAAGTGACTCAGTTTTTACAGGCTCGTGTTATTCATGAATGTTTTTTTGTATAATATTGAGTCTGGTTCTTGTTCAGGAGTGGTTAGATTGCTTTCTGTTTGCTTTCAGAAATGTTTACTTCAGTTGTTTCAGTGGCATTTTTTTTTTTAGATGATCCACTGGATCATTTGATTAGATTTGGAGTGCTTATGCTTCCTTTTCCACTTTTTCTTTTATTTCTGGCAATGATGGTGTTTGAAGCTGTTGAAGTGATTCACTGCAAAGTGAAATAATTTTCCATGTCTTTAGATGTGTTTTCCAGTTTCCCCCAAGTTTCTTTTTTCCCCTTTCATATGATTCCGCATTCAGAGTTCTGTCGTTCTTGCTGGATCCAGTGTAAGTGCTGATGTCACTGCATTTCTTAAATTACAGCTGATGGGGATTAACAGAAATTGTAAGCGAATACCACTTCCTCATTCTGCTATTTTCTTGACCAGTTATTGTCCTTTCAAGTTCCATAGGAGGAAGATGGGGGTTTGGAAGTTAGTTCTCTGTCTTAAAGTTAAAATAGCACTTTTCTGTTAACGTTATTTTTCAAAAATAATTTGGTTTTTAGAATGCTACCCTAATGTGCTCTTTAATAACATCAGATAAACTTTCCCCACTTAGGATTTTGCACATCAAGTTGTCTTCTGTCCTGGGTGAAGGGTTTTGAATACTTTCCTTAAGTTTCCTTATGTAGACAAATTTTCACTCAACAGTCCTTCACCAGCTACAGACTGTTAATGGCAGTAGGTGAAGGGTTGTGATTCAAGTATTTTTTTCTCCAGAGCCTTTTGTTCTGTAAGAAATGGCTGCCTCTGTGCCCATTGTTTTCTTATTTAGAATCTGAATGTTCTCGGTAAGAGTTCTTGGTTGCTCAGCACCTTCAAATATTAAGTTTTCTGGCCTTCCAATACTTGTTCTAGCATCTGGAGCCTAGGGGCCAGACTGTCTTGTCACTCCCTCTGTGGCTTGCTTGATGGCTCCTTGAGCCTTGTCTAGGAGTCCTCTGGGCTCTTTGTGTGGGGCATTGGAGGCCACCTGGATGTGTGCATCAGCGGTGGCAGTGGCGGAGCTCTGCAGGCGGCAGTATTGATCGAACTGCAGTCCATGGAAACAGAAATAGAAAGGGTTCAGCATTTGCACTTTCCTCTCGTGCTGTTTTTGCTTATTTTGTGTATTTAGAAAAGGCAGCAGTATGCAAACTGCTGACTTACTATTTTCCCTGGAATGGAAACCATTTGGATTATTTCAATGAGTTTTAGCTAAGATTTGTTCACAGTATTAGTTTTGTTTTCTGATGTCCTCTTTAGAATAAGATTCGGATGCATCTTTTTTACTCTATGAAAATAAGTGTTTCTTGGAGCCTTGGGATTTTGGAGACCATGAATTTGAAAAATGATTTGTTTACTCGAGTCAAAATGGAGACTTTTCGGCCTTTTGGCAAAGATCAAGTGTAGTATCTGTTCTTATCAGTTTAATATCTGATATGTCCTCTATCCTTAGTGAAAATTATAGGTAGATAAATATTTCTTTTTGAGTCAATTACTTTCTTTGAAGAAAAAGAATTTGGTTAAATTATTTAAGATTTCAGAGCAGTCCCTTTTCCTGCTTAATTTTTCCACTAATTATTTTTTCTCATTTTGAAAGAGAAAAAAGATCAAACTGAAGAACTGCAAACTCAATGCACATTTACTCCATTATTTGATGTAACATGTTGACTGGTTCTTTTATGTTGTCTTTAATGATACAGTGAATTTAGTTTAACAATTAGGGGTAAGATTTGGATTAGACTTAAAAATAGAACTTCCTTACTGTAAGAACTGTTATGCACTAGTTTGAATTCATGACTATTAAGATACTTGTTCAATCTCTGGAAAATGTGAATTATAGGGTCTCTATAATCTTAACTACTACTTCCTTCTAACGTTGTGATAAGTTTTTTGATGATAAGATTTGGGGATGATATAAAAATATTTCAAATATCACTGGAGTTTTTGATTAAATTTGAGTTTTTAAAAGTTTGGATGAATAGAATAAAGGGGGGAATAAAACATAGTTATGAATCGGTTGAATTGTTTGGAATTAGGTGGTTTTTTTTTTTATTTTTTTTTTTTTTACTCCACATGGCACAGAATGTAGGATCTTCATTCCCTAACCAGGAATTGAACCTGCCCCTTCTGCATTAAAAGCGGAGTCTTAACCGCTGGACCATCAAGGAAGTCCCTGCAGTTAGGTATTTCTTTAAAAAGAGTTTTTATATTTATCAGAGCAACTCCACTACATGTAGTAAAATGGGAGTTTTATAGTGGGGAGGTGGAAGTTGGAGACATTATGAGGTAGTAGGAGGAGTCACACATTAGGCATTGAGGAAGTTGAAATTCACTATGTTGATGATCATGTATATTTTTGATCATGTATCATTTTTTATCAACAGATGGCACCATGCAGAACCTAACACTCAGTCAGTAAATGTTGAATGAATGCATGTCTTGGGAGGTCTGATTCCAGGCCCAGCTGTGCCACTCTCTAATCATAGGACCCTCAGCTAACCATTCATGAGACACAATGGCAAAGATTCTGCTTGCCAGTGCAGGAGACACAAGAGATGTGAGTTTGATCTCCCAGAGTAGGAAATGGCAACCCATTCCAGTATTTTGCCTGGAGAGTCCCATGGACAGAGGAGCCTGGTGGGCTGTAGTCTGTGGGGTTGCACAGAGTCAGACATGACTGAGTGACTAAACACACACACACACATACTGTCTCCTCTTATATTTAGTGAAGGGGAAGGACTGGATCACGGTGGTGGGGGTGGTCCTCTGTTACTCCTTCCCCCAGCTGTACCTCAGTAGATGTTGCTTACAGTCACCTCCCTTTGTTCCATGAACTCAGAAGGAGCATCGAACCCTTCCGCATTCATTGCTCCAGACTTGCATGTCTCACCATGGATACTAGGGGCAAAACTTACTTGCTGGGCTTCCCTCGTGGTCCAGTGGGTAAGGACACCACCTTGCAGTGCAAGGGGCGCCGGTTCCATCCCTGGCCTGGGAAGATCCCACGTGCCGCGGAGCGGCTGGACTGATGTGTCCAATTACCGAGCTGGAGCTCTGGGGCGCATGCGCCTGGAGCCAGTGCTCTGCGACAATAGAGGCCACTGCAATGGGAGGCCCACAGGAGCCAAAGAACAAAGATGGATGAAAATAGAGAAATGAAAGACCAATAGAAGTGGCCCGCCCACCTCCCTCCCTACCCCACCCCCTACAAAATACATAAATAAATACATCTTTAAAAAAAAAAAAACTTACTTGCTATAAGAAATACCTCCACTCTGAGGTCCCTTACTATGGTTTCTTGATTGGGGGATCTTTAGTTTTTGATCCCTCAATCCTAATTGCAGGTAAGGAACAGTCTGTGAAGTTTCTTGGTCAGCAGGTGTTCACTTAAACAATTGAAAAAACAATGGTACACACCACTGTCCTTCCTTTCAATAAATTTTTTCTGGTAGATTTAGTAGATAAATCTAGAATTCCATGAGTCCAGACAATGTTCCTCCAGTGGAATAAGAAATCAAGAAATAATTAGTATAACAATCATTTTATTTTCCAAAACCCATTTGTTCATCAAGGAAGGACATGCCAGACACTGTGCTAGGAATAGAATGGCCAGTCCATAAGACATGTGCTCTGCCTTCTTATAATTCACCAACATAAATGTGATGCTAGGTCTGTAATTGTACCTTTAGGGCCAAAAGATGGAGGTGACATTCCTCTGAGGGGAGAAGGAAAGAGTGAAGTCTCATAGAAGAAATGAAGTTTGAGTTCATTATCAAAAGATGACTGCCAAGCAAATGAGAGGAGAGCCTTTAGGTAGACAGGAGCCTTGGAAGTACAGCATAGTATGTTGACTTTAGGGTGGTGTAAGCTTTTGAGTGTGGCTGGAACAGTAGGGAGCATGGTTGGGTTTAAGCAGATAAATAGCACTCTGTTTGTGAAATGAAGAGTAAGTTTTTTAGAAAAAAATTTTTAAACTATAGAAGGAGCATCGAACCCTTCCGCATTCATTGCTCCAGACTTGCATGTCTCACCATGGATACTAGGGGCAAAACTTACTTGCTGGGCTTCCCTCGTGGTCCAGTGGGTAAGGACACCACCTTGCAGTGCAAGGGGCGCCAGTTCGATCCCTGGCCTGGGAAGATCCCACATGCCGCGGAGCAGCTGAACCTATGTGTCCAATTACTGAGCCAGAGCTCTGGAGCGCATGCGCCCAGAGCCAGTGCTCTGCGACAATAGAGGCCACTGCAATGGGAGGCCCACACGGGCCAAAGAACAAAGATGGATGAAAATGGACAAATGAAAGACCAATAGAAGTGGCCCGCCTGCTCACCTCCCTCCCTACCCCACCCCCTACAAAATACATAAATAAATACATCTTTAAAAAAAAAAAAACTTACTTGCTATAAGAAATACCTCCACTCTGAGGTCCCTTACTATGGTTTCTTGATTGGGGGATCTTTAGTTTTTGATCCCTCAATCCTAATTGCAGGTAAGGAACAGTCTGTGAAGTTTCTTGGTCAGCAGGTGTTCACTTAAACAATTGAAAAAACAATGGTACACACCACTGTCCTTCCTTTCAATAAATTTTTTCTGGTAGATTTAGTAGATAAATCTAGAATTCCATGAGTCCAGACAATGTTCCTCCAGTGGAATAAGAAATCAAGAAATAATTAGTATAACAATCATTTTATTTTCCAAAACCCATTTGTTCATCAAGGAAGGACATGCCAGACACTGTGCTAGGAATAGAATGGCCAGTCCATAAGACATGTGCTCTGCCTTCTTATAATTCACCAACATAAATGTGATGCTAGGTCTGTAATTGTACCTTTAGGGCCAAAAGATGGAGGTGACATTCCTCTGAGGGGAGAAGGAAAGAGTGAAGTCTCATAGAAGAAATGAAGTTTGAGTTCATTATCAAAAGATGACTGCCAAGCAAATGAGAGGAGAGCCTTTAGGTAGACAGGAGCCTTGGAAGTACAGCATAGTATGTTGACTTTAGGGTGGTGTAAGCTTTTGAGTGTGGCTGGAACAGTAGGGAGCATGGTTGGGTTTAAGCAGATAAATAGCACTCTGTTTGTGAAATGAAGAGTAAGTATAGATATAAACTATATCCTATAGGCTAAATAATATATCCTTTATTACCACACTAATTTGGCTGAGTGCTGAAGAGCTGATACTTTCAAACTGTTTTGCTGGACAAGACTCCTAAGAGTCCCTTGGACAGGCAAGACATCAAACCAGTCAATCCTAAAGGAAATCATCCTTGAATACTCACTGGAAGGACTGATGCTGCAGCTCCAATACTTTGGCCACCAGGTGCAAGGAGCTGACTCATTGGAAAAGACCCTGATGCTGGAAAAGATTGAAGGCAGGAGGAGGAGGGAGTGAAAGAGAATGAGTTGGTTGGATGGCGTCACTGACTCAAGACTTGAGTTTGAGGAAACTGCGGGAGATAGAGAAGGATGGGGAAGCCTGGCATGCTGCAGTCCAAGGGGTCACAAAGAGTTGGACACAACTGAGTGACTAAACAACAAACAGAAACAACCACACTAATTAAATAAATTATGGCTCATTTATACGTGAAATATGCTGCAACCATCACAAATGGTAATGCAGGGAAAAATAAAGAGAGTAAATTTGAGGATGGCCAGGGTCTGTTGTCACAGAGGCCAGTTAAAATGGTTCTAGCTTAATTGTCTATATGAGAAACGATGTAACACTTGCACCGTTCAGCCCTGAAAGGAGGTCATGATGGCACGAGAGCACAAACCATGGTCACAGATTTTAAGGGCAGTGAGGGCAAAAACCCTTATGGGTGGCAACAGTGAGTGCTCGTTCACTCAGTTCTTATAATTCACCAACATAAATGTGATGCTAGGTCTGTAATTGTACCTTTAGGGCCAAAAGATGGAGGTGACATTCCTCTGAGGGGAGAAGGAAAGAGTGAAGTCTCATAGAAGAAATGAAGTTTGAGTTCATTATCAAAAGATGACTGCCAAGCAAATGAGAGGAGAGCCTTTAGGTAGACAGGAGCCTTGGAAGTACAGCATAGTATGTTGACTTTAGGGTGGTGTAAGCTTTTGAGTGTGGCTGGAACAGTAGGGAGCATGGTTGGGTTTAAGCAGATAAATAGCACTCTGTTTGTGAAATGAAGAGTAAGTATAGATATAAACTATATCCTATAGGCTAAATAATATATCCTTTATTACCACACTAATTTGGCTGAGTGCTGAAGAGCTGATACTTTCAAACTGTTTTGCTGGACAAGACTCCTAAGAGTCCCTTGGACAGGCAAGACATCAAACCAGTCAATCCTAAAGGAAATCATCCTTGAATACTCACTGGAAGGACTGATGCTGCAGCTCCAATACTTTGGCCACCAGGTGCAAGGAGCTGACTCATTGGAAAAGACCCTGATGCTGGAAAAGATTGAAGGCAGGAGGAGGAGGGAGTGAAAGAGAATGAGTTGGTTGGATGGCGTCACTGACTCAAGACTTGAGTTTGAGGAAACTGCGGGAGATAGAGAAGGATGGGGAAGCCTGGCATGCTGCAGTCCAAGGGGTCACAAAGAGTTGGACACAACTGAGTGACTAAACAACAAACAGAAACAACCACACTAATTAAATAAATTATGGCTCATTTATACGTGAAATATGCTGCAACCATCACAAATGGTAATGCAGGGAAAAATAAAGAGAGTAAATTTGAGGATGGCCAGGGTCTGTTGTCACAGAGGCCAGTTAAAATGGTTCTAGCTTAATTGTCTATATGAGAAACGATGTAACACTTGCACCGTTCAGCCCTGAAAGGAGGTCATGATGGCACGAGAGCACAAACCATGGTCACAGATTTTAAGGGCAGTGAGGGCAAAAGTAAGACTGCGTGTACCCGGCTTATGGGTGGCAACAGTGAGTGCTCGTTCACTCAGTTCACTTACTGCTCATACCACTAGGTACCATACACCTGGAAAACCCAGCAGTGAATAAAGTTGATATGGTCCCTGCCCTCAAGAAGCCTATATTCTTATGAGAGTCACAGTCTAATATTATGTATTTGTAAGTTACATGAGGAAAATTCTGTGTTGATTATTTCCATAGACATTCCCCTCTTCTCCTGCAGCTAACTCATATTTTGAGCAACATGTTTTTTGATCCTTATAGGATCGTTTGAAGGTAAAATAGATAAGCATTGTGTTCTATATATGTTGTATCACACATGCTTACACACACAGACACACACACACACACACTCAGTCCCTCTCTCTTTCTCTGATTAAAGACATCTGTCTTCATTCCTGAAGTGGACAAACATCTCAAGTAAGGTATATGAGGGTTCCCAAAGGTGAGTCTGTTCTAGGTAAAGTTCTGGATAGGTTCTGATATTTTCTGATATTTTACATGCAGTCATCCCAGTTATCCAGATCCAAGCAGACAAATCTTCACTCTTGTGATCTTTACCCACAGGATTGGACCTTGAAGCTGGCTCTGGTGGCTGCTTCATGCCTGTGTTCCAGGTTATAGCCAGTGTTTGGGATTCATGTGCAGGAGGAAGAATTTGCCTCCAGGCACAAGACTGGCAGACATCAGATAAGTGGCTTCTTTGAAAGGGATGTTTTGGTACTGAAACGATAGTAACAACAAATTCTTCCCCCAATTAGAACTCTTCTCCACATTCTCCATCTAACTCGGGATAACCTTTAGATTATAAGGAGTCAAAATTCAACTGAGTGACTAAACAACACACAGAAACAACCACACTAATTAAATAAATTATGGCTCATTTATACGTGAAATATGCTGCAACCATCACAAATGGTAATGCAGGGAAAAATAAAGAGAGTAAATTTGAGGATGGCCAGGGTCTGTTGTCACAGAGGCCAGTTAAAATGGTTCTAGCTTAATTGTCTATATGAGAAACGATGTAACACTTGCACCGTTCAGCCCTGAAAGGAGGTCATGATGGCACGAGAGCACAAACCATGGTCACAGATTTTAAGGGCAGTGAGGGCAAAAGTAAGACTGCGTGTACCCGGCTTATGGGTGGCAACAGTGAGTGCTCGTTCACTCAGTTCACTTACTGCTCATACCACTAGGTACCATACACCTGGAAAACCCAGCAGTGAATAAAGTTGATATGGTCCCTGCCCTCAAGAAGCCTATATTCTTATGAGAGTCACAGTCTAATATTATGTATTTGTAAGTTACATGAGGAAAATTCTGTGTTGATTATTTCCATAGACATTCCCCTCTTCTCCTGCAGCTAACTCATATTTTGAGCAACATGTTTTTTGATCCTTATAGGATCGTTTGAAGGTAAAATAGATAAGCATTGTGTTCTATATATGTTGTATCACACATGCTTACACACACAGACACACACACACACACACTCAGTCCCTCTCTCTTTCTCTGATTAAAGACATCTGTCTTCATTCCTGAAGTGGACAAACATCTCAAGTAAGGTATATGAGGGTTCCCAAAGGTGAGTCTGTTCTAGGTAAAGTTCTGGATAGGTTCTGATATTTTCTGATATTTTACATGCAGTCATCCCAGTTATCCAGATCCAAGCAGACAAATCTTCACTCTTGTGATCTTTACCCACAGGATTGGACCTTGAAGCTGGCTCTGGTGGCTGCTTCATGCCTGTGTTCCAGGTTATAGCCAGTGTTTGGGATTCATGTGCAGGAGGAAGAATTTGCCTCCAGGCACAAGACTGGCAGACATCAGATAAGTGGCTTCTTTGAAAGGGATGTTTTGGTACTGAAACGATAGTAACAACAAATTCTTCCCCCAATTAGAACTCTTCTCCACATTCTCCATCTAACTCGGGATAACCTTTAGATTATAAGGAGTCAAAATTCAACTGGATGGGTCTGATAAGAATTCCGAGGAGGCCATTCTAGGCTTAAGCACTGTCCTTTGAAGATGAAGCGTTCTGACATGACAATGGTAATTGCACCTGGTTTTGAGTGGCAGAGGGACTTCCTTCAGTTTGCATGACCTGGAGAGGTTTTGTTTTGTTGGGACTAAGACTCTGGATTCAGACCCTCCTAGGTTCAAATCCCAGCCACACTGATGACCAGCTGTGTGTTTCAGCAAAATGCTAAGATTCTTGGTTTCTTCACCTTTAAAGTGTGATAGCGGTTAAGCAGGTAAGACCTTGCATTAAACCTGTCTGGATATGACTGTCTGTCTACTAGTCAGTGACACTGGGCAATGTGTTTACCTTGTATCTTGCTTTTCTTAATAGTAATAGTAATAATAGTTCCTACCTCTTGAGGATGGGGGTAAGAATTAAATGAGATAAGGGTTAGGCATAGTACCCAGCACAGAGTTAGTGTAATTTACTTGCTGTTTTTCCTTCCATCATTATATTGAGCTTTCTGAAATGTTCTGTTATGCTGTTAGATGACTTCTTGTATTCTTTCTGAAAATTAAACCTTCATCAAATACATTCATTGCTCTGTGATTTCTTCTTTCTTTTTTTTTTTTAAACTTATTTTTTAAATATAGTTTCTGGGTTTAGAGTAGGGTTACTAGATATAATACCAGATGCCCAGGTAAATTTGAATTTCACACAGAGAATGATTTTTAGTATAAACATGCCCCCAGTATTTCATGGGATATTTATACTAAAAGAATTTTTCTTTGATTACTGAATTTACATGTAACTGGGCAGTCTGTATTTTTACTTGTTAGATCTGGCAGTGCTAGTTTGGAGGAGGTGATACCCTTTTACCCCTCTCATTCTTGGTTTTCTTTTTTTTTTTTTTTTTTTCTTCTCACCAAGAAGTATATGGATGCTTATGCAAACAATGAATGAACATGAGTATAGAAATAGTTAACACAAATTTGGTGGGACAGTTCCCATTTCTAGTAATCTGTCTCCTAATTTACTTTGAGCAGTGAGACCATCACATGGAGATGATGTTGGCTCCTAAGTGTTATGTAGTGAGAAGTTGCTTGAAAATTCTAAAGTGCTCTGGTGTCATTTCTTCCCAGAGGGAAGTGGGTATTAATCATGATGCATTAATGGGGAAGTTTACATTCCAGAGAATCCTGAAAACCTCATCATTGAAGGAAATTGCCTCATGAGTCTTAGAGTCACTTGTCTAGGGATGGTCGTGCCCAATGGCTGGCCTGCTTTTTGAAAATAGGAAAATAAACACATGGAGTGGTTAGGTTAATAACTTAGAGTGATTCCTGTTATACTTAAAACTATTATACTTAAAACTTAATTTTTAAGTAGGTTTGATTCTTAAGCTATTAGACTAGTTGGAGACGTTGAGAGAATTAAATCCAAGACTTTTTTCCATTCCACCAGTATTTATTCACAGTATCTCTTAGTGGCTCAGATGGTAAAGAATCTGCTGGCAATGCAGGAGATTGTGGGTTGGATCCCTGGGTCAGGAGGATTCCCTGAAGAAGGAAATGACAACCCACTCCAGCATTCTTGCCTGGAGAATCCCATAGACGGAGGAGCCTGGTGGGCTACAGCCCATAGCGTCACAAAGAGTCAGACATGACTGAAGTGACTGAGCATGCGTGCAGGTGTAGTCTTAGCATGAAGGTAGCCACATTTTGAAAAGAATGTGTTATTTATACCTGACAAAAATGCACATAGCACCATCACTGACTATGACCTCTTCTCTTTTGTGTGACTATTCATGGTCTAGAATTTCCAG
The DNA here is from genome assembly GCA_022376925.1 of Tragulus kanchil. Taxonomy (NCBI): domain Eukaryota; kingdom Metazoa; phylum Chordata; class Mammalia; order Artiodactyla; family Tragulidae; genus Tragulus; species Tragulus kanchil. The sequence goes on along the minus strand of JAIOJX010000030.1, from coordinate 189,672,997 downwards.
GTCAGGAACTTGACTTTATGTAGGAGGAACTGGATACATTCTATGCAGATTTTTAAAATGTTTTTTTGTGTGTGTGCACCTGCCATTGCTATGAGTGAGGTGGCCTGAGAGACCTGGGAAGCATTTAGAGACTCTTGTGAGTCACTTCAAATCCACTGCAAATCACTCCAGTTAAATGTGGGTTTTTCCTGACGTGAACATTTCTAGTGATATCTCTGGAAAATCAACAGCAGAAGAATTTCATGAGAAGCTTCTTGTGAGGCACTCTGACTGCAGGAATATTTGCTTATGTGACTTTGAAGGCCAGCTTAACTCATTTCCTGTTGGGGTGACATTTGTTTAATAGACTTGGCCTAAGTCAGAGTTAATAACCTTAATGGTTTTGGATGGTCCCGGATGATTTTCTAGCAGCGTGCCATTAACAAGTGGGGAGGTTTCTAGAGATGGCACATGATACAGGTGCACCTGCTTCAGCCATCATAGGTTTAAGATAAGAGCTGACCCCATCTATATGGAGTGCTGCAAAGTAAGAGTTAACATTGCAGTAAATGCTAGAGTATTTCTCAACAGTTCTTTTTTTGTAAGTTTTCCTTTTTTTTTTTCCTGAAATCATTCTTGTGAATTTAATGCTACTTAAAAATGACTCCCCAGGGGAGATGGGTGGAAGATTTAGGAGGGGAGGACATATGTATAGCCTTGGCGGATTCAGGTTGATGTGCAGCAGTGAGCAGCAAAGCTCTGTAAAATAAATAAATAAATAAATACAAAATGAGAAAAAATTTTGAAAAAGGAAAAAAAAAAAAAAGGTTCCTCAGCCTTTGGAACTCCAGGAGATTAATTAAAATGTAGTATGGGGTTCACATTGTTAAACGGATCATAAAAAGGCATATCACGGGTCTTCCCTGGTGGGCTACAGCCCATAGCGTACAAAGAGTCAGACATGACTGAAGTGACTGAGCATGCGTGCAGGTGTAGTCTTAGCATGAAGGTAGCCACATTTTGAAAAGAATGTGTTATTTATACCTGACAAAAATGCACATAGCACCATCACTGACTATGACCTCTTCTCTTTTGTGTGACTATTCATGGTCTAGAATTTCCAGGTCAGGAACTTGACTTTATGTAGGAGGAACTGGATACATTCTATGCAGATTTTTAAAATGTTTTTTTGTGTGTGTGCACCTGCCATTGCTATGAGTGAGGTGGCCTGAGAGACCTGGGAAGCATTTAGAGACTCTTGTGAGTCACTTCAAATCCACTGCAAATCACTCCAGTTAAATGTGGGTTTTTCCTGACGTGAACATTTCTAGTGATATCTCTGGAAAATCAACAGCAGAAGAATTTCATGAGAAGCTTCTTGTGAGGCACTCTGACTGCAGGAATATTTGCTTATGTGACTTTGAAGGCCAGCTTAACTCATTTCCTGTTGGGGTGACATTTGTTTAATAGACTTGGCCTAAGTCAGAGTTAATAACCTTAATGGTTTTGGATGGTCCCGGATGATTTTCTAGCAGCGTGCCATTAACAAGTGGGGAGGTTTCTAGAGATGGCACATGATACAGGTGCACCTGCTTCAGCCATCATAGGTTTAAGATAAGAGCTGACCCCATCTATATGGAGTGCTGCAAAGTAAGAGTTAACATTGCAGTAAATGCTAGAGTATTTCTCAACAGTTCTTTTTTTGTAAGTTTTCCTTTTTTTTTTTTTTTCCTGAAATCATTCTTGTGAATTTAATGCTACTTAAAAATGACTCCCCAGGGGAGATGGGTGGAAGATTTAGGAGGGGAGGACATATGTATAGCCTTGGCGGATTCAGGTTGATGTGCAGCAGTGAGCAGCAAAGCTCTGTAAAATAAATAAATAAATAAATACAAAATGAGAAAAAATTTTGAAAAAGGAAAAAAAAAAAAAAGGTTCCTCAGCCTTTGGAACTCCAGGAGATTAATTAAAATGTAGTATGGGGTTCACATTGTTAAACGGATCATAAAAAGGCATATCACGGGTCTTCCCTGGTGGTCCAGTGGGTAGGGACACCACCTTGCAGTGCAGGGGGCACCGGTTCGATCCCTGGCTTGGGAAGATCCCACGTGCCACGAAGCTGCTGGACTGATGTGTCCAGTTACCGAGGTGGAGTTCTGGAGTGCGTGTGCCCAGAGCCGGTGCTCTGTGACAAGAAAGGCCACTGCGATGTGAAGCCCACACAGGCCAAAGATCAAAGATGGATGAAAATAGATAAATGAAATACAAATAGAAGTGGCCAAAACAAAAAAAGACATATCACATAGAAGATTGGATCAAGTAGCTTATTCAGTGCATAGTGCGTCGGGGGCGGGTGGGGGGACCACAGAGAGTGGCAATATTGAAAACTCTAGTTTTCAATTTATCATTTGTTGGACTGTCAAGGTCTAAATTAGACTAGAAATTAAGGATTTCATGTTTGTAAGTTAGGATTAGCCTGTGTCTTTCAAGTTCAGACAGGTAGTGTAAATCTTTTTGCTATTTCAGGTTGTGTTGGGGTGAAAAACAGCCTGGATGCAACCTTTATTGGATTCTTAACATGAAAGACCAGAAACTGCTTATGTTATTTTGGGTCTGTCTGAATATTGTCAATGTTGTTTTTGTTTTTTTTTTCCTTGATGAGTGGGCCAAATATTATGCAGTTTTAATATCTACCCTTGTTTCCTATTGCCTTGTTTTTGGCTGCTGTTAGTATCTTCCTTTATATATCTGTCATTAAGTTATAATTGAAGCTTGATGTTTTATATTTAGAATGATGCATGGAGGTTCAGCTGTGCCAGCCTTTCAGGCTTCATGGCAAATGTTGGTTCCTACCAGAAAGTTTTTGAAATCTGGTCTCTTTTTTTGGGATGTCCAATCTGAGTGAACCATCCCCTTCTACTTAAGCTGAGGGGCACAGGGAAGCAATTCAGAACTGATTTCAGCATCTGTACATGTAAGAGCGTCTTGTTGCTGATAAAAACACTGGCATGTTAGTTGCCTTTCCAACCAAGAGTCCGGCAGCCACACAGGGAGTGACTTTGACAAGTCTTCCTGTCACTTCATTAGTTTTTACTGTCTTTCACCCACAGTATCAGTGAATGCCAGTTCTGGAGTGGGCACATAGTGATGGTAGATGACACCCAGGCCACATTTCAAGCTCTTGAATTCTCTGAATTTGAGCCTCTTTTGAACTCCATCCATCAATCCACATAAGCAGTTATTTAACACATGTTTATGAGGTTATACTGTGTGCCTAGCGGTCATCCAGTTTGGAGAACAGAGCAGTGAGCCCAATTGTTGAAAATCCTAGGGTTCAAGGAGCTTATATGGCAGGGAGGGGAGAGTTGTGAAAATAAATACATAAGTAAGTAAAATACATATGTTAAGTGCAATGCATGCGGTAGAGAAGATACAGCATGGGTGGGTTTGGGGTGACTTGCAACTTAAAATTGAGTGGACAAGAAACAGTCTCACTGAAAAATGGCATCGGAGCAAAGGTATGCAGGAGATGAGAGACTTGATCACGCCAGTATTGGGGGGAAAAGGCTCAACAGAGAGAGAGAAGCTTTAGGATATGGGCCCCGGGTAAGAGTGTGCCTGATTCAAGAGCAACGTGACAGTCACCGTGGCTGGGATGGGCTGAGCAAAGGGACAAGTGGTAGAAATGGCATGAGGAAATGGATCAAGTGGAGGAAGATGGCATCGTACACATTTTGCCACTTACTCGAAGACCAGAACTTTTTTGTTTTTTTTCCTTGATGAGTGGGCCAAATATTATGCAGTTTTAATATCTACCCTTGTTTCCTATTGCCTTGTTTTTGGCTGCTGTTAGTATCTTCCTTTATATATCTGTCATTAAGTTATAATTGAAGCTTGATGTTTTATATTTAGAATGATGCATGGAGGTTCAGCTGTGCCAGCCTTTCAGGCTTCATGGCAAATGTTGGTTCCTACCAGAAAGTTTTTGAAATCTGGTCTCTTTTTTTGGGATGTCCAATCTGAGTGAACCATCCCCTTCTACTTAAGCTGAGGGGCACAGGGAAGCAATTCAGAACTGATTTCAGCATCTGTACATGTAAGAGCGTCTTGTTGCTGATAAAAACACTGGCATGTTAGTTGCCTTTCCAACCAAGAGTCCGGCAGCCACACAGGGAGTGACTTTGACAAGTCTTCCTGTCACTTCATTAGTTTTTACTGTCTTTCACCCACAGTATCAGTGAATGCCAGTTCTGGAGTGGGCACATAGTGATGGTAGATGACACCCAGGCCACATTTCAAGCTCTTGAATTCTCTGAATTTGAGCCTCTTTTGAACTCCATCCATCAATCCACATAAGCAGTTATTTAACACATGTTTATGAGGTTATACTGTGTGCCTAGCGGTCATCCAGTTTGGAGAACAGAGCAGTGAGCCCAATTGTTGAAAATCCTAGGGTTCAAGGAGCTTATATGGCAGGGAGGGGAGAGTTGTGAAAATAAATACATAAGTAAGTAAAATACATATGTTAAGTGCAATGCATGCGGTAGAGAAGATACAGCATGGGTGGGTTTGGGGTGACTTGCAACTTAAAATTGAGTGGACAAGAAAAAGTCTCACTGAAAAATGGCATCGGAGGAAAGGTATGAAGGAGATGAGAGACTGGATCATGCCAGTATTGGGGGGAAAAGGCTCAACAGAGAGAGAGAAGCTTTAGGATATGGGCCCCGGGTAAGAGTGTGCCTGATTCAAGAGCAACGTGACAGTCACCGTGGCTGGGATGGGCTGAGCAAAGGGACAAGTGGTAGAAATGGCATGAGAAGAAATGGAATCCAAGTGGAGGAAGACCCTCTGGCCATCTGTACACATTTTGCCACTTACTCATGAAAAATGGAGAGCCTTTGCAGATTTCCAGCTACAAGAGCAACAGGACGTCATTTATTCAGCTGGTAGCCCAGTGAGTGGGGAAAGTGTTGGTCTGAGCAGTTGGAAGTCATTGATTTAAGCCATAATTTTGTCAGCTGTCTGCAATGCGGTAGACCTGGAATTGGTCCCTGGGTTGGAAAGGTCTCCTGGAGAAGGGAATGGCTACCCACTCCAGTATTCTTGCCTGGACAATTCCATGGACAGAGGAGCCTGGCAGGCTATAGTCCTTTGGTCAAAAAGTGTAACATGACTGAGCAACTTTTACTTCACTTCACTTCAGGGGCATGTTAGTTTAGCATTCAGAGCTTCTTATAAAACAAAGCTGGTGAAGTAGATAATTACACGTGACTTCTAGGGTTGTTTGGCATGGTCTTTCTGCACTCACTGATTCTTTCTCGACCATCTTAATGTGTTGAGTATTTTCAGTGATGGCTGATGACATTTCTGTGTGTATGCAGAGCAGGGTCTCAGATGTGTGAAATCTCATAGTACACTTTGTAATTTTTCCATAAACATCTCACACTGAGAACCTTGCAGACCATGCAATAATTTCATTTATTGATGTTAAAGGTGACTGCAGACTTCTTGGTGTGAATTAACACAGGTTATAAAGATTTATGCCCGGACCATGCAATAACACTGATTGGGTTCAGGTATGGCAGGGAGGGAGAGTTGTGAAAATAAATACATAAGTAAGTAAAATACATATGTTAAGTGCAATGCATGCGGTAGAGAAGATACAGCATGGGTGGGTTTGGGGTGACTTGCAACTTAAAATTGAGTGGACAAGAAAAAGTCTCACTGAAAAATGGCATCGGAGGAAAGGTATGAAGGAGATGAGAGACTGGATCATGCCAGTATTGGGGGGAAAAGGCTCAACAGAGAGAGAGAAGCTTTAGGATATGGGCCCCGGGTAAGAGTGTGCCTGATTCAAGAGCAACGTGACAGTCACCGTGGCTGGGATGGGCTGAGCAAAGGGACAAGTGGTAGAAATGGCATGAGAAGAAATGGAATCCAAGTGGAGGAAGACCCTCTGGCCATCTGTACACATTTTGCCACTTACTCATGAAAAATGGAGAGCCTTTGCAGATTTCCAGCTACAAGAGCAACAGGACGTCATTTATTCAGCTGGTAGCCCAGTGAGTGGGGAAAGTGTTGGTCTGAGCAGTTGGAAGTCATTGATTTAAGCCATAATTTTGTCAGCTGTCTGCAATGCGGTAGACCTGGAATTGGTCCCTGGGTTGGAAAGGTCTCCTGGAGAAGGGAATGGCTACCCACTCCAGTATTCTTGCCTGGACAATTCCATGGACAGAGGAGCCTGGCAGGCTATAGTCCTTTGGTCAAAAAGTGTAACATGACTGAGCAACTTTTACTTCACTTCACTTCAGGGGCATGTTAGTTTAGCATTCAGAGCTTCTTATAAAACAAAGCTGGTGAAGTAGATAATTACACGTGACTTCTAGGGTTGTTTGGCATGGTCTTTCTGCACTCACTGATTCTTTCTCGACCATCTTAATGTGTTGAGTATTTTCAGTGATGGCTGATGACATTTCTGTGTGTATGCAGAGCAGGGTCTCAGATGTGTGAAATCTCATAGTACACTTTGTAATTTTTCCATAAACATCTCACACTGAGAACCTTGCAGACCATGCAATAATTTCATTTATTGATGTTAAAGGTGACTGCAGACTTCTTGGTGTGAATTAACACAGGTTATAAAGATTTATCGTATAACCTTATTTCAGTTGCACAACATAGAGCTGATTCATTAACACCTCACTGTTAAGAGTGCATTATTAATTGGGGTAGAGTGATAAACAGGACACAGCTTCTGTCCTCACTGAGTTGAGTAGAAGACAGGTCTGGTTAAGAAAGCCCCGCACAAGGCAGTGTTCGTGAAAGAGGACAGGAAGTCATGGCCAACCAGAGGCCGATGGAAGTCGTAGGCAGACTAATCAGGTGAACTTTCACACTAGTATTCCTTAAGTTTGTTTGCACCGTCAGCATCCATTGAGACCTGGTGCTGTGCAAGGTGGTAGGTGCCAGAAGCCAGCAACCTCTCTTCTACAGCCCCAAGCACTTTGGCTCTTCCCCAAACTTGCATCACACTGTTTAATATAGCAAGGTTGTGCAATTAACCCTTTTCAGGAGGCAGTGTAGGGACTGTCTTTATTACTGGAGAAGGTCCTTTGGGCTTTGCAGCCTCCTCCTTTCCATCAGGCTATTTCTTCCACTTCTTTTGATGTTTTAGTGTCCTACTTAGACAGGTGTCCCTGGGAGGTGCAAAGCTGGTTAATAGCTCTGTCTCCCTTGTGGGGAAGTATTGCCCCAGCCTTGCCTTATCTCAGCCCTCCCAGTTGAACTCTTTTGTTAAGAGTCAGTTGGAGCCCCAGGCGTTCTTACCCATTGACATAATGTGTTCCTCGTGTCCTATTAACTGGCCTTGTCTTGGGCAGCCTAGAGATGTCATAAGTTTCCAGGCTGAGGATTCTGGACACAGCTTCCCAGGAGGTAACAGGGCTGCCACTTGGCCAGAGCAGTCCTTCTGCCGAGTCTTCTGGCATGTTTTGGGGAGTGAGGTGCTGAAGGTGCTGCTGCCAATAGGAGTTACCATGGTGACCAGCACCACGACCTCAGCTGTCCCTTAGGAGCCCAATGGCTGTGCCAGTGGACACTGTGGGGAGCAACTGAGGCCTCGGTAGGTGAAAAGACTTCCGCAGGTTAGTGGCTGAGCTGGAAAGAGAGCTGGGGGTCTTGACTCCCACGCACTGCTTCCTGTTCATCTTTTCTTTCTTTCTTTCTTTTTTTAATAATTAAGCCAAAGGAATGTTTTATGTTTTTTTTTTTTTTTTTAAAGATTTATTTATTTACTTTGGGCGGGGGTCGGGTTGGGGAGGGAGGGGAGCGGGTGGGCCACTTCTATTGGCTTTCATTTCTCTATTTTTGTTTGTCTTCGTTCTTTGGCTCCTGTGGGCCTCCCATCTCGGTGGCGTCTGTTGTTGCAGAGCACCGGCTCTGGGCGCATGCGCTCCAGAGCTCCGGCTCGGTGATTGGACACATCAGTCCAGCCGCTCCGCGGCACGTGGGATCTTCCCAGGCCAGGGATCAAACCGGCACCCCTTGCACTGCAAGGCAGTGTCCTTACCCACTGGACCACCAGGGGAAGCCCCTGTTCATCTTTTCTACCTGAGGTCTTTGCATTCTTTCTGCCGTCTTGAACACTTGCCAAGCACTCTTCTGTCTACTATCTGTTCCATCTTTCAGTCTCAATTTAAAGGCTGCTTCCTGAGCCACCTCCTTGCCCCCTCATCTGAAGTAGCTTGCTCTGATATTCTCTTATGGCTTCCTGATCATACCAGTTACTTATATACTCAGTTACTTACATAATGCTACTGTATACACCCATGTCTTCAGTGTCTGTCTCCCCACTCCATCAAGTCAGCAAGTGTGGCTGTTCTGTTCATCCTTGTGTTCCCAGAGATGAGCCCTTGAATAGACCCTGAATGAGTCCATAACGGAAAGAATGATTAAAGGACAGACTCTGCATTTTCTGTTGTCTATTCATGTTAAATGTCTGTGCCTATCCTGGCTAAGGGTAACAACTGTTATTGACTTTGTATATTATTGAGGATGCTGAGGGTATGATTTTTGTCTCCAGATGACTCTGTGGCCTTGTGGAATTTTTTTTAAGTTGTCTCTTCAGAAGCCAAAACCCAGTGACACACACAGATCAGCATTCTTTAATTGGTGTGGGCCTGACATGTTAGTCCAGGATTTATCAGTTTATTTTGCTGTAGTTGCATATTTTTTTTATTACTTGCTTGTGTTTCCAGAAATGAGCTTTAATTCTTTTTCGGTACTACTCCTTTCTTTTTATTAAAAGTGAATAATGAAATAATTGCTTTTTATTAATAAGATTCATAATATATTTTTGGAGAGATTTGTTTGGATTTAAATAATGGAACTTTTAAGTGGAGAGGAATGGTAAACCCAGAGGTACTTTCTCTGGAAGAAAGAGTGAAGTTTCATACTGTGTACAAAAAAGGAAAGAAACAACAGTGGACTTTCTCTCTTCTTAAATCCAGATTGTCCTAAGTGTTCATATCACAGAGATGGTCTTTTCCCAAGTTGAGTTGACGTGTTTAATTTATAGAGAAAGCATGCATTGTTCTGAAGTGCGCATTGTGGTTGCCCTGGCTCCCAGTAGATTAGCTCAAAGGTATCTATGAAGAGTCACACCCTAAACTCTAGGAAATGACTGGTCTACAGGGGTGGAAAGTCTGATGCATGCTGTTTCCCAGCCACTCATGCCTCAGGAAAAGAATTGGAGAGGTGGGGAGCGAAACCCAACCATTGCCCATATACCCTCTAGTGTGGCACTTGGCTCCATGACCCTGGGCCACTGATTTAGCTTCTCTGAGCCACAGAACCTCCATCTGAAAAGTGGGGATAAAAGTACCACTTACTTAAGAATCCTTTGAGGATTTCATGAGATCACATGTTATAAGTTTCACAATGCCCAGCACATGACAAGTGCCCTAGAGATGTTATTGCTTGGGGAATAAGACAGCAGACATGGTGGTAGTTTATAGGTATGTACTCTGGAGGTCCCGGCCTGGGTGTGATCCTGGCTCTGCAGCTTATCCTCTGCACCATTTTGACCTAGTAACTTGACCTTTCCATGTAGGAGTCTCCTCCTATGTAAAATGAAAATATAATAATCCTGCTATTTAGGGTTGTTGTGAAGATTAACTGTCAGCTTCTGGTACACAATAGATGCTATGTGGATGTTTGCATTTGTGATCTAGAAGTCTGGCTTCTGCTGATGGATGGTCTGGAGTCATAAGTCAGGTTCCGTCCTGTACCAGATGTGTGACTGTGAAGAAATTTCTAACTTCTTTGAGCCTCTGTTTCCTCTTACTGTAATATGGAGATGATTCTAGTTGCAGTGCCAGGTTTTTTGAGAGATCAATGAGATAATACGTATGCATTATGTGCTTACACATTACGTAGTGCTGGTTTATAGAAAATAGTAAATAAGAGCTAATAGCAAAGACTTTTTGTTAGCATTGTTATCACCATCACTTGATTGTTTCCATTAATTTTTTTTTTTTTTTGCTCATATGTCTCTACCTTATGTCAAATGTATATTCTAAGATGAATTCCACAAACTGTATGCAAATCAACACAATTAATATGTGGAAAATGATATTGAGGTCTGTTGTTACAGTTGACACATTTATGTAAATAGAACTATTTCAGCAAATTGAAAATACTCAGTAAAAGCCTCATAATCGTTCATTTACAGTTTTCTAGATAACAGAAGATCAAAGTTAGTCAGGGTCAGTGTGAGGTGTACAGGTTTATATTCATGGAAAATGACTCATAGGAAGCATCAGAAACTAAAATTTCCATAGTAAAAAAATCAAAAAACCATCACAGAAACCATGTTTAAATCAAGCCTGTGTCTATTTCATATCTTAACTGGTATTGTGTTCATAAAGTTTTGACATTGTTTTCACTATTAAATCTCATTTAGGGCTGATAAGTATGCATCATAACACACGTCACTGGAAATCATTAAGTACTGATTCCATTGCTGGTAACATTTTCCAGGTTAGTCATCTGGGTTACTGTGTCTATAGTATCCATATTTAAACCTTTGTGTTGTTTTGAAATATATCTTTAGGTTCAACTTCTTTTTTTTTTTTAATGAAACCTCAAAAGGTAGGGAAGTAACAATATTAATTGTAATCCAGAGCTATAAATGGCATTTGAGAAAAGCAGAGTTTTGTCTGATGTTTGATCTGTGAGTCCCCTCTGTTTTAATGGTAGGTGAGAACTGCACTGGGCCACTGAGTGTGCATAGAAACGCACATGGTTGTACTTAGATTGTAGATACTTTCAAGTCAAAGTATGGATTGCATTGTGTCTAGTTGCATGTGCCAGGTTTTTGATGTGTGACTGTGAAGAAATTTCTAACTTCTTTGAGCCTCTGTTTCCTCTTACTGTAATATGGAGATGATTCTAGTTGCAGTGCCAGGTTTTTTGAGAGATCAATGAGATAATACGTATGCATTATGTGCTTACACATTACGTAGTGCTGGTTTATAGAAAATAGTAAATAAGAGCTAATAGCAAAGACTTTTTGTTAGCATTGTTATCACCATCACTTGATTGTTTCCATTAATTTTTTTTTTTTTTGCTCATATGTCTCTACCTTATGTCAAATGTATATTCTAAGATGAATTCCACAAACTGTATGCAAATCAACACAATTAATATGTGGAAAATGATATTGAGGTCTGTTGTTACAGTTGACACATTTATGTAAATAGAACTATTTCAGCAAATTGAAAATACTCAGTAAAAGCCTCATAATCGTTCATTTACAGTTTTCTAGATAACAGAAGATCAAAGTTAGTCAGGGTCAGTGTGAGGTGTACAGGTTTATATTCATGGAAAATGACTCATAGGAAGCATCAGAAACTAAAATTTCCATAGTAAAAAAATCAAAAAACCATCACAGAAACCATGTTTAAATCAAGCCTGTGTCTATTTCATATCTTAACTGGTATTGTGTTCATAAAGTTTTGACATTGTTTTCACTATTAAATCTCATTTAGGGCTGATAAGTATGCATCATAACACACGTCACTGGAAATCATTAAGTACTGATTCCATTGCTGGTAACATTTTCCAGGTTAGTCATCTGGGTTACTGTGTCTATAGTATCCATATTTAAACCTTTGTGTTGTTTTGAAATATATCTTTAGGTTCAACTTCTTTTTTTTTTTTAATGAAACCTCAAAAGGTAGGGAAGTAACAATATTAATTGTAATCCAGAGCTATAAATGGCATTTGAGAAAAGCAGAGTTTTGTCTGATGTTTGATCTGTGAGTCCCCTCTGTTTTAATGGTAGGTGAGAACTGCACTGGGCCACTGAGTGTGCATAGAAACGCACATGGTTGTACTTAGATTGTAGATACTTTCAAGTCAAAGTATGGAGGTGCTCATAGAATTCCTAGATTATATGGTCTGGAAAGATGAGTAACATTTTTCGATCAGAAATATGTGGGAGAACTTCCTCCAGGTGTGTGTAGGTATCTGCTGAGTGTGGGGGTTGGTTTGAAGGCTGCAGCCTAGAGAGAAAGTTAATTCAAGTTCAGTATCGATGAAGGATCATTTTTTTTCTTTTATATATTTTATTTATTTATTTGACTGTACTAGGTCCTAGTTGTAGCATGTGGGATCTAGTTCCCTGACCAGGGATCAATCTCAGCCCCCCTGCATTGGGAGCTCAGCATCTTAGCCATTGAACCACCAGGGAATCCCGATGAAGGATCTTTTAAGCCGTGATTAGGAGGGTGGGCTTTATTCAACGGCCAATGGGGAGGCATGGAAAAGTTTTAAATAGAAGCCAAAGGATCCTGATTGTGTTTCTGAAAGAGCACTGTGGCAGGGCCACTAAGAATGGATTGTAGAAGGCAGACCAGAGAAGGCCAGAGAGGAGCCACATAAGTAGCAGATAATGCACTCCTGGACTAGCCTAGTGATTGAAGAGATAGACGGAACTGAAACACACTGAGAGTGAGAAGCACAGCTCTGGGTGATTGGCTGACATAAAGTGGAGCGAGAATAAGGAAGGAAGGATGGCTTGTACGTTTCTCGCAGGGGCAGATGGGTAGGTAGAAAAATAGTGCTGTTCACAGAGACGGAGCTCTTGGAAGAGAAAGAGTTGGGGAGAGTGGTTATTTTTCTCTGTACGTGGGATATGAGGTAGAACAGCTGTCACTTGAAAGAGCGCTGGGGCAGGTATGATTCTGGAGGGTAGACTTTGTGTTTCAGTCAGGCCCCGTTAGTATCCATATTTAAACCTTTGTGTTGTTTTGAAATATATCTTTAGGTTCAACTTCTTTTTTTTTTTTAATGAAACCTCAAAAGGTAGGGAAGTAACAATATTAATTGTAATCCAGAGCTATAAATGGCATTTGAGAAAAGCAGAGTTTTGTCTGATGTTTGATCTGTGAGTCCCCTCTGTTTTAATGGTAGGTGAGAACTGCACTGGGCCACTGAGTGTGCATAGAAACGCACATGGTTGTACTTAGATTGTAGATACTTTCAAGTCAAAGTATGGAGGTGCTCATAGAATTCCTAGATTATATGGTCTGGAAAGATGAGTAACATTTTTCGATCAGAAATATGTGGGAGAACTTCCTCCAGGTGTGTGTAGGTATCTGCTGAGTGTGGGGGTTGGTTTGAAGGCTGCAGCCTAGAGAGAAAGTTAATTCAAGTTCAGTATCGATGAAGGATCATTTTTTTTCTTTTATATATTTTATTTATTTATTTGACTGTACTAGGTCCTAGTTGTAGCATGTGGGATCTATTTCCCCTGACCAGGGATCAATCTCAGCCCCCCTGCATTGGGAGCTCAGCATCTTAGCCATTGAACCACCAGGGAATCCCGATGAAGGATCTTTTAAGCCGTGATTAGGAGGGTGGGCTTTATTCAACGGCCAATGGGGAGGCATGGAAAAGTTTTAAATAGAAGCCAAAGGATCCTGATTGTGTTTCTGAAAGAGCACTGTGGCAGGGCCACTAAGAATGGATTGTAGAAGGCAGACCAGAGAAGGCCAGAGAGGAGCCACATAAGTAGCAGATAATGCACTCCTGGACTAGCCTAGTGATTGAAGAGATAGACGGAACTGAAACACACTGAGAGTGAGAAGCACAGCTCTGGGTGATTGGCTGACATAAAGTGGAGCGAGAATAAGGAAGGAAGGATGGCTTGTACGTTTCTCGCAGGGGCAGATGGGTAGGTAGAAAAATAGTGCTGTTCACAGAGACGGAGCTCTTGGAAGAGAAAGAGTTGGGGAGAGTGGTTATTTTTCTCTGTACGTGGGATATGAGGTAGAACAGCTGTCACTTGAAAGAGCGCTGGGGCAGGTATGATTCTGGAGGGTAGACTTTGTGTTTCAGTCAGGCTTACATTTTCACACATGAAACTCAATAGCCAGGTAACAGTGGCCTAAACAGATGGGAATCCATTTGTCTCCCATACCAGAAGCTCTGGGACCCCTGCCATATTTTTAGTGGTTCTTTGATGTCAGAACCATCCTTGCGGTGATGTCTCTTGACTTTTTTCTTATGCTTTTCATCTTGTGACTGCAAGACGACTGCTGCTCCTCCAGGCATCCAGAGCGAGTGCCTGAGTGCTCTGTCACTCAGTCTTGTCCAATTCTTTGCAACCCTATGGACTGTAGCCCACCAGGCTCCTCTGTCCGTGGGATTTTCCTGGCAAGAATACTGGAGTGGCTTGCCATTTCCTCCTCCAGGAAATCTTCCTGACCCATGGATCGAACTCATGTTTCCTGTCTTCTGCACTGGCAGTATCTGCAATAAGAGGAGGGGAAAAAAGAAGAGGGTAACACCTGTAGCAAGAAAACAGGGGTCTTTTTAGAAACCCCCTGTAGATGTGTCTTTGCAGCTTGTTGGCCAGAACTTTGTCAAGTGGGAGCTCCTCTCTGGACACAGTGCTGAACCGAGCAAATCATGCTCCTGGTAGTAGGAGGCAAAGTGGAACTTCTGTGTGCAGATGGATAGCTTTGTCTCGGTCAAGTTTCTGGTAAGGGATGAAGGGATGTGAATGAAATGTTTGAGGACATAGAATATTTAATCACATGGATGAAACATTTCAATGGGTGTGTTTCCTTTTAATTCCATAGTCAGCCCCCAGCTACCCTTTCCTTTGTTGTTGTTGTTTATTCACTGAGTTGTGTCCAACACTTTTGCAACCCCATGTACTGTAACCCACTTGGCTCCTCTCTCCATGGGATTTCCCAGGCACAAATACTGGAGTGGGCTGTCATTTTGTTCTCCAGGAGGTCTTCCAGACCCAGGGAATGAACCCACATCTCCTCCATTGGCAGCCAGATCCTTTACCACTGAGTCACCTGGGAAGCCCCTGATGGTTTATGGGCAAGTTGAAGAGCCAGGAATTATATTTTGCTTGGATGCTTCTTTTCTCTCTTGCCTATCTGTACAGTATTAAGTTGCAGACAGTATGATAGAGTCATCTTTTTAAAAATCCTGGTTATTCTTGACTGACAGTTTATGTAGGGCAGGTAGGAAAGAAAGACGAGGTGCTTTATTTGACTACAGCATACCTAGTCAAATATGTTCTTTGATGTCAGAACCATCCTTGCGGTGATGTCTCTTGACTTTTTTCTTATGCTTTTCATCTTGTGACTGCAAGACGACTGCTGCTCCTCCAGGCATCCAGAGCGAGTGCCTGAGTGCTCTGTCACTCAGTCTTGTCCAATTCTTTGCAACCCTATGGACTGTAGCCCACCAGGCTCCTCTGTCCGTGGGATTTTCCTGGCAAGAATACTGGAGTGGCTTGCCATTTCCTCCTCCAGGAAATCTTCCTGACCCATGGATCGAACTCATGTTTCCTGTCTTCTGCACTGGCAGTATCTGCAATAAGAGGAGGGGAAAAAAGAAGAGGGTAACACCTGTAGCAAGAAAACAGGGGTCTTTTTAGAAACCCCCTGTAGATGTGTCTTTGCAGCTTGTTGGCCAGAACTTTGTCAAGTGGGAGCTCCTCTCTGGACACAGTGCTGAACCGAGCAAATCATGCTCCTGGTAGTAGGAGGCAAAGTGGAACTTCTGTGTGCAGATGGATAGCTTTGTCTCGGTCAAGTTTCTGGTAAGGGATGAAGGGATGTGAATGAAATGTTTGAGGACATAGAATATTTAATCACATGGATGAAACATTTCAATGGGTGTGTTTCCTTTTAATTCCATAGTCAGCCCCCAGCTACCCTTTCCTTTGTTGTTGTTGTTTATTCACTGAGTTGTGTCCAACACTTTTGCAACCCCATGTACTGTAACCCACTTGGCTCCTCTCTCCATGGGATTTCCCAGGCACAAATACTGGAGTGGGCTGTCATTTTGTTCTCCAGGAGGTCTTCCAGACCCAGGGAATGAACCCACATCTCCTCCATTGGCAGCCAGATCCTTTACCACTGAGTCACCTGGGAAGCCCCTGATGGTTTATGGGCAAGTTGAAGAGCCAGGAATTATATTTTGCTTGGATGCTTCTTTTCTCTCTTGCCTATCTGTACAGTATTAAGTTGCAGACAGTATGATAGAGTCATCTTTTTAAAAATCCTGGTTATTCTTGACTGACAGTTTATGTAGGGCAGGTAGGAAAGAAAGACGAGGTGCTTTATTTGACTACAGCATACCTAGTCAAATATGTACACAGACACACACAGGGAAACCCACCATTTCCTTTTGAATTATGAAGTGTGTTTAAGCTTCAAATATATATATATATATATATATATATATATATATATATTTTTTTATTTTTAAAGATTTATTTATTTATTTTGGGCGGGGGTCGGGTTGGGGAGGGAGGGGAGCGGGCGGGCCACTTCTATTGGTCTTTCATTTCTCTGTTTTCATCCGTCTTTGTTCTTTGGCTCCTGTGGGCCTCCCATCGCGGCGGCGTTTGTCGCTGCAGAGCGCCGGCTCTGGGCGCATGCGCTCCAGAGCTCCGCCTCGGCGATTGGACCCATCAGTCCAGCCGCTCTTTGGCACGTGGGATCTTCCCAGGCCAGGGATCGAACTGGCGCCCCTTGCACTGCAAGGCGGTGCCCGTACCCACTGGACCACCAGAGGAAGCCCCAAGTATATTTTTGTTTGTTACCTTCAAACACGTATTCCGAATTATCTTTAAAACAGAACAAACACACCATTTTCCTCTGATTAAAATTCTCAACCTGCAGAAGAGTTTTTTTCTCAGATTTATTCCAAACCTTCCTATTCCTTAAGGTGTCTCTCTGTGGACCCCTTTGAGATTAGAGCACATGAGGAAAATTCCATTTGGCATTCACTTACTGATATGCTTGTAAAAACAAGGATTATGTGATGGAAAATGTTATCCCCTTTACTATGACTTTTGTATCTGTGATGGATATAATTATTCTGTGTTTAAAACTAGAGAGAGGAAATGTTTGTTCACGCTTTTTTGAAGGTAAGGTTATTCTATCGTAAGATGCAAATATTTGTCCTCTATTCCAGTTTAATTCAAGAGGGTCACCCCATCTGATGTATGCAGAATTCTCCTAGGTGCTGCTTCAGCTAAGAATGGTTCTGAAAATAAATAATTCTCAGTCTCTGAGGTGGGGCAGAAGGCACAGAGATTTTGGAAATGGGCATCTCAAACTTACCACTGTGCTGTCTCCAGGAGTCTTCCACCTGGCAGCCAGATCCTTTACCACTGAGTCACCTGGGAAGCCCCTGATGGTTTATGGGCAAGTTGAAGAGCCAGGAATTATATTTTGCTTGGATGCTTCTTTCTCTCTTGCCTATCTGTACAGTATTAAGTTGCAGACAGTATGATAGAGTCATCTTTTAAAAATCCTGGTTATTCTTGACTGACAGCTAATGTAGGCCAGGCAGGAAAGAAAGACGAGGAGCTTTATTTGACTACAGCATACCAAGTCAAATATGTACACAGACACACACAGGGAAACCCACCATTTCCTTTTGAATTATGAAGTGTGTTTAAGCTTCAAATATATATATATATATATATATATATATATATATATATATTTTTTTTTTTATATATATTTATTTATTTATTTTGGGCGGGGGTCGGGTTGGGGAGGGAGGGGAGCGGGCGGGTCACTTCTATTGGTCTTTTCATTCCTGTATTTTCATCCGTCTTTGTTCTTTGGCTCCTGTGGGCCTCCCATCGTGGTGGCGTTTGTCGCTGCAGAGCGCCGGCTCTGGGCGCATGCGCCCCAGAGCTCCGGCTCGGTAATTGGACACATCAGTCCAGTCGCTCTGCGGCACGTGGGATCTTCCCAGGCCAGGGATCGAACTGGCGCCCCTTGCACTGCAAGGCGGTGCCCGTACCCACTGGACCACCAGAGGAAGCCCCAAGTATATTTTTGTTTGTTACCTTCAAACACGTATTCCGAATTATCTTTAAAACAGAACAAACACACCATTTTCCTCTGATTAAAATTCTCAACCTGC
The DNA here is from genome assembly GCA_022376925.1 of Tragulus kanchil. Lineage (NCBI taxonomy): Eukaryota > Metazoa > Chordata > Mammalia > Artiodactyla > Tragulidae > Tragulus > Tragulus kanchil. The sequence goes on along the minus strand of JAIOJX010000030.1, from coordinate 189,655,039 downwards.
AGAAGAGTTTTTTTCTCAGATTTATTCCAAACCTTCCTATTCCTTAAGGTGTCTCTCTGTGGACCCCTTTGAGATTAGAGCACATGAGGAAAATTCCATTTGGCATTCACTTACTGATATGCTTGTAAAAACAAGGATTATGTGATGGAAAATGTTATCCCCTTTACTATGACTTTTGTATCTGTGATGGATATAATTATTCTGTGTTTAAAACTAGAGAGAGGAAATGTTTGTTCACGCTTTTTTGAAGGTAAGGTTATTCTATCGTAAGATGCAAATATTTGTCCTCTATTCCAGTTTAATTCAAGAGGGTCACCCCATCTGATGTATGCAGAATTCTCCTAGGTGCTGCTTCAGCTAAGAATGGTTCTGAAAATAAATAATTCTCAGTCTCTGAGGTGGGGCAGAAGGCACAGAGATTTTGGAAATGGGCATCTCAAACTTACCACTGTGCTGTCTGATCTTGGGAATATAATTTAACCTCTTTGAACTGATTGATTCTATGATATTGGGATGAGAGCAGGTGATAGTTTTATGTGTGCCTACCACATACATGTAGGAAAAAAAAAAAAAAACCCACAACACCTGCAACAAGGGTGACTGGAACATACTGAAGATGCAAGTAAAATCCAGTGGGGAGGAGGAAGGAGAGGTCTCCCATTTCTGCTGGGAGACATTAAGAAGGCTTTTTGGATGAGAGGGTTTGAATTGCATTCATATATATATATATATTTTTTAAAAATTTATTTATTTATTTATTTTGGGCGGGGTTCGGTTGTGGAGGGAGGGGAGCAGGCGGGCCACTTCTATTGGTCTTTCATTTATCTATTTTCATCCATCTTTGTTCTTTGGCCCATGTGGGCCTCCCATCTTGTGGCCTCTGTTGTTGCAGAGCACCGGCTCTGGACGCATGCACTCCAGAGCTCCGGCTCGGTAACTGGACACATCAGTCCAGCCGCTCCACAGCACGTGGGATCTTCCCAGGCCAGGGATCGAACTGGCGCCCCTTGCACTGCAAGGCGGTGTCCTTACCCACTGGACCACCAGGGAAGCCCCTGCATTCATATTTAACTGGTGAATGCAGAGGATTTACAGGATGGTGGAGGATGGACCAAGGTGAGCATATGCTCTCAGTGCACTGAGTATGTTTGAAATTGAAATTTCCAGAGATTTATTGTTTTCAATAAAGGACAGAATTAGGAGAGCCTTGGAAATGTGACTGAGTGTGGACTTTGCTTTCTAGACACTTAAATTCATACAAATTTACACATGAGGAAAATTCCATTTGGCATTCACTTACTGATATGCTTGTAAAAACAAGGATTATGTGATGGAAAATGTTATCCCCTTTACTATGACTTTTGTATCTGTGATGGATATAATTATTCTGTGTTTAAAACTAGAGAGAGGAAATGTTTGTTCACGCTTTTTTGAAGGTAAGGTTATTCTATCGTAAGATGCAAATATTTGTCCTCTATTCCAGTTTAATTCAAGAGGGTCACCCCATCTGATGTATGCAGAATTCTCCTAGGTGCTGCTTCAGCTAAGAATGGTTCTGAAAATAAATAATTCTCAGTCTCTGAGGTGGGGCAGAAGGCACAGAGATTTTGGAAATGGGCATCTCAAACTTACCACTGTGCTGTCTGATCTTGGGAATATAATTTAACCTCTTTGAACTGATTGATTCTATGATATTGGGATGAGAGCAGGTGATAGTTTTATGTGTGCCTACCACATACATGTAGGAAAAAAAAAAAAAAACCCACAACACCTGCAACAAGGGTGACTGGAACATACTGAAGATGCAAGTAAAATCCAGTGGGGAGGAGGAAGGAGAGGTCTCCCATTTCTGCTGGGAGACATTAAGAAGGCTTTTTGGAGGAGAGGGTTTGAATTGCATTCATATATATATATATATTTTTAAAGATTTATTTATTTATTTATTTTGCGGGGGGTGGGGAGGGAGGGGAGCAGGCGGGCCACTTCTATTGGTCTTTCATTTATCTATTTTCATCCATCTTTGTTCTTTGGCCCATGTGGGCCTCCCATCTTGTGGCCTCTGTTGTTGCAGAGCACCGGCTCTGGACGCATGCACTCCAGAGCTCCGGCTCGGTAACTGGACACATCAGTCCAGCCGCTCCACAGCACGTGGGATCTTCCCAGGCCAGGGATCGAACTGGCGCCCCTTGCACTGCAAGGCGGTGTCCTTACCCACTGGACCACCAGGGAAGCCCCTGCATTCATATTTAACTGGTGAATGCAGAGGATTTACAGGATGGTGGAGGATGGACCAAGGTGAGCATATGCTCTCAGTGCACTGAGTATGTTTGAAATTGAAATTTCCAGAGATTTATTGTTTTCAATAAAGGACAGAATTAGGAGAGCCTTGGAAATGTGACTGAGTGTGGACTTTGCTTTCTAGACACTTAAATTCATACAAATTTACTTTTGATATAAATGGATTTTATAGGGCAACAAACGTGTGCATTTAAAATTTTCATAGATATTAAAAATTAGATCTTTTATTTTGAGATCATGGTAGTTTCCTACCAGTTTTCCCTGGAAACATACGGTTTCCAGAAAAAATACCCAGAGATCCTGAGTACTTGCCCAGTTTTCCCCAGTGGTACCATCCAGTACAATATCACAGCGAGACATCCACTGAAGACTTTTGGGAGGAGTCCACGACATGCCCGCAGCTATGTTTCCAGTGGATGAGGTGATCCTGATGGGGATGAACTGGAATAGACTGGAGGTACAGCATGGAGGCTAGGAGATCCTCTGGAGCATCTTGCAGTGATCTTGAAGAGGACATGGAGACCGTGGTGATAGGACTGTATGGGAAGGGATCCCTGAAGTAGTAACAACAGGATTTGGCAGTCATTTGGGGGTGCTAAGTGCATTTGGTGCTTTGTGCAATTGCTCAGCAAGTAGGAATTGAGGACCAGTTGTGTGCCTGTCACTCTGCTAAATATTGGGTTAAAAGGTGACCTGACAGAGACCAGATGCTGTAAGGCTGAGGAGGTGGGCTGGAGAAGCCACCTTGCCCTGGACAGGTCTGTGAACCCTTTGCAGATGTGGGGAATGCTACTCTGATGCTGCTGGTTATGACCATGTGGGAAGGTGGGTCCATTGTGGCTGGTAATTCTGGTTTCTCAGAAACTAGTAGCCTGGATTTTTATGTGAGATCTCCCAATTTTTAAATGTTACCTCATACAGTTAAAAAAAAAAAAAAAAAAAAGGTAAATAAAAGACACAGTAATTATTACTCATCTGTGGACTTGATCCACTTCATTTTTGGCAGTTTCTAGCCTCTCGTTTTTTCAGTGGGGTATTTAGAACTTAAGTCTTTTTTTCTGCTGTGTAACAAAATCACTCCAAAGGACCAAGGTGAGCATATGCTCTCAGTGCACTGAGTATGTTTGAAATTGAAATTTCCAGAGATTTATTGTTTTCAATAAAGGACAGAATTAGGAGAGCCTTGGAAATGTGACTGAGTGTGGACTTTGCTTTCTAGACACTTAAATTCATACAAATTTACTTTTGATATAAATGGATTTTATAGGGCAACAAACGTGTGCATTTAAAATTTTCATAGATATTAAAAATTAGATCTTTTATTTTGAGATCATGGTAGTTTCCTACCAGTTTTCCCTGGAAACATACGGTTTCCAGAAAAAATACCCAGAGATCCTGAGTACTTGCCCAGTTTTCCCCAGTGGTACCATCCAGTACAATATCACAGCGAGACATCCACTGAAGACTTTTGGGAGGAGTCCACGACATGCCCGCAGCTATGTTTCCAGTGGATGAGGTGATCCTGATGGGGATGAACTGGAATAGACTGGAGGTACAGCATGGAGGCTAGGAGATCCTCTGGAGCATCTTGCAGTGATCTTGAAGAGGACATGGAGACCGTGGTGATAGGACTGTATGGGAAGGGATCCCTGAAGTAGTAACAACAGGATTTGGCAGTCATTTGGGGGTGCTAAGTGCATTTGGTGCTTTGTGCAATTGCTCAGCAAGTAGGAATTGAGGACCAGTTGTGTGCCTGTCACTCTGCTAAATATTGGGTTAAAAGGTGACCTGACAGAGACCAGATGCTGTAAGGCTGAGGAGGTGGGCTGGAGAAGCCACCTTGCCCTGGACAGGTCTGTGAACCCTTTGCAGATGTGGGGAATGCTACTCTGATGCTGCTGGTTATGACCATGTGGGAAGGTGGGTCCATTGTGGCTGGTAATTCTGGTTTCTCAGAAACTAGTAGCCTGGATTTTTATGTGAGATCTCCCAATTTTTAAATGTTACCTCATACAGTTAAAAAAAAAAAAAAAAAAAAGGTAAATAAAAGACACAGTAATTATTACTCATCTGTGGACTTGATCCACTTCATTTTTGGCAGTTTCTAGCCTCTCGTTTTTTCAGTGGGATATTTAGAACTTAAGTCAGAAGTGTAAAGGATTTATTTTAGTTATCCACTGCTGTGTAACAAAAATCACTCCAAATACAGTAGCTTAAAAATGTTAACTTTTTAAAATTATCTCTCTCATTTCTGAGTGTTGACTGGGCTCACCTGGGCAGTTCTTCTGCTGGTCTTGCTTGGGGTCCCTCCCAGGGGTACTTTATAGTTGTAGGCACATGATGGCCAGGGCTGGAGAAATCTGGAGACCTGTCTTGGTCCCTGATATAATTGGGATTTTGTCTTCCTGCATATAACTTCCGGACCTTGAGTGGCCTCTCCCTGTGGTCTCTCTAGCAGGGTAACTGGATTTCTTATTAGGATGGCTCAGACGATCTCCAAAGCATATGTTCTGGAAGGGAGAAGGTGGAAGGAAGCTAATAGTCTTACCGAAGCTAGGTGAGCATTGTCTAAAGCATCCTCTTGTCACCTCTTGTCAGTTAATGCAAGCCCCAGGCCAGCCCAGATGCCAGATGCATTGTAGGAGGAGGCTACACAAGGGCGTGAATACTCACAGGCCTGTTGGGTTCATGGACTACCATCTTTAGAGAACATCTACAACTGAAGTCTCAGTATCCAGATTTTGATAACACGGTTGATCAAGATAAGTTGTCAAGGCAGGGTAGATTCTCCTGCCTGCCAGCCCCTGTTAACGCTGAAGTTTTTGAGAAGTGGCAGATACTAAGTTTCTTCTATGGTATCTGTGATTCAAAATCTCTGGGAGGCCGTTGGTGGACTCTAGATAGGGCTGCCACATTGCCCGACTTCACAGGGCTTATTCCTTGTGACAGCTGCCCAAACACAGTACCACAGACTGAGTGGCTGGAACAAGAGAAGTATGTTGTCTCAGTTCTGGAGGCTCTGTCAGGGTGTCTGCAGGGCTGTGCTCCCTCTGAAAGCACAGGAAGGGGGCTTATCCAGCCTCCCTCCTGTCTTCTGGTGGTTCCTCAGCTGGTGGCGACACAACTCCGGTCTTCTCATGGCTTCCCTCTGTTCACGTTTCCCCTCTGGGTAAGGACACCAGTCATATTGGATTAGGGGCCCATTCTACTCCTGTCTGTCTTCATCCAAACTAATTATATCTGCAATGGTACTGTTTCCAAATAAGGTCATCTTTGAGGTATGCAGTGTTGGGACTTCAACCTAAAAATTTGGGGTCACACAGTTCGACCCATATAAGGGGTGTTTTCCATTTGTGAGCATAGTGAACCGCTCAGTCCAAGTGGCCCTACCCAGAAACTTGCCCTGTAAGAAACTCAGTGATTTAGAGAGGTGTTTGTGAAGCTGGTTTTAATAATACGTGAGTCACTTTGAGTTACTTGTTTGGGCCCTTGACCTGGAGCATCATAAGCTCTTAATTTTTTTTTTTTAATCACCCTTGTCAATCAGTGGATGCAAGGTCAAATTACCCTCATGCCTACATGCCTGACCTTTATAATATAATAATAATAAGCTAACATTTATTGAATGCTTATTATGTGCTAAGACCTCTGCATTGGTTATCTAATTTTATCTTCACAACAACTCTATTAGATAGTTACTGTTATTCTTCATTTAACAGGTGAGGAGGAGCCTGAGAGCATGTATGGTTGTGTGACACGCCCATAGTCACATCGCTAATTAAGTGACACACAGAGATTCAAATCCAGTTCTGTCTGATTCCCAAACACAAGCAACCTTGCAAAGGACATGCGCTGCAACCTATTTTAGATAAGTTGTCAAGCCAGGGTAGATTCTCCTGCCTGCCAGCCCCTGTTAACGCTGAAGTTTTTGAGAAGTGGCAGATACTAAGTTTCTTCTATGGTATCTGTGATTCAAAATCTCTGGGAGGCCGTTGGTGGACTCTAGATAGGGCTGCCACATTGCCCGACTTCACAGGGCTTATTCCTTGTGACAGCTGCCCAAACACAGTACCACAGACTGAGTGGCTGGAACAAGAGAAGTATGTTGTCTCAGTTCTGGAGGCTCTGTCAGGGTGTCTGCAGGGCTGTGCTCCCTCTGAAAGCACAGGAAGGGGGCTTATCCAGCCTCCCTCCTGTCTTCTGGTGGTTCCTCAGCTGGTGGCGACACAACTCCGGTCTTCTCATGGCTTCCCTCTGTTCACGTTTCCCCTCTGGGTAAGGACACCAGTCATATTGGATTAGGGGCCCATTCTACTCCTGTCTGTCTTCATCCAAACTAATTATATCTGCAATGGTACTGTTTCCAAATAAGGTCATCTTTGAGGTATGCAGTGTTGGGACTTCAACCTAAAAATTTGGGGTCACACAGTTCGACCCATATAAGGGGTGTTTTCCATTTGTGAGCATAGTGAACCGCTCAGTCCAAGTGGCCCTACCCAGAAACTTGCCCTGTAAGAAACTCAGTGATTTAGAGAGGTGTTTGTGAAGCTGGTTTTTAATAATACGTGAGTCACTTTGAGTTACTTGTTTGGGCCCTTGACCTGGAGCATCATAAGCTCTTAATTTTTTTTTTTTAATCACCCTTGTCAATCAGTGGATGCAAGGTCAAATTACCCTCATGCCTACATGCCTGACCTTTATAATATAATAATAATAAGCTAACATTTATTGAATGCTTATTATGTGCTAAGACCTCTGCATTGGTTATCTAATTTTATCTTCACAACAACTCTATTAGATAGTTACTGTTATTCTTCATTTAACAGGTGAGGAGGAGCCTGAGAGCATGTATGGTTGTGTGACACGCCCATAGTCACATCGCTAATTAAGTGACACACAGAGATTCAAATCCAGTTCTGTCTGATTCCCAAACACAAGCAACCTTGCAAAGGACATGCGCTGAATTTTTAAAGGAATGTTTGCATATAACAGTTTACCATTCAAAGCCTATTTTATCATGGGCCTTTCTTTTTTCTAGATCATTCCCTAATTAAATATTCTCCACCTATGTTTATTTCTCTCAGGATTCTAAACCTTTTTAAAAGGAATCACCAGGCTTTCCACCAGGTTTTATTGCTGTCTACTTAAGAAAACCTAGGAATCTTCAATTTGAATGAATTGAAGTTATAGATGGTAAATAGGATTATGTTCTAGCTTTGTGTTTTAAGAGATCTTTAAGAAGAGCATAAACATTAACTCATTTTCTTGACATTGTTGAGAATAGAGTGTTAAACATCACTAGAGACTTTCCTGAGAGTAATAAGGATATTTATTCTCATGTCATTTATGCTGCTTTCCCTATAATGTGCTGTATGATGAGAACGGAGAGACCAGTTCTTCCAAAAAACATCTTTTTTTCCCCTGCTTTCTTCCTTCTTTCCCAGGTAGCCACTAGAAAGCTTTCTCTCCACCGGAGTGATAGTCCAGTCAGATCCATGCATGTGAATAGTTGGGTCTTTTCCAGGTGTGACAACAGTGCTAGTTTGGAAGCAGAGACTTGTTGCCCACTGATGGTTTACATTGTTGTTGTTGTTGCTTAGTTGCTCAGTCGTGTCCAGCTCTTTTGCAGCCCCATGGACTGTAGCCCTCCAGGCCCCTCTGTCCATGGGATTCTCCAGGCAAGAATACTTGAGTTGGTTGCTTTGCCCTCCTTCAGGGGATATTCCCGTCCCACAGATTGAACCCACGTCTTCTGCATTGGCAGCCAGATTCTTTACCACTGAGTCACCTGGGAAGCCCCTGATGGTTTATGGGCAAACTGAAGTGCCAAAAATTATATTTTGCTTGGATGCTTCTTGTCTCTCTTGCCCATCTGTGCAATATTAAATTGCAGACAGTACGTTAGAGTCATTTTTTTTTTAATACTAGTTATTCTTGTCTAATAGTTTATGTTGTCCAGGCAGGAAAGAAGACAAGGTGCTTTTTTGACTACAGTATACATAGTCCAATATGTACAGAGACACACATGTGTATACATGTATCCACACACACACACATAAACATACAGACACATCAACATAGAGCCTTTGTTAAAACTGCTTGTCACCTTGTGTTGCTTTCAGTACCATAGGAATTGAGCATTTCTCTATTCTGATTGAATTATTTGCCAGACTCTATGGGATAATTTATTATACCTATTTGCAAGGTTCTGATAAAGGGTGTTTTGAATAATCCAGAATCTGTTTGAGCCCCATGTGTCTAAAAGTAAGTGTTTTTTACATGGTGTCATTCAAGGACCATCTGTGTAAAAACCTCTGGGAGCTCATTCAAGAGAGGAATTTCTGTGGACTGGTTCTTCAACCCCACTGATTCTGGCCTTCCAGGAAACTGCACTATGCTAATAAGCTCCTTTGTGATTCTTTGCCTCGCCATCCTTGGAGTTCCATGGTGTGAAATGTAGCAACAGGAGACTAAAGATTCAGTTTTGTTTTCTCCATCCTTGTTGACTTTCCTCTTGTCTGTCTTTTGTCCTCCTTCCCTAACCATCAAACATATTCGGCCAGTTCATGTTGATGTATGGCAAAATGCTATCCTCCAACGAAAATAGAGAAATTAATTTTCAGAAGGCGTATTAGTGAAAAAAGAAAAAAAAAGAGTATTCCTGATAGGTTAATTCCCTCCCTTCCTCTCCCATAGTAGACAAATTCCTTTGTTGAGAAGCTGAACTAACAAAGTTGTCTACACTTTAATTGATGGTAAGTAACTTGTTGGATTCAAAGAGATTAGGAATTTTCCTAGTAACTTGGATGGATACTTCTGAAGGTGTGTTAATCTAGACAATGATTTTAGAGGCAGATTTTTTTTTATTATAAAAGGAAAGCCATAACTTACGTTTATAAATTGATAAACTGTTGTGGTGACTCCTTCTGACATGTCAGATTCAAAGGCGCTTTCCTCTTGGAGAACCTTAGGTCCGTCTCAAGCACTCTGTATTCCAGTTGGGGAAGACTGGCCTGGACTGTGGGCTCTAGTGCCCAACTGTTTGTTTTTTGTTTATTTGGACTGGTTAATACAAGTGAGAGCCTACTATTTTTGTCTAAGTGCTGCGGTTGGATTTTTTCCCCCTAGTGGTACATATCTCTTACCTTCCTGCTGTGTCTATTCCATGAAAGCTTTGTACTTCCAAGAGAACCCTTGGCGGCAAAGTTGGGCTGATGGATGTGGCACAGACTATAATTTGGGTTATCCCGTGAGGGGCTTGAGCAATTCTCATGAGGGCAGTGAGTCACAGCATGCTGGGACACTTGTGTCCTGAAATAACAGCGGTGGCAGCAACAACCACAATTTAATAGCCATAGCTGGTCAAGCATTTATTGGTGCTTCCACTGCGTCAGGCACTGTAAGTGCCTTCCACACATTATCACGTTTAAATTGGCAGAAGTCCCATGAGCTCAGCATGGTCTTTCATCTCCATTTTACAGATAATCATCTCAAAGACAGGATACTAGGAAGAATTAGAAGTGGAACTTGGACTCTGATCTCTTAGGTGGCCACATGTGTGTATTTAACAACCACAGAGCATTCTCTCTGGCTGAAGTACACTTTGTTGCCAGCAATTCTTTTTTTTTCCTCCTTTAAATCTCATGAGAATCAGCTTTTACTTAGTAATTTTTACTTGGTAATCCAGGGATCTGATGACTGTCTTTACTTCATTATTCATGAGTGTAGATTTTAAGTGAGAGAGAAAGTTCAACCTTGGGAAACTGAGCATGACTTTCAGCCTGAGACTGTGCTTGAGGAATGAAAGGGATCTTGGAGCAGTGGAGGTTTGAGTTAAGAGAGAAGGAGATAGATAGACAGGTAGACACATACAGAGTGATTGGTATGTTCTTAGAGGAATAGGAGGGATATTAAATATAATTTAAGACTAGAGTTCAGAGGTCTGCCAGGTAGTAATGCCTTGAGATGTTTTATGTGGGAAAAAAGAAAAAAAAAAGATCCAGAGCAAATAAATTTCATAAAGTAGCTCCTAACATCCAGTTGGAAGGCACCAACAACCAAAACACTCAGTAAGTTCCACTTACTGAGTGCTTCCTGGGTGCACTGTAAAGCACTTTGTATGTACCAGTACCTTAAGGTATTATTATTATTATTATTTTAATTTTGGCTTCTTTTTCATTGGTCCTTCATTAATTTATTCCCATCCGTCTTAATTCTTTGCCCTGTGTGGGCCTCCCATTGCAGGGGCCTCTCTCGTTAAAGCCCACTTTTTCTGCGCACATGCGCTCCAGAGCATTGACTCGTAACTGGACACATTGGTCCAGCTGCTCTGAGGCATGTGGGATCTTCCTGGGCTGGGGACCGAACTGGCGTCCCTTGTGATGCAAGACGAACTCTTTACCCACTGGACCACCAGGGAAGCCCTTGAGGTATTATTTTGATTCCAGTTTTTCAGATGGAGAAAGGTCATTTTGCTACTGGGTGGCAGAGGTGGGAGCCTAACCAAGGCAGTCTGGCCTTAGACATGGAACTCCTCCCACTAGAGCCTCTTCTGGTGACATCTCCTGAGCACCTATATATGTGCCAGGCCCCAGTCTTAGCTCTTATCTGTATTTATGTTTAATCATTTAACCTTCCCCAGCATCATAATGCTCATCAACATATTAAAGGTTCTGAAATGTCCAACAATCAACACACTTGCTTATCTGAGCCCAGTGTTTCTCAGATTTAGTTCCCTCCAGAATTCTCTTGCGTTTGGAGAGGAGGAGTGAAGGGAGAATATCTGCCTGTGTGCACGTGGGGGAAATACAACCAAGAGAATCATTTCATTCTGACTTTGTGCTGCCCTGCCCCGGCCACCAACGCAGTTGTGAGACATGATTTACTTTCAAAACAGGGCAGACTCTCTGAGAGTGTGGCTTTATTCTCTAACTGCCCAGTGTCTGGTGACCTTTATCAGGGCTCCATCTTGCTAGCCCCAGGGGCAAGAATACCTACTTCTGTCTACTTTATAGGAATGTTGACAGTAAATGACTATAAAGCTCCTTGAGCTCCTTAAAAGAAAGACGCTATTGAAGTCCAAGGTCTTCATAATATCATATCTAGTATCCAGAGTTCCTTTCTTTTGGTTAACATTGAGAAATATTAAAGGTCTGTCCTAGCAGGACAAATTAAGTAGTGTTAGCTTATCCAGGGTATGGGAGAAGATATATCTTCAAAACATTTATGCTCCCTGGAGTCAAATCTCAGGTTCTTAGAGGCTAGCACAGAGATGATGGGTCACAATAGAAGTAATGTTGATGTTGGGTTCTCTGTGAGGTTTTGGGAGCTGTATGTTTGTTTGTGCGCCTTTATCCTTTTGAGGTCCAGATATATGACGCCAGAGACCCAAATGTGTATGTTTGGGCATACAACCTTGGTAGTGTATGCTTTTTTGTTAAACTTTTGTTTTAGCTGTAGACTTTTATCAGTATATCAGGTAAAAGTTGGTTTAGTTGTAAATGACATAAAATCCAACTCAAGCAAGAAAGGGGTTTTACTGGTTCATTGAGGTGAAAAGTGCACGGTTGGTTTGAACCTGAGGATGGTTTTAACCAAGAGGCTCAGTACTAGCGTCATGGGTCTGATTTCTGATCCCGTCCACTGTGCCGTCATGGTGACATGTCATCTTTAGTCTCTTTTAGGTTATATCTCATGTCCAGATGTCTACCAAATATTCCTGAGGCTACTTTTCCCTTTAGCTGTTTTTGGTTCTATTTCACTTCCAGATGTCTACTAGATACTTATGAGGCAACTTATATCCACATCAGAGATGAGAGTGAGAGAGATTGCGAGATTAGGCGTATTTCTGGAGGCTGTTTCTGAAAGCAAGGAAAAAGAGCAGACCTTTCTTATTACCCAGATTTAAATCATGTTCCCATGCATTAATCAATGCCTCTGACAAGGGAATGGGTTTAGACCAATTGGTATAGACAGTTGTGCCCTGTTACACTCCTAGATTCTAAGATGGAATATACTTTTGCAGAGAAGTTAAGGAAAATCAAATGGTTTCCACAGTAAGTGAGAATGGATGCGGATTTAAACTTGAGACTCATGACACAATTTACCTGACAGTTTTTTGTTATACACTTGTGTTAGCAGTTACATGTGAAGCTGGCCAGTTAATGAATAAAATGACTAAAGCTCCTTGAGCTCCTTAAAAGAAAGACGCTATTGAAGTCCAAGGTCTTCATAATATCATATCTAGTATCCAGAGTTCCTTTTCTTTTGGTTAACATTGAGAAATATTAAAGGTCTGTCCTAGCAGGACAAATTAAGTAGTGTTAGCTTATCCAGGGTATGGGAGAAGATATATCTTCAAAACATTTATGCTCCCTGGAGTCAAATCTCAGGTTCTTAGAGGCTAGCACAGAGATGATGGGTCACAATAGAAGTAATGTTGATGTTGGGTTCTCTGTGAGGTTTTGGGAGCTGTATGTTTGTTTGTGCGCCTTTATCCTTTTGAGGTCCAGATATATGACGCCAGAGACCCAAATGTGTATGTTTGGGCATACAACCTTGGTAGTGTATGCTTTTTTGTTAAACTTTTGTTTTAGCTGTAGACTTTTATCAGTATATCAGGTAAAAGTTGGTTTAGTTGTAAATGACATAAAATCCAACTCAAGCAAGAAAGGGGTTTTACTGGTTCATTGAGGTGAAAAGTGCACGGTTGGTTTGAACCTGAGGATGGTTTTAACCAAGAGGCTCAGTACTAGCGTCATGGGTCTGATTTCTGATCCCGTCCACTGTGCCGTCATGGTGACATGTCATCTTTAGTCTCTTTTAGGTTATATCTCATGTCCAGATGTCTACCAAATATTCCTGAGGCTACTTTTCCCTTTAGCTGTTTTTGGTTCTATTTCACTTCCAGATGTCTACTAGATACTTATGAGGCAACTTATATCCACATCAGAGATGAGAGTGAGAGAGATTGCGAGATTAGGCGTATTTCTGGAGGCTGTTTCTGAAAGCAAGGAAAAAGAGCAGACCTTTCTTATTACCCAGATTTAAATCATGTTCCCATGCATTAATCAATGCCTCTGACAAGGGAATGGGTTTAGACCAATTGGTATAGACAGTTGTGCCCTGTTACACTCCTAGATTCTAAGATGGAATATACTTTTGCAGAGAAGTTAAGGAAAATCAAATGGTTTCCACAGTAAGTGAGAATGGATGCGGATTTAAACTTGAGACTCATGACACAATTTACCTGACAGTTTTTTGTTATACACTTGTGTTAGCAGTTACATGTGAAACTGGCCAGTTAATGAATAAAAGACCTAGGTCAAGGTTCTAAAGGATTTAGTTTCAGGCTCTCTCTGTTAGTAGTATAGGCTGTACCAGACCAAATTGAGGAATTCTCCTTTTAGCTTGATGAAAAGTGTTAGCGTTTTGGGTTTTAATTTGTAAAGCACTAAAAATGAGTCTTTGTCTGGATAGTGGTTTTTTATACCAAGTACATTTTGAATGAAGGCAGTATCAATGACCCTCGCTTTATTACTCTCTTCTTTTATTGATCTCAGCATGACTGCACCTTGCTTCTGACATTGAGCTTTATGCTTTACTAAATAAAGGATATCTGTTTTCACATTGGTCTCCTAGATGCATGACATTGCATTTTATTTCATAAAAAATATGCCATCATTGAGCTTCCCTAGTGGTCCAGTGGATAAAGAGTCCATCTTCAGTGCGAGGGGCACTGGTTTGATCCCTGGCCTGGGAAGATCCCACGAGCGACTGGATCTGTGTGTCAGATTACCCACCGGCGCTCTGGACTGAGAGGGGTCACTGCAAAGAGAGACCCACACAGGCCAAAGAATAAATATGGATGAAAGTAAATACATGAAAAAGCAATAAAAGAGGCCAAAATTTTTAAAAATGCCATCATTAAAAATGAAATTATTGATATTGAGAGGCTTACATTCCAAGGCTGATGTTAGCAGCCAAAAATGGATCGAGTGCTGACTATGTGACAGGAGAGCACTGTGCTTAGTGCTTTATCTGCATTGTTCTGTTTGATCATCTCAGCAGCCCTGGGAGAGGCTGTCATTACTTCCATTTTATAGATGGGGAAACCAAGGTTAAATAATATGCACAAGGTCACATAGGCAAGAAATGGTGGAGTTAAATATAGATCGTTTGACTCTGACTCCTGTCTTCTTAATCACTGTTCCTTCCACTATCAAAGCCAGGGTATTCTACCCAATGTTAATTTTGGAATTCCTGGCATATTGCCATAATGTCTTTAAATCTTTCTGAAGATAGTGCTTCTATGTTCTAGTAGTGGTAGAGGATTGAAAAAGAGCATTTCCTAGCATGGATCTTGGAAAAACATGACCTAAGAGTCTTTCATGAAAAATTGCATTTTCCCTGATAGCCAAAACAATTTTGAAAATGAACAAAGTTGGAGGACTCACACTTCCTGATTTCAAAGCATAATAGAAAACTGCAGTGATTTAAACAGCATGGTACTGACATTAGAACCCACAAATAAATCAGTGGGATAGAATATAGAGCTCAGAAACAAACCATCACAGATGGGTCAGATGATCTTTGACAGGGGTGCCAAAACCACAAAATGGAAAAGGACATTGTCTTTAACCAGTGATGTTGGGAGATATCCATATACAAAAAAATGAAGTTGTCTTACACCATATGCAAAATGTAACTCAAAAATTAAGATCTAAATATAAGATCCAAAGACTCCAAGACTGATGATAGCGAAAACACTCCTAAAGGAAAACATGGAGGAAAATCTTCATGACACTGAACTCCACAATGATTTCTTGAATAAGACACCAATAGCACAGGCAAGGCAGGGGATGATAGACTAGTGGGATTACATCAAACCTAAAACCTTTTATGCATAAAAGGGACATAATCAGTAGCTTGTAAAGAGAAACTATGAAATTATAGAAAAACATCAGCAAATATATATCTAGTAAAGGTTAATCCAGAATATAGAAAGAATGCCTCAACTCAACAACAAAAAAATCAATCCAGTTTAAAAAATGGGCAAAGGACTTGGATAGAGATTTCTCTAAAGATGACATACAAATGAGCAACAAGTAGGAGAACAGGTTCTCCACATCATTAATCAGAAGAGAAATGCAAATAAAAGCCAGAATAAGGTATCACCTCTCACCTATTAGGATCACTGTTGTTAAAAACAATAGCAACCAACCAGCCACCGCCCCCACTTAAAAAAAAAAAAAAAAAAAAGAAACAACTCAGAAAATAAGGAGTGCTGGCAAGTATGGGAATAAATTGGAAACTTTGTACACTGTTAGAAGGGGTTGTAAGATGGTGCAAATGCTATGGAAAACAATATGGTGGTTCCTCAAAAAATTAAAAATAGAACTGCCATATGATTCAGCAGTTCCATTTCTGGATATATATCCAAAATATTTGAAAGCAAGGTCTTGAAGAGATATTTCCACACCTACTTTCATAGCAGCACTATTCACAGTAGCCAAGAGGTAGAAGCAACCTCTGTTAATATCTATTAATGGATGAATAGATAAAGTTTGGTATGTACATAGAATGGAGTATTATTTAACTTTAAAAGTGAAGGAATTCTGTTACATAGTACAGCCTTGATAGACACTGGTATGCAAAATGAGCCAGTGGCAAGACAAGAAATTGTATATGGTTTCACTTGTGTGAGGTATCTAGAGTAGACAGATTCATAGAAATAGAAACACATAGAAGGGTGGTAACAGGGACTGGGGGGAGAACAGGGGGTTTTTTAGTGGGTACTAAGTTTCAGTTTTGTGAAATGAAAAAGCTTTGGTAATTGGTTGCATAGCAATGTGAATGTAATTAACACCACTGAACTGAACACTTAAAAGATGGTAAATTTTATATGTGCTTTTTTTTTTAACCAGAATTGAAAAAAAAATTTGTCTTCTGGTACTAATTTAAGTACTTAATTGAGTTACTTGAATATATTACTTAAAGTTGTAAACTCCGACCCTATAGGCTAAATATGGATCATGGGTATATTCAGTTGGACTATTTTTTTTTTTTTTTTGATAAAATGTGAATTAGTGTTCAACATTTTAAAAAAATTAGGAAATTTCACATTAAAATCTCTACTTCTTAGCATGAAAACCTATACTATCATTTGTGAAAAAAATAGCTATTGTCATTGCACTGTGAGAAAAGCCGATCCTACAGGGGTGCTGTGCAATGGCCTGGAGGGGTGGGATGGAGGGTATACACATATGACTAATATGGGATCATACATATCTGTAAACAACAAAACTCTGTAAAAGTAAAAAGGAAAATAAAAGTTTTTTAAAAAAATCTCTATTTCTAAGCTTCTCTTGGAAAACTGGAAAATCTGTACACTTGGCCTTGTCCAGTCAACAAATGACTGGAACTAAGGGGCAGCCAGCCTCTCTTTAGATAGGGCATGAGACAGACTACATTTTTCTCTCATTCCTTTTTTTTCTTTTTAAATGTCAAGTCCAAGGGTCATGTACAGCTTGTCCTTGAACAGTACATGGATTAGGAGAACCCACACCATGGGAAATCCTTTATGTATTTTATAATTGCCCCTCTGCACTCACAGATTCATCCAACCACAGGGTACAGTACTGTGGTATTTACTATTGAAGGAAATATCTGTGTAAAAGTAGACCCAGCAGTTCAAGCCCAGGTTGTTCAGAGGTCAACTGTACCTATACTAACTGCCTGGTCTATTTGTTGGTTTTAAATTAAGATTCTTAATCCCTAATGCCTTATTGTTACTGTACAGTGGATCTGTGGGTGCTCTGCTGTCTTACACTAATTAGGGTCTGCCATGTCTAAGTAGCCTCTTCAGTGTTAGATCTGAGAGTTCTGATCTCTGTCTTTCTGTAGGAACAATATAGACTTTGTGCCTTCTTTTTTTTTTTCCTTTTGCTGTTTTGCTTGCAGCAAATGTCCTCGGAGTCATGTTCTAAATATAGATGTGTTAAATTTCAAATGTGAAAGTTTTTGATGGGTCTGAAGCCAGTTTGCTA
The DNA here is from genome assembly GCA_022376925.1 of Tragulus kanchil. Taxonomy (NCBI): domain Eukaryota; kingdom Metazoa; phylum Chordata; class Mammalia; order Artiodactyla; family Tragulidae; genus Tragulus; species Tragulus kanchil. The sequence goes on along the minus strand of JAIOJX010000030.1, from coordinate 189,637,694 downwards.
ATCAGGGCAAATGCTATGATTGGCGCCGGTGTTTACAGACCCTGGGGGTATTGTGAAATCCGTCCTTACCACTATGATTCAGCTCGGGATGGAAAGAAGCTGCCTGACCCCTGAAAAGTTCTCCAAGTTGTTTTTCTTCTTAACAGTGAGGTGGTTCATTGAATGTAGAGAAGAAAAATACACGTTCCTTAGTTCATTTTACTAGTTTTGGATTAATATCAATAGCATGGTGATAAATCATTTTTGCGAGCAAAAAGAAATCCTTTTTTTTTCCTAATTTTTTTTTCTGTATGTGTGTGAGAGTGCCATCAGTAAGGAAATGCCTATCTATAGAAAAAAATCTAGAGACCCAAGGGCCTGTCTGTTCATATGAGGTTAAAAAGTTACTTGTAGCATTTTTAAAGGTGATAAACATATTTGCAGAAATCTTTTTCTTCTCTTGGAAACAACTTTGGCCTTGTCCAGTCAACAAATGACTGGAACTAAGGGCAGCCAGCCTCTCTTTAGATAGGGCATGAGACAGACTACATTTTTCTCTCATTCCTTTTTTTTCTTTTTAAATGTCAAGTCCAAGGGTCATGTACAGCTTGTCCTTGAACAGTACATGGATTAGGAGAACCCACACCATGGGAAATCCTTTATGTATTTTATAATTGCCCCTCTGCACTCACAGATTCATCCAACCACAGGGTACAGTACTGTGGTATTTACTATTGAAGGAAATATCTGTGTAAAAGTAGACCCAGCAGTTCAAGCCCAGGTTGTTCAGAGGTCAACTGTACCTATACTAACTGCCTGGTCTATTTGTTGGTTTTAAATTAAGATTCTTAATCCCTAATGCCTTATTGTTACTGTACAGTGGATCTGTGGGTGCTCTGCTGTCTTACACTAATTAGGGTCTGCCATGTCTAAGTAGCCTCTTCAGTGTTAGATCTGAGAGTTCTGATCTCTGTCTTTCTGTAGGAACAATATAGACTTTGTGCCTTCTTTTTTTTTTTCCTTTTGCTGTTTTGCTTGCAGCAAATGTCCTCGGAGTCATGTTCTAAATATAGATGTGTTAAATTTCAAATGTGAAAGTTTTTGATGGGTCTGAAGCCAGTTTGCTAATCAGGGCAAATGCTATGATTGGCGCCGGTGTTTACAGACCCTGGGGGTATTGTGAAATCCGTCCTTACCACTATGATTCAGCTCGGGATGGAAAGAAGCTGCCTGACCCCTGAAAAGTTCTCCAAGTTGTTTTTCTTCTTAACAGTGAGGTGGTTCATTGAATGTAGAGAAGAAAAATACACGTTCCTTAGTTCATTTTACTAGTTTTGGATTAATATCAATAGCATGGTGATAAATCATTTTTGCGAGCAAAAAGAAATCCTTTTTTTTTCCTAATTTTTTTTTCTGTATGTGTGTGAGAGTGCCATCAGTAAGGAAATGCCTATCTATAGAAAAAAATCTAGAGACCCAAGGGCCTGTCTGTTCATATGAGGTTAAAAATAGTTACTTGTGCAAAGTATAAACATTTTGGTCGTTTGAAAGTTCAGTTTTTTAAATATTGTATCTTCTAAATCTTGATTATTTGTTCTTTTAAGAAAGGGCTAGTGGTAACCATCTTAAACAGGGGCAAAATACTGGAGAGGCAGCAAATGCAAAAATTTTCAGAGCTACCCCCTGCCTGACATTAATGTGTGTGTGTGTATGTAGGAGGCATTATTAGAAATGCCTGTATGTTTCATGCTGGGTCTATTTTGTTTGTGTAGTAGAACTTGAAAAATGTATTTTCACATGTTGAATAATAGCTGCTAGAGGAGGCCTTAGTTTCCAGTTCTAGTGGAGTGGAGGTATTTGGAGAACTTTCTCATAATGAGAATTGAGGTAATTAAGTTGTTGTGCCCTGAGAGTTACTCCTCCAAGGGGAGCCTGCCGGGCTGAATCCTTATCTCCGCTTGCCAGAAGTGAGACTGTCATCTAGTGAAGTTGGTGTCTCTGTTATTGAAATGAGATATGACTCTAGTTGATCCTCTCACTCTCTGATAGAGAATTTTTCAAGATGAGCAGCAGATTAGAGAAATCAAACAGAACAAGCCAGTTAAACCAAACTGCTTTTTTAGCTGAAGGGACCCGAAAGTGAACACAGTGATAGACTTTTGGCATTGCTTACCCAAATTTGATTTCTCTGCTTTTGTCCAATAAACTGGTCAACAGCAGCACTCACTGGTAAAAACAGGAACAACAGATTCGGGTTTGCTGTCAGCTACTGTAGTAATGTTGTCTCTTTTCCTTCCCCTCTTTTCTCCTCCTCCTTCCTTTCTTTGAGTCCTTACTCCTCCCTCCCTTTCTAAGTTCAACTTTCTTTTATATTTTTTTTAAGTTCTGGAAGAATAATAAGATAAAGAAAAAATTTTCTTCCTCACCATCTCGAATCCTGCCCTACTAAAGAAATAATAATTTGTTGTGCGTCATTAGTCATTCCCTTGCTCACACAGACAAGATCTATAGACAGAAAATTTTATTTCCTTGAATTTTTTAAAGTTAATTAATTAATTAATTAATTTAGGGCTGGACTGGGTCCTTGGCAATTTGTGCTACCTTTCTTTAGTTGTGGAGAGGAGGGGCTACTTTTCCTTGTGATACACAGGCTTCTCATTGTGTTGGCTTCTCTTGTTGCAGAGCACAGGCTCAGTAGTTGCAGCCTAACGGCCCCGTTGGGCTTAATAATCATGGTGCAAGGGTTTAATTGCTCTGAGGTATGTGCAATCTTCTCGGACTAGGAATCCAAAATCTGTGACCCTTGCATTGGCAGGGGAATTCTTACCCACTGTATCACCAGCAAGTCCTATTTGTTTGAATTTTTATAGGAATTCGTATGGTAGCATTTTCCAAAAATTTCTGTGATGCTAGAGGAGGCCTTAGTTTCCAGTTCTAGTGGAGTGGAGGTATTTGGAGAACTTTCTCATAATGAGAATTGAGGTAATTAAGTTGTTGTGCCCTGAGAGTTACTCCTCCAAGGGGAGCCTGCCGGGCTGAATCCTTATCTCCGCTTGCCAGAAGTGAGACTGTCATCTAGTGAAGTTGGTGTCTCTGTTATTGAAATGAGATATGACTCTAGTTGATCCTCTCACTCTCTGATAGAGAATTTTTCAAGATGAGCAGCAGATTAGAGAAATCAAACAGAACAAGCCAGTTAAACCAAACTGCTTTTTTAGCTGAAGGGACCCGAAAGTGAACACAGTGATAGACTTTTGGCATTGCTTACCCAAATTTGATTTCTCTGCTTTTGTCCAATAAACTGGTCAACAGCAGCACTCACTGGTAAAAACAGGAACAACAGATTCGGGTTTGCTGTCAGCTACTGTAGTAATGTTGTCTCTTTTCCTTCCCCTCTTTTCTCCTCCTCCTTCCTTTCTTTGAGTCCTTACTCCCTCCCTCCCTTTCTAAGTTCAACTTTCTTTTATATTTTTTTTAAGTTCTGGAAGAATAATAAGATAAAGAAAAAATTTTCTTCCTCACCATCTCGAATCCTGCCCTACTAAAGAAATAATAATTTGTTGTGCGTCATTAGTCATTCCCTTGCTCACACAGACAAGATCTATAGACAGAAAATTTTATTTCCTTGAATTTTTTAAAGTTAATTAATTAATTAATTAATTTAGGGCTGGACTGGGTCCTTGGCAATTTGTGCTACCTTTCTTTAGTTGTGGAGAGGAGGGGCTACTTTTCCTTGTGATACACAGGCTTCTCATTGTGTTGGCTTCTCTTGTTGCAGAGCACAGGCTCAGTAGTTGCAGCCTAACGGCCCCGTTGGGCTTAATAATCATGGTGCAAGGGTTTAATTGCTCTGAGGTATGTGCAATCTTCTCGGACTAGGAATCCAAAATCTGTGACCCTTGCATTGGCAGGGGAATTCTTACCCACTGTATCACCAGCGAAGTCCTATTTGTTTGAATTTTTATAGGAATGTACTCATGTTGTATGCGGTAGCTTTTTTATTTTGGCCCTTTTTTTGAATTGGTTTATTTTTATATTTATTTTCATCCATGTTTATTCTTTGGCCTGTGTGGGGCTCCCATTGCAGTGGCCTCTCTCGCTGCAGAGCTCCAGCTCCGGGCACATGCGCTCCAGAGTGCTGACTTGCAATTGGACACACCTGTCCAGCTGCTCCGCAGCACATGGAATCTTTCCGGGCCAGGGATGGAACTGGTGCCCCCTGCACTGCAAGGCAGACTCCCTACCCATTGGACCACCAGGGAAGCCAGCTGTAGCTTTCTTTATTCACCTGGCTCTACTTTGTGGTCATTTCTCCAAATCAGTACGTTTAGCTAAAAATCATTATTACCAATGTAGAATATTTAAGTGTATGATTTTATCATTTCTTCATTGACTCCTCTGTTGATTAATTCTGTTTACAGATTCCTCAACATCCCCTGCTAGAACAAACAGTATTGCTTATTTTAATTCCCTTTTTTTTTTTTTTTGAAAAGCCTTTACCCTGTGTGATATTCAAAGAAGGAAGTATTAGGGCTTTTTGTTTTACTTGTTTGTTTACTAGTGGAGTGTAGAAGTTACTTGACAATGTTGTATTACTTTCTGCTCTATGGCAAAGTGAATCAGTTATATGCATACATATGTACACTCCTTTTTTAAAATTTCCCTTCCATTTAGCTCATCACAGATCATTGAGTAGAGTTCTCTGTCTATATAGTAGGCCCTTACTAGTTCTGTATTTCATACATAATAGTGTATATGTGTAAATCCTAATCTCCCAATTTGGCTCCCGCCTCACTTGGTAACCATGTTTGTTCTCTATATCATGACTCATTCTGCTTTGAAAATAAGTTTATTTGTACAATTTTTCTATATTCCACATATAAACAGTATTACATGTTATTTTTCTTTCTTCTGACTTCACTCTGTATGACAGTCTCTAGGGCCGTCCATGTGGTTGTAAATGGCATTATTTCATTCTTTTTTATGACTGAGTAGCATTCCATTGTATATGCTCCTCCTCTGCTTTGTATCACCAGCAAGTCCTATTTGTTTGAATTTTTATAGGAATGTACTCATGTTGTATGCGGTAGCTTTTATTTTGGCCCTTTTTTTGAATTGGTTTATTTTTATATTTATTTTCATCCATTGTTGTATTCTTTGGCCTATGTGGGCTCCCATTGCAGTGGCCTCTCTCGCTGCAGAGCTCCAGCTCCGGGCACATGCGCCCAGAGTGCTGACTTGCAATTGGACACACCTGTCCAGCTGCTCCGCAGCACATGGAATCTTTCCGGGCCAGGGATGGAACTGGTGCCCCCTGCACTGCAAGGCAGACTCCCTACCCATTGGACCACCAGGGAAGCCAGCTGTAGCTTTCTTTATTCACCTGGCTCTACTTTGTGGTCATTTCTCCAAATCAGTACGTTTAGCTAAAAATCATTATTACCAATGTAGAATATTTAAGTGTATGATTTTATCATTTCTTCATTGACTCCTCTGTTGATTAATTCTGTTTACAGATTCCTCAACATCCCCTGCTAGAACAAACAGTATTGCTTATTTTAATTCCCTTTTTTTTTTTTTTTGAAAAGCCTTTACCCTGTGTGATATTCAAAGAAGGAAGTATTAGGGCTTTTTGTTTTACTTGTTTGTTTACTAGTGGAGTGTAGAAGTTACTTGACAATGTTGTATTACTTTCTGCTCTATGGCAAAGTGAATCAGTTATATGCATACATATGTACACTCCTTTTTTAAAATTTCCCTTCCATTTAGCTCATCACAGATCATTGAGTAGAGTTCTCTGTCTATATAGTAGGCCCTTACTAGTTCTGTATTTCATACATAATAGTGTATATGTGTAAATCCTAATCTCCCAATTTGGCTCCCGCCTCACTTGGTAACCATGTTTGTTCTCTATATCATGACTCATTCTGCTTTGAAAATAAGTTTATTTGTACAATTTTTCTATATTCCACATATAAACAGTATTACATGTTATTTTTCTTTCTTCTGACTTCACTCTGTATGACAGTCTCTAGGGCCGTCCATGTGGTTGTAAATGGCATTATTTCATTCTTTTTTATGACTGAGTAGCATTCCATTGTATATATGCACCACATCTTCTATATCCATTCTTGAGTCAATGGACATTTACCTTGCTTCCATGTTTTGGCTATTGAAAATAGTGTTGCAGTGAACATCGGGGTACATATGTCTCTTAAAATTATGTTTTTTTCCCCTAATATATACCCAGCATTGGAATTGCTGGATCAAATGGTAGCTCTGTTTTTAGTTTTTAAAGGAACTTCCATACTATTCTTCATAGTGCTTTCCAGTTTATATTCCCACCAACAGTGTAGGAGAGTTCCCTTTCCTCCACACACCTCTTCTGCATTCATTGTTCGTGGATGTTTTTGGTGATGGCCATTCTGACCAGCGTGAGGTGATATCATTGTAGTTTTGATTTGCATTTCTAATAAATCACATAGATTTCATCCCCTTTGTTATGAAACAGTTTTAATTTTCTGTTGTTATTTTCAAAGCTTGAGTCGAGTTGGTATTTCTTTGAAGAGTGTGGGAGCTAGTCTTTTCAATGGAAAAAGGAGATTATGATCTGACAGAATTTTTTTTCTTTCCGTGCCTTGAGGAATCTTTTGAAATGATTTTCCAGGTAGTAAAACCTTTAATGTTGTTTGGATTCACTGTAGTTTGTGAAGCTGACAAGCAGCATCTCTTTGAGGTGGTTGTGAAACAAGTCCTAGGACAGGCTGATGTGTTACTTAGTCCACATCCATTGCCTTGACAACAAACTAAACATTTCAAAATACTTGGGCAAATGCCACGAATAAGTGATGCTGGGGCATTGCACTGTTCAAGCAGAAGCAGCAGGACCACGTTTAGATGATAAAGGTTGCAGAAGCAGTCTCCACTTTATAGGAGACTTACTGTAGGTTTTTCTGAGCATTTGTATGTTCAAAGTGAATCAGTTATATGCATACATATGTACACTCCTTTTTTAAAATTTCCCTTCCATTTAGCTCATCACAGATCATTGAGTAGAGTTCTCTGTCTATATAGTAGGCCCTTACTAGTTCTGTATTTCATACATAATAGTGTATATGTGTAAATCCTAATCTCCCAATTTGGCTCCCGCCTCACTTGGTAACCATGTTTGTTCTCTATATCATGACTCATTCTGCTTTGAAAATAAGTTTATTTGTACAATTTTTCTATATTCCACATATAAACAGTATTACATGTTATTTTTCTTTCTTCTGACTTCACTCTGTATGACAGTCTCTAGGGCCGTCCATGTGGTTGTAAATGGCATTATTTCATTCTTTTTTATGACTGAGTAGCATTCCATTGTATATATGCACCACATCTTCTATATCCATTCTTGAGTCAATGGACATTTACCTTGCTTCCATGTTTTGGCTATTGAAAATAGTGTTGCAGTGAACATCGGGTACATATGTCTCTTAAAATTATGTTTTTTTCCCCTAATATATACCCAGCATTGGAATTGCTGGATCAAATGGTAGCTCTGTTTTTAGTTTTTAAAGGAACTTCCATACTATTCTTCATAGTGCTTTCCAGTTTATATTCCCACCAACAGTGTAGGAGAGTTCCCTTTCCTCCACACACCTCTTCTGCATTCATTGTTCGTGGATGTTTTTGGTGATGGCCATTCTGACCAGCGTGAGGTGATATCATTGTAGTTTTGATTTGCATTTCTAATAAATCACATAGATTTCATCCCCTTTGTTATGAAACAGTTTTAATTTTCTGTTGTTATTTTCAAAGCTTGAGTCGAGTTGGTATTTCTTTGAAGAGTGTGGGAGCTAGTCTTTTCAATGGAAAAAGGAGATTATGATCTGACAGAATTTTTTTTCTTTCCGTGCCTTGAGGAATCTTTTGAAATGATTTTCCAGGTAGTAAAACCTTTAATGTTGTTTGGATTCACTGTAGTTTGTGAAGCTGACAAGCAGCATCTCTTTGAGGTGGTTGTGAAACAAGTCCTAGGACAGGCTGATGTGTTACTTAGTCCACATCCATTGCCTTGACAACAAACTAAACATTTCAAAATACTTGGGCAAATGCCACGAATAAGTGATGCTGGGGCATTGCACTGTTCAAGCAGAAGCAGCAGGACCACGTTTAGATGATAAAGGTTGCAGAAGCAGTCTCCACTTTATAGGAGACTTACTGTAGGTTTTTCTGACTTTGATAAACACTGAAAGTGTTAGCAAAGGGAATGCTCTAAGTATGGAAATTATTTTTAATTGCAGTATGCAGCAGTTTGCACTGTGTTTTGGTTCAAAGGGAATACCTCTTATTATTTGGCTTTCATCAAAGCAATTTAGTGCCACATGAATGAAAAACTGGATTAGATCAGTCACAGTGGCTGAAGGTTAGGGTGACACAGAGAAAGATAAAATGCCAGTCGTTGTGCTTAGGTAGTTTTTTCTTTTTTTTAACCTGTGTTCTCACATTCTTCATATTCACAGAGTTGCTTCTTGTCTGGGTGGTGATATCTAGAAATTGTATAAACAGACATTTGTTATAGCATCTACTATTAATTCTTAAGATCAGTCATTAAATATATTTGGAGGAGTGAATAGTTTTAAGTCTTTTGGCCAAACAAGAAGAGTATTCAATTTTGTTGGACTCAGTAGGAGGCAATAAAAAATCCTGTAGGATATTTACGTATTTGAAGGAGTACAGCTCATAATAGACTGGGAATTCAGGGATCCTGTTTCACTCTTTTCTATTTTCTTCAGTTGTCATGGTCTCACATTGCTCTCTTTGGCCATAGTGATATTATTTTCAGTTTTGGTTTTAAAATGCAGATACTTTAGGTATATAAATAGTGAAAAATAAAACAATTCCCCACACACTTTTCTATTTTCTTCAGTTGTCATGGTCTGACATTGCTCTTTTTGGCCATAGTGATATTTATTTTCAGTTTTGATTTTAAAATGTGGATACTTTCAGTATATAAATAGTGAAAAATAATAGAATTCCCCATATGACTTGATTGTGAAAGTCATTCTTTCTGCCTATCCTGGTGGAAATACTCAATATTTTTTTCATCTATAACCAAGGTTATCTTTATGAGCTGTCAGTGGTGTGGCGATATATATGGTGATATAGGTATTGATACAAATCTGGGACTATCAGTGCTGTGGGTCAGAGATTCCAATACAAATACAAGTGTGAATTTCTGAAGCAATGTGCATTCTAGATTTTTCAGAGGACTTTAAACAGATTATAGATACAGTGATGACTCATCGTTTTAGTTTTTAATCAGTCTATATCTTAATCAAAAGACCCTCTGGAACATTGTTGTCTTCTCTGCTTTCAACCCCCAATTCTGTGACTTACTGAGCCTAAAACTGTTAATGGGTCTCATTTACGCCCACCGCTGACCTGCCTTTGCCTCAGTTTCTCCATTTGTAAGGTGGGTATGCTGCTGTCCATGGGGCACAATTGTTGGGAAGACTAAAAACCCAACTGCTTTTTAACATGCCAGCCCAGTTTCTGTCTCCATAATATATCTTTAAATTATTTTTATGGTAAGAAAACTGTTGTATTAGTGGAAGCCAGACAGACTTTATTCTGTTCCTGTTGCATCACATATCAGATCATGAAATCACAGAGAAGTCACTTAACTCCCTTTGAGTGTCAGTTTCCTCGATTGTAAAATAGGAACACTAATATTTGCCACTCAGAGTTGTGAAGGAAAAAGAGCATATATTTATAGTACATAGCATAGGTCTTGCCATGTCATAAATATTCAGGAAATGATAGCTGCCATTGTCATTATAGTTGTTATTACTATTTTTTAATTCTATTTGATAATATGTGTACATTGCAAAATTTCTGCTGCCATTTCCATAGCCCAGCTGCTGTTACCTCTCCCAGGATTATTGTCATAGCCCTTTAACCCTTCTCCTGATGCTGAAGTAAAGACCCTACATCCTGATCTGAACTTGCCTTTCCCTTCCCACCTCCCATCTTCCACCCCAGTTTCCCCACGTGCTTTCCCATAGATCTTTCTGTGCTTTGGCCTTCACAGACTTTATTCCTCCCCATATGTTATGCTACTTCCTTGCACAAGGTCTTTTCATATGCTGGTTTTTTTTCTCCTTGAAATAGTCCTGACCTCATTGCCCATTCCCTTCTACTTCTTCACTTCCGCCCTCATCCCCTAATTAGATACTTTCATAGGTCCTTATACTTAATTCTTAAAGTCACTTGTCATGTTACATTTTTCTGTGTTCACTTAATGAATTCCATCCTCCACCCCCACCCCTGACTATAGGTTCTGAAAGAGTAAGAGATACTGTTAAATTTGGATCACCACTGGGGCTGGTTTAGTTCCCCTTCATATGGGGTTTGTTGTAGGAGGGAGTGGATGACTGGATGGATGCATGACTGAGATGGGAACAGAAAATAACTGGGCAACATTTGAGGAAGTAGAGGCAATCGTAGGCTGAGGTTCATCCCTGGGGAATTCAGATTAGTTCATGGTCTGGCACGCCACCGAGGAAGAGCAGTGTGTTTATGTGGGGAGAAACAACTGTGCAAATGAAGAAATGCAGGGAGGAAGGAAGAAGCTTAGCAGGAAATAGTTGTGGAGGGTTGGAAAGAGGAAATAACTGAGAAGTGACTTTATAGAAAATTGTGCCTGTATTTCCTCTGCTGTAGTTTTTTTTTTTTTTTTTTCTGATTTATGCCTTTGGTCTTCTTTTTTTTTTTTTTTTTTGAGTTTGATTTGTAGCATTCCCTTTTTTCCCCTTAGGATGCCATTAACCCTCCTCCCCCAGCCTCACTGTTTTTTTTTAAACAGACAAGTGGGTACACCAAAAATGAACAGACACAATGGCAGTACAACCTTGATGTTGTTTTCCTTTCCTACAACAAACTCTTTTTTCCCTTTGTCAGTCTCTTTCCTTGTCTTAATATTTATTTTTTCAAAGGCACACTTATTTGCTTGTAGTTCTCTACTCTGGAATATATTTAAATCCCATCCCCTTGCTCATTTTCCCTTTTATAATGTTTAAGGATTGTGCATCGGCTTCTCATTTCGGCCATTAGCATCATTGTCATGACGGAGAGATTTTTCAGGGCAGAAGGTGTGCTAAGACCACTGTCAGGTGCTGAGTGGTTGCACGGGATGTTCTAATCTTTCTTTTAAACTGATTGGCCTTCACAGACTTTATTCCTCCCATATGTTATGCTACTTCCTTGCACAAGGTTTCTTTTTTTTTTTACTTCTTCACTTCCGCCTCATCCCCTAATTAGATACTTTCATAGGTCCTTATACTTAATTCTTAAAGTCACTTGTCATGTTACATTTTCTGTGTTCACTTAATGAATTCCATCCTCCACCCCACCCCTGACTATAGGTTCTGAAAGAGTAAGAGATACTGTTAAATTTGGATCACCACTGGGGCTGGTTTAGTTCCCCTTCATATGGGGTTTGTTGTAGGAGGGAGTGGATGACTGGATGGATGCATGACTGAGATGGGAACAGAAAATAACTGGGCAACATTTGAGGAAGTAGAGGCAATCGTAGGCTGAGGTTCATCCCTGGGGAATTCAGATTAGTTCATGGTCTGGCACGCCACCGAGGAAGAGCAGTGTGTTTATGTGGGGAGAAACAACTGTGCAAATGAAGAAATGCAGGGAGGAAGGAAGAAGCTTAGCAGGAAATAGTTGTGGAGGGTTGGAAAGAGGAAATAACTGAGAAGTGACTTTATAGAAAATTGTGCCTGTATTTCCTCTGCTGTAGTTTTTTTTTTTTTTTTTTCTGATTTATGCCTTTGGTCTTCTTTTTTTTTTTTTTTTTTGAGTTTGATTTGTAGCATTCCCTTTTTTCCCCTTAGGATGCCATTAACCCTCCTCCCCCAGCCTCACTGTTTTTTTTTTAAACAGACAAGTGGGTACACCAAAAATGAACAGACACAATGGCAGTACAACCTTGATGTTGTTTTCCTTTCCTACAACAAACTCTTTTTTCCCTTTGTCAGTCTCTTTCCTTGTCTTAATATTTATTTTTTCAAAGGCACACTTATTTGCTTGTAGTTCTCTACTCTGGAATATATTTAAATCCCATCCCCTTGCTCATTTTCCCTTTTATAATGTTTAAGGATTGTGCATCGGCTTCTCATTTCGGCCATTAGCATCATTGTCATGACGGAGAGATTTTTCAGGGCAGAAGGTGTGCTAAGACCACTGTCAGGTGCTGAGTGGTTGCAGGGGATGTTCATCTCTTAAACTGAATACATTTCTTTTTTAGTCTCCAAACTGTTTTTTTTCCTAGTTTTATGTTAAATTTACGTAACAATCCATAGAGCATCCAGTTCGCTGTTTTAAAGTATAAATTCAGTGTTTTCTAGTTTGACAACTTGTGCAGTCATAACCATTATCTAATTTCAGAACATTTCCATCACCTCCAAAAGAAGCCCTGTACTTTTCAGCAGTTAATTCCAGTTCCCCTGGCAACCATTAATATACTTTCTATGGATTTGTTTACTGGCTATTTCATATAAACGGCATTAGGCAACATATGGTTTTTTGTATCTGGTTTCTTTTACTTAGCATAAAGTTGTCAAGGTTCCTCTTTGCTGTAGCATGTGTCAATACTTCATTCCTTTATGTGGCCAGGTAATACTCCATTGTAGCACTATAACACATTTTGTTTATTTATTTCTCAGTTGATGGACATTTGAGTGGCTTCCACCTTTTGTCTGTTATAAGTAATGCTGCTCCAAGAATTTCTGTGTTAACATTTTGCGCTGAAATTTATTTTCATTTTTCTCAGCTACCTAGGAGTGGAATAGCTAGGTCATATTGTAGCTTTGTGTTAAACGCATTGAGGTGCTTTTCAGCTGTTGTCCTCAGTAGTTGTACCAGTGTACATTCTCAGCAGCAATGTACTAAGATTCCAGTTTCCATTTTTTCTGTATTTCTGCCAGTACTTGTTATTTTCAGTTTTTTTTTTTATTATTATTATTACAGTCATTTTAGGATGTGTGAATGGGGTCTTTGGGCTTCTCTGGTGGCTCAGATGGTAAAGAGTCCTCCTGCTGTTTAGGAGACCTGGGTTTCTATTCCTGGGTCGGGAAGATCCCCTGGAGAAGGAATGGCTATCCACTCCAGCATTCTTGCCAGAAGAATCCCATGGACAGAGGGGCCAGACATGACTGAATGTCTAACTTTTTAGATGGTGGTTTCTGGTGGGACTTGATCCTTCCCCCTATTCCCACCATTGTCTCTTTCATTTTAAAAAATGGATATTGTTTTCATTTTTATTAGGATTACATTTTGAAATGAGCCTTTACTAGAACTGAGAAAATCTTGAATGGAATTTGAATTACTACTTTATTGATTAGTAAACAACATGCTTAGAGAAGGTAACTAAACTGGAAAATAGAACTTACGACTTACAAATGAGGATTTATTCTACTAAAATAAGCCTCAAGTAGATATTTTCATGTATAAATTATATAAACCTATCATTATATAGAAAAATCAGTAAAAGACTTTTGGTAAGAAAATGTATGTGTCTCTCGTTTGGTTTCTTTTCCTTGTGTAACTTTTTTTTTTTAACTTTAAGTGCTTATTCTTCATATGCTATAACTATGATGACTTTTGTATTTACAGACTAATCTGAGATCTTTTACATCCTTTAGAAAAAGCTCTGCTAACATTATCCAACCCCATTTTTCTTCTCTTGTTTCAAGTGTAAGCATCATGGCTAAGGTACCAGCATTGAGAAGCTTAAACAATTATAGATTCTTTTTTCCTCCTATTCATTAGATGTAAGTTAGTTTTAGAAAAAATAAAATTGCTCAATGTCAGTTGAAATTCAGTTATCTTAAGTCTTTCTGATATTCTCTATATGGCTTTTCATTGTAAACCTTCACAATGTCAAATCAATAGAAATATATTTTTGTTACTCTCTAGTATAAGATCAACACTATCACCCATAAACATGTAATGAGTATGTCTTTTATGTGTGCAAGCTGATCTCTGACTTTTAGGAACTTACAGTTGAATACAGAGCAGTGATGCTGGTAAATATTACAAACACAGTGTTTGCAGCATGTATCAGGCCAGGCATTGTAATGGGGTCTTTGGGCTTCTCTGGTGGCTCAGATGGTAAAGAGTCCTCCTGCTGTTTAGGAGACCTGGGTTTCTATTCCTGGGTCGGAAGATCCCTGGAGAAGGAATGGCTATCCACTCCAGCATTCTTGCCAGAAGAATCCCATGGACAGAGGGGCCAGACATGACTGAATGTCTAACTTTTTAGATGGTGGTTTCTGGTGGGACTTGATCCTTCCCCCTATTCCCACCATTGTCTCTTTCATTTTAAAAAATGGATATTGTTTTCATTTTTATTAGGATTACATTTTGAAATGAGCCTTTACTAGAACTGAGAAAATCTTGAATGGAATTTGAATTACTACTTTATTGATTAGTAAACAACATGCTTAGAGAAGGTAACTAAACTGGAAAATAGAACTTACGACTTACAAATGAGGATTTATTCTACTAAAATAAGCCTCAAGTAGATATTTTCATGTATAAATTATATAAACCTATCATTATATAGAAAAATCAGTAAAAGACTTTTGGTAAGAAAATGTATGTGTCTCTCGTTTGGTTTCTTTTCCTTGTGTAACTTTTTTTTTTTAACTTTAAGTGCTTATTCTTCATATGCTATAACTATGATGACTTTTGTATTTACAGACTAATCTGAGATCTTTTACATCCTTTAGAAAAAGCTCTGCTAACATTATCCAACCCCATTTTTCTTCTCTTGTTTCAAGTGTAAGCATCATGGCTAAGGTACCAGCATTGAGAAGCTTAAACAATTATAGATTCTTTTTTCCTCCTATTCATTAGATGTAAGTTAGTTTTAGAAAAAATAAAATTGCTCAATGTCAGTTGAAATTCAGTTATCTTAAGTCTTTCTGATATTCTCTATATGGCTTTTCATTGTAAACCTTCACAATGTCAAATCAATAGAAATATATTTTTGTTACTCTCTAGTATAAGATCAACACTATCACCCATAAACATGTAATGAGTATGTC
This sequence comes from Tragulus kanchil, assembly GCA_022376925.1. Classification (NCBI taxonomy): domain Eukaryota; kingdom Metazoa; phylum Chordata; class Mammalia; order Artiodactyla; family Tragulidae; genus Tragulus; species Tragulus kanchil. The sequence continues at coordinate 189,622,608 of JAIOJX010000030.1, read as the reverse complement.
TTTTATGTGTGCAAGCTGATCTCTGACTTTTAGGAACTTACAGTTGAATACAGAGCAGTGATGCTGGTAAATATTACAAACACAGTGTTTGCAGCATGTATCAGGCAGGAGGAACTTGGTAACCTTTTTCATGGACAAGGCAACTATGACATAATTGTCATGGGGTTTTTAGACATCATTTCCAGATTTCATGCAGTAGCAAAACACTGGACACTGGTTATTCTGGGAAGAGAAAACTAGGAAAAATATTGGAAGGAAACAAATATTTCTTGATGGCCTACTGAATGACAGGCTGTGTTTGGGGATTGATTGCAGAGTAGGGTGGGTGAGAGCTCCAGCTGATGGAGTCAGAAGGCTTCAACTGGAATTTTGGCTGTGACAATGTTCATTTGTGAGATAATGGTGAAAATGAGTGCCCACAATCCATATGGGTGTTGTGAGAATTAGAGGGGATCAATTTAAATGACTCCCCTATTTAGTGCCTGGTACATAATGGATACTCTAGTAATATTTATAGTCTTGTTGTTAGATTTTTTGGTAATTATAGTTATTTTCCATTTGTTTTAACCATTACTTAAGAAAAGTGAAATTGCGCACATGAAGAAAAAATATTTATTTATTTTTTACTCCACTGGCTCTTCATTGCTTTGCACGGGCTTTCTCTAGTTGCAGTGTGCAGGGACTACTCTCTAGTTGTGGTGCACGGGCTTCTCTTTGTGGTGGCTTCTCTTATTGCAAGCCACAGGCTGTAGACATGTGAACTTCAGTAGTTGAAGCATATGGGCTAATAGTGTGGCTCAAAGGCTCTAGAGAGCAGGCTCAGCAGTTGGCTCAGTAGTTGTGGCACAGGGCTTTGTTCCTCTGTGGCATGTGGAATACCCCTGGACCCATGTCCACTGCATTGGCAGGTACATTTTTGTTCACTGCACCACCAGAAAAGTTTGACATATACTTTCAAATGAGAAAATGAGGCATAAATAATCAAGAAATTTGCCTACATAGTAGTTCTCACCTGGAGATGATTTTGTCCCTCAAGAGACATTTGGCAACATCCAGAGAGGTGGCTTTGGTTGTCAGAACTGGGGTGCAGCGTGATATTGAAATTTGGTGAGTCAAGGCCAAAGATACTGCAGAACATTCTACATTGCACAGAGCAGCCTTTGTGGCAAAGAGTTATCCAGCCCAAAATGTTAGTGGTAGGAAGATTAAGAAACCCTGGCCAAGAGTCATGGACCTTTTTAGAAGAGGAGTAGGATTTGAACCAACTTTTCTCAATCATATGTTTCTGTGTTCCCCTGAAACCATTTCCCATCTTCATGAGAATACAAGAAGTGAAATAGAGTTTTGACAAGTCCCTTGAAGATAAGTAGAATGGCTTGGAACTCAAATATGGCTTCATGAGAGGGTGACAGGCCAAGTCCAGAGAAAGTGCGATGATAGGGGGGACCACCATCCATTTATTCTTTCACCGTTCATTCATTCATTCATTCATGTGTTGATTTGGATTTGCTGCTCATCTTATGATTCATGTGTCAATCATTAATTCTCTGCACTTTTAGTGAACACTGGCTCTGTGGTCTGTATATTCTTATGCAACACTTCTACTCCTCTAGCTAGGCAGCTCAAAAACGGAAGAGAACATTTTTGTAATGTAGTATAAGTAGTGAAAAAAAATTGGTATAAGAAAATTCAGTTAATGAAATTGTCTCACTTAAACTCTTATAATAATCTGTTCATTGACTGCTCAAATTAATGCATGTACGCATGGTGTCTTCTTGCTAGGGCTTGTGTTAGGTCTAGTACTGTATGCTCAAGGAAGTCTGTCTTCTGTTGATGTGGAAGCCACTCAGTTGTGTCTGACTCTTTGCAACTCTATAGATGAGCCATGGAATTCTCCTGGCAAGAATGCTGGGATGGGTAGCTCTCCCCTTTTCCAGGGGATCTTCCTAACCCAGGGATTGAATCCAGGTCTCTCACATTGCAGGTGGATTCTTTACTGTCTGAGCCACCAAGGAACCCTTCCATTGACATTTCTATAAATCCTTATATAGCTTTCAGAAAGAAATTGCTGTTTTATTATTCTTGTTACCAGTAAATATCTTTTTAGAAATAGGAGACATTGGTTTGTGTTTCTGACAACTTTTGAATTGAGGTTAATGCTTGGGGAAGGAAGAATCGTTCTTGGATATCAACTGAGCTTTGTGGTTTACTCTTTTTTATAGATTGCTGGGTTTTATCCAGGGCCCAAAGATACTGCAGAACATTCTACATTGCACAGAGCAGCCTCTGTCGAAAAGAGTTATCCAGCCCAAAATGTTAGTGGTAGGAAGATTAAGAAACCCTGGCCAAGAGTCATGGACCTTTTTAGAAGAGGAGTAGGATTTGAACCAACTTTTCTCAATCATATGTTTCTGTGTTCCCCTGAAACCATTTCCCATCTTCATGAGAATACAAGAAGTGAAATAGAGTTTTGACAAGTCCCTTGAAGATAAGTAGAATGGCTTGGAACTCAAATATGGCTTCATGAGAGGGTGACAGGCCAAGTCCAGAGAAAGTGCGATGATAGGGGGGACCACCATCCATTTATTCTTTCACCGTTCATTCATTCATTCATTCATGTGTTGATTTGGATTTGCTGCTCATCTTATGATTCATGTGTCAATCATTAATTCTCTGCACTTTTAGTGAACACTGGCTCTGTGGTCTGTATATTCTTATGCAACACTTCTACTCCTCTAGCTAGGCAGCTCAAAAACGGAAGAGAACATTTTTGTAATGTAGTATAAGTAGTGAAAAAAAATTGGTATAAGAAAATTCAGTTAATGAAATTGTCTCACTTAAACTCTTATAATAATCTGTTCATTGACTGCTCAAATTAATGCATGTACGCATGGTGTCTTCTTGCTAGGGCTTGTGTTAGGTCTAGTACTGTATGCTCAAGGAAGTCTGTCTTCTGTTGATGTGGAAGCCACTCAGTTGTGTCTGACTCTTTGCAACTCTATAGATGAGCCATGGAATTCTCCTGGCAAGAATGCTGGGATGGGTAGCTCTCCCCTTTTCCAGGGGATCTTCCTAACCCAGGGATTGAATCCAGGTCTCTCACATTGCAGGTGGATTCTTTACTGTCTGAGCCACCAAGGAACCCTTCCATTGACATTTCTATAAATCCTTATATAGCTTTCAGAAAGAAATTGCTGTTTTATTATTCTTGTTACCAGTAAATATCTTTTTAGAAATAGGAGACATTGGTTTGTGTTTCTGACAACTTTTGAATTGAGGTTAATGCTTGGGGAAGGAAGAATCGTTCTTGGATATCAACTGAGCTTTGTGGTTTACTCTTAATAATTATTTTAGTATGAAAGAGTTTGCTGGGTTTTGTGGGAAGTATCATAAAACACCCACTTTCCCTCAGAAAAAAAACAACTGCTTGACTTATAGAAAAAATTGTGTGTGTGTGTGCGCGTGTGTGCACTCAGTAATGCCTGACTCTTTGTGATCCCATGAATTGCAGTCTACCAGTCTCCTCTGTCCATGGGATATTCCAGGCAAGATTACTGGAATGAATTGCCATTTCCTATTCCAGAGGATCTGCCCAACCCAAATGATTGGAATTAAGCAATTCTTTTTTTAAAAAATACCTCTATTCTGATAGAAATTCCTTTAATGACAGAAAATGACTATGCACATGTGTACACAGACACTCTGAAAGAGATATATCAAAAGTCTTGATTCTTTTTTTTTTAATGAAAGTGTGATAATACATTTACAGAAGACTTGGAAAATATAAAACAAAGTTACTCATAGTTCCACTGTATATAACAATTAAGATTTTTGTTGGAGTTTCAATAACAAACTCTGAAAAATTAATAAGATGAATAGAAAAGCAGAAGGATATAGTAGATCTGAAAAGCACCATGAACTGATTCAACATAATTAAGAATGATGTAATAAACAGCAGGATACAAATTCTATTTAAGTTTCTATAGACTATAAACAAGGAGACACTGCAGCGTATCCAAGGACGTAAAACAAGGTGCAAAACTTTCATGGTCTAAGGGTATTGAAATCATATAGAGTCTGTTCTCTTATCACTGTGGAATTATGTTAGAAATCAGTATCAAAAGATATTTGAGGGCTTCCCTAGTGGTCCAGTGGGTAAAGAGTCCACCTTGCGCTGGTTCCATCTCTAGCACGGAAAGATCCCACATGCCGTGGAGTGGCTGGACCAATGTGTCCAGTTACAAGCCAGCACTCTGGAGCACATACGCCCAGAGCCGGTGCTCTGCTACAGGAGAGGCCACTATAATGGGAGGCCCACAAAGATCAAAGAACAAAGATGAATAAAAATAAATAAATGAAAGACCAATAAAAAAGTGGCCAAAAAAAAAGATATTTGAAAATAACCCACATAATTGCAAGTGCAGTGTTGTATTTTCCGAGAGCTTTGACTTAGCCACTGAAAGCCTCAATTAAAAAGAAAGCCTTGATTCTTAACAATTTGTGCTTTTATCCAATGAAAAAGCAAGAGTTACTACTCATTAAGAATTTCATTGACCAAATAGCTTTTTCTTTTCTTTTAATTAACTACAAATTTTCCCATAGTGAGGAAGAGACAAATGGTCTCTGGATGCTGGAAGTCCTTTTCTTAGAAATGTATATTTATCATGGATGAGCTAGGCTAATTTTTTTTTTTTTTTTCCTGGTTTTTTTCTGTTCTAATTGAATTAGAAGCATCTTTGAGGCAGATGTACTCTGTGCTGTCCAGAAGGAAGAACTGAGTCAGCACCACAGAGCGGTTTCATTGGTCACTCCTATGTAACAGGCTGAGCTGTTTAAACAGCTTAAAAGTACATACACTGAGCAGTGTGATTCTTCAGTACAAGATGGCCAACTCAACAATCTTTCTGGAGTTCTAAAAATACATTACCATTTGTCATGACTATAGTATTATATTTTGCTTCTTGATCAATTTTTGCCAGTTTGGTTTGTCTCCCCTGCACCTCACATCAACAGTTAATCTCTTTGAACCCTCTGCACACTTTGGAGGTTAAGTCCCCACCCTACTTTTTATTCTGGCTCCACTCTGCCTTTTCCCCATTATTTACCACTTATCTTTTTTTCCCCTCTGTGATTCTTTCATTTCTAACATTGGAAAAGGTTTTCTTAATGTTTAAATCTCTTGTAAAAAAAAATCATACATTAGCACTTGATATTTTTCTGTACATTTTTTTAAGTGGAATTTTGGAAAGTTTATGTACACAAGTAGAGTTAAGAGTTGATCATTTTAAAATGTGGAGTTTGAAAACCATCTCTAGCACGGAAAGTAATGCCGGGGCTGGACCAATGTGTCCAGTTACAAGCCAGCACTCTGAGCACATACGCCCAGAGCCGGTGCTCTGCTACAGGAGAGGCCACTATAATGGGAGGCCCACAAAGATCAAAGAACAAAGATGAATAAAAATAAATAAATGAAAGACCAATAAAAAAGTGGCCAAAAAAAAAGATATTTGAAAATAACCCACATAATTGCAAGTGCAGTGTTGTATTTTCCGAGAGCTTTGACTTAGCCACTGAAAGCCTCAATTAAAAAGAAAGCCTTGATTCTTAACAATTTGTGCTTTTATCCAATGAAAAAGCAAGAGTTACTACTCATTAAGAATTTCATTGACCAAATAGCTTTTTCTTTTCTTTTAATTAACTACAAATTTTCCCATAGTGAGGAAGAGACAAATGGTCTCTGGATGCTGGAAGTCCTTTTCTTAGAAATGTATATTTATCATGGATGAGCTAGGCTAATTTTTTTTTTTTTTTTCCTGGTTTTTTTCTGTTCTAATTGAATTAGAAGCATCTTTGAGGCAGATGTACTCTGTGCTGTCCAGAAGGAAGAACTGAGTCAGCACCACAGAGCGGTTTCATTGGTCACTCCTATGTAACAGGCTGAGCTGTTTAAACAGCTTAAAAGTACATACACTGAGCAGTGTGATTCTTCAGTACAAGATGGCCAACTCAACAATCTTTCTGGAGTTCTAAAAATACATTACCATTTGTCATGACTATAGTATTATATTTTGCTTCTTGATCAATTTTTGCCAGTTTGGTTTGTCTCCCCTGCACCTCACATCAACAGTTAATCTCTTTGAACCCTCTGCACACTTTGGAGGTTAAGTCCCCACCCTACTTTTTATTCTGGCTCCACTCTGCCTTTTCCCCATTATTTACCACTTATCTTTTTTTCCCCTCTGTGATTCTTTCATTTCTAACATTGGAAAAGGTTTTCTTAATGTTTAAATCTCTTGTAAAAAAAAATCATACATTAGCACTTGATATTTTTCTGTACATTTTTTTAAGTGGAATTTTGGAAAGTTTATGTACACAAGTAGAGTTAAGAGTTGATCATTTTAAAATGTGGTTTATGTTTGTAACATATGGAGGGCAAGGGTTTTCATTTGGTATAATGCTGTATAATGTGTCTACTTGCAAATTCTTTTTCTAGAGTCCCTAAATGCTCTCAAGGGGCCCCCAGGCACAAGGAGGGAGTCATGAGCCCTAGGAAGACCCAGAGTGTTGGCTGTCATGTAGAGGGGCAGCATGCTGTAGACCTAAGAAGTAACCATGCAGATCTTGTTCCTTGAGTTTGAAAAGCTGTGAAACAGCTTTGTTCTACTTCCTAGAATAGTGGGTGCATGTGGAGGCCCCGCAGCTGCCCTACAGGTGTCCTGCTGGTGGTTCTACTAAATCTAGTCTTCAAATAAAGCTTGCCTGTCCCTGGATGCATTGTAGAGACAGATGTCACCAGAATCACTCTGACTTTTCAGGCTTGTTCATTTCCGCTAACAAGAAAACAGGTCTGTAAAACGACATCGTTTTGCCGTGTAGCTTTTTCTGACCTGAAAATTCACTTTTGCCTTCTTAGCTAACCAGTTCAAAATAAAAAAATCATTTGTCTATTGCCACATGTTTCTTTAATATCCTCTTAATTTCGTCCCCATTTTAGATTTTTTTGTTCTCAATCAGATAGGAACTAGAATTTTAAAGTAATATTTTAATACATATTCACGATTCTACCTAACATTTTGAAGATTTCACTTAGTATCTTAAAGGCACTTCAGGTAGATTTGCGTTTAAAATACATTACCATTTGTCATGACTATAGTATTATATTTTGTCTATCAATTTTGCCAGTTTGGTTTGTCTCCCCTGCACCTCACATCAACAGTTAATCTCTTTGAACCCTCTGCACACTTTGGAGGTTAAGTCCCCACCCTACTTTTTATTCTGGCTCCACTCTGCCTTTTCCCCATTATTTACCACTTATCTTTTTTTCCCCTCTGTGATTCTTTCATTTCTAACATTGGAAAAGGTTTTCTTAATGTTTAAATCTCTTGTAAAAAAAAATCATACATTAGCACTTGATATTTTTCTGTACATTTTTTTAAGTGGAATTTTGGAAAGTTTATGTACACAAGTAGAGTTAAGAGTTGATCATTTTAAAATGTGGTTTATGTTTGTAACATATGGAGGGCAAGGGTTTTCATTTGGTATAATGCTGTATAATGTGTCTACTTGCAAATTCTTTTTCTAGAGTCCCTAAATGCTCTCAAGGGGCCCCCAGGCACAAGGAGGGAGTCATGAGCCCTAGGAAGACCCAGAGTGTTGGCTGTCATGTAGAGGGGCAGCATGCTGTAGACCTAAGAAGTAACCATGCAGATCTTGTTCCTTGAGTTTGAAAAGCTGTGAAACAGCTTTGTTCTACTTCCTAGAATAGTGGGTGCATGTGGAGGCCCCGCAGCTGCCCTACAGGTGTCCTGCTGGTGGTTCTACTAAATCTAGTCTTCAAATAAAGCTTGCCTGTCCCTGGATGCATTGTAGAGACAGATGTCACCAGAATCACTCTGACTTTTCAGGCTTGTTCATTTCCGCTAACAAGAAAACAGGTCTGTAAAACGACATCGTTTTGCCGTGTAGCTTTTTCTGACCTGAAAATTCACTTTTGCCTTCTTAGCTAACCAGTTCAAAATAAAAAAATCATTTGTCTATTGCCACATGTTTCTTTAATATCCTCTTAATTTCGTCCCCATTTTAGATTTTTTTGTTCTCAATCAGATAGGAACTAGAATTTTAAAGTAATATTTTAATACATATTCACGATTCTACCTAACATTTTGAAGATTTCACTTAGTATCTTAAAGGCACTTCAGGTAGAAACAAGAAGCTCTCTGCAGTCCCCTCAAGCTCTGATGATTTGAAGATCTGTCTTTCTGGGGTGGAGGGAGAAAGAATGAGACCTTTTGCTGACTGCCTGATGTTATACTGCTTCATACATCATAGCTACTTGATCGTTTCTTTCATAGTTATTAATAGCATCTTTGGTCATGTCTTTTCATCTACCACTTATTAGCTTGTTTATTGTCATCTCTTTCACTTGACAGTACATGCTCTTATGGCAAGAATAATGTTAATTTTGTTCAGTGTACAGTGAATCCTCTACAAATGAATGAGTTCATGTAATGTAGACTAGCTACATGAAAAACCGCCTTACAAAAGCAAAATTTTGGGGGCAGATTATCTGTTTGTAGTACTAAACTTTGTTTTCTTTTTAAACTGAGAGATTTGTTTTACTGTTCTTTTAACAGAGATTTTTTTCTCTTTTTATAATGTTTAATTTATTTCATAATAAAATGTTCTTAAGATTGATGGTCAAGAGCCAATTTATAATTTGAAGCTAAGGATTTTTTACTGAAAAAAAAAATATTTAGCCCATTATACATTTGTGCATGTAACCCTCAGTCTTATGGACCTTTATATATGGGTCCTTGAACCCATATGCTGAGAACTCCGGCTGTTCTCTCTGAGTCTTTGTATAAAGAACAAACCTGTGAGAGTTTAAAGATGGAGCTCTTTTACTTAAAATTCTGTGAGCCTATGGACTTCTAATTAAAACCACAGTTATTGTTAATTGGCTCCATGTGTAATTAAGGCAGGAAAAATACAAGCCAGTAAAATGAGTAATGCAAGGAAATTCTGATGTTCTGCTTCCTTTTGAAGAGGATTTTAGACATTCATCCTTGTCTCGTTTTCTGTTGAAGATTCTTATCTTGGCTGCAGTGATAATTCAGAATTTTCAAACATAAAGGAAAGCAACTGAAGTGTCCTGCCTTTTCTTGAGGTAGCTTTTCTGACCTGAAAATTCACTTTTGCCTTCTTAGCTAACCAGTTCAAAATAAAAAAATCATTTGTCTATTGCCACATGTTTCTTTAATATCCTCTTAATTTCGTCCCCATTTTAGATTTTTTTGTTCTCAATCAGATAGGAACTAGAATTTTAAAGTAATATTTTAATACATATTCACGATTCTACCTAACATTTTGAAGATTTCACTTAGTATCTTAAAGGCACTTCAGGTAGAAACAAGAAGCTCTCTGCAGTCCCCTCAAGCTCTGATGATTTGAAGATCTGTCTTTCTGGGGTGGAGGGAGAAAGAATGAGACCTTTTGCTGACTGCCTGATGTTATACTGCTTCATACATCATAGCTACTTGATCGTTTCTTTCATAGTTATTAATAGCATCTTTGGTCATGTCTTTTCATCTACCACTTATTAGCTTGTTTATTGTCATCTCTTTCACTTGACAGTACATGCTCTTATGGCAAGAATAATGTTAATTTTGTTCAGTGTACAGTGAATCCTCTACAAATGAATGAGTTCATGTAATGTAGACTAGCTACATGAAAAACCGCCTTACAAAAGCAAAATTTTGGGGGCAGATTATCTGTTTGTAGTACTAAACTTTGTTTTCTTTTTAAACTGAGAGATTTGTTTTACTGTTCTTTTAACAGAGATTTTTTTCTCTTTTTATAATGTTTAATTTATTTCATAATAAAATGTTCTTAAGATTGATGGTCAAGAGCCAATTTATAATTTGAAGCTAAGGATTTTTTACTGAAAAAAAAAATATTTAGCCCATTATACATTTGTGCATGTAACCCTCAGTCTTATGGACCTTTATATATGGGTCCTTGAACCCATATGCTGAGAACTCCGGCTGTTCTCTCTGAGTCTTTGTATAAAGAACAAACCTGTGAGAGTTTAAAGATGGAGCTCTTTTACTTAAAATTCTGTGAGCCTATGGACTTCTAATTAAAACCACAGTTATTGTTAATTGGCTCCATGTGTAATTAAGGCAGGAAAAATACAAGCCAGTAAAATGAGTAATGCAAGGAAATTCTGATGTTCTGCTTCCTTTTGAAGAGGATTTTAGACATTCATCCTTGTCTCGTTTTCTGTTGAAGATTCTTATCTTGGCTGCAGTGATAATTCAGAATTTTCAAACATAAAGGAAAGCAACTGAAGTGTCCTGCCTTTTCTTGAGGAAGCTTCCCAAATAAGTATTTCAAACCAGACAGATTCTCTCTTGACATATATAATTTTGTCCCCGTGTGTTGGTTGGTGGTCTTACTGCCTAACTTCTCTGATTTAAAATTCATGCGGTGCATTGTGGCTCTCTGGAGCTATGTTAGGGATGACATAACACACCTCAGGCCTGAAGAATGCTTGGATGTTATTTTATTGCCTTTGGCAGTCTGTGAATCTTTTTCTTCTTTCAGTCTGATTAGTGGGGAATTCAGAGCTATAGTCAGGAGATAGTTGGATTTAATGATCAAGTGTTGGCTAGTGCCCAAAGCAGATGCTTACGTGCCCTGTGCTTAATTTTACATTTCCCTTGTCAAAGGCAGCTGTTCAACAAAGGCCTTTTATTATTGGTTAAAGCCAATTAATACATGGAAATGTAGTTTAATTTCTTCCTCACCTATGGTTGAATGTGATGAGTCTTGATTGCCTATAGCGACGCATCTACAGGCAACACCTTCATTTACTAAGTGCAATAATTAAGGCTGAACTTTTTTTTTTTTTTTTTTTGGCTGAACTTCTGTGGTGGAAAAAGCACTTTGATACATTTATTTGGGTCAAAGTGTTCTTTATACAGCCTTTGAGGTACAGACCTCATCAAAGCAGTTGATCTTCCTGTGACCCATTTTGGAATACTGTGGACACAATGGTGCTTCTCTAGAGCTGATCTAAAGTATTGTGTGTTTAATAACTAAGCAAAGTTATTCTAAATGCCAAAAACTATTAAGACTTGGCTGTATCTTTGATGGTTGTCTCTGTTTAGCAGTTTGGTATGTTGGAAAGATACTTGATAGATTTTTTTTTTCTTGAAATGAGTATATATAAAGATTAAATTAGATTTTTTTTTTACTCTTTATTAGTTCCATTTATTTTTATTGCTGATTTTATATATATATATATATATATATATATATATATATATGTATTATAGCAGTAGTTCCTGGGAATTCAGTGATGACTCATAACTGGGATAACTGCACAAGTTTCAGTAGAGGAGGGTATCTTTTGGAAGGCAAAAGTGGTATGGTGAATTGTACATGAATTGGCATGAACTAGGACTGTTCCATGAAAATTGGGACTAATGGGTCACTTTAGTTGACACAGGCATGGTGTCTGTCCTCGTGGAGCTTGTAATCAATGGAGGAGATGACAGTTAATCTAATCACCAGATATTAAATACCAATTTATAGTTGTGAAAAAATTATAAAAGGTCATAGAGTAAGGGCATTTGACCTGCTCGTGGGGTTAGGGAAGGCCTTGCTAAGGAAGTAAATTTTATGCTGAATTCTGGGAGAGTATTTCAGAAGGAAAAAGCATGTGGAAAAAGCTTTAGCGTGGGAATGGAGTATGGTATGTTCCAGGAATGGTTAAGACAGGAGTGGCATCAGCAAAGAGCTCACTGCAGAGCATGTGCAGGCTGAGGCTAGGAAGCTTGGTAAAAGTCACACCATGCAGGCCTTGACTGCTCTGGAAGGATATAGATCTTTATCCCAATCAAAATGGGAATCCAGGGGCTTCCCCTGGTGGTCCAGTGGGTAAGGACACCGCCTTGCAGTGCAAGGGGCGCCGGTTCGATCCCTGGCCTGGGAAGATCCCACGTGCCGTGGAGCGGCTAGACTGATGTGTCCAATTGCCGCGCCGGAGCTCTGGGGCGCATGCGCCCAGAGCCGGTGCTCTGCAACAACAGACGCCGCCGTGATGGGAGGCCCACAGGAGCCAAAGAACAAAGACGGATGAAAATAGAGAAATGAAAGACCAATAGAAGTGGCCCGCCCATCCCCCTCCCTCCCCAATAAAAAAAAAAAGAAAAAAAAAGGGGAAACCATTATAGATTTTAAATGGTGGAGGGGGGTGGTCAAATAGGTGGAAGGATCGTATGATCAGGTTTGGATTTTGAAAAGATCCTTTGGGCTGCAGTATGAAGAAGAGATTGAGCAGGGATAGGTGGGGAAAAGCAGGACTGGGGGTAGTGGTGAAATAGTTTCTATGTTAATCCAACCAAGAGACAATGGGGACTGAAAGTAGAGGAGGGTATCTTTTGGAAGGCAAAAGTGGTATGGTGAATTGTACATGAATTGGCATGAACTAGGACTGTTCCATGAAAATTGGGACTAATGGGTCACTTTAGTTGACACAGGCATGGTGTCTGTCCTCGTGGAGCTTGTAATCAATGGAGGAGATGACAGTTAATCTAATCACCAGATATTAAATACCAATTTATAGTTGTGAAAAAATTATAAAAGGTCATAGAGTAAGGGCATTTGACCTGCTCGTGGGGTTAGGGAAGGCCTTGCTAAGGAAGTAAATTTTATGCTGAATTCTGGGAGAGTATTTCAGAAGGAAAAAGCATGTGGAAAAAGCTTTAGCGTGGGAATGGAGTATGGTATGTTCCAGGAATGGTTAAGACAGGAGTGGCATCAGCAAAGAGCTCACTGCAGAGCATGTGCAGGCTGAGGCTAGGAAGCTTGGTAAAAGTCACACCATGCAGGCCTTGACTGCTCTGGAAGGATATAGATCTTTATCCCAATCAAAATGGGAATCCAGGGGCTTCCCCTGGTGGTCCAGTGGGTAAGGACACCGCCTTGCAGTGCAAGGGGCGCCGGTTCGATCCCTGGCCTGGGAAGATCCCACGTGCCGTGGAGCGGCTAGACTGATGTGTCCAATTGCCGCGCCGGAGCTCTGGGGCGCATGCGCCCAGAGCCGGTGCTCTGCAACAACAGACGCCGCCGTGATGGGAGGCCCACAGGAGCCAAAGAACAAAGACGGATGAAAATAGAGAAATGAAAGACCAATAGAAGTGGCCCGCCCATCCCCCTCCCTCCCCAATAAAAAAAAAAAGAAAAAAAAAGGGGAAACCATTATAGATTTTAAATGGTGGAGGGGGGTGGTCAAATAGGTGGAAGGATCGTATGATCAGGTTTGGATTTTGAAAAGATCCTTTGGGCTGCAGTATGAAGAAGAGATTGAGCAGGGATAGGTGGGGAAAAGCAGGACTGGGGGTAGTGGTGAAATAGTTTCTATGTTAATCCAACCAAGAGACAATGGGGACTGAAAGTAGAGTTGGAGCAAATGATTGGATCTAAGAGGTATTAAGGAGCAGAACTCAAAAGGACTTGGAAACAGTCTTATGGGGGAAGGCAGGGTGTTTGGAGTTCCTTGTGCTCACCTGTGGTGATATGCAATTCTCTCGTGTCCACTCAGCCTGTTGTATAAATGAAAATCGGCAGCACTGAGCAGAAACCGGATCAGAAACATCACTGACCTCTGAAAAGTGACTGGAGAGATAGTTCCTGAGAAGTCAGAGACTAAGAAAATGTCTTAACTGTTTGGCATCATCAGTGTACCCTGATGAGTGTGGTGGAATGAGGTGTGTGGGGGGAGAGTACAGTGCTTTACATTCTATGCAAGTGTTGAGCTATAGTATGATCCCAAGTAGTGCTGCTGTGTCATTGATTTCTTACCCTGATCTTTCCTCAATTAGCCTGTAGGGCAGCATGACTAAGGTATCATTTAGGGTACTAGAACAATAATTTTCTAAATAATACCCTGGTACATTGAAGGGGTTAAGGTAAGGATACCCAGATACTTCATCTGTGATCAGGGTGCCTCTTAGACACTGGACCCAACTGGTTTATCACATGGCTCTTTACAGGGCTGTTGCTCATCTTAAAGTGTGATGTAATAGAGCTTATGAATTAAAAATAAAAACCCACAGGGGCACGCGAGTAAGTATAAACATCAGGGAACTAAGTGTATCTTTCTCTGTAGAACATAATGTTGTGGGTAGGAGACTTTTGCTTTTGTACATGGCATAACACGAGGCTGAGGTCGTTATTAACATATTTGCTTAATGACAAAATAGTAGTTGTTACTAGCAGTTTGCTTTCTTTCTACACTCTGGATTATGTCTCATTCATTCTGCCTTTATTGCTGATATATGGGCATGTTTCTTTTTTTTTTTTTTTTTAGCCGTTGTTGAACCAAGCCTGTTTCTGGGGCCATCTTTGTAATCTTACTTCAGATATTATACTGAGAAAACCAAAATTAATATTAATATAAGAAATGTTCTGTTTACTCCTTAGGTATTAAATACCAATTTTATAGCATTCTAAAATTCTTAAGATGATATCTTGAATGTTCTTCCAAAAATATTGTTTCTATTAGGTAAGAAGAAGAATCACAGGTTCTTTCATGGGATTTTCTTAGCTTCTTTTGCTTTTAACTCTTTAATCTCAGTAAAATATGAAATTCCACCCCAGTTTATACATAGAAATCCAGTTTATATTAGGTTTTTTTTTTTTTTCTTGAAAGGGCCACTATGAGAGATAAATAAGATCATTATTCATTTGTTTGATCAAATGATTAGAGGTGAGGAAAGATGTTATTAGGAATTTTCATTTTCTTCTCCTGTTGCCTCACTTTTAGTTTTCTTTTGTTTATAAAGCTGACTATATTAATCAGCCTCATCAGCCTTTGGTTCTTTATCCTGAGCCTGGCATTTGCTAGCCAGGAGAACTGAATCTTGTTTTTTGAAAGCTTGGTCCAGATTTTGATAGCTTCTTGCAGGTCTTGATACTGAGAATGACCGAGGCCAGTGTTCAGGAATAATTCAGGTGGCTTTGACTACTGCTTGCCAACTCATTGATCATATTTCTATAATACCCATGGGTATCATTTAGGGTACTAGAACAATAATTTTCTAAATAATACCCTGGTACATTGAAGGGGTTAAGGTAAGGATACCCAGATACTTCATCTGTGATCAGGGTGCCTCTTAGACACTGGACCCAACTGGTTTATCACATGGCTCTTTACAGGGCTGTTGCTCATCTTAAAGTGTGATGTAATAGAGCTTATGAATTAAAAATAAAAACCCACAGGGGCACGCGAGTAAGTATAAACATCAGGGAACTAAGTGTATCTTTCTCTGTAGAACATAATGTTGTGGGTAGGAGACTTTTGCTTTTGTACATGGCATAACACGAGGCTGAGGTCGTTATTAACATATTTGCTTAATGACAAAATAGTAGTTGTTACTAGCAGTTTGCTTTCTTTCTACACTCTGGATTATGTCTCATTCATTCTGCCTTTATTGCTGATATATGGGCATGTTTCTTTTTTTTTTTTTTTTTAGCCGTTGTTGAACCAAGCCTGTTTCTGGGGCCATCTTTGTAATCTTACTTCAGATATTATACTGAGAAAACCAAAATTAATATTAATATAAGAAATGTTCTGTTTACTCCTTAGGTATTAAATACCAATTTTATAGCATTCTAAAATTCTTAAGATGATATCTTGAATGTTCTTCCAAAAATATTGTTTCTATTAGGTAAGAAGAAGAATCACAGGTTCTTTCATGGGATTTTCTTAGCTTCTTTTGCTTTTAACTCTTTAATCTCAGTAAAATATGAAATTCCACCCCAGTTTATACATAGAAATCCAGTTTATATTAGGTTTTTTTTTTTTTTCTTGAAAGGGCCACTATGAGAGATAAATAAGATCATTATTCATTTGTTTGATCAAATGATTAGAGGTGAGGAAAGATGTTATTAGGAATTTTCATTTTCTTCTCCTGTTGCCTCACTTTTAGTTTTCTTTTGTTTATAAAGCTGACTATATTAATCAGCCTCATCAGCCTTTGGTTCTTTATCCTGAGCCTGGCATTTGCTAGCCAGGAGAACTGAATCTTGTTTTTTGAAAGCTTGGTCCAGATTTTGATAGCTTCTTGCAGGTCTTGATACTGAGAATGACCGAGGCCAGTGTTCAGGAATAATTCAGGTGGCTTTGACTACTGCTTGCCAACTCATTGTTTACTAAGCTTTGAGTCATATTTTAGATTAAATGTAGGTAATTTTTTCCATTCATTTCTTAAAACTGTTCACACTGAGTTAGATTTGTGGCTTTAAACTATATTTGCTGTAAGTAGAGTTCCTAAATTACTGTCCAGTGTGAATTTGGACAGTCTAACGACTTATTTGTTGGTAGTCTGCTCAGATTTTGGAATGAAATAATAGAGCTAGGATTCAAAATAATTGTTTTTTTTAAAAAAAAATACTGAAGTGTAATTGATTTACAATGTTGTATTAGTTTCTGGTGTGTACCTAAGTGTTTCAGTTATACATGTATACGTATATATTATTTTTCATATTATTTTCCATTATAGTATATTTAGGGTATTGAATAGAGTTCTCTGTACTATATAGTAGGACCTTGTTGTTTATCTGTTTTATATATAGTAGTTTGTATCTGCCAATCCCAAACTCCTGATTTATCCTCCCCCACCTTCTTTTCTCTTGGGAATCATAAATTTGTTTTCTTTCTCTGTGAGCTTGTTTCTGCTTTATAAATAGGTTCATTTGTATCATATTTTAGATTCCACATTTAAGTGATATATGGTATTTGCCTTTATCTTTCTGACTTCACTTTGTGTGATAATCTCTAGGTCCATCCATGTTGTTGCAAATAGCATTATTTCATTCTTTTTTATGGCTGAGAACATTTATTACTTGTAGATTTTTAATTGTGGTCATTCTGACCATTGTGAGGTGATACCTCATTATAGTTTTATTTGCATTTTTCATGTGCCCTGTTTGATGTGCCTGTAATTGATTAATTCTCTGAAAAGATGTGTAATTTCAACATTCCCTTTATGATAAGTGGAGCACATGTGTTAGTTTAAATTTAGCTTAAAAATCTTCATTAGTGACAAGGAACTAATAATGCCCATCTTCAAGGGCTACTCTGAGAGATAAGGAAGATCATTCGTTTGATCAACAAGCATTTATTAAGCATTGTCTACAACATACAAAGCACTGTACTAGATATTGGGATAAGACAGAGAACAGCAATGGAGCTCCTAATCTACCTCATATGTGTAAAGAACATAGATGAGCAGTAAATGATAGCTCTAATTGTTGATACCCCAAATTTGTCTAAAACTTGTGATCTAAAGTTTGTCGTTAAATTACTTTTGTTTTTTCTGATTTTGAATTAGGGAGGTTGAAGAATTTCTGTAGCGCTATTTGCACACTAATTTTAAGAATAAAAGGAAATGATTCTGAACTGTGCACATTAGAATGGGCCTGGGAGGTTTTAAGAAACTACAAGACTAATGTCAGGGGCCTTGCCTCGGAGGTTCTGATGCGATTAGTGTAGGGTGGGTAATTGTTTTTTTTAAAAAAAAATACTGAAGTGTAATTGATTTACAATGTTGTATTAGTTTCTGGTGTGTACCTAAGTGTTTCAGTTATACATGTATACGTATATATTATTTTTCATATTATTTTCCATTATAGTATATTTAGGGTATTGAATAGAGTTCTCTGTACTATATAGTAGGACCTTGTTGTTTATCTGTTTTATATATAGTAGTTTGTATCTGCCAATCCCAAACTCCTGATTTATCCTCCCCCACCTTCTTTTCTCTTGGGAATCATAAATTTGTTTTCTTTCTCTGTGAGCTTGTTTCTGCTTTATAAATAGGTTCATTTGTATCATATTTTAGATTCCACATTTAAGTGATATATGGTATTTGCCTTTATCTTTCTGACTTCACTTTGTGTGATAATCTCTAGGTCCATCCATGTTGTTGCAAATAGCATTATTTCATTCTTTTTTATGGCTGAGAACATTTATTACTTGTAGATTTTTAATTGTGGTCATTCTGACCATTGTGAGGTGATACCTCATTATAGTTTTATTTGCATTTTTCATGTGCCCTGTTTGATGTGCCTGTAATTGATTAATTCTCTGAAAAGATGTGTAATTTCAACATTCCCTTTATGATAAGTGGAGCACATGTGTTAGTTTAAATTTAGCTTAAAATCTTCATTAGTGACAAGGAACTAATAATGCCCATCTTCAAGGGCTACTCTGAGAGATAAGGAAGATCATTCGTTTGATCAACAAGCATTTATTAAGCATTGTCTACAACATACAAAGCACTGTACTAGATATTGGGATAAGACAGAGAACAGCAATGGAGCTCCTAATCTACCTCATATGTGTAAAGAACATAGATGAGCAGTAAATGATAGCTCTAATTGTTGATACCCCAAATTTGTCTAAAACTTGTGATCTAAAGTTTGTCGTTAAATTACTTTTGTTTTTTCTGATTTTGAATTAGGGAGGTTGAAGAATTTCTGTAGCGCTATTTGCACACTAATTTTAAGAATAAAAGGAAATGATTCTGAACTGTGCACATTAGAATGGGCCTGGGAGGTTTTAAGAAACTACAAGACTAATGTCAGGGGCCTTGCCTCGGAGGTTCTGATGCGATTAGTGTAGGGTGGGACATGGGTACTGGCATTTTTTAAGAAGCTCCTTAAATGATTTTAATAGGCAGCTGTGGTTGAGGTGTACTGCTTTAAAGGTAGGTATATGCCATGAGTATTTATACATTGTGGTTAATGATAGATTTGCTATTGACTTATCAGGATATTTAGTTTGATGTGAGCAAGAGCTCTGTCATTAACTATGGATCGACTAGTTTTGATGATAGGTTTCAGAGTAAAATATGTAGCTTCAAAGAATCAGATATGTGAACTGTAGGCATGACTGCTGCGCTGCGTCTCTGTGGCCTTAGGTGAGTCACTCTACCCTACAGACCTCAGTATTCTCATCTTTTTTTTTGAGGGGGGGTGCGGGTTGGAGAGGGAGGGGGCAGGCAGGCCACTTCCATTGGTCTTTCATTTATCTATTTTCATCCATCTTTGTTATTTGGCCCATGTGGTCCTCCCACCGCAGTGGCCTCTGTTGTCGCAGAGCACCTGCTCAGGGCACATGCGCTCCAGAGCTCCGGCTCGGTGATTGGACACATCAGTCCAGCCGCTCCGCAGCAGGTAGGATCTTCCCAGGCCAGGGATTGAACCAGCGCCCCTTGCACTGCAAGGCAGTGTCCTTACCCACTGGACCACCAGGGAAGCCCAGTATTTTCATCTTTAAAGCAAGGAATTTAGTTAAATGTCAGTATGAGTATTTAGCTCTGTTATAATGTGGAATTTTAATGTCTCAAAGGGAAGGGGCCGTATTGTTCTTTCATTGCAAGCATTTATAAGCAACAGCACTGTACTAGATATTGGGATAAGACAGAGAACAGCAATGGAGCTCCTAATCTACCTCATATGTGTAAAGAACATAGATGAGCAGTAAATGATAGCTCTAATTGTTGATACCCCAAATTTGTCTAAAACTTGTGATCTAAAGTTTGTCGTTAAATTACTTTTGTTTTTTCTGATTTTGAATTAGGGAGGTTGAAGAATTTCTGTAGCGCTATTTGCACACTAATTTTAAGAATAAAAGGAAATGATTCTGAACTGTGCACATTAGAATGGGCCTGGGAGGTTTTAAGAAACTACAAGACTAATGTCAGGGGCCTTGCCTCGGAGGTTCTGATGCGATTAGTGTAGGGTGGGACATGGGTACTGGCATTTTTTAAGAAGCTCCTTAAATGATTTTAATAGGCAGCTGTGGTTGAGGTGTACTGCTTTAAAGGTAGGTATATGCCATGAGTATTTATACATTGTGGTTAATGATAGATTTGCTATTGACTTATCAGGATATTTAGTTTGATGTGAGCAAGAGCTCTGTCATTAACTATGGATCGACTAGTTTTGATGATAGGTTTCAGAGTAAAATATGTAGCTTCAAAGAATCAGATATGTGAACTGTAGGCATGACTGCTGCGCTGCGTCTCTGTGGCCTTAGGTGAGTCACTCTACCCTACAGACCTCAGTATTCTCATCTTTTTTTTTGAGGGGGGGTGCGGGTTGGAGAGGGAGGGGGCAGGCAGGCCACTTCCATTGGTCTTTCATTTATCTATTTTCATCCATCTTTGTTATTTGGCCCATGTGGTCCTCCCACCGCAGTGGCCTCTGTTGTCGCAGAGCACCTGCTCAGGGCACATGCGCTCCAGAGCTCCGGCTCGGTGATTGGACACATCAGTCCAGCCGCTCCGCAGCAGGTAGGATCTTCCCAGGCCAGGGATTGAACCAGCGCCCCTTGCACTGCAAGGCAGTGTCCTTACCCACTGGACCACCAGGGAAGCCCAGTATTTTCATCTTTAAAGCAAGGAATTTAGTTAAATGTCAGTATGAGTATTTAGCTCTGTTATAATGTGGAATTTTAATGTCTCAGTTTATGAATTGCCTGTTACAGAATGGTTTTCTGGCCTGCTGTATTGTTCTTTCACTTTCCCATAGCTAATCAAATCAGTGGTAGACATCCAGCCAAGGTCTACCAGGCCATCATCTGGCCAAAAGACTGCTGACTCACTCTTGTGAGAGTTTGAGTAAGGATATGAATGTTACTACAGTCTGTGAAGCATGAAAGGATGAGGAAGGGGCAGGGGAGCTTGATGATAAGCTTGGACCACGGGTGGACTGAGGCCGACTGTGTCAAGTGAAACACACTGGGGTAGGTGTGTGCAGTGCAGCACGGATGTCCTGAGAGCACAGTGGTATGAGACATGAGAGAGACAGCAAGGAGAGCTTTGTCTTTGACCTCATCCCAGTTCCAGTCCCCTGGGCCCCAGCTATAAAATTCCTGTCCTTAGACATCTGTGCTGTGGCCTGCTGTGTCCTTACCATTTCTCCTTCCTTGCACTCCCCTCAGTGTGTTTCTTTGTCTTTTGACAACCCTATATGCTTTGAATAGAACATTAGGTTGATAGAAACTCTGGAGAAACAAATGGGGCAAGGATAAAAATAGAAATGGGGTAAGGAGAATAAGCAAAATAGTGCCATACTGTGGAAAGAATGCGGAGAGTAAGAGTCTTAGCTGTGTCCCAGAATAGCTCAGTGACCTTATCCAAGGTGCTTGACACTAGCAGGTTGGTCTAAAATGGGAATGGGTTAAGGAGACATTGCAATAGAGGTCAGCGCTCCGAGCAGGCACTTCCATTGGTCTTTCATTTTTTTTCCCAGTTATTTGGCCCATGTGGTCCTCCCACCGCAGTGGCCTCTGTTGTCAGAGCACCTGCTCAGGGCACATGCGCCCAGAGCTCCGGCTCGGTGATTGGACACATCAGTCCAGCCGCTCCGCAGCAGGTAGGATCTTCCCAGGCCAGGGATTGAACCAGCGCCCCTTGCACTGCAAGGCAGTGTCCTTACCCACTGGACCACCAGGGAAGCCCAGTATTTTCATCTTTAAAGCAAGGAATTTAGTTAAATGTCAGTATGAGTATTTAGCTCTGTTATAATGTGGAATTTTAATGTCTCAGTTTATGAATTGCCTGTTACAGAATGGTTTTCTGGCCTGCTGTATTGTTCTTTCACTTTCCCATAGCTAATCAAATCAGTGGTAGACATCCAGCCAAGGTCTACCAGGCCATCATCTGGCCAAAAGACTGCTGACTCACTCTTGTGAGAGTTTGAGTAAGGATATGAATGTTACTACAGTCTGTGAAGCATGAAAGGATGAGGAAGGGGCAGGGGAGCTTGATGATAAGCTTGGACCACGGGTGGACTGAGGCCGACTGTGTCAAGTGAAACACACTGGGGTAGGTGTGTGCAGTGCAGCACGGATGTCCTGAGAGCACAGTGGTATGAGACATGAGAGAGACAGCAAGGAGAGCTTTGTCTTTGACCTCATCCCAGTTCCAGTCCCCTGGGCCCCAGCTATAAAATTCCTGTCCTTAGACATCTGTGCTGTGGCCTGCTGTGTCCTTACCATTTCTCCTTCCTTGCACTCCCCTCAGTGTGTTTCTTTGTCTTTTGACAACCCTATATGCTTTGAATAGAACATTAGGTTGATAGAAACTCTGGAGAAACAAATGGGGCAAGGATAAAAATAGAAATGGGGTAAGGAGAATAAGCAAAATAGTGCCATACTGTGGAAAGAATGCGGAGAGTAAGAGTCTTAGCTGTGTCCCAGAATAGCTCAGTGACCTTATCCAAGGTGCTTGACACTAGCAGGTTGGTCTAAAATGGGAATGGTGCAATCTCAGAGGGATGGTGAAATGAAAGTTGGATTACAGTTGTAGAAATGCTTTGAAAAGGTAAAGGGGCATGTCAGTGAGGGGCTCGCCTTGTTAATACTTATTTGGAGAAGGCAAGTTTTGAGATGTTTGCTCTCCAAGACAAGAGATAGTAGAGAAGAGAGGCTGACTTACAAAATATGCCTAAAGTACCAAGTTTTTCAGTATTTAACTCTAGACTATTTCTTGGGCTTCCCAGGTGACACTCGTGGTAAAGAACTGACCTGCCAGTACAGGAGGCCTAGATGCCGGTTCAGTCCCTGAGTCAGGAAGATGCCCTGAGGGAGGAAATGGCAGCCCACTCCAGTGTTCTTGCCTGGAGAATTCCATGGACAGAGAAGCTTGGCAGATTGCATAGTCCATAGGGTTACAAAGAGTCGAACACAACTGAAGCAACTTAGCATGCACAGATGCAGACTGTTTGATTCCTTTTGTCAGATACTAATTAATTTTTCTTTTGCTAGTTATTATTTCATTCTTAGAACTGCTCATTATTTGTTGCCTTAATTGTCTCATAGGGCTTTTCTGGTACATATTTTTAGATATAGGTTTTATTTTTTTCATGAACTTCTGTTGCAAATACGGGTAACAGAATTCTCTGTATTATGAGTTGATAAAATTACTGTTTTTCTCTGGGTTCAGTGAAGAGCAAGGATTGCGTTATGTGTGCCAAGGATTTATTGGGTTCCTTCTTATCCTCTGTTGGCACATCCTAAAATCATTTCGTTGTCTCCCACTCAGTGGGCTTGGCAGACGATGGGAAAGGTTTACAGTTGGAATCATAAGGGTGTCCAGAGTTCAGTACTGAGGGAAGTATTGGGCCTATATGCTTTGAATAGAACATTAGGTTGATAGAAACTCTGGAGAAACAAATGGGGCAAGGATAAAAATAGAAATGGGGTAAGGAGAATAAGCAAAATAGTGCCATACTGTGGAAAGAATGCGGAGAGTAAGAGTCTTAGCTGTGTCCCAGAATAGCTCAGTGACCTTATCCAAGGTGCTTGACACTAGCAGGTTGGTCTAAAATGGGAATGGTGCAATCTCAGAGGGATGGTGAAATGAAAGTTGGATTACAGTTGTAGAAATGCTTTGAAAAGGTAAAGGGGCATGTCAGTGAGGGGCTCGCCTTGTTAATACTTATTTGGAGAAGGCAAGTTTTGAGATGTTTGCTCTCCAAGACAAGAGATAGTAGAGAAGAGAGGCTGACTTACAAAATATGCCTAAAGTACCAAGTTTTTCAGTATTTAACTCTAGACTATTTCTTGGGCTTCCCAGGTGACACTCGTGGTAAAGAACTGACCTGCCAGTACAGGAGGCCTAGATGCCGGTTCAGTCCCTGAGTCAGGAAGATGCCCTGAGGGAGGAAATGGCAGCCCACTCCAGTGTTCTTGCCTGGAGAATTCCATGGACAGAGAAGCTTGGCAGATTGCATAGTCCATAGGGTTACAAAGAGTCGAACACAACTGAAGCAACTTAGCATGCACAGATGCAGACTGTTTGATTCCTTTTGTCAGATACTAATTAATTTTTCTTTTGCTAGTTATTATTTCATTCTTAGAACTGCTCATTATTTGTTGCCTTAATTGTCTCATAGGGCTTTTCTGGTACATATTTTTAGATATAGGTTTTATTTTTTTCATGAACTTCTGTTGCAAATACGGGTAACAGAATTCTCTGTATTATGAGTTGATAAAATTACTGTTTTTCTCTGGGTTCAGTGAAGAGCAAGGATTGCGTTATGTGTGCCAAGGATTTATTGGGTTCCTTCTTATCCTCTGTTGGCACATCCTAAAATCATTTCGTTGTCTCCCACTCAGTGGGCTTGGCAGACGATGGGAAAGGTTTACAGTTGGAATCATAAGGGTGTCCAGAGTTCAGTACTGAGGGAAGTTGGCCCAGTAGTGAGCATGCTTAGCCTGGCACAGACAGAACTTTCTCATCTTTCTGCATTACTCTATAAGGTAACTTTTCATTGACACAGTTGGGTAATTAACGATAAAGTAAAATAAAAGGAAGGCTGGATCAGTAGTAGGTAGAAGGTGTATAAAGCCTTTCTTATCATTTATGTGCTTAGTTACAGAGTGGAATACTTTTTCCCTCCTGCATGTGCTGTTACATTTCTCAGTGTATTTGAACACGAATATTATTCCCTTTCTTGCAGCCACTTATAAATCCAGTTTATGTCAGAGGCAAAAGCATTGGGATTTTTGATAGATTTTTTCCCTAGGCCATTTTTCTTTGCATTCCAAATTGTTTTCAATTGCTTTAGAGGAAAAAGAAGACCATCAACTACTGCTTGTAGATCTGACGTTGGACCACTAGTTTCTTGAGTCATTAGCAGCTTTTATGGGGTTATCCAACTGCCAGATATTTAAAATTTCTTTAAAAGGTTTGAAGTTTATTGTGTCCAGTTAAGTATGAATGGAGTATGCAAAACTATTCTTTTTAAAAGCTTACTGACAAGTATATGAGAGTTTATAGAATGAAGCATAGTGGAAAATCAGTGGTTTTCAGAGGGTCTTTTTTTTGAGGGGGGTTGGTGTTATGAGCAAAAAGTGAAAATTCTTAAGGATCATAGATAAAATTCTATAATAGAGTACTGGAAGAGGATTGCCAACCTGTTCTTTTTAAGGACTCATTAGCTATAGAAACTTAATGTATTGTTTTGCCTTAATTGTCTCATAGGGCTTTTCTGGTACATATTTTTAGATATAGGTTTTATTTTTTTCATGAACTTCTGTTGCAAATACGGGTAACAGAATTCTCTGTATTATGAGTTGATAAAATTACTGTTTTTCTCTGGGTTCAGTGAAGAGCAAGGATTGCGTTATGTGTGCCAAGGATTTATTGGGTTCCTTCTTATCCTCTGTTGGCACATCCTAAAATCATTTCGTTGTCTCCCACTCAGTGGGCTTGGCAGACGATGGGAAAGGTTTACAGTTGGAATCATAAGGGTGTCCAGAGTTCAGTACTGAGGGAAGTTGGCCCAGTAGTGAGCATGCTTAGCCTGGCACAGACAGAACTTTCTCATCTTTCTGCATTACTCTATAAGGTAACTTTTCATTGACACAGTTGGGTAATTAACGATAAAGTAAAATAAAAGGAAGGCTGGATCAGTAGTAGGTAGAAGGTGTATAAAGCCTTTCTTATCATTTATGTGCTTAGTTACAGAGTGGAATACTTTTTCCCTCCTGCATGTGCTGTTACATTTCTCAGTGTATTTGAACACGAATATTATTCCCTTTCTTGCAGCCACTTATAAATCCAGTTTATGTCAGAGGCAAAAGCATTGGGATTTTTGATAGATTTTTTCCCTAGGCCATTTTTCTTTGCATTCCAAATTGTTTTCAATTGCTTTAGAGGAAAAAGAAGACCATCAACTACTGCTTGTAGATCTGACGTTGGACCACTAGTTTCTTGAGTCATTAGCAGCTTTTATGGGGTTATCCAACTGCCAGATATTTAAAATTTCTTTAAAAGGTTTGAAGTTTATTGTGTCCAGTTAAGTATGAATGGAGTATGCAAAACTATTCTTTTTAAAAGCTTACTGACAAGTATATGAGAGTTTATAGAATGAAGCATAGTGGAAAATCAGTGGTTTTCAGAGGGTCTTTTTTTTGAGGGGGGTTGGTGTTATGAGCAAAAAGTGAAAATTCTTAAGGATCATAGATAAAATTCTATAATAGAGTACTGGAAGAGGATTGCCAACCTGTTCTTTTTAAGGACTCATTAGCTATAGAAACTTAATGGAGGGGTATTAAGTGTTTAAGGAGGAATGGCAACCTGCTCTAGTATTCTTCCCTGGAACATACCATGAATGAAAAGGCCTGGTAGACTACAGTCTGTGGGGACATGTGTGTGTGTGTGTGTGTGTGTGTGTCTATCTATATGTATATCTATCTATCTATCTATCTATCCCTCTCTCTCTATAGGCTTCCCAAGAATCCATCTACAATGCAGGAGACCTGTTGCCAACTGAGGATATTTACCTGAGCCTTGGTGTCCTGAAATTTTTGGACATCATGTCTGATGATGACTGATCTCAGTTGCTCTGACTTTACTTCCGCTAACACTCCCCCCCACCACCACCCACACCAGCAAAAACAGACAGTCACTCTAAATCACAAAAGTTATGAAAAACATTTATAAAGGTAACAAAAGTTAAGGAAACTTTTCTAGGGTTAAGTTTTCGGGTAAACTTTGTAGCATGACGCACCGCCTTAAGCATATAGAAACAGATGATCTTCCTAAAACAGTGTGGCTCAATAAATCAGACATATGAAAACACTCTTATTAAGCAGAATATTCCAAAGGTTCAGAGGTTATCTCCTAGAAAGCAGTGAAAGTCAGTCTTGAAGGTAGGGCCTGTCTTTGAAATATGGGGAGTTTGAGCAACCCAGACCTACTGAGTTAAGTCTTTGCTATCCACATGTGTGGTGATATTTTATTAGAAGATAGTCATTGTGAATATCAACTACTGCTTGTAGATCTGACTTGGATAGTTTCTTGAGTCATTAGCAGCTTTTATGGGGTTATCCAACTGCCAGATATTTAAAATTTCTTTAAAAGGTTTGAAGTTTATTGTGTCCAGTTAAGTATGAATGGAGTATGCAAAACTATTCTTTTTAAAAGCTTACTGACAAGTATATGAGAGTTTATAGAATGAAGCATAGTGGAAAATCAGTGGTTTTCAGAGGGTCTTTTTTTTGAGGGGGGTTGGTGTTATGAGCAAAAAGTGAAAATTCTTAAGGATCATAGATAAAATTCTATAATAGAGTACTGGAAGAGGATTGCCAACCTGTTCTTTTTAAGGACTCATTAGCTATAGAAACTTAATGGAGGGGTATTAAGTGTTTAAGGAGGAATGGCAACCTGCTCTAGTATTCTTCCCTGGAACATACCATGAATGAAAAGGCCTGGTAGACTACAGTCTGTGGGGACATGTGTGTGTGTGTGTGTGTGTGTGTGTCTATCTATATGTATATCTATCTATCTATCTATCTATCCCTCTCTCTCTATAGGCTTCCCAAGAATCCATCTACAATGCAGGAGACCTGTTGCCAACTGAGGATATTTACCTGAGCCTTGGTGTCCTGAAATTTTTGGACATCATGTCTGATGATGACTGATCTCAGTTGCTCTG
Organism: Tragulus kanchil; assembly: GCA_022376925.1. Classification (NCBI taxonomy): domain Eukaryota; kingdom Metazoa; phylum Chordata; class Mammalia; order Artiodactyla; family Tragulidae; genus Tragulus; species Tragulus kanchil. The sequence continues at coordinate 189,595,083 of JAIOJX010000030.1, read as the reverse complement.
ACTTTACTTCCGCTAACACTCCCCCCCACCACCACCCACACCAGCAAAAACAGACAGTCACTCTAAATCACAAAAGTTATGAAAAACATTTATAAAGGTAACAAAAGTTAAGGAAACTTTTCTAGGGTTAAGTTTTCGGGTAAACTTTGTAGCATGACGCACCGCCTTAAGCATATAGAAACAGATGATCTTCCTAAAACAGTGTGGCTCAATAAATCAGACATATGAAAACACTCTTATTAAGCAGAATATTCCAAAGGTTCAGAGGTTATCTCCTAGAAAGCAGTGAAAGTCAGTCTTGAAGGTAGGGCCTGTCTTTGAAATATGGGGAGTTTGAGCAACCCAGACCTACTGAGTTAAGTCTTTGCTATCCACATGTGTGGTGATATTTTATTAGAAGATAGTCATTGTGAATATTATGTTGTTGTGTCTCTGGATTTTGTTGCCTTCCTTTAAAAAGTGTTGAGTTTTGTCCTGGAAGGCAGTTACTTTACTCAGGGATCAACTTGATTCTTTTGATGTTGTTTTTATATTTTGTGAAAGTGGATCTTGCATAGCCTCATTGTAGGCCCTGTTTATCTCCACTTCCCAGGTTGGAGTCTCTGCTGAATCATACAGGTGTTGAATGAAGTCTTTCCACTGTGGCAAGTTGGATCTTGATTGGTTCCCAGTCCCTTGTGAGCTCCAAATGCTATTTTGTTTATAGTTTCCCAGTAGGTGATTTTTCCCTTGTAGTCATTCTTCTCTGATATTTCCTCCTTTGCCCAGCCTTACAGAGTTTCACTCTCTGCATTTAACTAAAGATTCAAGGAGACCCGTAAGTTAGAAAGTTTCTAGATTTATTTATTTGTTTTTTTGCATAGCTCTTTTCTTTCTTGGACTCTGTCCTTGGTGTTCTACCCACCTTATTCTCCCCCACATTCCAACTTTTCCTTCTCAGCTCCTTGAAATTGTTCTGCTGTGCTAAGGTCTTCCCTCCCTGTCTCACAGTCTGGAAAGTACGTCTAGGCAGAACTGTTAGGTGGATGTACTCCTCATCTCATTGATTTCTCTTCCTTTAGGGATCACAGTCCCAAAATGTTTTTTGTTTAATAACTGAAAGCTGTTTCTTTCATATAGTTTGTCTAAGTTTCTAGTTAATTACAGTGAGAGAGAGAATGTAGTTACTGGTTACGCTGCGTGCTTGAAACTGGACTTTTTTCTAATGTAATTTTTATGTAATAGTTAAGATCAAGGGTTGAGAATCAGCAACGTGGACTTCAGATTTAGTTTCCAGCATTTACTATCTTTTGATCTTCAGCAGCTTGTTAACATCTCTCTGACTTAGGTACCTTATCTACAGAATAGACATAGTCATAAGTCACAGGATTTTATGGGCATTATTTTTGATAATGCAAGTAAGGTGCTTAGTATACACATTTTAAGACTTATTCTTAAGGTAGGGCCTGTCTTTGAAATATGGGGAGTTTGAGCAACCCAGACCTACTGAGTTAAGTCTTTGCTATCCACATGTGTGGTGATATTTTATTAGAAGATAGTCATTGTGAATATTATGTTGTTGTGTCTCTGGATTTTGTTGCCTTCCTTTAAAAAGTGTTGAGTTTTGTCCTGGAAGGCAGTTACTTTACTCAGGGATCAACTTGATTCTTTTGATGTTGTTTTATATTTTGTGAAAGTGGATCTTGCATAGCCTCATTGTAGGCCCTGTTTATCTCCACTTCCCAGGTTGGAGTCTCTGCTGAATCATACAGGTGTTGAATGAAGTCTTTCCACTGTGGCAAGTTGGATCTTGATTGGTTCCCAGTCCCTTGTGAGCTCCAAATGCTATTTTGTTTATAGTTTCCCAGTAGGTGATTTTTCCCTTGTAGTCATTCTTCTCTGATATTTCCTCCTTTGCCCAGCCTTACAGAGTTTCACTCTCTGCATTTAACTAAAGATTCAAGGAGACCCGTAAGTTAGAAAGTTTCTAGATTTATTTATTTGTTTTTTTGCATAGCTCTTTTCTTTCTTGGACTCTGTCCTTGGTGTTCTACCCACCTTATTCTCCCCCACATTCCAACTTTTCCTTCTCAGCTCCTTGAAATTGTTCTGCTGTGCTAAGGTCTTCCCTCCCTGTCTCACAGTCTGGAAAGTACGTCTAGGCAGAACTGTTAGGTGGATGTACTCCTCATCTCATTGATTTCTCTTCCTTTAGGGATCACAGTCCCAAAATGTTTTTTGTTTAATAACTGAAAGCTGTTTCTTTCATATAGTTTGTCTAAGTTTCTAGTTAATTACAGTGAGAGAGAGAATGTAGTTACTGGTTACGCTGCGTGCTTGAAACTGGACTTTTTTCTAATGTAATTTTTATGTAATAGTTAAGATCAAGGGTTGAGAATCAGCAACGTGGACTTCAGATTTAGTTTCCAGCATTTACTATCTTTTGATCTTCAGCAGCTTGTTAACATCTCTCTGACTTAGGTACCTTATCTACAGAATAGACATAGTCATAAGTCACAGGATTTTATGGGCATTATTTTTGATAATGCAAGTAAGGTGCTTAGTATACACATATTAAGACTTATTCTGCAGTGATGATGGTGATGGTATTTGGCTGTATTTGCGTCATTAAGTGAGGGTGTTACATGGAAAGAGAGCACTGTGAGGTTAGAAAGTCAAGGTACCAAGTCGTGGCAGTCAATTGTCCCTGAAGTGTCGTAGGATCAAGGGAAACTGAAATGTTTTCCAGTCCTCTGCTTGCATAACTGTCAGAGAAGTTAGAGAAAAATTTGTGAATGATTTCTAGGTGTGGTAGCCACATGAGCTGATGCTTGTTCTGAAACTACTCATTTAGCCTTTAGGGATGCAAAACTCCCTAAAGGACTCTATACAGAATGCCTTTGAAAAGTAACCTGATGGTATCCTTTTTAAGCCTGATTACATCTGTAATGTTTTATTTCTTAGGCTTTGTGACAAGGTGTGTTTATTATATTTGCCTTCATTCTTTTTGGTACACCTGGTATGTTCCATAATTTTAAAATCCTGTCTTACTCCTACACATAATCCTGATGGGCCTATTTAAAGGAACTATTGATTTAAACATGCAAACTGCAGTATGATGGGTAGGATAGGCCTCACTGAGGCCAAGTTTTAAAGTGTGTGCAGAACATTACTGTATACTTGTAATGAATGTGTGTGTTCCTGAAAAAGCTGGAAAGAAACAGTGATTTCAGGAAAGTGATTCCTTTGTAAGGAGAGAAATGGATGTGAGGGAAAACAGGCAGGGGTACAAAATGGTCTTAAATTGAATCCCTGATACTTGTGTTGCTGACAAGAATTGAATTAGATGGTTGGAATAGTATCTTAAGATCCAAATGGTGCTTACACAGGAATTCCTTTCATTCCCTTTGTCTATTTGATATATGTCTTAAAAGTGAATGTAATAAGAGTTGGAACTAAAACTCTTAGCCTCAGTGTCTTGGTTTTTGTTATGTTAAGACTTTCAGGGATACTTCCAGGAATATGATTATAAAATTTGGTATCGTCTTACTTTGGAACAATCGCAGAATATGAAGTTAGGCTTTGAGGCCAAGAATATTACTCTGTCTGAACATATATTTGTGGTAGCTATTGTTAGGATAAAATTTGTTAGGTAGGTCTATCTCGGTGTGAATTTTGGGTGTTGGAGTGCAGGGACTTAATCGTGGGCTGGCCTATGCTTTCCATCTAGTTTCCTCTCCTCTGAGCCACTCAAATCTTCAGACTCCGAGTTGGTGTCTCACTGCTAGGGCACGGTCTGTTCAACTTAAGGGGACCTCTGAAACCCCCCAACTCCATTGCTCCTCCCAAACATTATCTGCTCTTTTTTCTTCCCCATCCAGCCGCACTTTATTTGTTTTCTAATTCTTTTATTTTGTTTTGTTACCTCTTAGGTTTCCTGTTCATTGCCTGGCTTTCATTCTAGGTGTTTCCATTTGAGTTTCCCCTTGATCTGTAACTCCCTCTCAGTTTCCTTCAGTTTTTTGGCTGATTCCCGTATACATGTATCGGATCTTAGCTTCATTAGTCCTGCCTGTATGTATGTGTGTGTGTGTATGTATGTACATATGTGTCTATCCATTTGGGCTTCCCCGATGGCTCAGTGGTAAAGAATCCGCCTTCAGTGCAGAAGACTCAGGAGATGCAGGTTAGATCCGTGGAGGAGAATATGGCAACCCACTCCAGAATTCTTGCCTGGAGACTCACATGGACAGAGGAACCTGTTGGGCTATGCTCCATAGGGTCACAGATAGTCAGACATGGCCCAGCAGTAGAGCATGCACACACATCCACCTACCTACCTACCCACCTAGCTCCTTCATTTCTTGTCTCACTTCCTCTTCCCTTCTCTCTCTTTCTCTTTCTCCTTATCTGTCTGCTTTCTATAATCCCCAATATTATCATATTCTTACTGTTTTTACTTTACTTATTCATCTTCTAGCTTAGATTTTAAACTCCACTAAGGAGAGACCGTGTTTGTTTTCCATTCCTGGCACCTCTGTAGTATGTGTGTAGTGTCTGTGTGTAACGTAGGCACTAAATAAATATTTGTTGAATGAATACATGAGTGAAGTACAGTTGAGCTTTTGGCTTTCATTTTCTCACTAGATATTTAAGTTCTTTAATGGAAAATACTGCATTTTAATAAAGTATTTGTGAATATTTTATGACTATTTTCATAAAATATTAAGAGCATTTGGAGTCAAAGATGTGTTTTAAAGTCAGAGAAGTAATGTTAGAATCTGTGGGCATTAAAATAGGTTAATTTTCTTTTAAATATTGATTTTAAATTTTCTAACAGAACATGGTTTGGAAAAAAAAATCAAAGAAGAGTGTTTCAAGTGAAAATCAGTGTTTATCAGCTCCGCTGTTTCTCATCCCATCAGATTAATAGGTTAAACTTTCAGTAGGATTCACCTTCAGGAAGAAAAAGATATATATGTATGTATATCATAAGACTATAATGTTCTAAGAAAAGTGACTGCAGTTATTCAGTTGACGGTATGGTGGCAATAAAAGAAAAGGTTCGTACTGAAGAGACTTTTTAAGTCACAATTTTTTTTTTAAAGGCCTATGAAGGGCACATTGTCTCTTCCAATGTTAGCTTGTGTTTCCTTTAACCTTATTCCTCAAAGGCCCATCCTAAAAATGATTCAGCCTTTTTTTTTTTTTTCCCCTCTCTTTCAAAGACAGTATCTCCGAAATGGTACTAATTTAAGCCTTACTAAGTGCCCAGATGCGGCACCTGGGAGAAACGAAGTTCAGAAGTTCAGGATGTAGAACTGCTTAAGCTAGGAGAATCTTCTTGCTGTGCTTGCATGTCTGGTTCTAGGAGCTGGTCACCTCTTTCAGGTGGGCATCATTCCATTACACCAGATGGCCCCAAGGGTGGATGTGTCAGAGAGTGAAGCCCATATGTGAACCTGCACAAGAAGCTGAAGCACCTCTCAGAATATCTTCTCCTACCCATGATAGCTTTGTCGTTGCAACTGGAACTTTCTGGGTTGGAAGAGTGAGCTTAAAGAAACATAAGAGAAGAAGCCTTTAGAGCTGTGTTGTCCCGTACGGTAGCCCGGGCCACACGTGACTCTTGAGCACTTGACACGTGACTAGTTCAAGTTGAGATGCTCTCCAAGGATAAAATGCACACCAGTTGTTGTAAACAAAAATTGTAAACAGTTGAGCTTTTGACTTTCCTTTTCCCACTAGATATTTAAGTTCTTTAATGGAAAATACTGCACTTTAATAAAGTATTTGTGAATATTTTATGACTATTTTCATAAAATATTAAGAGCATTTGAGTCAAAGATGTGTTTTAAAGTCAGAGAAGTAATGTTAGAATCTGTGGGCATTAAAATAGGTTAATTTTCTTTTAAATATTGATTTTAAATTTTCTAACAGAACATGGTTTGGAAAAAAAAATCAAAGAAGAGTGTTTCAAGTGAAAATCAGTGTTTATCAGCTCCGCTGTTTCTCATCCCATCAGATTAATAGGTTAAACTTTCAGTAGGATTCACCTTCAGGAAGAAAAAGATATATATGTATGTATATCATAAGACTATAATGTTCTAAGAAAAGTGACTGCAGTTATTCAGTTGACGGTATGGTGGCAATAAAAGAAAAGGTTCGTACTGAAGAGACTTTTTAAGTCACAATTTTTTTAAAGGCCTATGAAGGGCACATTGTCTCTTCCAATGTTAGCTTGTGTTTCCTTTAACCTTATTCCTCAAAGGCCCATCCTAAAAATGATTCAGCCTTTTTTTTTTTTTTCCCCTCTCTTTCAAAGACAGTATCTCCGAAATGGTACTAATTTAAGCCTTACTAAGTGCCCAGATGCGGCACCTGGGAGAAACGAAGTTCAGAAGTTCAGGATGTAGAACTGCTTAAGCTAGGAGAATCTTCTTGCTGTGCTTGCATGTCTGGTTCTAGGAGCTGGTCACCTCTTTCAGGTGGGCATCATTCCATTACACCAGATGGCCCCAAGGGTGGATGTGTCAGAGAGTGAAGCCCATATGTGAACCTGCACAAGAAGCTGAAGCACCTCTCAGAATATCTTCTCCTACCCATGATAGCTTTGTCGTTGCAACTGGAACTTTCTGGGTTGGAAGAGTGAGCTTAAAGAAACATAAGAGAAGAAGCCTTTAGAGCTGTGTTGTCCCGTACGGTAGCCCGGGCCACACGTGACTCTTGAGCACTTGACACGTGACTAGTTCAAGTTGAGATGCTCTCCAAGGATAAAATGCACACCAGTTGTTGTAAACAAAAAATTAAAACAAGTGTAAAATATCTCAGTGATAATTTTAAATTTTGATTCATGCTGAAATACTCTTTGGGGCACACTAGAGGAAATAAGATAACATCAATTTCACTCCTTCATTTTTTAATTGGGTAACTCGAAAATTGAAATTTACGTATGTGGCTGGCTTTGTATTTCTGTTAGGCAGTTAGTTTTGTTTGGTTCTTTACCAGGGATATATAGATGAGACTTGGTCCTCGTTATGCTTTGATATTCCTGTTTATTTTATTTTTTATTTATTTTTTATTAATTTATTTTTGGTTGCACGAGGTCTTTGTTGCTGCAGGCCCCTCTCTGTTGTGGCGCGAGGACTTCTTGTGGTGGTGGTTTCTTTTGTTGTGGAGCACGGACTCTCGGCGAATGTGCTTCAGTAGATTCAGCATGTGGGCTCAGTAGTTGCAGCTCACAGGCTTTAGTTGTTCAGGGCATGTGGAATCTTCCCCAACCAGAGATTAAACCTGTGCCCCCTGCATTGGCAGGCGGGTTCCTATCCACTGGTCCACCAGGGAAGTCCTGCCTGTTTCGTTTGACACATGTCAGTTCAAATCTGGAATGAAAACCTTAGACTTTCTACATTAGTTTCTTTGTAACTTTCAGTTTAAATAGAACAGTTGAAAGCAGGAGTCAGAATTTTTTTTTTTTTTTTTTTAGTAGTACAAGAAATTTCTAGAAACTAAGAGCTTTGCAGAGCTAAAAATTCATTCCCATTGTTTTATTTTTAAGCTCTATTTTAAGTTTCTGCCAGGACAAAAATGTTCCTTCCCTTTTGGGTTCTGATGGCCTGGTAAAAAAACTTCTTTGTAAACCCAGGGGATGTGATAGAATTGGCACAGGAGAAAATTAATTTGGTTGGGATCCATGAATGGGGCAGAGGGAATGTGCAGGGCTTGCTGAGTCCGTCGTCATCAATCACTGCAGGGGCTCTGCAGTGACACCAGGCTGCGCAGCACCTGGCCCCTTGGACAGCAGCAGGGCACACGCTTCGTCCCTTCCTGAGGGGACCTCCTCTTGTGCAGTGGAGAAAGGCCTAAGTGCAGAGTATGTGTGCAACGACGGGCCACACGTACACATGTTCACTAAGATGGCTTGGCAACTGTTCCTGCGTGGGTGCATGTTTCTGGAAACAAGTTAAATGGGGTTTTCCATAACTTTTTTTTTTTTTTTCTCTTAAAGCCTTCGTTGTAGGATATTTTCCAACCCCACATGTTTCCAGTAACTTGAGCTCAAAGCTCATAGCAGTGAGGCACTTTCTTGTCGAAGGTGAGTCAAAAACAGGAACCTTTTGATTCTGTCACATGATGCCAGATGTTAGAAAATAGTAAGAGCAAGAGTTCATTCCCTGTCCCTACCCCCCTACACCAGTCGTCACACTTTTAGCTGCTGGCCTTCTTCACCATTGAGGAAGCCAGGAATTCAGAAGTGTGGGTCGGATATTCGCCGTAGAAAATGCGTTTAGCAGTGTACACATTAACCGGGTTATAAATAGTATCGGCCCTGACAATGCTGGAATTTTCTCAGCTTCAGGAGACATTGAAGTCTTTGTTTTGTGGGTCGCTGCCCTCTCTCCCACCGTTTTAGCTTGAGTCATAAAGCCTGACAAACTAATGAGGTTGCTGAAATGTAAAATCCAGTGGATAGGACGTATGGGAAACAAGGCGAGATGGCAGAAACCATATGCTTGGACTCAAGGTGGCTTCTCTTGCAGTCTTGAACTTGCTCGCACTGCATTTTATTGTTTCAGGGCCTTGAACTTATTGTTTTCCTCGAATAGGATCAAATTAGATGGAAAAAATTAGAAGAAAGTGTAAGTCGGTAGCAGCAAGGCTAACATTAGCTCCTGAATTCTCTGTTTAGAATAGGAAAGAGAAAAGAAATCTATCTGCGAGAACAGAAGTACAAGCCAGATTGTCTTGATAGTATGTGTGTATGTGTGTATGTTTGTGTTAGCCATAGAACTAAGAATGGTTTTTACAATTAATGTTGTTTTTAACCACTTAATGTAAAATAAAACAGCATGCAACGCCAATCCTCAAATTTTTACTGACCCTTGGTTTAGCATGTGTTTGCTTTGGAACACTTGATACTGAATACATAATCAAATAAAAGTTCCTTTCTTGTATTTTGTCAGTTCCCGGAACATGTATGTCTCGATTGTCTGTTTCATTCATAGCGCTGTCCCCAATACTAGGGAAGTGAAGTTTTTTTTTTAAAGGAAAAGACACTTCTACCTTCACAGAGCTTACCTTCCTTTGGAGGAAAAAAAGTCCAAACCTAGCCAAACTGAATGGAGATAAATAACTTGGATGACTGAATCCCAGGAAGAGAAAGCCGTTGAGTGTGAGATCATGAGCAACATAGTGGCTTCTGTGCGTCTCACCCTCATTCTTCCTTCCCTGGACTGTACTGTGAAACCGTGATTAAGTTATTTCCCAGATTTTTAATTCACCAGCTCCCAGCCCACACACCAATGTAAAACATTGTTTGCCTGTCCCTGTGATTTCCTTATTTGCTGGTTTCTTTTCTTTTCCAAGGTCCTCTTTTGCCCAAATTGAAATTCATTGTTCAACTTAGGCATCAGCCTAAATTAGGTTGGTGTTCACAAGGAGTATGTGTTTTCTCCTTTGACTTTTTCAGTTAGCTTTTCTGTGTCCTTCGACTTAAGGTTAGTTGCTTGTATGCACCAGACAGCTCAGTTTTGAACCTTAGTCTTAAACGCTTACCCCCTTTCTGAAAATATAGATGATAATTATTTTATTTCTGTTAGAATGAGAGTCTTTGCTCAAATTTGGTGTTCTCTCAAAAGCCTGCATTTTGTGATCTGTCCCTGAGTGAGTAGTTGGCCAGTGTTTGCTTCTGTGCTTTATTTGGGGTCTTTCCTGTCATTGGAATCCTTTGTGACACTACATGATTGTTAATCTTGCTCTCTGAGGATATGAGTATGATTTTTCTTCTGCCTCCCAAGAGGCCCTCCAGTTTTGCATTTTGGTTAGCAGAATGACCAGAGCTTGGACAAACAGCCATGACTGACACACACACAGGCCTGAAATTATCATATTCTGGAACAGTTATCACATTCGTGTGAATGGCTACTCAAAGGTCAAAAATATGAGCAGCATTATTTATGGCTCAGTGAGTGATTTGATATTCGAAATCTGTCATCCTCTGTCAGAAGACTGGTATTATCAAAGCTGTGCCAGTCTAAGGACCATATAAAAAGTGATTTGAATAAATAAAGTAAAAAAAAAAAAAAAAGTGATTTGGGATAAACTTAGCATAAGAGTAAAAAAAAAAAAGAACAGGTTAGATGTATCCCAGGTGATAAGAACCCTGCACCTGACATGGAAGTAGTTCCATTGCCCTGCTGTTGTCAGACGTGTTTGCCTCTTGACAAGATAATTTTCCTTCCTCTGGGTCAATTTTCTCACCTTTTTACCAGGTCAGAACTTATAGAATGAAGTATCTGTGGCTTGCAAGGAGAGTGTCAGGCTATTAGAACTTACTGCAATTGCTTGTTTTAGGATCTATTCAAGTTAACACTTTACTGAGTCTCAGGACCATGTTCACCCTCTGTTGCCTGCTCGATGAAAATGGGTCTGGACTCTGTGGAGGTTTTTCCTTTGCCGGTATTTCCCAGATTTTTAATTCACCAGCTCCCAGCCCACACACCAATGTAAAACATTGTTTGCCTGTCCCTGTGATTTCCTTATTTGCTGGTTTCTTTTCTTTTCCAAGGTCCTCTTTGCCCAAATTGAAATTCATTGTTCAACTTAGGCATCAGCCTAAATTAGGTTGGTGTTCACAAGGAGTATGTGTTTTCTCCTTTGACTTTTTCAGTTAGCTTTTCTGTGTCCTTCGACTTAAGGTTAGTTGCTTGTATGCACCAGACAGCTCAGTTTTGAACCTTAGTCTTAAACGCTTACCCCCTTTCTGAAAATATAGATGATAATTATTTTATTTCTGTTAGAATGAGAGTCTTTGCTCAAATTTGGTGTTCTCTCAAAAGCCTGCATTTTGTGATCTGTCCCTGAGTGAGTAGTTGGCCAGTGTTTGCTTCTGTGCTTTATTTGGGGTCTTTCCTGTCATTGGAATCCTTTGTGACACTACATGATTGTTAATCTTGCTCTCTGAGGATATGAGTATGATTTTTCTTCTGCCTCCCAAGAGGCCCTCCAGTTTTGCATTTTGGTTAGCAGAATGACCAGAGCTTGGACAAACAGCCATGACTGACACACACACAGGCCTGAAATTATCATATTCTGGAACAGTTATCACATTCGTGTGAATGGCTACTCAAAGGTCAAAAATATGAGCAGCATTATTTATGGCTCAGTGAGTGATTTGATATTCGAAATCTGTCATCCTCTGTCAGAAGACTGGTATTATCAAAGCTGTGCCAGTCTAAGGACCATATAAAAAGTGATTTGAATAAATAAAGTAAAAAAAAAAAAAAAAGTGATTTGGGATAAACTTAGCATAAGAGTAAAAAAAAAAAAGAACAGGTTAGATGTATCCCAGGTGATAAGAACCCTGCACCTGACATGGAAGTAGTTCCATTGCCCTGCTGTTGTCAGACGTGTTTGCCTCTTGACAAGATAATTTTCCTTCCTCTGGGTCAATTTTCTCACCTTTTTACCAGGTCAGAACTTATAGAATGAAGTATCTGTGGCTTGCAAGGAGAGTGTCAGGCTATTAGAACTTACTGCAATTGCTTGTTTTAGGATCTATTCAAGTTAACACTTTACTGAGTCTCAGGACCATGTTCACCCTCTGTTGCCTGCTCGATGAAAATGGGTCTGGACTCTGTGGAGGTTTTTCCTTTGCCGGTTGGTGTGATGTTGAGCTTTGTCAGAAGAGGGCGCTGGAGAGACATTGTAAGACGAAGGAGTTTCCTTTCCTGCAGTCACTGTATGTTCTGACCAGAGTGCCTCTGGTGAGCCACCTCTCTGTGCATAGCCTTCCCTGGCACCCAGGAGGAAGCAGTGCAGTAACTTCCATGGCTGTAGGACTACAGTGAATCCCCGACATGCAGAGAGCTCACAGGACTTGGATCTCAGCCCTGGTGAGGACGACTCTGAGCCCTAAAGGTCATGGCTACTCCATGTATCTGCCATTCCTATATTCTTTAGAGTTCTGTTTACTCTTTCTTAGGAAATTCTCTGTTTATAGTTAATCATTCCTTACATTAAACTGTTTTGTTCAAATTACTATGTGGTTTTCTGTCTCCCAATTGGACTCCGACTAATACAGTGTCCTGTCACCTGAATTAGGTTCTGTTCTTGCACTGCAAGAAGCAGGTGGGTAAGAGAGTCTGATGGATTTGTACAAAGGAGCATGCAATCCCCAAGTGTAAACTATTGTTTATTTCTCTGCATTGAATGACCAAATCTTGGGAAAAACTAGAAGTCTCCCATTATCTGTGGTCAGGGTAGAGGTTGGTGGTGCTGATGTGTGTGCGTATGTGCTCAGTCACGTCTGACTCTGTGACGCTGTGGAATGTATGGTGCTGATGATCCCAGAGTGAAAAATCCACAAAAAGTTTTTATTGGACAGAGTGACCATCCTGCTTTGTGTGGGACCTCAGAATAGATGAACAAAGCTGCTGTGAGACCCAGTAGTGAGTGGTATAATTCAGTTTCTAGGGATTGTCTGCAGAACTGTAACATCTACATTGATAATCAGAGGTTGATTAAATGTACATGCCAAGTTTGCTTCCTTCTAGTCTGTATCATGTGATAGGGTTGCAGGCAGTTCCTCTTTTCTGTGTGAATGCTGCATCTGTGTGATATGAGCAAGTGTAGAGCTGAAAAGAAAAAAAAAAAAGACTAATAAGGTGCCCTGAGGATTATTGGGTATGATTGTTTCATTTTGGATGCGGAAGCTCGCCACAGGTGAGGTTAAATGCCTTCCTCTCAGGAGTATGCACTTAGATCCAACGGAAGAATACACCAAGATAGATCATTTTACTTTTCTTTTTAATTAATTAATTTATATTAGGCTAATCTGGGTTTTCACTGCTGCCACAGGCTCTTCTCTAGTTGCAGGGAGTGGGGGCTACTCTCTAGTTGAGGTGACCAAACTTCTTGTGGCGGTGACTTCTCTTGTTGTGGAACTCAGGCTCCTAGGGCACAGTGGTTTCATAGTTGCAGCACATGGGTTCGATAGTTGTGGCTCCAAGGCTCTAGAGCACAGACTCAAAAGTTGTGGCTCATGGGTTTAGTTGCTCTACAGCATGTGGGAACTTCCCAGATCAGAAATCGAACCTGTGTCTCCTTCATTAGCAGGCGAACTCTTCACCACTGAGCCATCAGGGAAGCCCAGAATTTTGGACTTTTAGTCAATTGTTTCCCTCCAACTTCAATACAGTGTCCTGTCACCTGAATTAGGTTCTGTTCTTGCACTGCAAGAAGCAGGTGGGTAAGAGAGTCTGATGGATTTGTACAAAGGAGCATGCAATCCCCAAGTGTAAACTATTGTTTATTTCTCTGCATTGAATGACCAAATCTTGGGAAAAACTAGAAGTCTCCCATTATCTGTGGTCAGGGTAGAGGTTGGTGGTGCTGATGTGTGTGCGTATGTGCTCAGTCACGTCTGACTCTGTGACGCTGTGGAATGTATGGTGCTGATGATCCCAGAGTGAAAAATCCACAAAAAGTTTTTATTGGACAGAGTGACCATCCTGCTTTGTGTGGGACCTCAGAATAGATGAACAAAGCTGCTGTGAGACCCAGTAGTGAGTGGTATAATTCAGTTTCTAGGGATTGTCTGCAGAACTGTAACATCTACATTGATAATCAGAGGTTGATTAAATGTACATGCCAAGTTTGCTTCCTTCTAGTCTGTATCATGTGATAGGGTTGCAGGCAGTTCCTCTTTTCTGTGTGAATGCTGCATCTGTGTGATATGAGCAAGTGTAGAGCTGAAAAGAAAAAAAAAAAAGACTAATAAGGTGCCCTGAGGATTATTGGGTATGATTGTTTCATTTTTGGATGCGGAAGCTCGCCACAGGTGAGGTTAAATGCCTTCCTCTCAGGAGTATGCACTTAGATCCAACGGAAGAATACACCAAGATAGATCATTTTACTTTTCTTTTTAATTAATTAATTTATATTAGGCTAATCTGGGTTTTCACTGCTGCCACAGGCTCTTCTCTAGTTGCAGGGAGTGGGGGCTACTCTCTAGTTGAGGTGACCAAACTTCTTGTGGCGGTGACTTCTCTTGTTGTGGAACTCAGGCTCCTAGGGCACAGTGGTTTCATAGTTGCAGCACATGGGTTCGATAGTTGTGGCTCCAAGGCTCTAGAGCACAGACTCAAAAGTTGTGGCTCATGGGTTTAGTTGCTCTACAGCATGTGGGAACTTCCCAGATCAGAAATCGAACCTGTGTCTCCTTCATTAGCAGGCGAACTCTTCACCACTGAGCCATCAGGGAAGCCCAGAATTTTGGACTTTTAGTCAATTGTTTCCCTCCAACTTCAGTATCTTTACTTTCAAATATCTTGATGATTTTTCTTTTTTATAATTGTTTTTAAATTGAAGTATAGTTAATTTACCGTGTTGTGTTGCTTTCAAGTGTACTGCAGAGTGATTGAGTTATTAATATGTGTATACATTCAGGGTATTTTCCATTATGGGTTTGTAAAATATTGAGTATAGTTTCCTGTGCTATACAGTAGATCCTGGTTGTTTATCTATTATGTATATGTGTGTGTGTGTGTGTGTGTGTTAATCCCAAATTAATGGTTTACCTTCCCCTCTTTCCCCTCTATTCCCTTTGGTAACTGTGAATTTGTTTTGTATATCTGAGTCTATTTCTTTTTTTTTTTTTCTTTTAATAAATTCATTGGCATCCTTTTTTTCAGATTCTACATATGAGTGATACCATATGATATTTGTCTTTCTCTGTCTGATTTACTTCACTTAATATGATAATCTCTGGCTTCATCCATGTTGCTATAGATGCCAATATTTCATTCTTTGAATGTTTTATTTTCTTACATTTGTACTAAAGATTTGTAAAGCTGGGGAAAATACTGTATGTGCATTGTTAAAGAATATTTGAGTCTAAATATATTAAAAGGATACACTAGAAAATACCTTAAGTAGGTACATCTTCCTTTGATAAAAGATATTTTATTGATGTGCAATCAATGTAGAGAAGAGTGTGCTTACTGTAAGTGTACAGCATGATGGGTTTTTTTATGAATTGAACTCTTGTTATCCAACTCTCAGATCAATTAATCAAATGATATCTGCACACCAGATGCTTCCTGTACCCGTTAGTCATTACCCCTCCCAACAGTAGCCACCTCCTGGGGCTACTCTCTAGTTGAGGTGACCAAACTTCTTGTGGCGGTGACTTCTCTTGTTGTGGAACTCAGGCTCCTAGGGCACAGTGGTTTCATAGTTGCAGCACATGGGTTCGATAGTTGTGGCTCCAAGGCTCTAGAGCACAGACTCAAAAGTTGTGGCTCATGGGTTTAGTTGCTCTACAGCATGTGGGAACTTCCCAGATCAGAAATCGAACCTGTGTCTCCTTCATTAGCAGGCGAACTCTTCACCACTGAGCCATCAGGGAAGCCCAGAATTTTGGACTTTTAGTCAATTGTTTCCCTCCAACTTCAGTATCTTTACTTTCAAATATCTTGATGATTTTTCTTTTTTATAATTGTTTTTAAATTGAAGTATAGTTAATTTACCGTGTTGTGTTGCTTTCAAGTGTACTGCAGAGTGATTGAGTTATTAATATGTGTATACATTCAGGGTATTTTCCATTATGGGTTTGTAAAATATTGAGTATAGTTTCCTGTGCTATACAGTAGATCCTGGTTGTTTATCTATTATGTATATGTGTGTGTGTGTGTGTGTGTGTTAATCCCAAATTAATGGTTTACCTTCCCCTCTTTCCCCTCTATTCCCTTTGGTAACTGTGAATTTGTTTTGTATATCTGAGTCTATTTCTTTTTTTTTTTTTCTTTTAATAAATTCATTGGCATCCTTTTTTTCAGATTCTACATATGAGTGATACCATATGATATTTGTCTTTCTCTGTCTGATTTACTTCACTTAATATGATAATCTCTGGCTTCATCCATGTTGCTATAGATGCCAATATTTCATTCTTTGAATGTTTTATTTTCTTACATTTGTACTAAAGATTTGTAAAGCTGGGGAAAATACTGTATGTGCATTGTTAAAGAATATTTGAGTCTAAATATATTAAAAGGATACACTAGAAAATACCTTAAGTAGGTACATCTTCCTTTGATAAAAGATATTTTATTGATGTGCAATCAATGTAGAGAAGAGTGTGCTTACTGTAAGTGTACAGCATGATGGGTTTTTTTTTTTATGAATTGAACTCTTGTTATCCAACTCTCAGATCAATTAATCAAATGATATCTGCACACCAGATGCTTCCTGTACCCGTTAGTCATTACCCCTCCCAACAGTAGCCACCTCCCTGAGTCCTAACTGCATAGGTTAATTTTGCTTGTTTTGTGCTTAATAGAGATGGATTCAGTCATATAGTCGTATGCAGGCACCTGTGCCTGGCACTTATTCATCATGATTATGTTTGAAAAATTCACCTGTGTTGCTGCAGGTAGTTGTAGTTGATTCACTTTCATGATTATATGGTATTCCTTGTATAATTTTTTTTGAGATTTATCCATGCTCCTGTTGATGGACACTTAGGAAGGTTTTTTAGTTTGGGACATTTACAGATATGAACATTTGACATCGTTATTATTTTTTAACATTTGGACATGAGAAGAAAGATAATATGAGGGCTTCCCTGGTGGTCCAGTGGGTAAGGACACCGCCTTGCAGTGCAAGGGGCGCCGGTTCGATCCCTGGCCTGGGAAGATCCCACGTGCCGCAGAGCGGCTGGACCGATGTGTCCGATTACCGAGCCAGAGCTCTGGAGCGCATGCGCCCAGAGCCGGTGCTCTGTGACAACAGAGGCCACCGCGATGGGAGGCCCACATGGGCCAAAGAACAAAGATGGATGAAAATAGACAAATGAAAGACCAATAGAAGTGGCCCGCCCGCCCCCTCCCTTCCTGACCCGCACCCCCATAAATAAATAAATAAATGTTTTAAGAAAAAAAAAAAAAGATAATATGAGGTTAAGGATAAAAGTTTGAAGTTAGACAAACATTTCAACTTTGATCTTAGTCAAGTTATTAACATCCTTGAGCCTGTCTCCTTATTTGTCATGAGAATACTGTTTCTTGTCTTGCAGAGTTTTGGAAAAAATTGCATGAAACGATGGATGCTCTGCACAGTGTTTGATGCATAATAAATTGTCAAAGAATAAAAGTTGGTGTTATTTTTCAAGTTAATCTTTTCTAAATTCTAACAATACATCAGCATAACTCATTGTCTGCATTTTGCTGCTTGTGCACCATGTTTTCATGTTTTTCAGAACTTGCGCCTATTTGTTTGCATCATCTTTATCTTCTCTCTTCATTTCTCCATGCTCCACTCACTCCCTGCCTATTATAATCAAGGTATAGGGACAGAGGTTGAAGAAAAATTTTTTGCAGATGTCATTCTTGAGTTACCTTCTCAATTTTTGTCATGTTGGCTCTTTATTATAATACTATTTGCTTTTTCCTTTCTTACTTTGCCCAAAGATGCAAAATCCTTGCAATAAGAGGTTTGTATACCTGAGCCTCAGTGACCTGTAAGAAATGAGAAATCCACAGTTTTCTTCTGTTAATTCAATAGCCTTTTATTCCTCCTGCCTGATGATGTTATAGAAGCTCTATGAAGCTTGAAGGCAACAGTCCTGAATCCTACCTGTAGAAAATTCATGTTGTTCAGTACCATCAAGAATGTCCTTGTCTTCATTTACGATTGACCCAAAAGCTAGGTTTACTTGCCTGCATGCGACCTAACAGGTCAGTCAGTGAGTACTGGCTCCATGTTCAGCATCAAGTAGGTTTTCCTCTGGAGTGCACATTTAGTTGAACTCTCATCAAAATCATTATGTCATCCCAATTTATGGAAGGTTTGTGAATGACTAGAAATCTCAGGATTATGTTTATATAGTTTCAAAGGTTGTATTTTGAGGTAAAGGATAATTTAAGAAGATTAGCTAGTATTCCTCATCAGTATGGAGCTATTTTAATGAAACAAGAAAGGACAACTCTTTACTTCTTAGAAGCATAATATGTCAGTTTTGCTTACAAATTATATTTAATCCAGTTTTATTTAGATTATATGTATATAGGATAATTTTCAAGCAGGTAATGTTAACAAACTTAGGTAAAGGAAAACATCTGTAGCCCAAGTATATTTCACTTTAGTAGCATTTTATAAACCTCTGTGTACAAGTTTGTATAGTAAATATGTTTCTCTGAAGCTATAGATATATAAAAACTACATTTTACCAGTGATTTAGTATAAAATCATAATCATATTTAGATACATAAAACACATCTCATTATAATCATTGTAATAAATGTAGGGTCTATTGTAAAATAAACATTCTGTTTCTAGTTTCTATATTTAAATCTTGGGATAATTTTAAGTGAGGTGTAGTCAGTGTTTTAGTTTATTTTCTGGTTTGATATTATGAGCATCATGGACTTGGTTACTTTATGCCTAGACAGTTGAAGTAAGTATCTGACAGAAATGTAATAGGAAGTAGAACATTATTTTTCTCAGTCAACTAGAAAGGAAAAAATACTAGCATTTGAATTGAATACTGGAATCTTCAACATAGGGGTGTGTGTGTGTGTGTGAGAGAGAGAGAGATCTGAGTCATGATACTCCAAGTATGATCCATGAACTAGACTGATTCATGAACTGTTCATCATGCGATATGAACAGATAGTTGTATTCAAAAACCTTTATAGCGATTAGATGGAGTGGTTTTAGCTTTCTTGAATCTAATACAAGTTTGGGTTTGCATATTTGTGTATCTGCTTTTTAAATTTCATTTGCCTTAGAATTCATTTTTATTATAGTTTATAAAAGTATTGGTCTTTATTGGCTTTGAAATAATAATAATTAAACATATAAAGTGATGCAAACCACAAATTATAAATGGTTTTAGAAGCATTGGTGGGAAACCTACATGACCGAGGCAGAGAGATGGTAACATTTCTAATCTTCCATAGGCATGACTTCTGACATGAAATACTATGCTCTTGTTGCTTTAAGCTTTTCTAATACCTTAATACCTAGTTTTTTTAAGACCATGATTTCTGCCTAACTTGTTTTTAAATTTTATAACTACGTTTTACTTCTTAGAAGCATAATATGTCAGTTTTGCTTACAAATTATATTTAATCCAGTTTTATTTAGATTAGATGTATATAGGATACTTTTAAAGCAGGTAATGTTAACAAACTTAGGTAAAGGAAAACATCTGTAGCCCAAGTATATTTCACTTTAGTAGCATTTTATAAACCTCTGTGTACAAGTTTGTATAGTAAATATGTTTCTCTGAAGCTATAGATATATAAAAACTACATTTTACCAGTGATTTAGTATAAAATCATAATCATATTTAGATACATAAAACACATCTCATTATAATCATTGTAATAAATGTAGGGTCTATTGTAAAATAAACATTCTGTTTCTAGTTTCTATATTTAAATCTTGGGATAATTTTAAGTGAGGTGTAGTCAGTGTTTTAGTTTATTTTCTGGTTTGATATTATGAGCATCATGGACTTGGTTACTTTATGCCTAGACAGTTGAAGTAAGTATCTGACAGAAATGTAATAGGAAGTAGAACATTATTTTTCTCAGTCAACTAGAAAGGAAAAAATACTAGCATTTGAATTGAATACTGGAATCTTCAACATAGGGGTGTGTGTGTGTGTGTGAGAGAGAGAGAGATCTGAGTCATGATACTCCAAGTATGATCCATGAACTAGACTGATTCATGAACTGTTCATCATGCGATATGAACAGATAGTTGTATTCAAAAACCTTTATAGCGATTAGATGGAGTGGTTTTAGCTTTCTTGAATCTAATACAAGTTTGGGTTTGCATATTTGTGTATCTGCTTTTTAAATTTCATTTGCCTTAGAATTCATTTTTATTATAGTTTATAAAAGTATTGGTCTTTATTGGCTTTGAAATAATAATAATTAAACATATAAAGTGATGCAAACCACAAATTATAAATGGTTTTAGAAGCATTGGTGGGAAACCTACATGACCGAGGCAGAGAGATGGTAACATTTCTAATCTTCCATAGGCATGACTTCTGACATGAAATACTATGCTCTTGTTGCTTTAAGCTTTTCTAATACCTAGTTAACCATATCGCCTAACTGTTCAAATATATAACTATTCTGTATTTTTAATTGTGACATTTTGATCCACTGATTTCCTAGAGTCATTTGCAAAAAGGTAATTCTTTGGATTTATTCATTCATTGAACTATTATTTATTTATTGAGTATCTAACTATGGACTAGATACTATTCTAAGCACTGGGAATTCAGCAGAAAGAAAACAAAATGAAACAAACAAGCAAAAATCTCTGTTCTCTTCTAGCTTATGTGAAAAGAATTGAGATATATAAATATATGGCCACACACTTGTGTCTGCACACTCACATGTATGAATTGTAAGGCAGTATTTTGCATCCAAGTGCCCCATTTCCCCTTGGGCTCTGACTGTGTGCAGTCCTCTATTCTCATGATGCTTAAGTTACTGTGAATGTGGTTTGGTGTCTGAACCCTGTAAGTAGCAAAAGTCCCCAGAGGACACGTGTAGTTGGCTTCCCTAATGGCGCTTGGTGATAGGGCATGACCTGCCTAGATTTGTGGGGGCGATGGAAGAAGCAAAGCCCCAGAGACTGGAGGAACCTTGGTGTCCACCGTCCTAGACTGTTGTCTGCATTTGGGACGTCATTAAATAGAGAATTGGATCCAGAGTTTGTGTTTGTTTCTGCTGGCAGGACTACAGTCTTTAGGATATTGTTGAGATCTTGAAAGTCTTAAGAGGGAGAAGTCACCTTTCTCAGATTAGGACAGTGTGTTGAGGGTATGTGTATTTTTATGGAGTGAGGGCTTCTAGCTTTCTTCAGCGTCTACAAGTAGCTCATGACTCTCAAAGCTGAAGAATCTTGGATATCCAGTGGGCAAACAGCCTTTCACAGTTTGACTGCTTTTATTTATCTGGGCGTGTCTCATCTTTTCTCCCTTGGCTTTCCTACAGGGACTCGACTGCTGTTGCTTCAGCGTGCCAGGCATGGCCTTGCCTGGGATGCTGGGCCTCCAGCCGTCCACAGAGCTCCTCTCCTCCCCTGCCTTAAGCCTTTGCTCCATTGTAACTCTCAGGCCTTATCCTGACTACTGTGTTTAAAATAATATCCTCTCCTGTTCCTATCTTGGCCCTTACTGCTCTATTTCCCTCGCTGTTTCTTAGATGACTTAGTTTTTTTTTGATCCACTGATTTCCTAGAGTCATTTGCAAAAGGTAATTCTTTGGATTTATTCATTCATTGAACTATTATTTATTTATTGAGTATCTAACTATGGACTAGATACTATTCTAAGCACTGGGAATTCAGCAGAAAGAAAACAAAATGAAACAAACAAGCAAAAATCTCTGTTCTCTTCTAGCTTATGTGAAAAGAATTGAGATATATAAATATATGGCCACACACTTGTGTCTGCACACTCACATGTATGAATTGTAAGGCAGTATTTTGCATCCAAGTGCCCCATTTCCCCTTGGGCTCTGACTGTGTGCAGTCCTCTATTCTCATGATGCTTAAGTTACTGTGAATGTGGTTTGGTGTCTGAACCCTGTAAGTAGCAAAAGTCCCCAGAGGACACGTGTAGTTGGCTTCCCTAATGGCGCTTGGTGATAGGGCATGACCTGCCTAGATTTGTGGGGGCGATGGAAGAAGCAAAGCCCCAGAGACTGGAGGAACCTTGGTGTCCACCGTCCTAGACTGTTGTCTGCATTTGGGACGTCATTAAATAGAGAATTGGATCCAGAGTTTGTGTTTGTTTCTGCTGGCAGGACTACAGTCTTTAGGATATTGTTGAGATCTTGAAAGTCTTAAGAGGGAGAAGTCACCTTTCTCAGATTAGGACAGTGTGTTGAGGGTATGTGTATTTTTATGGAGTGAGGGCTTCTAGCTTTCTTCAGCGTCTACAAGTAGCTCATGACTCTCAAAGCTGAAGAATCTTGGATATCCAGTGGGCAAACAGCCTTTCACAGTTTGACTGCTTTTATTTATCTGGGCGTGTCTCATCTTTTCTCCCTTGGCTTTCCTACAGGGACTCGACTGCTGTTGCTTCAGCGTGCCAGGCATGGCCTTGCCTGGGATGCTGGGCCTCCAGCCGTCCACAGAGCTCCTCTCCTCCCCTGCCTTAAGCCTTTGCTCCATTGTAACTCTCAGGCCTTATCCTGACTACTGTGTTTAAAATAATATCCCTCTCCTGTTCCTATCTTGGCCCTTACTGCTCTATTTTTACCCCGGCACTCGCTGTCTTTAACATCTTAGATGACTTAGTTGTTTACTCAGTTTATTGTCCATATGCCCTTTCTCACCCTAATGTTCCATAGAGGTAGAGACTTTTGTCTCCAGGTTCATTGTTGCGTCCACATTGCTTCAAACAGTATCTGACGCATAGTATGTGTTCAGTGTATGTCCAATGACTAAATAAATGAATGGATATGGAATCTGATCCTTCCTTTCAAAGCATATAACATGGAGCTTAAATTCTGCCAGATTAGCTGAAATTCCTCCTGTTTCTCTATGTGTGTTTCAGGGACGTTGGTTGTGGTTTTGTGAATCTCAGTTCTCATGTTGCCATGAATTGACTTTCAGTGTTTTCAATATTTTGTTTTTCTTTGCATGATTCAGATATTCCCATGAGGCATTTTCATCTTTGTTTCTTTTTAAACTGATTCTCACTGTTTGTTGAATCTTACTTTATGCTAGACCTTCTAAGTGTTCACGGATAGACCTCAGACAAACTGGCCAAGGCCTTGCCATCCCTCAGTTTCCTCATCTGTAAAATGGGAATAATAAAAATATTTAATCTTGTAAGACTTCTATGAGGGTGAAATAAGGTGATGCTTGCAAAGTGGATAACACTGTGCCTGGCATAAATATTGACTGCATTAATGCTGATGACAGTATGAGTATATTATGCCTCAGCATACTGTCTACACATGGCAGACACAGAATAAATAGCAGTTGTTACAATTATTATGTTTTTCCCTCCCATTGTTACCGCTACTAATGATTTCCAGACAATCATGAGAGAGTAGAGCATTAACAGAAAGTTCTAGAGAAGGTTAACTGTTGTCCTCTCTTCTCTTCCTTTTTCTGTTTTTCTTCCTCTTCATTTTCCATATACTGTTTGTTTTCCCTTTCCATGTGATAGACGACCTTACAGGTGTGAAATTTATTCTTTGCTATGCAAATTCTAACCTTGGTTGTCACCATGATAACAGTGCTGATTTTTTTTTTTTTTTTGGTGACTTTCTGTTTGAATGGCTAGGAATAGGTCCTTGAGATGTATTTCCACATATATATTTCATAACAGTTGGGATTTCTCACAATGGTTTAATTTTTTTGTTGTTGTTGTTGGAGGACATTTCAAGGAGCTGCCTTGTAAACTCTGAATGCCTGGGTTATTTGCCTTGTGTCTTTTCCCTCTCAGTGCCAAGTTAGTAAAACTCCCTAGATTCAAATCTTACAAGTAATCAGTCAGCAAATGTTAATATATGGAAGTCTTTTGGAGCAGCTCAAAGGCATGGTGAAAGGTGAGCTTCAGGGAGATCAGTCTGGGGACTATGGTTGTAATTGGTGGTGGGGATGTTGCACCGCCAACAGAGAAGGGACGAAGGGGCTATACTGTGGGAAGTGGTGAGAACCAGAAGCGTAGCAGTGCCCATGCGAATGGAAGAGGGGCTGCTGCCTGCGCTGTGTGTCTGGCTTTCTTAGGTACCACCAACCCCTCCTAGAGCAGTTGCCTCAATTTACATTTCCACCAATAGCGGCTGAGAGTTCTGGGTGGTCCCCATTCTTAGCAACGCTTGATTACTCTTACTGCGTAACAAATCATACTAAAGTATAGTGGTTGAAAACAATAACCACCATTTCATTATCTATCATGGTTTCTGTGGGTAAGGCATTCCAGAGGGCTCTGCTGGGAAGTTCTGGCTCTGGACTTTTCATGAGGTTTTAGATAGATGATGGCTGCCAGTGTTTCTGAAGGAGGAGACCATTGGTGGTCAGTCCCAAGGCATAGGGCCACACTGGGGTAAGTCAAGAGATGAAGTCCTGACACTGCCAAAGAATGAAATGAGCATTTATTGAATATCCACTGGGCAAGATCTTGTGCAAAACGCTGTACTATTAGGAACTTATTTCCTTTAGCATGATCTTTCCCTCAGAGTTAGCCTTCTAGACAAGCCTTTCCTTAAGGACTTTATGTTTAAATATATATTCTTTATTTCTATCTTGTTGTTATTGTTTACTTGCTAAGTCATGTCTCAGTCTTTTGTGACCCTATGGACGGTAACCCACCAGGCTCCTCTGTCCTTGGGATTTCTTAGGCAAGAATATTGGAATGGGTTATCATTTCTTTCTCCAGCTCATCTTCCCAACCCAGGGATCAAACCCACATCTCCTGCCTTGGCAAGTGGATTCTTTACCACTCAGCCAGCAGGGAAGCCATTTCCATCTTAATTGCTCAAATTATCACCTCCATAGCTCTTCTTTCGATTTATACTTTATATGTAGTTGTTTGCCTATTTATTACCTGTCCACCTGCCTTCCTCCACTCCTAAGTGCTAGACTGAGGATTCACGATGACAAGGACTCTGCCACTTTTATGTACATGAAATATACCCAGTAAAATTTGAGTTTTAGATCAAAGCAAGTAATATTTTAATGTAAGTCTGTCCAAATATTGAACACTTAAAAAGCATGATTATATCTCATATACTTAAAAATTGTCTCCATAAAAATGTATGTCTTGGGTTTCCCTGGTGGTCTAGTGGGTAAAGAGACTAGCTTGCAGTTCAAAGGGCACTGGTCCGATCTGGCCAGGGATCAAGTGCAGTGGACCCTCCTAGAGCAGTTGCCTCAATTTACATTTCCACCAATAGCGGCTGAGAGTTCTGGGTGGTCCCCATTCTTAGCAACGCTTGATTACTCTTACTGCGTAACAAATCATACTAAAGTATAGTGGTTGAAAACAATAACCACCATTTCATTATCTATCATGGTTTCTGTGGGTAAGGCATTCCAGAGGGCTCTGCTGGGAAGTTCTGGCTCTGGACTTTTCATGAGGTTTTAGATAGATGATGGCTGCCAGTGTTTCTGAAGGAGGAGACCATTGGTGGTCAGTCCCAAGGCATAGGGCCACACTGGGGTAAGTCAAGAGATGAAGTCCTGACACTGCCAAAGAATGAAATGAGCATTTATTGAATATCCACTGGGCAAGATCTTGTGCAAAACGCTGTACTATTAGGAACTTATTTCCTTTAGCATGATCTTTCCCTCAGAGTTAGCCTTCTAGACAAGCCTTTCCTTAAGGACTTTATGTTTAAATATATATTCTTTATTTCTATCTTGTTGTTATTGTTTACTTGCTAAGTCATGTCTCAGTCTTTTGTGACCCTATGGACGGTAACCCACCAGGCTCCTCTGTCCTTGGGATTTCTTAGGCAAGAATATTGGAATGGGTTATCATTTCTTTCTCCAGCTCATCTTCCCAACCCAGGGATCAAACCCACATCTCCTGCCTTGGCAAGTGGATTCTTTACCACTCAGCCAGCAGGGAAGCCATTTCCATCTTAATTGCTCAAATTATCACCTCCATAGCTCTTCTTTCGATTTATACTTTATATGTAGTTGTTTGCCTATTTATTACCTGTCCACCTGCCTTCCTCCACTCCTAAGTGCTAGACTGAGGATTCACGATGACAAGGACTCTGCCACTTTTATGTACATGAAATATACCCAGTAAAATTTGAGTTTTAGATCAAAGCAAGTAATATTTTAATGTAAGTCTGTCCAAATATTGAACACTTAAAAAGCATGATTATATCTCATATACTTAAAAATTGTCTCCATAAAAATGTATGTCTTGGGTTTCCCTGGTGGTCTAGTGGGTAAAGAGACTAGCTTGCAGTTCAAAGGGCACTGGTCCGATCCCTGGCCAGGGAAGATCCAACGTGCAGTGGAGCGGCTGGACCAGTGTGTCCAATTAGGAGCCAGTGCTCTGGAGCGCATGCGCCCAGAGCCAGTGCTCTGCAGTGAGAGAGACCACTGCAATGGGAGGTCTATGCAGGCCAAA
Source organism: Tragulus kanchil (assembly GCA_022376925.1). Classification (NCBI taxonomy): domain Eukaryota; kingdom Metazoa; phylum Chordata; class Mammalia; order Artiodactyla; family Tragulidae; genus Tragulus; species Tragulus kanchil. Next base: position 189,568,967 of record JAIOJX010000030.1, on the reverse strand, counting down.
GAATAAAGATGGATGAAAATAAATAAATAAATAAAAATAAAAGAGGCCAAAATTAAAAAGAAAAAATTCACTTTTTTAAAAAAAAAAATGTATGTCTCAAATGTGGGACATGCTGTACTGAAATATTTCTAGTTTATTTGAAACTCAGATTTAATCTGATGTCTGGTAGTTTTATATGCTGCATTTGACCACTGAAATACCTGGTGTTTAGCACAGTGTGTGACATATAATAGAAACTCAGATAAATTTTTGAGTGAATGAATGAGTAAATGAAAGAGTTTATACCTTTTTATATTTTTCATATCTTTTTAAAGAAAAGATTTTTCAAGGTAGGTATTACTTAAAAATTATTATAAAAGCGAACCTTCGTACATTGTTGGTGGTAATGTAAATTGATAACAGCCATTATGGAGAACAGTATGGAGGTGCCTTAAAAAACTGAACATAGAGCTACTATATGACCCGGAAATCCTGCTCCTAGGCATATACGTGGAGAACACCGTAGTTCTTAAAGATACATACACTGCAGTGTTCACTGCAGTAGTATTTACATAACCAGGACATGGAAGCAACCTAAATGGCCCTCCATAGAGGAGTGGATAAAGAAGATGTAGTACAAAATACACAATGGAACAGATAGTTAGGGAATGAACTAAAATACATTTCCATCTTAATTGCTCAAATTATCACCTCCATAGCTCTTCTTTCGATTTATACTTTATATGTAGTTGTTTGCCTATTTATTACCTGTCCACCTGCCTTCCTCCACTCCTAAGTGCTAGACTGAGGATTCACGATGACAAGGACTCTGCCACTTTTATGTACATGAAATATACCCAGTAAAATTTGAGTTTTAGATCAAAGCAAGTAATATTTTAATGTAAGTCTGTCCAAATATTGAACACTTAAAAAGCATGATTATATCTCATATACTTAAAAATTGTCTCCATAAAATGTATGTTTTGGGGTTTTCCCCTGGTGGTCTAGTGGGTAAAGAGACTAGCTTGCAGTTCAAAGGGCACTGGTCCGATCCCTGGCCAGGGAAGATCCAACGTGCAGTGGAGCGGCTGGACCAGTGTGTCCAATTAGGAGCCAGTGCTCTGGAGCGCATGCGCCCAGAGCCAGTGCTCTGCAGTGAGAGAGACCACTGCAATGGGAGGTCTATGCAGGCCAAAGAATAAAGATGGATGAAAATAAATAAATAAATAAAAATAAAAGAGGCCAAAATTAAAAAGAAAAAATTCACTTTTTTAAAAAAAAAAATGTATGTCTCAAATGTGGGACATGCTGTACTGAAATATTTCTAGTTTATTTGAAACTCAGATTTAATCTGATGTCTGGTAGTTTTATATGCTGCATTTGACCACTGAAATACCTGGTGTTTAGCACAGTGTGTGACATATAATAGAAACTCAGATAAATTTTTGAGTGAATGAATGAGTAAATGAAAGAGTTTATCCCTTTTTTATTTTTTTCATATCTTTTTAAAGAAAAGATTTTTCAAGGTAGGTATTACTTAAAAATTATTATAAAAGCGAACCTTCGTACATTGTTGGTGGTAATGTAAATTGATAACAGCCATTATGGAGAACAGTATGGAGGTGCCTTAAAAAACTGAACATAGAGCTACTATATGACCCGGAAATCCTGCTCCTAGGCATATACGTGGAGAACACCGTAGTTCTTAAAGATACATACACTGCAGTGTTCACTGCAGTAGTATTTACATAACCAGGACATGGAAGCAACCTAAATGGCCCTCCATAGAGGAGTGGATAAAGAAGATGTAGTACAAAATACACAATGGAACAGTAGTTAGTTATGGAAATGAACTAAATAATACCATTTGCAGCAACGTGGATGGACCTAGAGATTGTCATACTGAGCGAAGTAAGTCAAACACAGAAGGACAAACATTGTGTGATATCATTTATATGTGGGATCTTGAAAAATAAGTACGAATGAACCTCTTTACGAACAGAAGTAGAGGCACAAATGTCGAAAACAAACTTACAGTTGCCAGGAGATGATAGGTAACGGATAAACTGGGAGTTTGGATCTGACATATACACACTACTATACATAAAGTAGATAACTAATAAGAACCTACCCTATAAGCACAGGTAACTCTACTTAATAATCTGTAATGGCCTATATGGGAAGAGAATGTGAAAAAGAGTGGACATATGTGTATATATATATATATATATATATATATATATATATATAACTGACTCACTTTGCTATATGTCTGAAATTAACACAACATTGTGAATCAACTATCCCAGTAAAGATTATTTTAAAAACAAAATAGGATTTGGTTTTGCTTGAAATTTTTAGTGTGTTAATGTTGTTGTCAATCGCTAAGAGTATTGAGTCTGTACTCAGTATATGAATGAATAAAAGCTTGATTCTCTGTGTGGTGGCATTTTACAGGTTACTTTAATTTTATTCATATACAGTTGGAACATTTCTTATTATGAACCTGTTTCCCAAAAAAAGTTTTCAAAACTTGGGAAGTAACTGGAAGAAGAACTATAGTGCTGAAATCCCTTATCCACAGCTCCAAAATTCAAAAGTTTCTGAGTGCTGAATGATGTTTTTTTTAATCTCATTTAGAAGAATTACCTGACCTGAAATGACATATCTTTTAAAGAAAAGTTTCAATGGTAAAAATTATTATAAAAGCGAACCTTCGACATTGTTGGTGGTAATGTAAATTGATAACAGCCATTATGGAGAACAGTATGGAGGTGCCTTAAAAAACTGAACATAGAGCTACTATATGACCCGGAAATCCTGCTCCTAGGCATATACGTGGAGAACACCGTAGTTCTTAAAGATACATACACTGCAGTGTTCACTGCAGTAGTATTTACATAACCAGGACATGGAAGCAACCTAAATGGCCCTCCATAGAGGAGTGGATAAAGAAGATGTAGTACAAAATACACAATGGAACAGTAGTTAGTTATGGAAATGAACTAAATAATACCATTTGCAGCAACGTGGATGGACCTAGAGATTGTCATACTGAGCGAAGTAAGTCAAACACAGAAGGACAAACATTGTGTGATATCATTTATATGTGGGATCTTGAAAAATAAGTACGAATGAACCTCTTTACGAACAGAAGTAGAGGCACAAATGTCGAAAACAAACTTACAGTTGCCAGGAGATGATAGGTAACGGATAAACTGGGAGTTTGGATCTGACATATACACACTACTATACATAAAGTAGATAACTAATAAGAACCTACCCTATAAGCACAGGTAACTCTACTTAATAATCTGTAATGGCCTATATGGGAAGAGAATGTGAAAAAGAGTGGACATATGTGTGTATATATATATATATATATATATATATATATATATATATATAACTGACTCACTTTGCTATATGTCTGAAATTAACACAACATTGTGAATCAACTATCCCAGTAAAGATTATTTTAAAAACAAAATAGGATTTGGTTTTGCTTGAAATTTTTAGTGTGTTAATGTTGTTGTCAATCGCTAAGAGTATTGAGTCTGTACTCAGTATATGAATGAATAAAAGCTTGATTCTCTGTGTGGTGGCATTTTACAGGTTACTTTAATTTTATTCATATACAGTTGGAACATTTCTTATTATGAACCTGTTTCCCAAAAAAAGTTTTCAAAACTTGGGAAGTAACTGGAAGAAGAACTATAGTGCTGAAATCCCTTATCCACAGCTCCAAAATTCAAAAGTTTCTGAGTGCTGAATGATGTTTTTTTTAATCTCATTTAGAAGAATTACCTGACCTGAAATGACATGAGGCTATTTATAGTCTTTATTATCCCACTGAATTGAATATTCATGTTTTCTGGCAGAAATATTAGTACAGTTGATTATGAGCTATTACCCTGATCTCTCTAGGGATATTATACTCTGTATATACTTCATTATTGTTACAAAATCTAGAAAATTCTGATGTCCATACCTGTCAGTCCTCAAGAGTTTTGCTGAAGAATTTTCATGTGTTTGTGTGTGTATACACACATACTATGTGCCTAGAAATTTCAGAAATGATACATTGGAAATTGTTATCAGTGATTGTCTCTAAGAGAAGGAATTGGATGGGGATGACAGTGAGAGATGAATTTATGCTTGCGTATCTCTTCTTCTACAGTATTTCTAATTATTATAATGAAATGATCATTGCAGTTTTCAAGGAAAGAGTAGAATTGAGTGGAGATCTTGTTTAGGAAAATAGTGGCATCATGAATGTTAAAAGACAGTTTATCAAGCAGGTTATGCCTTTACATCTTAGTTCAACATAACTCAGTGCTGACAAGGACGCAGGAAAAGTTACACACACACCAGGCAGCCTGTTCCCTTTTGGATAATGTGTGGAAGGTCTAGTGGCAGGGAATTTGCATCAGCAAAAACACTAATTTTGCTTAAAAAAATAAAATCAAGGCACTCAAAAATGTGATGAGTAAATGAAACTGCTATTATTAGTGATGGGTTTGGCATGTTTTACGAAGCCTGAACGATTACTCATCCTCTGTACGTTTGCAGAAGTGGCTTTAACAAAAGCCAGATGCATACGTACTAGCAGGGGTTAGTAGGTGGGTGAGAGGATTAAACCCACTGAGTTTTTGGAGCCCTGGTCCGTAGCTGTTTTTGGCTTGTCGACAGGCTACTTTACTGAGTCAGCCTATAGGATGGCTTCCCAGGGTAAGTCAGATTTTGCTTTTCTGGGTTTAAAATATAAATGGTCAAGGAGATCTGACTCGTTGCTTTTTGCATCGAATTCTGTTCATTCACAGCGCCTGTGTTTCTTCTGTAAGAAAGTCATTTATCTTATTCCAGCATATTCTGGTGTTCTTGCTACTGATTTTTATGGCTTTACCTCACCTCCCCCTAGTTTTTACAGGGAAATGTCTGAGCGCTGAAAGGATTTGCAAGGGGAATGGCAAAGGTCATCTGTAAGTTCTGCCGCTGGCGTGTGGAGAGCAGTGTGCTTGAACCAGAGCCCTCAGTGACCCTTTCTTTTCAAGAGGATGTTTCTAATAAATTAGGGTAGCACGCTGTATGTGCCTGTTTATGACCTTAAAAATGGTTTAGTTCTTGCTGAGTGGCTATTACTGATGCTTTATGACATGTTATAATGGTTTCGACTTGCACTTTTTTTTTTTTTTTTGGATTAAAACAATGTCATGCATCAGTCAATGTGAAGTCCGTTTTTCCTTTTTTTTTTTTTTTCCTTCCTCTCTTAAAGGGACTCAGGAGAACTTTCAACATTAAAATAAGTCTGGATTCTGACCTCAGAGAAGGTTGGTTCTTGAGGTCAGAAAAAGTAAGGATCTGCCAAGGTCTTACAAATGAACTTTGTAGTAATTGTTGATGAAATTATAAAACGCTGCTTTTCCCACTGGATATTAAATGCCCCTCTTCATTAACTGTAGTATGGGGAGTAAAAATCATATGATTTTTTTTTTTTTTAATGTTTAACCAAGCTACTTTTAAAAGTCAGTTTTCATTTTGCGGCTGCTTTTCTTTTTTTTTTTTTTTCTTCCGGTGTCTAGCACAGTTGAGGACTTTATCTTTTTAGGACACTCTGGTGAATGGTGAGGTCTGAAAAGCTCTGTAAATGGAAGAGGTGCGGATGAGCCTGGGTTGGAGGGGCTGCAGGAGCCCAGTTGCATCTCTGCCAGGTGTGTGCTCCTGGCTGGACTGCCCTCCTTTTCTCTGCAGCTCCCTGGCTGGGGGGATGGCAGTGTGATGTCAGGGCTGGGGCTTGTTGGGGGCTGAGAGCCTTTCCGAGGGGCGGTCACATCTCTGGGGCTCAGAAGGGGATGTGCCTCAAGATTTCTGTTCATTAATGTTCAGTACCCATGAAGGAGAAAATTGATCTGTTCTGAATATAACCCTTCTTAAAGAAAGACTGATATAAAGGAATAAGGCAATTGGAGTTGATTTTTTCTTTTTTTTTAAGAAAACATTCACATTAGACTTTTAAAAAGTCAAAGCATTTATATTCTTAGTGGAAGTTTGAAGCCCCGTGCCAAGGTCGCAGGTTAATGTAGCCCATCTTTTTTTAGAGCATCTGTAGTTCTTGACTATTTGGGCTACGGGTGCGAAAGTCTCACTAATTCAACCAGTCAGTAATTCAGGAACTGTTTCCTGCTGATAAAAACTAGGGGATATTAGAGAGCAGAATGTGAGATAAAATGTGAGGCTGCCTGGAGACCTCTGCCTTGCTGACGGTGAACTCAGACCATTCTCCTAGGCCTTCCTTCCAGGGCTCCTTGCAGGGATGTGGCTTCTCTGCTGAGAGGTGAATTGGTGGAAAAGTCACAGGGTTCACTTTCGTCCCGCCTCAAATGCCGTCTTTCCAGGACTGCTTTTAGGAGTCCTCTAGGTGAATTGCTGTGAGGTTTGAGAAGAGCCTGGGGGTGAGCTGGAATATTTAATCTGCCATGTCACACACATACACATGGGTACTTGGAAAGGAACAGGAATCGTGGCTGGAGGCTTTGCTATCACCTGGAAATCGCTATCATAGTAAGACATAGGTCTTTTTTCAATGAGGAGAGAAGCCTAAAGTGTGCTGGAGACTGGCATCTGAAGATGAAGCCCTGTGACCTTTGCCAGTGCTCCCTCCCTCCCCTGGTTTGGAACCTGAATAAGTGATTTAACTGAGTAGCTAATTAAAGAAAATTCTTTTTAATATTTTATTTTTAAAAAATTTTAAAGAGCAAAATCAGTTATCAGTGATGTCATAGCACATTGTATGTCTGGATTATCTTGCCTCTTTTGATTTTGTTCTTATTGTGCTTATTTCTTAGTATTTCTTAGCATCTCTTCAACCAGCAAGAGAAGATGCAATCCCGAACAGCTTTCTGTATCTAGTTGCTTGTTAGGGAATTTAACTTAAATATATAGAATGACATATATATATTTCACATTTTGTGGGAAAGAAAACTCAAGAATATATATATATATACACACACACATATGTATAAATTTATATGTATACACACACACATATTTGAGCCCAATCCTTGATAACACACACACACATATTTATTTGTATCTATATCTATCTATATCTTCCAATTAATTTACTCAAGTCTTAAATCCATAGTCACACATGCACAAAATAAATCTTAAAATAACCTTACTGGAAGAAATAAAGAGGGAGAATTAGTAGGCAGTCTTCATGACACTTTAATGTGTATTTACTACTTAGAAATATTCAAGTACAGCTTTGCATTGTGTCGTTAATTCTGGTGGGACAATGTTTGAAAAGGTGACAGATAAAAGGACAGAATGCAATTCTTGAAGCTATAATTTGCAGGAGGCTGATAATACAAGTCCATTTTCTTTTCCAAATGTGCTATTTATATAATTTATATTTTTAACCAGTCTTCACTTTCGTCCCGCCTCATAATGCCGTCTTTCCAGGATTTTTGCTTTTAAAAGTCACAGGGTTCACTCGTCCCGACTCAAATGCCGTCTTTCCAGGACTGCTTTTAGGAGTCCTCTAGGTGAATTGCTGTGAGGTTTGAGAAGAGCCTGGGGGTGAGCTGGAATATTTAATCTGCCATGTCACACACATACACATGGGTACTTGGAAAGGAACAGGAATCGTGGCTGGAGGCTTTGCTATCACCTGGAAATCGCTATCATAGTAAGACATAGGTCTTTTTTCAATGAGGAGAGAAGCCTAAAGTGTGCTGGAGACTGGCATCTGAAGATGAAGCCCTGTGACCTTTGCCAGTGCTCCCTCCCTCCCCTGGTTTGGAACCTGAATAAGTGATTTAACTGAGTAGCTAATTAAAGAAAATTCTTTTTAATATTTTATTTTTAAAAAATTTTAAAGAGCAAAATCAGTTATCAGTGATGTCATAGCACATTGTATGTCTGGATTATCTTGCCTCTTTTGATTTTGTTCTTATTGTGCTTATTTCTTAGTATTTCTTAGCATCTCTTCAACCAGCAAGAGAAGATGCAATCCCGAACAGCTTTCTGTATCTAGTTGCTTGTTAGGGAATTTAACTTAAATATATAGAATGACATATATATATTTCACATTTTGTGGGAAAGAAAACTCAAGAATATATATATATATACACACACACATATGTATAAATTTATATGTATACACACACACATATTTGAGCCCAATCCTTGATAACACACACACACATATTTATTTGTATCTATATCTATCTATATCTTCCAATTAATTTACTCAAGTCTTAAATCCATAGTCACACATGCACAAAATAAATCTTAAAATAACCTTACTGGAAGAAATAAAGAGGGAGAATTAGTAGGCAGTCTTCATGACACTTTAATGTGTATTTACTACTTAGAAATATTCAAGTACAGCTTTGCATTGTGTCGTTAATTCTGGTGGGACAATGTTTGAAAAGGTGACAGATAAAAGGACAGAATGCAATTCTTGAAGCTATAATTTGCAGGAGGCTGATAATACAAGTCCATTTTCTTTTCCAAATGTGCTATTTATATAATTTATATTTTTAACCAGTCTTAGAACTAAAATGAAAATAGTAATTAATCTTAAGGGGAAAAAATGTTGCAACTGTGCCAGATTTGGAAACTTTAAGAAATCCTCTGGGTAGTTAAGCCCAGTTTGTTGAATAGTCTGATTTGCATGTCACCGTGTCCTGCTCAGTGGATAGTGCGTGCTCAGTTAGTGTTAAATGATTAAGTCAATTTGGCAACACTTTTTTTTTTTTTTTTTTTTTTGGATTGGGGGCAGAGTTGATTTATAAGTGGCAAGCCAGTGTTATAAGCCAAGTTAAGAGAAATAAGCTAGGAAAAATAGCGCATGTGGCAGGGATCATGGTGTTATATGTGCAAAGAGAAAAGACTGAAAGGAGCTTCAAAATGCTTGCATATTATGATGATGAATGATTTTTATTTTTTATTCATTTTATTGTTTTTTATTTACTTCTCCAAAGCGAACACATGCATCCTTTGAAATGTAGTCCTTTCAGGATACTTATTAGGCCTTACAGAGCAATTTGTTAAATACTGAGTTAATTTATACTGAAAATGGTACACATAAGATGTCAGTTGTGTTCCCTGGTGTTGGGCAGCAGGGCAGCTTTGAGGAAACTTACATTCTAGAGAAATTTTTTTTTTTTCCGAGTAACATTTAGTATCCCAGTATCATCATTCCTGCTCTAATACAACAGACAAATTTCTAAAAGAAAAAGACAAACCAAAAATGCTAGATGATGGGAAATCATGCAGTAGTACAGAATCTTTGGGAGAGATGGGGTCAGGGATGTAATACTCAAAAAACCTCATCAAGAAAATAAATAAAGCAAAGATAGGAGCCTTAGAACAGAATTTTACACTTGCTAAATGGTGAAACAGTATGCAAATACAACATAGAGTTGGTGCTTTGCCTTGGAAAGACCTAGTATTTGCTTGTGGAGCTAGGTATGGAAAGGGTTGCAGCTTGTATACTCTGGTCAAGTGGTGGAAGGAGACTTGTCTGAAATTGGGTGGGAAGTTGTAGACAATGTTTGAAAAGGTGACAGATAAAAGGACAGAATGCAATTCTTGAAGCTATAATTTGCAGGAGGCTGATAATACAAGTCCATTTTCTTTTCCAAATGTGCTATTTATATAATTTATATTTTTAACCAGTCTTAGAACTAAAATGAAAATAGTAATTAATCTTAAGGGGAAAAAATGTTGCAACTGTGCCAGATTTGGAAACTTTAAGAAATCCTCTGGGTAGTTAAGCCCAGTTTGTTGAATAGTCTGATTTGCATGTCACCGTGTCCTGCTCAGTGGATAGTGCGTGCTCAGTTAGTGTTAAATGATTAAGTCAATTTGGCAACACTTTTTTTTTTTTTTTTTTTTAAGGAATGTAGGCAGAGTTGATTTATAAGTGGCAAGCCAGTGTTATAAGCCAAGTTAAGAGAAATAAGCTAGGAAAAATAGCGCATGTGGCAGGGATCATGGTGTTATATGTGCAAAGAGAAAAGACTGAAAGGAGCTTCAAAATGCTTGCATATTATGATGATGAATGATTTTTATTTTTTATTCATTTTATTGTTTTTTATTTACTTCTCCAAAGCGAACACATGCATCCTTTGAAATGTAGTCCTTTCAGGATACTTATTAGGCCTTACAGAGCAATTTGTTAAATACTGAGTTAATTTATACTGAAAATGGTACACATAAGATGTCAGTTGTGTTCCCTGGTGTTGGGCAGCAGGGCAGCTTTGAGGAAACTTACATTCTAGAGAAATTTTTTTTTTTTCCGAGTAACATTTAGTATCCCAGTATCATCATTCCTGCTCTAATACAACAGACAAATTTCTAAAAGAAAAAGACAAACCAAAAATGCTAGATGATGGGAAATCATGCAGTAGTACAGAATCTTTGGGAGAGATGGGGTCAGGGATGTAATACTCAAAAAACCTCATCAAGAAAATAAATAAAGCAAAGATAGGAGCCTTAGAACAGAATTTTACACTTGCTAAATGGTGAAACAGTATGCAAATACAACATAGAGTTGGTGCTTTGCCTTGGAAAGACCTAGTATTTGCTTGTGGAGCTAGGTATGGAAAGGGTTGCAGCTTGTATACTCTGGTCAAGTGGTGGAAGGAGACTTGTCTGAAATTGGGTGGGAAGTTGTAGCAAAGATGTGGGCCATTGTGGTCTGTGACACATATGATAAACTGAAACTGCAGGCAGATGTTTGCATTCTGTCCATCTTGTGTATTTCTGCACTGCTTGATTCAGTGGGGTGTGGTTTTCTGTATTCACTTATTGTTTCTTGGTGACCAAACCAAGTTCATGTGGGTTATGCTCAAATTGTCCCCTAATGTGTCAGTCGTGTTTAAATAGAGTTGCATTTTCAAAATGAGCATAGCAACAGAACTAGATTTATATGAAATAGATGAAATCAAGTTGCACTATTTGTAGGCATGTCGAGAACCTACTTGGGAACCCACCTACCCTTTCAGCCCTCCAGGGATTCCAGCAACTATGGCTGTGTGGTCTAGAGATTGTGTGTCCTCTGATTCATGACCTGGAAGTTATACAGTACAATTGTTTTTCAGTTACTTTCATTTGTGGAGACATTTGGTCCTTCTTTTGTATTCTTCCTTGACTGGTGACTGACAGGTTCTTAAAGTCACGAAGTTCAGTCCTACTAGTACATGAACTGTCCAGCAAAGCAAATGACCTTGATCTTAACAGATACCTCATTCCAGGTCCTCATCAAGGAATCTAACCTTGTACATGATGCTACTCAGTACTTCTCAAATGCTTCTTTGAAAAAACAGTGTTTATGGATTACACTCTGAAGGATAGAGGTTCATCTGCTACTCCAAATACTCGAAAACAATTAGGAAGGAAGGCAGTGTTATTCGAAAAGCCATTTCCCAAGGTAACTTTTACTTTGATTTGTCAGTAATATTATATAGAAAGGCATGAGAATCTTTATGTTTATCAACAGAGCTCATTGGTTAAAAAACAGGTAAGGGCAATCTACTGTAGTATTTATACCTGAAATAATCTAGACTAACAGAAGTCCCTACACTGGAGAATTTTTCCTACCCCTCGCCCTTTTTTCCCCCTTCATCCTCAGCAGTCAGTGTTACTACATGACATTTAGTATTACTCTCTGCCCCCCTTGGACAGTAATTATCAGACAGAACCTCAGGAATCCTCCTTATATGGGGTGCCTATCTTGTGGATATTCCAGTGTCTTCTTTATGAAGAACCTTGGGAGAAGCGTCTCTCTGGTTTTTGTACCGCAAATGACTGAACTTCTACTCAACTTTGGTTTTTTGTTTTATGGATATAGTTAGTCATGTAACTGATCATGTCTTCTTCCTCTTTATGGCCACAGGCATGTTTTCTTTAACCCATACTTTTTTAAAAACCCAAAGAAAAAACTAGTTTGCCAACACCGGAAAATGAGATTTTGCATAAGTGTGTTTTGATTTCCAGCATCTACTGAAAAATCAGATCTGGCAATGCTGGGATCTCCTGTCTCCATGGCAACCATGGGATCCAATAAAGTAGTGCCATTTCCCTTCAATGGAACAGGCACTCTTGCCTTTGTTTTACCTCCTTACTGAAACTGCCTGGCCCTTGTAGACCTTGGACTCTGTGTCCTGTGGCTTAGAAAGCAATTTGCTACTCACCTTTAGAAAATAGGCCTGATTCCTATTTGCCTTTTGTGAACTGGTCTTAATCCTACGGTCATTTAATTTTCTTTTATTTCTTGAATTTTCTTTCATCTTTTTCTCTTCACCAATACATTAGTTTTCTGTTATTATTTTGTCTTGAGTTGTGTGCTTTTACATAAGCTGCCTGAAGTTTTTTTGTTGGCAGAGGGCTGGACAAGAAACAAGGTATAAATAAAGAAGAATGAAGCTGCCTGGTAAAATTTAAAAAGCCCTTTTTTAGCCTTGAAGGATAGAGGTTCATCTGCTACTCCAAATACTCGAAAACAATTAGGAAGGAAGGCAGTGTTATTCAAAAGCCATTTCACAAGGTAACTTTTACTTTGATTTGTCAGTAATATTATATAGAAAGGCATGAGAATCTTTATGTTTATCAACAGAGCTCATTGGTTAAAAAACAGGTAAGGGCAATCTACTGTAGTATTTATACCTGAAATAATCTAGACTAACAGAAGTCCCTACACTGGAGAATTTTTCCTACCCCTCGCCCTTTTTTCCCCCTTCATCCTCAGCAGTCAGTGTTACTACATGACATTTAGTATTACTCTCTGCCCCCCTTGGACAGTAATTATCAGACAGAACCTCAGGAATCCTCCTTATATGGGGTGCCTATCTTGTGGATATTCCAGTGTCTTCTTTATGAAGAACCTTGGGAGAAGCGTCTCTCTGGTTTTTGTACCGCAAATGACTGAACTTCTACTCAACTTTGGTTTTTTGTTTTATGGATATAGTTAGTCATGTAACTGATCATGTCTTCTTCCTCTTTATGGCCACAGGCATGTTTTCTTTAACCCATACTTTTTTAAAAACCCAAAGAAAAAACTAGTTTGCCAACACCGGAAAATGAGATTTTGCATAAGTGTGTTTTGATTTCCAGCATCTACTGAAAAATCAGATCTGGCAATGCTGGGATCTCCTGTCTCCATGGCAACCATGGGATCCAATAAAGTAGTGCCATTTCCCTTCAATGGAACAGGCACTCTTGCCTTTGTTTTACCTCCTTACTGAAACTGCCTGGCCCTTGTAGACCTTGGACTCTGTGTCCTGTGGCTTAGAAAGCAATTTGCTACTCACCTTTAGAAAATAGGCCTGATTCCTATTTGCCTTTTGTGAACTGGTCTTAATCCTACGGTCATTTAATTTTCTTTTATTTCTTGAATTTTCTTTCATCTTTTTCTCTTCACCAATACATTAGTTTTCTGTTATTATTTTGTCTTGAGTTGTGTGCTTTTACATAAGCTGCCTGAAGTTTTTTTGTTGGCAGAGGGCTGGACAAGAAACAAGGTATAAATAAAGAAGAAGAGTGACTTTCCCCCTTAGATCATTTTATTTTTATTTTTTGCCTGGTAAAAATTTAAAACAATTTCAGCTCCTACCCTGACCTATTTTAGCGTCTCCTTGATGTAGTACCATTGAGAGCTCTGCAATTCTTTGCTAGGATTTTGTTTGCTTTGGTAATTTTTCATAGTGACTCTGAGAAAACATTGTTTTGTACCTATGACTCCTGGTTGCCTTCCTATGATCTAGCGTTAAGAACTGAAATTTTTCTGTTTTGTGAAATAGTTCATTTGTATCATTTTTAGAGATTCCAAAGCAGACACAGACTCACAGATTTAGAGAACAAACTTATGGTTACCAGGAGAAGGGTTGGGGGATAGATTGGGAGTTGGATATGTTCACATTGCTATATTTAAAATAGATGAGCAACGAGGACCTATTGTATAATACAGGGAACTCTGCTCAGTGTTCTGTAATCACCTAAATGGGAAAAGAGTTTGAAAAAGAATAGATAAAAGTAATATATAGCCTAATCACTTTGGTGTACACCCGAAACCAACACAACATTGTTAATCAACTTAACTTCAATATGAACAAAATTTTAAAAAGAAGTGAAGAGTTAAGTAAGTTGTAATATTTGTTCCTTCAATTCTAAGAGGGGAGATTAGGCCACCATGAAACTTCTCATAGGTTATCTGCCAACTGCAAAGACTGAGCAGGTGCCATGCAGTGGCACTACTGAGACTCCTGGGGACAGGATCAGAGAAGTCAATAGTTGTTGCTGGTCTGGGGATCTTCCGTTTTCAATCCTTTTATTCGCAGTGTTGCCCAATGCTTAGTGGCATACTACCAAATGAGATCACATAGTTTGTGGCTTTTAGAAAATTAATTTTAGGCCTGATTCCTATTTGCCTTTTGTGAACTGGTCTTAATCCTACGGTCATTTAATTTTCTTTTATTTCTTGAATTTTCTTTCATCTTTTTCTCTTCACCAATACATTAGTTTTCTGTTATTATTTTGTCTTGAGTTGTGTGCTTTTACATAAGCTGCCTGAAGTTTTTTTGTTGGCAGAGGGCTGGACAAGAAACAAGGTATAAATAAAGAAGAAGAGTGACTTTCCCCCTTAGATCATTTTATTTTTATTTTTTGCCTGGTAAAAATTTAAAACAATTTCAGCTCCTACCCTGACCTATTTTAGCGTCTCCTTGATGTAGTACCATTGAGAGCTCTGCAATTCTTTGCTAGGATTTTGTTTGCTTTGGTAATTTTTCATAGTGACTCTGAGAAAACATTGTTTTGTACCTATGACTCCTGGTTGCCTTCCTATGATCTAGCGTTAAGAACTGAAATTTTTCTGTTTTGTGAAATAGTTCATTTGTATCATTTTTAGAGATTCCAAAGCAGACACAGACTCACAGATTTAGAGAACAAACTTATGGTTACCAGGAGAAGGGTTGGGGGATAGATTGGGAGTTGGATATGTTCACATTGCTATATTTAAAATAGATGAGCAACGAGGACCTATTGTATAATACAGGGAACTCTGCTCAGTGTTCTGTAATCACCTAAATGGGAAAAGAGTTTGAAAAAGAATAGATAAAAGTAATATATAGCCTAATCACTTTGGTGTACACCCGAAACCAACACAACATTGTTAATCAACTTAACTTCAATATGAACAAAATTTTAAAAAGAAGTGAAGAGTTAAGTAAGTTGTAATATTTGTTCCTTCAATTCTAAGAGGGGAGATTAGGCCACCATGAAACTTCTCATAGGTTATCTGCCAACTGCAAAGACTGAGCAGGTGCCATGCAGTGGCACTACTGAGACTCCTGGGGACAGGATCAGAGAAGTCAATAGTTGTTGCTGGTCTGGGGATCTTCCGTTTTCAATCTGGCTGTTAGATGTTGGCCCGCATAGTGTTGACAACAACTTTGGATTGATCAGAATGTGGCATTATTAAGTTTTATATTCTCTTCAGGGGTTTACATATTCCTTTGAAGACCCAAATGTATGGCCCAACATTTGCCCCACATGAGTTTGTGTCTAGTTCACCCACCCTCCCACTACCTGTTGGCTGGGTGACTCTGAGACTGAACGCCATGTGCCCTGTGTCCCTCTGTTTCTCAGTATGTGACTGTTGTTACTAAACGCCATGCTGGTGCACCACCCCAACTTGTCTCCTGTTTAGCCTAAACCACACTCTGGCATATTTTCCTATTCCACTTGTTCCCAGCCACTTAGCTCTTTCTGGGACATTCATGTTTTGTGAATTGATTTTTTTTTTTTTTTTAAGTTTTGGCCACTTTTACTGGTCTTTCTTTTCTTTATTTTCATCCATCTCTGTTCTTTGGCCTGTGTGGCCCTCCCATTGCAGTGGCCTCTCTCGCTGCAGAGCACCGGCTCTGGGCACATATGCTCCAGAGCACTAGCTCATAATTGGACACACCAGTCCAGCTGCTCTGTGGCATGTGGGATCTTCCTGTGGCAGGGATCGAACCGGTGCCCCTTGCAGTGCAAGGCAGACTCTTTACCCACTGGAGCACCAGGGAAGCCGATGAATTGAATTTTTATTATTGTCTCTCTTCTCCCCAGTTTCAGGGCTGCAAACTTCCTCAGCAAAAATGGCATGAGTGTGCCTAAGTGTAGTTCAATAGAACACTGCGTTTGTTCACCCGATGCATTTATTGAGCACCTCCTGTGTGCCAGCCGCTGTTCCTATGCTAAAAAAGGGCTGATTGGCGCCTAATCACTTTGGTGTACACCCGAAACCAACACAACATTGTTAATCAACTTAACTTCAATATGAACAAAATTTTAAAAAGAAGTGAAGAGTTAAGTAAGTTGTAATATTTGTTCCTTCAATTCTAAGAGGGGAGATTAGGCCACCATGAAACTTCTCATAGGTTATCTGCCAACTGCAAAGACTGAGCAGGTGCCATGCAGTGGCACTACTGAGACTCCTGGGGACAGGATCAGAGAAGTCAATAGTTGTTGCTGGTCTGGGGATCTTCCGTTTTCAATCTGGCTGTTAGATGTTGGCCCGCATAGTGTTGACAACAACTTTGGATTGATCAGAATGTGGCATTATTAAGTTTTATATTCTCTTCAGGGGTTTACATATTCCTTTGAAGACCCAAATGTATGGCCCAACATTTGCCCCACATGAGTTTGTGTCTAGTTCACCCACCCTCCCACTACCTGTTGGCTGGGTGACTCTGAGACTGAACGCCATGTGCCCTGTGTCCCTCTGTTTCTCAGTATGTGACTGTTGTTACTAAACGCCATGCTGGTGCACCACCCCAACTTGTCTCCTGTTTAGCCTAAACCACACTCTGGCATATTTTCCTATTCCACTTGTTCCCAGCCACTTAGCTCTTTCTGGGACATTCATGTTTTGTGAATTGATTTTTTTTTTTTTTTTAAGTTTTGGCCACTTTTACTGGTCTTTCTTTTCTTTATTTTCATCCATCTCTGTTCTTTGGCCTGTGTGGCCCTCCCATTGCAGTGGCCTCTCTCGCTGCAGAGCACCGGCTCTGGGCACATATGCTCCAGAGCACTAGCTCATAATTGGACACACCAGTCCAGCTGCTCTGTGGCATGTGGGATCTTCCTGTGGCAGGGATCGAACCGGTGCCCCTTGCAGTGCAAGGCAGACTCTTTACCCACTGGAGCACCAGGGAAGCCGATGAATTGAATTTTTATTATTGTCTCTCTTCTCCCCAGTTTCAGGGCTGCAAACTTCCTCAGCAAAAATGGCATGAGTGTGCCTAAGTGTAGTTCAATAGAACACTGCGTTTGTTCACCCGATGCATTTATTGAGCACCTCCTGTGTGCCAGCCGCTGTTCCTATGCTGAGGATAGAGCAGTGAATGAAATGGGCAAAGATGCATACCTACTGGGGTGGTACATGCTATGAAGAGAATAAAGCCAGGAAAAGAGTTTCTGTTTTGTTTGCAGCTCATAGGGTAGACCTCAGTTCTCAGGTTCCTTTTGAATATAGATATGAATTAACTCACTGAGGAGTGAGCTATGCAGCTGTCTGGGGAAAGGCCATTGTAGGCCAAGGCAGTGACAGTGAAATTCCTAAAAAGAGGGACATAATTGCATTTGGTGTTAGACGTGTTTTCTTTTTTCTTTTACAATTTTTTTTTCTTTGCCTCTAAGTCATCATTTATTTTTCATCCATCTTTATTCTTTGGCCTGTGTGGGCCTCCCATTGCAGTGACCTCCATCGTTGCAGAGCCCCAGCTCAGGGCACATGCACTCCAGAGCACTGGCTCGTAATTGGACACACCCAGCCGCTCCTCGCCTGTGGGGATCTTCTTGGGCCAGGGATCAAACCGGTGCCCCTTGCACTGCAAGGCGGACTCTTTACCCACTGGACCACCACGGAAGCCCCTAACATGTTCTTTTATTTCAGGTCTGTGCTTCCTAATATATGAATTACGGTCAGTTACATTTGCCCCTGGACCATGTCTATGCTCTTATCTCTGAAATGCAAGAGTCCATATGAGTTTCATAGCCACAAACTACTATATGTAAATGGATAAGCAGCAAGAACTTACTGTAGAGCACAAGAATTATTGCCAATAGCGGAATCAAATCTTCAAAAGAAAAAAAAAAAAAAAAAAGAATTGTTGTGCTGTATACCTGAAACTTAACACCAGTATTGTAAATCACCTACATTCCAGTAGAAAAAAAAAATCGTATTACTGGGCTTGGCACAGTGAAGAGGTTGTGGGCATCGACTGGTTCGAGGCGATTTGAGCTCCAGCCAGAATGATCGAGATTGTTTGCAACAGCTGTCTGGGGAAGAAGTTCCTCGTTAAGTGCAATACTGATGACACCATCAAGGACCTTAAGAAACTGATCGCAGCCCAAACTGGCACCTCTTGGAACAAGAGTGTGTTGAACAAGTGGTACATGATTTTTAAGTGTCTCTGGGGGACTATGAAATCCCCCAGGGATGAGCCTGGAGCTTTATTTATTCCCAGTAGAGCAGAATTCCTTTTCCCACCTCTTCCCCCTCCTCCAACCCTCAGCCCCCATGCTAATATGGATGTTTGTTTTTAGAAACACATGTTAATAAAAACTTAAGAGGCAAAAAAAAAAAAAAGAGAGAGAGAGAGAAAGAAGAAAAAACCATATTAAACTGTAATTATTCACCATTGAAAAAGGACTGTGCTTTCCTCACTCGTCTCTATCCAAGGTCAAATCTGGTCTTTGGTTCTTGGCAAATGTTGAGTAAATATACATGCAATTAACAGAAGGACACATAAGTCATTATAGAAGCATTTGAAGACTCTCAAAAGTAGGGTCTTAGCTAAATGTATGTCTCAGGGTCACAGATTAATAACAGTGAACATGACCAGTTCTGAAGTGTGTGTACTGAGAGTTTCTGTTCAGTGGTGACTCCACAGTTTTTATGCTCAACAAGCTGCATCTGCAAAGCACCACTGAGGACATGATGGAGGAAAGGGGCCTGCACTGTGTATTTGTTGTTGTACCTGTTGTTATTTGGTATGTCCCGACCTCTAGCAGAGTACCTCTGGGTTTATAGTAGGACCTGAATGAACATCTGTTAAAGAGTGAATGAAAGCAAAGCCTGCATACATTTTCACTTCTTTCATAAAGCAGTATTGGAGTCATGCTCCCTCCTGCCTGTTTTCTTCCCAAGAAAGATACGCTAGCACTTGAGAAGATGGAAAGGACTACATAGTAAAAAATGTATTACTGGGCTTGGCACAGGGGGATACCTAAAAAGTATTGTAAATCACCTACATTCCAGTAGAAAAAAAAAATCGTATTACTGGGCTTGGCACAGTGAAGAGGTTGTGGGCATCGACTGGTTCGAGGCGATTTGAGCTCCAGCCAGAATGATCGAGATTGTTTGCAACAGCTGTCTGGGGAAGAAGTTCCTCGTTAAGTGCAATACTGATGACACCATCAAGGACCTTAAGAAACTGATCGCAGCCCAAACTGGCACCTCTTGGAACAAGAGTGTGTTGAACAAGTGGTACATGATTTTTAAGTGTCTCTGGGGGACTATGAAATCCCCCAGGGATGAGCCTGGAGCTTTATTTATTCCCAGTAGAGCAGAATTCCTTTTCCCACCTCTTCCCCCTCCTCCAACCCTCAGCCCCCATGCTAATATGGATGTTTGTTTTTAGAAACACATGTTAATAAAAACTTAAGAGGCAAAAAAAAAAAAAAGAGAGAGAGAGAGAAAGAAGAAAAAACCATATTAAACTGTAATTATTCACCATTGAAAAAGGACTGTGCTTTCCTCACTCGTCTCTATCCAAGGTCAAATCTGGTCTTTGGTTCTTGGCAAATGTTGAGTAAATATACATGCAATTAACAGAAGGACACATAAGTCATTATAGAAGCATTTGAAGACTCTCAAAAGTAGGGTCTTAGCTAAATGTATGTCTCAGGGTCACAGATTAATAACAGTGAACATGACCAGTTCTGAAGTGTGTGTACTGAGAGTTTCTGTTCAGTGGTGACTCCACAGTTTTTATGCTCAACAAGCTGCATCTGCAAAGCACCACTGAGGACATGATGGAGGAAAGGGGCCTGCACTGTGTATTTGTTGTTGTACCTGTTGTTATTTGGTATGTCCCGACCTCTAGCAGAGTACCTCTGGGTTTATAGTAGGACCTGAATGAACATCTGTTAAAGAGTGAATGAAAGCAAAGCCTGCATACATTTTCACTTCTTTCATAAAGCAGTATTGGAGTCATGCTCCCTCCTGCCTGTTTTCTTCCCAAGAAAGATACGCTAGCACTTGAGAAGATGGAAAGGACAACAGTGGTGTCAGGGTCAGACTGAGGGTTGATGTCTTACTTGCTTTAACTCATTTCAGACTGAGGGTTGATGTCTTACTTGCTTTAACTCATTTATTTACAATCCTCCTTTGCAGGTAGGGAACTGGAGGCTTAGAGCTAGTGGCAGATACAGGCAGTGTGGGTCCAGGGCTTGTCTTCTTACACCTGGAACGCATTGCTTATATGGAAGAATAACTCACAGATATAGCAACAGAGGTATGAAAATAATTCAGTTCCACTAAATGGACTGATGATCCTTAATGCAGATGGAAATTTCACATATGACAGGTTTCAGATGGAGAAAAAAGTCTGCTTTGTAACTCACACTTCCCTCATTTGTGTATGCTTCAGAGACCATGTCCATTCAGTTTCTTGAGGATAGATCAGGTTTTCTCAGAGCCGTGTGGGAACCCCTTCTGAACGTGAATCCTTGTTCTGTTCCTGTGAGATGTGGGTAATTTCTAAGTGCTGCAGTTACATTGCTCATGCTTCACAGCCTATCAGCTCTCGCTATCACATTCACATTTAATGATGTGCTAGCAACATGTCCTCTGGTCAGGCTCGATTCCTCCCATCTCTCCCCAGTTCATGAACACATTCTTCTACCTTATTATTCTAGGACAGTTGGGTTTTCTACTACTTATTTCCGTTTTCAGCAGTGTGAATTGATTTATAACTGTGCTTTTGCAAGAGGAAAAATTGAAAGGTAGAAGGAAACTTGGTGAATTTCTAACCATCTGTTGGGTTCCGGGAGGATCATTGGAACCCCCCTTTTTGTAGGGTCTTAGCTAAATGTATGTCTCATCTTGTGACTGATTCTGAAGTGTGTGTAATGAGAGTTTCTGTTCAGTGGTGACTCCACAGTTTTTATGCTCAACAAGCTGCATCTGCAAAGCACCACTGAGGACATGATGGAGGAAAGGGGCCTGCACTGTGTATTTGTTGTTGTACCTGTTGTTATTTGGTATGTCCCGACCTCTAGCAGAGTACCTCTGGGTTTATAGTAGGACCTGAATGAACATCTGTTAAAGAGTGAATGAAAGCAAAGCCTGCATACATTTTCACTTCTTTCATAAAGCAGTATTGGAGTCATGCTCCCTCCTGCCTGTTTTCTTCCCAAGAAAGATACGCTAGCACTTGAGAAGATGGAAAGGACAACAGTGGTGTCAGGGTCAGACTGAGGGTTGATGTCTTACTTGCTTTAACTCATTTCAGACTGAGGGTTGATGTCTTACTTGCTTTAACTCATTTATTTACAATCCTCCTTTGCAGGTAGGGAACTGGAGGCTTAGAGCTAGTGGCAGATACAGGCAGTGTGGGTCCAGGGCTTGTCTTCTTACACCTGGAACGCATTGCTTATATGGAAGAATAACTCACAGATATAGCAACAGAGGTATGAAAATAATTCAGTTCCACTAAATGGACTGATGATCCTTAATGCAGATGGAAATTTCACATATGACAGGTTTCAGATGGAGAAAAAAGTCTGCTTTGTAACTCACACTTCCCTCATTTGTGTATGCTTCAGAGACCATGTCCATTCAGTTTCTTGAGGATAGATCAGGTTGTATCAGAGCCGTGGGAACCCCTTCTGAACGTGAATCCTTGTTCTGTTCCTGTGAGATGTGGGTAATTTCTAAGTGCTGCAGTTACATTGCTCATGCTTCACAGCCTATCAGCTCTCGCTATCACATTCACATTTAATGATGTGCTAGCAACATGTCCTCTGGTCAGGCTCGATTCCTCCCATCTCTCCCAGTTCATGAACACATTCTTCTACCTTATTATTCTAGGACAGTTGGGTTTTCTACTACTTATTTCCGTTTTCAGCAGTGTGAATTGATTTATAACTGTGCTTTTGCAAGAGGAAAAATTGAAAGGTAGAAGGAAACTTGGTGAATTTCTAACCATCTGTTGGGTTCCGGGAGGATCATTGGAACCCCCTGTGTTTTCCTATCCTGTGCATGTGTGCTTTCAAGTCGGGGGAACGTTGTGATTTTTGTAGCCAGTGTCAGCCTCAATGTCAAGGGGAAGCAGATATCCTGGCCAGCGTTCTGGGGAAGAGGAGAATGGTTGTGTTTTCTCATGACTTCATTTTTCCAGTGCTGACTGTATGGCAATATCATTCTGGCACATATTGGCTGGCCATGGAACATTTTTAAGTGTAAGGGTTTAATGAATGTTCTGTCTATTACCATGGCTGAAGAATCAAAACAAAATACTCTCCACACAGTTCCTCGAGCATTCATGGGTGGGTTCCAGTGTATTACTTTTATGTTAGCTTTTCTGTATGTGAAGAATCTAAAACAAAATATTACTGAAAACACATTGATTAAAAAGAATCGGGTATCATATTTCGTGTCATTTTTCTTTTGTACACAGTAATGCCGTACCAGGAATGGTGACACAGATGAACTGTGTGCAAAAAGGCTTTGCAAGAATTTATGTCTTCAGAGTCTTGGTATGGACATGACAGTATTGACAATGATACGTAACATCTATGTGGCTGTTGATGCTCTCGCTTCTCATGTAAGAATAAAAGCAGACACTGATGATACTAAAAACCAAAACAAACCCCCCCCACGTTATCCCACCAGTTGTCATACTTTGTTTTCCCCGTTCTCTAGAGTGTGCTTCTCACATAGTTATGTGATTAATGAGACTAAGTCATCGGCTAGTATCATTCTAAAGGGGAAGGGCATATTTGGGCAAGGATTCTTCTGCAGTGCTTCAGGTTTTCTCAGGCCGTGGGAACCCCTTCTGAACGTGAATCCTTGTTCTGTTCCTGTGAGATGTGGGTAATTTCTAAGTGCTGCAGTTACATTGCTCATGCTTCACAGCCTATCAGCTCTCGCTATCACATTCACATTTAATGATGTGCTAGCAACATGTCCTCTGGTCAGGCTCGATTCCTCCCATCTCTCCCCAGTTCATGAACACATTCTTCTACCTTATTATTCTAGGACAGTTGGGTTTTCTACTACTTATTTCCGTTTTCAGCAGTGTGAATTGATTTATAACTGTGCTTTTGCAAGAGGAAAAATTGAAAGGTAGAAGGAAACTTGGTGAATTTCTAACCATCTGTTGGGTTCCGGGAGGATCATTGGAACCCCCTGTGTTTTCCTATCCTGTGCATGTGTGCTTTCAAGTCGGGGGAACGTTGTGATTTTTGTAGCCAGTGTCAGCCTCAATGTCAAGGGGAAGCAGATATCCTGGCCAGCGTTCTGGGGAAGAGGAGAATGGTTGTGTTTTCTCATGACTTCATTTTTCCAGTGCTGACTGTATGGCAATATCATTCTGGCACATATTGGCTGGCCATGGAACATTTTTAAGTGTAAGGGTTTAATGAATGTTCTGTCTATTACCATGGCTGAAGAATCAAAACAAAATACTCTCCACACAGTTCCTCGAGCATTCATGGGTGGGTTCCAGTGTATTACTTTTATGTTAGCTTTTCTGTATGTGAAGAATCTAAAACAAAATATTACTGAAAACACATTGATTAAAAAGAATCGGGTATCATATTTCGTGTCATTTTTCTTTTGTACACAGTAATGCCGTACCAGGAATGGTGACACAGATGAACTGTGTGCAAAAAGGCTTTGCAAGAATTTATGTCTTCAGAGTCTTGGTATGGACATGACAGTATTGACAATGATACGTAACATCTATGTGGCTGTTGATGCTCTCGCTTCTCATGTAAGAATAAAAGCAGACACTGATGATACTAAAAACCAAAACAAACCCCCCCCACGTTATCCCACCAGTTGTCATACTTTGTTTTCCCCGTTCTCTAGAGTGTGCTTCTCACATAGTTATGTGATTAATGAGACTAAGTCATCGGCTGTGAGTGTATGGCGACTTTCTAAGGAGAGTATTTTATGGGTGACTTTTTACACGGGGACCGTATTTGGGCAAGGATTCTTCTGCAGTGCTTCAGGTGTCTAAGATGTAGCAGGTTGGCCCAAACATGAATCAGGGACTTTCATTTCTGCCTCTGTTTCGGCCACGTTCTTTTGGGGAGAGTGTGTTAGTATCACGCCAGGAGAAAATGATGGCTGTGATGATGTTTAACAGTAATGACTACACTGTATTGAATGCTCACACGAATTCATGGTATCAAGTATGTAGCGTGCATTGTTTCATGGATTGTCTTAACCACAGCCTGTGAAGTTGGGGCTCTTCTTGTCTCCACTTTACAGACAGAGAAGCTGTGGCTTAGAGGGGTTTGACTATCCCCTGGTTATATAGCTAATGAAAGATGGAAAAACTTGTATTTTAGCTCAGTTCTTTCTTTCCTTTCTCTCTCTCCTCTTCCTTCTTAGTTCCCTCTCTCTTCCCCTCCCTCCCTCTTTCTTTCTTTCTCTTTGCAGGGGAATGTATAGGCAAATCTCATTTTCTTGCACTTCAATTTATTGCATTTTTCAGATATTGCCTTTAAAACACATACACACACTGAAGGTTTGTGGCAAACCTGCATCAGACAGGTCTATCAGCACCGTGTTCCCAGTAACATTTGCTCCCTTTGTGTCTGTGTGTCACATTTGATATTTCTTGTAATATTTGAACTTTGTCATTATTTTTATTTTCATTATGGTGATCTCTAATCAGTGATCTTTGATGTTACTTTTGCAAAAAAGGTAACGACTCAGTCTAGGTTCACATGATGACTAGCATTTTTTAGCACCACAAATTTTTAAATTAGGATATGTCTTTTTAGACATAATACTATTGCATACTTAATAGACTGTTGTGTAAACATAGCATTGATACGCACTGGGAAACTGGAAAATTCATATAGCTTGCTTGCTTGTGGTATTTGCCTTAATATGATGGTTTGGAACCAAACCCACAGTATCTCTGAGATGTACCTGTATTTGTGTATTTTTTATTAGTTTATAACATATAAGTTTCATATGCCCAATGTTATATTTCAGCTTCCATATACACTGCAGCGTGCTCACCACCAAAAGTTTAGTTTCTCTCTGTCATCATACTGTTGACCCCCTTTATGCATTTCGCCTCCCCCCACCCTCTTCTCTGGTAAATACCACTCTTGTCTCTGTATGTGTATATATATATATATATATATATATGGAACATATACATTTTTGTTTAGGTTTGTTCATTTTAGAAAAAAAAATTCACATATGAGTGAAATCATATTGTATTTGTCTTTTTCTGTTTGACTGATTTTACTTAACATAATATACTCAGAGTCCATTCATGTTGTTGAAAATAGCAAGACTTCATCTCTTTTTATGGCTGAGTGGTATCCCATTGTATGATACACACACGCACACATGCACACACACATACACTGTATAAGATGCAAACCCATTTCTTCTTGGTCCCAGAGTCTGAGCTCATAGCTCATTCTCACCACATCCTTCCTAGAAATAGGAAACTCTTGTCTGGAATATTTTAGTGATTTGCTGCCTATTTCCTCCCTGCCCTCCTCCTCTTTAGATCTTTTTCTTGCCACCACCTTTCTGAAGCATGTACCACTTCTTTGAAGTCCCCCTTCCATCCTTCTTTCCTTGGTGAATTCTCTATCTTAAGGACCTTCATTCCCTAAACTTTCTTCTTCGAGTTCCCATAATAGTTTGCTCCTCTCTTACTAGCTATAAACCCTTTATAGCTAATTAGTCAGCTACTCAAGTATTCTAGGGATTCCTAGGCCCCAGGATTCAGTTTTGTTTGCGTCTGTATTTAAGTCAGTTTTTTCTTGAGACTGTCCATAGTTCTCGAATCTCAGAAAACTATTTGACCAAAAAGTTCAAGGTACTATTATACATAGGATTCTCTGTCCTGCTCCAGGTAATGAGCACCCAGAGGGGAGGAGCCTGTCTTATTTGTATTTGTTTTCTTGAATGGCTATAATGATATAATACGTTTTGGAGTACCTGGATAAATGAATATCTCTAACAAGTAGGGCCATGGGGTGGAGTCTCGGGGTTAAGAACAGAGGCTTTAGAGCCAGACTGTGCTTTGGATTGAATTCCTCCTCTGCAGGTGAAACTCACTCAATCATGTCTGACTCTTTGGCAATCCCATGGACTGTCCCATGGGATTTCCCAAGCAAGAATACTGGAGTGGGTTGCCATTTCCTTTTCCAGGTCATATTCTCCACTTAGGGATCAAACCCAAGTCTCCCACAATACATTCTGAGCCACCAGGGAAGCCCCCTCTTCTGCAAGCCCTCTGTCAGTCGATGCAGCCTCTCAAAACCTCACTCTTCTCAGTGGTAAGATGGACATCATAGTAGTGTTGCAGTTTGAGGGTTGTTACTGAGGGGTACATCCAGGTATGGTATATAAAGTGCTTAGCACTAGCAGGATTGCCGAACATTATTATTACTCAAGAACTTTTGAAAAGGGCTGGAGGTTGTGCTCTTCTTGATTTTTCTAGTTACTATCATGGAAATATTACAAATATATGTATCATGCCACTTTTAAGTTTCCAACGCTCAAAACCAGTGTGCTTTCTCTAGCGAAGGTGGCAGGTGCAGCTCAGAGACCTCCCTGAAACGTTGCTCCTGGGCATTTCCTTTTGCCATGGCCTCGACCCTGGCCTTATATTTTCTTGAGTTCATAGATACCCTGAAGTGCCAGCTAATGGAAATTTTGTGATAGGGGCACTGTGCCCCCTGAGGATTGGGACATATGCTTTTTTGTGTTTAAATCAACAGAAAAAAGCGCAACTGTAGCCACCCTTCTGCATAATCGTTGAAGTAATCTTTTTCTTTGCATGCTCTTGGAGCCACTGAGTGCCCAGCCTGTCACTTACCATCCCCTATGTGCATCGTAGGTAAGTCCAGTAGGTCAGATGAAGGGCAGAGCCCAGCAGGGCATAATCACTTGTCTACGTAGTACTGATGAGGAGCTGTACACAGATTATATAGCACGTATGTTATTTATAGTAGTGCGGGCCCTAGAGTCACGTTGGCAGAAGCAGCCTTTAGAAAAGTGCTTTAGTTGGGTATGTATGAACTCTGGCCCACTAATGCGCCCTAAATATAGAAAAGGTAGTTTGATACATCTTTGCAAAAAATGCATTGTGAACTGAATTCATTGAGATAAGGGGAAAAATTGTTGACTCCTGTTTCCTTGTAGAATTTTTTTTTGAGTGTATACCTTTTATTTTCATCAGTGGTAACTCTGTGACCTTTAGTGGGTCATTTGCAAATATTCTTTTTCTAGTAAAGTCTGTAAAATTATGGTAGCTTTATTCACAGTCGTCAAAAACTAGAGACAGCCCAACTGTCCTTTTACCAGAGAAAGGACACCTAAGCTGTGGTTCGTCTATACAATGGAATATTAATTTGCAAATAGATAGCAATACCTGCCCAAGCATGGATTGATCTCAAATATACTTGCTAAGGGAGTCTGCATAGTAACATTTACACCATTTATTTGACATTCTGGGAAAGACAGAACTACAGGAATAGAATAATAGGTAGTTTCTGGAGCTTAGGTTGGGGTGACATTTTGACCTCAGATGGGCAGTGTGAGGAGTATAAGCCAAGTTTGTCAGTGTGCTCTGTCCTACTGACTTTAAAAGCTGTCTGGTAAACATCCTGAAATCTTTGCTCATTTATTCAACATTTACGAGTTGGAGCTATGTTGTCTGCCGTATGGCAGAGCTGTTTACATTTAGTTTCTCATCCTCAGCACTGCTGAACACTGGGGGCTGAATAGTCTCTGTTATATTTTCTTGAGTTCATAGATACCCTGAAGTGCCAGCTAATGGAAATTTTGTGATAGGGGCACTGTGCCCCCTGAGGATTGGGACATATGCTTTTTTGTGTTTAAATCAACAGAAAAAAGCGCAACTGTAGCCACCCTTCTGCATAATCGTTGAAGTAATCTTTTTCTTTGCATGCTCTTGGAGCCACTGAGTGCCCAGCCTGTCACTTACCATCCCCTATGTGCATCGTAGGTAAGTCCAGTAGGTCAGATGAAGGGCAGAGCCCAGCAGGGCATAATCACTTGTCTACGTAGTACTGATGAGGAGCTGTACACAGATTATATAGCACGTATGTTATTTATAGTAGTGCGGCCATAGAGTCACGTTGGCGAGAAGCAGCCTTTAGAAAAGTGCTTTAGTTGGGTATGTATGAACTCTGGCCCACTAATGCGCCCTAAATATAGAAAAGGTAGTTTGATACATCTTTGCAAAAAATGCATTGTGAACTGAATTCATTGAGATAAGGGGAAAAATTGTTGACTCCTGTTTCCTTGTAGAATTTTTTTTTGAGTGTATACCTTTTATTTTCATCAGTGGTAACTCTGTGACCTTTAGTGGGTCATTTGCAAATATTCTTTTTCTAGTAAAGTCTGTAAAATTATGGTAGCTTTATTCACAGTCGTCAAAAACTAGAGACAGCCCAACTGTCCTTTTACCAGAGAAAGGACACCTAAGCTGTGGTTCGTCTATACAATGGAATATTAATTTGCAAATAGATAGCAATACCTGCCCAAGCATGGATTGATCTCAAATATACTTGCTAAGGGAGTCTGCATAGTAACATTTACACCATTTATTTGACATTCTGGGAAAGACAGAACTACAGGAATAGAATAATAGGTAGTTTCTGGAGCTTAGGTTGGGGTGACATTTTGACCTCAGATGGGCAGTGTGAGGAGTATAAGCCAAGTTTGTCAGTGTGCTCTGTCCTACTGACTTTAAAAGCTGTCTGGTAAACATCCTGAAATCTTTGCTCATTTATTCAACATTTACGAGTTGGAGCTATGTTGTCTGCCGTATGGCAGAGCTGTTTACATTTAGTTTCTCATCCTCAGCACTGCTGAACACTGGGGGCTGAATAGTCTCTATCGCAGGGGCTCTGTAGGACTTTTACAGCACCCCTGATCTCTGCCTACTAGATACTAGTGGCACTCGTCTGCCCAGTTTTTAAAAGATCTTTTTGAATTTATTATAGTATTGTTTATGTTTTATTTTTGTGGCCAAGAGAAATGTGGGATCTTAACTCCCCAACCAGGGATGCAGCCCACACCCCCTGCACTGGAAGGTGAAGTCTTAACCACTGGACTGCCCAGGAAGTCCCTGCGTCCCCATTTGTAACAATGAAAAATGCTTCTCTAGACATTGTCAGATGTCCCCTAGAGACAAAGTTGTCTCATTGGAGAACAATGATTCGAAAGGATTAGGACTCAGTGAAAGGCATTGAGTTACCACAACAGACAGGAGAGAACCATTGCTGTAACCTTCCTGTCACTTCCCTGCGGCCCAATCCTGGCTCCAGATTAGAGGAATCTTCTAGTCTGTTGGCAGGGGACCTTCCTGGTCCTAGAGATCAGCCGTTTCCTCTTGCACGTACCCTGGTCATTTCACCCTGTGCTGGCCACTGCTCTCTGTACCCTCACAGGCCCTGAGAGCGTAGAGAGTAGTATCTCTGTCTCTGTTGCTCCCTTTGTTCTCACCCGTCATGGATCTGATGAGAGAGTCATGCTTATTGCATTTATAAATTGCTTCCATTTCTCCCAAAGCAAAGGAAACCATTTTTTGAAAATGTCATTTTAAAAAAAATTTATAATAACTACTTGTTAATAAACCAAAATAAAGTGGCAGTGAACTTTAAGATGATCGTATTCCAAACATATTTTTATAGCTTTATTTGATATCAGTTTAAGCTTAAGAGTTATGACGAATATGCAGAATGGTAAAATAATGGGACCTTTTGGTCTATAAAATTAAAACTTTGATTTAAAAAATTTTAAATACATTTAGGTGGTTCATGGTTCTCCCATAACTTTTTTTTTTTGAAAGGTAACTACTTTATAGTGTTAATTTCTGCCATATAGCAACATGAATCATCCACAGGTACACATGTGCCCCCTTCTCCTGATCCCCTCTCTCACCTCTCTTCCCATCCCACCCCTCTATGCTGTCACAGAGCACTGGGTTGAGCTTCCTGTGTTACACAGCAAATTCCCACTTGCTGTCTATTTTACATATGGTAATGTATGTTTCCATGCTATTTTCTTAATTCGTCCCACCGTCTCCTTCCCCCACTGTGTCTACAAAGTCTATTTTCTATGTCTGTGTCTCTGTTGCTGCCTTGCAAATAGTACCATCTTTTAGATTTCATACACATGCATTAATATTTTTTCCATGTGTAGCACAAACCTGTGTGTGAATCCCAGAGCATTATAAAGTTGGCTCCATCTAGTGTATGAAAGTGTCATACAGCTAGAGAGGGGAAGAAAACCAAAACCTCTGTGTTGGGACTCTCCTTTGGTACTTCATTATGAAATTAGAAAAAAGGTCAGACCCAAACAAAAATGGACTATTAAGCTCTATCTTCGCCCCAGAAAATAACGCAGGCAAAAGTGACCTTCATAGTGTGAGCTGAGAGGTCGTAATATGTGGAAGCTTCGACTTCCAGCGTGCCTGACACTTTGTTCTGACAGCCTTGCCTTTTCTTTTTCTGAACGGAGGTCTTGTTTACAGGCACTATCAACAACTGTGGCATGTCCACTTCCATTGTGACATTCTCAGTCCTACTTGGTCTGGCCCCTAGTTTTCCTTTATGGACTCCTATCTGTCAGTCCTGTTCATTTTCCACAGTGAGGGAGCGATTAGGACTAGGCGCATGTACTGTGATTTCAGAGCCCTACATGATTTTCTTTATCAAACTGGACTTCTTTGTAGCTGTTCACTTCTCACTGCAATAGAGCAGCCACTATTTTGGGGCTGTGTTTAATGTAGCTTCCATGGAAGGATTCTGGCACATTCTTCATTCCTCTCAATCAGGGTTCCCAAATTTGAGTCATGCGCATCCTGACTTTATAACCTTTGCCCTCACATTCCATATGGTGACTTGCATAAATTAAAAATACATATTGAAAGGAGATCCTGTCATGAATGGCGATGACCGATGGATGCATGTGTAAAATAAATATAATGAAATTGGAGAAAACTCTTAGATTCTTATGAGATGGGTTGTCTAGAAGGACCTGAGTCTGAGATCTGAACTGTTTTTGTTCCAAAGGGCAAGTATTGCGAGATTGAAGACATATTAGCATCAAACAGACACTTTTCGTGGGATGAAAGAAATTTGAAAGGGCCTTTCTCTCTGGGGAATTCCATGGTTATTTCATGTGGAATCTGTGTGTCTCCATTTGAGATCATCCTTTGTCTCACACTTTGAGAAACTTTGCTCATGATTTGCCATCCTTGCCAAAGGAAGTTTGTCATGCTCCCCCCAAACTCCAACGTGTGTCTCCCCCTTCAAAAGCCTTTTTGAATAATTCTTTCTTTTCTAGGCGCTTTCCTACTTCTCCTGTAACAAGTGTCATACACTAGAGAAGAAACCAAAACCTCCCTGTGTTGGGACTCTCCTTTGGTACTTCATTATGAAATTAGAAAAAGGTCAGACCCAAACAAAAATGGACTATTAAGCTCTATCTTCGCCCCAGAAAATAACGCAGGCAAAAGTGACCTTCATAGTGTGAGCTGAGAGGTCGTAATATGTGGAAGCTTCGACTTCCAGCGTGCCTGACACTTTGTTCTGACAGCCTTGCCTTTTCTTTTTCTGAACGGAGGTCTTGTTTACAGGCACTATCAACAACTGTGGCATGTCCACTTCCATTGTGACATTCTCAGTCCTACTTGGTCTGGCCCCTAGTTTTCCTTTATGGACTCCTATCTGTCAGTCCTGTTCATTTTCCACAGTGAGGGAGCGATTAGGACTAGGCGCATGTACTGTGATTTCAGAGCCCTACATGATTTTCTTTATCAAACTGGACTTCTTTGTAGCTGTTCACTTCTCACTGCAATAGAGCAGCCACTATTTTGGGGCTGTGTTTAATGTAGCTTCCATGGAAGGATTCTGGCACATTCTTCATTCCTCTCAATCAGGGTTCCCCAATTTTAGTCATCCCATCCTGACTTTATAACCTTTGCCCTCACATTCCATATGGTGACTTGCATAAATTAAAAATACATATTGAAAGGAGATCCTGTCATGAATGGCGATGACCGATGGATGCATGTGTAAAATAAATATAATGAAATTGGAGAAAACTCTTAGATTCTTATGAGATGGGTTGTCTAGAAGGACCTGAGTCTGAGATCTGAACTGTTTTTGTTCCAAAGGGCAAGTATTGCGAGATTGAAGACATATTAGCATCAAACAGACACTTTTCGTGGGATGAAAGAAATTTGAAAGGGCCTTTCTCTCTGGGGAATTCCATGGTTATTTCATGTGGAATCTGTGTGTCTCCATTTGAGATCATCCTTTGTCTCACACTTTGAGAAACTTTGCTCATGATTTGCCATCCTTGCCAAAGGAAGTTTGTCATGCTCCCCCCAAACTCCAACGTGTGTCTCCCCCTTCAAAAGCCTTTTTGAATAATTCTTTCTTTTCTAGGCGCTTTCCTACTTCTCCTGTAACAAGTAGAAATTGTGCTGATACTCACATTTTCTCACTTCTTTTCCTAACTAGATTAAGTCAGTCAAGGACAAACAGTGTGTATTTCTTTATGTTTCTAGTGAATGCCATTCATTTGACTCATGCTTGGAAGAAATATTCAGGGAAGCCTGTTTCATTTCTCGTTTTTGTTTTTTTATAAAGGTTGATCATAGTCAGAAGTGACCAGAAAATGCACCACAGTCAATTTATTAATCATTTAACCCATTGACAAATACTTATTGAGTTCTTTCTCTGGATCTGGAGTTGTGTCTGGTTAAAGAATGAAGAGGTGAACTAAACAGACATGGTTTATGCTTTCATGGAATTCAGGCACTAGTGTGGGGTGTGGGGCACAGACAACAAAAGAGGCAACTCCAGTGCAAGGTTCTAATTTTAGAATTCGTTTGATTTTGAGCTTGTTGAGTGGCTCACGGAAACTTAGACCAGAGAAGCAGTGAGAGGCATGTGGACTCTGGATTTTTTAAACTCTGAATCTGCAGCTTATCAACGTCTTGATTCTGGGCAAGTGACTCACTGCACTCCCTGTCCCTCTGTTTCTTCATTTAAATGAAAAGAGATTAAATAAACATGAGGTATGATATGCAAATAAAAGGTACAGTTATCAGTGTGATGATATGATGAATTCTGTACCTTCTCTCTTTTCCTCTCTCTCTTTTTTAAAAAGAGACAGAGACATGATCTCATTATTTTTTCAGATTTTCAAATTTCCTGCCTGGCACTCTAGGAAATGAAACTGCATTGATCTTTGATCCAGTATTAGAAAGCAAATGTCCTTGTTAGTGGGAGTGTCATTGAGGATGGTGCTTAAAGATGGTAAATTCATGCAGTTTCCCAATTGTCTGTTTCAGTCAATGAATGATTCGAGCATTCATAGTTACTCCAAAACATTTCTGATTTCATGTGGAATCTGTGTGTCTCCATTTGAGATCATCCTTTGTCTCACACTTTGAGAAACTTTGCTCATGATTTGCCATCCTTGCCAAAGGAAGTTTGTCATGCTCCCCCCAAACTCCAACGTGTGTCTCCCCCTTCAAAAGCCTTTTTGAATAATTCTTTCTTTTCTAGGCGCTTTCCTACTTCTCCTGTAACAAGTAGAAATTGTGCTGATACTCACATTTTCTCACTTCTTTTCCTAACTAGATTAAGTCAGTCAAGGACAAACAGTGTGTATTTCTTTATGTTTCTAGTGAATGCCATTCATTTGACTCATGCTTGGAAGAAATATTCAGGGAAGCCTGTTTCATTTCTCGTTTTTGTTTTTTTATAAAGGTTGATCATAGTCAGAAGTGACCAGAAAATGCACCACAGTCAATTTATTAATCATTTAACCCATTGACAAATACTTATTGAGTTCTTTCTCTGGATCTGGAGTTGTGTCTGGTTAAAGAATGAAGAGGTGAACTAAACAGACATGGTTTATGCTTTCATGGAATTCAGGCACTAGTGTGGGGTGTGGGGCACAGACAACAAAAGAGGCAACTCCAGTGCAAGGTTCTAATTTTAGAATTCGTTTGATTTTGAGCTTGTTGAGTGGCTCACGGAAACTTAGACCAGAGAAGCAGTGAGAGGCATGTGGACTCTGGATTTTTTAAACTCTGAATCTGCAGCTTATCAACGTCTTGATTCTGGGCAAGTGACTCACTGCACTCCCTGTCCCTCTGTTTCTTCATTTAAATGAAAAGAGATTAAATAAACATGAGGTATGATATGCAAATAAAAGGTACAGTTATCAGTGTGATGATATGATGAATTCTGTACCTTCTCTCTTTTCCTCTCTCTCTTTTTTAAAAAGAGACAGAGACATGATCTCATTATTTTTTCAGATTTTCAAATTTCCTGCCTGGCACTCTAGGAAATGAAACTGCATTGATCTTTGATCCAGTATTAGAAAGCAAATGTCCTTGTTAGTGGGAGTGTCATTGAGGATGGTGCTTAAAGATGGTAAATTCATGCAGTTTCCCAATTGTCTGTTTCAGTCAATGAATGATTCGAGCATTCATAGTTACTCCAAAACATTTCTGACTTCATAATCTAAGGGCCATGGTATATCATTTAGATCCTTCAAGCATAGTAAGAAGTGTTTGGAACATAGTAGGTGCTCAGTAAGTATTTGTTAAAGGAAAGTTTTAATAAGAATCTTTTGACTGTTTTAGGTTTTATTCATGATTTTGTCCATATCTTTTAAAAATGAGCCAGGGTTACTTGATATGAGGAGCACAATAAGTCTGAATGGAAGTGGTGGTGATTCTCTGCATCTCTGTCACCATTATCCCTTATCTGTAGTAACTGGCAGATAATAAGTACCTGGTACACATCAAAGCGAGAATTAGGTTGTTCTAATAAGCACTGTTTTTTTTAAGGACATATGACTTAATTTTTTCAAGCAAAAATTTATTTTTTCCTTTATGTCACTTCATAGCAATATTACTTGAAATTACACAGGTTATTAATTTAAAATATTGGCTACTTTAACATTTTACTATCAACATAAATATACACTTTGATTATAGGCATGACTCCCTAGAGTGCAAATTAGATACAGAATGCTAATGTATATCAAGTTCATTATGATTGATTAGATTTAATCAACAGACAGGAAGGATCCTGTGCAAATATTGTTTTTCTCATTTCAAATCCTATTTGCTCAGCATAACTGAAACAGGATTTCATTACTATAAGAATGAGTACTGAGATGCTTTGTAAGTTTGGGAAGTGTGACTATTGACATAAATTTAACCTGTGGAGATCTTTTGAACACAAAATTTTGATTTGTTATATTTCGCTTATTTAAGTACATTATTTCCTACTTGACTTATGAATATATTTATGTGGTAAAAATACAAATTAAAAGCGTATTTTCT
The DNA here is from genome assembly GCA_022376925.1 of Tragulus kanchil. Taxonomy (NCBI): domain Eukaryota; kingdom Metazoa; phylum Chordata; class Mammalia; order Artiodactyla; family Tragulidae; genus Tragulus; species Tragulus kanchil. Next base: position 189,533,307 of record JAIOJX010000030.1, on the reverse strand, counting down.
GTGTTGAGTCAGAGCTGAAGGTTCCCTGGGCTAGTAGTTTTGTCTGTAACTAAGATAACCATTAAAAAGATATTGATAGTTGTGCCCTATCAGAGGTTTCAGATTCCCATAAACATCTTAGTTTTTAGTTGTTCATTGTGAATGAATATGTTATTCACAAATATCTCTAGACCTTTCCTGAGCTTACGTTTATTTTCAGTCTGCACATCATCTTCAAATACCCTGTTGCAAAAACATTTTCACTTTTGTCTTGTTGCTGCCTGGGCTTTTCTCTAGTTTTGAAGAGCGAGGCTACTCTCTCATTGTGTGGTGCGGACTTCTCGTTGTGGTGGCTTCTCTTGTTACAGAGCACAGGTTCTGGGGCACGTGGGCTCAGTGACTGTGGTTCTTGGGCTCTAGAGCTCAGGCTCAATAGTGGTGGCACACAAGCTTATATGGCTTCACAGACCAGGAATTGAACCTGTGTCTCCTGCATTGGCAGGCAGATTCTTCACTACTGGGCCACTCGAGAAGTCCCTTTACTTGTGTCTCTTAATAATAATTTTATTTGTCCTACAAATTGAAGGTCTTTGAGGCTCTAAGAGCTGACTTCTCATGCCCTAGTTTTTTAAGGACATATGACTTAATTTTTTCAAGCAAAAATTTATTTTTTCCTTTATGTCACTTCATAGCAATATTACTTGAAATTACACAGGTTATTAATTTAAAATATTGGCTACTTTAACATTTTACTATCAACATAAATATACACTTTGATTATAGGCATGACTCCCTAGAGTGCAAATTAGATACAGAATGCTAATGTATATCAAGTTCATTATGATTGATTAGATTTAATCAACAGACAGGAAGGATCCTGTGCAAATATTGTTTTTCTCATTTCAAATCCTATTTGCTCAGCATAACTGAAACAGGATTTCATTACTATAAGAATGAGTACTGAGATGCTTTGTAAGTTTGGGAAGTGTGACTATTGACATAAATTTAACCTGTGGAGATCTTTTGAACACAAAATTTTGATTTGTTATATTTCGCTTATTTAAGTACATTATTTCCTACTTGACTTATGAATATATTTATGTGGTAAAAATACAAATTAAAAGCGTATTTTCTGTGTTGAGTCAGAGCTGAAGGTTCCCTGGGCTAGTAGTTTTGTCTGTAACTAAGATAACCATTAAAAAGATATTGATAGTTGTGCCCTATCAGAGGTTTCAGATTCCCATAAACATCTTAGTTTTTAGTTGTTCATTGTGAATGAATATGTTATTCACAAATATCTCTAGACCTTTCCTGAGCTTACGTTTATTTTCAGTCTGCACATCATCTTCAAATACCCTGTTGCAAAAACATTTTCACTTTTGTCTTGTTGCTGCCTGGGCTTTTCTCTAGTTTTGAAGAGCGAGGCTACTCTCTCATTGTGTGGTGCGGACTTCTCGTTGTGGTGGCTTCTCTTGTTACAGAGCACAGGTTCTGGGGCACGTGGGCTCAGTGACTGTGGTTCTTGGGCTCTAGAGCTCAGGCTCAATAGTGGTGGCACACAAGCTTATATGGCTTCACAGACCAGGAATTGAACCTGTGTCTCCTGCATTGGCAGGCAGATTCTTCACTACTGGGCCACTCGAGAAGTCCCTTTACTTGTGTCTCTTAATAATAATTTTTATTTGTCCTACAAATTGAAGGTCTTTGAGGCTCTAAGAGCTGACTTCTCATGCCCTAGTGTTCTGAAAGTGTCCTTTTCCATTGCATAACATTGGTTGACTGTGGTTTTCTGTGGGCACTGTGCTAGGTGCTTTTTGTACCTTGCCTCATTTAATGACATAGCCTATTAAACAGGTGCTAGAAAGATCTCTGTTTTACAGGTGCAGTTCTTGAGACGGAGAAATGAAATGAGTTGCCCAAGGTAAAGCTACAAGGTGAACCCAGAGCATGGAGTGTGTGTCTGCAGTCCACCATCATATTATTCTGTCTCCAGCCCCCTAGCCCTGCCAAAAAAAAAAAAAAAAAGAAAAATTGAAGCTAAGTTTATATCTATAAGAGAGGTTTAAGCAGTTATTCACTTATTTATGAAATAGTGGACCTCTCAGGGCTTTGCTGCTCACAGGCTAAAGTCCCTGCCCTGCATTCGTACCACACGTTGTAGAGATCAGAGTTGTTACACCTTACATGCTTTCATGCCACCTTCCACCAGAGTGTTGTGGTTGTCCATGAGAAACAGTTGACCTCTATCTCAGCTCAGTTTTTAGAATATAAATATGGGATTGGCATGAGTGGAACAGAAAGGCTAACTGACAAAGTATCTGCTTCTTCTTTATCTTCATCCCTATTCCTGTGCCTCTCGAACCATAAATGATTAGGTGGTCCTTTGAGTTCCTGACACCCTGGTGTCTCACCCAGAGAAAGAATCAGATGATGGGAGGATTCACCCACCTTAGTACACAGGACCTCAGCAAAAGGGGTCTGTGGAGGCCACTTCTAATAGCTGAATATTGTGTTGTTTTAAAATATTTTAATATTTTCCCTCTTGCTTGGAAGAATGAAACTGATGTCTTTGATGATGGCTCCAGGGTTGCACTGTCCCGTTTTCTCCTCACCACTGTTAGGAGGATAGCATTGACTCCATGTGTATCTTTGCTACTCAGCTTAATTACTTTTGAAAAAGAGCTACTACAGTGAAAAGTCTGTATTTTTCTTTTTAAATAAGAATTAAGAGGTGAACACTGTGATTTTAAAGTCCCAAAGTGAAAGATTTGACTTTATATATTATAAAGTCCTTGTATGAATAACTTTGAGCTCCTGTCTCCATGGCAACAGCCTTATCTTTTTCAATTTATTTACCTTGATAAGGAAAGTAATTGCATTTTTACTAAATTTCTCTTTTGAGTAAATGTCATCAAAGTGGCATAATCTCCATCCATGTTTTCGTCCTCACGTTTGTGTTGCCTCACAAACTTGCCATATTTTGTGGATTACGTTCTGCTTTTTGCAGATACCCCACTGCCATTTATAGATAGCAGAGAATCAGCCTCTGAATTGACTCTAGTGTAGAGCAAGGATTTCTTTTGAAGTGAACTCTAACAGATAATATCAGAGAACTCAAGGCAAGGAACTAATCTCTTGTATTGATTATTTATGAGACCAACTATTATTTCAAATATTTCTCCCCTAATGAACTGCTTAAAAATTTACTTCAGACAAGCATTTGAGGTAATTCTTTGTAGATTATATGTATTCTCAGGACAGAGTTTTCCAAACAGTTTTAAAAAAGCATGACTCCCCATCCCACCCCCCTCCCCATAGCCCCACTCTGGATACCTGTATAAACATCTCAACAGTTCTTTCAGTGTCAGCAGGAGCCTAGGTTAGGTTTACCTGGGGTCATCTCGGTCTCATCTGCATTTTCCTTTTCAAGCTTAAAGGGCTTCTTTGCGAAGAGGTACAATGAGCAGTCTTCCTGAAGATGCTGTCCCATCCTTGTTACGGGGAGATATGTTCTTGGTGGTACGAAAAAAAAGGTGAAACAGGATGAAAGAGATGAACAGGATTGAGTGGCACTGAGTACTTATTTCTACAGATATGTAGTCATTAAAAATTTCCCTCCGTCACACTGTGAACGTTTTCAAATTAGAATGACTGGTCTGCCAGTTCCTTGTAGCTTTTTATGCTAGTGTTTTATCCATGAAAGTGAGCTGTGTGCAGCACCTGAAAGCTTCTAAATGAAAAGTATACGATTGTGAATCCCACTTAGACCTGCTGATTTCCTAGTAAATTAGATGGCATTATCAAATTATATTTCATAGCTCCTTCCTTACCTGATCTTTTTCATTGTGTCGCTCCTGCATCCATTCTTCCTTCCTTCCTTTCGTCCATATATCCATCCATTCATTCATCAAAGTGAAAGATTTGACTTTATATATTATAAAGTCCTTGTATGAATAACTTTGAGCTCCTGTCTCCATGGCAACAGCCTTATCTTTTTCAATTTATTTACCTTGATAAGGAAAGTAATTGCATTTTTACTAAATTTCTCTTTTGAGTAAATGTCATCAAAGTGGCATAATCTCCATCCATGTTTTCGTCCTCACGTTTGTGTTGCCTCACAAACTTGCCATATTTTGTGGATTACGTTCTGCTTTTTGCAGATACCCCACTGCCATTTATAGATAGCAGAGAATCAGCCTCTGAATTGACTCTAGTGTAGAGCAAGGATTTCTTTTGAAGTGAACTCTAACAGATAATATCAGAGAACTCAAGGCAAGGAACTAATCTCTTGTATTGATTATTTATGAGACCAACTATTATTTCAAATATTTCTCCCCTAATGAACTGCTTAAAAATTTACTTCAGACAAGCATTTGAGGTAATTCTTTGTAGATTATATGTATTCTCAGGACAGAGTTTTCCAAACAGTTTTAAAAAAGCATGACTCCCCATCCCACCCCCCTCCCCATAGCCCCACTCTGGATACCTGTATAAACATCTCAACAGTTCTTTCAGTGTCAGCAGGAGCCTAGGTTAGGTTTACCTGGGGTCATCTCGGTCTCATCTGCATTTTCCTTTTCAAGCTTAAAGGGCTTCTTTGCGAAGAGGTACAATGAGCAGTCTTCCTGAAGATGCTGTCCCATCCTTGTTACGGGGAGATATGTTCTTGGTGGTACGAAAAAAAAGGTGAAACAGGATGAAAGAGATGAACAGGATTGAGTGGCACTGAGTACTTATTTCTACAGATATGTAGTCATTAAAAATTTCCCTCCGTCACACTGTGAACGTTTTCAAATTAGAATGACTGGTCTGCCAGTTCCTTGTAGCTTTTTATGCTAGTGTTTTATCCATGAAAGTGAGCTGTGTGCAGCACCTGAAAGCTTCTAAATGAAAAGTATACGATTGTGAATCCCACTTAGACCTGCTGATTTCCTAGTAAATTAGATGGCATTATCAAATTATATTTCATAGCTCCTTCCTTACCTGATCTTTTTCATTGTGTCGCTCCTGCATCCATTCTTCCTTCCTTCCTTTCGTCCATATATCCATCCATTCATTCATCTGACAAAAGTTTATTGAGTGCGTACTATATGCCAGGCACAGAGAATGCACTACATACACAGAGTGCTGCTCTCGAGGATGGAAGACAAACACATAAAATGATTAGGGGTTGGATTAAGTGCTATAAAAGAAAGAAGGAACATTTGCTGAGAGATTAAGAAGGAGAAGTGGGTGTTCCTTCTTTAGGGAGGATGGAGGTTGAGGAGGAAGCCCTCTCTGGCTGAGGAAGAAGCAGAAAACCTTTGAGACCTCCTCTGAAAGGTGAGGTGGAGCTGCCCTGAGAGGAACCCCTGGAGTCGCCATTCTGTCCCCCGCCTCCCCGCTCTTGCCTCGGGCCTGTGTACATGAGTTAGGAGTTTCTCTGTGGTGTGGCCCAGAGAAGCAGAGCCTCTTGCATCTTCCTCTTTACCTTCCCCACAGCACTGAGAAACATCTCTCAAATGCTAGAGTCAGCAATAAACATTAGAGTAGAAAGGCCTCTCGGTGACACCTTACCTTCCAGAACGTGAGCATGATGGCATGTGGGGAAGAGAGTGGATGTGTTTGCTGTTCTGGACAGAAACTTTTGAGTTTTTCAGCCACTTTCATACTTGTTAATTACTACATCATAAGGCTTTCACTCAACATTCAAAGCATATCCATTGCATAATAATTCTAAGAGGACAGTTTACAATATCAGGTATACAAGTAAAGACTTCTTTATTCAACGCATAAAGGGAACTTAACAATCTTGGGTGTTTTCCTGTCCCTCTTACAGAGATAATTTACATACAGCATATAATTATTTGTATTGTAATACGGTATATAGCAGTGGTTCCCAGGCCTGACTTCACGTTGAGTCTTGTACGAGAATCTTTTTAAAAGATTGGAATTCAAAACCTTGCCTTTGGAAAGTTTCATTCAGTTGTTTGTTTGGGGGAAGATCTTGACATTTGTATTTTTAAGTTTTTTTTTTTTTTTCTTTTTTGGCCACTTCTGTTCTTTGGCCTGTGTGGGCCTCCCATCACAGTGGCCTCTGTCGTTGCAGAGCACCGGCTCTAGGCACATGCACTTCAGAGCTCCAGCTCTGTAGTTGGACACATTGGTTCAGCCGCTCCATTGCACATGGGATCTTCCCATGTCAGGGATTGAACCAGCGCCCCTTGCACTGCAAGGCGGTGTCCTTACCCACTGGACTACCAGGGAAGCCCAACATTTGTATTTTTAAATGCCATCTGAGTTCATTGGGAAGGCGATGGTGTGGGGAGAATAGTCCCCAGATCTTTCTGGTAGGAATACAGGTTTGGGAGCCATAGGCTGGAATCATAATGAAACATTATGGGTAGATACTTCCTAGATGGTATGTAGGAGGTAATTTATGAGTCAATGTATTGATTGGCACATAGTAAGTCTCAAATGTTAACTATTGTGGGGGTGGTGAGAAGTAGTTGATTGAATGGGGGGACCTTCCACAGAAAGGGAAGGCAGCGGGATTACCCCCGGCTGAACCGGGAGATCTCGGGAGAGGCGAATCTTGACTGCCCACTTCCCAGCCCTCTGGCTTGTGCAGGGACAATCAGATGTGACAGGGGTTCTGTAGGAGCGGTTTGACTTTATTAGAGTAAATAAACAGTGTTTATAGGCAAACGAAGGGGGGTTTGCAAGGGACTTCCTATAGTTACATCAATCAAGCTAAAGGTCGAGCAATTACGTATTTACATTGCAATAGGAACTCATGGTGAGCCTGCATTGCCCAGAGCACGGAAACCAGGGGATCAATCAGAAGTTTTGCACCTGTAGGCATATCAGGTATACAAGTAAAGACTTCTTTATTCAACGCATAAAGGGAACTTAACAATCTTGGGTGTTTTCCTGTCCCTCTTACAGAGATAATTTACATACAGCATATAATTATTTGTATTGTAATACGGTATATAGCAGTGGTTCCCAGGCCTGACTTCACGTTGAGTCTTGTACGAGAATCTTTTTAAAAGATTGGAATTCAAAACCTTGCCTTTGGAAAGTTTCATTCAGTTGTTTGTTTGGGGGAAGATCTTGACATTTGTATTTTTAAGTTTTATTTTTGTTTTTTGGCCACTTCTGTTCTTTGGCCTGTGTGGGCCTCCCATCACAGTGGCCTCTGTCGTTGCAGAGCACCGGCTCTAGGCACATGCACTTCAGAGCTCCAGCTCTGTAGTTGGACACATTGGTTCAGCCGCTCCATTGCACATGGGATCTTCCCATGTCAGGGATTGAACCAGCGCCCCTTGCACTGCAAGGCGGTGTCCTTACCCACTGGACTACCAGGGAAGCCCAACATTTGTATTTTTAAATGCCATCTGAGTTCATTGGGAAGGCGATGGTGTGGGGAGAATAGTCCCCAGATCTTTCTGGTAGGAATACAGGTTTGGGAGCCATAGGCTGGAATCATAATGAAACATTATGGGTAGATACTTCCTAGATGGTATGTAGGAGGTAATTTATGAGTCAATGTATTGATTGGCACATAGTAAGTCTCAAATGTTAACTATTGTGGGGGTGGTGAGAAGTAGTTGATTGAATGGGGGGACCTTCCACAGAAAGGGAAGGCAGCGGGATTACCCCCGGCTGAACCGGGAGATCTCGGAGAGAGGCGAATCTTGACTGCCCACTTCCCAGCCCTCTGGCTTGTGCAGGGGACAATCAGATGTGACAGGGGTTCTGTAGGAGCGGTTTGACTTTATTAGAGTAAACTAACAGTTTTTATAGGCAAACGAAGGGGGGTTTGCAAGGGACTTCCTATAGTTACATCAATCAAGCTAAAGGTCGAGCAATTACGTATTTACATTGCAATAGGAACTCATGGTGAGCCTGCATTGCCCAGAGCACGGAAACCAGGGGGATCAATCAGAAGTTTTGACAATGGACCTTAGATCATGCCCTGTCTCTTCCTGTAGGCATCCTTTTAGCACCAAACTGCAAATATGTGCTTAAGCTTCCTTATGCTTGCAATGGTCCTCTTTCAATTCAGAGCCCCACAATTGAAAAATGTAACAGCTATCAGAAGGAAAGATATGAGAAAATGATGTTCTTTGGGGGCAATAAAGCATTTGGTATCAAAATAAAGTCAGACTGTGATAAGAGTGCTTCTGCTTTTCTTCAGCTGAGTTGAAGACAGGATAACAAGTAAAACCTCTTTATCTCCTCTCTAACCTGTTCAGCTTAGTGACTGAATTTTTCCTTCCAAAAAAGATTGAGACCCAAAGTTAGCAAAAAAAAAAAAATTAACTGTCACTTGGATATTTGATAGTTTTAAGTTCCATTTCAGTTACTGTTGTCCTTGGAAAAGGTCAGTAAGAATTCTGATGGCTATGGTTGATTTGCTGCAATTTGGGAGAAGGAGTAGCAATTCATATTTAAACTGGGGGGCTTCCCTGGTGTTTCAGTGGGTAAAGAATCCGCCTAGCAGTGCAGGGGGCACCAGTTCCGTCTCTGGCCTGGGAAGATCCCACATTCCATGGAGTGGCTGGACAGGTGTGTCCAATTATGAACCAGTGCTCTGGAGTGCACGCGCCCACCCAGCACCGGTGCTCTAGAGCAACGAGAGAGGCCGCTGCAATGGGCGGCCCCAAAACAAAAAAAAAAGGCCAAGAAAAAATTAAAGATCTGTGGTGAGAAGTAGTTGATTGAATGGGGGACCTTCCACAGAAAGGGAAGGCAGCGGGATTACCCCGGCTGAACCGGGAGATCTCGGAGAGGCGAATCTTGACTGCCCACTTCCCAGCCCTCTGGCTTGTGCAGGGGACAATCAGATGTGACAGGGGTTCTGTAGGAGCGGTTTGACTTTATTAGAGTAAACTAACAGTTTTTATAGGCAAACGAAGGGGGGTTTGCAAGGGACTTCCTATAGTTACATCAATCAAGCTAAAGGTCGAGCAATTACGTATTTACATTGCAATAGGAACTCATGGTGAGCCTGCATTGCCCAGAGCACGGAAACCAGGGGGATCAATCAGAAGTTTTGACAATGGACCTTAGATCATGCCCTGTCTCTTCCTGTAGGCATCCTTTTAGCACCAAACTGCAAATATGTGCTTAAGCTTCCTTATGCTTGCAATGGTCCTCTTTCAATTCAGAGCCCCACAATTGAAAAATGTAACAGCTATCAGAAGGAAAGATATGAGAAAATGATGTTCTTTGGGGGCAATAAAGCATTTGGTATCAAAATAAAGTCAGACTGTGATAAGAGTGCTTCTGCTTTTCTTCAGCTGAGTTGAAGACAGGATAACAAGTAAAACCTCTTTATCTCCTCTCTAACCTGTTCAGCTTAGTGACTGAATTTTTCCTTCCAAAAAAGATTGAGACCCAAAGTTAGCAAAAAAAAAAAAATTAACTGTCACTTGGATATTTGATAGTTTTAAGTTCCATTTCAGTTACTGTTGTCCTTGGAAAAGGTCAGTAAGAATTCTGATGGCTATGGTTGATTTGCTGCAATTTGGGAGAAGGAGTAGCAATTCATATTTAAACTGGGGGGCTTCCCTGGTGTTTCAGTGGGTAAAGAATCCGCCTAGCAGTGCAGGGGGCACCAGTTCCGTCTCTGGCCTGGGAAGATCCCACATTCCATGGAGTGGCTGGACAGGTGTGTCCAATTATGAACCAGTGCTCTGGAGTGCACGCGCCCACCCAGCACCGGTGCTCTAGAGCAACGAGAGAGGCCGCTGCAATGGGAGGCCCACACAGGCCAGAGAATAAAGATGGCTGAAAATAAATAAATGAAAGACCAATAAAAGTGGCCAAAATTAAAAAAAAAAAAGATTTAAATTGTATTGGAATATAGTTAATATCTTTATTCTACACTCAGTGTTTCATGTTTAAAATATTATTTTTCCTTTTTTGCTGCTCCCAATTCTTCTTGTGTGTTTCCCTTTTATGGTTTATGTGTATATATGCATTTATGTGTATATGTGTACATATATATGCATTTATATGTGTATATGCACTTAGGATATATATCTGAATCATACAAATGTCAACAAGGAAGTGGCTTACACATAGATTAATTCACGTCCAACACATTTGTTGAACATCAACCGTGGACCATGTATTATACTAGGTTGAAGGGATGCAGTGGTAAACTGAACAGACATAGTTCCTTCCACCCAGAAGACATTTGTTAAATACTGGTATGAATACTTGATGGGCAGGATTGTGGAAATGCGTGTAATGTTTCATGAATTTTATCACTAATGTCAGAGGTATAGGTCAAGCTTTTTTCCATTTGCTGGTGGGTATTTCATTGCTATGTTCAGGAAGATTCCTAAAGAACATTAGTGTCATATAAGTATTTCTACAGTATCATCAGTAAGTTGAACATGTGCCCCTTAAAGGTAATTTTCCTTAAAAACCTATATAAATGGTCAATGGATAGCCTCTGTGGGTTGGTAGGTTGTCCAGGACAAGATGTCAGGCGATGTCATTGGTGGAACAAGCCAGGGGAGAATCTGGCACCACATTGTGCCCTTGTTGGAATGACTGGAAGTGATTCCATTGGTTTCATGATCAACATTTGAGAGCCTGCAGAGGGTACAAAATTTTCCCTATGTGCAAGCATGTAATAAATCAAGGTTTTATTTCTAAAACTTTCTGAGAACCTTGTAACTTAATTCAGCTTCAAGTAGTGTCCAAGGTGGGAGAGAGTCCAGCGTGTTTTTTTTTTTTTTTTTAATCATCCCTTAAAGGTCCTGATACAGTAATTTCTGTACCCTCTCTGTGTTCTTTTGTTCCCCCACTCTGTTATATTTCCATTGGTTCTGTAGCTCATTCCCCCTTTCTCCGGTGTAGAAACTGGAACATGGAAAGTGTAGTAAATTTGCACAAGATCACAGAATTAGTTAAGTGGTGGGATATGAATCTGAATAAGTTGACAACAAAGAATGTATTCATGGTTTTTGTGTTCTACTGTGCTAAAGGCAAGAAAAAGTGAGGTGTGGCATAGGTTAGTAAGGGGAATAGTGTAGGGATCTTAGTCATCTGTTAACCCTAGTACTCATTACAATATCCAGTGTGTAGAAAGTCCTCAATAACTATTGTTAATAATGAATGCAATTATTTGCATAAGGGACCCAGATTCCCCACCCTACCCCCATTCCTTCTATGTATTGGGCTTTAGCATTACCAAGAATCTACCTGCTTTCATTCACTTTTCTCCACTCTTGTCCCTTTTCCCTGATTGCCTCCCTCCCCACCCCATAAAATAGCGACACCTCTGACTAGGAGTATTGCAGTAGCTCATCTGGCTATTTCTTGAAGTGGTTCTTAATACAGCAGCCAGAGGGACCTTCCTAAAAACTCAGATCTGAGTCCGTTCCTTCCCTGCATACAATTTCTCAGTGGTTTCCTATTCATCTTGGAACAAAATCAGTGACTTCCCTGGTCTCCCATATACTTATGGTCTGGTCCTAGCCACTGCTTCAGTCTCACGGACGCCGAGATTCCCCCTGCCCTCTGCCCTCCAGCCACAGTGGAGCTTGCTTCTAAACTCCCCACATCAGGATTCTTGCACATGTTCTAACCAGTGCTCAGAAGACTCTTGTTCTGTGCCCCACCCACACCCGCAGCCCATAACTCCTACCCCCACTCACATCGTAGCCCAGAAGTCCCTGCCTAAGTAAGGAAAGACTTTACTCACCCTTACATTTTAAGCTTTCCCAACTCCTTGTGACATTTATCACATGGGTCATTAAATATTTGGGTGATTATTTAAGGTATGTCCCATTAGACTTGAAGCTCCAAGAGTTTGCACAGTGCCTGAGACATAATAGGTGTTCCATAAATATTTATTCAACAACAACAACAATAAAAGAAAAAAGAGAAATGAGCAAAGAATAAGAAGAGCCTAGATCAGCTTGTCTGAGACTCCTGGCTGTATATTTCCCATTATTAAAAGGTAACTAAAGAAAGATAACTTCTTCACATTATGGAATTCAGGTTTGATTAAGGCTTATACAGATCGCATTGTTTCTCCGGTGTAGAAACTGGAACATGGAAAGTGTAGTAAATTAGCACAAGATCACAGAATTAGTTAAGTGGTGGGATATGAATCTGAATAAGTTGACAACAAAGAATGTATTCATGGTTTTTGTGTTCTACTGTGCTAAAGGCAAGAAAAAGTGAGGTGTGGCATAGGTTAGTAAGGGGAATAGTGTAGGGATCTTAGTCATCTGTTAACCCTAGTACTCATTACAATATCCAGTGTGTAGAAAGTCCTCAATAACTATTGTTAATAATGAATGCAATTATTTGCATAAGGGACCCAGATTCCCCACCCTACCCCCATTCCTTCTATGTATTGGGCTTTAGCATTACCAAGAATCTACCTGCTTTCATTCACTTTTCTCCACTCTTGTCCCTTTTCCCTGATTGCCTCCCCTCCCCCCCACCCCCATAAAATAGCGACACCTCTGACTAGGAGTATTGCAGTAGCTCATCTGGCTATTTCTTGAAGTGGTTCTTAATACAGCAGCCAGAGGGACCTTCCTAAAAACTCAGATCTGAGTCCGTTCCTTCCCTGCATACAATTTCTCAGTGGTTTCCTATTCATCTTGGAACAAAATCAGTGACTTCCCTGGTCTCCCATATACTTATGGTCTGGTCCTAGCCACTGCTTCAGTCTCACGGACGCCGAGATTCCCCCTGCCCTCTGCCCTCCAGCCACAGTGGAGCTTGCTTCTAAACTCCCCACATCAGGATTCTTGCACATGTTCTAACCAGTGCTCAGAAGACTCTTGTTCTGTGCCCCACCCACACCCGCAGCCCATAACTCCTACCCCCACTCACATCGTAGCCCAGAAGTCCCTGCCTAAGTAAGGAAAGACTTTACTCACCCTTACATTTTAAGCTTTCCCAACTCCTTGTGACATTTATCACATGGGTCATTAAATATTTGGGTGATTATTTAAGGTATGTCCCATTAGACTTGAAGCTCCAAGAGTTTGCACAGTGCCTGAGACATAATAGGTGTTCCATAAATATTTATTCAACAACAACAACAATAAAAGAAAAAAGAGAAATGAGCAAAGAATAAGAAGAGCCTAGATCAGCTTGTCTGAGACTCCTGGCTGTATATTTCCCATTATTAAAAGGTAACTAAAGAAAGATAACTTCTTCACATTATGGAATTCAGGTTTGATTAAGGCTTATACAGATCGCATTGTTTTCCAACCTTTCACTTAGGAGACAGCGTCTTAGGCACAGAGAAGTGAAGTGACTTTGCCTAGGGTACACAGCTAGTCCATGTCAGATGTCTTTGTTCTGACCTTTGAATTGCGTGTAGGGAGAGACAGACATACTTTCATCAGTCTTCAGGATGTTTTTGGTGTGCTGAGTCTGTAGGAGCTGCATCGATATTTGATATTATTGACGCTGTCATGTCAGAATTTTAAAGTGTCCTTTGAGAATGTGTATTACTTCATTGCGTTCGGGTTTAATTGGATGACAGTTTAAGAATATGCAGATGTGTGGGCTAACGGTGTCTTAAAAGATAGCGCCCACAGGTCAGGCAGAAGCAGCTCGTGTCTGACTTCGACCAAGACAAGACAAGGATAAGCCCTCCTTATATTCTTAGGGTCTGAGGGCAGAGAATGCTGTCCGGATCTCTAACCTGTCAGCAGGAAATCATGTTCGGTGATCAAGCTCCAGTTCCCAAAATGCCTGATGCAAAGCAGCTAGAGCTCTGTGATGAGCTGATGCCAGAAGTCTCCCCAGATGAGACGGGGCAGAAGCTGTCCCACAGCCCTCCTAGATTCTGTGGCTCTTTTAGGGGTTAGAAATTCACCAGGATATAAAATTGCCTCTGCTTTCGTGTTCTCTAATAGTGCAGAGACACTGCAAGCCTCCACCAGTACCTGTGCTTGGGAGGGCTAAGTAAGCATCCCAAAGTGTCTCCTGGCTGCTGGGTTGGATTTCTGGTGGCGCCTGGGTTCTTTCAAAGCCCCCTGTTGCAGGGTGAGGCAGCATTTTCATTCTGCAGGTACAGTAGGTACTGGATTAAACAGGTCTGCTGTTGCAGACAGACACCGGGCACCGTTGTAGCACGAGCTGTGTTTGGATTGGAGTTTCCAGGGCCTTATCAGGAGCCACCCCTAGTGACACAGCCAGTGCCAGAACTAACTTTGACTTTCACTCTTCGCCAAGGGCTTGCAGAACACCTTAAAGGAAAAAAGATGGAGGCGCTTAGAGTTCAGATGTTCATGCCTTGTTCCTTTGAAAGCTTGTATCTGTAAGTGAAGTTTTATTCTGGAGATAATCTTGGGACCACTTGACAGGAGTTTTGTTTTTTATTTGTATTTTTTGTTTTTGAGGGGTGGACAGAGAAAGAGAAGGTTTTATTGGGAGTTAAAAATTCTGGGACTGTTACTCTGTGACTGTGGCTTTAATCGGCTTCAGCTGTAACCTCTAGTAGGTGACTGTGACAAGGATAACAACTAATTTGTGTGTGTGAGGGGATCGAAATGCTAGCCCATTAGCTTTGCCTTCTCATTTGAAATGGAATGTTGGTCTTAAATTAATCACGCCAAAAAAATGACTGCTTGAAAAATCTGAGTGAGAACAGAGCTTGATTTATGATTACCAGGTAGTCTGCAGCTCAGCTTTGTGATGACTAAAAAAGGGTTTTCTTCAGGAAAATGAGTGTGCTTAGTGACATTGGTTGGAATTGCCCCCTTACAGACCCTTTGGATTTTTTTTTTTTACTTTCTCCTCTCCTCCCACCCCACACTGTAGTAGTATAGTTACATTAATAAACATCTCATTTGCATTTCTTTATATTGATTTTTTGTTTGTTTTTCAGAGGAAAATAAAATATCCAAACATCAGAATTATCTATCTGGCATAGAAATGTAAAACCAGTCTGAAATTGGCACTTTCAAAGAAACACTAAGGTGGAGAAATGCTAAATGGATCATAGCTTTCCCTTCCCACCCCCACCCCCACATTTTCTTCAGTATTTATGTTCAATGCTAGGTGATAAGATTTGAAAACAATACTAAAAGCTGTGTCCCTAAGTGAATAGGCATTCAAGCAAATCAACTTAGGCAAACACCACCTCTGGAACTTAATAATTATTTACTGAACGTTCCTGGGTCATGAGAGAGGTTCTGATTAAGTCAGAAAAGCATTATGTTCAGCAGCTTGTGAAGGTGTGTTTAAAGATGGCAAGAATAATGGAAAAATACTAAATGTAGCAGTACTATTTTTAGAATTTGATTCTTAAAAAGTGAAATTCCCATAAAATGCAACTGTGGTAAAAGTTCCTAATGTTCAGTAGATGCATCTTGAAAAGATTTTTATAATTATTTAAAATCGCTTTCTAATGTCTTGTTCTATTTTTTGCTATACTGTTTGCTTTTATAGATTTATTCTTCATTGTATATGTCATTAAAACAGTTTAATTACTCACCTCTCTAAAATGATAGAACATTTTATGAGCAAAGTATACATAATTATGTATTTAAAATGTCATTGAGTTAGAAATATTATAATTCTCTCCTTTGTAAATCAGATATGAGTTAGGGAGATGATGGCTGGTCTTTGTGGTTCATATCACATGAGAATGTCTTCTATCACTTACTAATTTTTGAAATATTATTTTTAAGCAAATTAATGGATATTATAAATGGATAAAATATGCTATTTAGCTTAAGGACAGTAGTGTTGTCATCCTTGAATTTATTTTCAAAATGATTCTTCATTTCAGTTGCTTTCGCTTAATTGATTTTTTTCCTGGTTGGCTAAAATACTGGCCATAGGACCATGCCTTATAAACTCAGAATGAAATTCCTAGCACACATGTTTGACAAAACTTGTTCACTGAGCTGTTGCCCATTAATGTCTTTGTGTCTCTTCTTTTGGGGAGGGTACGCACTATGAATTAAATTGTGGTTGTTATTATTATTTTTTTCATATTT
Organism: Tragulus kanchil; assembly: GCA_022376925.1. NCBI lineage: Eukaryota > Metazoa > Chordata > Mammalia > Artiodactyla > Tragulidae > Tragulus > Tragulus kanchil. Next base: position 189,517,345 of record JAIOJX010000030.1, on the reverse strand, counting down.
TACTCTAGAAAAGCAAAATACTATAGCAGAAGGCAACGTTGTGAGGGTTTGGGCCCGTAGAAAATAACTTGTCAGTTTTCACTAGTTTCAAGTTATTAGAAAGATCAGAGGGTGCTGATTTGGAAATTGAAGCCCAGCACCAAAGAATCCATTGCCGCACATTTACTTACTGTTTACAGGGTGTACTGGCCACTGTTCTAAGAGTCTTACTTGCATTAACACATTCAGTTCTCATACTTGGTCTTTGACAAAGGTACTTTTTTCCTACCTCCATTTTGTAGATGACAAAATTAAGGTTTGGGCAGGTGAGAGAGCCTGGCTACGTCATATCACTGGGAAAGGCTAGAGCTGCAATTTCAACAGAGGTATCCTGGGTACGTAGCTTCTGCTTTTCTCTGGGCAATGCTATGGATTTTCATTTCAGATATTGAACAAATTGATGTTTCTCCCTGTGCCTTTTAATTGTGGTTCTCCAATGCTCAGATTTCTGAGTTACTCTAACTATATAGCTCCTTTGTGCTTTCGAGAGTGGCTGTGATTAATTCAGTGCCACAGTATTTATCTATCAAGTGGAGTTCCTTGTATCTAATTTACTGTTGATTATAAGGTGACTGTTTAAAGGGAAATCTGAAAGGTACATTGACTGTTCTGACCTGAGAGACCTTAAAATTAGGAAAGAAGAAGAATGCAGGTTAGGGAGATGATGGCTGGTCTTTGTGGTTCATATCACATGAGAATGTCTTCTATCACTTACTAATTTTTGAAATATTATTTTTAAGCAAATTAATGGATATTATAAATGGATAAAATATGCTATTTAGCTTAAGGACAGTAGTGTTGTCATCCTTGAATTTATTTTCAAAATGATTCTTCATTTCAGTTGCTTTCGCTTAATTGATTTTTTTCCTGGTTGGCTAAAATACTGGCCATAGGACCATGCCTTATAAACTCAGAATGAAATTCCTAGCACACATGTTTGACAAAACTTGTTCACTGAGCTGTTGCCCATTAATGTCTTTGTGTCTCTTCTTTTGGGGAGGGTACGCACTATGAATTAAATTGTGGTTGTTATTATTATTTTTTTCATATTTTACTCTAGAAAAGCAAAATACTATAGCAGAAGGCAACGTTGTGAGGGTTTGGGCCCGTAGAAAATAACTTGTCAGTTTTCACTAGTTTCAAGTTATTAGAAAGATCAGAGGGTGCTGATTTGGAAATTGAAGCCCAGCACCAAAGAATCCATTGCCGCACATTTACTTACTGTTTACAGGGTGTACTGGCCACTGTTCTAAGAGTCTTACTTGCATTAACACATTCAGTTCTCATACTTGGTCTTTGACAAAGGTACTTTTTTCCTACCTCCATTTTGTAGATGACAAAATTAAGGTTTGGGCAGGTGAGAGAGCCTGGCTACGTCATATCACTGGGAAAGGCTAGAGCTGCAATTTCAACAGAGGTATCCTGGAGTCGTAGCTTCTGCTTTTCTCTGGGCAATGCTATGGATTTTCATTTCAGATATTGAACAAATTGATGTTTCTCCCTGTGCCTTTTAATTGTGGTTCTCCAATGCTCAGATTTCTGAGTTACTCTAACTATATAGCTCCTTTGTGCTTTCGAGAGTGGCTGTGATTAATTCAGTGCCACAGTATTTATCTATCAAGTGGAGTTCCTTGTATCTAATTTACTGTTGATTATAAGGTGACTGTTTAGAGGAGAAGAAAGCTCTAGTAAATGTGTACATTGATCTGTTCTGACCTGAGAGACCTTAAAATGTGGAGGGAAAGTTTGTCTTAAAATTGAAGTAATACATTTGGTCTATAGAACATATTTTTTGGAAATAAAAAAAGTGTTCTCAGTCTCTGGATGACTCAAGCAAGGGCTTTACTAAAGGTCTTCCAGCATTAGGGTTTGGGTGTTACCTGATTTTAGGAGGTGGGTTATTTGTTAGGATAGAGGCACCAAGTTGAGTCTTTGAATAGATATTTATTTCATCCCAATATGTGATAACTATATTTAGATGCTGGGAAATTTATATGTGACTAAAACATAGAAATCTCTACCCTCATAGAGCCACCTCTATCTGGTCATGAGGGGTTAGGAGCATTCCAGCTCTTAAGTCTGGGACTCATCTTCATGGTCCAGAGTGGCTGCTAGACCTGCAGCCATTATAGCTAAATTCCAGGAGACATGATGGAAAAAATGGGTATCTCTTTAGGAAGAATGTTTGGATGAGCCACGTGATCTTTCTGCTTAAGTCTCACTGACAAAACTTAGGCGTGAAGCCAGCCTGTCTCCTGAAAAGCTGGCAAGTGTTGTGTGTGGCTGTGTCCTAGACAAAACAAGGGGAAAAGAGAATAGGTAGCTAGGTTGTTTGAGTTGTAGCTCTTAGGCCAAAACATTGATTTTTTTTAAATAACCGTTATTTTCTAAAATGACACAAAAATGTACTGTAACAGAGCACATCCAACTGGCTTAAATAGAAATGGAGATTGAGGGTCCCTTGTGATATATCCAGTGTCCAGGGTTATCCAGGCTTCAGGGATGGTTTGCTCCAGATGCTCTGTTGTCCAAACCCCGACTCTTTCATTCTTCCTTTTTCCCAAGCTTCTGTTCCTTCTTTCTGTTCACATCACTGTTTCTTCTAGGTTGGCTTTCTTTTCACCTAGGTCCAGGAAGTTCCAGATTGATGTCCTACCATCTTTCCTTCCCTAGTCGTTCTAGTCAAAGGCATTGGGCTGCATCTTACTGAACCTTTTTAGAGCACAAGCCCATTCGATGGATATGCTGATTGATCAAACCTACGTTGTGTTTCTACGTATGGAGTCAGTAGCACCACCATAAACTACCTCATGAATGGCAAGTGACGAGACTGGTTTTTCAAGGTAGAATCAGGGTAGTTTGTCAAAGAAGTGAGACAGTATGGTGAGTAGGCATAAATAACGTGTGACTCCCATAAATCATTATCACTATTTTTTTTTTAATTTTGGCCCCTTTTATTTATTTTTATTTTCATCCATCTTTATTCTTTGGCCTGTGTGGGCTTCCCATTACAGTGGCCTCTCTCATTGTAGAGCACCAACTATGGACACATGTGCTCCAGAGTGCTGGCTCATAATTAAACACACCAGTCCAGCCGCTCCGTGGCACATTGGATCTTCCCTGGCCAGGGATTGAACCAGTGCCCTTTGCCCTGCAAGGCAGATTCTCTACCCACTGGACCACCAGGGAAGCCTCATTATCACTGTTTGTAAGGCTAGCTTTTAAACCATGACAAAAGCGTACATCCACTGCTCCTGAGATTGTAGTTGGTACTTTTGTGTTGATTGGCCCATAGTTTTGCAAACTTTGCATATTGGTTGATATGTCCTAGACATGCAGTAGTTGCTAAGTGGTGGGAGTCTCTTAGGCTTTTGAATCTTCTCACCTATTGTGATACTGTCATGACACATGGACAGAGCACACCTGTGACGGGGGCAATTATTTAAGTAGTGATAGAAGGCTTTTCTGTCTTTAAAATCCTTCTCACTTACCTCTGAATTCTCTCACTAGAGTGTTGTAGTTTGGATAAGAGATTTTTCCTTTAAAATTACTCTAAGTGGGATATCTTGTTTTCAAATTTGCCATATCTAATTGATTCCAGCCTTCAGGGATGGTTTGCTCCAGATGCTCTGTTGTCCAAACCCCGACTCTTTCATTCTTCCTTTTTCCCAAGCTTCTGTTCCTTCTTTCTGTTCACATCACTGTTTCTTCTAGGTTGGCTTTCTTTTCACCTAGGTCCAGGAAGTTCCAGATTGATGTCCTACCATCTTTCCTTCCCTAGTCGTTCTAGTCAAAGGCATTGGGCTGCATCTTACTGAACCTTTTTAGAGCACAAGCCCATTCGATGGATATGCTGATTGATCAAACCTACGTTGTGTTTCTACGTATGGAGTCAGTAGCACCACCATAAACTACCTCATGAATGGCAAGTGCGAGACTGGTTTTTCAAGGTAGAATCAGGGTAGTTTGTCAAAGAAGTGAGACAGTATGGTGAGTAGGCATAAATAACGTGTGACTCCCATAAATCATTATCACTATTTTTTTTTTAATTTTGGCCCCTTTTATTTATTTTTATTTTCATCCATCTTTATTCTTTGGCCTGTGTGGGCTTCCCATTACAGTGGCCTCTCTCATTGTAGAGCACCAACTATGGACACATGTGCTCCAGAGTGCTGGCTCATAATTAAACACACCAGTCCAGCCGCTCCGTGGCACATTGGATCTTCCCTGGCCAGGGATTGAACCAGTGCCCTTTGCCCTGCAAGGCAGATTCTCTACCCACTGGACCACCAGGGAAGCCTCATTATCACTGTTTGTAAGGCTAGCTTTTAAACCATGACAAAAGCGTACATCCACTGCTCCTGAGATTGTAGTTGGTACTTTTGTGTTGATTGGCCCATAGTTTTGCAAACTTTGCATATTGGTTGATATGTCCTAGACATGCAGTAGTTGCTAAGTGGTGGGAGTCTCTTAGGCTTTTGAATCTTCTCACCTATTGTGATACTGTCATGACACATGGACAGAGCACACCTGTGACGGGGGCAATTATTTAAGTAGTGATAGAAGGCTTTTCTGTCTTTAAAATCCTTCTCACTTACCTCTGAATTCTCTCACTAGAGTGTTGTAGTTTGGATAAGAGATTTTTCCTTTAAAATTACTCTAAGTGGGATATCTTGTCATGCCATATCAATTACTTTTACCTTAAAGGGGATGGATTTTTCAGAGGCCTTTAAAGCATGGCATCTAGATGTGAATGAGATTCCATAGTTGGACAGTATAAACAGGAATTCTAGAATGTGGTCAAGTAAAATACAGCTCGATAGGAGAGTGTGGAACCCTCAACTTTATCTGCCGTATGACCTTTTGATAGTAGACTGTCAGAAATAGTTTCTTTGAAGGAAACTGAGAGTGAAAATTCTGGAAGCCATGGTGGCCTCTGTGGGAAAGGGAGGACAATCATGGCCCTGAAAGAAGGAAGTGGCACCTCACATCCTTGCTGGAAAATCCTTGCTGGAAAATCCTTGCTGGAAAATACCCGCTAGTGACGGATTCTCCTTGGTTGGAGTGTATAAAAGTGAGAAATTCTCTTTCAGAGTGGGGCATATAATCAACTTTTTAAAAATCTGATGATGAATATTGCCTGGAAGAACATTGGTCTAATATTACAGAGGTCTCAAACATTTTTGCTTATCTCTCCTGTAGTAAGGTTTCCCAACAGACTTTCTCAGCACATTTTATTTTACTTATAAATTTTATGCATGTGCCACTATATTAATGGACTTCCCTGGTGGCTTAGATGGTAAAGAATCTGTCTGCAGTGCAAGAGACCTGGGTTCGATCCCTGGGTCAGAGAGATACTATGTTATATAATATACAACATGGACAAAAATAGGAATGACGGGTAAATTTCATATAAACTTTAGTTTTTTCTTCCTGTACTCCGAAATCACATTTTATACCCTCTTTTGAAGAATATTGATACATTGGGAGTCTTATTATATTTCAGTTAGATTTTGATCTCATCAGTTATTGAAGTTAGTCTTACTGGTGCCTGTGGAAGGTCTGGCTTAAACAGTATTAATCCTGAGCAGATACAGAGAGACTACAATTTTCGCAGAATCATAGCTTTTGGTTTTTTAGATACTGTCATGACTTGTGACGGGCAATTATTTAAGTAGTGATAGAAGGCTTTTCTGTCTTTAAAATCCTTCTCACTTACCTCTGAATTCTCTCACTAGAGTGTTGTAGTTTGGATAAGAGATTTTTCCTTTAAAATTACTCTAAGTGGGATATCTTGTCATGCCATATCAATTACTTTTACCTTAAAGGGGATGGATTTTTCAGAGGCCTTTAAAGCATGGCATCTAGATGTGAATGAGATTCCATAGTTGGACAGTATAAACAGGAATTCTAGAATGTGGTCAAGTAAAATACAGCTCGATAGGAGAGTGTGGAACCCTCAACTTTATCTGCCGTATGACCTTTTGATAGTAGACTGTCAGAAATAGTTTCTTTGAAGGAAACTGAGAGTGAAAATTCTGGAAGCCATGGTGGCCTCTGTGGGAAAGGGAGGACAATCATGGCCCTGAAAGAAGGAAGTGGCACCTCACATCCTTGCTGGAAAATCCTTGCTGGAAAATCCTTGCTGGAAAATACCCGCTAGTGACGGATTCTCCTTGGTTGGAGTGTATAAAAGTGAGAAATTCTCTTTCAGAGTGGGGCATATAATCAACTTTTTAAAAATCTGATGATGAATATTGCCTGGAAGAACATTGGTCTAATATTACAGAGGTCTCAAACATTTTTGCTTATCTCTCCTGTAGTAAGGTTTCCCAACAGACTTTCTCAGCACATTTTATTTTACTTATAAATTTTATGCATGTGCCACTATATTAATGGACTTCCCTGGTGGCTTAGATGGTAAAGAATCTGTCTGCAGTGCAAGAGACCTGGGTTCGATCCCTGGGTCAGAGAGATACTATGTTATATAATATACAACATGGACAAAAATAGGAATGACGGGTAAATTTCATATAAACTTTAGTTTTTTCTTCCTGTACTCCGGGAAATCACATTTTATACCCTCTTTTGAAGAATATTGATACATTGGGAGTCTTATTATATTTCAGTTAGATTTTGATCTCATCAGTTATTGAAGTTAGTCTTACTGGTGCCTGTGGAAGGTCTGGCTTAAACAGTATTAATCCTGAGCAGATACAGAGAGACTACAATTTTTTCAATGTAATTGGGCTCCAAGTGTTGAAAAGTAACAATTGCAGATTTTTAATTTGCATTTGATTAGTGGTTCTTGCTTTTTAGAATGCTTTCCTTCTTGTGTTACAACACAGAGTAAAGAACTCCAGAAGACAGGTGTGTAGTTCATTCCGGACACCACTCCACCCTCATGTCTAGCAGAACAGGGCCCTTGGAAGACGTTCAGATATTTGTTGAAGACAAGAAGAGGAGAAAGACAAGCTGCACTTTGCAACCCTTTTTATTTCCTCTGTGCCAGAACCTGTAGTATTTATTGTCTGAGCTGGTAGTGTTACCAGGAAAACCAAGACATTTGGCATGTTTTCATTTTATTTTTTCTTGACCACTAAAACCACAAAATCTCCATTTTTGAAGCCAAACTGTGAAATCTGGTATTTACATGAGTTGTACTCTCAGTTATTTTAAGTGATGTATGTGTTTATCACATATATCATATATACCATGTATCAGATGTTATCATATATTTCATGTATATATCATATAGGCAAATAACTGTATTTTCTTATTGATATTTGTTTCTACCATACATATTAAAAAGTCATCTTTCCACTTAACAGAGCAATGACTTTGAAAGGAATGGAAAGGTTAAGATAATGGAAATAACTGATCATTTTAAAATGTTAAGTACCAGGACATCCATGGTTGGTCCAGGGGCTAAGACTCTGCTCCTAATGCAGGGGCCCAGATTTGATCCCCAGTGAGGGAACTAGATTCCACATGCCACATAACCAACACCCAGTGCAGCCAAATAAATAAAATAAAATGTTAGATACCCAGACTGCCATTTAAAGTCTAGATCCATTTACTTACTCTTACTTTGGTGATTTTTGCACTTGGACTTAGTTTCTAAAGACTCTTGAGAATTTCTTTTTGCTGACAGAACAGGATTTTTGTAGAGGACAAAATCGTCTTTTTTGTAGGTTCCTTTTCTTTATGATGGAGTACTCCGAAATCACATTTTATACCCTCTTTTGAAGAATATTGATACATTGGGAGTCTTATTATATTTCAGTTAGATTTTGATCTCATCAGTTATTGAAGTTAGTCTTACTGGTGCCTGTGGAAGGTCTGGCTTAAACAGTATTAATCCTGAGCAGATACAGAGAGACTACAATTTTTTCAATGTAATTGGGCTCCAAGTGTTGAAAAGTAACAATTGCAGATTTTTAATTTGCATTTGATTAGTGGTTCTTGCTTTTTAGAATGCTTTCCTTCTTGTGTTACAACACAGAGTAAAGAACTCCAGAAGACAGGTGTGTAGTTCATTCCGGACACCACTCCACCCTCATGTCTAGCAGAACAGGGCCCTTGGAAGACGTTCAGATATTTGTTGAAGACAAGAAGAGGAGAAAGACAAGCTGCACTTTGCAACCCTTTTTATTTCCTCTGTGCCAGAACCTGTAGTATTTATTGTCTGAGCTGGTAGTGTTACCAGGAAAACCAAGACATTTGGCATGTTTTCATTTTATTTTTTCTTGACCACTAAAACCACAAAATCTCCATTTTTGAAGCCAAACTGTGAAATCTGGTATTTACATGAGTTGTACTCTCAGTTATTTTAAGTGATGTATGTGTTTATCACATATATCATATATACCATGTATCAGATGTTATCATATATTTCATGTATATATCATATAGGCAAATAACTGTATTTTCTTATTGATATTTGTTTCTACCATACATATTAAAAAGTCATCTTTCCACTTAACAGAGCAATGACTTTGAAAGGAATGGAAAGGTTAAGATAATGGAAATAACTGATCATTTTAAAATGTTAAGTACCAGGACATCCATGGTTGGTCCAGGGGCTAAGACTCTGCTCCTAATGCAGGGGCCCAGATTTGATCCCCAGTGAGGGAACTAGATTCCACATGCCACATAACCAACACCCAGTGCAGCCAAATAAATAAAATAAAATGTTAGATACCCAGACTGCCATTTAAAGTCTAGATCCATTTACTTACTCTTACTTTGGTGATTTTTGCACTTGGACTTAGTTTCTAAAGACTCTTGAGAATTTCTTTTTGCTGACAGAACAGGATTTTTGTAGAGGACAAAATCGTCTTTTTTGTAGGTTCCTTTTCTTTATGATGGAGTAGTTTGTGTGCAACCGTAATGATCCATTGGCAGTATCTGGACAGATGTTTTTGTCTGTTTGGTTTTATAGCCCATTTGGCAGGAGTAGGTAGTCCTTCCAATTGCTTTCCATTCAACATGTTGGGTTCAGAATCAAAAGGACTCTTGAGAGCTCTTACCAGAGTTATTAGAAGTGGGAAAGGGAATGTGCATTTCCTCAGACGTGGAAGAAGGTGTTATGATCTAAGAATCAAAGATGTGGGTTCATGTACCAGCATTCCTACCAAATGGAGAAGTGATCTTGGGTGTCCTAGTTTCCAAACCTGACTTAAGAGTGAACTGCAGAGTTTTGTAGACATACTGATTTCTGGACTGTACCTAATGAAGTCAGAATTTTTTGGCATGGAGCTTGGGCATTTTGACTTTAGGCAGGATCCTCAGCTGATCTTTTGGCAGATGCCTTTTTGAATTTGGAAGCCCTAGTAGCTTACCCTGTCCCTGACATGGCTTTCTTACCTGTGCATGAGGCTAATTATCAAGGCTTCCCATGTCTCCACTGTGTATGTGAACATCAGCCATTGTGCTTTCTTGGACCTAATTACAGTGTATCTGGGCTTCCCTGGTGGCTAAGATGGTGATGCAGGAGACCCAGGTTCGATCCCTGAGTCAGGAAGATCCCCTGGAGAAGGGAATGGCAGCCCACTCCAATATTCTTACTTGGAGAATTCCATGGACAGAGGAGCCTGGTGGGCTACAGTCCATGGGGTCACAAAGAGTATCCAGTCCAGGCAGACGATACACTTTGAGCTCTGTCAACTGAATGATTATAATGAAGATTCATTTTTCCTGGAGAAAAACACTAGGATTTTTACTTTATGTATTATTTTATACTCCCTTTGTATCTTTTGAGAGAACTGCAGGTTAGATCCCCAGACTGCCATTTAAAGTCTAGATCCATTTACTTACTCTTACTTTGGTGATTTTTGCACTTGGACTTAGTTTCTAAAGACTCTTGAGAATTTCTTTTTGCTGACAGAACAGGATTTTTGTAGAGGACAAAATCGTCTTTTTTGTAGGTTCCTTTTCTTTATGATGGAGTAGTTTGTGTGCAACCGTAATGATCCATTGGCAGTATCTGGACAGATGTTTTTGTCTGTTTGGTTTTATAGCCCATTTGGCAGGAGTAGGTAGTCCTTCCAATTGCTTTCCATTCAACATGTTGGGTTCAGAATCAAAAGGACTCTTGAGAGCTCTTACCAGAGTTATTAGAAGTGGGAAAGGGAATGTGCATTTCCTCAGACGTGGAAGAAGGTGTTATGATCTAAGAATCAAAGATGTGGGTTCATGTACCAGCATTCCTACCAAATGGAGAAGTGATCTTGGGTGTCCTAGTTTCCAAACCTGACTTAAGAGTGAACTGCAGAGTTTTTGTAGACATACTGATTTCTGGACTGTACCTAATGAAGTCAGAATTTTTTGGCATGGAGCTTGGGCATTTTGACTTTAGGCAGGATCCTCAGCTGATCTTTTGGCAGATGCCTTTTTGAATTTGGAAGCCCTAGTAGCTTACCCTGTCCCTGACATGGCTTTCTTACCTGTGCATGAGGCTAATTATCAAGGCTTCCCATGTCTCCACTGTGTATGTGAACATCAGCCATTGTGCTTTCTTGGACCTAATTACAGTGTATCTGGGCTTCCCTGGTGGCTAAGATGGTGATGCAGGAGACCCAGGTTCGATCCCTGAGTCAGGAAGATCCCCTGGAGAAGGGAATGGCAGCCCACTCCAATATTCTTACTTGGAGAATTCCATGGACAGAGGAGCCTGGTGGGCTACAGTCCATGGGGTCACAAAGAGTATCCAGTCCAGGCAGACGATACACTTTGAGCTCTGTCAACTGAATGATTATAATGAAGATTCATTTTTCCTGGAGAAAAACACTAGGATTTTTACTTTATGTATTATTTTATACTCCCTTTGTATCTTTTGAGAGAACTGCAGGATAGATTATACTCTCTCTGCCACTGCAAACTTTATCAGATTCTATGAATCAAGTAGGGATTGCTGAAATCTTAAAAAGCAGATCTGCTATGGTCCAAGTTTGTATATAGGCCTATAAAAATTCACCTTCTTGGCATGAAAAACAGTAACTTGTTCATGGTTTCGTATTTTCTTACTTCCAATTTTTGCACTCTATTCCAATTTATCCAACCTGTGTTCAGGTTATTGTGCTCAGTTTTTCATATGTCCTACAGATTTTAATCCTCTTCATGAAGCTGAGGGGAAAATGTATTAAATAACCTATAAATAAGGAAAACCGAAGTTCAAAGAGACTGACTAACTTGGCCACAGTCCCAATTAGTATCGGGGCCGTACTCTGCCCAAAGAATTGAAGAGAGGAAAGCCAGGGGAAAGCGCATCGGCTCCTTGAGCCTAGAAGCTAAGTTTATACAGACAACAGACTCACATCTTGGATGACTCAAATAGAGACCAAAGACTGATCCCTAAGTTCTGGTGAAGGGACATTAGCATCACTGTTAAAGTCGAGCCATGGGGCTTCCCTGGTGGTCCAGTGGGTAGGGACACCGCCTTGCAGTGCAAGGGGCGCCGGTTCGATCCCTGGCCTGGGAAGATCCCATGTGCTGCGCAGCGGCTGCACCGATGTGTCCAATTGCCAAGCCGGAGCTCTGGAGCACATGCGCCCAGAGCCGGTGCTCTGCAACAACAGAGGCCACTGTGATGGGAGGCCCACATGGGCCGAAGAGCAAAGATGGATGAAAAATAAATAAATGAAAGACCAATAGAAGTGGCCCGCCCACCCCCCCCTCTCCAACCCGCCCGCTCCAAAAAGAAACCATTAAAAATAAAAAAAAAAAAAAAAAAGATGAGCCATGGTCAGGCAGGTGTTTGGCTGGCGAGGTACTGGATTTCATGGAATTTCTGATATATTTAAGTGGCTCATGAAGGCAAAGGAATTAACTCTTTGAACTTAGGAATATACTGGTGACTCAGAGATAGGTCCACATACCTCTGCCATCACAGAGAAGAGCCAGGGGTTGAAGGCTAAAAATGTAAATCCAGCCATCGAGGTAGGCGCTCAGGTCACATTTATGTCTGCTTACCTAAGTGTTCATATTTTAGCTGCTGTGAATCAAGTAGGGATTGCTGAAATCTTAAAAAGCAGATCTGCTATGGTCCAAGTTTGTATATAGGCCTATAAAAATTCACCTTCTTGGCATGAAAAACAGTAACTTGTTCATGGTTTCGTATTTTCTTACTTCCAATTTTTGCACTCTATTCCAATTTATCCAACCTGTGTTCAGGTTATTGTGCTCAGTTTTTCATATGTCCTACAGATTTTAATCCTCTTCATGAAGCTGAGGGGAAAATGTATTAAATAACCTATAAATAAGGAAAACCGAAGTTCAAAGAGACTGACTAACTTGGCCACAGTCCCAATTAGTATCGGGGCCGTACTCTGCCCAAAGAATTGAAGAGAGGAAAGCCAGGGGAAAGCGCATCGGCTCCTTGAGCCTAGAAGCTAAGTTTATACAGACAACAGACTCACATCTTGGATGACTCAAATAGAGACCAAAGACTGATCCCTAAGTTCTGGTGAAGGGACATTAGCATCACTGTTAAAGTCGAGCCATGGGGCTTCCCTGGTGGTCCAGTGGGTAGGGACACCGCCTTGCAGTGCAAGGGGCGCCGGTTCGATCCCTGGCCTGGGAAGATCCCATGTGCTGCGCAGCGGCTGCACCGATGTGTCCAATTGCCAAGCCGGAGCTCTGGAGCACATGCGCCCAGAGCCGGTGCTCTGCAACAACAGAGGCCACTGTGATGGGAGGCCCACATGGGCCGAAGAGCAAAGATGGATGAAAAATAAATAAATGAAAGACCAATAGAAGTGGCCACCCGCCCGCTCCAAAAAAGAAACCATTAAAAAAAATAAATAAAAAAAAAAAAAAAAAGATGAGCCATGGTCAGGCAGGTGTTTGGCTGGCGAGGTACTGGATTTCATGGAATTTCTGATATATTTAAGTGGCTCATGAAGGCAAAGGAATTAACTCTTTGAACTTAGGAATATACTGGTGACTCAGAGATAGGTCCACATACCTCTGCCATCACAGAGAAGAGCCAGGGGTTGAAGGCTAAAAATGTAAATCCAGCCATCGAGGTAGGCGCTCAGGTCACATTTATGTCTGCTTACCTAAGTGTTCATATTTTAGCTGCTGTGTTACCACTTTAGCTTATCTAGTATCAGCTCACTCAGTCACTGCTGCACCTTTAGGAGGTGGGTTTTGGAGAGGCTTGGAGAGATTGAGTGGCTTGTTAAAGATCAGACTGCTCAACAGTGACTGAGCTAGGACTTATGTCCTGCTGATGGCCTTACTCCTTGAGTCACCACTGAGCAATTCCCAGTTTTCAGGGAAGTTGCCTGGCCTTAGTGATACGGGTAAATGCCAGTTAAGGCATTTGCCTCACTTTCATTTGATTTTCCAAGGTTGATTTCTTGCAGTGAGCTGTGTATCTTCCCACGTGGAACTAGAATAAGAGTCAGATAATCTAATTAATTGCCTTGATTTTAATGCATCGTAAAAAAAAATTACATGACCCTGGCTTTACACTCTCTGAGATTAGAAACCAGGTATTCAGAGCACCTGGCACAAGGGAAATCCTCAATAACTATTTGTTGAATAAATGACCTTTACATAATCTGATTAAAAGGAATCAGACTGATGAAATTAGGATTACCTCATGCAGATTGAGGTCCATGGGCCCTGGATGAGTTCAGTTAACTTTGAGACAACTCTTCTTGCTTGTTATCAGCAGCTGAAGCCTCGGGTCCTCATTTTAAAAATAAGCTTTTGGCCTCCTGTAATGTTCTCACATAAAACTTCACTTTGAGTTTGAAACAATATATTTGTGTGACCTGCTATCATGTTGAGGTGTAGATCTCTTCATTTTTGTCGGTAAGGTGATAATTGCAGATTCAATTATTTGTAAGAGGAAGTGATGTTCAAAAATTTAAAAGTTCGAGGAAAGCTGAGAATCTGAGAGTTGTCTTTAACATGGAAATATCCCGTACGGTGCATGTGCAGTCAAGTGATTACTTTTTCCTTTTTTCTTTTTTCTGAGAAGATTTATTAAAATGTCAATTAGCTGAGCCTTGCTAGATTTTCTTGTGTGGGGTTTTATTTATATGGGTCTACCATGTGTGTGTGTGTGTGTATAATTTTTCTCCTGATAGGATGTTTCAGTAAATGCTGTAAATGATACTGTTGTTGACTTTAAAGTCTGAAGCCTTAGAGGTTGATAACTAGTAATTTTTCTTTTTAGCATTTCTTTTTTTTGCTTTTTTGATAACTAGTAATTTTTACTTAAGATGTCTCAAGAATGCTTTACTGTTAATTGAAAGGATTTTTTTCCCCACTATCACAGCCATTGGCTTGTCTTGAGCAGCTAATTAGTGCGATTTTTCCACAGCTGCATTTGCCAAGGCACAAAGGTTTGCTCCTGTTTTTATCAAAAGGATCAGTCTCTCTGGGAATGTTCTAACCTGACAGGCTTTGAATAGCAAGACCATCTCTTTATTTATTTATTTTAAATAGCCTTCTTCTTTTCTGGGTTTAGGAAAGTACCTTTGAGCTCTGAACACATACTCAAAAGTGGGGAAAAGGCATTTCTTTTTGATGCTCTTTTAGCAGAACCTTAGCAGGTGAATGGATTATTTCTGAGGAATGACTGTATTTTTATGTATTTTTGCGGCATGGTTGTATTCTTATGGCACCAGGTATTCAGAGCACCTGGCACAAGGGAAATCCTCAATAACTATTTGTTGAATAAATGACCTTTACATAATCTGATTAAAAGGAATCAGACTGATGAAATTAGGATTACCTCATGCAGATTGAGGTCCATGGGCCCTGGATGAGTTCAGTTAACTTTGAGACAACTCTTCTTGCTTGTTATCAGCAGCTGAAGCCTCGGGTCCTCATTTTAAAAATAAGCTTTTGGCCTCCTGTAATGTTCTCACATAAAACTTCACTTTGAGTTTGAAACAATATATTTGTGTGACCTGCTATCATGTTGAGGTGTAGATCTCTTCATTTTTGTCGGTAAGGTGATAATTGCAGATTCAATTATTTGTAAGAGGAAGTGATGTTCAAAAATTTAAAAGTTCGAGGAAAGCTGAGAATCTGAGAGTTGTCTTTAACATGGAAATATCCCGTACGGTGCATGTGCAGTCAAGTGATTACTTTTTCCTTTTTTCTTTTTTCTGAGAAGATTTATTAAAATGTCAATTAGCTGAGCCTTGCTAGATTTTCTTGTGTGGGGTTTTATTTATATGGGTCTACCATGTGTGTGTGTGTGTGTATAATTTTTCTCCTGATAGGATGTTTCAGTAAATGCTGTAAATGATACTGTTGTTGACTTTAAAGTCTGAAGCCTTAGAGGTTGATAACTAGTAATTTTTCTTTTTAGCATTTCTTTTTTTTGCTTTTTTGATAACTAGTAATTTTTACTTAAGATGTCTCAAGAATGCTTTACTGTTAATTGAAAGGATTTTTTTCCCCACTATCACAGCCATTGGCTTGTCTTGAGCAGCTAATTAGTGCGATTTTTCCACAGCTGCATTTGCCAAGGCACAAAGGTTTGCTCCTGTTTTTATCAAAAGGATCAGTCTCTCTGGGAATGTTCTAACCTGACAGGCTTTGAATAGCAAGACCATCTCTTTATTTATTTATTTTAAATAGCCTTCTTCTTTTCTGGGTTTAGGAAAGTACCTTTGAGCTCTGAACACATACTCAAAAGTGGGGAAAAGGCATTTCTTTTTGATGCTCTTTTAGCAGAACCTTAGCAGGTGAATGGATTATTTCTGAGGAATGACTGTATTTTTATGTATTTTTGCGGCATGGTTGTATTCTTATGGCATAGATAAGTGTGTGATATGAAAATAATAAGCAGGATATTAGCACTGTTCAATCTTTGTACTTCTGTAGAAAACTATAAAGGAAAGAGGGTTTAAGTCTGGGAGGCTGAAGACTTCCATGAGAACCATGTGCTGGATACAGGTCAGCACTTTCCTATCCTACTGTCAAAATGCTGTCCATGATGGATCTACTCTTTTCCAGCCAAATGGTGACTTTGATCACTCCAGTCACTTCTTCATACTCGTATATTACTTAATGTGCCTCAAAGTAATGGCATATATTGTGCCACTGGAAAAATATGGTGGCTTTATTAAGGTTTAGAGGGGGGAAGGTAAAGAGAAAGAACTGTACCCATAATTCTACTCCTACTCTGGCAATTCTTTTCATCTTGCTAGTCATGTGTGTATTTGTGTCCATACAAACACTACATATTCTAAACTGGGCTGGAAATCCACTTTGATTCTACTTTTTAATTTATCTTAGGACATGCATTTTTCACTTTGCTCTGTAGTTGTGCAATATTTTTTAATAAAGGTATATTATCAAATCCCTGTATCATAATTTACTTTTTCTTGGCCACACTATGTGGCATGTGGGACCTTAGCTGCCCAGCCAAGGATCACACTCGTGCACTCTGCATTAAGAATGCAGAATCTTAACCCCTGGACCACCATAACTTACTTTTTAAAAACATGTTTTGTGCTTAAATCTTTTGAATGGTTTTATTTATTTCCTCAACTTGATTGAGGTATAATTAAGAAAATTATTTAAGTTTTAAAATGTAATGATTTTTTACATTGTGAAACACATTCATCACTCTACATGGTTATTTATATCTTCTTTTTTCGTGATGAGAACTCTTAAAGTCTCTCTTAACAAATTTCATGTGTACAATGCAGTAGTATTAATTATAGTTAGCATGCTTGTGTTGTAGATCCGCAGAACTTACTCATCTTGTAACTAAAGGTTTGTATCCTTTAGCCTGCATTTCCCCTCATAATTGACAAAAACATGCTCATATTAAGGGGCAAATGTGGTTCAGGATATTGTGCAGTTTGTCAACTGTTTTTGTAATGTCAGTTTTTCCACATTTTGAATTACTATCTTAAGAAAATTATCCATCAATGAAATTTCTGAATCTATTGATAATATTCTTTTTTTTAGAGAATTGTGATACTCTATTCTAGCAGTGGCTCAGGGTGGCATTATCTTTGCACTTTTTCTCATAGTGAAACATTTTTTTCTTAAGTTGAACCATACCTTTCTAAACAGCTGGCACTTCTGAGTTTATTATATTGTGTAGTGTTTTTTTCACAATCACAAGTTTTTCTATTTTCCTTTTTTTGATTTTACAGAGTTTTGTTGTTTATAGATATATACAGCTTAGTCATAAGTCATCCCACCGTTCTAGGCCGTCACATTATTGTGTAGTTTTTATTCACAACCATAATATCTACACCGTTTTTAATGGCTATACAGTGTTATTTTATGTGAACTCCTCACAGTTAGTCAGTTTTTCCAAACGTGTGTATTTGTGTCCATACAAACACTACATATTCTAAACTGGGCTGGAAATCCACTTTGATTCTACTTTTTAATTTATCTTAGGACATGCATTTTTCACTTTGCTCTGTAGTTGTGCAATATTTTTTAATAAAGGTATATTATCAAATCCCTGTATCATAATTTACTTTTTCTTGGCCACACTATGTGGCATGTGGGACCTTAGCTGCCCAGCCAAGGATCACACTCGTGCACTCTGCATTAAGAATGCAGAATCTTAACCCCTGGACCACCATAACTTACTTTTTAAAAACATGTTTTGTGCTTAAATCTTTTGAATGGTTTTATTTATTTCCTCAACTTGATTGAGGTATAATTAAGAAAATTATTTAAGTTTTAAAATGTAATGATTTTTTACATTGTGAAACACATTCATCACTCTACATGGTTATTTATATCTTCTTTTTTCGTGATGAGAACTCTTAAAGTCTCTCTTAACAAATTTCATGTGTACAATGCAGTAGTATTAATTATAGTTAGCATGCTTGTGTTGTAGATCCGCAGAACTTACTCATCTTGTAACTAAAGGTTTGTATCCTTTAGCCTGCATTTCCCCTCATAATTGACAAAAACATGCTCATATTAAGGGGCAAATGTGGTTCAGGATATTGTGCAGTTTGTCAACTGTTTTTGTAATGTCAGTTTTTCCACATTTTGAATTACTATCTTAAGAAAATTATCCATCAATGAAATTTCTGAATCTATTGATAATATTCTTTTTTTTAGAGAATTGTGATACTCTATTCTAGCAGTGGCTCAGGGTGGCATTATCTTTGCACTTTTTCTCATAGTGAAACATTTTTTTCTTAAGTTGAACCATACCTTTCTAAACAGCTGGCACTTCTGAGTTTATTATATTGTGTAGTGTTTTTTTCACAATCACAAGTTTTTCTATTTTCCTTTTTTTGATTTTACAGAGTTTTGTTGTTTATAGATATATACAGCTTAGTCATAAGTCATCCCACCGTTCTAGGCCGTCACATTATTGTGTAGTTTTTATTCACAACCATAATATCTACACCGTTTTTAATGGCTATACAGTGTTATTTTATGTGAACTCCTCACAGTTTATTGAATCAGGTTTCTGTACTGAGTAATGAACTAACTGCTAGTATAATTTTTATCATGTAGTTTTCTGAAACTCTGTGAAGGTGAAATGCAAACATTTCTTCATCTTTTAGTATCTGTATATTTTTTAACCTGAAGATTTGAAGGTTTCTATCTGTAAGGAGTTTATAAGGTTGGTCAGTAATTTAAAGACTTTATTTTGCCTTTGTTAGAAGATAAGGATGACTTTGGGATTTACATTCAAGGAAAGAAACTTAAAGGTGCAAATGCTTCTCTAGAAGAATAACTCTGAAGTGAACACTTCCTCAAATATTACTTCTTTTCAGTTTCCAGGTGTAGTTAAAGCTTTATATTCTTTGCCCTAAAGAGGTTTTTTTTTTTTTAAGAAAATGATATTACTGGAAACAATGAAAATTTCCAGATAGTAGTCATTGCAACAGCTAACATTTTTTGAGGCAGTGCTACATAGCCTTGTATTGAGGGATTTATGGGCATTATTTCATTCATTATTTAATACTTACAAAATTCCTAAGAGGTAGGACTTTAGAGTATGAATGATGCAAAAGACATTTTCAAAACATCTCCCAGTTTGATAAATGAGTAAGTAAAAAAATATTATTGTTCTTCCTCTTTTTCTGATATGGTACCTAAGGTAGAGAGAGCTTTATTTCCTTGTTGATGCTGTAAAACTGGCAAGATAAGCAATAGAAAACCACATTTAGGAAAACTGGAAAGTCCTTTCTTCTCGACAGGTGTTTAAACTTCTTAAATCATTTTGGATAGAGTATGTACTAACACCATTAGATTTAGGCCTCATGCGGAACTCACAGAACGCATTAGGATAGGGCTTGCCAAGAAGAATCAGAAGAAAAGACTATACACAGAAAACTAGGCAATGAAGAAGTGGGTTGTCAAACTCACTTGTCTTCTGTGCCCTCTTTCCCCAAAACTGCAGTTGAGTTCAGTGTTAAGATTCTGGTCCAAAGGCTTCATTCTTTCATTAATGCTTTTTACATCTTGTCTCATAGAAACGCTTCCGCATGAAAGAATTCACCTTTTCTTTGAACTATTGTGTGTTTGTAACCATTTTAGATATCTTCAGGGAATTGAGATAGCATGCAGGAGTAGTTATTTGGTTAGACTCAACTATAAAAAGGGAAATCAAGCAATTTATTTTTAAATGTGGAACTCTGGGTGCCATTAAGATGCTTTGCTTCTTGGCACTTCATATGGTGGCACTATATTTGGTGGTGATGAGTAGTATGTGATATAAAATGTCAAAAAAAAATAAGCTGTATGATAAAAATGCTAGATGCAATCAAGCCAACTTATTTTAACTCAACGACTAATGACTTAAATTCTGTCAGCTCTTGATTTTCAATTAAGTGGAATACAACTCTGCGGCCTGATTATATTTTGCAAAGACTCATTTCGTAGTTTGACGCAATTTAGGATACCCCGAAATGCAAATGAAGAGTCTCATTAGGAACTAAACATGTGTTTTTTCTGGTTTCCCCACAGCAGTTCCGAGGAGCATCCTGGGGCCTCCAAGCCTCCAATAAGCTCCTCCAGTATGACATCACGCATCTTGCTACGCCAGCAACTCATGCGTGAGCAGATGCAGGAGCAGGAACGCAGGGAGCAGCAGCAGAAGCTGCAGGCGGCCCAGTTCATGCAACAGAGAGTGCCTGTGAGTCAGACACCAGCCATAAACGTCAGTGTGCCCACCACCCTCCCCTCTGCCACCCAGGTGCCGATGGAAGTCCTTAAGGTACGTGAGTGTCACTCTTGTTGGTTGGGCGAAGCCTGCTCCTTCTTCTTCCACATTTTCTATTTTGTAGTTGTTTTATTTATCTCATCATGTATTTGGTTATATGGACCCATCTGAATCATATTCAGAAATGTCAACTCCATTTATTTTGCCATGGCTTTGTATTTCAAAAGAAGGATGCCAACTAACTGTAAATGTAATAGGAACTCTCACTAAATGGGGGAAGAGTGTTGATGTTCCATGAGAAATTACAAGGAGAATATAGATGGTTGTTACAATGATATCTTTCCATCTTTCTTTGGGAAAGTTTCAGAATGTACAAGTTACCTGAAATGAGCCTTTTCTGTTAACTTGTGTCCGTCTTTCCCCTAAATCTATTCCATGGCCATTCTTTAGTTTTCTTTTTTTCTTGAGTAAATAATCTTGGCTCTAGAATCTGACTCTTTTTAGAAAGCCTCTTCAGGTAGCAAACGGGAGAAGAGCTTTCTCCGCTTTAATAACCAAATTGCATAATCCTTTAACTGAAGTGAGTTGTCTGTTTTGGGTCCCTTTGATTTCTTGCTAGAGTAGAGACTGCAGGAGCTTGTTAGCATCATTCTGTAGAGGACATATAGCTTCCTAATTACCAGGGAGAATTGTAACAAGTCTAAGAATAGAATTCCATCTCACACATGTGTCCTTTACATCACATTGGGAGGTACTCCTTCTTTAAAGATAAACATTCCAACTCTTAAATGTGACTGATGCAAGTAAAGTTGAAAGTCAAAGGACTTCCTTACTTCTTAATTTTTTTTTTAAAATCCTTCACCTAATTGATCCATTCTGAAGAGTCCCAAGTGTTACTGTTCATTAAACACTGTGAACCTTACCCGCCAGTGATTCTTTGTGGTCTTTGCATTCATTCCTGTGCTCAGAAAGGACATCTTCCACTATTGAAACTTTGCTGGGAACGCAAATAGGGTGCTGTGTTATAACTGGGAAGCAGTCTATGATCTTCATCAGGAAGAAGGAAAAACAAACTTTAAGCCAGTTGTTTACTTATTTGCAAAGGCTCTTAAAATGTAGAGATGGAGTGCTGAAACTCTGTCATAGAAAAACTAAATAAAATTCTGTTGGGGGTAAAAGATCCAAATGGCTTAGCAGACCATTTTACTCTAATATGATCGAAATTATGGATATTGCCACAACTAATGTGCAGTTTATGTCCCCCTGTCCCCAAGTAAAAGCAAGGGCTTCTCTTGGAAATAGATTATGCTTTACATCTTTCTGTACTGCTTGGGTGAAAATTGACAACCAATGGGTTTTTACTGAACTAAGATTTATTTAAGATTTAAGTTGTCTACTGTTCACAAGAATCATAGTTTTTTTTAGCTATACCTTACATTATTTAAAGTTGTATGAATTAAGTAGTAATAAAATATAAAGAAATAGTCTGTTTTATTTACTGTAATAGTCCTTTTTTTAACTTGAAGGACACATTTTAAAAGAATGTACAAGTTACCTGAAATGAGCCTTTTCTGTTAACTTGTGTCCGTCTTTCCCCTAAATCTATTCCATGGCCATTCTTTAGTTTTCTTTTTTTCTTGAGTAAATAATCTTGGCTCTAGAATCTGACTCTTTTTAGAAAGCCTCTTCAGGTAGCAAACGGGAGAAGAGCTTTCTCCGCTTTAATAACCAAATTGCATAATCCTTTAACTGAAGTGAGTTGTCTGTTTTGGGTCCCTTTGATTTCTTGCTAGAGTAGAGACTGCAGGAGCTTGTTAGCATCATTCTGTAGAGGACATATAGCTTCCTAATTACCAGGGAGAATTGTAACAAGTCTAAGAATAGAATTCCATCTCACACATGTGTCCTTTACATCACATTGGGAGGTACTCCTTCTTTAAAGATAAACATTCCAACTCTTAAATGTGACTGATGCAAGTAAAGTTGAAAGTCAAAGGACTTCCTTACTTCTTAATTTTTTTTTTAAAATCCTTCACCTAATTGATCCA
Source organism: Tragulus kanchil (assembly GCA_022376925.1). NCBI lineage: Eukaryota > Metazoa > Chordata > Mammalia > Artiodactyla > Tragulidae > Tragulus > Tragulus kanchil. The sequence goes on along the minus strand of JAIOJX010000030.1, from coordinate 189,495,124 downwards.
TTCTGAAGAGTCCCAAGTGTTACTGTTCATTAAACACTGTGAACCTTACCCGCCAGTGATTCTTTGTGGTCTTTGCATTCATTCCTGTGCTCAGAAAGGACATCTTCCACTATTGAAACTTTGCTGGGACGCAAATAGGGTGCTGTGTTATAACTGGGAAGCAGTCTATGATCTTCATCAGGAAGAAGGAAAAACAAACTTTAAGCCAGTTGTTTACTTATTTGCAAAGGCTCTTAAAATGTAGAGATGGAGTGCTGAAACTCTGTCATAGAAAAACTAAATAAAATTCTGTTGGGGGTAAAAGATCCAAATGGCTTAGCAGACCATTTTACTCTAATATGATCGAAATTATGGATATTGCCACAACTAATGTGCAGTTTATGTCCCCCTGTCCCCAAGTAAAAGCAAGGGCTTCTCTTGGAAATAGATTATGCTTTACATCTTTCTGTACTGCTTGGGTGAAAATTGACAACCAATGGGTTTTTACTGAACTAAGATTTATTTAAGATTTAAGTTGTCTACTGTTCACAAGAATCATAGTTTTTTTTAGCTATACCTTACATTATTTAAAGTTGTATGAATTAAGTAGTAATAAAATATAAAGAAATAGTCTGTTTTATTTACTGTAATAGTCCTTTTTTTAACTTGAAGGACACATTTTCAAAGACATGACTCAGATTTGTGTTAGAGGTGGTTTATGTCTAATTCAAGGGTAATGTTTGATATTAAAGTGTAGTAGTTGAAATCTGTGTTTGTATTAAGGTAGTTATATCTGATGGGAGAGAAATTACCCAAGCATGTTGAAACATAATTTTCATTTCATTTTTAAAATGGACATTAGTTTTAAAAGTTTTTATTATTTAAAATATGTAATTGTGAAATGATTAAAATTAAAATCTATACTAATGGGTTTCAATAATATACCGATTTTTCCTTGCATGTTACCGTGTCCTGATAACACTCAACCTAGCTGTATCCCTCAATTTAGTTGTGTCAGAAATATGTCCAAAGCTAAAATACAAATGCACAGTTAAAACCAGGAGCCCTAAATAAAAATGAACAAATGGTAAATGTATATTTCATACTGAGTTAGTTTATCTCTATTTGACTTGTGCAGTTTTATACTTCAGCTGTATAGAGTAGCAAAATGTCAATCAAATGAACAGAAGAGATGTAGGCATAGCAATGCGAACAGGTTTGATGGCTGTTTTAGTGTCTTTAAGTAGAAGACCAAACAAAAACATATGATTCCATGTACAGTGGCATTCTAAAGAGATTCAAATCGCATTTTAAAGGAAATTATCATATGAATGATTACCTCAACTACATAAATACTTAGTGCATTATAAAAACAGTTTGCATATTTTTGAAAGTTTTATGGATGGAAATATCATGAATCATTTATTACAGAAAGGTAAGTGAGAGAAAGATGGTCGTTTTTTTCTTTTATCTTTTATAGTTTGTAAATCATAAGCATAACATTATAATGTAAATGGTTAATAGAAAAACAGTTAATTTGCTTAAACTTGATCCACTTTTCTATGAATATACATTTTCAAGGAGCTACACTGAGTATACTAACTTATGCATAGATACAGATTATATTGAATGGATATTTTTCCTAATAGTATCGTCTGAGTAAATTCATTATTTAATTTTTAAAGATTTAAGTTGCCATAAGAGAACATACCTGCATTTCGGTGGAGGTAGATGTGTATAGTCAGACATGCTAGCGTGTGCCAGAGAATCCTGGGTAAATCTCCTTCTCTCACTGGTTTGCAAGAACTTGATAGCAAATCACATACATGCACTCATGTTATGAACATTTTGCTATCAGTGGGTTGAATGACTAATTTTGTAAAGCTGAGTTAGTGCTTTCTGGTCAATCCCCTTTTTTCTGCAGAGTTATGTTTAAAATATGAAGATTTATAAAGCATGTTTTAAATTGATGACGGCTTCTGGTAAATTTAGAATTAGTCTTCGGAAGTCCTAGGGATTGGAAATATGTATTACTTACTTCTCACGTGGCCATCATTCAGTCTTTAAATGCATGAGGGTTTGTAGAATTACCCTCTGGTTTCTACACTGAATTAATTAATTTATGCTCCTATTCCAATTATTGGTTTCTATTTTCGTTGACATGGTTGATTTTACTGCCGTGTATTTACACATTGGAGATATCCTCTAGGTTTCTTAAGTGCATCCCTATTCAATTGGTTATTGTAAGTTAAGGGTGCTTCTTTGTCATAGATGAACCAAAACCTGGAGTGCCTAATGCATTTTTCACAGTAGTGAAAATACACACTCTGTATTCCTCACTGTGAATTAACAAAGTCTACATTAAGAAGCAATCACGGAAGCGATTTCTTCCACAGGTGGGTTTTACTGACACGCAGGTTTGAGGTTTGAAATCTGATCTAGGTCCTTTCAGACACAAGCAGAAGAACCAGGGACAGGGCTGTGGATACGTGTGAGGTCTTATGGCTAAAGAAGCATCACATACCAACCACTGCGTTTCCATCCGCACCTCCACTGTTTTCCTGTCTCATCTCTCTCTGATTGATTATGGTAATGCCTGCTTGCTCTGATATCAAACTGGCAAGTTCATCAGAATTGTTTAAAAAACATTTTTCAAACTTGATCCACTTTTCTATGAATATACATTTTCAAGGAGCTACACTGAGTATACTAACTTATGCATAGATACAGATTATATTGAATGGATATTTTTCCTAATAGTATCGTCTGAGTAAATTCATTATTTAATTTTTAAAGATTTAAGTTGCCATAAGAGAACATACCTGCATTTCGGTGGAGGTAGATGTGTATAGTCAGACATGCTAGCGTGTGCCAGAGAATCCTGGGTAAATCTCCTTCTCTCACTGGTTTGCAAGAACTTGATAGCAAATCACATACATGCACTCATGTTATGAACATTTTGCTATCAGTGGGTTGAATGACTAATTTTGTAAAGCTGAGTTAGTGCTTTCTGGTCAATCCCCTTTTTTCTGCAGAGTTATGTTTAAAATATGAAGATTTATAAAGCATGTTTTAAATTGATGACGGCTTCTGGTAAATTTAGAATTAGTCTTCGGAAGTCCTAGGGATTGGAAATATGTATTACTTACTTCTCACGTGGCCATCATTCAGTCTTTAAATGCATGAGGGTTTGTAGAATTACCCTCTGGTTTCTACACTGAATTAATTAATTTATGCTCCTATTCCAATTATTGGTTTCTATTTTCGTTGACATGGTTGATTTTACTGCCGTGTATTTACACATTGGAGATATCCTCTAGGTTTCTTAAGTGCATCCCTATTCAATTGGTTATTGTAAGTTAAGGGTGCTTCTTTGTCATAGATGAACCAAAACCTGGAGTGCCTAATGCATTTTTCACAGTAGTGAAAATACACACTCTGTATTCCTCACTGTGAATTAACAAAGTCTACATTAAGAAGCAATCACGGAAGCGATTTCTTCCACAGGTGGGTTTTACTGACACGCAGGTTTGAGGTTTGAAATCTGATCTAGGTCCTTTCAGACACAAGCAGAAGAACCAGGGACAGGGCTGTGGATACGTGTGAGGTCTTATGGCTAAAGAAGCATCACATACCAACCACTGCGTTTCCATCCGCACCTCCACTGTTTTCCCTGTCTCATCTCTCTCTGATTGATTATGGTAATGCCTGCTTGCTCTGATATCAAACTGGCAAGTTCATCAGAATTGTTTCCCCGGAATGTGTATAGCTCGAAAATAGGAGTTTATCGTTTGAAAACATTTCTTTGTTTAGAAATTTATAAGGAATTGTCAAGGAGTTTCCTCTCTACCTCCCTTCTTTCCTTTTTTTATTTTTCCCTCACCTTGGAATTTAAAAATTTAAAGCCAAGGTATTCTCTCAGAAACAAATTGTATATTCAGTTTTTCTGTTCTCCTTGAGAGAAAGATTATATAGATTTGAAAGAAAAAATTAGTTGTTTTGGTAACTTTAGGATATTTTAAGTAATTTGAAGAAACTTATTTTTAGATTTTTTCTTCTTTTTTTCCAAATCATTTCAGACAATGCAAGGAATTAGATTACTGCAGAATGAGAAGTGATGCTTGCTATTCTTCAGATACCGAAACACATGTTGGCCAGGGCCCTCTCTGTTGTAGACTGAACTCATGTTGGCATGTTTTTGGTGGTTATCTCAAATTGTGGCATCTCATGTAGATTGTGACTCTAGCCACTCAGGATGGATGGGTGCTCTGCTTTGTTGTCTTGCTGTCCAACAACAGACATTCCCTGAGCTTTCACTAGTGAAGGAAAGGGTGGGTGACAGAGTTGCTGGCTTTTCTCTGTCATTTATGAAATCTACCTGGTGTTGCCTTGTCTAGGTGTGGCTTATGCTTTAAGTATAATACAGTAACATGAAGAAGGTGTGTGGAGTCACATGTTATGAAAGTCTACCTGGTGTTGCCTTGTCTAGGTGTGGCTTAGCTTAATTCAGTCTATGCATTTTTAGTAGTTAAGGGTGCTTCTTTGTCATAGATGAACCAAAACCTGGAGTGCCTAATGCATTTTTCACAGTAGTGAAAATACACACTCTGTATTCCTCACTGTGAATTAACAAAGTCTACATTAAGAAGCAATCACGGCGATTTCTTCCACAGGTGGGTTTTACTGACACGCAGGTTTGAGGTTTGAAATCTGATCTAGGTCCTTTCAGACACAAGCAGAAGAACCAGGGACAGGGCTGTGGATACGTGTGAGGTCTTATGGCTAAAGAAGCATCACATACCAACCACTGCGTTTCCATCCGCACCTCCACTGTTTTCCCTGTCTCATCTCTCTCTGATTGATTATGGTAATGCCTGCTTGCTCTGATATCAAACTGGCAAGTTCATCAGAATTGTTTCCCCGGAATGTGTATAGCTCGAAAATAGGAGTTTATCGTTTGAAAACATTTCTTTGTTTAGAAATTTATAAGGAATTGTCAAGGAGTTTCCTCTCTACCTCCCTTCTTTCCTTTTTTTATTTTTCCCTCACCTTGGAATTTAAAAATTTAAAGCCAAGGTATTCTCTCAGAAACAAATTGTATATTCAGTTTTTCTGTTCTCCTTGAGAGAAAGATTATATAGATTTGAAAGAAAAAATTAGTTGTTTTGGTAACTTTAGGATATTTTAAGTAATTTGAAGAAACTTATTTTTAGATTTTTTCTTCTTTTTTTCCAAATCATTTCAGACAATGCAAGGAATTAGATTACTGCAGAATGAGAAGTGATGCTTGCTATTCTTCAGATACCGAAACACATGTTGGCCAGGGCCCTCTCTGTTGTAGACTGAACTCATGTTGGCATGTTTTTGGTGGTTATCTCAAATTGTGGCATCTCATGTAGATTGTGACTCTAGCCACTCAGGATGGATGGGTGCTCTGCTTTGTTGTCTTGCTGTCCAACAACAGACATTCCCTGAGCTTTCACTAGTGAAGGAAAGGGTGGGTGACAGAGTTGCTGGCTTTTCTCTGTCATTTATGAAATCTACCTGGTGTTGCCTTGTCTAGGTGTGGCTTATGCTTTAAGTATAATACAGTAACATGAAGAAGGTGTGTGGAGTCACAGATGAGTTTGGTGGGTTAAAATTGGAAGAGGGAACAGCTCCCATAGCCCATTGTGCATTTGATTTTCTTCTGGATTTCTTTAGGCACAAACACAGAACCTTCAGGAAGAGATGCAGTGTGTCTCAGTTAGGCTTGCCTCGGTCCTGTTAGGTAGGGAATCTTGCTAGAGGTGCTGACTACATAAGAAAGGAAGCCTGAGGATTCTTCTAATCCCAGAGCCATGGGCCAGCTTATAATTTTGTTAGCAGTCAGTGTGACTTACATGAATATAACATGAGCTTCAATTTCAGGACTGTTGATACACTTCTGTGTCCTTTTGTTTTTGAATCAAACACCATGTCTCCAAGGCCCCATCTTCTCTCGGGGACAGAGGGTTTCAGTTTCCAAGCTCCACAAGCATCTTTTCATCCTCCTAGAGACCTTGTTTCTCTATAGGGCCTTTGAATCCCTTGGTCATTTTTGCCTGGTGTTCAGTATCGAAAATAAGCTACTTTCCTTTTAGAACTCATTTTTGTCAGAACTCTACTCAATATGCTGTAATGATCTATATGGAAAAAGAGTCTTAAAAAAAAGTATATATATGTATGTGTGTGTGTGCATGCTCAAGTCGCGTCCAACTCTTTGCGACCCCATGGACTATAGCCCACCAGACTTTTCTGTCTATGGAATTTTCCAGGCAAGATACTGGAGTACGATATATATATATATATATATATATATATATATATATATATATAAAACTAATTCACTTTGCTGTACACCTGAGACTAATACATTGTAAATCATCAATACTCCAATGAAATAAAATAAAAATTATAGACAATACTTGTTAATTGAGAACTGATCTAAACAGTGTGAAAGGAAATCCAGAAGGACGCTCTTCTTCCCTCCCACCACCTGCATCTCTCTCTTGAGCTCCCAGGAAGAAAGCTGCTGGGCTTCCCTGGTGGTCCAGTGGGTAAGGACACCACCTTGCAGTGCAAGGGGCACCGGTTCGATCCCTGGCCTGGGAAGATCCCACATGCTGCGGAGCGGCTGGACAGATGTGTCCAACGACTGAGCCAGAGCTCTGGAGCACATGAGCTCAGAGCCGGTGCTCTGTGACAACAGAGGCCACTGCGATGGGAGGCCCACAAGGGCCAAAGAACAAAGATGGATGAAAATAGACAAATGAAAGACCAATAGAAGTAGCCCGCCTGCTTCCCTCCCTCCCTACCCCACCCCTCCAAAATAAATAAATAAATCTTAAAAAAAAAAAGAAAGAAAGCTGCTATTAACAGTTCAGGGCACAGCCTTCCTGACTTTTGCTGCCTTCCAACCTACAGCCTCTTTTGTGGGAGCGAGGTCTGAAGAAATGTATTAGGCACTTTTGATCAGGTAGACATAAACCCTATCTTTCTTTGTTCTCCTTTTTAAATGAAATGAAACAAATAGTTTCTTCTTTTTCTGAAAAGAGAAATTGTCTGTACTACTGAGAATATTGCTTTAAACTCTGTGTTCATTGGGCAGCTTGAGGACTTCTTACCCTGTGTCCTGGGAAGCACTTAGATACAAGTGTGTTCCAGTTTGTTTGGGCAATGACTGGCGGCCCATTTCCTTCCCATGCAGATGCGAACGCATACCACCACTGGGAAGGCGTTAGTAATATAAGTGCTGGCAGAAGAACTCCATAGAGTTGCCTTACTTTGGGGAACTCTAAGTCTGACTTAACCCAGGCTAAGTAGGGCGCACATCTCAGTAAATGTGCATTGATTAACCTCAGGCATCTTTTTTGCCTGCACTGCTTTTGGTACCTAGGAATGAGTAGTGAAATGCTGACTGAAAGAAAATCATCTTTGCCTAGGTTTTTAGGCCTGGCCCACTTGAAAGAGCAGCCCTATAGGGAGCAACTATCTAAAATGAGAGAGTCAACCTTGATAGAGCTAAGCACATGAATTAATTCCACTTTTCTGGAAACATTGCAATATCAGCTGTAATTACATGTTCGTGGTAATATTGGCACACAAAATGAAAATGTTCTCTTCCACTATGAGCACACGGCCATTTTTATGTGACCAGAGGGTCGCTGTAGAATTTGGGTGCTGTGATCTCCTCAGGTTGTGGGTCAGGTCAGCTGTGCCCAGCGGACACCTGAGCCAGGCAGCTTTGGGAGGGGGTCACCTTCTTTTTAGGGTCAGGGGTGTATTATCTTCTCAGTGAGCTGCTTTGCCATCACTTAAGTCACCTTGTGGGTTTACATGTAGGGCAGTTGCTCAGCTCTTCTTTATCTGCTGTTAAAATGAGCCACACTGGTAAGTGTAGTCACTTCTCATTCACACAGTTCTCATAATCCTAAGACTGGAGGTCAGGGTAGCCCTTAATGTCTGGGGTCTTAGAGTGAAGGCTGAAAATTGAAGTGGGCCTCTTTTCTTAAATCTACCTTTGAATGGTAATTTCTTTTCAATATGATGAGACCTGTGGCACATGCATTCTTAACTGGGATGATATTATCCCCAGGGGGAGGAAAAATTGGCACTTTCTGAAAATGTAGAAATTCCCTATCTTTCTTTGTTCTCCTTTTAAATGAAATGAAACAAATAGTTTCTTCTTTTCTGAAAAGAGAAATTGTCTGTACTACTGAGAATATTGCTTTAAACTCTGTGTTCATTGGGCAGCTTGAGGACTTCTTACCCTGTGTCCTGGGAAGCACTTAGATACAAGTGTGTTCCAGTTTGTTTGGGCAATGACTGGCGGCCCATTTCCTTCCCATGCAGATGCGAACGCATACCACCACTGGGAAGGCGTTAGTAATATAAGTGCTGGCAGAAGAACTCCATAGAGTTGCCTTACTTTGGGGAACTCTAAGTCTGACTTAACCCAGGCTAAGTAGGGCGCACATCTCAGTAAATGTGCATTGATTAACCTCAGGCATCTTTTTTGCCTGCACTGCTTTTGGTACCTAGGAATGAGTAGTGAAATGCTGACTGAAAGAAAATCATCTTTGCCTAGGTTTTTAGGCCTGGCCCACTTGAAAGAGCAGCCCTATAGGGAGCAACTATCTAAAATGAGAGAGTCAACCTTGATAGAGCTAAGCACATGAATTAATTCCACTTTTCTGGAAACATTGCAATATCAGCTGTAATTACATGTTCGTGGTAATATTGGCACACAAAATGAAAATGTTCTCTTCCACTATGAGCACACGGCCATTTTTATGTGACCAGAGGGTCGCTGTAGAATTTGGGTGCTGTGATCTCCTCAGGTTGTGGGTCAGGTCAGCTGTGCCCAGCGGACACCTGAGCCAGGCAGCTTTGGGAGGGGGTCACCTTCTTTTTAGGGTCAGGGGTGTATTATCTTCTCAGTGAGCTGCTTTGCCATCACTTAAGTCACCTTGTGGGTTTACATGTAGGGCAGTTGCTCAGCTCTTCTTTATCTGCTGTTAAAATGAGCCACACTGGTAAGTGTAGTCACTTCTCATTCACACAGTTCTCATAATCCTAAGACTGGAGGTCAGGGTAGCCCTTAATGTCTGGGGTCTTAGAGTGAAGGCTGAAAATTGAAGTGGGCCTCTTTTCTTAAATCTACCTTTGAATGGTAATTTCTTTTCAATATGATGAGACCTGTGGCACATGCATTCTTAACTGGGATGATATTATCCCCAGGGGGAGGAAAAATTGGCACTTGGAAGGCAAAAATTCTATGATGTTATAATAGTTTGTGATCCTCTAAAGCAGGAGTCCCCAGTCTCTGAGATCTTATGCCTGATGATCTGAGGTGGATTTGGTATAATAATAATAGAAATAAAGTGTGCAGTAAGTGTAATGTGCTTAAATCATCCTGAAACCATCCTCTTCCCCTTCCTATCTATGGAAAAGTTCTCTTCCATGAAATTGGCACCTAGTGCCGAAAAGGTTGGGGACCATTCTCTAAAGGGTTACAGTCCATAAGCAGCTATACAGTATATGTATCTGTGGTTGGGGATGAGAGGAGAGGTAATTAAGGGGAACAAAAAAGTCTAAAACGGCTGCTTGAGGGAGTCATAATGAAGAAATAAATAAGACTCGGGAAACATTTTTGTGTCTATGCTAAATTCCTATTCGACATCTTTCTTAACTCCTCTCTTTGTGTTGTGCTTAGAAGATACTTAGGCTCTTACAGTTGGACTGCCTGCCTTAGAGCTCGTTTGTGTATCCTGGAGAATTGTTAGATTCACTGTGATTGTTGTCACATCCGGCACCGAGCAGTTATTATCCGTGTCCCCATTTCGAAGATGTGGAAACTGAGGCAAAGGAGTCAGCAGCTCATCGGAAGTGATTGAAGCAAGTGGTATAGTTAGGATTCGAACTTAGGTCTCAGATTACATGGCCCTAATTTCTTAACCATTGGTGGCAGTTCCTCTCCCAGAGTGATGACCTGAGAAACTTTTAGGAGGCAGAGTAGCACTGTTTAGTTTCTCCACATGGTGACATGGTGGCCTGGGACCTGTAGCCGATGTAGGAATTACTGCTGTAACTGAGGTACTGCCTAAAGCACCGCTGAGGTTGCTCAGCTCTTCTTTAAAATGAGCCACACTGGTAAGTGTAGTCACTTCTCATTCACACAGTTCTCATAATCCTAAGACTGGAGGTCAGGGTAGCCCTTAATGTCTGGGGTCTTAGAGTGAAGGCTGAAAATTGAAGTGGGCCTCTTTTCTTAAATCTACCTTTGAATGGTAATTTCTTTTCAATATGATGAGACCTGTGGCACATGCATTCTTAACTGGGATGATATTATCCCCAGGGGGAGGAAAAATTGGCACTTGGAAGGCAAAAATTCTATGATGTTATAATAGTTTGTGATCCTCTAAAGCAGGAGTCCCCAGTCTCTGAGATCTTATGCCTGATGATCTGAGGTGGATTTGGTATAATAATAATAGAAATAAAGTGTGCAGTAAGTGTAATGTGCTTAAATCATCCTGAAACCATCCTCTTCCCCTTCCTATCTATGGAAAAGTTCTCTTCCATGAAATTGGCACCTAGTGCCGAAAAGGTTGGGGACCATTCTCTAAAGGGTTACAGTCCATAAGCAGCTATACAGTATATGTATCTGTGGTTGGGGATGAGAGGAGAGGTAATTAAGGGGAACAAAAAAGTCTAAAACGGCTGCTTGAGGGAGTCATAATGAAGAAATAAATAAGACTCGGGAAACATTTTGTGTCTATGCTAAATTCCTATTCGACATCTTTCTTAACTCCTCTCTTTGTGTTGTGCTTAGAAGATACTTAGGCTCTTACAGTTGGACTGCCTGCCTTAGAGCTCGTTTGTGTATCCTGGAGAATTGTTAGATTCACTGTGATTGTTGTCACATCCGGCACCGAGCAGTTATTATCCGTGTCCCCATTTCGAAGATGTGGAAACTGAGGCAAAGGAGTCAGCAGCTCATCGGAAGTGATTGAAGCAAGTGGTATAGTTAGGATTCGAACTTAGGTCTCAGATTACATGGCCCTAATTTCTTAACCATTGGTGGCAGTTCCTCTCCCAGAGTGATGACCTGAGAAACTTTTTAGGAGGCAGAGTAGCACTGTTTAGTTTCTCCACATGGTGACATGGTGGCCTGGGACCTGTAGCCGATGTAGGAATTACTGCTGTAACTGAGGTACTGCCTAAAGCACCGCTGAGGAGGACAAGCGATGGCTGCACAGATGTTAATTACTGGCTGTATTAGGTGGTGAGCTGAGCCCTTGGCATGCATTAGCTTCTGTCTCCCTCTAGCAGCCCTGGGGGATAAGTTGGATCAGCTCAGTCTTCCACATGGGAAAACTGATGCATAGCAAGGTTGTGGCCAAATCTCACAGACTCCTAAGCCTACCTTGCGTGCATGGGTGCTCAGTCTCTGTCCACCTCATTGCGTCTCCATGAACTGCAGCCCCATGGAGAATCCATGGAATTCTCCAGGCCAGGAATATTTGCTGTTGCCTTCTCCAGGGGATCTTCCCGACTTAGGGACTGAACCCGCATCTCTTGTGTTTCCTGCATTCTCAGATGGATTCTTTACCACTGCACCACCTGGGAAGCCCACCTTATTTGCTTATCAGCCTACCTTATGTACTTAGAAACACATACCCTGCTTCCTCTGTTTTCCACAGAGCTCAAGGACAGCCTCTGAATGTTTCAAAAAATCAGCAATAACAGACTATGTTATTTGAGCAAAGTGAGAGGTCCAAGAGAAACTACAGAGGAGTCTCAAGGGCTTAATGGAAGGACACATGATCTTGAGCATTTGAAATTAGTAAGGGGCCATCTGTATTGAATAATTAAAGCATATCCCTGAATCTGCTATATGCCAGATGGAAGACCTGGGTGTGTTCTTACTGTGTAAAGACAGCCTAGCCACATTGACCACTGTGGTAATTTATAGTTTAGTTATAGTCATCATTATTGGTCAAAATATTGAGATATTCTATAGCAGCATTCAAGAATCAGAAAAGAAGATGACTTATATTCTCAAAAGTCCCTTATTTTGGTTCATTAGTAATACATTTATATTGTTAAAGGAGTCAGCAGCTCATCGGAAGTGATTGAAGCAAGTGGTATAGTTAGGATTCGAACTTAGGTCTCAGATTACATGGCCCTAATTTCTTAACCATTGGTGGCAGTTCCTCTCCCAGAGTGATGACCTGAGAAACTTTTTAGGAGGCAGAGTAGCACTGTTTAGTTTCTCCACATGGTGACATGGTGGCCTGGGACCTGTAGCCGATGTAGGAATTACTGCTGTAACTGAGGTACTGCCTAAAGCACCGCTGAGGAGGACAAGCGATGGCTGCACAGATGTTAATTACTGGCTGTATTAGGTGGTGAGCTGAGCCCTTGGCATGCATTAGCTTCTGTCTCCCTCTAGCAGCCCTGGGGGATAAGTTGGATCAGCTCAGTCTTCCACATGGGAAAACTGATGCATAGCAAGGTTGTGGCCAAATCTCACAGACTCCTAAGCCTACCTTGCGTGCATGGGTGCTCAGTCTCTGTCCACCTCATTGCGTCTCCATGAACTGCAGCCCCATGGAGAATCCATGGAATTCTCCAGGCCAGGAATATTTGCTGTTGCCTTCTCCAGGGGATCTTCCCGACTTAGGGACTGAACCCGCATCTCTTGTGTTTCCTGCATTCTCAGATGGATTCTTTACCACTGCACCACCTGGGAAGCCCACCTTATTTGCTTATCAGCCTACCTTATGTACTTAGAAACACATACCCTGCTTCCTCTGTTTTCCACAGAGCTCAAGGACAGCCTCTGAATGTTTCAAAAAATCAGCAATAACAGACTATGTTATTTGAGCAAAGTGAGAGGTCCAAGAGAAACTACAGAGGAGTCTCAAGGGCTTAATGGAAGGACACATGATCTTGAGCATTTGAAATTAGTAAGGGGCCATCTGTATTGAATAATTAAAGCATATCCCTGAATCTGCTATATGCCAGATGGAAGACCTGGGTGTGTTCTTACTGTGTAAAGACAGCCTAGCCACATTGACCACTGTGGTAATTTATAGTTTAGTTATAGTCATCATTATTGGTCAAAATATTGAGATATTCTATAGCAGCATTCAAGAATCATAAATGAAGATGACTTATATTCTAAAAATCCTGTTGGCCCAATTCATTTGCTTCATAGGTCTATACACATTAGTAATACATTTATATTGTTATAAATGATTTTTGAAATACCCAATCTAGTAGACTCAACACATGTTTTTTTAATATTAATTTTCCCCTGGGATTATAGTTGCGTTTAAAATTTTTCTTTCTTCTTACTACATCACTGTAGTATTATTACTTCAGCTGGATTTTAGCACTTGAAAACTGGGACTTCAGTTCTAGTTGTTTAAAGAATAATAGTAGCTGTAATAAATTTTATATTATTGTATGTTAAGGTCATAAATTTTCTTCACAAATGTTACCTTCGTAATCCCAAGAATTTCAAAGGGGACTTAGATTTGAAAGATCATCTTCTATAGGTGTGCTCTTGAACAACAGAGCTCATGGCCATGTGTAAGCAAAATCTAATTTTAACATTGCCCTACTAAAATAAGTAGGTGGGATCTGTGTTTAAAAATATGTAAATTAGTACAATGGCTTTGCACAAGGTTAGAGCTACAGTCAGTACTAGTATATTGGCTCTTGCCCTGAATATGTCTCTAGTTATTGACTTCTTTGAGCATCAGCTTAAACTTTAAGGAAAATTTAGCTCCCAATATGCACTAGTCTTTCAGACCTTGTTTATAAAGTTAGATGTTTTTGCCTACTAATTTATAGTTTCACAAAAATGACATGAATGAAAATTGGAACATATGAAGCAGATACAATAGGAGGTTATTAAAAGAGAGAATGGTCCTAGTAAAAGAGTTGTAATGACTGTTGTAAAAACTAGAGAATATTCTAGCAAAGGACCTAGATTGTTCTGTACCAGATTGTTCTTACTCATTGCATCTGGACTGGGTTTTTGGATTGGAGACAGTGGTGTTAAGAGGCTTTATTTTTTCTTTAACCTGGAGGGCATATGCATATATTCTTATTATAATTAACTAGGCTTCTCTTAATGTGCTTTATTAGGAGTCTTAGAGGAGATTTTTCATCTCCAACTCTTTGGAACAGCCCATGTCTTCCGTCAGGTGAGTTTACTAGACATGCACATTTTGTAACTCCCTATTGCATGGTCTTCCCTAAAGGGGAAATAGCAAGGTGTGAGAATCCTGAAAACTAAAAATTAATAAAAGGATTTGAGTCACCAGGTTGTGCATACTTTTTAAAAGTTGTTAAGAGGCCCAACATGAAAAGCAAACTTCAGATTTCTACTACCTTACCACTGGGCATAGCTTTGTTGTAATCTCCCCTGTTGGCCCTGAGTTTGTATAATTAAAATTTAGGAGCTAGAAATTTTGTTGAGACTTAATTAGAAGCGACAAACCAGAGACATTCCTGCTGGTTAGGAAAGGCTTAAGAAATTCTTATTGGCTAAATTACAAATATGTAACATTTTTCAGAACACTGCATGGTAGTTCAGACTGCCTAAAGGTGACAAGATTAGGTCTGTTGTTCTAGTGAAGTAGTAAAAATTAGATTAATAAGTACCAGGCAAAGAACCTTTTCTTTTTTTTTGAAAGGAATCTTACCTTGAGTACTCTGGCTGTGGAGATCGGTGCCTTAATTAGCCACATGTTCTTTTTACCTCCTGGGAAATAAGTACGGGATAAAATTGGGGATCAAGACGTAGACGCACATTGACTTAGCACACGCCGCTAAGTAATTCATCAAGGAATGTTGGTAATTAGTCCTGCCTCTTTCAACTCTTGGCTTATTTCATAAAACTGGTTGATTTAAAATAATGCCTGCTGAAAAATTTAAACAGACGGTTAAAAAGAAAATTTAGCTCCCAATATGTTTGATCCTACTAATTTATAGTTTCACAAAAATGACATGAATGAAAATTGGAACATATGAAGCAGATACAATAGGAGGTTATTAAAAGAGAGAATGGTCCTAGTAAAAGAGTTGTAATGACTGTTGTAAAAACTAGAGAATATTCTAGCAAAGGACCTAGATTGTTCTGTACCAGATTGTTCTTACTCATTGCATCTGGACTGGGTTTTTGGATTGGAGACAGTGGTGTTAAGAGGCTTTATTTTTTCTTTAACCTGGAGGGCATATGCATATATTCTTATTATAATTAACTAGGCTTCTCTTAATGTGCTTTATTAGGAGTCTTAGAGGAGATTTTTCATCTCCAACTCTTTGGAACAGCCCATGTCTTCCGTCAGGTGAGTTTACTAGACATGCACATTTTGTAACTCCCTATTGCATGGTCTTCCCTAAAGGGGAAATAGCAAGGTGTGAGAATCCTGAAAACTAAAAATTAATAAAAGGATTTGAGTCACCAGGTTGTGCATACTTTTTAAAAGTTGTTAAGAGGCCCAACATGAAAAGCAAACTTCAGATTTCTACTACCTTACCACTGGGCATAGCTTTGTTGTAATCTCCCCTGTTGGCCCTGAGTTTGTATAATTAAAATTTAGGAGCTAGAAATTTTGTTGAGACTTAATTAGAAGCGACAAACCAGAGACATTCCTGCTGGTTAGGAAAGGCTTAAGAAATTCTTATTGGCTAAATTACAAATATGTAACATTTTTTCAGAACACTGCATGGTAGTTCAGACTGCCTAAAGGTGACAAGATTAGGTCTGTTGTTCTAGTGAAGTAGTAAAAATTAGATTAATAAGTACCAGGCAAAGAACCTTTTCTTTTTTTTTGAAAGGAATCTTACCTTGAGTACTCTGGCTGTGGAGATCGGTGCCTTAATTAGCCACATGTTCTTTTTACCTCCTGGGAAATAAGTACGGGATAAAATTGGGGATCAAGACGTAGACGCACATTGACTTAGCACACGCCGCTAAGTAATTCATCAAGGAATGTTGGTAATTAGTCCTGCCTCTTTCAACTCTTGGCTTATTTCATAAAACTGGTTGATTTAAAATAATGCCTGCTGATTTATTACCAACACGTTTCAAGACCGAGACTTGGCTCTTAAACAAAAGCAATATTGTGCAGTGATGGAAACTCGCCTTCTTGTTTTTGTGTTTTTATGAATTCTGAAGGGCATCTATAGTCCCCTATTAACTTTGTTGCGTTTTCTTTTACCACATTCAGCATTTTCTCGGGCTTTCTTTTGTCTCTTGCTGAAGAGAAAAGGGGAGCAAATTAGAAAAAAAAAAATTCCTGCTTCTTGGAGGTTTTGGATGTGAGGTGCTTGTCAGAGTGTATTGACTCAGTGTGATTTGATGGAATTTAATTTGAATCCTTCGTCTGGTAAGACAGGCTGTCATGATGGCCTTTGGTCCTCCTGCATTGTTAAGTGTTTGGTGATGTTTATGACAGGCAGGTTAATCTCAAAAGATTGAATTTATGAGAAGTACAGAACCTTATGACTTCAGCCTTGTAACCTTGGTATCCAAACACTGCACTAAATTTTTCTTTGGACACCAAATACCCCTTAATGCCAACTGATGTGCTTTGTTATACTTTGAGATGCAACGATAATCAGCATCCTTGTTGAAAAATCTGGGATTAGATTAGATGATTCAAAAGTCGCCTGTGAAGCTAATAAAATAGTCTCCAGGACTTAACCGGGTGACCCTAGGCACATTTCCCATTAGTCCTGGTTCTCAATGTCCTCATCTGTGGAATGGAAGTAACAGTGTGTGGCCTGGGGAACGTTTGTGAGGGTTAAATGAGGTACTGCACCTGAAGCAGCCCTACCCAATAAAAATAGAATGTGAGGCACATGTATAAATTTAAATTTTCTAGTTACTCATGCTAGAAACAGTAAAAAGAGAGATGGTATTAATTTTAATCATGTGTTTTACTTAATTCAGTATATTCAAAATATTATCATTTCAATATGTAATCAGTGTAAGAATTACCAAGATTCTTGCCTTTTCTCTCTTTTTTTCCCTGTATCGTCTTCATATTAAGCTTCAAAATCAAGTTTGTATTTTATACCTATAGAAACATCATTCAGTTGCTAAATTTTCACTGGATTACTCCATCTCTGTTTTAGTTTTAGGAGATTTACAGTTGAAAAGGTACATTCCTGTCCACTTACTACATTTAAAAGACTTCTAATAGCTAAGTTGAGTATAAATCTTTTCATTTAAGTTAAAATGAAACAAGATTTTCATTTCCTCTGTCACACTGGCCACATTGGCAGTGTGCAATAGGCCATGTGGCCTGTGGCCTCTGTATTCGCACATATCTAAAGCATTTAGTGCCACGCTGGGTAGGTGGAAAGTGCTTGGTCAAGGATCTTGCAGTGTTGTTGTTAATAATGAATAATTTCAGTACAGTAATTATTATCAGTTCCAAGTTGCCATCTTCCTTTGCTGCCATTATACCTGTGCAACACAATTGCTTTCCCACTGCCTTCCTCCCCACCAAAGAAGACCAAAACATTTTTAGTCATTATTTTCTTTCTCACAACCTGTTGGAGCCCAGGTTAGCTGACATATCTCAGGTACAGTTGATACTTCCTTCCAAAACACCCTTTCACAGGAGAGAACAGCAGAGCCCCTTGGTAATATGGTGTTTAGACCCATCTGTGCCAACTGCCTTCCATTCAGGCCTGAGCAGTGACAGCTCTTAACTTGTTAGTCACACATCTTACTTATACTCCCAGTCCAGTTTTAAAGTCACAGATGCAACGATTGTTGAAAAATCTGGGATTAGATTAGATGATTCAAAAGTCGCCTGTGAAGCTAATAAAATAGTCTCCAGGACTTAACCGGGTGACCCTAGGCACATTTCCCATTAGTCCTGGTTCTCAATGTCCTCATCTGTGGAATGGAAGTAACAGTGTGTGGCCTGGGGAACGTTTGTGAGGGTTAAATGAGGTACTGCACCTGAAGCAGCCCTACCCAATAAAAATAGAATGTGAGGCACATGTATAAATTTAAATTTTCTAGTTACTCATGCTAGAAACAGTAAAAAGAGAGATGGTATTAATTTTAATCATGTGTTTTACTTAATTCAGTATATTCAAAATATTATCATTTCAATATGTAATCAGTGTAAGAATTACCAAGATTCTTGCCTTTTCTCTCTTTTTTTCCCTGTATCGTCTTCATATTAAGCTTCAAAATCAAGTTTGTATTTTATACCTATAGAAACATCATTCAGTTGCTAAATTTTCACTGGATTACTCCATCTCTGTTTTAGTTTTAGGAGATTTACAGTTGAAAAGGTACATTCCTGTCCACTTACTACATTTAAAAGACTTCTAATAGCTAAGTTGAGTATAAATCTTTTCATTTAAGTTAAAATGAAACAAGATTTTCATTTCCTCTGTCACACTGGCCACATTGGCAGTGTGCAATAGGCCATGTGGCCTGTGGCCTCTGTATTCGCACATATCTAAAGCATTTAGTGCCACGCTGGGTAGGTGGAAAGTGCTTGGTCAAGGATCTTGCAGTGTTGTTGTTAATAATGAATAATTTCAGTACAGTAATTATTATCAGTTCCAAGTTGCCATCTTCCTTTGCTGCCATTATACCTGTGCAACACAATTGCTTTCCCACTGCCTTCCTCCCCACCAAAGAAGACCAAAACATTTTTAGTCATTATTTTCTTTCTCACAACCTGTTGGAGCCCAGGTTAGCTGACATATCTCAGGTACAGTTGATACTTCCTTCCAAAACACCCTTTCACAGGAGAGAACAGCAGAGCCCCCCTTGGTAATATGGTGTTTAGACCCATCTGTGCCAACTGCCTTCCATTCAGGCCTGAGCAGTGACAGCTCTTAACTTGTTAGTCACACATCTTACTTATACTCCCAGTCCAGTTTCTTCTCAAACCTACAAATGTCACAGTTAAATAGCACCGTGCAGCATGTTCAAGATGACTGAAGCCTCAGAAACATAAGCATTTCATCACTGTTCATGGTGCAGAAAAGATATTGAAGGAAAAGGAGATCAATTAATCCTAGTTCTTTTGTAAATATATATTACATAGTAACTGAATGAACAACTAGGATATTGAAACACAGTTTTTTAAAAAGGGGTTTTATATATGATTTTTATTTGTGCTAATGTTGCTAAGGCAGTTTCTTCTCTTACTTAAACTGCAGTGTATTTTAGGAATTTTCAGTGCCACTGAAACAGTTTTTCCTCCTTTTCTTATACCAGGCACCCAGGTTGTCTGTTTTGATACTAGTTCTTGACCATTTATTAAACCAGAAAAAACACATTTGAAATGATATTTTATATCTTTATATCTTTTATATATTTTGTCATTCTTAATGAAAACAATGAGTTATACTGGAATTAGTAAACTTTGTTGGAAAGATTTAATATGTTCTTTGTGTAAAAACTAAGAGCCTATAAAGTTGCATTTTTATTCAGTTGCAATAAGCGAGAAAAATCAAAGGAGTAAATATATTAATCATGCAATGAACTTCAGAAAGAAAAATCATTCTGTTGTCAGAGTTACGATGTCCTGAGTTTGGAGTTACACTGTGGCCTCTGTATTCGCACATATCTAAAGCATTTAGTGCCACGCTGGGTAGGTGGAAAGTGCTTGGTCAAGGATCTTGCAGTGTTGTTGTTAATAATGAATAATTTCAGTACAGTAATTATTATCAGTTCCAAGTTGCCATCTTCCTTTGCTGCCATTATACCTGTGCAACACAATTGCTTTCCCACTGCCTTCCTCCCCACCAAAGAAGACCAAAACATTTTTAGTCATTATTTTCTTTCTCACAACCTGTTGGAGCCCAGGTTAGCTGACATATCTCAGGTACAGTTGATACTTCCTTCCAAAACACCCTTTCACAGGAGAGAACAGCAGAGCCCCCCTTGGTAATATGGTGTTTAGACCCATCTGTGCCAACTGCCTTCCATTCAGGCCTGAGCAGTGACAGCTCTTAACTTGTTAGTCACACATCTTACTTATACTCCCAGTCCAGTTTCTTCTCAAACCTACAAATGTCACAGTTAAATAGCACCGTGCAGCATGTTCAAGATGACTGAAGCCTCAGAAACATAAGCATTTCATCACTGTTCATGGTGCAGAAAAGATATTGAAGGAAAAGGAGATCAATTAATCCTAGTTCTTTTGTAAATATATATTACATAGTAACTGAATGAACAACTAGGATATTGAAACACAGTTTTTTAAAAAGGGGTTTTATATATGATTTTTATTTGTGCTAATGTTGCTAAGGCAGTTTCTTCTCTTACTTAAACTGCAGTGTATTTTTAGGAATTTTCAGTGCCACTGAAACAGTTTTTCCTCCTTTTCTTATACCAGGCACCCAGGTTGTCTGTTTTGATACTAGTTCTTGACCATTTATTAAACCAGAAAAAACACATTTGAAATGATATTTTATATCTTTATATCTTTTATATATTTTGTCATTCTTAATGAAAACAATGAGTTATACTGGAATTAGTAAACTTTGTTGGAAAGATTTAATATGTTCTTTGTGTAAAAACTAAGAGCCTATAAAGTTGCATTTTTATTCAGTTGCAATAAGCGAGAAAAATCAAAGGAGTAAATATATTAATCATGCAATGAACTTCAGAAAGAAAAATCATTCTGTTGTCAGAGTTACGATGTCCTGAGTTTGGAGTTACAGATTTTGTCAATTATTACTTATTTTGTTATCATCTTAAAAATAATGGAAGCTAACATACGTGTATGCCATTGTAATGCTGATTTCAGTGTTCCCTGTAAAGCTTTCCAAATTTATAGTAATAGCATATACCTAAAGAATGTTTTCAACTCATTAATTAGCATACTACCTTTAGAACTCATAATACAGTGTGAAGAGTGTGGGGCTTCATGCCCATTTTTACTGACACTTAGAACCTGGATATCATGACAGGGGTTAGAACATTCTGGAAGGACATCTAATTCTGATGTACAGTTCTCATTCAGCTTGACGTGAATCTAAGGTGTGTAGAATGTAACTCTAAAAGGTGTTGCTAGGAAAGTTGCTGTAGTTGGGTAGTTTTTCAAAATGTGCTCTGGGGCCTACAGCCCCTGCATTACCTGAGAGCTTTTTAGAAACAACAGATTCCTTGAGTTCACTCCAAACCTACTGAGCCAGAAACCCTGAGGACAGAGCCCACTAATTTGTTTTAGCCAGCCCTCTGGAAAATTTTAGTGCAGACTCTATGTTTGTGAATCACTGCTATAGAAACCTGAAAGTTGATTTGTAAGAAGCATAAAAATTGAGAAATGCTATTGCAAATAGAGTAAACCAGTTAGACCTAAGGTAAACCTATAAAGAGTTATGGAAAATCTCCAACAGTAGTAAAATTGGTCAGCATTTTGTTTGAGAAGAGAGGGGAAGAGGAAGACAAGCAAAAGAAAGGTTTCTATCAAGTTGATCAGCGAAAGTTGCAAAACCTCCAGTGGCTTTGTAGAGTCTTTGTACATGGGGTGCATCCCTTTGTTTGCAGTATTTATGCAAAGTTGGTAAAAAATAGATTAATCCTGTAAAATCTTGGGGAGATGTGTTGTGGATAAAACCATACTAAGAAACTCTGAAATTATACAGTGGTTCTCACTTTAAGCTATAGAAGTGACTTTGTAGGAACTCTGAGGTATGAATGAATCTTTTGCCCACACACATTTATAAATTAAGTATCTACCTTACTTATGTATACATCTCGTTTTCAAATAAATGTCGATGCCCCTTCAATGAACAAAGTACAAATTGATATCAAGGCTGTATACTTCATTTTACTCTTTATTTTTACACATTTTCTTAATCAACAGAAAATAAAAGCACAGCTCTTAATCAAACAGAGCCTGGACATATTTGACTTCTGAAAAATGTTAAGAGCTACTTCTTTTTACGAAACGTTTTTTTTTAACTATCAAGTGTTACTTCAGTTCTGCTTTTGGAATCTATTTTCCTCTTTTTCAAACTGAATTTAGTTAATGGTAACACAGAATGACCTTTTCAGAGTCTCAGGGACCCTAACATGTATCGTTTCACAAGCAACAGGCCCTTGATGGGCAGTCTCTGGCATCAAAGGTCTTTACTGACGTTGCCAAAGTCTTAGCTTGACCTTTTACACTGGACCATTGACATCAGCAGAAAGTATTTTTCCTTCTTTTTTCTTTTCCCAGTATTGATTTTCTTCTGGGAGGCAGTATATCCAGTGCATGAAGCCAGATTACCCTCCAGGTTTGAATAAAACAAATGTTCATTTTTGGAAGTTGCACTCTTTCTAATACTGGAGTCCTTAATTTGCACACTCAGCACATGGACCCTAATCCAGCCTTAGAAGAGACATGGCTCACCTAGGAGCCATAAAGTGCCTGTTTCTTCCATCAAAAGACACGGACAGTCTTCTTACCTCCCTCCTGTTAAGAGGAGGAAATAGAAATAGCCCAAAGGGGCCTCTTGTGAACTTCTGCACTGATCATGAACTTTATTTCCCAGAACTATTTTGCTTTTGTGTTAGGGTTTCCATTTTTCAGTTACAGTTCATTCAGAGAACTCTTGTCCCAAGGTATTTGTGTGCCACACCTACCCTCTGGTTGCAGCATACGTTAAGGGCTCTGGAGTAAGACGGGCAGTGCTCAAATCCTTTCTGAGCTGCAGTACCCTTGTCTGAATGACAAGGAAAAGGAAAGTCTCTAGCTCATAGAGTTGCTGTGAAAAGTAAGTGACATGATGCTTGCAAAGCACTTAGCACTGTGTCTAGCACAGTACTTATGAATGGTGATCACTGCCATCAGCATTTCAACCAGAGTTACACACTAAAGTCCCTGGTGATTGAACCACACAATGGGTCCTTGAGAAATGATCAAAACTTTAATGTTTTAGCAGAAGGTGAGGGAAGTTGATGGGTAATTAATTTCTCTAGACATAATAGGATATGTAAAGATTCTTTTGGCCAGTGATTATTGAATTACATTTTAGCAGCAAGGGATTTTTGTTCTTGAAAATCACCTTACTATACAGGTTCCATTAACAGTGACTGTTTTTTTTGTTTTTTTGTTTTTTGTTTTTAAGAAGCGGAGTGTGATGCTTGACCACAGTTTATAACATCTCCCCAAATTTTACCCGTTATATAAAATTCTTAGAATTTATTTTGATGATTGACAGGCAAATTAGGCAACAATTACATCCTCACCTATAGAAAATTCTGGGGAAACTGGTAAAAAATAGGGCTATAAATTTTCAGGTAACAGTAATAGGTATCAAAGGCTGTCAGAGTGTTCTGATTCTGAACTTAAACTTCAGCTTATAGGTTGAAAAGTTATCAGTTTTGAATCTGGAGCTCTGGTTAAAAATAAGTGATCATATACATGTTTATTAGCTGTTTACTTTTGTAAGCATTATTATTTTTAGGCAATTAGAGATTCAAAATACATTTAATCACAGCCTCTCATCTCTGAGCCTCAGGGCCCACTTTGTAGAGCCAGTCAACTGATGGGAATCATTATCCGTGTTCAGAAAGTTTTCATCGCTAACCAAATTGCATAATTATTTTTATATAGTCTGTAAATGCTTTGACTCATATGCTCTGGGATAACCTGACTTCTTCTTTACATGATCTGCCTACTTTTTACCCCCCAATCTAAGATCTTTCTATACCAATCCCTGTTGCTTGTAACTTTATATATAATTTTAATCTTTCCTTTTTATTTTTAATCTTTCAGAAGCATGTCACCTTGAGTATTCTGTACTTACTACTAACTGCTTGCTGACCTTTATTTTTGTTTTAAGCAATTTATCTTATTTCCATGATACATACTATCTTGAGATAAGAAGAAAGCCCTTCATCCTGTCTTACAACATTGACTAACTAACAGTCAACACTTCAGGCTTGAAATCAAACATCTTTGCACAGTATCCATGCCCAGGCATGGACTCATAGTATGACCTTGGAGAAGTTGCCTTTCTGAGCCTAGTCTCCCCATCTGACTAGCTGGTCTCAGAGTCTAACTGACATCAGTGAACTATCTCTAGTTTTCCCATGAGAGATGACCACCTACAGATTACTGAAATTTCATTCACATTTAAGATGAAGATGACAAAGGAGTTTAAAAGTCCTTAAAAGAAAGAAACCTTAGGATTGTTTTAAATAATAGATACACAGAACAGTTGTCATATTAAAGAATCTCCACTGTATGTATTGCTTAGAGTTTCACGGTAGTTTAAGTTTCTCCCTGAAGGTGACAAAGTGTGGCAAAAGGTGGCTTGGAAAGCCTCTTTTATTGTTGCTTGTTTTATTATTTTGTCTTTGATGATGATAATAATCCTGAATATCAATTATTGCATCTGTGAGGCTTTCCGGAAGGCCTTTTCAGCGGAGACCAAGCAATAGATGATGAGGAAGTTGCCACAAGTCTTTTCCTTTTTAAAATTTTGGCCTCTTTTATTGGTTTTTGATATTTATTTTCATCCATCTTTATTGTTCAGTCTATATGGGCCTCCCATTGCAGTGGCCTCACTCGTTGCAGAGCACCGCCCAACGTTGCAGAGTACCTGTTCCGTGGTACGTGGGATCTTCCCGGGCCAGGGATCGAACTGGTGCCCCGTGTACTGCAAGGCAGATTCTTTACCAACTGAACCACCAAGGAAGCCCTGCCATAAGCTTTCTATAGAAACATCTTAAAATCCATGTTAACTATTTGATTTGTATGCTTACTAAATCTGTCACACAAGAAGTCACTTCTGACATAATTTCTGGTCATAGAATGTCCTGTAGCTTTTAGGTATTTGTTAAGCAGTCATTGAGTTGGGACTAAAGGTGTTTGTGATGGATAAGTGAGTGCCAGGACAGGAGCACACAATTCACTTCTGCAGTTTTGGGTTAGTTTTCCTTTAGAAAGTAGAAGTGGATGGTAAGTCAGTTCTGTCCGACTCTTTTACATCCCCGCGGACTGTAGCCCTTCAGGCTCCTGAGTCCATGGAATTCTCCAAGGAAGACTACTGGAGTGGGTTGTCATTTCCTACTCCAGGGGATCTTCCCGACCTAGGGATTGAACCTGGATCTCCTGCATTGCAGACAGATTTTTTTTTTTACCGTGTGAGCCATCAGAGAAACCCTCAGTTTTTTCTTTAGTTTACCCACTAATACTTACTGTAGTGCTCTTGAGAGAAAGAGAGAATCGAGTAGTTCTCTCTTAAAGGCTTTGCTTTTTCTCAGTCTCCACGCCCCCGCCCCGCGCCCTTGGTAGACATCTTTGGAGATGCCAGTCTCCTTCCCTGTCTCCTTCTCTGCTTTGTTGTCTGCTTCCCTCTCCCCCACCCTCCATTCCTTCCTTCCTTCTCTCTTTCTTTAAACACAGAGATCTTGAATTACACAGCTTGCCCGTGAATCCCCAGCTTTGTCACTTGTTCAGCTTGAGCAGGTAATTTAGTCTTTAGTCTAAGGAGGAAGACTTAGTTTCCTCCTCCAGAAAATGGGGTTAGTGTCAGTATATCCTATTTTGTTGCAGTGTGTTTCTTTAATGTGAATACCTCCAATCTTACTGGCAAGTCAAGAACTCATGCTTCTGTAACAGGGAATTCCTTTTACTCCTTTTCCACCGTGTGTGAATGTTTGAAGCAGTCAGGGGAAAACTTTTTGATATTTAAAGAGAAAGCCTTAGCTGTAGATGAAAACTTTACATTAAGCTGAATATCTGATTCAGTATAAACCATCCAGCCTTCGTGCAGTTTTTATGGCATTTAGACTTCAGGAACTGCTTGCTTCTCCATGGTACTCCCTTCTCTGCAGGAGATTTGAGTGTAGACTATAGAGACATTTCTCTCTGTATCATCACAAAACGCTTGCAAGAAAGGCTGTATCCAGGATCAGATTTTCATTTTTAAGGAAACGGTCTACATTAGAAGCACTTATCATCGAAGATCTACCTTTCGAAGGTAGAAAACCAAAGGCTCGGAGTTGAAAACTGTCTGCAAAGCTGGCTGCATATGCCAGTAGAAATTTAACCAGCTAGTGTTGAATTGGAGTTAGCTGACTGTTGTTATTCATGCTCTGGTTACAAAGGTCCAGAGGTTTCGAGGAGCTGCCCCTCACCTTCTCTCCGTTTGCTATGTTATTCATAGTGTGTGATTCTGCAGAACGTGACATTTTCCCAGGACTGTATAGATGCAGTTAGAGCAGAAACACCTGAAACAACTTGCGAGTTGTGATCATGTAATGAGTTAGTGTATGTGAAGTACACAGCCCAGCTCCTGAGGTGGTTGCCTTTGCACAGAGCTTGAAGGACAAGTGGAAAAGCGCTGCACAAATACTAGCGGGTGCCCTTAAAGCCTTTGAACACTTCAGTGCTTCCTCCTCCAGCAGTGAAGGCTGTCAGGCTGCCCTGTGGGGAGGTGCTCTGGGCACACAGAGGGACTGAAGTTCTCCTTCAGAAGACGAGGAAGGAATTCTTGGAGTGGTCCGTATGGAGTGTAACTTTGAAGAACAAGGAGAATCATTCCAGAAGGACTTAGGATAAGGGAGCCCAGCATGAGGAGAAGAATGAACCCATAGGGCATGTTCTAGATTCTGGGGTGAAGCAGTGAGATGCAAGATAGTAGAAGGTGAGACTGAGAGAGCATTGGGGAGCAAAGCTGGTCTTGGTGAACAGGGGCCACATGAGAAAGGGCCTATATGTGACCCTGAGGTGTGTGGATCCAATGTAGCCAGCATTGGATAGGCACTGATGGTGTGTGTGTTTGTTTCCATGTGTTTGTTCATTTGTTTTCATTTTAGAGGAGAGGGGTGGTCAGGTGAATGTCTCTGGGAAGTGGCGGAGGAGGAAGATTGGTCAGTTTTAGAGGAATATAGTTGGAGGAGAGGAGGCTGTTAAAATAATTGGGGGAATCAATTATGAAAGCATTGACTCTAGACGTCTTAGGAGACATAAAAAGAAAGCATTAGTTTTTTAAAAAATTAAAGGTAAAGGAATGGAAACTTCGTAAATAGACAGGAAAAGGAAGAAAAGATAGTGCTGCATCATTACATAGAAGAAAACTGAACAGAGACTCAAAAATTGGTTTAAAGCAGGGGCTGCTTTACAGGATGTCCACAGGACAGATTCTGCCTCCCCCCTGATTTGTAAAGTCTTATTAGAATGCAGCAGTGCGCCTTTGTTTTCATATCCTCCATGACTGCTTTCACACTCCAGTGGAAGGTCAAGTGGTGCCACAGAGAGCTCATGGTCCCCTAAGCTAAAAATACCTACTGTCTCAGTCTTTCTAGAAAAACTTTGCTGACTGCTAGTCTCTGTACATGGTTAAATGGTAGGCCAAGGATTCCAATAATCTAGGGTTGGGATTGTATCTCTTTTGTTCATCTCTGATGGTAAGCATTTTATGTTATATTCAATATGTAGTAAACCCTCATCAAAAACTCTTATTGAACGAATTAACAAATGAACGAAAAAACTAGCAAAGGCAAATCTACTTGATTTACAGCTTGTGCTAGTCACCATTATGCCGTACCAGTTCTTATAACAATATCATTATTTAAGTTAATACAGAAAATAAGTGATTTGTTGAGTGCCAGTAATCTCCGAGGCACTGTTCTTGGTATGTGGATTTTGACGAGCCCTTGTGAAGCTCACTGCTAATAGAGGAGGCCATTGCTAATGAGATCATCACAGAAATGAGGTAGGGCTGCACTGTCAACCAGGTGCCAGACAAGTGAAGGCCACAGTGCTATGAGAGCTGAGAAGACTGGGTGAAGAGCCAGAGGAGGCTGTCCTCTCTTTACCTGGTCTGTGGTCTGAAGAGTGAATAGATTTCAGTTGGACAGAAGGAATTGCCTATGCAAAGGCCCTGTGGCAGCAGAGCACCAACAGAAAACAGAGAGAAGCCTGGCTATGCTGGGAATGAGACTGGAGAGATGGACAAAGGTCTCATGACCGAGATACAGCTATCCATCTGCTTCTAGAGCCAAGTCTGAACTTGACACTTGGTGGGGGCAGAAGATACTTATATATGTGTGTATATGTGTGTGTGTGTGTGTGTGTGTCTCTATACTTGTGTGTGTATACATAGACACACATACACATATGTATCTATCTATGTAAAATAGTGTGGTATTTTTATCCAGAGAGAATATGAGCTCACCAGAAGGAGTATTGTGAGAGTAGATGTGGGCTTTTTAGAGAACTCTGGCACATACAACTAGAGAAGAACTAAGTACGGAGAACCTGTGAGGAGCTGCAAAATCTAGGAACAGAACTTGGAGAACCTAATGTGATGGAAAAGTTTAGAGGCGGAAGAACATCTGATCAATTGCAGGCATGGCCTTTGTGCCCAAGAGGTGAAGGACTGAGAATATGTCCATTGGATTGTTTTTTGTTTTCTTTTTCTTTTAGGGTTTTTTTTTTTTTTTTTTTTTTTTGCCTCTAAGTCATTGTTTATTTTTCATCCATGTTTATTCTTTGGCCTCTGTGGGCCTCCCATCACAGTAGCCTCTCTCATTGCAGAGCACTGGCTCTTGGTGCATGCACTCCAGAGTACTGGCTCATAATTGGACACTTTGGTCCAGCCGTTCTGCAGCAGGCGGGATCTTCCTGGGTCAGGGATTGAACCAGACCACTGCCCCCTACCACCAGGGAAGCGCGGTTTATTGATCATTCATTATTTAGCGTACCAGTTCTTATAACAATATCATTATTTAAGTTAATACAGAAAATAAGTGATTTGTTGAGTGCCAGTAATCTCCGAGGCACTGTTCTTGGTATGTGGATTTTGACGAGCCCTTGTGAAGCTCACTGCTAATAGAGGAGGCCATTGCTAATGAGATCATCACAGAAATGAGGTAGGGCTGCACTGTCAACCAGGTGCCAGACAAGTGAAGGCCACAGTGCTATGAGAGCTGAGAAGACTGGGTGAAGAGCCAGAGGAGGCTGTCCTCTCTTTACCTGGTCTGTGGTCTGAAGAGTGAATAGATTTCAGTTGGACAGAAGGAATTGCCTATGCAAAGGCCCTGTGGCAGCAGAGCACCAACAGAAAACAGAGAGAAGCCTGGCTATGCTGGGAATGAGACTGGAGAGATGGACAAAGGTCTCATGACCGAGATACAGCTATCCATCTGCTTCTAGAGCCAAGTCTGAACTTGACACTTGGTGGGGGCAGAAGATACTTATATATGTGTGTATATGTGTGTGTGTGTGTGTGTGTGTCTCTATACTTGTGTGTGTATACATAGACACACATACACATATGTATCTATCTATGTAAAATAGTGTGGTATTTTTATCCAGAGAGAATATGAGCTCACCAGAAGGAGTATTGTGAGAGTAGATGTGGGCTTTTTAGAGAACTCTGGCACATACAACTAGAGAAGAACTAAGTACGGAGAACCTGTGAGGAGCTGCAAAATCTAGGAACAGAACTTGGAGAACCTAATGTGATGGAAAAGTTTAGAGGCGGAAGAACATCTGATCAATTGCAGGCATGGCCTTTGTGCCCAAGAGGTGAAGGACTGAGAATATGTCCATTGGATTGTTTTTTGTTTTCTTTTTCTTTTAGGGTTTTTTTTTTTTTTTTTTTTTTGCCTCTAAGTCATTGTTTATTTTTCATCCATGTTTATTCTTTGGCCTCTGTGGGCCTCCCATCACAGTAGCCTCTCTCATTGCAGAGCACTGGCTCTTGGTGCATGCACTCCAGAGTACTGGCTCATAATTGGACACTTTGGTCCAGCCGTTCTGCAGCAGGCGGGATCTTCCTGGGTCAGGGATTGAACCAGCACCCCTTGTACTGCAAGGCAGACTCTTTAACCACTGGACCACCAGGGAAGCCGCTTTGGGTTGTTTTATTGGGAGGTCACTGTGGCCTTTGAAAGAGTAGGCTGAGGAGAGTGGAGGAGGAAGGATGGAGTTGCCGATTTGTAGAATGAACAGAGAGGAAAGGAAAATGTGTATCCATTCAATTATTGAACAAGTAGTAACTGAGCATCTGTGTAAAAGGGATCCAGGATTTATCAAACCTAGACACGGTTCTTGTTCTCTTCCCTTGGAATTTCCTCTCCAGACCCTTGGCTCTTTGCATCTGTGCTTGGCTGACCCCTCTCCCAACACACCTACTCCTTCTTGGTCATTGACACATTCAGGCATGTAGCTTGGTTGGCCAGGAGCCATTGTGAGTCTTTGGGGCAACTTGAGGAGGTTTTTCCTATAAATATGGGAAGCCGCTTTGGGTTGTTTTATTGGGAGGTCACTGTGGCCTTTGAAAGAGTAGGCTGAGGAGAGTGGAGGAGGAAGGATGGAGTTGCCGATTTGTAGAATGAACAGAGAGGAAAGGAAAATGTGTATCCATTCAATTATTGAACAAGTAGTAACTGAGCATCTGTGTAAAAGGGATCCAGGATTTATCAAACCTAGACACGGTTCTTGTTCTCTTCCCTTGGAATTTCCTCTCCAGACCCTTGGCTCTTTGCATCTGTGCTTGGCTGACCCCTCTCCCAACACACCTACTCCTTCTTGGTCATTGACACATTCAGGCATGTAGCTTGGTTGGCCAGGAGCCATTGTGAGTCTTTGGGGCAACTTGAGGAGGTTTTTCCTATAAATATGGGGAGACAGATGCTTAGTCACACAGTTTTTCCAGCACCACCCCCAAAAGATGAATGGACAGTTTAAAACTCAAGTGTGTGCTCTGAAGGAAAGAAAGAAGGTTCTGGGAGAATATACAGCAAAAGGGCAGGGAAGAGTTTCAGCAGGGAAGCATTCTCTGAAAGTGATCCCGGAACTGAAGGAAGCCCAGGTGTCAGTCCTGTGAAGTCTGTGGCGACATGACATTTCAGGATATAAAGCAAAGCTTGAGGTCCAGGCTCTGTGGTATCTGAGGGCTTGGCGGCTCCAGAAAATAAGGAATTAATCCTGGGTGGTTGTGGACAAAGAGTGAGTTGAGCATTAGTCCAAGACTAAAATGTGGGCCACAGCCGGAGCCCCAGGGCCTGGCAGGCCATCTTTTTCTTTTTTTTTTTTTTAATTTCTGTTTGTTGGGTCTCCTTTGCTGCCTGGGCCTTCTCTCTAGTTGTGGCAAGCAGGTACTACTCTCTATTTTCAGTGCATGGCCTTTTCATTGTAGTGGTTTCTCTTGTTGCTGAGCACAGTCTCTAGGATGCATGGGCTCCGTAGTTGGGGCTCCCTGGTTCTAGAGCACAGGCTCAGTAATTGTGGCACATGGGCCTGGTTGCTCCAACGCATGTAGGATCTTCCCAGACCAAGGGTTGGACCAGCACTGGCAGGAAGACTCTTTACCCTTGAGCCACCAGGGAAGCCCCTTGCAGGCCATATTTAGGATTTGTGTCTTTATCGCCCGTAGCAACAGGAAGCTATGGAAAAGTGTTGGCCAGGAGGCTTAAGTTATCAGCCTACTTAAGTTTAGGAAGTATTGTTTACTGTGTGTAGAGAGTGTGAGCCTGTTACTTTTTTTTCAACCATCACAGTGGATAATCTTGAGAAGGCTTCTTCTGTTGGGGTCGGAGTATCAGCACACCCTGTGAGAGGTGCGCACTGAAGTTCTTCAGGGATACAGCAGCCCCTAGACAGCCCGTGCTGCCTGGGCATAACAGCATCAGTGTTTCTCTTCAAATCACTTGGAGAAAAATCACCTGAAGAGAATCATGCCCTTGTTGACTGTGTAAATTCAGGAAATCTGAGTTTCTGGATCTGTTTCAGGCAAAAAGAAGCAAAAAAAATCCAGAAATGATAGAAATGATCTTCAGGGCCCCTGGCTTTATTTGGACTTGAATTTACTCTGGGTGGTGTCTCTCCTTGGGTTCTGACCGGGAACATGATTTCAAAGCAGTCACATGTTTTCAGAGGCTTTCCCACTTCTGGACTCCAGTTTTAGATCTAATGGAATCAAGAAAGCCTTCTTGAGAGTAATGTAGATGATTTCCCCAGAAAATCTGTATGTTAACAAGAACTGACTTCTACCAGCATGGAGCAAGGAGGGAATGATGGGTTTTCAGTCCTGTGAAGTCTGTGGCGACATGACATTTCAGGATATAAAGCAAAGCTTGAGGTCCAGGCTCTGTGGTATCTGAGGGCTTGGCGGCTCCAGAAAATAAGGAATTAATCCTGGGTGGTTGTGGACAAAGAGTGAGTTGAGCATTAGTCCAAGACTAAAATGTGGGCCACAGCCGGAGCCCCAGGGCCTGGCAGGCCATCTTTTTCTTTTTTTTTTTTTTAATTTCTGTTTGTTGGGTCTCCTTTGCTGCCTGGGCCTTCTCTCTAGTTGTGGCAAGCAGGTACTACTCTCTATTTTCAGTGCATGGCCTTTTCATTGTAGTGGTTTCTCTTGTTGCTGAGCACAGTCTCTAGGATGCATGGGCTCCGTAGTTGGGGCTCCCTGGTTCTAGAGCACAGGCTCAGTAATTGTGGCACATGGGCCTGGTTGCTCCAACGCATGTAGGATCTTCCCAGACCAAGGGTTGGACCAGCACTGGCAGGAAGACTCTTTACCCTTGAGCCACCAGGGAAGCCCCTTGCAGGCCATATTTAGGATTTGTGTCTTTATCGCCCGTAGCAACAGGAAGCTATGGAAAAGTGTTGGCCAGGAGGCTTAAGTTATCAGCCTACTTAAGTTTAGGAAGTATTGTTTACTGTGTGTAGAGAGTGTGAGCCTGTTACTTTTTTTTCAACCATCACAGTGGATAATCTTGAGAAGGCTTCTTCTGTTGGGGTCGGAGTATCAGCACACCCTGTGAGAGGTGCGCACTGAAGTTCTTCAGGGATACAGCAGCCCCTAGACAGCCCGTGCTGCCTGGGCATAACAGCATCAGTGTTTCTCTTCAAATCACTTGGAGAAAAATCACCTGAAGAGAATCATGCCCTTGTTGACTGTGTAAATTCAGGAAATCTGAGTTTCTGGATCTGTTTCAGGCAAAAAGAAGCAAAAAAAATCCAGAAATGATAGAAATGATCTTCAGGGCCCCTGGCTTTATTTGGACTTGAATTTACTCTGGGTGGTGTCTCTCCTTGGGTTCTGACCGGGAACATGATTTCAAAGCAGTCACATGTTTTCAGAGGCTTTCCCACTTCTGGACTCCAGTTTTTAGATCTAATGGAATCAAGAAAGCCTTCTTGAGAGTAATGTAGATGATTTCCCCCAGAAAATCTGTATGTTAACAAGAACTGACTTCTACCAGCATGGAGCAAGGAGGGAATGATGGGTTTTCAGAAAAGATCCTACTGGCAGTGGTGGGGACTTTCTCTGCCACCCTTCACATTACAATGGATGGATGGCCCTGTCCTCTGCTCCCAGGTAAGGCTCACCTCACCCAGCCCTGATGCACTTGTTTTAGTTTTACATCAATGATAGATAGCCTTTCTCCACAAAATTAAACAATGTGATACTCCCTGTCTTGTTTGACCTATCTTCTGCTGTTACTAAACCCTTTCTCTCTTTTTCCCAACAGTTCCTCCTTAATTAGTTTTGCATATTATGTGTGGTACCATTGCCTGAGTTTCTTTTCAACCTTCCTAGTGCTGTTTATCCAAACACCTCCCACAACTTTGTTCTCTGCGCTTACCCTGATTGACTCATGAGGCGACCCTGACTGACACTCAGTAAACCAGTGACCTTCATTTTGGGCTAAAGTTGACAAAAACTGATAGAAGAGGATAAAGAAAGTCATGAAGCCAGCTCTTTCATCATTAAGGAAGAAGCAGCTTAGGTGAATATAGTAATAGGAAGTTATATTGTAAATATTTGGGGAATATTTCACTAGATATTTTAAGAACAGAAGTAACATAACTGAGGCATATAAAAGATTAAGGACAGGGCTTCCCCTGGTGGTCCAGTGGATAAGGACACCACCTTGCAGTGCAAGGCGCGGTTCGATCCCTGGCCTGGGAAGATCCCACGTGCTGAGCAGCTGGACCCATGTGTCCAATCTCCGAGCCGTAGCTCTGGAGCACATGCGCCCGGGCCGGTGCTCTGCAACAACAGATGCCACCACGGAAATCTGAGTTTCTGGATCTGTTTCAGGCAAAAAGAAGCAAAAATCCAGAAATGATAGAAATGATCTTCAGGGCCCCTGGCTTTATTTGGACTTGAATTTACTCTGGGTGGTGTCTCTCCTTGGGTTCTGACCGGGAACATGATTTCAAAGCAGTCACATGTTTTCAGAGGCTTTCCCACTTCTGGACTCCAGTTTTTAGATCTAATGGAATCAAGAAAGCCTTCTTGAGAGTAATGTAGATGATTTCCCCCAGAAAATCTGTATGTTAACAAGAACTGACTTCTACCAGCATGGAGCAAGGAGGGAATGATGGGTTTTCAGAAAAGATCCTACTGGCAGTGGTGGGGACTTTCTCTGCCACCCTTCACATTACAATGGATGGATGGCCCTGTCCTCTGCTCCCAGGTAAGGCTCACCTCACCCAGCCCTGATGCACTTGTTTTAGTTTTACATCAATGATAGATAGCCTTTCTCCACAAAATTAAACAATGTGATACTCCCTGTCTTGTTTGACCTATCTTCTGCTGTTACTAAACCCTTTCTCTCTTTTTCCCAACAGTTCCTCCTTAATTAGTTTTGCATATTATGTGTGGTACCATTGCCTGAGTTTCTTTTCAACCTTCCTAGTGCTGTTTATCCAAACACCTCCCACAACTTTGTTCTCTGCGCTTACCCTGATTGACTCATGAGGCGACCCTGACTGACACTCAGTAAACCAGTGACCTTCATTTTGGGCTAAAGTTGACAAAAACTGATAGAAGAGGATAAAGAAAGTCATGAAGCCAGCTCTTTCATCATTAAGGAAGAAGCAGCTTAGGTGAATATAGTAATAGGAAGTTATATTGTAAATATTTGGGGAATATTTCACTAGATATTTTAAGAACAGAAGTAACATAACTGAGGCATATAAAAGATTAAGGACAGGGCTTCCCCTGGTGGTCCAGTGGATAAGGACACCACCTTGCAGTGCAAGGGGCGCCGGTTCGATCCCTGGCCTGGGAAGATCCCACGTGCCGCGGAGCAGCTGGACCCATGTGTCCAATCTCCGAGCCGTAGCTCTGGAGCACATGCGCCCGGAGCCGGTGCTCTGCAACAACAGATGCCACCACGATGGGAGGCCCGCAGGAGCCAAAGAACAAAGACGGATGAAAACAGAGAAATGAAAGACCAATAGAAGTGGCCCGCCCGCTCCCCTCCCTCCCCAACCCAACCCCCGCCCAAAATAAATAAATAAATCTTAAAAAAAAAAAAAAAAAGATTAAGGACAGTGCTCCCTAAGGGAAAAGACAGAGTAAAAGGAAGAGTAAAAAGTGATTATACAGTGTCTGCTTTAGAGATATTCCTTTGTGGAAATCCTGTGTTTGTTGCTATTGAAACTAGAAGAATTTGCCTGGGAAGGTAATACGTACACAGGAAAAGAGGATTTAAAATATGGTAAGCACCAGAAGTCCCCTTTTACACATCTCCTCAGAGAAGTTGTTTCAATTAAAAAGAAAGGAAAAAAAAAAAAAACTGTGAGGATGAAATGAGGTATGTGTGAAGTACATTGAGATCTTTGGATGAAGTTGCTACAGTGTAACTTTTATGTCTGTGACTTTTTTTTAATGACTTGGGTTTTGGTTCTAGTTTCAAACATCGTATTCCCAGGTCAACTGGATAAAAGAAATAGCTCTTTAACCAAATTAGCAGTAAAAGGATCCAGAGTGATTTTTTTTTAAATTGTGGTCAGTCTTTTTTTGCTGTTCTTTCTATTACAGTTTTTAGTTTATACTCTATTTATAGTTATTACAAAGTATGGGCTATTTTTCCTGGGTTGTACAGTGTATTTTTGAGCTTATCTTATACCCCATGTCTTGTACCTCCCACTTCCTTATTCCTCTGTTGCCTCCCCTCATCCCACTGCTAACTACTAGTTTGTTTTTTGTATCTACTGAGTCTGCTTCTTTTTTGTTATGTTCACTAGTTTGTTGTATTTTTTTTTTATTCCACATATAATTGATACTATACAGTATTTGCCTTTCTCTGTCTGACCTGTTTCACTAAATATTATGTCCTTCCAAGCCTATCCATGTTGCTGCAGATGGCAGACTTCCATCCTTTTCATGGCTGAGTAGTATTCCGCCCACACACACGTGCATGTGTCCATCCACATCTTCTATACTGATTCATCTGTTGATGGACACTTAGGTTGCTTACATATCTTGGCAGTTGTAAATACTGCTGCTGTGAGACCTAAATGATTTTTTAAAATCCATCATCTCTTCAGTAAGATTTTACCTCTGTATTAAAATTAGTCATATTTAACTTTAACTAGAATTTTTTTCTTCAGCTATGAATAGAATATTATTAATAATTCAGATATCCTGGGTTTTTTAAAAATTATGTTTTTGATAATAGTTTTCATGATTTCCATTTTGCCAAGGTTTAGATAAATTTCATGAGTTTGAGCTCAGGTTTCTATTTATAAACCCAAGTTTTTAGAAATTATGCCATTGATACTACTCTTTTATTCATCTTTAATCCCTCTCCCAGCCCATAGGATACAAATTTCCTTGTGAATGGCTTTGTCAAAGTGCAGTTCGAGGGAACAGGGCATGAACCCATGGAGGTTAGCTATCGCTTAATTATTTTTCTCCCAGTAGTTCATGGTCTAATTGCATATGTGTTAGAATACTCGGTCATATTCTGTGAGTTGCTCCAAACTTCTTTAGAAGTTGTAACTAATTGATATTATGCTCAGTTGTGAAAACAGGCATTTACTTGTCACCACCTGTCTTATTTGGAGACTTACAGAAAACTTGAGTTTTCAAAACATCATATATCTTGAGTATAGCTTCATAGCCTATAAAATAGATAACCAGCAAGGACCAACTGGATAGCATAGGGAGCTCTTCTTAGTACTCTGTAAAGGTCTATATGGGAAAAGAATCTAAAAAAGATTGGACTTGTGTGTATGTGTAACAGATCCACTTTGTTGTGTTCCTGAAACTAATAGAACATTGTAAATTAACTATATTCCAATAAAAATTAAAAAGAACTCATATGCTGTAGGCAATGAACTGACCTGTTTATCCCAGCATGAGTCAATGTTGTAAATGCAAGCGTTGCAGACGTGGAGGTGACCCTGTGTGCCTACATGGGAGTAGTAGAAGGAGATGGATCCCTGGCCCAGTCTGACAAGGAGCGGGCAAGCGGTAGGAATGCTGTTTACTTTAGAACTGGTTTGCTCTGGAAATTGAGATGTGTGGCCCCAGTCCACCTGGCAATGGAGAGAGGCCTTGACTGGCAGCTTGGTGCCCATGCTTATAAAAGTGAAGAGGTGGCCCCTGGTGAAACTGAAACCCTTTAGAGCCGAGTCATAGTATCTCTGAGGAAGAAATACATTCATGTGGTGAGGTTCATCTTTTTTCTGAATTTTTGTTTTGTTTCTTCAATGGTAGGTTGTTTCTTGTGTGTCCTCATCTTTCCATTTATATAGGTTCATCATCTTTTCATACTTGATATGTTTATTCTTAAGTTCAGTTTTGCCTAAGGACATGGATCTTGGCTTTTTGCTGGGACCTCAGCATATAAAAAAGTACTGGATCATGGACTCATTATTATGGACTCAATAAATATTTATTGAAGTCAATAGCATTTTAACCCTTGACTCAATTTTTACTCCTTGATTTTTGTGTTTGAGTGACCTAGCTGTCCATTGGGCCTGTGAGGATGATTTCTG
Organism: Tragulus kanchil; assembly: GCA_022376925.1. Lineage (NCBI taxonomy): Eukaryota > Metazoa > Chordata > Mammalia > Artiodactyla > Tragulidae > Tragulus > Tragulus kanchil. The sequence goes on along the minus strand of JAIOJX010000030.1, from coordinate 189,457,361 downwards.
TTTTCCTCTAAATGCAGGATGAAACAGATAGCTCATAGGTTATTCTGGTATTAAATAGACCCCTTTGAAACCCAGCCTGAGGCTTTTTTTTTTTTTTTTTTTAATATAGTACACACTGGTTTGATCTTCTGACAAAAATAATGCTTTAATTAACTGTGAAGTCTTTGTTACAATGTCTGAAACACTGAAATGGTAACGCATCCAAGTCTTGGCCTTTAAAGATCTTGCCTTTGGAGTTGGCTATTGGCAGTTCATCATATTTAGCTGGAATTGCATCCGTAACACTTTAATACATACTTTATATTTTAAAGTAAAAAACAAAGCAGAAAGCCTCAATCCAAAAGGATTTGTTTTTGAATTTAATTTTTTTTCATTTTACAAAAATACAGAATAATTGAAATAAGGCAATAGTGTATTTTCTGTAAAGTTTCATCTTTTCTAATTCTATTTGTAGAGATTACAAGCTATGATCTCTGAGTCTTCAAAGACTTTAGGAATTAGATTTCCCTTTTAAGTTGACCACATCTGTAGGTTTTATTTTAAATTATTATGAAGCCGTAGAGATGAAATTTCAATGTGTATCGTAAGAACAGTTTTTCCCTAGGAAGTGGGTCTAGTTTATGATTGAGAGTAGTGATTTTTCAAACTAGCTATTCATAGGGATACCCTGTTGAGCTTTTAAAAATAAATATAGCTATACATAGACTTCGATTTTGGAAGTAGCCTTTCAGTGATTTTTTTTTTTTTTTTTTTAAATCCCCCATAGTTTGGTGATAAGCAAAGTCTGGTTTAGAACACAGGGTCAATGAATCCAAGGTCATGAGTGTGAATAATCTGTTAGCCTATCAATTGTACTCACTCTCTACAGTGACCTGAGACCTGCTTCTCACCATGATCCACTCTTGTATGATAAGGCTGATAAGGTCTTCTTTGAAGACAGCTCATTTGATAACTACATCAGACAGCAGGCTTATAATCTGGGGGCTTCTTTCTTACGAATTTCTTTTTGATTCATGGTCAGTGGAGGGGTGTTGAACTAATTGAGACAGAGTGGTCCTTTCAACTAGAGTTGGAATTCAGAGACTCAACTCCCTTCTAGACGTCATAGCTTCTAACTTGGCCTTGGTTTGTATAGGATAGGAATGTGTGAGCAAAAGGTACTAGTGTCTGATTGTCTGGAATTGGGCCTCTCCCATGTCCTAGATGTGTTTTCCCATTGGCAAAATGGGAAATATGTGATGGCAGTCTTTAGAGAGTTAAAACTGACTTTGCTTTGTTGCTCTGGTTAATAAATGCCATAAAGCGATAATAATAATAAAAAGGTAGGGTTTGTTGAAGATATGTGATAATACCTATACATGTAAGTAAAGTGTTTAGTAAATATTTATGGCGGGTTATATTTGTCTTTATTATTTCAAACAAATTTTAATGAGCTTGTTTTATCATTGTTTTATGAGCAGCTTAGTAGTGTTACTGGTGTTTGACATTTCTGTCCAAATATATGAAGGAAACTTGCTGTGTGTTGCCTTTCAGGCTTTATGCCATTGTTTTTCTTTAGGAGATAAATTCTTTTTTGAGGGCCCTCATTTGCCCTGCATGTATAATGTAAGATTTTCCCCAAGGTTCCAAAGGAAAAGCTGAGGTAATGGAGCAGCGATGTAGTTGTGTCTGCATGAAGGTGACTCAGTTTTCAGCCCTAGAGGTACTTGAGCATCAGGTGCAGTGATGAACTGCATCTCATTTATGATAACACAGCCAACTCTCTTTGGATATAAACAATAGCACAGCTCATTGGACAGGAGGGAGAGCCAGGCAATTCCACGGGCATCACTGACATGTAAACTAAGCCAGTGATTTTATATTGTCCTAACAAACGTGCTAATAGCGTGCTGAAGTGCAGGCCCTTGAATTGTTTTGCTGCTGCTGCCTACTCAGCCTTTCCATACGTAGGACGGCAGAAGGCTGTAACGGGCTTTCATGAATGCAGTATCGATGTGATTTTGCACTTTTTATTAACTGTGACATGATGGATTTGGGCACTTTAAATGACAAGGAGAATTCTCCCTCCTTTTGAAATCTGAATTAACAAAAAGCTTATTTTCTTGGGAGAAGTTGTTTCTTTGACCTTTCCCAATTTGTTTCCATTGTGATTACCGTCTCTCCTGCTCCTTATCAAACAGACACACATACACACAGTTCATACTCTTAGGTACTCATTGCCAGAATTGAACCATTTTGTTTTCCCAGTAAGACTGGACGTTTCAGAAGAAGATATTTTTTTGAGGGTGAGGAGGGGGCAGAGGGCCACTTCTATTGGTCCTTCATTTATCTATTTACATCCATCTTTGTTCTTTGGCCTGTGCGGGCCTCCCATCGCGGCGGCCTCTGTTGTCACAGAACACCGGCTCTGGGCGCATGTGCTCCAGAGTTCCGGCTCGGTAACTGGACACATGGGTCCAGCTGCTCCGCGTCACGTGGGATCCTCCCTGGCCAGGGATCAAACCGGTGCCCCTTGCACTGCAAGGTGGTGTCCTTACCCACTGGACCACCAGGGAAGCCCAGAGAAGAAGATATTTAAACCGGGCTGCACACTGAACACTTCCAGTAGATGAACTTGACACTCTTCTATATTGATTGTGCAGAAATGATTACTTCCTCTGATTTAGAGATGCTTCCTCCACTTGTGAAGTGGTGGTAGTGACACTTACCTGCCCCACTGGAGCACTGGGTCATTGCCATCACTGAGCAGTGTCTGATGAGTAATAAATGAGCAAAGGTGACTGCTAAAAACTGGGTCTTTTTCCTTGACTGAACTGTAATAGTTGACTGGTTGTTTAAAATAAGAGACTAAAAAGAGGAATCCTGAGACTTTCTTCCTGTAGGGGGCCTGAGCTTGCAGAAATTACAAGCAATTCACAATATTTCACTACCCATTCAGTGTCTGCATGTTTATTGGATACCTGCTATAAGCAATGTGTAGAACTGGATGTAAAGCCTTGTTTAGTAGGTTCTCATGGAATGGAAACATCATAACGTGTCCATCTTTATATACCAAACAAGGACTTATGTTCCATGGGTCAATCACTTTGCAATACGTAGATCTCATTGTGACTGCTGAACATCACCAGTTGCTCTTTTCTATGAAGTTGAATAGAGATACTTACTACTTGCTTCCACAGATTCCATTTAATTGTAAGATGCAGCCCAGAGAAAAATGTCAGCAGGTGATTTTACTTGGTTCCATTGGGAAAAAAATTTAAGGGAATCCATTCATTTGTGGTCTTTCCATACTATGGAATTCTTTTCTAAACCACGGCTTGAATTTCTTTTAAGTGAAAGAAGTGTACATTGTGGCCAGGCATAATAAAAATGAATCATATCGTATAGTTCTTATTTATATGAGAAGTTCCTATATACTAAAATAGTGATAACTGAACATTCCGCTTTAAATATATGTAAATTATTATTCCTGTATACATAAATCCATGTATTCATATATATTTAAGTATGTACCTGTTTCTATAATCAGTAAGTATGTTTATAACACAGCTGTACATATACATTTAAACAGGTAGTCAAACCTTCGCCCTGTGTTAGAGTTTTTAAGAGCTAACAACATTAAGCAATATTAATTTTAAAGGAAGTGTGTTGATAGCATATCGGGCTACCTGCAGAGTTGATTGGTAGGTAAGAAAACCGGGCTTGGAGCTATGAAGCTGAGGCAGTGCCTCCAGCTGCAGCATGGAATTGATCTGCAGAGCAACCACTGAAGCCTGCCTTGTTGTCCCTACTGCATAATCTTTCCCCACCACGACCATCCCCATTGCTGCCCACTCCCTACCTCTTGCACATGAGTCAAGTCACGTATTCACTCCTAAGCCACAAGGGAAGCCAGAAGAGAAATACCTATGATTCACTTCTCTAGTAGGAAGCTGGCTGTGCAGCTGGAAGAACTTGACAAATTGTTGTAGTCATCATACCAGTAAGTTTGAAAGGGTGAAAAGATGAAAATACCATATTCCATTATTCTGATATAAAAGTATTTTTAAAAAATTTTTCTTGGTTTTTTTTTTTAAAGTCATAGTTTTGTGTCAGTAAAATTATAGGTTTTATACTTTTACATATACAGTTATTTTCATTATATTGGGTGACTTGCGTTATATACATCCCATATGTATCATTTTAATGCATAATAATGCAAATGCATGTGCTTCATCTTTCTTCTCATGTTGGAGATTGCTGATACATTTTCATTATTATGAAAAATAACATGGTGAATATGCTCGTATTTAAAGCTTTTGCATCTAGATGTTGGATTTAGAGGTTACAGGTTACGAGCCCATTTAGGGAAGATGGGACCTTGGTCTTTTTGACCAAGAGAACATTTGTTCCAGTCCCACTGACATTTGACTATGACCACGTTAAAATTCTGCTTTGAACAAAAGGAAGATAAATGCTGTAATGCTGGCAGGATTTATCTCTCTGTATGGAGCTAACTTCTATGTTTTTCTTTCCCTTCCGTTTTATCTTTGTGTTTTAAATTTTCTCCAACCATATATATTACATATTTTAATAATAAAAATCATAAAATATTTGTTTCTTCCCTAGTCCTCAGTGCATTTAAATTCAATAAAGTCTCCTCAGTGGTTTTTCTCTGATACATTCCTCCTTGTGGTGACAGTTTTGGAGGTCTTTTATTTATTTTTTTTTTTTTCATTTTGGCCTCTTTTATTGGTTTGTATTTATTTATTTATTTTCATTCATCATTTGCATTCTTTGGCCCATGTGGGCCTCCCATTGCATTGGCCTCTCGTTGCAGAGCCCCACGCATGTGCTCCGGAGCACTGGTTCCTTAACACTGCTCCAGCCACTCCGTGGCACATGGGATCTTCCCGGGCCAGAGATCAAACCAGTGCCCCTTGCACTGCAGGGCGGACTGTTTGGGAGGTCTTTAAACAAGCATATTTGCCATATCACTTGTAGCAAGACACTGATGTCTCCTTAAGAAGTGAAGCCTCAAAGTGTTCTGCATATTTTGGTTGGTTTAGAATCCAGCAAACTTGAGTTTAGATCGCTGTGCAAGAGCAGGCAGGTGACATTGAACCAGTTATTTAAGCTCTCTTCTTGGTTTCCTCATCTCAATCCAGACTAGTGATAGCACTGCCCACTGATGTGAGCATCAAGCAAGGTTCTCACTTACGACAAAGTTATGAGCTGGCGCCTTACACAAAAGAGATGCTCACTAGAAGTTAATTTTCTTCTGTAATTTTCTTTTCTTTAAGCAGAGAGGATAGAAAATTGTGTTAAAACTTAATCTCTGACCCTCTTTCGTTTTGAATGTGGAAAATTACCATGGCACATGGTTGAGTAAACAGTTGTGTTGTAAAGACTTCCAAGATGGCTCAATAGTAAGAATTCGCCAGCCATTGTGGGAGATGCAGATTCCATCCCTGGGTCCGAAAGGTTCCCTGGGAGAGAAAATGGCAACCCACTTCAGTATTCTTGCATGAAGAATCCCCTGGACAGAGGAGCCTGGCGGGTACAGTCCATGGCATCGCAAAGAGTTGGGCACAACTGAAGTGATTTTTAGCACACACGCATGCATGAAACTCAGATATAAGAAGGAAACACATAGTTGTTTATGATGTATCTATATCATTCCTTTGGCTTGACTGGTTTTATTGCCTTTTTCTTCTGAAATCTATGCCCAAAGAAGTTTGGGATTGTGAATTGACACAGCATCGATTAATACAGGACTTCTCCACTATCAAGGTTGGAGTCAGGTCATTCTCTGTTGAGAAGGGCACTATAAGATGTTTAGCATCATCCCTGGTCTCTACCTCCTAGGTGCCATTAGCAGCCACTCCGTGTCCTCCCAGTTGTGAGACAGCTAAAATTGTCTCCAGACATTCTCAAGTCTTCCTCAAAGGGCAAAATCGCCTGTGGTTGAGAATCACTGTTATAAAGGGCTGGACCATCTAAAAATGGGTAAATTTGTGTGTGGATTTCCCTTTCCTCTCTCCCTACCCTAAGTATCCATTTGTAAACTGAGAAGACGAATGAGGGGGTCTCTTTCACACTAAGTTCCCTCTTTCTGTCTACTACATGTAAAATATAGACTTTTAGGGACCGACTAACCCACTGCTTTTCGTCCTCCTCCCACCCCCTGAACCATGTAGTGTGTTGGGCTGTTTAATCAGAGTGATCTGGCTACTTCCATAACTTTTTTTGTCCCTGATACTGGATTATAATTAGGTATATGTTGACTGGCATTTTAGTGATAACAGTGGCTCATTTTCTTTCCTAGAGAAGAGATCACTCACTCTACTGTACAGTGGTTTAACTTCTCTATTAAAAATCCCATGATACAGATGCTTTTGGTTAACAAAAATTCCTTTCGAGTCTGGAAGATTCCATTTGCCTACCAAACCCCTCTCCCCCATATATCCCCCAACTCCCCCCAAAAATAAAACAAGAAAGAAAGAAAGAAGCATCAACCCTTAAAGTCCTAAAGCAACTTTCCCAAGGCAAATGTTCCCTTTGACTCTGCTATAAAGTTCGGTCTTCCTTCTGTCCACTTTAGGAATCAGCTTGAGCTTTGGTGTAATTCCTCGTCCCACCCAGGTGATCATCATATATTAAAGAGAGGCTTATTTATAATGTAAGTGTAAAATCATCCTACAAAGGGTCTCTGCAGTTTCACAATCAGCCATACTATGCTTAAAAATAAATTCTGCAGAGAACTCATCACATAGTAGTGTTTAGTGGAGTGGTTGGAAGTCGGCCTCAGATTTCTCATCTCTAAAGTGAGAATAATAGCAGCCCTCTTACCTAATAGGATTGCAATGAAGATTAAATAGGAAAATGAAAAATTTTAGGCACTATCAAAGAAGTTGGAGTGAATTGACACAGCATCGATTAATACAGGACTTCTCCACTATCAAGGTTGGAGTCAGGTCATTCTCTGTTGAGAAGGGCACTATAAGATGTTTAGCATCATCCCTGGTCTCTACCTCCTAGGTGCCATTAGCAGCCACTCCGTGTCCTCCCAGTTGTGAGACAGCTAAAATTGTCTCCAGACATTCTCAAGTCTTCCTCAAAGGGCAAAATCGCCTGTGGTTGAGAATCACTGTTATAAAGGGCTGGACCATCTAAAAATGGGTAAATTTGTGTGTGGATTTCCCTTTCCTCTCTCCCTACCCTAAGTATCCATTTGTAAACTGAGAAGACGAATGAGGGGGTCTCTTTCACACTAAGTTCCCTCTTTCTGTCTACTACATGTAAAATATAGACTTTTAGGGACCGACTAACCCACTGCTTTTCGTCCTCCTCCCACCCCCTGAACCATGTAGTGTGTTGGGCTGTTTAATCAGAGTGATCTGGCTACTTCCATAACTTTTTTTGTCCCTGATACTGGATTATAATTAGGTATATGTTGACTGGCATTTTAGTGATAACAGTGGCTCATTTTCTTTCCTAGAGAAGAGATCACTCACTCTACTGTACAGTGGTTTAACTTCTCTATTAAAAATCCCATGATACAGATGCTTTTGGTTAACAAAAATTCCTTTCGAGTCTGGAAGATTCCATTTGCCTACCAAACCCCTCTCCCCCATATATCCCCCAACTCCCCCCAAAAATAAAACAAGAAAGAAAGAAAGAAGCATCAACCCTTAAAGTCCTAAAGCAACTTTCCCAAGGCAAATGTTCCCTTTGACTCTGCTATAAAGTTCGGTCTTCCTTCTGTCCACTTTAGGAATCAGCTTGAGCTTTGGTGTAATTCCTCGTCCCACCCAGGTGATCATCATATATTAAAGAGAGGCTTATTTATAATGTAAGTGTAAAATCATCCTACAAAGGGTCTCTGCAGTTTCACAATCAGCCATACTATGCTTAAAAATAAATTCTGCAGAGAACTCATCACATAGTAGTGTTTAGTGGAGTGGTTGGAAGTCGGCCTCAGATTTCTCATCTCTAAAGTGAGAATAATAGCAGCCCTCTTACCTAATAGGATTGCAATGAAGATTAAATAAGGAAATCCACTGAAAAATTTTAGGAAAACTACCTGGTATATGAGTGATCAGTAGTTACTTTATTTTTTAATTGTTTTTCTCCATTATGAGAAACCCCAATATATTCTCATATTGTTTCCTATTTCAAAATTCCCATTTCTGTTCTTGAAAAACACTATTGTGTCCCTTTCCTCCTCATACATTTTATCCATTATTTTTGTCCTCCAAAGAAATTCACATGGGACTATCTCAGTTACACATAATGGTTTTGTGTAGAGATGTCTTTACCTTTATGCATTGTTATAGTTTTGCAGCAAAGTTTAAATCCCTCTGAGAGTTTGCTTTGTAGTATGTGATAAACCTTTTTTCTTTTTTTTTTGGCAAACAAATTTTTTTTTTTTTTTTAAATGAGGAAAACCAAAACTACTTCTAAATATCTTTATAGCCCAAGTTTCAGTTCATGGTATTTTTTTTTCTCCTTCTATGACAAAAATGTAAATCATTGGCCATTTTGTTTGAAAGAGTTACTCCTGATTTTGATCCGAAAATGTCAGTATGACTTCAGTTCTGTACTCTCTGCATAAGTTAGTAAGGGAAGATCCCCTGGAGAAGGAAATGGCAACCCATTTCAGTATTTTTGCCTGGAAAATCCCATGGACACAAAAGCCTAGTGGGTTATAGTCCCTGGTGTTGCAAAGAGTTTGACACGACTGAGCATGCACACATATGAGTTAATGAATTTTTACTTTTTGGCTAAAATACATGCTCCTGACTTTATCAGTGAGAACACTGCAAGGGCAGATTTAACTTACTTTGTAAAGGTTTCTCTTAGAGATGCTCAGGAAGACAACACTACAGAGGAATGACATGGTTCATATTCAATCCATGATTAGTTCATGGAACATAAGAGTTAGCTCCTTTAGAAGAAAGCTTCAGGCAGAGACCCAGAATAGCAAACAGAAAAGCAGACATTTATGCTTGTGCTATAATAGGTTCATCAGTAGATTGGCCAAGTGTTTGCCGGGTAAATATGCTACCACAGGACTTTTCTTTTTATAGAAAGTGAATACAAATGAGATTATCTAGTATGTACATTTCTGTGTGCTATATGAATGCCAATAGATTGTTTCAAACTTCAATAAACCCAAGGATAATATAACGAGCCCTCATGCGCTTATCGCTTAGCTTCATAGTTACCGACTCATGGGTCATCTTATTTTCTGTATATACCTCCTTCTTACCTGCAGATTGTCTATGTAATTTCATCTTTAAATGTTTCACTGTGTTAGAATTCTTCTAGAAAAATACACAGACAAAAGTTTCCATAGAATTTTCAGGAGTTTCCACTTTCCCTAAGGCCCAAAGTAAGAGTAAGCACATGAGCTAATTCCTTTGGAAGTGGGAAATAAAAAAGATTTCACCAAGCCTTCTGTATGATACTCCAGCAAGCAAATATCCAATGATTTTAGATTCTTGCTTCTCTTCGTTTACTCTTGGCATCTATCTGTGATATCTGAGTGAGCAAAAGAGAAAACGATAAAGCGATACCTGAAAGAGGCTGAATTGGCCCCCTCCTTTTTGCCCTCTCCTTCATGGAGTCCTTGGCTTTTTTTTTTTTTTTTTTTAATGAATAAGTTCAGTGATCTAACACTGGCTTACTTGAATATGAAAACAAATAATCCAGAAGTAAAAATGATGGAGAGCATTATTAATTCACTGAGCATTTACCACATGCTAAGTACCTTTCATTTTATCACTTTAATCAACAAAACAAGCAACTACTAGATAGTATTCATGAACCCATTTTACATATAGAAAAACTGAGGCCCAAAGCATTTAAACAGATTGCTTAGGATTTGAGGTCAAATCTCTCTGAAATTCTAGCCAGATACTAACAAGACAAGGTTGCCTCTCTCCACTGCACTGACAGTTGGCCATCTACTAGCTTGTGTGTTCTAAGCAAGTGTGCACTCCTTATAATTACTTCTTAGTGTTGGCATGAGAAATTTCATAGCATTGTGTAAGAAAGTCCTTTATCCATAGATTTGATGGAAGCCAAGAGGCAGCTAGAGACCAAGAGCTGGTAGTTCATGGATCTTAAATCAAACTGCATCTTAGTAATTGAGTCAAAGGGATCATCAACTCTCATATATGTAGCTATTGTTGTAGTTTAATCGCTAAGTCATGTCCTACTCTTTCAACCCCGTGGATTGAAGCCTACCAGGCTTCACTGTCCATGGGATTTCCCAGGGTAAGAATACTGATGTGGGTAGCCCTTTCTTGCTCCAGGGAATCTTTCTGACCCAGGGATCAAACCCACGTCTCCTGCATTGCAGGCGGATTCTTTACCACTGAGCCACCTGGAAAGCCCCACATGGAGACAGCTGTGTGTTGTTGTTGAAGGTACAGGAGCCTTCTAATTATTCCTCCTGTGTCCACTCTTCACATATACATCAACCTCAGGGTGATGCTTTACAAATGTTCAAGTTTGTCACTTTTCTGCTTAAAAATCTCCCAACACTTCTTATAAGATGCAGAGAAGAAAAACCAAATTCCTTTCTGAGGTTTACAGAACTCTATAATATCTAGCCGACTACCTCTCTCAGTTCATGTGCTGACCTGGTCACTGCTCCAGCCCCTCGGGCTTTATTGTTGATGTCATTCTTGTTCTCCCAAGATGGTAACTTGCTTCCAGCCCAGATTTTAAACTCCTCTGATTCTCAGCATACCTGGTTTCTTCCCATCCCTTGGATTTCAGCTGGAAGGTCCCCACTGCAGAAGAACCATCATCTCTCCCCGTGGCTTGCTTTCTTACTGTTTCTGCTTTGCACTTGTGCCCCTGTTTGCAGTTTTTCTTCCTGTGTTGATTTTTTTGCCATTGTGTTTGTCCCTGTTTCTTCATCTTCAGTATGGCTTTTGTATGGTCAGGAGCTCTGCTTTAGTGCCTGCTTTATCCTGAAAACCTCCAGGAATGCTGGTTGAATGAACGTTTAGGTTATATTGGTGAAACAGATACAGTGTACCTCTGTGTAAAATTCTCAGTCAGGAAACACTTGGTGAGATGCTGCTCTCATTGTTGGAGTTGTGAATTCCAGACTGGAATTTGCTTATCGCATCATCTGTACAACAAGTCTTAAGAACTGCCCCAGACAATGCGTTTCCTTAAAAACCAGGAGGACCCCTCGGTCTCATGATCCATACCCTGCAGTCTGTGTTGTTATGGGGTGTCTGCTTTTTTGCCAGCTTTCAGCTCGTGTGGACTTGACCTTCAAACCAGCAGCATTCAACTCTCATTTCTGACTGACCTTTTGCTTAGGCCCCCGGGCAATGTTTTCATCTCTGTCAAACTCGACCACTGCCAGTTTCTTAAGAGTATCTGTTCTTGTGAAAAAGAGTTTTGCTGCCTGCACCATAATGATGTCTAATACCCGATAAACTGCAAACAATAGGGGCATTTGGGGGGAGTAATGCTGAAACAAAAAGGCGACTGCAGTTTGGAGTCAGTGCTAAACTGGGACACATAAAAAAGTCATAGCACGTGGAATGCTGCACTCACAACTCCCATTTGGGGTGAAAAGAGTTTTGCGCTGCCCTATACATCAACCTCAGGGTGATGCTTTACAAATGTTCAAGTTTGTCACTTTTCTGCTTAAAAATCTCCCAACACTTCTTATAAGATGCAGAGAAGAAAAACCAAATTCCTTTCTGAGGTTTACAGAACTCTATAATATCTAGCCGACTACCTCTCTCAGTTCATGTGCTGACCTGGTCACTGCTCCAGCCCCTCGGGCTTTATTGTTGATGTCATTCTTGTTCTCCCAAGATGGTAACTTGCTTCCAGCCCAGATTTTAAACTCCTCTGATTCTCAGCATACCTGGTTTCTTCCCATCCCTTGGATTTCAGCTGGAAGGTCCCCACTGCAGAAGAACCATCATCTCTCCCCGTGGCTTGCTTTCTTACTGTTTCTGCTTTGCACTTGTGCCCCTGTTTGCAGTTTTTCTTCCTGTGTTGATTTTTTTGCCATTGTGTTTGTCCCTGTTTCTTCATCTTCAGTATGGCTTTTGTATGGTCAGGAGCTCTGCTTTAGTGCCTGCTTTATCCTGAAAACCTCCAGGAATGCTGGTTGAATGAACGTTTAGGTTATATTGGTGAAACAGATACAGTGTACCTCTGTGTAAAATTCTCAGTCAGGAAACACTTGGTGAGATGCTGCTCTCATTGTTGGAGTTGTGAATTCCAGACTGGAATTTGCTTATCGCATCATCTGTACAACAAGTCTTAAGAACTGCCCCAGACAATGCGTTTCCTTAAAAACCAGGAGGACCCCTCGGTCTCATGATCCATACCCTGCAGTCTGTGTTGTTATGGGGTGTCTGCTTTTTTGCCAGCTTTCAGCTCGTGTGGACTTGACCTTCAAACCAGCAGCATTCAACTCTCATTTCTGACTGACCTTTTGCTTAGGCCCCCGGGCAATGTTTTCATCTCTGTCAAACTCGACCACTGCCAGTTTCTTAAGAGTATCTGTTCTTGTGAAAAAGAGTTTTGCTGCCTGCACCATAATGATGTCTAATACCCGATAAACTGCAAACAATAGGGGCATTTGGGGGGAGTAATGCTGAAACAAAAAGGCGACTGCAGTTTGGAGTCAGTGCTAAACTGGGACACATAAAAAAGTCATAGCACGTGGAATGCTGCACTCACAACTCCCATTGGGGTTGGGGGAACTGGATGGTCCTTACAATGAGCTCTTATTATAAAGGCACCATGGAACCACGTAATTGCAGCCCTTTACAAAACCATAAAAATGTGTCAGACATTGTACAAACTAAACAGTCTGGGCTTGAATGTTAGACCAAAAATTTCATAAATAACAGGGCCTTCTTAATCTAATCAAGTATTTGAAGAAAAAAACTGAAATAGGGCAAATTTCATCATTATATAAATGACTTCACAGGTTTATTTCTGGTTTTCAAAATTTGCAGTAGAGGAATTCTGCCTGAATATATTTTTATTTGTTCAGATCCACAGACTGTAATTTTTGTGGAATTTATAGATTATTTTTTCTTAATTGCAAAATTAGTGTCACATACATTATAGCATTATAGAAAGTATTTTAAAGAACCAACAAGATAACAGTCACCTATAATTTCATCATCCTGAGATAATCATGATGAAGATTTTTTCTGAATGATTTCTTGTGTGTTTCTGTGTATGCGAAAATCATTTTAAATTCATTTTAGAGTCATAGTGTATGTAGTGATTCTAATTTGCTTTGCGTTCCTACTGATATGATAAACTTCCTCTCTCATTAAATAATTTTATAAAATATGCATTTCACTCACTATATTGTATCATCTGTTTGGGGCCAATTGCCTAAGGACACTTAGAATGTTTGGAGACGTTTTTGGATACTACAGCTGGTGTTGAGGAGAAGTGCTACTGGTTTCCATTGGGCAGAGGCCAAGGATGTTGTTAAATTTCCTATAATATACTTGTAACCCCACAACAAAAAAATACCTGGCCATAGGGTCAGTAGTGCTGAGGTTGAGTTACCTAGAACTTACATAGCACCTTCATAATTAGGTGAATGCATTGCTTTCTATTAGATACTTATTTTCAATATCTTGTTATTAGAGATTATTGGTGGGCACACTTTCTATAAAGGGCCAGATAGTAAATATCTTGTGCTTTGGAGGATATAAGGTCTGTCACTCAGCTCTGCTCTAGCATTGTAATGACTGCAACTGGCACAACTGCAGTTTGGTCCAATTGCATAGCACGTGGAATGCTGCACTCACAACTCCCATTGGGGTTGGGAACTGGATGGTCCTTACAATGAGCTCTTATTATAAAGGCACCATGGAACCACGTAATTGCAGCCCTTTACAAAACCATAAAAATGTGTCAGACATTGTACAAACTAAACAGTCTGGGCTTGAATGTTAGACCAAAAATTTCATAAATAACAGGGCCTTCTTAATCTAATCAAGTATTTGAAGAAAAAAACTGAAATAGGGCAAATTTCATCATTATATAAATGACTTCACAGGTTTATTTCTGGTTTTCAAAATTTGCAGTAGAGGAATTCTGCCTGAATATATTTTTATTTGTTCAGATCCACAGACTGTAATTTTTGTGGAATTTATAGATTATTTTTTCTTAATTGCAAAATTAGTGTCACATACATTATAGCATTATAGAAAGTATTTTAAAGAACCAACAAGATAACAGTCACCTATAATTTCATCATCCTGAGATAATCATGATGAAGATTTTTTCTGAATGATTTCTTGTGTGTTTCTGTGTATGCGAAAATCATTTTAAATTCATTTTAGAGTCATAGTGTATGTAGTGATTCTAATTTGCTTTGCGTTCCTACTGATATGATAAACTTCCTCTCTCATTAAATAATTTTATAAAATATGCATTTCACTCACTATATTGTATCATCTGTTTGGGGCCAATTGCCTAAGGACACTTAGAATGTTTGGAGACGTTTTTGGATACTACAGCTGGTGTTGAGGAGAAGTGCTACTGGTTTCCATTGGGCAGAGGCCAAGGATGTTGTTAAATTTCCTATAATATACTTGTAACCCCACAACAAAAAAATACCTGGCCATAGGGTCAGTAGTGCTGAGGTTGAGTTACCTAGAACTTACATAGCACCTTCATAATTAGGTGAATGCATTGCTTTCTATTAGATACTTATTTTCAATATCTTGTTATTAGAGATTATTGGTGGGCACACTTTCTATAAAGGGCCAGATAGTAAATATCTTGTGCTTTGGAGGATATAAGGTCTGTCACTCAGCTCTGCTCTAGCATTGTAATAGCTTGAAAGCAGTTGTTGGCTATATGTAAATGAAAGGGTGTGTCTGCGTCCCAATAAAACTTTACTTACAAAAACAGGCTATGGGCCCCACTTACCTACTTCTCTTTTAGGTAATGCTCTGCTGGACCTCTGTGTTCTTAAATCTTTGCCCTCATAGCTGATGATTTCCTTAGAAAAGTTGTTGAACATGTGGATAGCTAGGTGAACATGTATATACCTTTTAAAACTTTGTAGCAATTTATTCTCTCACCCACATGGTATGACATTGTTTGTTTAGTGTGGTTTATTCCAATCCCACTGATGCTACCGTCATTCCATTGGATTTGGAACCACCTCCTGGAATATGGAGAGCGACTGGCTCAGGCAGGGCTTGCCAAATTAAATGCCTTCAGGAATCAGGCAGATTAATGAGTAAATCAGGGCAGTTGTCAGTGTCAGAATAAGGAGTGATAAGCATGTGACAAAACGAAGAGCAAAAGGTCCGATCAAAAGGAGGAAGCTGCTTCTCAGCTCTGTCTCCTGCTGGCTCACTATCTGGTCATTCATTGTTGGCAGGTCTTATGTTGTACTCAGAGAAACCAGATATAGTAGGAAAGCTTTCCAGATTATAGTAGGAAAGCTCCCAGTTTTTAATTAAATACTCTGTAGGCCAATAAGCCATATCTGTGAACTGTGCTTATGGGTACCAACTTAAGGACTTCTACTTTTACTCTGATTCATCAAGAAAGGCTTCTTAAGTGAACAATGGAAAGAAATAGAGGAAAATGATAGAATGGGAAAGACCAGAGATCTCGAAAGAAAATTGGAGATACCAAGGGAATATTTCATGCAAAGATGAGCACAAAAAAGGACAGACATGGCAAGAAACTAACAGAAGCAGAAGAGATTAAGAAGAAGAGGGGGCAACAATACACAGAAGAACTATTCAATAAAAGTTCTTAATGACCTGGACAACCACGATGCATAGTCATTCACCTAGAGTTAGATATCTTAAAGTGTAAAGTCACACTTTCTATAAAGGGCCAGATAGTAAATATCTTGTGCTTTGGAGGATATAAGGTCTGTCACTCAGCTCTGCTCTAGCATTGTAATAGCTTGAAAGCAGTTGTTGGCTATATGTAAATGAAAGGGTGTGTCTGCGTCCCAATAAAACTTTACTTACAAAAACAGGCTATGGGCCCCACTTACCTACTTCTCTTTTAGGTAATGCTCTGCTGGACCTCTGTGTTCTTAAATCTTTGCCCTCATAGCTGATGATTTCCTTAGAAAAGTTGTTGAACATGTGGATAGCTAGGTGAACATGTATATACCTTTTAAAACTTTGTAGCAATTTATTCTCTCACCCACATGGTATGACATTGTTTGTTTAGTGTGGTTTATTCCAATCCCACTGATGCTACCGTCATTCCATTGGATTTGGAACCACCTCCTGGAATATGGAGAGCGACTGGCTCAGGCAGGGCTTGCCAAATTAAATGCCTTCAGGAATCAGGCAGATTAATGAGTAAATCAGGGCAGTTGTCAGTGTCAGAATAAGGAGTGATAAGCATGTGACAAAACGAAGAGCAAAAGGTCCGATCAAAAGGAGGAAGCTGCTTCTCAGCTCTGTCTCCTGCTGGCTCACTATCTGGTCATTCATTGTTGGCAGGTCTTATGTTGTACTCAGAGAAACCAGATATAGTAGGAAAGCTTTCCAGATTATAGTAGGAAAGCTCCCAGTTTTTAATTAAATACTCTGTAGGCCAATAAGCCATATCTGTGAACTGTGCTTATGGGTACCAACTTAAGGACTTCTACTTTTACTCTGATTCATCAAGAAAGGCTTCTTAAGTGAACAATGGAAAGAAATAGAGGAAAATGATAGAATGGGAAAGACCAGAGATCTCGTAAAGAAAATTGGAGATACCAAGGGAATATTTCATGCAAAGATGAGCACAAAAAAGGACAGACATGGCAAGAAACTAACAGAAGCAGAAGAGATTAAGAAGAAGAGGGGGCAACAATACACAGAAGAACTATTCAATAAAAGTTCTTAATGACCTGGACAACCACGATGCATAGTCATTCACCTAGAGTTAGATATCTTAAAGTGTAAAGTCAAGACTTGGGCCTTAGGAAGCATTACTATGAACAAAGTTGTGAAGGTGATGGAATTCCAGATGAGCTATTTAAAATCCTAAATGATGCTCTTGAAGTGCTGTACTCAGTATGCCAACAAATTGGGGAACTCAGCAGTGGTCATAGGACTGGAAAAGGTCAGCTTTATTCCAATTCCAAAGAAAGGCAATGTCAGACAGTGTTCAAACTACCATACAGTTGCTCTCATTTCACATGCTAGCAAGGTAACAGTAAAAATCCTTCAAGCTAGACTTCAGCAATAAGTGAACTGAGAACTTCAAGATGTACAAGCTAGATTTAGAAAAGGTAAAGACACCAGAGGTCAAATTGCCAGCATCTGTTGGATCAAAGAAAAAGCAAGAGAATTAAAAAAAAAGAAAAAAAAAGTCTACTTCTATGTCATTGACTACAGTAAATCCTTTGATTGCATGGTTTATAATTTTGCATGTAGAAAATTCTTAATGAGATGAGAATACTAGATTACCTTATTTAGCTTCTGAAAAACCTATATGCATGCCAAGAAGCAAAGCAGTTAGAACTGGAGATGGAACAACAGAGTGGTTCAAAATTGGGTGAGGAGAATATCAAGGCTATATATTGTCACCCTGCTTATTTAACTTATATGCAGAGTACACCATGCAGAATGCCAGTCTGGATGAAGCACAAGATGAAATTATGATTATTGGGAGAAATAACTGAAAGATACCGGTAGATAACTTACATGAACGGTGTCGGATTCATGGCCTCTGAAGGAGAAAATGTCACTTTGGGATCAAAAGACTTGACTTTGGGCACTCAGAGATTTGTACAGCAAAAATTTTATTAAAAGAAAAAAAGGGATAGAGAAAGCTTCCAGCTGAAGGAACTGGAAGGGGGATAGAAGGTTACCCCCAGGAGCTAGTTTAGGTGGGGTATTTTTTAGTTTTCCAATGTGTTATTCACAATAGATCAAAAGAATAGTTTAAGGCTATAAAGGTCTTACTAGACCCACTCCCACAACATTAGCATAAGCTTAGCCAGAGGATGGTCTCCTGACTTCAGGACTGGATGGGACATTCCAATTCAAAATAGTTTGCACCTGTAAGACAATAAAGTTAGTTTCAGAGTAGATCTTTATCATGGCAAACATTTTAGGCTAGAAAATGCCCATCCCCGCCTTGAAAACTGCTGGCCTCCTTACCAAGTCTCCCTATTCACCCCTTCATAAAAATCTTAGAAATGCAGATGATACCACTTTAATGGCAGAAAGAGAAACTAAAGAACCTCTTGATAAAGGCCTAAGAGGAGTGTGAAAAAGCTGTCTTTAAAACTCAGCATTCAAAAGACTTAGATCATGGCATCTGGTCCTATCACTTCTTGGCAAATAGATGGGGAAAATGTGGAAACGGTGTCAGATTTCATTCTCTTGGGCTCCAGAATCAATGCGAATGGTGACTGCAGCCATGAAATTAAAAGATGCTTTCTCCTTGGAAGAATAGCTATGTCAAACCTAGACAGTGTTTTAAAAAACAGAAACATCACTTTGCTGACACAGGTCCATATAGTCCTATATGGATGTGGGAGTAGGACCATAAAGAAGGCTGAGTACTGAAGAATTGATGCTTTCGAACCATAGTGCTGGAGAAGACTCTTAAGAGTCCCTTGGACAGAAAGGAAATCAAACTAGTCAATCCTAAAGGAAATAATCCCTGAATATTCATTGACAGGACTGTTGCTGAAGCTTAAGGTCCCACATTTTGGCCACCTGATGCGAAGAGCTGACTCGTTGGAAAAGACCCTGACGCTGGGAAAAATTGAGGGCACAAGGAGAAGGGGGCACCAGAGAATGAGATGTTTGGGTGGCATCACTGACTCAGTGGATGTTTGTTTAAGCAAAATCAGGGAGGTGGTGATGGACAGAGAAGCCTGGCGTGCTTTAGTCCGTGGGGTGCCAAAGAGTTGGGCATGGCTGAACAACAATGGCAAGGCCACTGTAAGTAGTTTGTTTTCTTTCTCAGAAATAAATAGGGCAGCATTGCAGAGGGGTCCTTTGTACAGAGGAGTGGCATGACCTGACATGTTTCACAAGGATCATACCCTGTATTGAACATCACATGTGAGAAAGCACAGATAGAAGTAGGTGGAAGAGTCTAGAGACTTTCAGTCTTCCAAATGAGAAATGATGGTGGCCTGGATCAAGCAATAACAGTAGACACGGTGAAAATTAATTACATTTGGGATATATTCTGAAATGGAAGCCAGTGCTTCTCGATGGATTGGATGTAGGCTGTGAAGGAAAGAAATGAATCAAAGATGAGCATGGGTTTGGAAATGAGTAACTGGGTCGAACCAGTTCAAGGTTATTCTTTTTTTTTTTTTTGGTGATTTCCTACATTTTAGCGTAATGGAAGAATGGAGTTGCCATCTGCTAAGATGGAGAGGAGCAGGGCAGGAACGAAATGGGGGAGACGATGTCTGCAGTTCTCCCAGTGGAGCAGACAGGGGGAGAGGAGTGTGATGTTCAGAAGATCTGGACCGGGTGTTTATCTCTAGAAGCCTTATTTAGATCAGCAGGGCTGTGCAGGCAGAGAGAGGAAGTCAATGTCTGAGCCCTAGGGGCACTCAGACATTTAAGAGGGAGAGAAGAGAAAACTAGCAAGGGCCACTGAGAAGAAATGTTGAAAGAGGCAAGAGGAGTATCTGGCGAGTGTGGTCAGGAAGCAGCCAGGGAAAGAGTGTATGTGAAGAGCCTTCTTGCTGTAGCCTGGACATGAGAGGCTGTTCACACCCAAGGGCTTTTGTACTTGGCTGGGTTGTTCTTTGCACCCATCTCCTGATTCATTCTCTTTCCCAACGGTTGATCTGTGGTAAAATGTTACCACCTAAGTTAGGCTTGCCCCCAAACAGTCAGATGAAGACATTTGCCTGGTATCTGGTTGGTCCTCAGGCAGTATTTGGTGAGTGAATAGTGAAGATATAGTTCTCTTGAGGGGAGGAGAAGTCCAGGTGAAAATGTATTAAAGCTTTGAACTTAAAGAATGTAGTATGGTTTGTGGACCCAACAGGGTGGGCTTCCCCTGGGAGCTTATTAGAAAGCAGGAATTTGGGCCCCTAATCCAGACGTACAGAATCACACAGCACTTAACAAGATCCCAGATGATTTATTTAGACATGCAGACTTGCACCTAACCCTGTATTTAGTTTTTTTCATATTTGACAAGGGGGCTATTGGGAATACTCTGAATAGTGGCGACTCAGTGTAAGAGGCTTAAACCTGTGAAAATCCAAGGAGTCTATAGTTCCATCTATATTCGATCAGTTGTCATACAGTTTTTAAAAACTGCAAGAATAGGCTTTCAAGAATACTTTATAAGCTATCCAAGTGATTTCTTAGCTTTATTTTAAATTGACCTAAAGTAGGAGTGAATATAAAATGCACAGAATCATGTACATGGTAGACAATTTTGAGTGAATGAGTGCTAACTCCTTTTTCTGTGTTTTTCAAAAAACTCCTGCTGTATTTGATATAACATACCCATGCATAATGATTGATAAGGTCCTCAAAATGCAGGACTGTAAATGCACGGTTTTCCCTTAAAATGAGTAATGGATTAAGTTTACCGGGTCTTGCTACTTCTCTTATAACAATTTGATTGTGTAAGTGTTTTTTTTTTTTGGTAAGTGGTGTTTTTAACCTGGGATTATGAATACTCTACAGGCAGACGGCTGCCAGTCTCTAATCTCTCATATTTCTTTTGGCCAAGATAAAAACTTGATGTTCTTTTAATATTCAGACGTTTGGCTTATTTTAGTCTGAGAGAACAAATAATATATATAGGAGTTTTCTTATGGTAATACTTTTTTTTTTCCTCCCGAGACTGCTAAATATTGTTTGTCCTAAATGCCAAGCCTGCCCACCTTGCAGTTTGTGGTAAGCCGTGTATTTTATAGGTCATTAGTTTAAGGATAAGAAGCCTGCCAGGAAGTTTTGGTAGGGCAGTCTACGTTATTGTAGTACAACATCATGATTTTAGAAAAACAGACTTTCTCTCCTTTCCTCATGCACACAATTACAACAACTCATCTCTCTGAATTCAGACAGTCTACAAAGTAGTAAGACAGGAAGTGGTGTTCAACTATGCACACCAAGAGCATTGCAATATAAATTCATGCATATTTGGGAGCTTATTAGAAAGCGGAATTTGGGCCCCTAATCCAGCGTACAGAATCACACAGCACTTAACAAGATCCCAGATGATTTATTTAGACATGCAGACTTGCACCTAACCCTGTATTTAGTTTTTTTCATATTTGACAAGGGGGCTATTGGGAATACTCTGAATAGTGGCGACTCAGTGTAAGAGGCTTAAACCTGTGAAAATCCAAGGAGTCTATAGTTCCATCTATATTCGATCAGTTGTCATACAGTTTTTAAAAACTGCAAGAATAGGCTTTCAAGAATACTTTATAAGCTATCCAAGTGATTTCTTAGCTTTATTTTAAATTGACCTAAAGTAGGAGTGAATATAAAATGCACAGAATCATGTACATGGTAGACAATTTTGAGTGAATGAGTGCTAACTCCTTTTTCTGTGTTTTTCAAAAAACTCCTGCTGTATTTGATATAACATACCCATGCATAATGATTGATAAGGTCCTCAAAATGCAGGACTGTAAATGCACGGTTTTCCCTTAAAATGAGTAATGGATTAAGTTTACCGGGTCTTGCTACTTCTCTTATAACAATTTGATTGTGTAAGTGTTTTTTTTTTTTGGTAAGTGGTGTTTTTAACCTGGGATTATGAATACTCTACAGGCAGACGGCTGCCAGTCTCTAATCTCTCATATTTCTTTTGGCCAAGATAAAAACTTGATGTTCTTTTAATATTCAGACGTTTGGCTTATTTTAGTCTGAGAGAACAAATAATATATATAGGAGTTTTCTTATGGTAATACTTTTTTTCCTCCCGAGACTGCTAAATATTGTTTGTCCTAAATGCCAAGCCTGCCCACCTTGCAGTTTGTGGTAAGCCGTGTATTTTATAGGTCATTAGTTTAAGGATAAGAAGCCTGCCAGGAAGTTTTGGTAGGGCAGTCTACGTTATTGTAGTACAACATCATGATTTTAGAAAAACAGACTTTCTCTCCTTTCCTCATGCACACAATTACAACAACTCATCTCTCTGAATTCAGACAGTCTACAAAGTAGTAAGACAGGAAGTGGTGTTCAACTATGCACACCAAGAGCATTGCAATATAAATTCATGCATATTTGTTCATGCATAGGATATGGGACTACACCTCTAGATGTACATTGTTTTATCTTTTTCTCTTTACTCAGTTAAAGTCCTTGATAGAAATTGATCAGCAGTGAAGGAGTTTCACTATTTGCCACTGGGCATAGGAGATGGGGCCCTTAATTTGAATTCTAACCCTGTCAGGGCTCTTAACTTTTCTCTTTAGAGTTGTTATTGTTGTTTTTTTAAGGCTTTAAAATGAGGATAATTAAGCATACATCTGTTCTTATGTCCAGGTTTATATGGAAAAGCAACAATAAAATTATTTCTGCATGTACTATTTGTCTTTAGAAAAACCACTTCATTCTTCAGACTTCGCTGGTGCTTCTACATAATAGGAAAGCTGAATTCTAGATTGCTAAAACTTTCTTACAAAGCAAGCCTGACGTTTTCTGTAAAAATCCAGATAGTAGACACTTGAGGCTCGGGGGTCATGTGGGCTCCGCTGCTGTCGTGTGGGATGCCCGTGGACCCACGTCAATGAGTGGACGCGGCTGTGTGCCCAGGAAGCTTTGTTTACAAACAGTGAAATTTTGATTTCATAGAATTCTCATGTATCACGAAATATCATTCTTTTTTTCATGATTTTCAGCCAGTAAAAACTGAAAAATATATTCTTAGTGTTTAAGCCATGCAAAAACAGGGGGCATGCCTGATTGGGCTGGTGGGCAGATCGCTGTGATAGGGAAAGGGACCCAACTGTATCACCTGTAGTCACTTCTGACTTTCCTTTATTCAAGTACTGGTCTTTTTTTTTTTTTTTGCTTTTATTTGCATATGATTTCTTTTTTTAGTTGAAGCATAGGTGATTTACAGTGCTGTATTGGCTTCAGCTGTGCAACAAAGAAAAATCTGAAAAAGAATATATACGTGTATTTATATACATCTTTTTCAGATTCTTTTCCATTATAGGTTATTATAAGATATTGAATTGTTACCTATGCTATATAGTAGGACTTTGTTGTTTATATATTTATATAGTACTCATCTCTCTGAATTCAGACATCTGTGTAAGCAAGTGGTGTTCAACTATGCACACCAAGAGCATTGCAATATAAATTCATGCATATTTGTTCATGCATAGGATATGGGACTACACCTCTAGATGTACATTGTTTTATCTTTTTCTCTTTACTCAGTTAAAGTCCTTGATAGAAATTGATCAGCAGTGAAGGAGTTTCACTATTTGCCACTGGGCATAGGAGATGGGGCCCTTAATTTGAATTCTAACCCTGTCAGGGCTCTTAACTTTTCTCTTTAGAGTTGTTATTGTTGTTTTTTTAAGGCTTTAAAATGAGGATAATTAAGCATACATCTGTTCTTATGTCCAGGTTTATATGGAAAAGCAACAATAAAATTATTTCTGCATGTACTATTTGTCTTTAGAAAAACCACTTCATTCTTCAGACTTCGCTGGTGCTTCTACATAATAGGAAAGCTGAATTCTAGATTGCTAAAACTTTCTTACAAAGCAAGCCTGACGTTTTCTGTAAAAATCCAGATAGTAGACACTTGAGGCTCGGGGGTCATGTGGGCTCCGCTGCTGTCGTGTGGGATGCCCGTGGACCCACGTCAATGAGTGGACGCGGCTGTGTGCCCAGGAAGCTTTGTTTACAAACAGTGAAATTTTGATTTCATAGAATTCTCATGTATCACGAAATATCATTCTTTTTCATGATTTTCAGCCAGTAAAAACTGAAAAATATATTCTTAGTGTTTAAGCCATGCAAAAACAGGGGGCATGCCTGATTGGGCTGGTGGGCAGATCGCTGTGATAGGGAAAGGGACCCAACTGTATCACCTGTAGTCACTTCTGACTTTCCTTTATTCAAGTACTGGTCTTTTTTTTTTTTTTTGCTTTTATTTGCATATGATTTCTTTTTTTAGTTGAAGCATAGGTGATTTACAGTGCTGTATTGGCTTCAGCTGTGCAACAAAGAAAAATCTGAAAAAGAATATATACGTGTATTTATATACATCTTTTTCAGATTCTTTTCCATTATAGGTTATTATAAGATATTGAATTGTTACCTATGCTATATAGTAGGACTTTGTTGTTTATATATTTCATATATAGTTTTGTGTATCTGTTAATCCCAAACTCCTGATTTATCCCCCCCAATGTCTGCTTTTCCTTTTGGAAAACCATAAGTTTGTTTCCCATGCCTGCGAGTCTGTTTTCTGTTTTGTCAATGTGCTCATCTCTATCTTTTTTTAGATTCCTCGTATAAGTGATATTATATACTGTTTGTCTTTCTCAGTTTACCTAGTGCGATAAACTCTGGGTCCATTTATGTTGCTGCCTATGGCATGATTTTATTCTTTTTAATGCCCCAGTAATACTCCATTGATACATAACACAGTATCTTCCTTTTTTAATTATTTATTTTTTTAATTGAAGAATAATTGCTTTCCATAACATTTTCTTTATCTCTTCAACTGTTTATGGACATTCAGGCTGCTTCCATGTCTTGACTATTATAAATTATAATATATTATTATTATATATTATTATCATTATATTATTATTATTTATTATTATTATTGTAAACATTGGGATGCATATATCTTTTTGCGGGGGAAAGGGGTTGAGGCGGGTTGGGGCGGGAGAGGGGCGGGCGGGCCACTTCTGTTGGTCCTTCATTTATTTCTTTTCATCCATCTTTGTTCTTTGGCCGGTGTGGGCCTCCCATCGTGGTGGCCTCTGTTGTCGCAGAGCACTGGCTCTGGGCACATGCGCTCCAGAGCTCCAGCTGGGTAATTGGACACATCGGTCCAGCCACTCCTTGGCACGTGGGATGGTCCCAGGCCAGGGACCGAATCGGCGCCCCTTGCACTGCAAGGCGGTGTCCTTACCCACTGGACCACCAGGGAAGCCCCTGCATATATCTTTTAAGATAAGAGTTTTCATTTATTTTCCAGATATATACCCAGGACTGAGATTGCTGGGTCATATGGCAACTCTGTGGATGGGTCTTTTTGTTGTTGTTTGAGAAACCTCAGAACTGTTTTCCATAGTGTCTACACCAGTGTATATTCCACTAACAGCGTAAGAGGGTGCCTTTTCTCCACAGACCTCTTCCAGCATTTATTATTTGCCTGCATATGTTTTTGATCCTTCTCTCTTAGGTTAGGGTTCGTAACCTTGTTGTTTTCTCTTTTTGGTTAAGGAGACCTTCTACAGGTTGTCGTGAAAACATGACTGAATGAGTACATGTGTCCTGGGCTGTTGCTTTCTTTCATGGTAATGTTAACTGAAGGACTGAAAAGAATCTTTACACCCCTCATATGTGACCCTGGGCAAGATTCCTCGTATAAGTGATATTATATACTGTTTGTCTTTCTCAGTTTACCTAGTGCGATAAACTCTGGGTCCATTTATGTTGCTGCCTATGGCATGATTTTATTCTTTTTAATGCCCCAGTAATACTCCATTGATACATAACACAGTATCTTCCTTTTTTAATTATTTATTTTTTTAATTGAAGAATAATTGCTTTCCATAACATTTTCTTTATCTCTTCAACTGTTTATGGACATTCAGGCTGCTTCCATGTCTTGACTATTATAAATTATAATATATTATTATTATATATTATTATCATTATATTATTATTATTGTTATTATTATTATTGTAAACATTGGGATGCATATATCTTTTTGCGGGGGAAAGGGGTTGAGGCGGGTTGGGGCGGGAGAGGGGCGGGCGGGCCACTTCTGTTGGTCCTTCATTTATTTCTTTTCATCCATCTTTGTTCTTTGGCCGGTGTGGGCCTCCCATCGTGGTGGCCTCTGTTGTCGCAGAGCACTGGCTCTGGGCACATGCGCTCCAGAGCTCCAGCTGGGTAATTGGACACATCGGTCCAGCCACTCCTTGGCACGTGGGATGGTCCCAGGCCAGGGACCGAATCGGCGCCCCTTGCACTGCAAGGCGGTGTCCTTACCCACTGGACCACCAGGGAAGCCCCTGCATATATCTTTTAAGATAAGAGTTTTCATTTATTTTCCAGATATATACCCAGGACTGAGATTGCTGGGTCATATGGCAACTCTGTGGATGGGTCTTTTTGTTGTTGTTTGAGAAACCTCAGAACTGTTTTCCATAGTGTCTACACCAGTGTATATTCCACTAACAGCGTAAGAGGGTGCCTTTTCTCCACAGACCTCTTCCAGCATTTATTATTTGCCTGCATATGTTTTTGATCCTTCTCTCTTAGGTTAGGGTTCGTAACCTTGTTGTTTTCTCTTTTTGGTTAAGGAGACCTTCTACAGGTTGTCGTGAAAACATGACTGAATGAGTACATGTGTCCTGGGCTGTTGCTTTCTTTCATGGTAATGTTAACTGAAGGACTGAAAAGAATCTTGACACCCCTCATATGTGACCCTGGGCAAGACTTTATCAGAATACGAGAGCATTCTCTATTTCATCATGGTCTCAGGGATGGTGATTATGTCACTGACCATCTCTGTACATTGTCCTTTAAAAACCAATATGAAGAGAATAGTGGTATGGGGGTGGTAGTGGATAGCAACTGGTTGAATTATAATCCTTTTCAATATTTCTTTTACTTACTGTGCAAAAGAACACATTCTCTCTAAACACAAAATGAGAAACCTAAAAACTTTGTTGAACTTGTTAAAAAAAAAAGTAAAATCCATTATAAAGTAAAAGAATAATGGGAATCTTCACTCAATTTTATTTTTATTCTGATCTACAAATAGTAGAGGGAATAAAAGTGCAGTGGACATCAATCAGATAGGGATTTTTTTTTTCCTCCAGTGAATTCTTTTGTCAGCCAATTTGATAGTATCTGCCAGCACCATCTTACATGGATGTGCTCCAGAATCTCTTTAGAATGAAACTGATGGGAAATAGCCCATCAATGTCACCTGGAAAGTGGCAAAGCTCAGCTGTAACAGTTAGAAGGTGATTCATTCCCATTCTTTTGCTATCAATTCAGGATCTGGATGAAGAAAGGAAAAAGGGCATGAAGATGGCAGTAGGAATAGGGAAGAAAAGTTTCAAAACCGTTGGATTTTTGCCCTTGCTCCAGATAGCTAAGATGCTTTACTTATGTGAAATGTGCATTAAGTTGATAAAATCCTGTACTTTGATAGAGTGAGAAGTATTCTAGTTAGATTTTGCGGACTGTACACCAATAATACCCAATTTTTGGTGTCTGAATTCCATAATGTAGTTGGTTTGAAGGTCAAAAAAATACAGTAATTGCCAGGAAATCATACCGATGTTTAATGCCACATGTGTTTTCATTAGCATGCTTGTTTGACTATTTAAAAGTTAATGGCGGGCGGGCACTTCCTGATTTCCAGTCTCCAGTGTATATTCCACTAACAGCGTAAGAGGGTGCCTTTTCTCCACAGACCTCTTCCAGCATTTATTATTTGCCTGCATATGTTTTTGATCCTTCTCTCTTAGGTTAGGGTTCGTAACCTTGTTGTTTTCTTTTTGGTTAAGGAGACCTTCTACAGGTTGTCGTGAAAACATGACTGAATGAGTACATGTGTCCTGGGCTGTTGCTTTCTTTCATGGTAATGTTAACTGAAGGACTGAAAAGAATCTTGACACCCCTCATATGTGACCCTGGGCAAGACTTTATCAGAATACGAGAGCATTCTCTATTTCATCATGGTCTCAGGGATGGTGATTATGTCACTGACCATCTCTGTACATTGTCCTTTAAAAACCAATATGAAGAGAATAGTGGTATGGGGGTGGTAGTGGATAGCAACTGGTTGAATTATAATCCTTTTCAATATTTCTTTTACTTACTGTGCAAAAGAACACATTCTCTCTAAACACAAAATGAGAAACCTAAAAACTTTGTTGAACTTGTTAAAAAAAAAAGTAAAATCCATTATAAAGTAAAAGAATAATGGGAATCTTCACTCAATTTTATTTTTATTCTGATCTACAAATAGTAGAGGAATAAAAGTGCAGTGGACATCAATCAGATAGGGATTTTTTTTTTCCTCCAGTGAATTCTTTTGTCAGCCAATTTGATAGTATCTGCCAGCACCATCTTACATGGATGTGCTCCAGAATCTCTTTAGAATGAAACTGATGGGAAATAGCCCATCAATGTCACCTGGAAAGTGGCAAAGCTCAGCTGTAACAGTTAGAAGGTGATTCATTCCCATTCTTTTGCTATCAATTCAGGATCTGGATGAAGAAAGGAAAAAGGGCATGAAGATGGCAGTAGGAATAGGGAAGAAAAGTTTCAAAACCGTTGGATTTTTGCCCTTGCTCCAGATAGCTAAGATGCTTTACTTATGTGAAATGTGCATTAAGTTGATAAAATCCTGTACTTTGATAGAGTGAGAAGTATTCTAGTTAGATTTTGCGGACTGTACACCAATAATACCCAATTTTTGGTGTCTGAATTCCATAATGTAGTTGGTTTGAAGGTCAAAAAAATACAGTAATTGCCAGGAAATCATACCGATGTTTAATGCCACATGTGTTTTCATTAGCATGCTTGTTTGACTATTTAAAAGTTAATGGCGGGGCGGGGGGCACTTCCCTGGTGGTCCAGTGGGTAAAGAGTTCGCCTTGCAATGCAAGGGGTACCGATTCGGTCCCTGGCCCAGGAAGATTCCATGTGCCACGGAGTGGCTGAACCAGTGTGCCAGTGTGTCCAATTGCGAGCCAGCACTCTGGAGCTCATGCGCCCAGAGCCAGTGCTCTGCAACAGGAGAGGCCACTGCAATGGGAGGCCACACTGGCCAAAGAATAAAGATGTATTAAAAATAAAAATAAATAAAAAATCAATAAAAAGGCCAATATTTAAAAAAAAATTAACGAGAGGGAAATCACTAACTAAAACTCTATGGTCTAGAAAGGTTGAAGACTGAACAATACATATATATTGCTTTTAATATCTTGGAAGGAGAGACTTCCCTGGCAGTTCCAGTGGTTAAGACTCCAGGCTTCTGCTGCATGGGGTAAGGACTGATCCCTGGGCAGGCAACTAAGATCCTACATGCTGTGCAGTGTAACCAAATAAAATAAAATAGTTAAAGGATTATAGTACAGAGCCTTGTAGTAATGCTAAAAAAAGTTAGAGTAATTAGTGTTTTCCTCTAGTGTCTTTTAGCACACAGTGAGGAATGGCAGGGCTAGGATGGGTGGAGACAAGACTACCATTAGTTCAGAGCTTCTCAAAGCATCATCAGAGAGCCCTGGGAGTCCCCAAGACTCCTGCAATTCCACCACATCAAATCTATTTTCGTGATAATACTAAGATGTTATTTTCCTTTTTTTCTTTTTCGTGCTCATCTCTCAAGAGGAGTACTGTGCCATTTTATATTAGGGACTTGAGCAGCTGTGGAATTCGCTATCTGCAGAGGTCCTAAAACCCATCCCTATGGATTCTGAGGGATAACTGTATAGAGAAGAGTTTTATGGCGGTTATATGATGTGTCACAATGTCATTGTTCTTATGTCCAGCTGACTATGTGCTAGTGGGTAGTCTTGTGCTTCCAAAATTTTTTTTTCAGTTTTAATAACTAAGATGATAAACACAGATAGCTATAACCCACACAAACACAAGAGATTCACAGAGTTTTAAAGGGGTCCTAAGGCTAAAAAGAATGTTTGAAAAGTATTATCTGAGCCAGGTTGCTAAGCTGATAGAGGTGTGGCTTCACTTAATGCCGAAAACACCTCTTGGAGCCAGGTTCTGTTATGACTCTCCTTGAGCACATGAGGTGACAAAGGCCAAGAAAGGTTCCTGACTTGCGAAAGGTCACATAAGTAGTAAGTTAGGAAGTCTGAATGTGAACCCAGATTTCCAGTTCTTACTCTTCTGCTAACTGCTGCCAGGCGTGATGTGGCTCTCAGAATCACCAGGAATGGAATGCCCGTATCTGATGCTGACTTCTCAGAAGAACTAGCTTCTCAGAACTGAGGTGCCTCTCATCCTACCCCTGGCCCCAGAATATAGATCGAAAGATTCTCCTCATGGACAGTGTAAAGCAGAGACCACATTTTAACTGATTTGTGGCCTGAGTCCAGCCAACCAAAGTGTTTGTCTTGTACAGTATGAAAAATCAAACAGTTAGATGTTGTTTTTGTAATCTGGGAGTTTTCCTTTAAAAGACAAGTTATGATTGCAGGCTGTACTGAAAAATTGAAAAAAGTCTAGCTCGACTGGAATGGTGTCCCCATAGGGCCACAGTCAGTTGCAGATTATGTCAACTGTTCTTTTTAGATGATACATGTGCCCTCTCGTCTGCCACAGACCCCACCACTCCCTGTTACACTCCACAGGTCATGAGCTCGTGTAGGTTACCAGTTTTAGGGGTTTGGGTGGGCTACATCCGGGGAGGTTCTGTCTTCTGTATGTCGTTTCTAGCCAGTCTGTTCTCAACTGACTGAAAAACCCACTGACAATAGAAGGGCAAAAGTACATCCCACTCTGACCACCCCAACCTGGTTGTATCAAAGACCTCATTGACAATGCTGGGGAGAGAGCATGTTGCCTTTTTCCTTTCTCAAGCCTGGAACTCTGATTCATCTAAAGAATAAGGACCTGCCAGTGAATTAACATTTATTTTTAAATGTGCAGCCCTTTCTTTTTTTAAGTGTAATAGTGAAATAAGCACATTACACCCATTGCCCTCATTTTCTGTTTATTTTAGTAATGTCTATTGTCCTCATCATTATCGTGTCTGGACCCTTTATGGAACTTACAATGTCTCTGTGCACGTTAGATCACTCATCTGAAACAATTTGACACTGTCAGCTAAAGGTCTTCATTAGCCTGGGCATTTGGACGGAAATTACTGAATTTCAAATTCTGGGGCTTATACTATCTCACCATCTCAGCAGTGCCTATCAGCCATTCTCATAATTTTTAGATGTGTATCTGTTTGCCATCTTTTCTTCCTTTGCCTCCTCCTAGACTCTCTGTGTACAAAGCTGGCAGTTATATCTGCTTCCTCACAACGTGTGTTCTAGGCCTTGCACAGCATTTAGCACATAATAATAGTAAATCATGGAATGAATAGATGAGTCCATAGATAATGCACCAGCTGTGTATATGATAGCTATTATACTCCTCTAGCCCCAAGACTTACATTAAAAGAATTTTAGTGAAAACGTTTATGCTTCCTAAAAGTTGAGAACTAAATTGGGGAGATGTATATTGTGTATTTTCTACGTAAATATATATCCCAAACTGCCTCTCTGGATGTATGTGTTTTTCCTTTTTTTATTTGGAATAGCTTCTTCTCTTCCTGATGCACGGTCAGGAGGAAGTTGATGTGTCTATGT
The DNA here is from genome assembly GCA_022376925.1 of Tragulus kanchil. Taxonomy (NCBI): domain Eukaryota; kingdom Metazoa; phylum Chordata; class Mammalia; order Artiodactyla; family Tragulidae; genus Tragulus; species Tragulus kanchil. The sequence continues at coordinate 189,425,826 of JAIOJX010000030.1, read as the reverse complement.
GGCTAAGAATTAGATGCACATTGAGATCAGGATGCAAGATGAGGCTGTTGAACTTGAAAGTTCAGCAGAGACTCCTCCATACTAAAAGACACTCTGCATTTGGAAGGGGCCAAGTGATTTGGCCATTAGAAAAGTCTCATCTGTAGCTTTTTAGGCAGTGTTCTCCAAAGAGGGCATCTAGCTCTTAACCTATTACTGAAAGAGAAATAGCATTGTCTATTAATACTACTGGAACTAAAGATGAATAGTGAATTGGCCTTGATCTGACAGCAAGTTTGACTTTGATAGCTCTTCCCTTAAAAAGGTTCTTTTATATTTATGAAAAAAAAAACCATGACGTCAAGCTGGGTAGGGTCGGGGAGGTTGATATCAATATTTAAGAACAAACTTGTGGGACTTCAAAAAAAAAAAAAAGCCCTTTGTGTGAGCTTTTTTTTACATGCATAACTAATTAGCTTAGGTTATTATAAGCAGGGCTGCTGTGATGAAGTTTCCGGTGGTGTCTCGGGACACCTTGTTTATAGTGCTTTATCTATGCCAGTCTACGAATTGGAATTACAGAAAGTAGAGGGAGCAAGTAGTCTACCATTTCTCGTTGGATTGGGGCCACCTAAAACGTGGTTATGCTGGAAATGCTAGAATATAATCACTATCAGGTGAGCTTTATTCTTATATTCCATCTCTGAAATGTAATCAATAAATTGAGTATTCACCTTTTCATGTTATTGTAGCAGACATGCAGTTTTCAGTTGGCGCATGTCTTCCTGTTTAATGTTGTTTATTGTCTGATGCCATGAGTAGTAATTTAATGTAGTTTTGAACAAAGTGAGTATTAGTAGAATTGTTTGCCCGGTGCATGGTTGTGTTCTCTCCATCAGCTCCTATTCATAGCTCAAAAGATTAAATTGTGTTTATCAAGAAAAAAATGACAACGTTGAATATCATTGACTTCTTTTTAATAAAAAGCTTCTTATTCTCTATGAATGCCTTATGAGAAAGAAGGGGGAAGTATTCTGGTGGCTTAATGTTTATGTCTTTAAAAACACATCCCCAAAAAAGTCCATAGAAGTGTTTTGTGTTTGAAAGAAACTGCTCATTGTAAAACTGCTGTTTATGCTGAATTTAAGATCTTAATTAAAATGTTGAATAATCATGTCTAAATGAAACTGGGAGGAATTAATTCACAACTAGTTGATTTAGTCATTGTAATGTTTCTATTTAGGTTCTACAACTGTTTTACCTTTGTTTCTAAAGGTTTTTCTTTTTTAAAAACCAAAAACCAAAAAAAAAAAAAAAAAAACAGAAAGCTGTTATGTTTGCCAGAGAAATCTGAAATAAATTGTTATGCGCCTTCTTCTGAATTATTGTTTTGATATTAATAAACTCTTCCAAAGGTGTGTCGGGAAAACTTTTGCCCTATAAATAGGTGCAAATTTCTAGTTATCAGGCATAAGGACACAAGGTCTTAAAGAGATAGACTGCTAATTAGCAGGGAAATGAAACCAAGCAGAGTATTAGCCCAAATCCGAAGAGTTAGCCTTTAAACTTCAGTAATAGCAAAATCCATCAGCACAGTGCCTGGTACCTAACAGGGGCTTAAGAGTCTATTCTGATGACGGACTGGCCCGTCTCATGTTTGTGCCTGAAAAGAAGAGCTGTCCGAAACTCAGCAATAACAGCGCTCTCTTCTCTTCCCTCCATGGCTATGTTCAGGTGCAGACTCACCTCGAAAACCCCACCAAGTACCACATACAGCAAGCCCAAAGGCAGCAGGTAAAGCAGTACCTTTCTACCACTTTAGCAAATAAACATGCCAACCAAGTCCTGAGCTTGCCATGTCCAAACCAGCCTGGCGACCATGTCATGCCACCGGTGCCGGGGAGCAGCGCACCCAACAGCCCCATGGCTATGCTTACACTTAACTCCAACTGTGAAAAAGAGGTAATTCATGTCTCCTCCCCTCTCCTTTCTCTTACACTGAATGACTGTCTGTTGGGTCTCCCCCATCCCGCACTTGACTGTGGACTCTAGTCTGTCCGCATGGCCACCTTCCCCAGCCTCTGTCCCAGACCCCTTACTAGCTGTCCCTCTGTAGCCTCTTCTGCCCGTCACCGCCACTGGGTTACTGGGTTATGGCTGCAGTTGAGGGACCTGGTCCCTTTGGAGCAGAACCCAGAGGCGTGGACATTTGTTCTCCCACCCTGTTTCCGCCTCGTTAGCCGAGTGTTCTCTTCCATGCCTTTCCGTTTACAAAGCAGCTAAAATGCAGGGAGAGAAGGGAAGGTGGAAAAGGGATAGTAAAAATAGAAAAGGTGTCGGACAGGCGGTTTAGAAGTTCCGCTTGTTGTGAATGTCTGGAATATTATTTTTATTTCTCCCTAAGCTGGAAAGGAAAAAAAAAAGCACGAAGAGTATGCATGGCTGAATTGGAAGAATATAGTACATGAGAAGCGAACAGAAAAGCAAAGATTTCTTTGCTGGGTGAATATGGTTTCCTTAATAAACATTGCTGCTGCTGGTGAAATCTTTTTTTTTTTTTTGTAAAGGCTGGGTTGGAGACAAGACTCAAACATACCTCAGAGCTGATTGTTGCATCCAAATTTGAAACATACCTAAGAAGGGAGTTGTGATTTTATGCCTGTTCTTTCCAAATTATGAGATGATGAGTTTCACCCCAATGGAGTTTGCCTCTCCTCTGAAATATTCATGTGATTTCAGAGGCAGCGCTTCTGTAATTCAGTTGATTTTAATTTCTAGAGGGGCTTAATCTTTTCCCCTTTGCCCAGACCAACCATCTTATTCTTCTCTGTCCATGTTTGTCATCTGTCAAGCTGATTTGATGGAAGTTCTTCCTGCATTATTTCGTTTCTCGGTCAGATTCCACTTTACTGGAAAGTTTATTAGTTCATCTTGTTGCTGCACCATCAGCCTCGTGTGCATATGGCACTGAAAAGTCATTTGCAAATCCAAGTCATAGGCTGATTTTTGCTTGTGTTTTTGCAGGGATTTTATAAGTTTGAAGAGCAAAACAGGGCGGAGAGCGAATGCCCAAGTATGAACACACATTCACGAGCGTCGTGCATGCAGGTACTGAATGACTCGGCAGCCCAAGGATGTAACACCTTGTAATGAGGATCTATATTTGTGGCTAATCACATCTTCCTAATCACTTAGGATTTTTTTTCCCCACCGTTGATTTTTTTTTTTTTTTTTTCTAATTGAGAAAGCTATGAACAGGGCTATTTTCTTCATAATGTCTCATGATTTAAAAACTAGTAGGGAAATGATACTTAAAATTCATTTTCCCCAGAGTTGCTATAAACAGTGCTTAAAATACATAAATTTTAATAAATAAAATGTGAATTTCTTCACTCCATTTAGATACCATTATCAAAGTATGTTATACAAATTTATGGGCTAGCAGCTTTGACAGAATATATGTAAAATGAAGAAGTTTGTATGTGTGAGATTAGATACTGTTTTATAAACTGAAATCTCATGGAAAATATATTTTGAGACTTAATTCATTTAATAATAATTTATGAATATTTTCCCAAGCAGTGAAAAGTTCTTCCATAACTTTCTATTTAATAGACACATAAATCACACTACATTCATTAATTAATAATATTTATATATTTTAAATGTGTATATGGGTATATAAGAGAAAGAAGAGTAAGCAACAAAAAATTATTTTTTTGCTTTTTTTCTACTGCCTTTTATCAGCATGTCTGGCTCTTCATAAGAGAAAAATGTGTTTTAAAAATTTTGTCAGACGAAGGCCACTAATGGCCTTTCCCTAAAAAATAAAACAAGAAATTTAAAGAGAAAGGTTGCTCCTAATTCTTTTGGCCCATTTTCCAGTTTACCAATTCATTTGGAAAATCACCTCTTCAATGAAACAGATTCAGCTGGTGTACCTGGAAAGGAAACTCTGCAGGCAGTTATTGAAAAACTGACCTCTACTTAGTCATCTCAGGGATCACTCAGTACCATTCAGTTTTTGAATGTTTACTGTATTCCTGGCACTGTGAGCACTTCATATGGTTTGTTCTGAAATCTCAGAAGTATCCAGTAAAACCATGAGTAGCGTTAACCCCATTTCACAGATTGGCACACTTGGGAGAACCAGGATTCCAAAACGCCTCATGATGTTGGAGCCTGTCTTCTTTAATTAGAAATGACAAAAAGTCACATAGGAGCATCCCTCTGAGTTCTGAGATTTCACTATGTACTTGTGAACCACTGTTTAATACCCAAGCATGTATTTGCATGCACACAGATACACACACACACACACACACACACACACACACATGTGTAGATCAAATACATAAGATGTTTACAAAGAAATGTTTTCACATACTTGCCTTTGCAACTGCTGCAATGCACCTGTAATCACTGTTATTTATTATTGTAAGTGATGTTTTGGTAGTCCAGGAATAAAATTGATCTAGAGGGAATGTCAGCTCCATGACTGTAATGATGACCTCGTCCTGGTGCACTCCTCCGGGAGTGCCAAGCACACTGGCAGGTGTACAAGGAGAAACTTGGTTTACAAGTTATTGTCAGATTAGTGCAGGGCTACCCAGTGGCCTGGGAGCCACAGTGCCCCCTCATGCCTGTTGGAGCAGAGGGCTAAGCAGACATCTGCGGTTTCTATTCTCCCAGGAGGATGAGGAAAAGGTTCAGAGGATAAACTTTAGATGAAAAGAGGGAAAAGGCACCTATCATTTGAGATGGAGTTTCCAGGTTCCTCTTTCAAGTTTGGGACAGGCAGTTTTACATAACAGTTGAAAGCAAAGTTCAGACTGTGGCTCTTGCCCTTCTTTGATGTGTGACTTTGGGCAACGTGTTTTGCATGTGTCTCACCTGGAAAATTGCTCTAATAATAGCACCTACTCTGATAGGGTGGTTGTCAGAGTAAATCACTTAGTCCATAAAAAGCCCTGAGCCCAGTGACTGGCACCTAGTAATCCCTCAGTAAGTCCTGGTTGCCTGTGCCATGCTCATCACCCATTAGAGTTAATGGTCTGCAGTCATGTACTTACTTGGGAAGGAAGAAGACTGTTATCTCGTAGAATCTAACACTTTGGATCAGGAAAGACCACGGGTCTCTCTTTGGGTTGCTTTGCACAGTTTTTGCTTATATCTGTCTCTCTTCCATTGCCCTTTCTTCAGATGGATGATGTAATCGATGACATCATTAGCCTAGAATCAAGTTATAATGAAGAAATCCTGGGCTTGATGGATCCTGCCTTACAAATGGCAAATACGGTATTGGTGATCTTTTTTTAATTATTATTTCTAAAAGAAAACCCTGAATGATTGTTTCCAGTGTTTTCTCCCTTATCCTGAGTTTTCAGTCTTCTTTACAAGTGATTCATTGAGAAATTTATTCATGAGGCTGCAAAATATCTCAGGATCACAGATAAATGACTTAGACATCAGAAATTAAGAATTTGTCCTGCGTTTACAGTAACCCCATAATGAAGCTCTGCATTCTCTGGAGTCCAAGTCCACATTCACACTAGATCTTCTCATTCCCCTTGGCATCTGGTGCCCAACTTAGCACGCTACTGCCGAGGGAAATGCTGTGGGCTGTGTTATTTACAGTAGTGTTCTGGTTGGCCTAAAAACCTGATGCACATTTTAGAGGAGATCCCTTACAGGTGATAAAGGGACGTTCAGGTTACCCTTCTTCTACAGCAGATTTTTTCTGATTTTAGTTCATTAAGCAGGGATCATGTCCGCTATTCTCTATTAACGTATCCCTCTCTGAAGTTTGGAGTCTTGCTTGTAGAGTTTATTTTCCTTCACTCCTTCCCTGTATGTCTTACTTGGGCCTTGCAGACATTCATAGAGTCTTCTGGGGTATCCCTGGTTTCACTGCCTTTTGTTTTAGGGATAGCAAAGGTTAGCTTGTGCTGGCCTAGGTTATACACCTCACATGTGTCAGAGCCAGGACTCTTCAGTCCATCTTTGAATGCAATCTTGTTCTGTTTTCTGTACAAGCAATACCATGAGACTGTCATATTTTTTAGTTTTTTTTTTTTTTGGTGGGGGGATGGTATTTTTATTAACACTTTAACTTCATTACGAGTTGACGTATATCCCAGTCTTATGTTCAGATTTTTGAAATGGAGTTAAAATGGACAGACAACTTTAAGGGTGCAATGCATGTAGCACTGCACAACATATTCACCAGCTAGGTAACACTTTGGATCAGGAAAGACCACGGGTCTCTCTTTGGGTTGCTTTGCACAGTTTTTGCTTATATCTGTCTCTCTTCCATTGCCCTTTCTTCAGATGGATGATGTAATCGATGACATCATTAGCCTAGAATCAAGTTATAATGAAGAAATCCTGGGCTTGATGGATCCTGCCTTACAAATGGCAAATACGGTATTGGTGATCTTTTTTTAATTATTATTTCTAAAAGAAAACCCTGAATGATTGTTTCCAGTGTTTTCTCCCTTATCCTGAGTTTTCAGTCTTCTTTACAAGTGATTCATTGAGAAATTTATTCATGAGGCTGCAAAATATCTCAGGATCACAGATAAATGACTTAGACATCAGAAATTAAGAATTTGTCCTGCGTTTACAGTAACCCCATAATGAAGCTCTGCATTCTCTGGAGTCCAAGTCCACATTCACACTAGATCTTCTCATTCCCCTTGGCATCTGGTGCCCAACTTAGCACGCTACTGCCGAGGGAAATGCTGTGGGCTGTGTTATTTACAGTAGTGTTCTGGTTGGCCTAAAAACCTGATGCACATTTTAGAGGAGATCCCTTACAGGTGATAAAGGGACGTTCAGGTTACCCTTCTTCTACAGCAGATTTTTTCTGATTTTAGTTCATTAAGCAGGGATCATGTCCGCTATTCTCTATTAACGTATCCCTCTCTGAAGTTTGGAGTCTTGCTTGTAGAGTTTATTTTCCTTCACTCCTTCCCTGTATGTCTTACTTGGGCCTTGCAGACATTCATAGAGTCTTCTGGGGTATCCCTGGTTTCACTGCCTTTTGTTTTAGGGATAGCAAAGGTTAGCTTGTGCTGGCCTAGGTTATACACCTCACATGTGTCAGAGCCAGGACTCTTCAGTCCATCTTTGAATGCAATCTTTTTCTGTTTTCTGTACAAGCAATACCATGAGACTGTCATATTTTTTAGTTTTTTTTGTTTTTTTTTTTTTTTTGGTGGGGGGATGGTATTTTTATTAACACTTTAACTTCATTACGAGTTGACGTATATCCCAGTCTTATGTTCAGATTTTTGAAATGGAGTTAAAATGGACAGACAACTTTAAGGGTGCAATGCATGTAGCACTGCACAACATATTCACCAGCTAGGTAATCAAAGGGTTGGTGTAACTCTACACTTAGGAGATTGTCCCTGGAATTGGAGGAAGAATCCACCATTCAGGACTAAACAGAGGCCTCTAGTTGCTGACAGAATCTCTCCTTGACTCCAGATTTGAGACAAACCAAGGAAATCTGTCAGTATACACAACCATTGAGTTTCAGGACCAACAGTTGCTGGATAGATTGGCCAGAGCCGGTTCGGATTGGGAGGGCCAGGCTGAAGTGAGCAGGGTTGGTTGGAGGCTGTGAATACTGCAGCTGAAGCCCAGATGAGAGCAGTCATCTTCTATAAATTGCTGTTGTGGGTTCGAGTTCCTAAGATGCTTTTCCCAAACAGGGTACTAATTAGTTTTGAAAAGACTATTTTCTGTAGTGGTAAGGGGGTGAAGGGAGTTGTTGTTAGTGGGTATAGAGAATTAGATTTGAAAGATGAGAAATTTCTGAAGATGTGCTGCCCAACAATGTGAATATACTTAATGCAATTGAATTGTACACTTAAAAAATAGTTAAACAGTAAATATTAGGTCATGTATTTTTTTACCACAAAATTTTTTTTAAGACTAAATTCGAATAATAAATTTCCTTGGCAAGAGAATGTGGTAGCTCTTACTTATTCATACCAAGATCCCTAGAACGTAAATTGTTGTAGTTAAGTTTTCTTTTGTAGCCTAATCCAGTCCTCGCAAGTCTCTTATTTGAAGTCTCGAGAAATTAAAGACTCCCCTTAAAACTGCTCCATTTTTTCTAGAATCTTTAGTTTTATTAATGCGTATATGAGTAGGAAGTGACTTCAGTCCTGTCTCTTTGCAACCCCATGGACTGTAGCCCGCCACACTCCTGTGTTCATGGGATTCTCCAGGCAAGAATACTTGAGTGGGTTGCCATTTCCTCCAGGGGATCTTCCTGACCTAGGAATTGAACTCGCATCTCTTATGTCTCCTGCATTGGCAGGTGGGCTCTTTACCACTAGCCCCACCTGGGAAGCCCCCTTTTCCATTTACTGCCCATTTAAACACATCCTCTCTCTCTTTTTTTTCTCACAATCCCAAGTGGTTTTTTTCAATTTTGCTTTTTTGAATTTACAGAGTTTTGTTGTTTACAGTTTTGTATGATTCCAAATTAGTCATATGTGTATCCCATTCCCCCCATCCCATCCCTCCAGGCCATCGCATAGCCCCCATGTACTTGAAAGAACGAAATATTCTATCTGACAAATGTTTCCATGCCAAACTCTTCCCACCCTCTTTGAGCCCTGACTTGACATCTTGCTCCACATCCGTTGAAAAATCTGTCAGTATACACAACCATTGAGTTTCAGGACCAACAGTTGCTGGATAGATTGGCCAGAGCCGGTTCGGATTGGGAGGGCCAGGCTGAAGTGAGCAGGGTTGGTTGGAGGCTGTGAATACTGCAGCTGAAGCCCAGATGAGAGCAGTCATCTTCTATAAATTGCTGTTGTGGGTTCGAGTTCCTAAGATGCTTTTCCCAAACAGGGTACTAATTAGTTTTGAAAAGACTATTTTCTGTAGTGGTAAGGGGGTGAAGGGAGTTGTTGTTAGTGGGTATAGAGAATTAGATTTGAAAGATGAGAAATTTCTGAAGATGTGCTGCCCAACAATGTGAATATACTTAATGCAATTGAATTGTACACTTAAAAAATAGTTAAACAGTAAATATTAGGTCATGTATTTTTTTACCACAAAATTTTTTTTAAGACTAAATTCGAATAATAAATTTCCTTGGCAAGAGAATGTGGTAGCTCTTACTTATTCATACCAAGATCCCTAGAACGTAAATTGTTGTAGTTAAGTTTTCTTTTGTAGCCTAATCCAGTCCTCGCAAGTCTCTTATTTGAAGTCTCGAGAAATTAAAGACTCCCCTTAAAACTGCTCCATTTTTTCTAGAATCTTTAGTTTTATTAATGTGCGTATATGAGTAGGAAGTGACTTCAGTCCTGTCTCTTTGCAACCCCATGGACTGTAGCCCGCCACACTCCTGTGTTCATGGGATTCTCCAGGCAAGAATACTTGAGTGGGTTGCCATTTCCTCCAGGGGATCTTCCTGACCTAGGAATTGAACTCGCATCTCTTATGTCTCCTGCATTGGCAGGTGGGCTCTTTACCACTAGCCCCACCTGGGAAGCCCCCTTTTCCATTTACTGCCCATTTAAACACATCCTCTCTCTCTTTTTTTTCTCACAATCCCAAGTGGTTTTTTTCAATTTTGCTTTTTTGAATTTACAGAGTTTTGTTGTTTACAGTTTTGTATGATTCCAAATTAGTCATATGTGTATCCCATTCCCCCCATCCCATCCCTCCAGGCCATCGCATAGCCCCCATGTACTTGAAAGAACGAAATATTCTATCTGACAAATGTTTCCATGCCAAACTCTTCCCACCCTCTTTGAGCCCTGACTTGAGTACTCTGGGACCCTCTTGCTTCCAGCTTTGTGCATCCTGTGAGGCAAACTATGCTAGTCAGCAATCAGAATCCTAGGATGAACAGAAGCAAAAACCTTGGAGGAGCTTGCACTTGGATGTTTATAAATATACCTAATGTCCTTACAGCACTAATGAGCAAGATCCCAGTCATCTCAGAAGAACTTTACTGACGAGGGTGGTCATTTTCCAGTGGCATCAAGTGGATACCTGAACATACTCAGGAGGACTGTAGGATCGGCATGATTTAAAAAAAATTCTTCCTCTTCTTTTTTTTTTTTTTTTTCAAATTTTTCCCCAGTGGCGAGGACCTTGGATGTCATCTAATCCAACCTAGTACTCACTGCCTTAAATTCCTCTCGCATATGCTTTGTATTTCTCAACAAAATATCAGAGTTTCAGCTTTGTGAAAGCCTCTGAATCTGCAGTCACAAGTGAAGGAGTGGGGCACAGTGGTTGGAAGTTGAAGATTTACGATCAGACCTGGATTCAAATCCAGAGTCTGCCATTTACTTTCTGACCTTGCATATTATGTAGTTTATTGAAGTCCTCCAGTTCCCTGTTTGTAAAATAGGACTGATCATTGTTTCTGCCTCATACGGTCATCTCCTAAAGTAGGTATTGTTGTTGTGGGTTAGTCGCTAAGTCATGTCCCACTCTTCTGCGACACCATGGACTGTGCTCCACCAGGGCCCTCTGTCCACAGGATTTCCCAGACAAGAATACTGGAGCAGGTTTCCATCTCCTTCTCCAGTGGGTCTTCTGAACCCAGGGATTGAATCCATGTCACCTGCATTGGCAGGCAGACTCTTTACCACAGAGCCACCAGCGAAGCCCTAAAGTAGGCACAGCTTTAGGCACTGGAAACGTAACATGTACTCAACAGTGTCTAAATTATTATGTATAATTTGTTATAGTTTCAAATAAGTTGATAGTATTTTATTTGGATGATAATTCACTCAACACCTATAATATACCAAGCTCTACATTAGAATAATATCATACTCAGTAATGGAAGTATTTCTTATGGTGAGTCTCTCTGTGAATTCAAGTGTGGATCCCATTTTGCCTCGTGGAGAGCCTGTCCTTGTGACAGCCCTCTGAAGACTTGACCTTTAGACTGAGTACCCATGTCTCCCCAGTCAGTGTGTGTTAGAGTAGACGCCCTAGTCCTTCAATATCTGGTTGCTCCTGAACTCTAAGATTGATTTCGCCCTTAGTAACTGCCTCATAGGTGAGCAGCGCTGGCTGAGGTGCTATGGATGCAGGTGAGTCAGGCCTCCTTCCTGGTCTCATTGGGCTTACGAGTTTAGAAAACGGGACCACTTCAGACCTTGAATGGAGAAGGATAATTAAGAAGCAGGGAGGCCATCTCGGGGGAGTTCCCTGATAAGAAAGAACCCCCAGGCAGACTTTAATTAATTCCCAGTCAAGAGAGGAGTCACCTACAGCCACCCTCAGGGGTCCCCACCTTTGTCCTATTCCCTGTTGCTCGTCTGTGTTCTCCACCTCAGTGCTTTCCCGCAGCAAGCTGTTCTGGTGTCTTACTTCTGTCAGAAAGACATTATAACATACAGGTTAGGAACGTTGGTCTCTAAGCCAGACATGAGTTCACTACATACTCCGGAATGAGTTATCTTCTCTACCTCACTTTCCGTCTCTGGTAAACTGGGATAATGATAGCATCGAAAACAATAAACCGATGTGCATATTATAAGAATTAATTTACAAAAAAAAAAAAAAAACATTTAGGACAGTCCTGCCTGATACACTGTCACCAAATGTTATTTACTAGCTCTTATTCTTGATAAATTTGGGTTTTAGTTGTCAGAATTAAATAACAGAACCCCTGAAACTTACTAATATTTAAATTCTCCCTCCCCCAGTTGGAGTTTAAACTGAACGTTCTTTATGTTGGGCCTTTTTTCCTTTTAGTTGATTCTTTGAAATGATCTATTTCAAGTTAACTACTTTAAAAAATAAAGTGGAAGGAACACTTAGAGAGGAAACTATCCTAAGGGAATTGGAGTCTAGAAATAACTATTCTGAGAGCACAAGGGCCCTCTTGTACCATCACAAACAAAGAATAAAAGTCCCTAGTTTACTTGTGCTGACAGTACTCAATTGATATTCAGAGAAGGGGACCATCCAGAGAGAAAAAAATAATAACATTTTACAATTATCATTTAGTTGGAAAAATATTCATCTTAGTGGAGCAGAACATTAAAGAACTTGATTCAGACCATGTTTAGGAAATGAACGCATGTGTGTCTACCCTTTCTTTATTTGTCCTAATTGGACTGTGGATTTCATCCATCCATTGTGTAGCTCATGCACTGGAAGTGAAATCTTGTCCATCAGGTTAATGTGCTGGATAAAAATCCTGCAAAGACACAGTCTGTCCGTGTTAATGGAAGGCACACTTCCTCTTCGTTCACTCCAAAGGTGTTACTTTGATCTACTAATGAAGTTAACTGTGCTTAGGGGAAATTTTTCTAAATCAGAAAGGGAACCACAGAGTCTTTTCCTAAATTTGCATGGCAGGGAGACTAATTTTTAATTAGAGATCCATATTATTTTAATTAGCCTTCCCTTGGGTAGCTTCCATAAGGAATAGCCATTAACATAAAGCTTATAACATACAGGTTAGGAACGTTGGTCTCTAAGCCAGACATGAGTTCACTACATACTCCGGAATGAGTTATCTTCTCTACCTCACTTTCCGTCTCTGGTAAACTGGGATAATGATAGCATCGAAAACAATAAACCGATGTGCATATTATAAGAATTAATTTACAAAAAAAAAAAAAAAACATTTAGGACAGTCCTGCCTGATACACTGTCACCAAATGTTATTTACTAGCTCTTATTCTTGATAAATTTGGGTTTTAGTTGTCAGAATTAAATAACAGAACCCCTGAAACTTACTAATATTTAAATTCTCCCTCCCCCAGTTGGAGTTTAAACTGAACGTTCTTTATGTTGGGCCTTTTTTCCTTTTAGTTGATTCTTTGAAATGATCTATTTCAAGTTAACTACTTTAAAAAATAAAGTGGAAGGAACACTTAGAGAGGAAACTATCCTAAGGGAATTGGAGTCTAGAAATAACTATTCTGAGAGCACAAGGGCCCTCTTGTACCATCACAAACAAAGAATAAAAGTCCCTAGTTTACTTGTGCTGACAGTACTCAATTGATATTCAGAGAAGGGACCATCCAGAGAGAAAAAAATAATAACATTTTACAATTATCATTTAGTTGGAAAAATATTCATCTTAGTGGAGCAGAACATTAAAGAACTTGATTCAGACCATGTTTAGGAAATGAACGCATGTGTGTCTACCCTTTCTTTATTTGTCCTAATTGGACTGTGGATTTCATCCATCCATTGTGTAGCTCATGCACTGGAAGTGAAATCTTGTCCATCAGGTTAATGTGCTGGATAAAAATCCTGCAAAGACACAGTCTGTCCGTGTTAATGGAAGGCACACTTCCTCTTCGTTCACTCCAAAGGTGTTACTTTGATCTACTAATGAAGTTAACTGTGCTTAGGGGAAATTTTTCTAAATCAGAAAGGGAACCACAGAGTCTTTTCCTAAATTTGCATGGCAGGGAGACTAATTTTTAATTAGAGATCCATATTATTTTAATTAGCCTTCCCTTGGGTAGCTTCCATAAGGAATAGCCATTAACATAAAGAGCCTAAGCCATCATTTAGAGCTGATCCTTCATCCTTGGTATGTTGACATTTGGGATGAATGATCCTTTGTTGTGGAGACTGTCCTGTCCACGTAGAGTGTTTCCCAGCATCCCAGCTTCTACACCCTAGATGCCATTCCTACCTTGACATCCCCCAGTGACAACCCGGCATGTCTCAGGACAGTGACAGTGTCCCCTGGGGAAAAGGGGGAAAATCACCCCCATGGAAACAGATTTAGAATATGGAGTAATCCCTTCAGCTCTGCACATCCCCTCCTGTCAGTGCTTGGATTTGCATTGCAGTTTAGTGAATCGATGCAGTGGTCAGTGGGATGCTGGGCAATTTATATGGCAGACAGTTTTGTTAGTCAGAGTGACAGTTAGCTTGACTCCAAACCCTGTAGGCTCAGAATACAATACTTCCTGGAAAACCGTATTACTAAGCATAGTTTTTCAGTGAGGTACTCTGTTTCACCTGTTTGTGCGTCCTCAGTCATGTCTGACTCTTTTGTTTATGTAGCCCGCCAGGCTAGCCTGTCCGTGAGGTTTCCCAGGCGAGAATACTGTCATGGGCTGCCTTTCCCTTCTCCAGGGGATCTTCCCAACCCAGGGATGGAACCTGCGTCTTCTGCATTGGCAGGCAGATTCTGTGTCACCGCACCCTGTTTCTCCCACTTTGTCTCGTTTACTTTTGACAAAACCCTGTGAGATGGGGGATATGATTGCCACTTTTCAAAGAGGAATGTCTCACCTTGCAGAGGTTAATATCAGACCGCGAGTCAGAAACAGGCAGGTTCTAACCTGAGTCTGTGACTCCTAAGCCCAGGCACTAAATGACTGCACTGTTAATTTGTAAATTTGAGTATCCACAGTTGGTGAGTGAGTAACTGGGTTTTTATTGGCTCAGGTTCAGTTGGAGACTCATTGAAAACTGTAGTTTCTACTTGGTTATTATCAGCAGGTTGATCCTGCCCCCGCCTCCACCCCGCCCTCCACCATACTGCAATTAACATGAAATGTGAACCTGCTATCAAAAACTCCACTCAGAGCAAAGACCTTGAGGTTCCTTTTAGTAAAATCAGCACCATAAGCTACACAGAATACCTCTCCACCCCTGTGCCTGGCTCAGAGTAGTCACTCACAGAATTAAACTTGCCCCAGCAAAATAATCCAGCTGGCTCTCTGCTGCCCACTCCTAATCAGCAAGTGTTAGAAAAGCAGCTGAAGCAGGACATCTTGTCGAAAACTCTCCAGAGGGTTATAAGATGCCTTTTCAACTGGAAGGAATGATGTTTGACCTCGGTGCAGTGCCCAATAAGGGCATCCTGTTACAGAGAGTTCAATTCATCTCTCCTTTTGGTCGGCACAGCTGTCAGCCCCTGCTGTCTTCTCTGTAGTGTTTAACCCCTGCTCAATCCATTTCTTTTTGGGTTCTCCCCGCTTCCACCCCAGTCGTCCATCCACCTCTCTGCTCATCTTGTTTTGTGTCTCTTTCTTCCTGTTCCCTCCCTCCCCATCGTGTCTTTGTCTCATTCCGTTTTTCCACCTCTCTTTTTTCCCTTCAAACTCTGTTTCACCTGTTTGTGCGTCCTCAGTCATGTCTGACTCTTTTGTTTATGTAGCCCGCCAGGCTAGCCTGTCCGTGAGGTTTCCCAGGCGAGAATACTGTCATGGGCTGCCTTTCCCTTCTCCAGGGGATCTTCCCAACCCAGGGATGGAACCTGCGTCTTCTGCATTGGCAGGCAGATTCTGTGTCACCGCACCCTGTTTCTCCCACTTTGTCTCGTTTACTTTTGACAAAACCCTGTGAGATGGGGGATATGATTGCCACTTTTCAAAGAGGAATGTCTCACCTTGCAGAGGTTAATATCAGACCGCGAGTCAGAAACAGGCAGGTTCTAACCTGAGTCTGTGACTCCTAAGCCCAGGCACTAAATGACTGCACTGTTAATTTGTAAATTTGAGTATCCACAGTTGGTGAGTGAGTAACTGGGTTTTTATTGGCTCAGGTTCAGTTGGAGACTCATTGAAAACTGTAGTTTCTACTTGGTTATTATCAGCAGGTTGATCCTGCCCCCGCCTCCACCCCGCCCTCCACCATACTGCAATTAACATGAAATGTGAACCTGCTATCAAAAACTCCACTCAGAGCAAAGACCTTGAGGTTCCTTTTAGTAAAATCAGCACCATAAGCTACACAGAATACCTCTCCACCCCTGTGCCTGGCTCAGAGTAGTCACTCACAGAATTAAACTTGCCCCAGCAAAATAATCCAGCTGGCTCTCTGCTGCCCACTCCTAATCAGCAAGTGTTAGAAAAGCAGCTGAAGCAGGACATCTTGTCGAAAACTCTCCAGAGGGTTATAAGATGCCTTTTCAACTGGAAGGAATGATGTTTGACCTCGGTGCAGTGCCCAATAAGGGCATCCTGTTACAGAGAGTTCAATTCATCTCTCCTTTTGGTCGGCACAGCTGTCAGCCCCTGCTGTCTTCTCTGTAGTGTTTAACCCCTGCTCAATCCATTTCTTTTTGGGTTCTCCCCGCTTCCACCCCAGTCGTCCATCCACCTCTCTCTCCTCATCTTGTTTTTGTGTCTCTTTCTTCCTGTTCCCACCCTCCCCATCGTGTCTTTGTCTCATTCCCGGTTTTTGATTCTTTCACCCTCTCTTTCCTGTTTTGTGAGTCTGCATTTACTAAGTATAGGCACATGTAACATCTTCCTTTAGATGGTGGTTGGAAAATATATTCTTATCCTGAAGAAGCTTCTAATAGAAGATATATGTGAAGTATAGATTGAGTGATAACTTAGAGTGTTTTAAGTTCATTGTATTTATCACTTGCCTATTATTTATTCCTGACAAATTATCCGAATAACACAGTTGCATGTTTTGCTTACAGTTTGCACATGGAGTGTAATATGTCTGATCTTTATTTCTTGAGCCATAGAAATAATTGTTTTTGGTTTGTGGCAGTCAATCTAAAGTTACGTTCTTGGTTTATTAATACCCGATAGTTCTTCCCAAATCTGAAAAATTCCAGAAGAACAGGAGGATAACTTGAACAAACTCAGGGAGATAGTGGAGGACAGAGAAGCCTGGCATCCTGCAGTCCGTATGGGATCGCAGACCTTTGGACTTGGCCACTGAATAACAACAGCAGCAACAACAGGAGGACAAAGCTGTGGGATCTAGAAATGTTACCAGATGTCATACCAGCTTTGTAACTTTTGACTCTGACTCTCCAGTGCTGTATTGAGACATTTGAGCCCCTTTCACTTTGCTCTGTTAAGCTGGACAAGAAAAAAACTGAACCACACACAGAGCCAGACTGTCCTGAGAAGATGGCCTGTTTCATGTAAAACCTTACTCAGTGAGAAGACAGCTAATAATCAGTCTTTTTTTTTTCTTATCAGTTCCTTAGCCAGAGGCCCTTGAAATGTAGTTCAAGGGCATTTTACATTATCACGTTGTTCATATGCATATATATTGTGAGATATGTGTAATCCATTTCATATGCATAATTTAGATGCTGTCTTCACAGAGGAGCAGAAGACTAAGTGGAGAAGAGAGATGTGCTCTGCGGGGCTGTGTGCAAACTCCAGCCCCAGACATATTAGAGTGTTGTATGAACCTGTTAGAAAACATCTTATTTAACTGTGCACAGTCCTGCATCTCTCTAGCTAGGAGTTTAGTTCATAGAGTATTTGTTTAAAAGTCATGATAGGAATACAGTAGCTGATGGCTGCCAATGAGAGGAAACACCGTGAATTCTATCTTTGTTGCATGGTATAATGTAGTCTCTATGTTAGTGGTTATTTGAAAGAATTAAATATGCTACATTGTGATACGGCCTCTACCAGGTGCTTCTGTGTTACTGAGCATCTTAATCATACATAAGTGCTACCTAAATTTACTTTTCTCAGATTAGAGTACAATTCAGAGTATGTAATCAAGTAAGTGAAGGGCTGAATGAGATAAACACTCACCTGGTAATAATAGTTTCAGAGATCATTTGAGTTAAGCTGGAAAGTGGGAAGTTTCTGCCATGGAAGTAGTAAGGTCACTTAACTGTTTTCCAGCAATTAATACTTAGAACTTTATTTTACCATGTGGGCAAAGGAAATGTCTTGAATCACCTATGTTTACAAAAAAATGGGTGCATCAGACTCATGGAAGAGTACCTGTTACAGAGAAATGCTTGTGTGGCAAAGGGAAGTCATTGTTGGGATCTAGAAATGTTACCAGATGTCATACCAGCTTTGTAACTTTTGACTCTGACTCTCCAGTGCTGTATTGAGACATTTGAGCCCCTTTCACTTTGCTCTGTTAAGCTGGACAAGAAAAAAACTGAACCACACACAGAGCCAGACTGTCCTGAGAAGATGGCCTGTTTCATGTAAAACCTTACTCAGTGAGAAGACAGCTAATAATCAGTCTTTTTTTTTTCTTATCAGTTCCTTAGCCAGAGGCCCTTGAAATGTAGTTCAAGGGCATTTTACATTATCACGTTGTTCATATGCATATATATTGTGAGATATGTGTAATCCATTTCATATGCATAATTTAGATGCTGTCTTCACAGAGGAGCAGAAGACTAAGTGGAGAAGAGAGATGTGCTCTGCGGGTCTGTGTGCAAACTCCAGCCCCAGTCATATTAGAGTGTTGTATGAACCTGTTAGAAAACATCTTATTTAACTGTGCACAGTCCTGCATCTCTCTAGCTAGGAGTTTAGTTCATAGAGTATTTGTTTAAAAGTCATGATAGGAATACAGTAGCTGATGGCTGCCAATGAGAGGAAACACCGTGAATTCTATCTTTGTTGCATGGTATAATGTAGTCTCTATGTTAGTGGTTATTTGAAAGAATTAAATATGCTACATTGTGATACGGCCTCTACCAGGTGCTTCTGTGTTACTGAGCATCTTAATCATACATAAGTGCTACCTAAATTTACTTTTCTCAGATTAGAGTACAATTCAGAGTATGTAATCAAGTAAGTGAAGGGCTGAATGAGATAAACACTCACCTGGTAATAATAGTTTCAGAGATCATTTGAGTTAAGCTGGAAAGTGGGAAGTTTCTGCCATGGAAGTAGTAAGGTCACTTAACTGTTTTCCAGCAATTAATACTTAGAACTTTATTTTACCATGTGGGCAAAGGAAATGTCTTGAATCACCTATGTTTACAAAAAAATGGGTGCATCAGACTCATGGAAGAGTACCTGTTACAGAGAAATGCTTGTGTGGCAAAGGGAAGTCATTGTTGGGATAAAACAGAGTCACTGCTAGAAAATATTCAGTTCAGAACAAGAGACAAACACCTCAGCCAGTTTGGAAAGGCTCAATTTTCTTTCCTTCTTTTTTTTTTTTTTTTTTAAGTGTGATATTTTTGTTCTTTTATGAAAGTCCCAGGGCTCCCTCTTGTGGCTCTGTGGAAGATTTCAGCTTCAAGGAAAATACCTTTTTAGGATAATTGTAAGGATACCAGTTGTTTTCCAAAAAGAAAACACTTTTTGTTGCTTTGTTTTATATAGGGAGAGAGAAGAAGAAAAGGAAGGAAGAAAGTTGACTTTGATGCAAAACCTGATCTGGTGACAAAGCCATACCACATGGAACACTACTTATAATAATAATAGCCAGCATTTATTGAATATCTAGAAGCTACTAGATGTCCTAGATAATGAGTTCTCCACATTATCCTTTGTCTCCATGCTCCTAATAAATGTATCAGATGGGTAGTCTAGCGGTTTGATGGGTATGAGATTCTGCCTCCTTTCTTGCCTCTAAGGGAAACTCCTAAGGAGACCATATATCTGCAAGTGAATGAAATGGTAAACACCTTGTTTTCCTATATTAAAAACCACTTTTTTACATCCAATCATTTTTAATTAGTTGTTTTTCTTTTTTTTTTAAACTTTATGGCCACTTTTTTTTAAATTGGTATTTCGTTTTTATTTTAGTTTCATCTATCTTTGTTCCTTGGCCCGCGTGGGCCTCCCATCACGTTGGCCTCTATTGTCGCAGAGCACCAGCTCTGGGCGCATGCGCTCCAGAGCTCTGGCTCGGTAATTGGACACATCGGTCCAGCCGCTCTGCGGCACGTGGGATCTTCCCAGGCCAGGGATCGTAACTGGCACCCCTTATACTGCAAGGCGTCATCCTTACCCACTGGACCACCAGGGGAAACTCTTTTAATTAGTTTTTATTGAAGTATAGTTGCTTTACAGTGCTGTGTTAGTTTCTGCTGTACAGTAGAGGGAATCAGCTGCACAGATATATGTATCCCTGTCCCTTCAGGACTTCCTTCCCAATATGGCAACCACAGGGCATTAAGTGAAGTTCCCTGCGCCGATCATTATCATGTTCTCGTTAGTTATCTATCTCATACACAATATCAACACTGTATTCGTATAACTGCAGTCTGGAATAAGGGGTGGATTTTAACTGGCTAACTTAGGAATCATTCAATGACTCATTTCCATTTTTCTCTCTCCAGTTACCTGTCTCTGGAAACTTGATTGACCTTTATGGAAATCAAGGCCTGCCACCCCCAGGCCTCACCATCAGCAACTCCTGCCCAGCCAACCTTCCCAACATAAAAAGGGAGCTCACAGGTAAACACCCAGCGAAGGTACCTCTTACTGAAGACTTTCAGTTAGTGTTCTGGTCAGCAGGCTATTCAAATAGGCACCTCCAGAACTATTTCCACCTCACAGACAGACATCTTTAGGTCTTTGCAGTGGTTAAAACAAAACAGCAGTAGGTTCAGGTGGAGGATTTATACTTGAAAATCCTGGTTTCCAGTGTTTCTTGCGTAATGCCACCATTTCTCCATGACACCTGTTATAAATTAAAACCAACTGCCTCCTTTCTTGCCTCTAAGGGAAACTCCTAAGGAGACCATATATCTGCAAGTGAATGAAATGGTAAACACCTTGTTTTCCTATATTAAAAACCACTTTTTTACATCCAATCATTTTTAATTAGTTGTTTTTCTTTTTTTTTTAAACTTTATGGCCACTTTTTTTTAAATTGGTATTTCGTTTTTATTTTAGTTTCATCTATCTTTGTTCCTTGGCCCGCGTGGGCCTCCCATCACGTTGGCCTCTATTGTCGCAGAGCACCAGCTCTGGGCGCATGCGCTCCAGAGCTCTGGCTCGGTAATTGGACACATCGGTCCAGCCGCTCTGCGGCACGTGGGATCTTCCCAGGCCAGGGATCGTAACTGGCACCCCTTATACTGCAAGGCGTCATCCTTACCCACTGGACCACCAGGGAAGCTCTTTTAATTAGTTTTTATTGAAGTATAGTTGCTTTACAGTGCTGTGTTAGTTTCTGCTGTACAGTAGAGGGAATCAGCTGCACAGATATATGTATCCCTGTCCCTTCAGGACTTCCTTCCCAATATGGCAACCACAGGGCATTAAGTGAAGTTCCCTGCGCCGATCATTATCATGTTCTCGTTAGTTATCTATCTCATACACAATATCAACACTGTATTCGTATAACTGCAGTCTGGAATAAGGGGTGGATTTTAACTGGCTAACTTAGGAATCATTCAATGACTCATTTCCATTTTTCTCTCTCCAGTTACCTGTCTCTGGAAACTTGATTGACCTTTATGGAAATCAAGGCCTGCCACCCCCAGGCCTCACCATCAGCAACTCCTGCCCAGCCAACCTTCCCAACATAAAAAGGGAGCTCACAGGTAAACACCCAGCGAAGGTACCTCTTACTGAAGACTTTCAGTTAGTGTTCTGGTCAGCAGGCTATTCAAATAGGCACCTCCAGAACTATTTCCACCTCACAGACAGACATCTTTAGGTCTTTGCAGTGGTTAAAACAAAACAGCAGTAGGTTCAGGTGGAGGATTTATACTTGAAAATCCTGGTTTCCAGTGTTTCTTGCAATGCTGATAATCAGGCCACCATTTCTCCATGACACCTGTCATTGTGTGTGTGGCTTCTGTCCCCTTTGGGGTCAGAGCAGTGGGCAACCATTTCAATTTTAAGACGTATCTACCCTCTCTGATGTTTTCCTTAGTTGCAGGCCCCTAGAAGCATCTGAATCTGAGAACTTTGGTCACACACCAAAGTTCTTTCTTTGACACGCGTTCCAACCCACAGTTGGAAAAGAGTGAGAACATATTTCTTAACCTTTTAAGAAGCTTCCTGTTACTTTTGCTTTATCACGTGCAAAAGATTTATTCACAGAGTGAAAACACAATTTATCAGATGGAGCAATGGGTATCAGTTGTTCTTGAGGCAAGTGTGAATTAGGGAAGGCATTTGGCCGTTAAAACACGATGAAACTGCATTAGAACTGGCATTCTACCCTGCTGGATTTTACGGCCATCAGCTCATCCGAACCCTTTTCATTAGTTGATTCTTGCATCCTACAGAATTGGGTGAATAGACAGAGACTATGGAATATACATTTGGTGAAAAAAATTCCTGTTCTATTCAAGGGTGTCTTTGAAAAAAAAGAAAAAAGAAAACTTTAGAAAATTGTGGCAGGAGAAAGACATTTTAAAAAGACCATTGCTTTGGTTTTAAAAAGAGATGATTAATGCGTAAAAGCTATCCAAAGCCAACAAACACTAGGTAGCGTACCAGGAAGTAATAGAACAATGAAGTGTTAGACAATACATGTAAATGAAATTTGTATTAAATAATAATAAAATATGGTTAGATATATTTGTAAAGTTCTTGAGTGGAAACTAGAGTTTTGAATTATGCATATGATTGCTTCTTCAAAAAAGAAACAGCCATGTCAGGGCGAGAGAGGATGTGAGAGATGAGTGAGGAGGGGATCCATTTATCACATTTTTGAAAAGCCGGTAGAACAGACAGTATGCCTCTAGAGTCACTGACATGTTAAAAGATGACCAGTCCAGACTGGACAAGGGTGAGATGGCAGGAAAAGGGGAAAAGGGACAATAAATGAGGCTCTGAACACTGACAGCTCAGGAGGCACCATGCTCTATACAAGAATAGACTTGCAAGTCAGCAAATCTAATCTATGAAGGGGGGAAAAAAGTATGAAGTCCAGTTTTCCTCCCCTGAATTAGGGTACAGTCAGGAAGCATAAACCACACTGGGTCTGAAATGGGAAAGTTTAGACTAAAGAATTATTAACCATATACAGGCAATCAGCTGCTGTTCTGTGCTTAGTCGCTCAGTCGTGTCTGACTCTTTGCCACCCCATGGACATAGCCCACCTGGCTCCTCTGTCCATGGGATTCTTTAGGCAAGAAAACTGGAATAGGTTGCCATGCCCTTCTCCAGGGAATCTTCCCAACCCAGGGATTGAATCCAGGTCTCCCACATGGCAGGCAGATTCTTTACCGTCTGAGCCACCAGGAAAGAGGACAAATACTAAAGAGCATCCCAAGGCCACAGGGAAGTGCCCATACTAGGAAGAGAGCCCTCCTCCCCATGGCGGAGAGGCCAGCCTCAATAGGAAGGATGTGGCTGCAGCCAGGAGTTTCGCTGATTGCCTTTACCAGAGCTGGTCTGCAGTTGGTGAGTTAAGGTTGACAGACAGAGAACTATGGGGTGGGGTGGGCAAGCTGAAAAACCAAAAAAAGAAAACAATAAAAAAGTTAAGATACTGAAATGGAGAGTATGTCAGCAAAAGTTATACTTCTATGTGAGAAAAAAAAATGATTTGGATTGTCTCAATTGTTCATCTTCTGAATTATGTCAACTTAAGAAGATATGTAAAATATGTCTTTGCATACCTGTATATTTAAGTGCATATAATAATACCATAATAAACATGCTTTAGATGATGCTGAAAAGATTTCTGTTTTTAAATACAATTCTGAGTTAATGATCTATAATATTTTCGTATCACTTCTGAAAAGAAAATGACAGAGGTTCCTGAATCCTGGGATTAGTCAAACAACCTGATTTTTCTTTTCTTTGTTTTCTTTTGCTCTCGGTAAGGCAGCAAGTAATCCCTTATCACAGATATCACTCCAGAGTTGCTATGTGAACAGATCAAATGGAGTTGTTACTGAATACCTCTGTCCCAAATGCCTATTTTTGTTTTTATAAGCTCAAACTGGTAAACAGTTGCCACTACGAGTCACTGAATCATTTTATTCTAACAGGATCTGACAGAACCTGGCTCCACGTCCTTAAATAATGAGTTCATTTCCATGAACCAGTTAGAGATCCAGTTTGGGAGCTTGTTGGCTCTGTTTCCATCTCAGTGTGTTACCTTCGTAACACATCAAAGAAAGACTGTGCTGTTGCCTGAAAAGAAAATGTGACTGCTCGTAATACACTGTCAACAGCAGCTTCCCATAATTTCTGGTCATTTATTTTTTTCTTGTTCATACCTGCATGTCTATAGCCTGTCAGACATCTTTGTTACTGGTCTTTCACCATTTTGTAGAAGCTGAGGTTTTGTACTTCCTAAATATTGCTTTTGAGAAAAAGAATGTAAGACTTTGATTCAAAGTTAAAAAATTTGAAACCCTAATTTTATTTAGTGTCAAGTCCAATAAATGTCTATTTCTTTAGAAACTGAGGTGTTTTGTAGTTTATCGCCTTGAAGGGTTCTAATTTCTAATGACTTCATTCATGTGCACAGTGTATATTTTTCCCACAGAGTCTGAGGCAAGAGCGTTGGCCAAAGAGAGGCAAAAAAAGGACAATCACAACTTGAGTAAGTTTATGTTATGTTTATTACATTGGAGTTGATGTTCCCCCTTATAGTGAAAAAGTTCCAGGCATTTTGGAGGAAATTGATTTTACTTGTTAAAAATACACAGTATGGAAGAAAATTGTTTTTTGAATAGACCAAAGTGTATACTTTTTCTCATATTTTAATCTCAGATTAAATTGAATTATACACAGATTCATTTTCAGTATCCTGAGGAGTAGTTTTTTCTTTTCTGGTAAGAGGGAATTTTGATCCCCAAGTACCCAATTATAAGTTGCTCACACTGAAACTTATTAACAAAAGGGGATTATGGGATCACCTTCTCCAGTGAGATTTAAAAGAAAAACATCTGGAGGGGAGACACTGAGTGAGATGACATAGCCTCCTAAATTTCTTACTTTACCTGTGACTTTAAAAAAAGAAGTCTTCTATCAGTAGCGGAATTGGCATTTGTTGTATAACTTTCTATGGGAAAGTGAATCTTTTCTTTTTTAAAGAATTAAGAAGCACTACAACAACAAAAAAATAAAAAGTCTTCTAACATTAAAAATTACTTTCTCACATGCTTAATTTACTCTTGATCACATCTTTAAGCGTCTTCCTATGAAAACTCAATATTTTTGTCTCATAAACAAGTAAAAGAGGCTATAAAAATGGAGGATGTAATTGGGCTCAGAAGTAGAAAATTTTGTGTCTGTGTGAATTTCTCATCGCATATCCTCTGTCCTCTTGTCATTAAATTGATATTTACAGATGTAAGTTATGTATAAACACTTTGTCCTTGTAAAAATGATAGGACAAGATCAAAGTTCTCCTCTGAGCCCTACAAATAACCATTATATATTTTTTAATTTGCTGTTTGTCTTCACAGCCCTTTCATGTGTATTTTAGAATACACACCTTGACACATACACACAGAGATTATAATAGAATAACTTTGTCTGTGATTTAACACCAACAATCTGATACTGATGTATGCTTTTTTTACTCAACAGTGGCTTTTTTATTTGTTTATTTTCATCCATCTTTATTCCTTGACCTGTGTGGGCCTCCCATTGCAGTGGCCTCTCTCATTGCAGAGCACTGGCTCTGGGCACATGTGCTTCAGAGCACTGGCTCACAATTGGACACACTGGTCCAGCCACTCTGCAGCACATGGGATCTTTCCGGGCCAGGGATCCAACTGGTGCCCCTTGCACTGCAAGGTGGGTTCGTTACCCACTGGACTACCAGGGAAGCCTCAAAATTTATCTACATTTAAAAAAAAATGTTGCATAGTATTTCATGTATGATGATATTTAGTAATCCTTCTCCTGCTAAGTATTAATGCTATTTCCAGTTTCTCCCTATTGTAAACAATGCCACAGTGAACATTTGCAGACATGCCTCTCTGTGTTCAGGGAAGTTTCTCCAGGTTAAATGCTAAGAAATGGAATCACTATGTTCTTAGGGGAAGACAGTTGTGTTTTCTTTTAATAGATCCTGCCCTTCCCAGTCTGATCTCATTTAGGAGAAACTTTTCTCATGTTTCAACCAAGAGATTCCGACTGATATTTCTGAAGTCTCCTTTGGCTTCCAAGTAACTTTTAAGACATTTCTTCTTTTAAAATATCTTAGAAATGAGATAATGAGGCAATCTCTAAAACTTCTCTTAAACCAAAATGTGGAAAATTAAGTTGGATGTTGTCAAAAACAGTATCTGCCTTTAGTTAGTTACCTAAACTCTCTCTCAAATTCAGAGTCGTCCATAAAGTACAGACATGATTACCTCTAACTCAGAGGGCTATAAAGCAATCTTAACATTTCATTGAACCATTAGAAATTAATCTTCAGGGTTCAGTTGCCCACTGGCTTTTCCTCTTCTCAGAATTTATAAGAATTCTTTCCAAAATGGGCAAAAGATCACATTCATTTGTTCACTTACAGCTACTTTTTGAGCCCCATTATGTAGAAGACACTTTTCTACAGAAGTGAAACAGACAGGTTTCCCACCCTGAGAAGCTTACAGTTAAGTCAGGGGCAAACAGATACTTGCTGGTAGTGTTTTCAGCAGAGGAGAAGTGCTATGATGGGAATTAAAAGTACATGCCACCACTAGCAAAAATAGCCATTCTACTTTTGAAAAAGAGGGAGACTATTTGGAAATGCTCTAAATGTTCATCAGTAGTGCATTTGTAAATAAATTATGGTACATCCTTATAAACACATTCAGTGGCTTTTAAGAAGAATGGGGTTGATCCATTTCACCTGTCTACTCGTGTTTTAACAGCTTCTGTGCTGTAGATAGAGCAGTGCAAGTGGGAAATAGGGGGCATGGGTGAAGAAGCAAAGGTACTGCTCAGGAGGACTTCCATAATCCAGGAAAGAGATGCTGGTGGCTTCTAACAGGCAGTAGTGGAGATTTGAAGTGGACAACTTCTGGAAATATTTCAACGGTAGAGCCAGCAGATTTTGATGATGGACTGAATGAAGGATGTGACAGAAAGAGAGGTACAAAATAGATTCCAAGTTTCTGACCTAAGCAACTAGAAGAACAGAGTTAGAGTAAGTGAAAGCCATGAATGAAGCTATTGAGCAAGGAAGGTCAGGAGCTCAAGATTGGAGCGTCGGGGCTGCCCAGTGGACTTTTATACGGAGGACCTCCATAGGAACCTCATAAGTCTCTGGTAGTAGACTTACGAGTCTGGACTTCCAGCGAGATGTCTGGGCTGCACATATAAGTCTGAGAGTCACCATTGTATATGTGGTATTCAAAACCATGAGACTAGATGAGGTCACCAGAAAGGGAGTGTAGATCAAGAAGAGCCCCAAAATCTGTATCCTGGGTGCACACCTAGGCCATGCCTGTGCTTCGTCTTAGAGCATAAAAATAATCACCAAGGATATGTAACAAATTTTACAGTGGTGGTTTCTGGCTCACCATAGATTTTTATTTCATTTTATGTATTTTGGTGTTGTCTAATTTTTTAATGAATATTGTATGCTTGGAAAAAGTAAGCAAATAGGTCATGCTTCAGAGTTTTGGGGGAAGTTAGAAGGTCAGAGGTCCAAAATTTCTTGTTCAGAGTCATTGATTATCCTTTATTCCTATTTTATAAAAGTCTGGTGAAAAGACAGTCTTATGCACAGTTGCTCTCATCATAGAAATAATCACTCAGCTAAGAAAAAAATGCACTGTGTACTGAGAAAATAGTGAATAATATTATTTATTAAGTGTGCAGAATGTCAGTGAGTCAAATATAAACATATATTAGATTTAGTATGGGCAAAATATTAGTACCTTTAATCCAATTTATTAGATCTTTCTGACCCAGGGATCAAAACCTGTGTCTCCTGTGCCTCTTGCACTGCAGATGGATTTTTTACCACTGAGCCATGGGAGAAGCTTTAATATTAAGATTTGTTAATATTTAATAAAAGTATTAAAGTGCAAGTGGGAAATAGGGGGCATGGGTGAAGAAGCAAAGGTACTGCTCAGGAGGACTTCCATAATCCAGGAAAGAGATGCTGGTGGCTTCTAACAGGCAGTAGTGGAGATTTGAAGTGGACAACTTCTGGAAATATTTCAACGGTAGAGCCAGCAGATTTTGATGATGGACTGAATGAAGGATGTGACAGAAAGAGAGGTACAAAATAGATTCCAAGTTTCTGACCTAAGCA
Organism: Tragulus kanchil; assembly: GCA_022376925.1. Lineage (NCBI taxonomy): Eukaryota > Metazoa > Chordata > Mammalia > Artiodactyla > Tragulidae > Tragulus > Tragulus kanchil. The sequence goes on along the minus strand of JAIOJX010000030.1, from coordinate 189,397,995 downwards.
ACTAGAAGAACAGAGTTAGAGTAAGTGAAAGCCATGAATGAAGCTATTGAGCAAGGAAGGTCAGGAGCTCAAGATTGGAGCGTCGGGGCTGCCCAGTGGACTTTTATACGGAGGACCTCCATAGGAACCTCATAAGTCTCTGGTAGTAGACTTACGAGTCTGGACTTCCAGCGAGATGTCTGGGCTGCACATATAAGTCTGAGAGTCACCATTGTATATGTGGTATTCAAAACCATGAGACTAGATGAGGTCACCAGAAAGGGAGTGTAGATCAAGAAGAGCCCCAAAATCTGTATCCTGGGTGCACACCTAGGCCATGCCTGTGCTTCGTCTTAGAGCATAAAAATAATCACCAAGGATATGTAACAAATTTTACAGTGGTGGTTTCTGGCTCACCATAGATTTTTATTTCATTTTATGTATTTTGGTGTTGTCTAATTTTTTAATGAATATTGTATGCTTGGAAAAAGTAAGCAAATAGGTCATGCTTCAGAGTTTTGGGGGAAGTTAGAAGGTCAGAGGTCCAAAATTTCTTGTTCAGAGTCATTGATTATCCTTTATTCCTATTTTATAAAAGTCTGGTGAAAAGACAGTCTTATGCACAGTTGCTCTCATCATAGAAATAATCACTCAGCTAAGAAAAAAATGCACTGTGTACTGAGAAAATAGTGAATAATATTATTTATTAAGTGTGCAGAATGTCAGTGAGTCAAATATAAACATATATTAGATTTAGTATGGGCAAAATATTAGTACCTTTAATCCAATTTATTAGATCTTTCTGACCCAGGGATCAAAACCTGTGTCTCCTGTGCCTCTTGCACTGCAGATGGATTTTTTACCACTGAGCCATGGGAGAAGCTTTAATATTAAGATTTGTTAATATTTAATAAAAGTATTAAAGTAGATTCCACCTCTTTCTTTTTATAAATTTAATGAGACTTCTAGAAAACAAAAATTACTTGTGAAACTTGCATTATATTCCTGTTGGGCAATACTGGGCTAGAGGAACGTTTTTTTTTTTTTTTTTAAAGATTTATTTATTTATTTTGGTGGGGTGGGATGGGGAGGGAGGGGAGCAGGCGGGCTACTTCTATTGGTCTTTCATTTGTCCATTTTCATCCATCTTTGTTCTTTGGCCCATGTGGGCCTCCCATCGTGGTGGCCTCTGTTGTCGCAGAGCACCGGCTCTGGGCGCATGCGCTCCAGAGCTCCGGCTCGGTAATTGGACACATTGGTCCAGCCGCTCCATAGCACATGGGATCTTCCCAGGCCAGGAATCAAACCGGCACCCCTTGCACTGCAAGGGGGTGTCCCCACCCACTGGACCACCAGGGAAGCCCCGAGGAAGGGTTTTTGTGTGGCCTGTAGGCTGAAAATGTTTTTCACATTTTAAAATGATCTTAAAATATCCAAAGAAGAATAATATTTATGATATGTGAATATTATATAAGATCCAGATTTCAGTATCTAGTGATTCTTGTTAGTATAGACTTGCATTGCCAAAGAGCATGTGTTCCAGTTAATATTAGTACATTTTGAATTTTGTCAACCCAAAATTTGTGGAAATCTGTTTTCTCTCTTGCTGTATAAGTACTTAACGTAAAATGCTTACTTTTGCTGTGTGACCCACAGAGTACTCACTGTCTGGCCCTTTGCAGAAAGCTCTCTGCCCCTGGTCTGGACGATCAGGGTTGAGTACTGGTTATTCTCCACTTAACTACTGGGTGTCCTCGTCAGCCCTCTAATAACACCAAGGTCGTTCTGTCAATTTGTAACTACAGATGGTAACTCCAATTTCAGAAGTCACTAGGGTCAAATAAGAAATTAGCAACCCCGGGCTTCATACATGATACAGTTCTGTACAAAGGTAGCTCATTTTTAAAGGGCGTTTAACCTCAGTACCAAAGAGAGGAAAATAGCTGGGAAATACAGGTTCAGGTTTCCATTGTCCCAACCAAGCAGAGTTAATATGCACATGCCTTTAATGAGATGTGCTAAATGCATACATGGCACCGTTACTAATAGCCCTCTCCTGTGCTCTTTTCTTGAAGTTGAACGAAGAAGAAGATTTAACATAAATGACCGCATTAAGGAGCTAGGTACTTTGATTCCGAAGTCAAATGATCCGTGAGTACAATTGCATCATGTATTTTTTCGTACCTTTATATTTTTTCATATGTTGCAAAAAGCGCTCAGTTATAAAAACTAAAGAAGTGCCCACTCTCCCTTTGGCTTCATGTGTATATCCTCCTTGCACCTTTCTTTTGGTTAGTTCATCAAATTAAAATTTTGAGAGAAGTGAATGGAATTGTTCAAAAGGTGTATTGGACAGGAGCTCTTCAGCTTGGGAGGTGGGAAGGTGGCTTCCTGAAATCTGAAAATCCCTGACAAATAAACATTGAACTACTAAAAACATTTCTTTTATCAGTGCATGCAGGACAGAGATTTCACTAGGTGATAAAACAAGATTTGTTGACTGTTTATTTGCCCTTCAACTCATAGGGTATCCATAGGCACTGAGAGCAGATATCAGAGATTTCAGTTTAACAGTATTCACCAGATGAAAGGTCAAAATTTTCACCCCACAATGCATGCCCTTTGTTTGCTTTTCTAATCAAGAAAATAGAAAAAGTAATTTTTAATCTTCTTATAAGCACAGGTCAGCTAATTTGGATTTCAGCTTCCAGTCTCTAATGCCGTGCTTCCAGAGATAAGGGTTGTAAAGATAATTTTCCTACCAGCAATGTCAGCAAATAGGACAACAAATACACAATTTTTATCCATTAGAAACTGGCCCATTTGAAGTAAGGGGCTTGAAGATGTATACCTTTTAATGGCTCCCACAGGCATTCTATGAAATTAGCCTTTGAATATGACCTTTTAGCTACCTAATAAAATGTAAAGATGAAATCAAGCATTATTCATGCAAGGCTTATTAAATTTGCTGTTCACATTATTGTCAGGGAATTTAAAAAATTTTCTAAGGTGGTTTTGACAAATTTTTTTTGGGAAATACAGGTTCAGGTTTCCATTGTCCCAACCAAGCAGAGTTAATATGCACATGCCTTTAATGAGATGTGCTAAATGCATACATGGCACCGTTACTAATAGCCCTCTCCTGTGCTCTTTTCTTGAAGTTGAACGAAGAAGAAGATTTAACATAAATGACCGCATTAAGGAGCTAGGTACTTTGATTCCGAAGTCAAATGATCCGTGAGTACAATTGCATCATGTATTTTTTCGTACCTTTATTTCTTTTTCATATGTTGCAAAAAGCGCTCAGTTATAAAAACTAAAGAAGTGCCCACTCTCCCTTTGGCTTCATGTGTATATCCTCCTTGCACCTTTCTTTTGGTTAGTTCATCAAATTAAAATTTTGAGAGAAGTGAATGGAATTGTTCAAAAGGTGTATTGGACAGGAGCTCTTCAGCTTGGGAGGTGGGAAGGTGGCTTCCTGAAATCTGAAAATCCCTGACAAATAAACATTGAACTACTAAAAACATTTCTTTTATCAGTGCATGCAGGACAGAGATTTCACTAGGTGATAAAACAAGATTTGTTGACTGTTTATTTGCCCTTCAACTCATAGGGTATCCATAGGCACTGAGAGCAGATATCAGAGATTTCAGTTTAACAGTATTCACCAGATGAAAGGTCAAAATTTTCACCCCACAATGCATGCCCTTTGTTTGCTTTTCTAATCAAGAAAATAGAAAAAGTAATTTTTAATCTTCTTATAAGCACAGGTCAGCTAATTTGGATTTCAGCTTCCAGTCTCTAATGCCGTGCTTCCAGAGATAAGGGTTGTAAAGATAATTTTCCTACCAGCAATGTCAGCAAATAGGACAACAAATACACAATTTTTATCCATTAGAAACTGGCCCATTTGAAGTAAGGGGCTTGAAGATGTATACCTTTTAATGGCTCCCACAGGCATTCTATGAAATTAGCCTTTGAATATGACCTTTTAGCTACCTAATAAAATGTAAAGATGAAATCAAGCATTATTCATGCAAGGCTTATTAAATTTGCTGTTCACATTATTGTCAGGGAATTTGTGACAAAATAAAATAAACCGTTGCCCATTCTAAGGTGGTTTTGACAAATGTTCAAGCAAAGTCTCCCATCATCCACATTTCGCCTTTCTGGGTTTCAAGGAAAGCCGTTTTGAAACTCAACATTCAGATTCTCAGTTCTGCAGCACAAATGCATCCTATGAAGGGGCTGTGACCTTCATTTCCTATAGTCAGTCTTGCATGATAGTTGAAATTGAATTCCCATTTTCCTGTTCTTTATCAGCTTTCACTTTTTAGCATATTCTTTTTAAACTGTAGCACATGGATCTCTTTAGCAACATATTATGAAATTATGGGGCTGCAGTCAAAGCCTCTATTTGCATATATTCTCTATTGTATTAGAATACTTACGTGTTTATAATCTGAACTGATAACCATCTTTAACTGTAGGCATTGTTTTAAGATACAACGGGCTGCATCTGTTAGAGGCATTTTCCCATACGAGGTTTCTGGGACAGACTTTGGGGCTGCTACAGAGACATAGTCTAGCTGGTCACAGTCTCAGCCCCCACCCATACCCTCTCTGCCCTAGAGGAGATCTGCTTTTAGTCATTTATATATTGGGGATCTGTTTGCACTTCTGTGAGAAAAAAAGGTTGCTCTTACTGGAAAAAAAAAAAAAATTGAAAACCCCAAAGCACAATTGATTAGTTGGGTCTCACAAAGAAGTAAAACCCAAGGTAATTGATTGAAATAGTCACTTCTTAAAACCAGAGTGACTGCTTTTGTGTTGCAGTACTGGTTTCTCACCTTACTGGTCTAGTGAAGACATCATTTATTACAATTTTATTTCTCTCTGGCTGCTGAAGTATCTGTTACTTTCTTTTTCAGCCCTGAACAGCTTGGCTTTGTGCTCACTCTTGAGCATCTCAGGATACCCCCTAGGTTGCCATCTTTGGTGCTCAGACCCCAGGGATCAACCCCAGGAAATTCTCTGGAGACTGAGACTCAGCATCTCATGGGAAAGCTTCTGTTTTGTTCTTTGTCTAACCCATGTGAGGATCAATTACTTGGTGGCTTGTTTTAATGGTCCTCCGTTCACATGTCCCAGCTGATACTTCCGGTCTGCTTTAAACAGCTATAGATTATGGGGTAGGAGGTTTTCCATACATTAAATTGTTTACGGTTTCACCATTGTAATTATTATCATGAATATTTTCTATAAAAGAGCTCAAGTTAATTTAATATTTAATAGAAATATTATTACAGTATTATCTAAAACACTATAGAAGTATTTAATATTGCTATTAAAATTCTTTTTAATAATTTTTCCAGGGTCTGCTAAGTTTTTCGACTCATTTTAATGTACATCTTAATAACATTCTTTTTTGTTTTTCTGGCCCAATTTATTGTTTCTTTGTTTTCATCCTTCTTTATTCTTTGGCCTGTGTGGGCCCTGCATCACAGTGGCCTCTCTCACTGCAGAGCACGGGCTCTGGGCGTATGCGCTCCAGAGCGCTGGCTCCAAATTGAACACACCGGTCCAGCCTCTCCACAGTATATGGAATCTTCCCAGGCCAGGGATCGAACCGGTGCCCCTTGCACTGCAAGGTGGACTCTCTACCCACTGGACCACCAGAGGGTAATGGCATTCTTAATGTTCTCATAGAGAGCTGTAGTGTTTAAAAACTGAAAGGCGCCAAGCTCAGACTGCCTGGGTTTCAGTTTCAAAACAGGCACCTACTAGATCTCTCACTTGGGGAAAAATTCACATATTTCATTTTTCTCATGAAAGATGTGAGTGGACTGTGTCCAGCACGTTGGCAAGCCCTCAGTGAATGATAGTGATTCTCAATTATTCTTTGTTATTTCGTCTTTATAGGCACTGAATGCTCTGAAGGTTAAATTTTCACTTAGCCTCCAACCCTAAAATGCTCTTTCTCTTTCCATTTTCATTCCAGCGACATGCGCTGGAACAAGGGAACCATTTTAAAAGCGTCCGTGGACTACATCCGAAAGTTACAACGGGAACAGCAACGCGCAAAAGAGCTTGAAAACAGACAGAAGAAGCTGGAGCACGCCAACCGGCACTTGTTACTCAGAATACAGGTACCAGGCGTGTGCAGGGTGAAGGTGACTGGAAGATGGGAGAAGAAGGGGGATAATGAGCCCTGAGGGACTTGACTTACGTGATCCTGACACAGTCTGTACTCATTATTTGTGGGATTCTACTTTGTGATTTCGCTTCTTCACAGAAAAATATATTCGAAACTCCAAAGTCAACACTTGTGGTACCTACATACTCATTCACAGACATGCAGAATGGCAAATGTGACTTGTCCGGGGCGCTTATTCTTGAGTAAAGGTTGAACAAGGCGATGCACTGTCTTCCCATTTCAGCTCATACTAGTGTTCTTTTTGCTGTGTGTTCAGTGCCATTTTGTTCACAATCTTGTAGGTTTAGGGGGCAATTCACTGTTTAAAGTGGCCCCTAAGCATTGGCCTGAAGTGCTTTCTCATCTTCTTGAGCACAGCAAGGCTGCCATGTGCTTAATGGAGATAACTTTCATTCAGGCATGAGTTGTGGTCCTGTTGGCCTTGAGTTTAATATTAGCGAATCAATGATATGTTGTAAGCAAGGTGTCTTTAAACAGAAACACACATAAAGCAAAGTTACATATTGTTTGATTCGTGAAATGTTGTGCCCTAATGCTTTACTTATAACTGTTTAGTTGCTAAGTCATGTTTGGCTCTTTTGTGACCCTATGGACAGTCAGCAGGCTGCTCTGTCCATTGAATTTCCCAGACAAGAATACTGGAGAATACATACCAAAGTAAACATGAGATGGGGGACCCCTTTCGTATCAGTTCCTGGTGCATCTTTTCATGTTACATATAAAGCCACAACTTCCTTTCAAACTGTCTTGAAAAAGAGAAAGAAAACCTGACTCTGTTGCTGTTGATGAAAGGAGTTGGTGGGAGTCATTTTAATTTACTTGCTGACTTTGAATTCAGCCACCCAATAGGGTTAATGCCACTGTATCTTCTGCTTGAGTATCTGGACTTACTCGTACCCAACTTTGTCCTAGATCAGTTTTTTTTCCTCCAGGTTTCTAATGCAAATAATTGTGAAATAGCAATGCAGAGTAAGGCACTTTAGGGACCATCTAGTGGTGTTTATACCCTGAGGTTGAATTTACTTACCAGAGTAGATTATCTATGATCTCTGATCTTGTTAATGCCCCACAACACTGTCAGCATTTCTAGATGTCCCATCTCTCATTGCAGTGATCTTCAGTTCTAGATCAGAGGGGCAGAAGATATTCTTCCTTTTGGGGGAGCATTTTGCAATCTTGATAGTGAAATAAGTTACATGTTGTTTGGAAATCCCCCTTCCTCTCTTTCTCTTTTTAGCTTTTGCTGCTTGCTTTATGTTCTATCTCTTCAGAAATCAGCCACGGGTCTTTAGTCTCCTTCACGTAGTATATGTACCGTTTTTAAAAGCAACTCCTACTAATGTGTATGTCTTTATACAAATATTAAAATATAATAACTGTTTCAAAAGAGAAGCTAGGTTTTTTTTTTCTCTTTCAAAATATTTATTTCAAGTAGAAACTGGGAAGATAATCGCATGTAAAATAGTTCAGTGAAAAACTCTGACAAATACATTCATTTGGTCATCAAAATATAAAAAGCTGAAAATAATATTACATTAAGCACTTTGATTGAAAACAGTGTTTTGTTATTCAAGTAGCAAGCCCAAAGCAGTCCCCAGTAAGCGTAAAAGCTCTTCTATTCATACACACAGCCCTTAGACAAGAATCAAGTGCATGTTTATCCAGAACGATCTCCCACCCCCAAATGCTTTTCTTTTTATTTTTGTTGCTCTTATGGAAATTATTCAGTGTGTTTGTGTGTTTTTCATTAACTTTTTTTCAGAATGCCTAAGCAACCATATCAACCTTGGACAATATCGAAATCATTTTTGTAAAAGTTATTTTTGTTCAGTTGCTCAGTTGTGTCTGACTCTTTGGTACCCCGTGGACAGCAGCATGCCAGGCTCCCCTATTCTTCACTGTCTTCTGGCGTTTGCTCAAACTTATGTCCCCTGAGTTGGTGATGCCATCCACTCATCTCATCGTCTGTTGCCCCCTTCTCCTTCTGCCTTTAATTTTCCCCAGCATCAGGGTCTTTTCCAATAAGTTGACTCTTTGCATTAGGTGGACAAAGTATTGGAGCCTCAGCATCAGTCCTTCTAATAAATACTCAGGGTTGATTACCTTTAGGATTGACTGATTTGATCTCCTTACAGGCCAAGGTACAAGAGTCTTCTCCAACACCACAGTTCAAAAGCATCAACTATTCAGCGCTCAGCCTTCTTTATGGTCCAACTCTTGAAAAGAGAGGCTAGGTATTATTTTAAGGCTCCACACATAAGCATTCGTGTGAAAGACAAATACTATGAGAAGTAGGAATTGGAAATTGCACAGTGACTGTCTTGTGTTACTTCCAGTGTCAGTGAAGCAGCCTTTAGAATTTTTATGTATCGTGGAAAACATTATTATTTGGAAAAGTTCTTCAGGCAATGAGCCTGAATTTTCTAAATGAGACTTACCACACTGTTTAACAGTCTAAGTAACCTTGAATTGGCTGGTAAACATTTTTATTCAAATAACAAAAGATTCGAGTAACATGTGTGCCTCTCTTCATCTAACTTTTTTATTTATTTACTTTTGAAGACATACTGCACCTATGGAAGCACTACTTTTTATCATATGGGCGTTGACTTGCAGTAGTGTGTGTGTTCAGCTCAGATCAAAGGGGTTCCTTTCATTTTACCTTAAGTGATGCATTCAGAAGTACTCACAGAAGAACGACCACAAAGCCCTAATATCACTGAGTTTGAAGTTTTATTAAACAGCCCAGGGCTCTAAAATGATGCCCAGGGAGACTTGTGAAATCATGTGAAAGAACATGCAGACATTGGTGTGACATCTTGGCCTCCTATCTCTCACCTGAGGAAGAGGAAGGTCTTGCAGATCAAACAGCTTTGAATACAGGCTGAACATGGCTTTTCAGGAATACATGTTTCTAGGCTTCTACAGGCAAAGGTTGAGAGGTTCATCCTGTTGTGTCCTTTGCCCTCTCTCAAGATGCAAGGTGACTTGCCTCATGTATGTATTCTGTGGTTTTTATTGTATCACCAACACAGGAAAATGGCATTGGCGTATAGGAGCAAAAATGCTCTTTGGGGTCAATTGGGGTCTTTACAGTTTATATTATGGGGGATCTAGGGATACTCAGAAAGGAAGAAAGGAAGGAGCTTGTTTGGAATGTATTTGGAAGGAAGTACTGGGTCTGTGACTCTCAGGAAGTGAATTGGGCAACAAGGGCTACCATTACAAAAACCACAGACTAGACGGCTTATGGGACAGAGATTTATTTTCTCACAGTTCTGGAGACTAGAATCCAGGATCAAAATGTGGGCAGGCTGGTTTTTCTGTAGTCTCCCTATGTTTTTCTATTCCCTAGGCTTTTCCTACTTGTGTCTCCATGTCCTTGTCTCCCCTCCTGTGTATTCGATGAGGGCCCACCCAAAGGATCTCATTTTATTTTATTTTATTTATTTCTTTTTTAAAGATTTACTTATTTATTTATTTATTTATTTGGGGTGGGGTGGGGAGGGAGGGGAGCAGATGGGCCACTTCTATTGGTCTTTCATTTGTCCATTTTCTTTTTTCTTTCTTTTTTTTATAAAACTACATTCATTTGTTAATGTACTGGTTTTTTGGTTTTTTTTTTTTAGTTCTTTTTTGGGGGGGGTGGTGGAGAGAGAAGGGGGCGGGCGGGCCACTTCTTATTGGTCTTTCATTTATTCAGTTTCATCCATCTTTGTTCTTTGGCCCGTGTGGGCCTCCTATCACAGTGGCCTCTGTTGTCAAAGAGCACTGGCCCTGGGCGCATGCGCTCCAGAGCTCCCGCTCGGTAATTGGACACATTGGGCCAGCTGCTCCGCGGCACATGGGATCTTCCCAGGCCAGGGATCGAACCGGTGCCCCTTTCACTGTAAGGTGGTGTCCTTACCCACTGGACCACCAGGGAAGCCCTCATTTGTCCATTTTCATCCATCTTTGTTCTTTGGCTCATGTGGGCCTCCCATCCCGGTGGCCTCTTTTGTCACAGAGCACCGGCTCTTGGGTGCACACGCTCCAGAGCTCCCACTCGGTAATTGGACACATAGGACCAGCCACTCCGCGGCACGTGGGATCTTCCCAGACCAGGGATCGAACCAGCGCCCCTTTCACTGCAAGGCGGTGCCCTTACCCACTGGACCACCAGGGAAGCCCAGGATCTCATTTTAGCTTAATCACCTCTTTAAAGATACTATCTCCACATTCAGTCACATTCTGAGTTACTGGGGGTTAGGATTTCAACGTATGATTTGGAGGTGGTGGTGGTTGTTCAGTTGCTAAGTTGTGTCAGACTCTTCTGTGACCCCATGGACTGCGACCCCCTGAGTCCACCAGGCTCCCTGTCCGTGGGATTTTCCAGACAAGAATACTGCAGTATTTCCTCCAGTAATTTTGGGGAGGAGACACAATTCAGTCCATATGAAAGTATAGGAATAGATTGTTTGTCTTACATATAAGAAATTTCTTGTGGAATTAAAAGCAAATAACTCCCTTTGCCTTGATGAGATGGGTTAAATGATGTCACTTTAGTTACTTGTCTGGGACTGTCATAACTTTTGCTATTATTACTCAACCTTTATTCATTCCAGGTGTCCTTAGTATCATAGTAACCTTTTCATTGCACCTAAAACCAGAGAATTACCTACCATTTCCTTGTTAGGTCTGAAAAATTTGGTAGCCATTTGAGAATATAAAATGTGTACATTTAAAGAAAAAGATCACATTTTTATTTTATTTTTAAATGACCACGTTACATACAAGTGAGATGTGCATACCTGTTGGGGATGTACAGCTTCTGCATCCTCAGAGTCAGATTGAACACCGCCACCCTTGTTTCCTGTTCCACATTGATTTTCATTCAGGACTTGTTTTTTTTTTAATCATAATAACCTTCTGAAACTTGGCTTATGATGTGATGGAAACAATGTAGCACAATCTAATACTTAAACTATGAAACTATCTTGAGGGCTTCCCTGGTGATCCACTGGATGGCGAATCTGCCTTGCAGTACAAGGGGCACTGGTTCGATCCCTGGACCGGGAAGATCCCACGTGCCACGGAGCAGCTGGACCGGTATGTCCAATTACCAGCCAGCGCTCTGGAGCGCATGCCCCTAGAGCTGGTGCTCTGCAACAAGAGAGGCCACTGCGATGGGGGGCCCACACTGGCCAAAGAATAAAAAAGATGGATGAAAAATACACAAATAGAAAACCAGTGAAAGAGACCAAAATTAAAAAAAAAAAAACACACACACACTATCTCGAGTTTGATCCTTCTCACAGTAGGGTACACTCCCCTTGAAACTTTGAAATAGTCCCAGCATCCTGGGAGTTCATTGCAGTACCTGTAGATATCTCAGTGCAGTTTAGGGCATGTGGAACTTTCTTATTTACTGAGTATTTTCCTTTAATCAGGTCACATTTTGACACTTTGTTTTTATGTATATATTTAACTTATCTTCATTGTGAGCATTGACATGTACAAGAGACTCTCTGCACTTAATGTATAACAAAATCCACAGACTACCTAAAAATCACTTCATATGATACCACTGATACCCTGTTACCAGTGATACTTTAAATATGACATTTATTCATCTGAAAGAGCAAAAAGAATGCTTATTTTAACAATTTATTATTTTCTAAGTGTATGATTAAAAAAAAGAAAAGTTTACTTTTTATATTAGTTTTAATTTCAGAGCAAAATTGACCTGAAGGTGTAGAGAATGCCTATATACTCTCTACTCCCACATGTCTGTAGCCTCCCCAGATACTAATATCCCCCGAGCAGAGTGGGACATTCCAACAACGGATGGACCTACACTTTCACAGCATGCTCACCCAAAGTCCCTACTTGACCTTAGGGTTGACTGTTGGCGTTGCACTTCCTTTGCATTTGGACAAATGGCTAGCGACAGGTAACCAGCATTATAGTCTCATGTTCAATAGTTTCACTGTCCACAAATTCCTCCCCGGGGTCTTTTCATTCAGGACTTGTTTTTTTTAATCATAATAACCTTCTGAAACTTGGCTTATGATGTGATGGAAACAATGTAGCACAATCTAATACTTAAACTATGAAACTATCTTGAGGGCTTCCCTGGTGATCCACTGGATGGCGAATCTGCCTTGCAGTACAAGGGGCACTCGTTCGATCCCTGGCCCGGGGAAGATCCCACGTGCCACGGAGCAGCTGGACCGGTATGTCCAATTACCAGCCAGCGCTCTGGAGCGCATGCCCCTAGAGCTGGTGCTCTGCAACAAGAGAGGCCACTGCGATGGGGGGCCCACACTGGCCAAAGAATAAAAAAGATGGAAAAAAAAAACACAAAAAGAAAACCAGTGAAAGAGACCAAAATTAAAAAAAAAAAAACACACACACACTATCTCGAGTTTGATCCTTCTCACAGTAGGGTACACTCCCTTGAAACTTTGAAATAGTCCCAGCATCCTGGGAGTTCATTGCAGTACCTGTAGATATCTCAGTGCAGTTTAGGGCATGTGGAACTTTCTTATTTACTGAGTATTTTCCTTTAATCAGGTCACATTTTGACACTTTGTTTTTATGTATATATTTAACTTATCTTCATTGTGAGCATTGACATGTACAAGAGACTCTCTGCACTTAATGTATAACAAAATCCACAGACTACCTAAAAATCACTTCATATGATACCACTGATACCCTGTTACCAGTGATACTTTAAATATGACATTTATTCATCTGAAAGAGCAAAAAGAATGCTTATTTTAACAATTTATTATTTTCTAAGTGTATGATTAAAAAAAAGAAAAGTTTACTTTTTATATTAGTTTTAATTTCAGAGCAAAATTGACCTGAAGGTGTAGAGAATGCCTATATACTCTCTACTCCCACATGTCTGTAGCCTCCCCAGATACTAATATCCCCCGAGCAGAGTGGGACATTCCAACAACGGATGGACCTACACTTTCACAGCATGCTCACCCAAAGTCCCTACTTGACCTTAGGGTTGACTGTTGGCGTTGCACTTCCTTTGCATTTGGACAAATGGCTAGCGACAGGTAACCAGCATTATAGTCTCATGTTCAATAGTTTCACTGTCCACAAATCCTCGGTGCCTCACCCTGTTAAGTGTCTGCTTCCCATTTCCCTTTTAGGAACTTGAAATGCAGGCTCGAGCTCACGGACTTTCCCTTATCCCATCCACGGGCCTCTGCTCTCCAGATTTGGTGAGTCGGATCATCAAGCAGGAGCCCTCTCTTGAGAACTGCAGCCAAGACCTCCTCCAGCATCACGCAGACCTAACGTGCACCACAACCCTGGATCTCACAGACGGCACCATCACCTTCAACAACAGCCTCGGAGCCGGGACCGAGGGCAGCCAGGCCTACAGCGTCCCCACGAAAATGGGGTCCAAACTGGAAGACATCCTCATGGACGATACCCTGTCCCCCGTTGGCATAACTGATCCGCTTCTCTCCTCGGTGTCTCCCGGCGCATCCAAAACCAGCAGCCGAAGGAGCAGCATGAGCATGGAGGAAGCCGAGCACGCTTGCTAGCAAGCTCCCCCTGCTCCACATCTCTCACAGACTGCTTCCTCTCTTGATCAGCAGAGTTCACAATTTACCTGAAAGGGTTTTCTTGATCATTTTCTTTTAATATGAAAAACAATTTTTTTTTCATGCGTTATCAATAGCCCAGGATATATTTTATTTTTAGAATTTTGTGAAACAGACTTGTATATTCTATTTTACAACTACAAATGCCTCCGAAGTATTGTACGGTCATGTACAGTTTCTGAGAAATGAATCCACCCAGACTTTGGCTTTCAGAGCAAGAGGATTTTTGCATCAGAGAAATTTCTGTCCGTTTTTATTCAGGGGAAATTTGGTTTGCTCTTTGTTTGCCTGCAACTTCCTTGGAAATGGAATGTAAAGTTTAACTGAAAGAATGTAAAGTAACCAAAAGAGAGAGAAAGTAGGGAGTAGAGAGACAGAGAGGAGGGCCGTGGGAAGCAAAGAAGAAAAAAAAGGAATCCATACTAACTTTTTTTCCATTTTGTAAATGTATTGATTCATTGGTACTGCCTTAAAAATACAGTACCCTTTTAGCATCAGTAAGTCTTTATACTGCAAACTATTTAAAGAAATATTATATTCCGTAAAAAAATAAAATTGCAGCCATTTTCATGTGGATTGTCTGGTTAGAAGATATAACTGATACCTTAGGTGCAACTGTAATTGAAGGAAGATATTAGACCAAGGCTCTGAAACATGGAGTCTCATCTTGTTCTCGTTCACTCTGTGCTCTGTTACAGTTTTCTTCATCAACGAGTGTGATTCAATTTTTCATGAGATATATTTTATTTTGAAATGGAAATTAATGTCCTCTCTAAAGTAAAATATTGAGGAGCACTGAAATAGTTTTCCTTTTTTTTTTCCCCTCGATTTCACTTTTGATAAGAAAACCAAGCTGGGCACGTTTCTAATTGGCTTTCCTATTTTTATTTTTAAATTATGTTTTACTGTTCATTTGATTTGTACAGATTCTTTATTATCATGTTCTTTTCAATACGTTTGTATTAATTTGTAAGAATATGCATCTTAAAATGGCAAGTTTTCGATATTTTTACAACTCACTGATAGTTTTACGCATTCTTTGTACACACCTGAACGGAAACTTTTATGCAAGGTCTTGCGTTTAAAGAGAGCTTTGTGAATATTTTGTATTTTACAGTCTCACTCAGAACTGTTTTTCCACACATTTAAGGTGTAGTATAAATAGGCTTAAAACTGGCTTTCTAGAGAGAAACAACTTACATATTTATTTTTAGTGATATAAAACTAGCAATATTCTTGGAGAATGATAACAATAGCGTTAATATGCCTGTTGGGGCATTTAAATTGGGGTTTATTTCAGCAAACAATCCTGCTGAATGTTTTTTAAAGAGAGAAATACTGTACTGGCCAATTGCTGTTACTTGATAACAATGTTTTAACAAACAGCAATGTTGTAAAGTTAGTTTCAGTGCATTATCTACTTGTATAGTCCTATGCAATAACAGTAGTGTTACATATATCCTATCAGGCCTAGATGTTTTATACAGATGACATATGGTGTTAAGAGGCAGGCTGTTGAATGGAATTTCTCAGTAGCAGCCTCCAGTTGAGTAGCAAGTGGCATAAAGCATATCCATTCAGAATGAAGTGCCTTAAATATAGCAGTAGTCTCTAGCACTGACTGAACTGTAATGTAGGAGAAAATTTCAAGATGGTATCTATAATCAAGAGGAACGTGTAGCATGGTGCCTACGTAGACAATACAAGAGCTTCCAATTTTCCTTCAGATATTTTTAATATGAAATATATTTTAGTGACAGAGTGCCAATTTCTTTCATCAGGAAACCTTATTCAGGAGGTGTTTTGTTTTGTTTTTTTTTCCTTAAGAAAAACAGTTTAAATGTCAAATGTGAATTGGTGATGGGTTTTAGAGGGTTCAGAGGGAAGGAGTGATTGTCAAATGTATGAATGAATGGCTTACATGAAAATAATCAACCACATAGTTCCCTTGCACGTTGGGCAATGAGAATCCTTGGAAGCATTGATGATGCTATCAGTTTTATAGCTTTATGACTTAAGGGGGTAGGGAAAATTAGTTCCCATTCTTTCAACCCTCTTAATTGTATAGCTCTTTTCCTAGAATAGTGATGCAAATCTGCATGAACGGCTAATTGTACCATAGTGTTCATTGATACAATCATAGCATTGTCTATTTTTCTCTTCATATTTATATGGGGGGAGGGGAGCTGGGTGCAAAAGTCAAAGATCGCAATGGTATGATGCTAGTATTCCTTAGCTGATCATGAGAGTTCCTTAAGCAATATAACTGGCTTTCTAGAGAGAAACAACTTACATATTTATTTTTAGTGATATAAAACTAGCAATATTCTTGGAGAATGATAACAATAGCGTTAATATGCCTGTTGGGGCATTTAAATTGGGGTTTATTTCAGCAAACAATCCTGCTGAATGTTTTTTAAAGAGAGAAATACTGTACTGGCCAATTGCTGTTACTTGATAACAATGTTTTAACAAACAGCAATGTTGTAAAGTTAGTTTCAGTGCATTATCTACTTGTATAGTCCTATGCAATAACAGTAGTGTTACATATATCCTATCAGGCCTAGATGTTTTATACAGATGACATATGGTGTTAAGAGGCAGGCTGTTGAATGGAATTTCTCAGTAGCAGCCTCCAGTTGAGTAGCAAGTGGCATAAAGCATATCCATTCAGAATGAAGTGCCTTAAATATAGCAGTAGTCTCTAGCACTGACTGAACTGTAATGTAGGAGAAAATTTCAAGATGGTATCTATAATCAAGAGGAACGTGTAGCATGGTGCCTCGTAGACAATACAAGAGCTTCCAATTTTCCTTCAGATATTTTTAATATGAAATATATTTTAGTGACAGAGTGCCAATTTCTTTCATCAGGAAACCTTATTCAGGAGGTGTTTTGTTTTGTTTTTTTTTCCTTAAGAAAAACAGTTTAAATGTCAAATGTGAATTGGTGATGGGTTTTAGAGGGTTCAGAGGGAAGGAGTGATTGTCAAATGTATGAATGAATGGCTTACATGAAAATAATCAACCACATAGTTCCCTTGCACGTTGGGCAATGAGAATCCTTGGAAGCATTGATGATGCTATCAGTTTTATAGCTTTATGACTTAAGGGGGTAGGGAAAATTAGTTCCCATTCTTTCAACCCTCTTAATTGTATAGCTCTTTTCCTAGAATAGTGATGCAAATCTGCATGAACGGCTAATTGTACCATAGTGTTCATTGATACAATCATAGCATTGTCTATTTTTCTCTTCATATTTATATGGGGGGAGGGGAGCTGGGTGCAAAAGTCAAAGATCGCAATGGTATGATGCTAGTATTCCTTAGCTGATCATGAGAGTTCTTAAAAATAGAGCGAAGTTGACTCACCCATGGCCCAGGGAATTTGGCCAGGGATAAGCCAACTTATAGAAAGCTTTGTTGAGAGAAAGCATGGCATCTTGCACCACTGCCCTGATGCTCGCAGCTCCTGATCTCACCATTGCCTGCTTCTTAATCCCCTTCTTCTTAACAGACAATTTCTGGGAGGGGACAGGTAAGCAAGCTCAGGAGAATACGGCATCCTTGGGAGTGGTTTTATTTATTTATTTTTTGCCAAATAGAGTGTGGATGTGTTTTAGGGACTAGCTACGCAAAGAGGTGGTGATATGGGCTCACTGTTCGTGATAAAGGAGAATGGTCCACACTACTCCCCCCATCCCTGGGTGCACGACTGTGGCTCGGGGTTGGGCCTCCGTATGGAGTGACCAAAATGCCAAACTTGTACACCTGCCTCTGGGTATGGCAATGGAAATACCAAACCTTCTGACTTTGCCAAAAAAAAACATACAACCAACCTGGTCATACATAGGATGACAGAGTTCTTCTGGTTGTTTTAAAATATTAAAGCAATAAGAACAAATAAAATACATAGGAAGTTAAAAGATATAAAGCACAAAGGAATGCACTTATTAATATTTTTTTTTAATGCACTGGGGAAAAGTTGATGTTGATAACAGTATATTAAAAGAACCCTATTTCTTGAAAAAATAAATGACAAATGACTGTCTCTTGCGGACGCTTGGTACTGTAATGTTAATACTAGTCACCTGCTGTTGGATGCAGCAATAATTTCTGTATGGTCCATAGCACTGTATATTATGGATCAATATTAATGTATCCAATGAAATAATTGAACTGTTGTTCTCGATAGCCTCATTAAAGCATTTGGTTTTTCACATAGTGGTGGCCAGTTGTGTTTGGTTAATGCCAATTTTAAGTATTGTTTGCCTTATCGAAAAACAGTAGCACACATTTTCTTCTGATTTAAGGAATAACAAATTGCATGAATCAGTAAGACCTCTTTTGTGTTAAATACCAGTGTCATTGCAATCATCTGATTTTCTCTTCATATTTATATGGGGGAGGGAGCAAAAGTCAAAGATCGCAATGGTATGATGCTAGTATTCCTTAGCTGATCATGAGAGTTCTTAAAAATAGGCGAAGTTGACTCACCCATGGCCCAGGGAATTTGGCCAGGGATAAGCCAACTTATAGAAAGCTTTGTTGAGAGAAAGCATGGCATCTTGCACCACTGCCCTGATGCTCGCAGCTCCTGATCTCACCATTGCCTGCTTCTTAATCCCCTTCTTCTTAACAGACAATTTCTGGGAGGGGACAGGTAAGCAAGCTCAGGAGAATACGGCATCCTTGGGAGTGGTTTTATTTATTTATTTTTTGCCAAATAGAGTGTGGATGTGTTTTAGGGACTAGCTACGCAAAGAGGTGGTGATATGGGCTCACTGTTCGTGATAAAGGAGAATGGTCCACACTACTCCCCCCATCCCTGGGTGCACGACTGTGGCTCGGGGTTGGGCCTCCGTATGGAGTGACCAAAATGCCAAACTTGTACACCTGCCTCTGGGTATGGCAATGGAAATACCAAACCTTCTGACTTTGCCAAAAAAAAACATACAACCAACCTGGTCATACATAGGATGACAGAGTTCTTCTGGTTGTTTTAAAATATTAAAGCAATAAGAACAAATAAAATACATAGGAAGTTAAAAGATATAAAGCACAAAGGAATGCACTTATTAATATTTTTTTTTAATGCACTGGGGAAAAGTTGATGTTGATAACAGTATATTAAAAGAACCCTATTTCTTGAAAAAATAAATGACAAATGACTGTCTCTTGCGGACGCTTGGTACTGTAATGTTAATACTAGTCACCTGCTGTTGGATGCAGCAATAATTTCTGTATGGTCCATAGCACTGTATATTATGGATCAATATTAATGTATCCAATGAAATAATTGAACTGTTGTTCTCGATAGCCTCATTAAAGCATTTGGTTTTTCACATAGTGGTGGCCAGTTGTGTTTGGTTAATGCCAATTTTAAGTATTGTTTGCCTTATCGAAAAACAGTAGCACACATTTTCTTCTGATTTAAGGAATAACAAATTGCATGAAAAGAAAAATGCCAGTAAGTACCTCTTTTTTGTGTTAAATACCAGTCTTAAGATGCTACTTTTTGATTGCTTTTTGAGTTGCACTCAGATGAACTGTAATTATCCAGTTTTACTCCCCCCTCCGAATTTGGGGAGCTTTTAAAGTCCCAAATGCCAAGAATTCATTTAGATATAGGAGCCTTATTTTAAATGTTTCAATGAAAGGTGGCTTTACAAAGAGAGAAATTGTCAGAGATACTCTTGCATATTTACGAAAGAGGTATTAGGTTTTTAAAATACAAATTTGTGATAATGAAAGCTTAATATACCCACGTTGCCAACGCCTGACTGTTTTTTTTTTTTTTTAAATACAGTACTTAAGAATCATTTGATAAATGTTGGATTTGAATTGGGAAGTGTCAGACAAAACATGTCTTTATTCCCTAGCTAGACCTTAAACTTATGCCCTTTTAAATAAAATCTTCTAGTTTAACCTGTAGAGAAAATGAGCAAGAAACTGCCCATAATGTTCCTGAGTTGATTGTCAGCTTTTTCTTTTTTTCCCCTTAAATTGTAATATACAATAATTGAGCCTTTTCTTTTTCAGAGTTAGGTGAATCATTTATATTTCCCATAGACATGCGATTGTGTGATGTCTTAAAAATGTGTAAAAGTAGGAAGATTTCCTACCTGAACAAGAGAATTTTCTGGGCCACACTGGATGCAGGTAAGTTGAAAGTTGGGGCTTTTTATCTTCAGGGGTCTGTAGAAGGACTTTACCCAAGTTTCTGACCTCTTAATAAGCACTCACTTCACAGTCTATAAGGATCCTTAATCTCTAGCTGTGCCTCCCCACCCCTCAATTATTATCTGAACATCAGACATTTGTCAGCAGCTTGTATGATTGTATTTGATATCCATAGACTTAACTTTCTTACATCTTTATTAAGCCAATCTACTTAACAAAAAAAAAAAAAAAAAAATGATTTATCCATGACAGGGAAAGCATAGACGCACCTAAATTTACTGACTTTGAATCATTGCCTGCTTCCAGCTGAAATTTTTGCCTTATCGAAAAACAGTAGCACACATTTTCTTCTGATTTAAGGAATAACAAATTGCATGAAAAGAAAAATGCCAGTAAGTACCTCTTTTTTGTGTTAAATACCAGTCTTAAGATGCTACTTTTGATTGCTTTTTGAGTTGCACTCAGATGAACTGTAATTATCCAGTTTTACTCCCCCCTCCGAATTTGGGGAGCTTTTAAAGTCCCAAATGCCAAGAATTCATTTAGATATAGGAGCCTTATTTTAAATGTTTCAATGAAAGGTGGCTTTACAAAGAGAGAAATTGTCAGAGATACTCTTGCATATTTACGAAAGAGGTATTAGGTTTTTAAAATACAAATTTGTGATAATGAAAGCTTAATATACCCACGTTGCCAACGCCTGACTGTTTTTTTTTTTTTTTTTAAATACAGTACTTAAGAATCATTTGATAAATGTTGGATTTGAATTGGGAAGTGTCAGACAAAACATGTCTTTATTCCCTAGCTAGACCTTAAACTTATGCCCTTTTAAATAAAATCTTCTAGTTTAACCTGTAGAGAAAATGAGCAAGAAACTGCCCATAATGTTCCTGAGTTGATTGTCAGCTTTTTCTTTTTTTCCCCTTAAATTGTAATATACAATAATTGAGCCTTTTCTTTTTCAGAGTTAGGTGAATCATTTATATTTCCCATAGACATGCGATTGTGTGATGTCTTAAAAATGTGTAAAAGTAGGAAGATTTCCTACCTGAACAAGAGAATTTTCTGGGCCACACTGGATGCAGGTAAGTTGAAAGTTGGGGCTTTTTATCTTCAGGGGTCTGTAGAAGGACTTTACCCAAGTTTCTGACCTCTTAATAAGCACTCACTTCACAGTCTATAAGGATCCTTAATCTCTAGCTGTGCCTCCCCACCCCTCAATTATTATCTGAACATCAGACATTTGTCAGCAGCTTGTATGATTGTATTTGATATCCATAGACTTAACTTTCTTACATCTTTATTAAGCCAATCTACTTAACAAAAAAAAAAAAAAAAAAAATGATTTATCCATGACAGGCAAAGCATAGACGTCACCTAAATTTACTGACTTTGAATCATTGCCTGCTTCCAGCTGTGTGGTTTTGATTTACTTAGCTTCTCTGTGCCTCAATTTTCTCTCTCTTCTTTGGAAATAACAGCAACTACCACAGAGTGGTCTTGTGAAGACTGTTCAAATTAATATACTAAAGGTTTTGCTTGGCAGCACATAGTATATGTTCAATAAGTATAGCTATCTGTATATTATCATCATAACCACTTTCATTATGAAAATAGAAGAGTAGTCCCAGGGCTACCTAAAACCATCATATGCATCAAATGTGCAGAAGCATGCACATTTTGAGAAACGCTACATTTTAGTAGAGGGTGGATGTTTCTGTGAATTGGCAAGGTGACAGAAGCCACAGGCTACTCTGGAGAAGAGGGAATGATTGTCTCTAGGACCCAGGATTAAAATATTTTAGAGCATTAATAATAAATCCAATTTATCACATTGTAAAAACATCTTCAGCACAAATGACCTAAAATTTAAATTGTCTTAAACCTTTCTACTCAGCCTCTATGCCTCTGCCGTGAGAAATATTATTTCCAGAAAATTTACTTCACTGAAGCTGAAATTTCTATTACATTCCTTAGAGTATTGAATGTTTTAATCCTTTATGATATACACTGATGTTATTATGTATCTAAAGAGCAGTATCTGTCTATAGCCTATCTGTTCACTTTTCTATCAGTATTTAAATGGTTTCACAGGTTTTTATTTTCAATTATACTTACATTTGATGACTTCTTTAGAACACCATCTGAGGAGTTAATCTTCCTAATCCAGCCAACATAAATGAACCTTTAGAATTACCCTGTTTTTATTTTTCTGTGTATGCCAAGACTTAATGCATAGCCAGGAAGCATGAGGAAAGCTCATTTAAGAGGAGTGTTGTAAAGTTAGATTTTCATTATATTTAGAGATGGTATGATCTCTTAATTCTCTGCTGCCACCTCTGAAGCTCAATAGCCATGATTTCATGTCCTCACCCACACTAACACGGATCTCTGAAATATACAGCTCGCACAGAATAGAAATGAAAAAGCTTCCATTCCATTCCCAGTTTTCCCAAGAAGCACGTACCTCCCCCTTCCCACCAAATACAGAGTACATTTGCCATATTAAAATTGTCAGACTTGTTTATATATAAAATTTAGACATGGCTAATCTTATTTGTGTTCAATATTTATAGATCTTTGGAGCCTATTGCCTCTACCAGATACACTGGAAAGTAATAGGACTGTACCCAAATCCAAATAAATCTCAGCAACATGTCTAAATGGTAAAGGCAGTTTGCTTTTGAAAAATTTGCATTTTAAATTTCTAATTATGGAATCAGCTGAAGTTATATCCAAATGGGTGCAATTGTCACTCAAAGTTCCTTACATATTATTCAGACAGCGAAATCTGTGTAGAGAGAAGCCCACTAAACTACTGTTTCTCAAACTTTGCTTCATGGAACAAATTTCTCAAGCTGTTTCAAAAGTTGCTTTGGAAAATGGGGTTTTGGAGGTTGGGGGTAGGAAGCAAATGCTAGAGTCAATTTTCAAAAAGTTCACTTTGGAGAAATATCGAGTTATTTCATTTATAATAGTTATCTACTGCAAGACGTTTTACATTCTAAAATACGAAAATGTGCATTGGGGGTTTTCAGGACTGAAAATAGTATGTAATGTCTGCTTTTTGACTGTGCGTGTATGTGTACGTGTGTGTGAACTACTTATGACTGGTTACAAAGACTGTAGTTTGGAAAATTCTGGAGATTTTACAGAAATTACATGGAATCGATGAGGATAATGTCTCCTGTTTTCCTAAGGTAAGTCAGCTGACATTTGTTTATTGTTCTGTAGGATGAAAATGCTGTCATTAAAACATTATTATTCATGAGTAAGCACTTTAGCCTAGGTTTTCATTTCCAATGAAAATATAAAATTCTGATTAAGGAGTCTATTGCTACTAAAATATCATTATTCTTGGATTCAAAAAGTAGTTTGAGTTTTGATTTAGTGAATATATCAATTCTGGTCATGCTTATATTCAGTATACCTTTTCTATAGAGGTGAAAAATACAGTCCCTTATAATGCATGTTTCTCACTCCTTTATAAACAGACATTTGATAATTTGGGGACTACAGTGGAGGTTTTGGGCACAGTGCATTTGCTTTATAACTTTAGGTCCTGCTCATTGGTTTTTTGGTGAAAGGAAGTTAGGAAGAATTTCAGAATTTACAGTCTTGTCAATGATTTCTTTTTTAATTGTAGGCAAAGCCTTGGGGTGCATGCCAATTCGCTTCAGTTGTGTCTAACCCATTGTGACCTCTGGACTGTTGCCCACCAGCTCCTCTGTTCATGGAATTCTCCAGGCAGAAATACTGGAGTGGGTTGTCATGCCCTCCTCCAGGGTATCTTCCCAGCCCAGGAATCAAACCTGCGTGTCATCTCCTGCCTTCAGGACAGGTTCTTTACCACTGGGACCACCTGGGAGGCCCTGAATCCTATAGGCTATATCTCAAAAGCTCAGTTACTAATTGGTTGGAGGCTAGAAAAGTTATGCTGGTCATCATGTATTTGAAGTATATTACGTTACTTATTAAGACTGTCTAAAAAAGAAATACCCAGTATTACAAAGTCTGAGGGAAAACATATTAACGCATCTTTTCTACTCCTCACTGACGAGGTCAGAGATTTATTTCATTCATATTGCTAAGTTTCCACTCTGCTTGGAGATAAATGGTGAATGGAGAAATTTCTATCCAATGGGAAAGGAATGTATTGGCTCACATTATTATCAAATTCAAATGGTGATTGTAATTTCCTATGTGCCAGAATTCAAGGGTTTAAACAAGGGATTCTTTCCACCTCCCTGTAGTTTTTTGCATTTTTTATTTTCTGTATTTGTTTTCTAATTTTTGGCCATGCCGCATGGCATGAGGGATCTCAGTGCCCTGACCAGGGATCAAACCTCAGCCCCAGCAGTAGAAGCACATTGTCTTAACCACTGAACCACCAAGGAAATCCCTCTGTAATTTTCTTGGTTCTGCCCACCTCCCTGCTGGTGTGTTTTCTCCATAAGGACTCCTCTTGCAGTTTCAAGGTCCAGTTGGAAGCCAGCATCTCTTCCCAGTTTCTAAAGCCAAGTCCCTGTATTAGTTCTGATCAGGCCTACTTTGAGCCATGACCACCAAAATTTCTTGGCATGCCCCCCGATTTATCAAAGTCTTGGTCAATGATTTCTTTATTTAATTGTAGGCTAAGGGGGCCTTGCCCTCATTGGTTTTTGGTGAAAGGAAGTTAGGAAGAATTTCAGAATTTACAGTCTTGTCAATGATTTCTTTTTAATTGTAGGCAAAGCCTTGGGGTGCATGCCAATTCGCTTCAGTTGTGTCTAACCCATTGTGACCTCTGGACTGTTGCCCACCAGCTCCTCTGTTCATGGAATTCTCCAGGCAGAAATACTGGAGTGGGTTGTCATGCCCTCCTCCAGGGTATCTTCCCAGCCCAGGAATCAAACCTGCGTGTCATCTCCTGCCTTCAGGACAGGTTCTTTACCACTGGGACCACCTGGGAGGCCCTGAATCCTATAGGCTATATCTCAAAAGCTCAGTTACTAATTGGTTGGAGGCTAGAAAAGTTATGCTGGTCATCATGTATTTGAAGTATATTACGTTACTTATTAAGACTGTCTAAAAAAGAAATACCCAGTATTACAAAGTCTGAGGGAAAACATATTAACGCATCTTTTCTACTCCTCACTGACGAGGTCAGAGATTTATTTCATTCATATTGCTAAGTTTCCACTCTGCTTGGAGATAAATGGTGAATGGAGAAATTTCTATCCAATGGGAAAGGAATGTATTGGCTCACATTATTATCAAATTCAAATGGTGATTGTAATTTCCTATGTGCCAGAATTCAAGGGTTTAAACAAGGGATTCTTTCCACCTCCCTGTAGTTTTTTGCATTTTTTATTTTCTGTATTTGTTTTCTAATTTTTGGCCATGCCGCATGGCATGAGGGATCTCAGTGCCCTGACCAGGGATCAAACCTCAGCCCCAGCAGTAGAAGCACATTGTCTTAACCACTGAACCACCAAGGAAATCCCTCTGTAATTTTCTTGGTTCTGCCCACCTCCCTGCTGGTGTGTTTTCTCCATAAGGACTCCTCTTGCAGTTTCAAGGTCCAGTTGGAAGCCAGCATCTCTTCCCAGTTTCTAAAGCCAAGTCCCTGTATTAGTTCTGATCAGGCCTACTTTGAGCCATGACCACCATGGCTCAAAGATGGAACATGCCAAAAGGCCAGGTCTGGGTCACATGGTCCACTGCCCCTAGATTCAGTGATCAGCACCTAAACTATGGGAACCAAGAGAATGGGAGGTAAGGTTCACTCAGACGCCAGAGGGTGATGCTGCTCTAAAACAGGGAGAAGAGGACTTCAGCAGAACAATAGATACTCATTACTATACCTTTGGAGAGGATTGGGTGAGCTCTGCCTTCTTCAATCTCTTGCTACTCCCAGATGTATCAGTTTAGGATTTTTCTTTCCTCTACCTTAACAGCAGGATTAGGTTAAGGGAAATGGGGTTGGGGTGGGGGGGGGATAAGGTATTAAATCCTTATATCTGTATCTCCCTCCTCATCCTTCATGGCTAAGTTTTCTTATATTATTTTCCAGCCCCCATGTAATCCTCTACCAGATGGAGATCCTAAGACCCAAGCTTTTTAATAGGATGTTGAGGAGTCTCATGAAACACACATTCCTCTAAATACACAGGGACTCTTCCTTCCATCATTTCCAAACCCCACTGTGGTCAGGATGCTCTCAGTTACACACGACAGAAGCCAAACTCCACCTGGATTCAACTGAAAGGTGGATTCAACTGAAAGGGTTTACTGGCGCATATACAAAAAGTCCAGGAGTGAAACTTGTAGTGATGACTTCAGATGCTCAAACGACACTTTGTGAGTCAGGGACTTTCTGTCTTATTTGGTTCTCTGGGCTTCATTCTTAAGTAGATTTTTCCCTATGAGGTCGCAAATGAAAAACCCCCTAAAGTAAACTACCATAAGAAATCCTCTGTACAGTTTGTCCATTGGTTCATTTGCCGCATCTCTCAGTGCCCTGACCAGGGATCAAACCTCAGCCCCAGCAGTAGAAGCACATTGTCTTAACCACTGAACCACCAAGGAAATCCCTCTGTAATTTTCTTGGTTCTGCCCACCTCCCTGCTGGTGTGTTTTCTCCATAAGGACTCCTCTTGCAGTTTCAAGGTCCAGTTGGAAGCCAGCATCTCTTCCCAGTTTCTAAAGCCAAGTCCCTGTATTAGTTCTGATCAGGCCTACTTTGAGCCATGACCACCATGGCTCAAAGATGGAACATGCCAAAAGGCCAGGTCTGGGTCACATGGTCCACTGCCCCTAGATTCAGTGATCAGCACCTAAACTATGGGAACCAAGAGAATGGGAGGTAAGGTTCACTCAGACGCCAGAGGGTGATGCTGCTCTAAAACAGGGAGAAGAGGACTTCAGCAGAACAATAGATACTCATTACTATACCTTTGGAGAGGATTGGGTGAGCTCTGCCTTCTTCAATCTCTTGCTACTCCCAGATGTATCAGTTTAGGATTTTTCTTTCCTCTACCTTAACAGCAGGATTAGGTTAAGGGAAATGGGGTTGGGGTGGGGGATAAGGTATTAAATCCTTATATCTGTATCTCCCTCCTCATCCTTCATGGCTAAGTTTTCTTATATTATTTTCCAGCCCCCATGTAATCCTCTACCAGATGGAGATCCTAAGACCCAAGCTTTTTAATAGGATGTTGAGGAGTCTCATGAAACACACATTCCTCTAAATACACAGGGACTCTTCCTTCCATCATTTCCAAACCCCACTGTGGTCAGGATGCTCTCAGTTACACACGACAGAAGCCAAACTCCACCTGGATTCAACTGAAAGGTGGATTCAACTGAAAGGGTTTACTGGCGCATATACAAAAAGTCCAGGAGTGAAACTTGTAGTGATGACTTCAGATGCTCAAACGACACTTTGTGAGTCAGGGACTTTCTGTCTTATTTGGTTCTCTGGGCTTCATTCTTAAGTAGATTTTTCCCTATGAGGTCGCAAAATGACCAAAGACTCCAAACCAGCCTGGAAAAGGCGTTTCTGCCTTTTGAGAGTCTCCTTGGCCCGTTCAGCCAGTGGGCTTTTTCCTGGACCTATGGCTGTGGCGGGGGCGGGGCATAGGCCACGCTCATTCATACTTTCCAGCCTCGCGCCAGGCGGACTCCTTCCCGAGGGGAAGTGGGTAGCCTTTCAGGCTGAAAGGTGGTCCTGTGGTCCTTGTTCAGATGTCCTTTCTGCCTGTGACTGGCAAACATTTGCTCTTTCAACAGCTGCCTCCTTATCACTTAACGATTCAGATGAAAATTGACCTCAGACAAGAGAGCACCGATAACCTGACAGAAAATAAGCTCCACTCGCGTGTTCTTAATGCACGGTCTTATTTCCTTCCGTTTTTCTTCCTCTTCCATTCCTTCTTCCCCCTTCCCCCTCTCTGCTGACTCTCCTCACCTCCCGTTTTCCCTCCTTAAATCAGTTTGAACTAGTTTCCTGTCGCTAGTGTTCAGAATAATGGTATTTGTGACTAGAAGACCAGGAGTGGTAAGCTTTGCCATAAGACTGTCAGTAAAAATACGGCCCCATTTAAAACAAGCAAATAAAAAAAGAAGATAATGTTAGGAAAGAGTTGTAGGTTAAAATCATCTTTATGCTAGGATTGTGGAAATACCTGTTTACAAACACATCACCATGTCTTACTTAAGTTCTTGGAAAAACAAAAGCCCCATACGAATTCGATTATAGATAACTAATTTCTCTGATTGACCAAAACTTCTCTTCATTGTTTAAGTTATTTATTTATTAGGCTTGGTTGTACCAGGTCTTGAGGGCGGTGTGCATCTCTTCCTTTCAATGCGCGCGTTTCTCCTTGCCTTTGCTCTTGGGCCTGCAGGCGTAGTTGCAGCCCTAGAGCGCATGCTCAGAATTCATGGCTCGCTGCGGTTTAGTGGCTCCGCGGCAGGTAACATCTTCCCAAAACAGGGATGGAACCATGTCTTCTCCTTGGCAGGTGAATTCTTAACCACTGGGCCACCAGGGAAGACCATCTTCACTATTTTTGATGGTAGACTTTCTCTAGTGTATTATTCTCTGCCTCTTTTTTGTCTTCTTTTTGCGGCCCCATGGACTGCAGCCCCTCAGGTTGCTCAGTCCATGGGATTCTCCAGGGAAGACTATTCTCTGCCTCTTGAAACAGAATATAAGGAATATAATGTTACCTGTGCTTTGTGGCACAGGGCCATCTTTAAGGCCATTACTTTATTGAGCTGGGATACAGTGGCGGTATTGGGAGCTTCAGAGGTGGAATGGAGAGCCTTACATGAAACAGTCTTAGAGAGCAGAGGTCTTAATTCATCTTCTTTCCTCCCCAAGATGTCCTTTCTGCCTGTGACTGGCAAACATTTGCTCTTTCAACAGCTGCCTCCTTATCACTTAACGATTCAGATGAAAATTGACCTCAGACAAGAGAGCACCGATAACCTGACAGAAAATAAGCTCCACTCGCGTGTTCTTAATGCACGGTCTTATTTCCTTCCGTTTTTCTTCCTCTTCCATTCCTTCTTCCCCCTTCCCCCTCTCTGCTGACTCTCCTCACCTCCCGTTTTCCCTCCTTAAATCAGTTTGAACTAGTTTCCTGTCGCTAGTGTTCAGAATAATGGTATTTGTGACTAGAAGACCAGGAGTGGTAAGCTTTGCCATAAGACTGTCAGTAAAAATACGGCCCCATTTAAAACAAGCAAATAAAAAAAGAAGATAATGTTAGGAAAGAGTTGTAGGTTAAAATCATCTTTATGCTAGGATTGTGGAAATACCTGTTTACAAACACATCACCATGTCTTACTTAAGTTCTTGGAAAAACAAAAGCCCCATACGAATTCGATTATAGATAACTAATTTCTCTGATTGACCAAAACTTCTCTTCATTGTTTAAGTTATTTATTTATTAGGCTTGGTTGTACCAGGTCTTGAGGGCGGTGTGCATCTCTTCCTTTCAATGCGCGCGTTTCTCCTTGCCTTTGCTCTTGGGCCTGCAGGCGTAGTTGCAGCCCTAGAGCGCATGCTCAGAATTCATGGCTCGCTGCGGTTTAGTGGCTCCGCGCAGGTAACATCTTCCCAAAACAGGGATGGAACCATGTCTTCTCCTTGGCAGGTGAATTCTTAACCACTGGGCCACCAGGGAAGACCATCTTCACTATTTTTGATGGTAGACTTTCTCTAGTGTATTATTCTCTGCCTCTTTTTTGTCTTCTTTTTGCGGCCCCATGGACTGCAGCCCCTCAGGTTGCTCAGTCCATGGGATTCTCCAGGGAAGACTATTCTCTGCCTCTTGAAACAGAATATAAGGAATATAATGTTACCTGTGCTTTGTGGCACAGGGCCATCTTTAAGGCCATTACTTTATTGAGCTGGGATACAGTGGCGGTATTGGGAGCTTCAGAGGTGGAATGGAGAGCCTTACATGAAACAGTCTTAGAGAGCAGAGGTCTTAATTCATCTTCTTTCCTCCCCAACCCTTCGAATTTACCGCTACGACTCTGCTGTGGGTTCAGGTGAACTGCTAATCCACTTGAGTCATTAACAGCCTACAGAAGTGTGTCTTATATGAGTAAAATATGCCCTATGTGAAATGTGATGATCTGTGTGTTTTCCACATGTGCGGTGCATGAACTTTAGTACCTTCATTTGGGCTCTACAGAAATATATTTCTCTCCTAATTTCCTACCCTCTCTTCACCCCCCTCCCCACCCCACCTCCACTGAACTTTGGCTTATACAAGTTGCTAGATTGGTCACCTGGTTAAAGAGGGTTTACTATGATTAGAAACTTAGGCCAGATTCCTTGGGGTCATGGGGTTCTGTTTTGCTCTGCCACTCCTAAGCCGTTCTTCTTTCTGTGCTTTGCAGGAATTCCACAAATTTAGTTCAGCTCAGATGGTGACCAGGGTCAACAAAGTTTTCTGTAAAGGACCTGATTTTTAATACTGTGAACTTTGCAAATCCAGAGGCAAAATCTAGGAAATTATGTCAGTACTTGTTTAAAAAAAAAAGAGAGAGAGAGAGAAAAGAAATCTCTGCAAATGTTTCATTGGTGAAACTCAAAGTCTAATAATAGCAATTGAGTACTGTGTTTGTAACTCAGATCTACTCATGAAAAGAAGAGAATTCTCTTTTGAGGGAAATAGCATTTGGCTTAGTCGGGGTTTGAAGTTAGTGTTTCCTAACACTAACTTGATTGTAAATGTTGATCAGATTGACTGTAAATCTTCATTTGTAAAAGCCAGTCACTGCATAGGCTGTTAAGAAGCAGGTGGTAAGTCAGATTTGGGTCATAATATTCCCCTCTCTGGTCTATGGCATAGATAGATAATTGTCCCTATCTTCTCATCTTCCTTTTAAGAATAGAATGCTCTGAATTTTAGTTCGGCATATAGCCACATTGCTCACTTTCTTTTTTTCCAGCCTCCTTTGCAACTAGATGAGACCATGTCATTAAATTCTGGACAGCAGGGTGTGAGCAGCCCTGTATGTCTTACTTCCTATGGGCTGGAAAAGGGCAAGAACTGAAATAGCCACTTGGAACCCAGAGAGAACTGCTCGACATTGCCTGTGGTATGGCTGCCCTCCAGCCCTGCACCTCTCATCTCCAGACCATATGTTAAAAAGAAAGAAGCTCATTTACAGTCTGTAGTCTGAAATCTTTTGTGATAACTTGGCTTTGCTTACAAACATACTATATGCTTTACAATTGAATGGCAAAATGTTTTCTCCTCCTTTTCCTTCTCCTTTTATCCCTGGTTTTACTCTTCATCCTTTTCTTCAATGGCTTACTTGAGAATTTGCACTGTTTTGCTGGCCTACTACTTAAATAATCTAAGTCAGTGCATTTTTTTCTGCTTAAGCAAAAGTAAATTCCTCTTTGGTAGCTTGGATGAGGACAGTTGAATTAGAATTTAAAAGCCTTCTAAGGATTTTTGTATGTTTCCTAAGCAAGGTTTATGAGATATCATTACTCTTTTGTAATACGAGGAAGGAAAAAGAAAAGCAAACCAAAACATGGGAGGTGTGTTTTACTTTGCTTATTGAAAACTGTTGGCAGATTTTATCTCTTTATTGGGATTATTATAAAAGACTAGAAAACAGCCTTGGGTATTTATTTCTTCTGTTGTCAGCTGGACCTTTCTTTAATCATACCCACTTTGAGATGAAGAATTGCTGAATAGGGAAGTTTTATCTATATACATGTTGGCAAAAATTGAAAATTATATAAGACACAATGAAACTATAAAAGTTATGCACTGCAGGAAAGAAGTCTAAAATGGCATTTTTTCCATCATTTTTTAAGGATGTAGAATGTACTTCTTAGGCAAATCATTTAAGGCCAGCTCAGAGAGCTGGAGTGAAAATTAATGAGAAAATATAAAACACAGCAACACTTGATCATTATTGTTTTCTCTCCAGTTGTGTTTATATCAGTGTTTTCTTTCAAACAACAGTTGTCTATTTAGTTCGCATATAGCCACATTGCTCACTTTCTTTTTCCAGCCTCCTTTGCAACTAGATGAGACCAGAAACGGAGCAGGGTGTGAGCAGCCCTGTATGTCTTACTTCCTATGGGCTGGAAAAGGGCAAGAACTGAAATAGCCACTTGGAACCCAGAGAGAACTGCTCGACATTGCCTGTGGTATGGCTGCCCTCCAGCCCTGCACCTCTCATCTCCAGACCATATGTTAAAAAGAAAGAAGCTCATTTACAGTCTGTAGTCTGAAATCTTTTGTGATAACTTGGCTTTGCTTACAAACATACTATATGCTTTACAATTGAATGGCAAAATGTTTTCTCCTCCTTTTCCTTCTCCTTTTATCCCTGGTTTTACTCTTCATCCTTTTCTTCAATGGCTTACTTGAGAATTTGCACTGTTTTGCTGGCCTACTACTTAAATAATCTAAGTCAGTGCATTTTTTTCTGCTTAAGCAAAAGTAAATTCCTCTTTGGTAGCTTGGATGAGGACAGTTGAATTAGAATTTAAAAGCCTTCTAAGGATTTTTGTATGTTTCCTAAGCAAGGTTTATGAGATATCATTACTCTTTTGTAATACGAGGAAGGAAAAAGAAAAGCAAACCAAAACATGGGAGGTGTGTTTTACTTTGCTTATTGAAAACTGTTGGCAGATTTTATCTCTTTATTGGGATTATTATAAAAGACTAGAAAACAGCCTTGGGTATTTATTTCTTCTGTTGTCAGCTGGACCTTTCTTTAATCATACCCACTTTGAGATGAAGAATTGCTGAATAGGGAAGTTTTATCTATATACATGTTGGCAAAAATTGAAAATTATATAAGACACAATGAAACTATAAAAGTTATGCACTGCAGGGAAAGAAGTCTAAAATGGCATTTTTTCCATCATTTTTTAAGGATGTAGAATGTACTTCTTAGGCAAATCATTTAAGGCCAGCTCAGAGAGCTGGAGTGAAAATTAATGAGAAAATATAAAACACAGCAACACTTGATCATTATTGTTTTCTCTCCAGTTGTGTTTATATCAGTGTTTTCTTTCAAACAACAGTTGTCTTGTCTCCATATACAATAATTCTATTATTAGCCAAGATATCTTAGTATTCATAAAACCCAAGCCATATCTAGCCATAAGTCATGTCTGAAGTGGTTATTGTTGTTGTTCAGTTGCTAAGTTGTGTTCAACTCTGTCTGACCCCAAGGACTGCAGCACTCCAGCCTTCCCTGACCTTCACTATAGGCCAGAGTTTGCTCAAACTCATGTTCACTGAGTCAGTGATGCCATCCAACCATCTCATCGTCTGCTACTCTCTTCTTCTGCTTTCCGTCTCTCCCATCATCAGGGTCTTCAGTGAGTTGTCCCTTTGTATCAAGTGACCAAAGTACTGGAGCTTCAGCATCTGCTGAAATGGTATAAGACATCCACCTTCTTTATTCCTGTTATCTTTTTTTTTTGGCCACTTCTATTGGTCTTTCATTTATTTATTTTCATCCATCTTTGTTCTTTGGCCTGTGTGGACCTCCCATCACAGTTGCCTCTGTCACTGCAGAGCACCAGCTCTGGGTGCATGTGCTCCAGAGCTCCGGCTCGGTAGTTGGACACACCAGTCCAGCTGCTCCGCAGCACGTGGGATCTTCCCAGGCCAGGGATCGAACCAGTGCCCCTTGCACTGCAAGGCAGTGTCCTTACCCACTGGATCACCAGGGAAGCCCTCGTTATCTTTCAAGTAGAATTCCTTGAGGGAAAAGACAAGTTATTTTTGTTTTATTAAAAAGGTCAGGGCTTCCCTGGTGGTCCAGTGGGTAGAGAGTCCGCCTTGCAGTACAAGGGGCACTGATTCAATCCCTGGCCCAGGAAGATCCCACATGCTGCAGAGTGGTTGAACTGGTGTGTCCAGTTGCGAGCCAGTGCTCTGGAGTGCATGCGCCCAGAGCTGGAGCTTTGCAGCAGAGGAGGTTACTGCAATGGGAGGCCCACACAGTCCAAAGAATAAAGATGGATGAAACTCAATGGATAAAAAAATCACTAAAAGTGGCCAAAATTAAAAAACAAAAAAACCATGATCTTCTCAAATAGGTTTTCAGGTTTTTCTGCAGGACCCATGCAAGTTCTGGGCCACACCAGTGGATTTGATTTTGGTGCCCTCCACTTACAATTTCATCATCCTGGACAAGAAATCTAGCATGTCTCTACCTATCTTCCTTGGACTATAAAATGTCAATAAGTCATATTCCTTACCTCAGACAGTTGCAAGGCTAAACTAATGAATACATGCCAGAGACACTTTTCACAGACTAACATTCAAATGTCAGCTTTTACTGTGCACGAGAGGCTACTGAATTTTTTGGACTGACCTCTCTGTCTAGTGATGAGCAGCTCCAACCCATTGCCTTGCTTTTCTCAATTGTTTCCTAACTCTTCTGTTCATCTCTTGTTGCATAACAAACCCACCTGAAACCATGGCATAAAACAAAAGACATCTTGTTGTTCTCATGGATTCCCGGGGTCAGGAACTTGGACAGAACCTAGCCGGGGTGGCTGATGTTATCTCTGCTCTGTGGTGTTTGGGACAGAAGCCGAGAGGACACTGACAGCTGGCTGTGACTCAGCATGGCTGGAGGGCTGGATTCCTCCAGACGCTCCTTCACTCCTCGGTCTGGTGCCTGGGCTGCAATGACTCAAAGGCTTGGCTTAGCTGAGGCTGTTGACCACAGTGCTGACACGTGGTCTTTCCATGTGGCTTAGGTTTTGCTCAGCATGGTGGCTGGTGTCTGAGAGGGAGGAAGCCAGGAGCCAGTGTTTCACAAAACCAGACAGCAGCTGCGTGACTTTTCATGACCTGGCCTCACAAGTCTGAAAGCTTTACTTCCACTTCTCTACTGATCAGAGCAATCACCACCCCTCTCTGATTCCAAGGGAGAGGACATGAACTCTGTACATGGGAGAAGTGTCAAAGACTAGAGCTGTTTCCCTTTAAAAAAAAAAAATTCCTCTTATAAATTTGGCTCTGTTTTATCATTAAGCACTTGGGTGTTTTTTGTTTGTTTGTTTGTTTGTTTGTTTTTCCACTTCTATTTATCTTTCATTGATTTATCTTTGTTCTTTGGCCTGTGGGGCCTCCCAGTGCAGTGGCCTCTCTCGTTGCAGAGCACCAGCTCTGGGCACACGCACTCCAGAGCTCCGTCTCGGTAGTTGGACACATCGGTCTAGCCACTCCGCAGCACATGGGATCTTCCTAGGCCAGGAATCGAACTGGCACTCCTTGCACTGCAAGGTGGTGTCCTTACCCACTGGGCTGCCAGGGAAACCCCTCATTAAGCACTTGTTACTAAAGTTCTTCTGGCTACTGGTTTCCTCGATTGCTGTGTACCTTTGACTAATCCTAAACCCTTAGACTTGGACCCTGGAGCATCCCTTTGTTAACTTTCACTTGCTGCTTCCACAGCCCAGATAGCTTTCCATATTATTGCCCACCCCCATACCCTGCCTCTCACGTCCTTTCTTTGCTCCAACTCCATATGCCCACAGAGAACTTACTGGGTAGAATCATATTTTCATATCATACAAAACCAAAATTTTCGTCAGTATTATAACCTCCTTGGTCTCTCCACAACTTCAGTGATTATTCTGTGTTCACGGATCCAGCAAGTGGGAAATGTAGGAGCTCTTCATGGTGAAATAGGGAAGACTTCAAAGCAAAGGACAAATACTTCTTGGATACAGTAACTTTACTTTTTTATTTTCCCCATTATGCCTCTTTTATTTACATTTATTTTCATCTGTCTTCTTCTTTGGCATGTGTGGGCCTCCCATTGCAGTGGCGTCTCTCACCACAGAGTACCAGCTCTGGGCGCATGTGCTCCAGAGCACCGGCTCGTTATTGGACACACCAGTCCAGCCTCTGTACAACACGTGGGATCCTCCCAGGCCATGGATTGAACCAGTGCCCCTTGCACTGCGCGGTGAACTCTTTACCCACTGGACCACCAGGGAAGCCACATAATAACTTTCTTAACAGACTCCAAAAACATTCCTGAGTTACCAGTGAAGAAAAGGTCAGGAAGGAGAGTAACAGAGACACAGGTATTTGCAGGCACCAGAGAAACAGGCCTTGTATGCTGTTGCTTAGACCACAGCCTGGAGAGGTGGCAAATGTGTCAGATAGAGCAGAGCAGAGCAGACAGGAAGGTCTCCCCAGGTAAGTTCCTGGAGATAAAGCTGTACTCTACAGGAAAAATGACTTAGATAGAAAAGAGCCTCAGGTAGCATGATCACCCACTAGGAAGACCTGGCTTTAGTGAAGAAAACAACCAATCGTGGAGAGAAGGATGAGGGAAGACTCATCAGTGACCTTCCTGGACCTACCTTGCTAATGACCAGAGACAGTAACATGGAGACCCTGAAGCTTTGGTTCCCCTAATGCCTCTTTTCTAAGAGTCCTCTGAAACTGAGGCAAAACCCTATGGGAAAAAGAAGGGAACCCCCAATTTCAAAGATTATCCCTCCATCTCCTTAGTCAGAGATGGTTATTGTATTGTGGTCACTCACTGAGTCATGTCTGACCCTTTGCAGCCGTGGACCATGGCATTTCCCAGGCAAGAATACTAAAGTGGGTTGCTGTTTCCTTCTCCGAGGGATCTTCTTGACCTAGGGATCGAATCCACGTCTCTTCCATCTCCTGCACTGGCAGGCATCTAGATTCTTTACCACTAGTGCCACCTGGGAATCCCCTAATAAGAAGTGGTATGCTCCAATTAGAAATGAAGTCTATTTTAGAAAAATAAAACACATTCAGTTTTTCCTTTTGCCCACCTAATTGTGTATGCTATAGTACTTGTTCACTGCGTGCATTTAATGTTTTATATTGAGACAGGTTTCCAGATGGAGGGGGATGTGTACAATAGAATATGCCATATGGTATTGGTTTCTTGATGATCAACTCTAATTTCCATGGTCTTGGAATTTTATTATATATTGAATTTCTGTCAGATATGTTGGCAAGGACTTAGGGAGCTGCTGAGTATGTGAAAATCGTGTGAATGAGAGTTATCGTTCATCCATTTGAACTTTACTGAGCAGCTACTCTGTGTCAAACATCATGTTAGGTGTTGAAGTTACAGAGGTAAAAAGGACAACGTTTTTGCACTTGAGAATGAGGCTCATATTCTCACAACTTTGGAACAGACCTGATTTCTTGGTCCCATAAGCTAGGTCTTAGGTTCATAGATGCATAAAGATAAGGAGGGCATCTGGTCGATTTAGAAAAAGTGTATTCTTAGAGCTTCTTCTTCCAAACATGCAATAATGATCTTCATGGCAATTCACCTCTTCTGTGGATGGGTGAACTGACTCAAGAAAAAGGCTTAAAATGCATACATAGACACACATTTCCACACACATATCTATATACACACATATCCACACACATACCCATATATACACATATCCACACATACTATATTCTGTAGTAGTGCATGTTGCCATTGGAAGATAAATTTAGGCAAAATTTGCTGGCTTTATAATGATCTTTGTTCACATAAAACCTGTACAAATAAATAGTGTTTCCTATTTCTTTTTCCTCTTTGATGTCAGTGTGAGATATTCATTAAGAAAATGCACTAGGTGTGATGTCACCTTAATTATAGATGGAAAGGCAGATTCCCCATTGTAGCTTTAGGCTTTCATGCCATGAGGCTCTCCTGTTTATTCTAATGCATTACATTCTGGCACCCATGGAAATCATGTAGCAAATGCATAACAAATGTGACAGTCGCACACAACATCACATTAGTTCCATACGATCAGTTCTATTCCAGTGAACACCACACTGAATCATATTATTGTAATGTGAGTTGTGATTTAATACCCTAATTTGTAATTGGTTTTGTCTGAATCTAACCTGTTATTTGCACCACCCATGGTGTTTTCTATGATGTACTAGATGCACATTTTATTTCGCTTGGCTTCCTCACCCCCACCCTGGTAGACTCACCCCTAAATAATATTATCAAGTAGTATTTTGCTACTAAATATGTTCTCAGCTGTCTTCCTCCCAGGTTCAAAATTAGAGGTGATCATAGTTGTCTGTTGCAGTAACCTCAAATGTAATGTAATATGCTTTGAGATTTGGACAACTAAGAATTAGGGAAGAAAATGGATTATCAGCTAGCTCAGGAAAACTTAATAGTTGCATAATATTATTTATAAAATGACGTCAAAATCATTCTGTGAGCAGAAGTCAATCTATTTTGAAAGAAGACATTATTGTTGCCTGAAGTCCTTCTCCTCTGGTGCACACAGAGGGTCA
The DNA here is from genome assembly GCA_022376925.1 of Tragulus kanchil. Taxonomy (NCBI): domain Eukaryota; kingdom Metazoa; phylum Chordata; class Mammalia; order Artiodactyla; family Tragulidae; genus Tragulus; species Tragulus kanchil. The sequence goes on along the minus strand of JAIOJX010000030.1, from coordinate 189,359,682 downwards.
CTGGCATGCTGTAGGCTTCAGCGCAGCTCTCACCTCCTGAGCACCCTACTTAAAGCTCTGCCCTGTGTGTCAGTTACTCTGTGTCACATCTGCCTGGGTGGTGATGTCTACTACCTGTGTTCATCTGTGCTCTCTGTTTTTTTCTTTTCTAGTTCATTCATTTTTGGCCACATTGAGTACACGGACTTTCTCTAGTTGTGACAAGCAGGGGCTAATCTCTAGTTGCAGCGTGCAGGCTTCTCTCATTGTGATGACTTCTCTTGTTACGGAACACAGGCTCTAGGGTGCACAGGCTCAGTAGTTTCCGCGTATGGAATCCATCAGGACCAGGGATCAAACCCCTGTCCCCTGCATTGGCAAGTGAATTCTTAACCACTGGACCCTCAGGAACGTCCTCCCTATTTTCTCAATACTAGAATTACTGCCTAATTTCCAGCAGAGCATTTGACCACTCAGAATGAAGTCTGCCTATTCCAGCTTCCCTTGCAGCCCTGGAGTATATTCTGGTTTTAAGGATAAAGACTAATCCTCAGGTGGTGGAGATATGACTCTCTTTTTACCTTTGTTCTTCATGTAGATATGATGACTGGAACCATGCCGTCAGCTTGGACCATGAGTTGGAAGCCATGTACTGATAATGGTGAACAACAAATCTAGGTCCTTGAGGAATTAATGACACTGCCTTACTCATTATGAAGAACCTTCCTTAAAGTGTATATGAGAGAGAAATAAACTGTTTAAACCATAATCAGTATTCAACAAACATATAACCTGTCCAACATGTGGATCTGAACCAACCAAGGAGAATCAAGCCCGGATCAGTCCACATAGACATAATGTTAAAAAATTGTTGTACTTATCTCAATACATACTGCGCTAAATCACAGCCTTGGTTAAAGCCAAATGATTTTGATTTTTCTGTCAGTCAGTCAGTTCAGTCGCTGAGTCATGTTTGACTCTTTGCGACCCCACGGACTGCAGCATGATGGGCTTTCCTCTTCTTCGTCATCCCGAGCCTGCTTCAACTCATGTGAGCAGAAGTCAATCTATTTTGAAAGAAGACATTATTGTTGCCTGAAGTCCTTCTCCTCTGGTGCACACAGAGGGTCACTGGCATGCTGTAGGCTTCAGCGCAGCTCTCACCTCCTGAGCACCCTACTTAAAGCTCTGCCCTGTGTGTCAGTTACTCTGTGTCACATCTGCCTGGGTGGTGATGTCTACTACCTGTGTTCATCTGTGCTCTCTGTTTTTTTCTTTTCTAGTTCATTCATTTTTGGCCACATTGAGTACACGGACTTTCTCTAGTTGTGACAAGCAGGGGCTAATCTCTAGTTGCAGCGTGCAGGCTTCTCTCATTGTGATGACTTCTCTTGTTACGGAACACAGGCTCTAGGGTGCACAGGCTCAGTAGTTTCCGCGTATGGAATCCATCAGGACCAGGGATCAAACCCCTGTCCCCTGCATTGGCAAGTGAATTCTTAACCACTGGACCCTCAGGAACGTCCTCCCTATTTTCTCAATACTAGAATTACTGCCTAATTTCCAGCAGAGCATTTGACCACTCAGAATGAAGTCTGCCTATTCCAGCTTCCCTTGCAGCCCTGGAGTATATTCTGGTTTTAAGGATAAAGACTAATCCTCAGGTGGTGGAGATATGACTCTCTTTTTACCTTTGTTCTTCATGTAGATATGATGACTGGAACCATGCCGTCAGCTTGGACCATGAGTTGGAAGCCATGTACTGATAATGGTGAACAACAAATCTAGGTCCTTGAGGAATTAATGACACTGCCTTACTCATTATGAAGAACCTTCCTTAAAGTGTATATGAGAGAGAAATAAACTGTTTAAACCATAATCAGTATTCAACAAACATATAACCTGTCCAACATGTGGATCTGAACCAACCAAGGAGAATCAAGCCCGGATCAGTCCACATAGACATAATGTTAAAAAATTGTTGTACTTATCTCAATACATACTGCGCTAAATCACAGCCTTGGTTAAAGCCAAATGATTTTGATTTTTCTGTCAGTCAGTCAGTTCAGTCGCTGAGTCATGTTTGACTCTTTGCGACCCCACGGACTGCAGCATGATGGGCTTTCCTCTTCTTCGTCATCTCCCAGAGCCTGCTTCAACTCATGTCCATTGACTAAGTGATGCCATCCAACCATCTTTTACAAGTGACAGAAAATCTTCACCTTGGATTATTAAACATAATCCTAAGTAATATTCATTATTTCTTTTATACCCCTTGTTGTTGTCTGTGATTATCTTTTCACTGTTCTACTTATTTATCATCTTTCCCTTCCCTTAAATCTCTGTGAGGGCAGAGAATGCCTCTGGGATTTGCTGTTGGAATATGACTTTGTTGAACATTGAGAGAATGAATGGACTAATTCTTTAATTTTTTTTTATTATGAGGTATATTATTTTGGGAATTGCAGATCTGGAGTAGTGAAAAGAATTCTATTTGGAGGACTAGAGTTGGCAGTGCAATTGACGAAAGTTTTTTTTTTTTTTTCCTCTTACTCAGAAAAAAAAAACCTTCTGATGAAATTAGTGGTAGATAAAAATTCATTTCTAGCTTCTAACAAGGAATCACAAACAATGGAGGACATATAAATAGAGTAGCAGCTTTATTAATAAGACTTTCCTACTCCATTTGTGATCTCTTGATGACAACCCTACCGTAGCTCTCTTTATCAGGCACTAAAGCAATTTAGATGCTGTCACATGCCTTTCTGAATATATACGTATTAGACATAAAGAAGTTTTCTGTGCTTTAGCTTATTTTAGTATATAATTAAAACTCTTGACTGTCTGCTACTAAGCAACGGAGCATGACTGAGGTTGATCACATCCTATCACAAAGATAGAAAGAGGAAAAATAATAAAAATAATCATACACATGCCTGCAATCGGTCTTCCTATCTTAATTATGTTTTAACTCCTTTGTTATGCCGAAGGCAGTGCCTATTGGCATTTAAAGGACACTCTCACTTCCCTGCCTAAGTTCAGTCTAGTTCTTTCATTTGGATCCTCGTCCATTTATGGAATCCTTTGGGAGTGTTTAAGGTCACAAAGCATAACAGAAAAGTAATATAGGAGACCCTGGCTTAGGTTCCATTCAGCTCCCCAGCTGGCTCAGTGGGTGCAAGGATGCAGCCACATTCACAACTCTGGGGAACATCAGCTGGACTGGGGGTGCTCCAAGGCTCGGGAGGACAGAGGAGTACAGGGTTTGCAGCAGCAGTAGGTGACAAAGGCACACGGATCCGCCCTCTCCTGCCTGTCTACTGGGTCAAGGTTTGACCTCTACTCTGAAGTTTCAAGTTCTATGTCTTGAACGCTGCTTCCAAAGATGCCTTTTCATCAGTCTTAACTTTCATAGTAATGGTGTTTCTTTAAAGAGGTTGACAATGCACCCACTTTTGAAAATATGCTCAGAGCAGCTAACTCTTGCTCTCTTCTGAGTCCTTCCTCCTTCAACTCCCCCAAATACCCCTGAAGTTGATCCTTATTCCTTCAGATGTTCATTTGTTCATCTACTCAAGAGGTAATTTCTGAGCCCCTTCTTGTTCCAGGCACTATTCTGTGTTCTGGGACCATGAAGGTGGACAAAATGAGTATCTCTGCCCTTGGAGAGCATCCTTTTTACAGTGAAAGACAGTCAATAAATAAGAGAAGCTCTGGAATGAACAGCTGCCATGTTTTGAACTCTTGCTACACCACACACAGCGGTCTCATGAGGCCATTAACTCTTGACCCAGCTCATGAGAGAGCTTCAGAGGATGAACGACAGTAGTGCAGAGGCACGAGATGTCATGTTTGAGCGTGGTCCCCACCTCTGCAGCTTGCTAGCTGTATGAGGCAATTTTTACTTGTCTCAGTTTTCTTAACTGTAAAATAGTTTTCTTAACTGTAACTTTGGAAGAATAGTTAATGTATCTATAGCTTTCTTTTTTTTTTTTTTTTTCATTTTTAGTTCTTTTCACCTTTTTTTTTGCCTCTGAGTCATCGTTTATTTTTCATTCATCTTTTTTATTCTTTGGCATGTGTGGGCCTCCCATTGCAGTTGCCTCTCTCGCTATAGAGCACTGGCTCTGGACACATGCACTCCGAGTGCTGACTCATAATTGGGCACACCGACCCAGCCATTCCTCAGCATGTGAGATCTTCGCAGGCCAGGAATCAAACTGGTGCCCCTTGCACTGCAAGGTGGGCTCTTTACCCACTGGACCACCAGAGAAGCCCCATATCTGTAGCTTTTAGAAGAGTGCTCAGTTGTAAGTTGGTCCAGTTTTTCAGATAAATAAATCGAGGCATGGAGCAATGAAACAACTTGTCCCCATCTTCTCATGCACCAATAAAAAGTGGGAACCAAAATTCCAACTCAAGGCTCTTTGCCTGTACAGCGTGTGCTCTTATCCATGATTATAACTTCTTCTTCTTCTAGCAAAGTTCCTTAACCTCTTGGAGGATCAGTTTGTTCATCTGTAGTCTGACTCTGATCATACCAAACTGCCCCTTGTGAGATAAAACTGTGGTGAAGTATTTGCAAGTACTTTGAGAACTAAAAAGCATTGTGGGAAAATTGCTGTCATTATTACGACTGAGGTGTGTTTTTACATTCATCATTTTAATTTGCTTGTGATGGGTCTGTTTGCATATTTGTCAGATCAGATTTTCTATTTAATCTCCCATGCTTGGACAGGGAGGTCTCTGTGTTGTCTCCTCTGGGTTCTTTGTTGGTCCATCCACCTTTTGAAAATGATCATATGTGGCACTTCTCCTCTAAATGGAAGAGAAAGAGACAGAACATAGCATCTCCAAGCCATCTACAGTTCTAGGTATTTGTTGGATATTCTATGAGAGTTTTGGTTGTTGGGGTAGAAGGTGAAAACACTCGGAACTATTGGCAGAAAGCAGAGGGGCAGAGTCTGACACGTGTGAGCCTCTGAGAGGAGTTCCCTGGAATGAAAGAGGACATCTCTGCAAACCCAAAGTAGCCCGTCTGCCTTAAAGAAATCGAATGACTCCTTGGCTAGCAGGGGTGACCTCCTGTGAGTTCCAGATAACCTAAAAGTGGCCAATCCTGCCATGTAATCTGGGAAATATTTTATCCTGGAGAAGCCAAGTGACTTTCCTCCTCCCATGGAGGAGAAAACAATGTCTCTGACTATATATAAGGAACCAGATGTATGTAGATCAATGCAAGTCATTTTCCTCCATATGCATATTGGATGTTTCTCTTCTGTGGTGGCTCACGTGGTAAAGAATCCACTTGTGATGCAGGAGACGTAGGTTTGGGAAGATCCCCTGGAGGAGGTTATGGCAACTCCCTCTAGTGTTCTTATCTGGAGAATCTCGTGGACAGAGGAGCCTGGTGGGCTACAGTCCATGGGGTTGCAAAGACCTGGACATGACTGAGCAACAAATATTTTCACTTCACCACACTTTTACAAGATCACTCCTTCCCTGACATCCCTGAAACTGCACCACCTAAATATTTCTGTCTGTATTAAATTTTCCAGAGCCCAGACCTACATAGTAGCTTTGTTTTTCGAGGGGTGTATGGAGGGATGATGATGGATGACTATGAAGTCAGACAAGACACAAAAGAGCTCTGGAGTTAGGGGAGACATGAAGACTTGTCTTAAAGCAATTAGCAACATTAGAAAAACCCAAAAGTGCATTTAAGTGTTTGCACACTTAAAGTATATGCATTCTTGATGGGGGTGGACAAGAAGAAAGATTCCTTTCGGGGATTCTAGTGGCCTGTTGCATTGTGTTTTTTTCTTAGGCTTTTATTGTTGCTATTGTCTAGTTGCAGAGTCTTTCCGACTTTTTCTGACCCCATGGGCACACCAGGCTTCCCAGGTTTTCCCTATCTCCCGGAATTTGCTCAGAATAATGTCCGTTGAGTTGGTGTTGCCATCTAACTATCTCATCCTCTGGCACCCATATTCATTTATGTTACTTTTAGATTCCACATATACACAGTATCCTATAGTATTTGCATTTATCTGTGACTTATTTCAGTATGCATAATTTTCTCTAGGTGCATCATGTTGTTGCAGTAATCCACCAATCTGGTGACAGACATTTAGGTTGCTACCATGTCTTGGCTATTGTAAATAGTGCCTCTGTGAACAGTAGAACATTTTATTTCCACACAGTCTGTCCAACTCCTATTATCTCTGTCCTCAAATCCTCAAATCCATCTTACAGATAAGTAAGTATCAGTTATATTGTCATACCTAATATTTATTGAAGACCTTCCTCAATGTAGCAATGTGCAGATTACTGTTCTGGGCAGTGGGGAGGCAGGTTGGGGAGGGAGGGGGGGTGGGCCACTTCTATTGGTCTTTCATTTATCTGTTTTTCATCCATCTTTGTTCTTTGGCCCGTGTGGGCCTCCCATCGCAGTGGCCTCTGTTGTCGCAGAGCACCGCTCTGGGCACATGCGCTCCAGATCTCTGGCTCAGTAATTGGACACATCGGTCCAGTCGCTCTGCAGCACGTGGGATCTCCCTGGCCAGGGATTGAACCGGTGCCCCTTGCACTGCAAGGCAGTGTCCTTACCCACTGGACCACCAGGGAAGCCCATGCAGATTACTTTTTAAAGTAACTATTAGTCTGTTTGTGAGTGGGTGTTCTTGCACCCAGAGGTGATCCATAGCCATTCAGCTTGATGCTTGGAAAGCAGATTAACATGTGGGTCTGTGTTTTATTCTTTCAGTCCATTTACCAACCTTGTGGTCCCTCTGTACTTCAAGCACCACAAGAAACAACAGAATTCCGGGCAATCGGCACACTTAAAGTATATGCATTCTTGATGGGGGTGGACAAGAAGAAAGATTCCTTTCGGGGATTCTAGTGGCCTGTTGCATTGTGTTTTTTTCTTAGGCTTTTATTGTTGCTATTGTCTAGTTGCAGAGTCTTTCCGACTTTTTCTGACCCCATGGGCACACCAGGCTTCCCAGGTTTTCCCTATCTCCCGGAATTTGCTCAGAATAATGTCCGTTGAGTTGGTGTTGCCATCTAACTATCTCATCCTCTGGCACCCATATTCATTTATGTTACTTTTAGATTCCACATATACACAGTATCCTATAGTATTTGCATTTATCTGTGACTTATTTCAGTATGCATAATTTTCTCTAGGTGCATCATGTTGTTGCAGTAATCCACCAATCTGGTGACAGACATTTAGGTTGCTACCATGTCTTGGCTATTGTAAATAGTGCCTCTGTGAACAGTAGAACATTTTATTTCCACACAGTCTGTCCAACTCCTATTATCTCTGTCCTCAAATCCTCAAATCCATCTTACAGATAAGTAAGTATCAGTTATATTGTCATACCTAATATTTATTGAAGACCTTCCTCAATGTAGCAATGTGCAGATTACTGTTCTGGGCAGTGGGGAGGCAGGTTGGGGAGGGAGGGGGGGTGGGCCACTTCTATTGGTCTTTCATTTATCTGTTTTTCATCCATCTTTGTTCTTTGGCCCGTGTGGGCCTCCCATCGCAGTGGCCTCTGTTGTCGCAGAGCACCGCTCTGGGCACATGCGCTCCAGATCTCTGGCTCAGTAATTGGACACATCGGTCCAGTCGCTCTGCAGCACGTGGGATCTTCCCAGGCCAGGGATCGAACCGGTGCCCATTGCACTGCAAGGCAGTGTCCTTCCCCACTGGACCACCAGGGAAGCCCATGCAGATTACTTTTTAAAGTAACTATTAGTCTGTTTGTGAGTGGGTGTTCTTGCACCCAGAGGTGATCCATAGCCATTCAGCTTGATGCTTGGAAAGCAGATTAACATGTGGGTCTGTGTTTTATTCTTTCAGTCCATTTACCAACCTTGTGGTCCCTCTGTACTTCAAGCACCACAAGAAACAACAGAATCTCTGGCTTTGGGAGTCTTAATTCAGAGTGGATCATGGCATATGCCAGATTTTAACATCGTCTCCCTGTCCAGCTGTGAAATGGGTAACTAAACTGGCTCATAGAGACAAAAAATTTCCTTCAAGAACAACTTCTATTACAACTGCATGTGGAAGTTTTAACTGCTTTCTTCTTAACTTCCCTTTCTGGTGGCATTGTGCTGAGCGGTTGGCTACCACTCAGGAAAGCATTATAATTATAGGCACTAGCTCAGCCAAAAGGCCATGTTTTTGCTTTAGGGTAAACTTGTTAAAATCGGGAACTCTGCCAAGGTCATCCATCTACGAACATTGTGAAAGCATCTTACGGTTGTTCATCTAGCTACGGTCTAATTAATTTTCAAGTGGACAAAGTAGCTTCTTGGGCCACGTAACAAGCATTTTCATTCATTTAAGCCAAGCTGGATTTGGCTCAGAGCAGGGTCACGAGAAATTCTAATAGCTTCTTCTCTTCTTTGTGTGTCCTCAGGAGAGCTTGCGTTGATGTCAACAAAGCAAGATTTGTGCTCCGGGCGGTCGGAATAGAATCAGTTTCCAGCCAGCAACTTCTCTGACTCCCGAAGAAGGAAAAGGTCTGGAATTGAGCATATGGGAAGGCTCTGTAGGCCTTTTTACTTTATTGGATTTAGCTACGCTCACATAATGAAATTGTTGGGATTGTTTAAACCTTCTGCAGGGACTTCTGTTAGCAGAGAAGAAACTTGTACTAAAGCCATAAGAAGATTGTATTATAGATATAATGGAATCTTTTTTATCTTTTGCCTGGTTTTCTGTGGAGGGATTGACATCTTTTGCTGGGAACCAAGCCAGTGCTGTATTTCATTTCTTAAACTTTCCCATGGTCACTAATACTGCCCTCCCCTTGGCATTTTCATGTATTAATAAATAAAGACATGGGCATTGAAAGGTCGGGAATCCTTACAGTTAACTTCTAAATAATGTTTGCAAGCTCTTTTTTTAAAGATGGTTATTTTGCACAGTAAACATGATAACGCCTATGGAAAGCAGATTCTATTGTCTTCAGGAAAATGTTTCACTGACAGAAGCCAAATTTCAGGAAAAAATAGAGTTTGTTTATCTTTGTCCTGAGACTACATCTATGATTGAATAAGGCTTGAATAAAAATGCATACTGGCTTATATCAGGTGAATTCTCAGGAACAATTGAAGTTATATTACTCTTACTTTTATTGCCTTTAGGATTTGGGAGTGAGAGTGGTATTTGCCATTTTGAACCTGATGTCTTCTTTTTCTTTAAGATATCTTTAGGAGCTTTTTTGTTTTCATTTTGCTGATATAGGGACAGAATTTGTTTCTGTGTGAGAGAGGACCCAGGTAGTAGGCAGCTCTCATAGAAGACCATCATGATCGTTTTGACTGTAAACATTATACTGCTTTGAATACCTCACATGCCAGAAAATTACTGGCATGGAAACCTCTCCACCCCTAGCAACCATTTAAGGCACGTCCCCACGTTGCTTGCTTGCCCAATGGTGGCCAACCTAGGGCTGCCAAATGTACTTGTAGAAAGTCATCCTGGCTTTGAAAATCCCATGTTAGTGCAGTAGAACCACTACCCATCCAAGTCTGTCTTAGTTTTTCCTTTGTTGGGCTATGAAACTTCTCCTTTTGAACACCCTTGAATCCCTGCTGAAATGAAAGTGACAGCCGGTAAGTTCCCTTGCAAGTTTATGAATATATAGTCTTTGTGAATTTTGTCTCAGGCTCAATTTTGTCTTGACAGATGCATCCCCAGTGTAGAACAATACCTAGCTCATAGAAGAATCAAATATTTACTCATTCAACAAATAAGCTACTCCTTACTCCTGTGTCAGGCAGTATTCCCAGCATTGAGATGTAAGGTACATAACTTCTCTTCTGTCCAGTTTACTAAATTTAATCTAGAAATTCCACCAATAATAGTAAATTTTCACTAACAGAGCTTACTGAGATATAAACCTGCCTTTTATGCTTTAGAGAGACGTAGTTCCTCTTTTCTAAGTGTATGTGTGTGTGTGCTTAGTCACTTAATCGTGTCTGACTCTTTGCAACCCCATGGACTATAGCCTGCTAGGCTCCTCTGACCATGGGATTCTCCAGGCAAGAATATTGAAGTGGGTTTGCCATTCCCTTCTCCAGGTTTCTAAGTACAATGAAAGCAAATTGTTCAACAGAACATTATAACCTACTTGTGACAGACAAATAGTTATTATTGATATTGCCATCCCACTGCCTGTGTTTGTAGTCAGAGAGGCATTACATTTTCAAAGAGTAAATTAGTTGAGACTTTCACAGAAGAGTTTTCTCTGGCTGGTGAAATAAACTTTCTCTTTTTAATTTGTGGAACTATAAAATATTTATATAGTGATACATATTGACAGTATTCCTCTTTCGTCCATATTTTATATCTGTTTTTAAGATTAAATGAAAAAGGATATTCTTGAAAAGCTAGCGAAAACAATGGAAAGCAAGACTTTATGCCAAATATAAATATATTCTGTTTAGCAGATAGCATGGAAACTCTCCACCCCTAGCAACCATTTAAGGCACGTCCCCACGTTGCTTGCTTGCCCAATGGTGGCCAACCTAGGGCTGCCAAATGTACTTGTAGAAAGTCATCCTGGCTTTGAAAATCCCATGTTAGTGCAGTAGAACCACTACCCATCCAAGTCTGTCTTAGTTTTTCCTTTGTTGGGCTATGAAACTTCTCCTTTTGAACACCCTTGAATCCCTGCTGAAATGAAAGTGACAGCCGGTAAGTTCCCTTGCAAGTTTATGAATATATAGTCTTTGTGAATTTTGTCTCAGGCTCAATTTTGTCTTGACAGATGCATCCCCAGTGTAGAACAATACCTAGCTCATAGAAGAATCAAATATTTACTCATTCAACAAATAAGCTACTCCTTACTCCTGTGTCAGGCAGTATTCCCAGCATTGAGATGTAAGGTACATAACTTCTCTTCTGTCCAGTTTACTAAATTTAATCTAGAAATTCCACCAATAATAGTAAATTTTCACTAACAGAGCTTACTGAGATATAAACCTGCCTTTTATGCTTTAGAGAGACGTAGTTCCTCTTTTCTAAGTGTATGTGTGTGTGTGCTTAGTCACTTAATCGTGTCTGACTCTTTGCAACCCCATGGACTATAGCCTGCTAGGCTCCTCTGACCATGGGATTCTCCAGGCAAGAATATTGAAGTGGGTTTGCCATTCCCTTCTCCAGGTTTCTAAGTACAATGAAAGCAAATTGTTCAACAGAACATTATAACCTACTTGTGACAGACAAATAGTTATTATTGATATTGCCATCCCACTGCCTGTGTTTGTAGTCAGAGAGGCATTACATTTTCAAAGAGTAAATTAGTTGAGACTTTCACAGAAGAGTTTTCTCTGGCTGGTGAAATAAACTTTCTCTTTTTAATTTGTGGAACTATAAAATATTTATATAGTGATACATATTGACAGTATTCCTCTTTCGTCCATATTTTATATCTGTTTTTAAGATTAAATGAAAAAGGATATTCTTGAAAAGCTAGCGAAAACAATGGAAAGCAAGACTTTATGCCAAATATAAATATATTTCTGTTTAGCAGATAGCAGGGGTATAGAAAACATTCCCATTTCTCTTCTCACACAGCAGAATGTTCTATGCTTACTGTATTAGTTAACAAATTCACGTCTGTTTATTTTGTTTGAAATCCCACTTCATCCATAAATTACGGCATCACACAACAATAACACCAGAAGGACAATATCACCATTGTTTGCTTCTACAAACATCTCAGCCCACAAAATTCTGTTCCATTGTCAGCTGGCTGTCATCACACCATTGTTTCCCTCTTTTCAGGGTCTCCCTCCTAATATCAAAGTATTTAGACACTCAGCAGTGTTTTTGCTATCAGTGCAGACTTCTAAAGAGCTGGAGCCCCAGCGTGGTGACCAAATAACCCTTGACTATTGATCTCTCCACAGTCATTCTTTCCCGAGGCCCAGGAGTGGCTGAGTTGCAGTGTGTGCTGTGGGGGTGGGGAGCGCTTCCCATGCGGAAGCGGGTTCATTCCATTGGACAATGCCACCTCCCCTCGTCTGCTTGACTATATCACTGTGCACGTGGAGGAATGGCGCAGGGGAGAATGTGCGAGCCTGACTATGCGTTACAACAATTCGCAGACTTCTTAGGGTAGGGGATTTTCCAATAAAAAGATGTATGTACTGTAATGACTAATTCTCTTTCCCCTTTTTTCAAATTGTAAAAGGACTTCGGGTACTTGATTTTAAAAAATTAATGCATGAAAGGTCAGTCTCTCTCTCTCTCTCTTTCTCGCTGCCCCCAGGTCCCCTCTTTCTCTTCCACAGAACTACATTCTTGTCCTCACTGTGAGACATTTTATTCTGAGCCTCTTGTGTGTTTGTTGTTGAAAATACAGCCTGAGACAGACACAGTTTTTATTCTGAGGGCCCTAATGGAAGATACAGATACTTTGCTATTTCTGAGAGGGTTTTAGTTTTGATTCTTTGCTTGTTTTCAAGACTATCTTCCATACATATATCTGTAATATATATTCTCATTACAGTGGTTATTTACTATGCATTTACTTTTCTGTTTTTTCGTCCCATTAGAGGACACTTTTTTGATAAGCAAGACTTTATGCCAAATATAAATATATTTCTGTTTAGCAGATAGCAGGGGTATAGAAAACATTCCCATTTCTCTTCTCACACAGCAGAATGTTCTATGCTTACTGTATTAGTTAACAAATTCACGTCTGTTTATTTTGTTTGAAATCCCACTTCATCCATAAATTACGGCATCACACAACAATAACACCAGAAGGACAATATCACCATTGTTTGCTTCTACAAACATCTCAGCCCACAAAATTCTGTTCCATTGTCAGCTGGCTGTCATCACACCATTGTTTCCCTCTTTTCAGGGTCTCCCTCCTAATATCAAAGTATTTAGACACTCAGCAGTGTTTTTGCTATCAGTGCAGACTTCTAAAGAGCTGGAGCCCCAGCGTGGTGACCAAATAACCCTTGACTATTGATCTCTCCACAGTCATTCTTTCCCGAGGCCCAGGAGTGGCTGAGTTGCAGTGTGTGCTGTGGGGGTGGGGAGCGCTTCCCATGCGGAAGCGGGTTCATTCCATTGGACAATGCCACCTCCCCTCTTCTGCTTGACTATCTCACTGTGCACGTGGAGAGATGGCGCAGGGGAGAATGTGCGAGCCTGACTATGCGTTACAACAATTCGCAGACTTCTTAGGGTAGGGGATTTTCCAATAAAAAGATGTATGTACTGTAATGACTAATTCTCTTTCCCCTTTTTTCAAATTGTAAAAGGACTTCGGGTACTTGATTTTAAAAAATTAATGCATGAAAGGTCAGTCTCTCTCTCTCTCTCTTTCTCGCTGCCCCCAGGTCCCCTCTTTCTCTTCCACAGAACTACATTCTTGTCCTCACTGTGAGACATTTTATTCTGAGCCTCTTGTGTGTTTGTTGTTGAAAATACAGCCTGAGACAGACACAGTTTTTATTCTGAGGGCCCTAATGGAAGATACAGATACTTTGCTATTTCTGAGAGGGTTTTAGTTTTGATTCTTTGCTTGTTTTCAAGACTATCTTCCATACATATATCTGTAATATATATTCTCATTACAGTGGTTATTTACTATGCATTTACTTTTCTGTTTTGTTTTATACTTGTCACACTATATAGAGGACACATTTTTAAAGTGTATGATACTCTTTTTCCTTTCCAAATAGCCCCCTGATCTTATTTTGTGGCATCACCTCTTTCTGGTTTTTCATGGAACCAACACAGGGAACATTTTGTGGGAATGCAAATGAAGTCCTTTGTCTTCTGGTAGCCAAGGGTGAGGTATGCAACCTAAACGCTCTCTCTCTCTGTCCCTGTTTAAAGTCAATCTCAACCAGAGTGACTGAGGATCAGAGCATTTGAAGGGTACTGCCAGTCTTCGGGGAGGATGCTGGAGTGATACTGGAGGTACTGAGTGGTCCGGGGTCGTCAGCTCCTCTTTAGCCTTTTGGCCATTCTGTGGACCAACTTCTAATATTCTGGTTTATTTCATTTTTGCTCAAGTACTCCAGATTTGATTTCTGCTGCTTGAGCCAAAGCTATTTAATCCAAGGCATGTACTCCATCAGCGTATATAGACCTACCTCATTTTTTAATTCCTGAAAGGTGTTCCTTTACATCCATGTGTCCCATTTTATCTGATCAGCTCCTGTTAGTGGCCTTGTCTCTAGTATTCCATCTGGACATACTTTAAAATATACATCTGTACACAATGTATATTCTTGTTTATCTGTGTTTAGACAGATGTGTGAATATACTTTAGAAGGTAAATTTCCAAAAGTGAAACTATTGGGTCAAAGGTTGTGTACCATTTTAATAGCATCAACCAGTATCTAAGGCCTTTACCTGAGGATAATAATGGTTCTATTATAACTGCTGGTTGAGAATGTAAATAATGGAAAAAATGTAGTAACACTTTATTTGCAGTCACTGTCTATGATTTCTAAGTGAAAAGGTAATTCTTATTGAACTGAGGAAAAGGTATTCTTGCTGAATTTATGAAACTGGGAAAATAAACATGAACATAAAGAAAAGCCAGCTGCCAAATCACCTAGAATTTTCTTACCCACAGTGGTAGAATTACATTTACTCATGATTTTTTTTTTTTTGCCCAGATTCTAAGGGTGTTTTTGATGAGAATTGTTATCCACAGGCCATTCCATCATAGCTAGAAATAGAGACCATTAAATATATTTCTTCAATTCCAAATATAAGAGATTTTCTACTTAACATTTTGCTTTTTGATTTCTAATTTAATTGCTGGTGATGAGAGAACATATTCTGTGTAGTTGCAACCCTTTGAAATTTGCTGAGTCTCACCTCAAGGACCAATGTATGATTGATTGTGGTTACATTTGTATGTGTCTTTGAAGAATGTCTTCTCTGTTTCTGGGCAGTATTCTTTGTACTTCTTTTCAATTGAGTTTGCTAATTGTGCTGTTCAGCCTTCTACATACTTACTGGTTTTGTTTACTTGATCTGTGAGTAAAAGGGAGAGGTATTAATATATTAAAATTCCTACTGTTGTATGGGTTTGTTTATTTCTTCTTACCGTTCTGTCAGTTTTTGCTTTATCTTTCTTGAAGTTCACTTATTGGATATGTAGGAGGGCAAAACTGTTCCTCTACTCTTCTAGATTCTTTTAGTTGATATGATAATCAAATTTATATAAGATAGATTAACAGGAAAAAAAAAGCAAATTTAAATTTGTAGGCACAGAGGTCTGATAAGCATAGGTCCTAACTCTAAAGCAGGCTCTCTATGTACCTTTTTAGACCAAGAATCAAATATTTGTGAAAACTAAAGTAGGTTTGGTTGGCATAGCAAAATAGCGAAGAAAGTAACAAAGTCAGCTTTCTTGGTCTTGTATTCCTCATCGCAGACAATGATATGTTCTCCATCTTCCCAACCATAGTGACGATACCTTCCCGTGAAAACTGGATTTACTGCTTTCAGGGGAATGAAGGAGGGTCAGAGGGTTCTTCTTGTACCAGCTGTTTCTTAAATAACTTTTGTAACTGTTGTTCAGTTGCTCAGTTGTGTCCAGCTCTTTGCAACCTCATGGACTGTAGCATGCCAGGTTCCCCTGTCCTTTACCGTCTCCCAGAGCTTGCTCAGACTCATATCCATTGAGTCAGTGATGCCATCCAACCATCTTGTCCTTTGATATCCTCTTCTCCTCCTGCTTCCAGTCTTTCCCAGCATCAGAGTCTGTTCTAGTCAGTTGGCTTTTCACATCAAGTGCCCAGAGTATTGGTGTTTAAGCTTTAATTCAAAATAATCAATATGGCAACTTTGTATATTTAGAGGCAACTTGCCCTGAGCCTCATCAGTTGCATAGAGATTTAAAATTGTTATATTTCCTGGTAAGTTAAATATTTATTGTATAAATTGTCCCACTTCAACTCTAGTTGTGTTTTCTTCAAATCAATTTTGTGTCTTTGAAGAATGTCTTCTCTGTTTCTGGGCAGTATTCTTTGTACTTCTTTTCAATTGAGTTTGCTAATTGTGCTGTTCAGCCTTCTACATACTTACTGGTTTTGTTTACTTGATCTGTGAGTAAAAGGGAGAGGTATTAATATATTAAAATTCCTACTGTTGTATGGGTTTGTTTATTTCTTCTTACCGTTCTGTCAGTTTTTGCTTTATCTTTCTTGAAGTTCACTTATTGGATATGTAGGAGGGCAAAACTGTTCCTCTACTCTTCTAGATTCTTTTAGTTGATATGATAATCAAATTTATATAAGATAGATTAACAGGAAAAAAAAAGCAAATTTAAATTTGTAGGCACAGAGGTCTGATAAGCATAGGTCCTAACTCTAAAGCAGGCTCTCTATGTACCTTTTTAGACCAAGAATCAAATATTTGTGAAAACTAAAGTAGGTTTGGTTGGCATAGCAAAATAGCGAAGAAAGTAACAAAGTCAGCTTTCTTGGTCTTGTATTCCTCATCGCAGACAATGATATGTTCTCCATCTTCCCAACCATAGTGACGATACCTTCCCGTGAAAACTGGATTTACTGCTTTCAGGGGAATGAAGGAGGGTCAGAGGGTTCTTCTTGTACCAGCTGTTTCTTAAATAACTTTTGTAACTGTTGTTCAGTTGCTCAGTTGTGTCCAGCTCTTTGCAACCTCATGGACTGTAGCATGCCAGGTTCCCCTGTCCTTTACCGTCTCCCAGAGCTTGCTCAGACTCATATCCATTGAGTCAGTGATGCCATCCAACCATCTTGTCCTTTGATATCCTCTTCTCCTCCTGCTTCCAGTCTTTCCCAGCATCAGAGTCTGTTCTAGTCAGTTGGCTTTTCACATCAAGTGCCCAGAGTATTGGTGTTTAAGCTTTAATTCAAAATAATCAATATGGCAACTTTGTATATTTAGAGGCAACTTGCCCTGAGCCTCATCAGTTGCATAGAGATTTAAAATTGTTATATTTCCTGGTAAGTTAAATATTTATTGTATAAATTGTCCCACTTCAACTCTAGTTGTGTTTTTGACTTCAAATCAATTTTGTGTTGCTTCATAGCTTCTTGTCTGTTAGTGTGTATGGCCTAACATTTACTTTCCCTTAAAATCTTTTGCTTTCTGGGCTTCCCTGGTAGTCCAGTGGGTAAGGACAACACCTTGCAGTGCAAGGGGCGCCAGTTCGATCCCTGGCCTGGGAAGATCCCATGTGCCGCGGAGCGGCTGGACCCATGTGTCCAATTACTGAGCCGGAGTTCTGGAGCGCATGCGCCCAGAGTTGGTGCTCTGTGACAACAGAGGCCACTGCGATGGGAGGCCCACACACGCCAAAGAACAAAGATGGATGAAAATAGATAAATGAAAGACCAATAGAAGTGGCCCGCCCGCCCCTTCCCTCCCCAACCCACCCCCCACCCCACCCCCCAAATCTTTTGCTATCAACCCTTTATACCTCATAAACAACTTGGGATCAATTTGGTTTTTTAATCCAGCTGAGTAGTCATTGTCATTTAAATGGAGCACTGTGTGTGTGTGTGTGTGTATGTGTGTGTGTGTGTAATATATATTTAATATATTATATATATATATATAATTAATATGCTTACTAATATGTTACAGACTTTTTTCTATCTGTCCAATCTATTTTTATTTCCTTTTTTTGGGTCTTATTTTGGATGAATTAAAATGAAGAGTTCCTAAATGACTGTTATTTTTCTCCAGGAGTTTGAAAGTTTTACTCTTATTCTTTCATTATTTCTATGGTTATTACACTCATCCTCGACTTATCAAAGTCAAATATTGCTATTTTTAACCTCTTTATGTATAATCTGAGGACTTTAATGTTAACTACTTGTGGATACTTGTCCTCTACCTGACAAATACAGCATTTTGCACTTTAATTTTATATACTGCAAAAGGAAATGAACCATCAGTTTTGTCCCTTTCATATTCATTTTGACATACCCACATATTTGCTGTTTTTGTTGCTTTTCGCCCTTTTCTGTGTCTTGTTATTTTATCTGGGATGATCTTTCTTCTATTTAAAGAACCCTCTTTAATATATTCTTTAGTGAATATCTGCTGGTAACAAATTCTTTTAGTCTTTTAGAATAAAAAAATACCTTTATTTTGCCTTCATTGGGAATTAATTTCTTTTAATTTGCCAGTTTGACAGCTGATAATGGTATTATACTGCTTTAATTTGCATACGTTTTACGTATTTACTACCTTTCTTTTCTTTTCTTAGGTACTTAATTTCTGGCAAGGTTGAGAGCATCCCCCCACCCAGACCCAGAGATGCGGAGAGGCTGCATTGTTCCCATAACTGAGGTGAAATATGAGGTATGCTTTTCGTAACTTACCTGCTTCTCTTTCACATACAAAGAAACAGAAACTCATCTAAGTGCTGCCTGTGGCTAATAAATTAACTCTTGATATGAACAAACATGTTATTAATGCTACCCATCATTCTTGCCCGTCACCCTGACTTGACACATTAAACTCCTCAAGCAACATCTTTTCCTCAACTCTGTTGACACTTTGGGTGTTTCTCTCTCTCCCCAGCCATGTTTCAGAAGTGGAGCTCTTTCTTTTGTGGTAGCTTTGAAGGGTTGAGATGAATCGTTTTCTAATACGTAGAAATTCACTCATTCAACCAGATAGTTCATTTTGTGCACTTACATCAAAAGTTGTGTTCATTCCCTTATTCCTTCTGCCTTCATTTAAGTTATTTATTTTTGGGTAACTGAGCAACCCAGAACTTAGTGGCTCCAAACAATTATGATTAATTATCTTTTGCAGTCTTCGCATCAGGAATTCTGGTAGAGCTCATCTGAGCAGTTCTTCAGTTCCATATGGGGTGGGCTGGGCCAAAAGGTACAAGAAGATGTTAGTTCCCTGTCTGGCGTTGCCTCTCTGTGCTTCCCCATGTGTCCTTTCTCTCTCCATGTGGCGTCTCGTCGTTTAGTATTCTGGCCTCAGCGTCTTTAGAGCTTGGCATCTGGCTCCCTACATTGAAAGTGGAAGCTCTTAAAGGTCTCTTGGAGACCTTGAACAAAGCTGGCCAAGTGTCCCTCCCACCATATGCCTCTGGTTGGAGTAGATCACAGGGCAGGAGCAGACTCAGGGGAGGGGAAATAGAATCCACGTCTTGATGGCTGGAGAGCTGCCCCTGTAAGCAGGGGGAAGGAACTGATGGAAGCCATCTTTGGATACTGCTCACCACTCTCCCTTGGCAAGGGTTTCATATTTCTTTTCTAAAGACCAGAACACATTGCTTCTTTCAAACTTGTATTTATTTTAAAGCATAAATTAGAACATGAGTCGCGCATATGCTTACCCACTTGGTCCTTTCCTTATGGACTAAAGATAGAACAGACTTGTTCTAAACAGGCTGCAGTTAATGCAAAGTATGTAGGCCACCCCTATAGAAGCTTGGCTTTGTAATCAAGAATTCATGTAATGTTTTAGTTTTTCATTTGCTTCAGCCCTCCTGGTATTAGCCAATAAAAGAATTATAGTTTTAATAACTGGTTGACACAGCTGATTTTATCGATGTTAATAAATAATCAAACATGCCTAAAAGCAAAAACATCAAACAAATGATTTAAATCCTTAAAACCTTGCCTGTGTTAATCACGAAATGCAGTTAAATGACTAAGATAAAAACAGATTAGTGTCATTAGGCAAAAAGAAGAACACGTACCAATTACAGAGTAGACGTCTTATCAGTTTGCTTAGTGAAAAACCTGAAATGCGAAATGAGCTGCTGTGGTCTTAGACATTCGTGGAAGGCTTCAGCCTCTTATTTTCAGTAGACATCCAAAGGAAATCAATAATCAGTGCAAGCAAGAATCAGTTCTCAGAGAACAAGAGAACATCAACCAAGTGCCTGGCCTTCCTGCACTGCATTCTGCCTTTGGTTATCCTTAGCTCATCTGAGCAGTTCTTCAGTTCCATATGGGGTGGGCTGGGCCAAAAGGTACAAGAAGATGTTAGTTCCCTGTCTGGCGTTGCCTCTCTGTGCTTCCCCATGTGTCCTTTCTCTCTCCATGTGGCGTCTCGTCGTTTAGTATTCTGGCCTCAGCGTCTTTAGAGCTTGGCATCTGGCTCCCTACATTGAAAGTGGAAGCTCTTAAAGGTCTCTTGGAGACCTTGAACAAAGCTGGCCAAGTGTCCCTCCCACCATATGCCTCTGGTTGGAGTAGATCACAGGGCAGGAGCAGACTCAGGGGAGGGGAAATAGAATCCACGTCTTGATGGCTGGAGAGCTGCCCCTGTAAGCAGGGGGAAGGAACTGATGGAAGCCATCTTTGGATACTGCTCACCACTCTCCCTTGGCAAGGGTTTCATATTTCTTTTCTAAAGACCAGAACACATTGCTTCTTTCAAACTTGTATTTATTTTAAAGCATAAATTAGAACATGAGTCGCGCATATGCTTACCCACTTGGTCCTTTCCTTATGGACTAAAGATAGAACAGACTTGTTCTAAACAGGCTGCAGTTAATGCAAAGTATGTAGGCCACCCCTATAGAAGCTTGGCTTTGTAATCAAGAATTCATGTAATGTTTTAGTTTTTCATTTGCTTCAGCCCTCCTGGTATTAGCCAATAAAAGAATTATAGTTTTAATAACTGGTTGACACAGCTGATTTTATCGATGTTAATAAATAATCAAACATGCCTAAAAGCAAAAACATCAAACAAATGATTTAAATCCTTAAAACCTTGCCTGTGTTAATCACGAAATGCAGTTAAATGACTAAGATAAAAACAGATTAGTGTCATTAGGCAAAAAGAAGAACACGTACCAATTACAGAGTAGACGTCTTATCAGTTTGCTTAGTGAAAAACCTGAAATGCGAAATGAGCTGCTGTGGTCTTAGACATTCGTGGAAGGCTTCAGCCTCTTATTTTCAGTAGACATCCAAAGGAAATCAATAATCAGTGCAAGCAAGAATCAGTTCTCAGAGAACAAGAGAACATCAACCAAGTGCCTGGCCTTCCTGCACTGCATTCTGCCTTTGGTTATCCTTACGAGCTCTATGGAGTTTGACAAAATGGAACCGGAGACTTGGAGAGATCAAGTAAGTAGTCCAAGGAGACACAGCTATCTAGAGATGGACGTGGGGTTCAAGCCTTGGACTGAGTGCTGCACAGAGTCCATATGAGCTCCTGCTCCCACGCGGACTCTCAGTCAGAAAAAAAACATGCCTTATCATGAGAAATGCTGCTTGAGCTTAGCCCCAGGCCTGGCCTGTTCTATTCTGTTCTCACCATAACACCAAGGAGAGAATGGATGCTCTTCTCATTAATGTCATTTTCCTATCATCGGGTTTCTGTTAAACCTCCCCAACTTCTAATAACCTGTTTGTAATTTCATCATGTGTAATCTCTCAGGAATAATTAGTTTCTGAGAAGTGTATGTACAAAACACTCGTTTTTATACTTTGGAGTGTTACTCAGAG
Source organism: Tragulus kanchil (assembly GCA_022376925.1). NCBI lineage: Eukaryota > Metazoa > Chordata > Mammalia > Artiodactyla > Tragulidae > Tragulus > Tragulus kanchil. The sequence goes on along the minus strand of JAIOJX010000030.1, from coordinate 189,338,205 downwards.
GTCCGTAACCTATTTTGTATTTCAGATCCCTTGGCAGTATGATGAGGACACCTCACATTAATGTTTCTAATTACAATACAAAGGAAACCAGTTTTACTGAAATACAGTTTTGCTTAATACCCTGACTTGATTTAGCTCAAGCGAAAAAAAAAAAAAATGTTAGGAGTGGGGGTGACTTTATTGGCTTCAAGAACTAGATAAGAGGTTAGCAAACTGTGACCCATAGGCCAAATCTGGCCTATAACCCGTTTTTGTAAAGTTTGTCAAAGGGTCGTTATATTTGTTTATGCATTATCTACAGCGGCTTTCTAAAAAGATAAAAAAATAAAACCAACAGATTTCTTATTCTCTTTGCTCATTTCCTTTGCTCTACCTGCAAACTCCATTTTAGATCTCTTTTGAACTACCTAAGCATCTGGCCAGAAAGTTTTAAAAGTGCCTGTAGTTAGAGTCTGATCAATTGCGTTCTTTTTCTTTTTTCTGGAGTTCTTTAATTTAGGGCTTTTCTTCTCCCCAGTCCAAGGGAAGATTTTTTGTTCTTTGTTTTTTCTGTTCATCTTTCAGAATGTCTATAATTTGTCTCTAATCTTAACAAAAGCCTACGTTGGTCCATGCCTACTTTCATTGTATCCAGCATTCAAGGCAGGGAAAAGATCTGAGTTGTATGCAAGACTGAATGAATCTAAATTTACCTGTTTATCTTTTGATTTCAAGAGTGAAGTCAATTGGTTAAGAACTATCTTTAAAAAAAAACTGTAGGTATTTCAGTTCCATTTCTCTAATAGCCAAGAAAGCAGAGACTGGGAAAATCTGATAATGCCCATTTCAACATGACCTAGGAGGTCCTCCAAGAAAGCAAGCTATAGGATAAACAAATCACGTAATATTATGAAGTGTGGAAAGCACAGTGATCTCAGACCTGAACAAAGAAGTAATCACTGTTCATACAGTGTTTTTAAGCACAATTATTGAGACCTGTGGAAATTTACTCCAAAAGAAATAGATGAAACTAATTCCCACAGGTGATTGCATCCTGGCAACCATACGTGGCAGTGCTCTGGGTTAAAAGGCAAGGTAACCTTTGACCTCAAAGAGACAGGGCTCATTTTGGGAACTGTCTCCACCCCTTTGTCTTAGATTCTTCCCAGATGGAGCACAAGGACCTTTTGGTCCCACCCTAAGATCCAGAGCTGGAATAGAGAGATTGATCACCGAGACCCTGAAGTTGAAATTTTTTTCTAGAAGCACTATCTGTTGGCCTCCGGGGAGGCTGACATCTCCTTTGTCAACTGCAGTAAGTAGAATAAGGACTCCTTTAGAGTGTCCAGGTAAAGGTGCTTTAGAAATGTGATGGCGTTAAGAGTCTTTTTTTTGGCCGCTTCTGTTGGTCTTTCATTTCTCTATTTTCATCCACCTTTGTTCTTTGGCCTGTGTGGGCCTCCCATCGCGGCGACCTCTGTTGCTGCAGAGCACCAGCTCTGGGCGCATGCACTTCAGAGCTCCGGCCCAGTAGTTGGACACATCGGTCCAGCCACTCTGCAGCATGTGGGATCCTCCCAGGCCAGGGATTGAACTAGCGCCCCTTGCACTGCAAGGAGGTATCCTTCCCCACTGGACCACCAGAGAAGCCCTGGCATTAAGAATCTTGAGATGGCATCCTGGATTATCCAGGTGGCTCCACTGCAGTTACAAGGACCCTTATAAAACAAGAGAAAGAGTCAGGAGGGGTTTTAAGATTCTATACCACTGGCTTTAAAAATGAGGAGGGGATCCGCAAGCCAGGAAACAGGCAGCCTCTAGAAGCTGGAAAAGGCAAGGAAACAGATTCTCAGTTAGCGTCTGCAGGAGGAACAGAGCCCTGCTGACTCATTTTATTTATTTATTTTAAAATATTTATTTATTTGGCCACATCAAGTCCCAGCTACAGCGTATGTTGCAGTGTGCGGGCTTTTCTCTAGGTGTAGCGCATAGGAAGTAGAGTACACAGGCTCAATAGTTGTGGCACATGGGCCCAGTTCCCCTACCAGGGATCAAACCTGCATCTTCCAGCCACTGGACCACCAGGAACATCCTTTTATTTTTAAATTTCTCTTTTAGTTAAGTTTGTAGTTTTTGGCCATGTCTTGCGGCATGAAGAATCTTACTTCCCTGACCAGGGATGGGATCTGGTTCCCCAGCAGTGGAAAGGCAAAGTCTTAACCACTGGCCTGCCAGGGGAATCCCTACTGACCTGTTTTCAATGTCTGACTTCCCAAAATGTGAGTTGTTTTAAGCACCTGAATTTGTGGTAATTTGTTATAGCAGCAGTTGGAAGGAAGTACACCCTTTCCACTCTACCTGCAAGAGGAGCTCGCTGTGCCTCCTTAAGTCCAGAGGACAGGTATTGGGCCAAAGTTTAGAAGGTGCAACTTTGAGTCTCCTATAGGGACAGGTATGATTTTGAGTGGCAAGTTTTCTGTTTCTCACCTTTAGTTTTCCATGGGGAATCATGATCGCTTTGGTTTCTTAGAATGGCTTCTTCCATGGTTGGGTGGGATGGCAGGAGGGCACTGGGGATGATTTTACTTTGGATGGAAGCACTGTTGTGCCTTTTCCTCCAGATCCAATAAGCAAGAGAGGATGCTGGCCAAATTTGTAATGTCTGGAGCAAAACTGCTCCATTTGGAGCGTATTCACTGTGACATTTTAGGCAAGTCAGTTAACTTTCATCTTTCCATTTTAAAAAAAAATTTGGCCTCTTTTATTGTTTATGTATTTATTTATTTTCAACTATATTTATTTTTTGGCCTGTGTGGGCCTCCCATTGTGGTGGCCTCTTTCGTTGCAGAGTACTAGCTCACAACTGGACACACCAGTCCAGCCGTTCCATGGCACATGGGATCTTCCCTGGTCAGGGATTAAACTGGTGCCCCCTGCACTGCAAGGTGGACTCTTTACCCACTGGACCAGCAGGGAAGCCCTCATCTCTTCAATTTTAATGAAAGGATAATAGTCTCTAAACAATATTATATATGTCTAATACTTGAACAGCGCCTGGACCATAAAAAATATGGTGATGATAATGGTGGTAATGGTGATGCTGACTTATCTAGGTTCTAATTGTGGCTCTATTCTTTTTTTTAGATTTTATATGTTTACTTATTTATTTTTGGCTATTCTGGGTTTTCTCTGCTGTTGGAAGCTCTTCTCTAGTTGCAGGGAGTGGAGGCCACTCTCTAGTTGAAGTGAGCAGGCTTCTTGTTGCAGTGACTTCTCTTGTTGTGGAATTCGGGCTCTAGGGCACATGGGCTTCAATAGATGCGGCACATGGGCTCTATAGTTGTGACTCTGAGACTCTAGAGCAACAGACTTACTGGTTGTGACTCACGGGCTTAGTTGTTCCACAGCATGTGGGATCTTCCTGGATCAGGAACTCGTATCTCCTGCATTGGCAAGCGAACTCTTCAACACTGAGCCACCAGGAAGTCCTGATTGTGGTGCTATTCTTAAGTTTGTAGCCATGTACAGTGTTCAGAAACCTGAGTGAATCTCAATATTCTTTCTTCTATAGAGATAATAATAGTAACTGCCTCAAGTTTTAGAAGAACTTAGATAACACGATAAACCATAGGGCAGAGTAAAGGCATAGGAAACTTTAGCCGCAGTCAGTGGGGTTTCAGGAGGCCTTAATTGAACAAAAAAGAAGGGGATGCTGGCCAAATTTGTAATGTCTGGAGCAAAACTGCTCCATTTGGAGCGTATTCACTGTGACATTTTAGGCAAGTCAGTTAACTTTCATCTTTCCATTTTAAAAAAAAATTTGGCCTCTTTTATTGTTTATGTATTTATTTATTTTCAACTATATTTATTTTTTGGCCTGTGTGGGCCTCCCATTGTGGTGGCCTCTTTCGTTGCAGAGTACTAGCTCACAACTGGACACACCAGTCCAGCCGTTCCATGGCACATGGGATCTTCCCTGGTCAGGGATTAAACTGGTGCCCCCTGCACTGCAAGGTGGACTCTTTACCCACTGGACCAGCAGGGAAGCCCTCATCTCTTCAATTTTAATGAAAGGATAATAGTCTCTAAACAATATTATATATGTCTAATACTTGAACAGCGCCTGGACCATAAAAAATATGGTGATGATAATGGTGGTAATGGTGATGCTGACTTATCTAGGTTCTAATTGTGGCTCTATTCTTTTTTTTAGATTTTATATGTTTACTTATTTATTTTTGGCTATTCTGGGTTTTCTCTGCTGTTGGAAGCTCTTCTCTAGTTGCAGGGAGTGGAGGCCACTCTCTAGTTGAAGTGAGCAGGCTTCTTGTTGCAGTGACTTCTCTTGTTGTGGAATTCGGGCTCTAGGGCACATGGGCTTCAATAGATGCGGCACATGGGCTCTATAGTTGTGACTCTGAGACTCTAGAGCAACAGACTTACTGGTTGTGACTCACGGGCTTAGTTGTTCCACAGCATGTGGGATCTTCCTGGATCAGGAACTCGTATCTCCTGCATTGGCAAGCGAACTCTTCAACACTGAGCCACCAGGAAGTCCTGATTGTGGTGCTATTCTTAAGTTTGTAGCCATGTACAGTGTTCAGAAACCTGAGTGAATCTCAATATTCTTTCTTCTATAGAGATAATAATAGTAACTGCCTCAAGTTTTAGAAGAACTTAGATAACACGTATAAACCATAGGGCAGAGTAAAGGCATAGGAAACTTTAGCCCTATGTCAGTCAGTGGGGTTTCAGACAAAGGAGGCCATAAGTTGATGTTTAAACCTCCCTAGGATGAAATTCTTGTTTTCTTTGACTTGTCCTTCCTTTGCCTTCAGGATAGTTAAGATGTACAGACCTAAGAAAGCACTAGTGCATTCTTGTTCCACAACGAGGCAGCCCCAAAACTGAGATCCTCAGCAACGAATCAGGGAGGTTAGAAGACACTGTATAAACATCACATATCTTCTGAGAAACACAGCTTTGCTCAGAGGTAAATAATTTAACATATTTTTCTTTTAAGATAAACCTGGATGTATTATGAAGGAGAATGCAAATTTTGCATGAATTTTTAAGAATAGGAGTGGATTATTCAGTCACTTTCTTACGGAAGCTTTAGAAATTCAACTCAAACTCTGTAAAAAAAATAAAAATAAAAACAAAATATCAAGATAAACAAATGGAATTAAAATTGTCAAATACTAAATAAATAAAAATATGTGTGTTTTTTTCCCTCTTTTTATTGATATTTTTATTCATTCATTTTTCATCCATCTTTATTCTTTGGCCTGTGTGGGCCTCCCATTGCAGTGGCCTCTCTCATTGCAGAGCACCAGCTCTGGGCACATGTACTCCAGAGCACTGACTCGTAATTGGACACACTGGTCCAGCCTCTCTGTGGCATGTGGGATCTTCCCAGGCCAGGGATTGAACTGGTGACCCCTTGCCTTGCCAGGTGAATTTTTTGCCCACTGGACTACCAGGGAAACCCCTAAAAACATGTTTTAATAAAACTGAATTTAGCACCAAGTTACTTTGAAAAAAAAAAATCAACTCAAACTGGTTTAAGCAGAAAAGACATTATTGTTTCTATAATCTAAAGCTTTAGAGGGCTGCATTTCAGAGGTACAGTTGAATCCAAGGGGCCTAACATCATCATCTTCCAAGCCTGTCTTCCTCTGTGTTGGTTTCAATTGCAACAAGGCCATCCCTGCTCTGATGGCAGTGATATGGTCTTTGGCCCAGGCTTATGGCCCATGGTGGTGATGGTTTAGTTGCTAAGTAGTGTCTGACTCTTTTGCAGCCCCATGGACTATAGCCTGCAAGGTTCTTCTGTTCATGAGATTTCCCAGTTAAGAATACTATAGTGGGTTGCCATTTCCTTCTCCAGGGGATCTTCTTGGGGCGTCAAACCCAGGTCTCCTCCATTGCAGGAGAATTCTTTACTGACTGAGCCACCCAGGAAGCCCTCTTAAGATCCATGGCATCTTCTATTTCCAAAGAGGAGAAAGAGCTTCCCACTCCTATGACCTCCTATGTGTCTGGGACCCAGGATTTTATCCACAGAATGGAGGAAATCTATCTTGGCTCCAATAACTTGCTTTCCTATAGTGATAGAGTGTCTTGTCCTTCAAGATACAGAGGCATCTGAAAGGAAAATAAAGCACATTCTCATAACTGAATAAAAAGGGGACCTCATACAAAATCAACCCTTGCCCACCATGAGGAGACTTTGGAGGAACCACTTGTATCTGAAGACCATGCTCCCTCATTCCTCAGGACATACATTTATTTTATTCTTTGATACGTGAAGTGAAAGTCACTCAGTCATGTCTGACTCTTTGCCACCCATGGACAAACCATGAGACTTTCTAGGGAAGAATACCGGAATGGGTAGCTTACCTCTTCTCCAGAGGATCTTCCTGATGCAGGAATCGAACTGGAGTCTCTTGCATGGCAGGCAGATTCTTTACCAGCTGAGCTACAAAGGAAGCCCTTTGTGTTCTTTGATACATTAGCATGCAGTCTAGGCAAAACCACAACCTTTCTCTGAGCGCACACCATCCAGCTAAATCCAGGTATGTCAGTTCTGCTCTGTGCGGTAATGGTGGGAATGAACACACCAAAGTGGCGTCCACCTCTGAGCCCCTGGTCCACAGAGTCTGGAGAGGTGTCCCTTAGGGAGAATGTGTTTGCACACAGACTCAGTCTCCCTGATCTTCCTCCAACCCCCACTGTAACTAATGGTCTTCATCATCAAGGGTCAACAGTGGAATGTGAAAACTTTTACAGTTTGCACATTTAGACTTGTGGCAGTGATATGGTCTTTGGCCCAGGCTTATGGCCCATGGTGGTGATGGTTTAGTTGCTAAGTAGTGTCTGACTCTTTTGCAGCCCCATGGACTATAGCCTGCAAGGTTCTTCTGTTCATGAGATTTCCCAGTTAAGAATACTATAGTGGGTTGCCATTTCCTTCTCCAGGGGATCTTCTTGGGGCGTCAAACCCAGGTCTCCTCCATTGCAGGAGAATTCTTTACTGACTGAGCCACCCAGGAAGCCCTCTTAAGATCCATGGCATCTTCTATTTCCAAAGAGGAGAAAGAGCTTCCCACTCCTATGACCTCCTATGTGTCTGGGACCCAGGATTTTATCCACAGAATGGAGGAAATCTATCTTGGCTCCAATAACTTGCTTTCCTATAGTGATAGAGTGTCTTGTCCTTCAAGATACAGAGGCATCTGAAAGGAAAATAAAGCACATTCTCATAACTGAATAAAAAGGGGACCTCATACAAAATCAACCCTTGCCCACCATGAGGAGACTTTGGAGGAACCACTTGTATCTGAAGACCATGCTCCCTCATTCCTCAGGACATACATTTATTTTATTCTTTGATACGTGAAGTGAAAGTCACTCAGTCATGTCTGACTCTTTGCCACCCATGGACAAACCATGAGACTTTCTAGGGAAGAATACCGGAATGGGTAGCTTACCTCTTCTCCAGAGGATCTTCCTGATGCAGGAATCGAACTGGAGTCTCTTGCATGGCAGGCAGATTCTTTACCAGCTGAGCTACAAAGGAAGCCCTTTGTGTTCTTTGATACATTAGCATGCAGTCTAGGCAAAACCACAACCTTTCTCTGAGCGCACACCATCCAGCTAAATCCAGGTATGTCAGTTCTGCTCTGTGCGGTAATGGTGGGAATGAACACACCAAAGTGGCGTCCACCTCTGAGCCCCTGGTCCACAGAGTCTGGAGAGGTGTCCCTTAGGGAGAATGTGTTTGCACACAGACTCAGTCTCCCTGATCTTCCTCCAACCCCCACTGTAACTAATGGTCTTCATCATCAAGGGTCAACAGTGGAATGTGAGAAAAACACTTTTTCACAGAAGTGTGTGATTCTATCTGAATTGTCTGTGTGTCTGGATCTCTCAAGGACTTGTGACTTTTATTAAAGATCCCAAGCCCTGCATACTAAAGATCACACCAGCATGACTAAGAAAGATTGTAGGGTTTCTAAATTCCTCTCTCTCTCTCTCTCTTTTTTTTTTTTTTTGCTTTTACAGAGTTTTATTGTTTACAGCTCTATATAATCCCAAATCCTTCATAGGTATATCTTCGACCATTCTCACTTGAGCCCTCCTCCCCCTCCCCCCATCCCATTTCTTCAGGTTGTTGCCTAGCCCCCATGTAAGATCCCTTAGTTCCAAAGTACATTCACAATGGTTATTTTTTTTTACACCTGATAATGTAGGTATACCTGTTACTCTTTTCAAACCTCTCACCCATTCTTCCCTCCCCCCAATGTCCATAGGTCTGTTCTCTATGTCTGTTTCTCCATTGCTGCTCTGCGTGTGTATTTATTGGTACTGTCTTACTGGGTTCCATATGTATGTGTTAGTATACTGTATTTGCCCTTTTCTTTTTGACTTACTTCACTTTGTATAATAGGTTCTAGATTCATCCACCTCATTAAGACTGATTCTTCTGTATTTCTTTTTACTGCTGAGAATATTCCTTTGTATATATGTACCTTAGCTTCCTTCTAAATTCCTCTCTTAAGTAGATAATATGAACTTGGATTACCAAATCGAAATAATTTAAGGTAAAAAGAGCAAATTGAGATGTAGAACCATCTTGAAACTTCGTCAAGCATTTCCCTAAGTATTTAGGAGACTGCTAATTCCGTGAAGTGCTCTGTTCAAGAAGTAGTGAATGATCAAGCAAGTATCTCTCTAGGGAATTTCTGTTCCCTGTGGGCACCTTGGGTGAAAGAGTACAACTTTAACACTTCTCAGGAAATGGCCTGAGAAACAGAAATTATTCAGATGCTCTGTGTTTGCACAGGTCTGCTTTTACTAACTCCGCTGCCCTAGTCTGATGTTTCTGTGCCCTGCAAATCTCTGTTTAAATCTAACTCTCAAGATGGTGGTATGAGGAGATAGAGCCTTTGGGAAGTGTTTGGATGATAAGGGCAGAGCCCTCATGAGTGGAACTGAAGCCCTTACAAAAAGCCTCAGAGAGTACCCTTGCCTCTTCCACCACTTGAAGACACCACTAGAAGGAAGTCTTTGAACCAGGACTTGGGTTTTCATCGGTCCCTGGATCATTTAGTACCTTGATCTTGGAGTCTACAACCTCCAGGACTGTAGAAAATACATTTCAGCTGCATATAAGCTGCCTAGTCTATGGTATTTCTGTTACAGCAGCTTTCCAAATGGACTAAGACACCAGCCCACCACTCTGGAGATGGTGGCATCTCCACTGGGAGTGAAAGGTGAGTCACCAGTTAGACCTGGCCACTGGCAGACTTGACCAGGAGGTGGTGTTCACCTTCAACTTTCCTCCTCCTGACTGCAGTGGGGGACCCAGAGACTTCAAACTGCCCATCGTCCACTACTTTCATCTATGTGTGTCTCTTCACTCTCTAACGACGTATCTGACTGAGCCAGCTTGGGTCTCTCTCCTTCCTGTTAGCTAGTTGGAGTAGTCATAATCACCAGAGAGAAGCAGCTTCTGCTGCTTGGACTCCTTCTGCAGTTCAGAAGGCACCAGGCACAGCAAGCTCTTGACAGACATCATTTCTGTGTCCACCCCACAGCAACTCTCTGAACCTGCATTATTGTATAAGCACCTATAGTTGTGTACCCAGGAAGGGATTTAGAACTTTTATGCCAACTACTTAGTTCTACAGAGGCTGAACCAAGTTATGAGCGAGTTGCTAATGGTGAATGCAGTGGTTCCGCCCTCTTGGCGGTGATAGCTGTATTTTAGCAAGGGTATTCTAGCGATTCCGATGCCTCAGCTTCAAGGAGGTAGCTACAAGTGGAAATTTTGTTTTTCATGGGAAATGACTGTAGAGAGCTTTTCCTTCACCACATCGTCTGTTCATGGAAAGAATTTCTTGTGTGTATGTGGTGCATGTGTTTATGTGTTTGGAAGGAGGGTGGGAGAGAATGAGTAGCCCCTAAATCTCTGTTTAAATCTAACTCTCAAGATGGTGGTATGAGGAGATAGAGCCTTTGGGAAGTGTTTGGATGATAAGGGCAGAGCCCTCATGAGTGGAACTGAAGCCCTTACAAAAAGCCTCAGAGAGTACCCTTGCCTCTTCCACCACTTGAAGACACCACTAGAAGGAAGTCTTTGAACCAGGACTTGGGTTTTCATCGGTCCCTGGATCATTTAGTACCTTGATCTTGGAGTCTACAACCTCCAGGACTGTAGAAAATACATTTCAGCTGCATATAAGCTGCCTAGTCTATGGTATTTCTGTTACAGCAGCTTTCCAAATGGACTAAGACACCAGCCCACCACTCTGGAGATGGTGGCATCTCCACTGGGAGTGAAAGGTGAGTCACCAGTTAGACCTGGCCACTGGCAGACTTGACCAGGAGGTGGTGTTCACCTTCAACTTTCCTCCTCCTGACTGCAGTGGGGGACCCAGAGACTTCAAACTGCCCATCGTCCACTACTTTCATCTATGTGTGTCTCTTCACTCTCTAACGACGTATCTGACTGAGCCAGCTTGGGTCTCTCTCCTTCCTGTTAGCTAGTTGGAGTAGTCATAATCACCAGAGAGAAGCAGCTTCTGCTGCTTGGACTCCTTCTGCAGTTCAGAAGGCACCAGGCACAGCAAGCTCTTGACAGACATCATTTCTGTGTCCACCCCACAGCAACTCTCTGAACCTGCATTATTGTATAAGCACCTATAGTTGTGTACCCAGGAAGGGATTTAGAACTTTTATGCCAACTACTTAGTTCTACAGAGGCTGAACCAAGTTATGAGCGAGTTGCTAATGGTGAATGCAGTGGTTCCGCCCTCTTGGCGGTGATAGCTGTATTTTAGCAAGGGTATTCTAGCGATTCCGATGCCTCAGCTTCAAGGAGGTAGCTACAAGTGGAAATTTTGTTTTTCATGGGAAATGACTGTAGAGAGCTTTTCCTTCACCACATCGTCTGTTCATGGAAAGAATTTCTTGTGTGTATGTGGTGCATGTGTTTATGTGTTTGGAAGGAGGGTGGGAAGAGAAGGAAGGACATGAGGAATCTTACTCATGAGGAGGCAACCTAAACACATCTCCTGCTTTTATAGTTAGTAAAATTAGTTTTTGTTTTTAGTTAAGAATGTGCATTTTTGGGTAGTAGATTTTCTTTTATTTCTGTTAAATGTGTTTACTTTTCAAGAAAGAAGCTAGCATATGATCTGTGTTTTAGCCTTGTGAACTGTTTGGTCTTTTTGTAATTCTTCATGTCATTTCTTTCTTTCAGTCTTAGTGAGGTCTAATTGACATACTGCATTCTATGAGTTTAAGGTGTATAGCATAATTATTTGTCTTACCTAAATCATGAAATGATTGTCTCACTAAGTTTAGTGAACATCATCATCTCATATAAACACAAAATAAAATAAATGGAAAAATATTTTGTGGTGAAATCAGAGCGTGTACTCTCAATTTTAATCTAAAATATGGAGGTTTTAATTATATTAAACATGTTGTACATTATATCACTAGTACTTATTGATCATATAACTGGATATCTGTACTTTTTGACTCCCTTCAATGTTTTCCCCACCCCTGACAACCACATATCTGGTTTCTTTTCCTCTGGGTTTATTTGTTTGTTTTTTTGAGGTATAATTGATTCACAGCACTGTGTTAATGGTTGTTTCACAGCATAGTGATTTGAAATTTCTACACACTTAACAACAATCACCATGGTAAGTCTAGTGATATGTCACTATAAAAACATTACATCGTTATTGACCATATTCCCTACATGGTACATTTCATCCATGAGTAATTTATTTTGTAACTGGCAGTTTGTACCTCTTGGTCTCCTCCTATTTCTTTCGTCTTTTCTCCCTCTATCCTTCTGGCACCCACCTGTTTACTCTCTGTCTCTGTAAGTTTTTCTGTTTCATTATATTTGTTCATTTCTTTTGTTTTTTTTTTTTTTTTTTTTAATTACACTTATAAGTGAAATCATACAGTATTTGTCTTCCTACGTCTGACTTAGTTCACTTAGCATAATAGCATCCAGGTGCATCCATGCTGTTGCAAATGGCAAGATTTCTTCTTTTCCCCTCTGGTTGAGTAATATTTCAATATATGTATATATATGTATATATATATATATATATATATATATATATATATATATACACATATGTACATTGACTTCCCTGGTGGCTCAGATGGTAAAGAATCTGCCTGCCTTGCACGAGACCTGGGTTTGATCCCTGGGTTGGGAAGGTTCCATGGAGAGGAAAATGCCAACCTACTCCAGTAATGTATTTTTTATATCAGAGAAAATAAAAGTATTTCTTTTATTGCTGGTAATTCAGCATTTAAAAATTGTACTTATAGTTATGAAAGACTGAACCTCTTGGATCTTAGGATATAACTATACTACTATAGTAAAAAGAGTTCCACTCCAGTATTCTTGCCTGGAGAATTCCATGGACATAGGAGCCTAACAGGCTACAGTGCATAGGGTCACAAAGAGTTGGACACAACTGAGCGACTAACACTTTTCTTTTCATTTATGTACATATATATAATATAGAAATATCACATATGTTGTTATCCATTCATCTCTTGAGAGGCACTTGGGCTCCTTCCATATCTTGACTATTGTAAATACTGTTGCAGTGGAACAGAGGTGTGTGTATCTTTTTGAATTAGTGTTTTTGTGTTATTCAGATAAATATCTAGAAGTGGAATTGCTGGATCCTATGGTAGTTCCATTTTCAGTTGCTTTTCCCCTTTCATGCCTCTTTTATTTATATTTATTTTCATACATCTTTATTCTTTGGCATGTGTGGGCCGCCCATCACAGTGGCCTCTCTCCCTGCAGAGCAGCAACTCCAGAGCACACTGTAATTGGACACACCGGTCCAGCCGCTCTGCAGCACATGGGATCTTCCCTGGCCAGGGATCGAACCTGTGCCCCTTGCACTGCAAGACAATGTCCTTACCCACTGGACCACCATGGAAGCCCCCATTTTCAGTTTTTTTAAGGACTTGCCATACTGTGGTAAAACATGGTGGCCATACCGATTTACATTCCCACCAGCCATGCACAGGGGTATCCTTTTTTCTACGTCAACATTGGTTATCGTCTTTTTTGGTAATAACCATTCTGGCAGGTGTGAGGTGGTATCTCATGGTGAGTTTGATTTGTACCTCCTTGATGATTAGTGATGCTGAACATCTTTTCATATGCGTGTCAGGCATCTGTATTTATCCTTTGGAAAAGTATCTATTCAGATCCACTCCTCATTTTTTAATAGGGTTGGGTTTTTTTTTTTTTGATACTGAATTATATGAGTTCTTTGTATATTTTGATATTAACTCCTTATCTGATATGTAACTTGGAAACATCTCCTTCCATTCAGTAGGTAGATTTTTCGTTTATCGTACAAGAATTTTAGTCTGTGAAAATGATGAAACTTATCGGCTTATAAAATAAAGCATCTGTGGCAACATAAAGAAGTGGCAAAATTCTTAAAAGAGCTGTGAAGAAAAATATAGCTTATTTAAATAATGCAAATGAATGTATATTATACCTGATTACTTTGTGTTTACTCTTCAAAGCCTCCTGTTGATTTTCTGTAATTAATTGTCAGTAAAAGATCTTCCCTGGAAGTCCAGTGGTGAAGACTCTACACTCCCATGGTGGAGATCCCAGGTTTGACTCCTGCTCGAGTAACGAAGATCCTGCATTCCATGTAGTAAAACTGAGAAAGTTATCATTAAAGATCCAGGTCGGGTGGGAAGGGGGAGATATACGTATGACTAATCTGGGGACATACATATCTGTAAACAACAAAACTCTGTAAAAGTTAAAAGTAAAATAAAAGTTAAAAAAAAAAAAAGATCCAGGTCATTTTTGGTACAATGTTTCAAAAACTTTCTCAGTTTGTGGTGATATTGACAGGGGGGAGAAATCAGCATTATTGTATATTTTATTATTTTGGAATTGTTTTTAAGCCATTGGAATAATTGGCTTGTCACCTGCTTCAATTAATAAGGTTTTTAAATGTATTTCTACATGTCTTTGTTTTGGAAGGAAAATTCTTGACTTAAAAAACTTGCTTGTAGGTGAGGCTTATTGCTATATGTGGGTAAAGCCTGGGAGCCATTCCTTTTTTAATAATTACCTTCAAAGAAACCTATGAAATCTTCATCAACATTTTTAAAGAAGAAGACTCTATCAAGGAGAAGAAAGACTTTGAAATTTAAAGTTGCCAAAACATTTCCCGGCCTTTTTGGTAATAACCATTCTGGCAGGTGTGAGGTGGTATCTCATGGTGAGTTTGATTTGTACCTCCTTGATGATTAGTGATGCTGAACATCTTTTCATATGCGTGTCAGGCATCTGTATTTATCCTTTGGAAAAGTATCTATTCAGATCCACTCCTCATTTTTTAATGGGGTGGGGTTTTTTTTTTTGATACTGAATTATATGAGTTCTTTGTATATTTTGATATTAACTCCTTATCTGATATGTAACTTGGAAACATCTCCTTCCATTCAGTAGGTAGATTTTTCGTTTATCGTACAAGAATTTTAGTCTGTGAAAATGATGAAACTTATCGGCTTATAAAATAAAGCATCTGTGGCAACATAAAGAAGTGGCAAAATTCTTAAAAGAGCTGTGAAGAAAAATATAGCTTATTTAAATAATGCAAATGAATGTATATTATACCTGATTACTTTGTGTTTACTCTTCAAAGCCTCCTGTTGATTTTCTGTAATTAATTGTCAGTAAAAGATCTTCCCTGGAAGTCCAGTGGTGAAGACTCTACACTCCCATGGTGGAGATCCCAGGTTTGACTCCTGCTCGAGTAACTAAGATCCTGCATTCCATGTAGTAAAACTGAGAAAGTTATCATTAAAGATCCAGGTCGGGTGGGAAGGGGGAGATATACGTATGACTAATCTGGGGACATACATATCTGTAAACAACAAAACTCTGTAAAAGTTAAAAGTAAAATAAAAGTTAAAAAAAAAAAAAGATCCAGGTCATTTTTGGTACAATGTTTCAAAAACTTTCTCAGTTTGTGGTGATATTGACAGGGGGGAGAAATCAGCATTATTGTATATTTTATTATTTTGGAATTGTTTTTAAGCCATTGGAATAATTGGCTTGTCACCTGCTTCAATTAATAAGGTTTTTAAATGTATTTCTACATGTCTTTGTTTTGGAAGGAAAATTCTTGACTTAAAAAACTTGCTTGTAGGTGAGGCTTATTGCTATATGTGGGTAAAGCCTGGGAGCCATTCCTTTTTTAATAATTACCTTCAAAGAAACCTATGAAATCTTCATCAACATTTTTAAAGAAGAAGACTCTATCAAGGAGAAGAAAGACTTTGAAATTTAAACCTGTTTAGCCACTATGGTAAGTGACAGAGTCTCATATCACCTGCTGAGAAGAAGTGCTTGCTGGAAGGCAGCCTGTTAACAAGAAGAACCTTTTGTTTTTGCCATCCTTAAAGACTTTGTTCCTCCAGTCATCTGTCATCCTAGAGTTCAAGCTGGAATATACGAAGATTTCTGCAAAACTGATTCTCTACAGAAACTCAAAGGATTCAAGTGACACCATGATGTCCTCCACCAGCCCCCACATGTATATAATTGGATTGTGTTAAGGAATTTTGTTGTGAGACAGCTAGTTCAGAAGAGGGATGACTGGTTACTTCTAATATTCTTCTTATTTTTTTTTAATCCTTTTGGCCTTTCAGTTGGGAACATTTATGAGACTAATTTCATTTCTTATTGCAAAATCTTTGTAATGCTCTGGCTTGCATCATAAATTCCAAAGGCAATTCTAATTGACCAGATGAAGTAAGGGCCCTTTGGACTTGAGCATCTCACCATTTTGTCTTTCCAGGGTGTTTCTCAACAATATCATTAAAGGATTCATGGATGCTGATTGAGCTGGTGCACAACTAAAAGGCTTATCAGACAATTAAAGTTCAATTTGATTTAATGTTCTCATCTTGAAACATAATGGTAGGAACCATCATTTTCCAATGGCTTTTATTTATTTTTCTTTTATTCTGGAGATGGAGGAAAGACAGCATGCATACATCTCTTGTGAAGAAAAGTCTTGGTTGATACCTTCCCATATCTGCCTTGGATTAAGAAAATGGGTGCAAAACAAAAAAGAAAGAAAATGGGTGGAGGAATGGAATCCAAACCTTTTTCAATCTCACTAGAATCTAAAACATCTTCTGTGACATCAGAATTACAAAATCTCAGTTCATTTCATAAAATCTCTTCTGAAACTGGCTCCTTGAGCTAGTAATTTCAGTGGAAGCTACCAAATAATTTCCAATAATTTTGAAGCAAGGTCTTTTCCCCATTTCCAGCTGTCGCCATGCTTGGGTCTGTCTGTTTCTCCACTCACACAGAGGCCTCCTTCTACGAGGCCCATCTTAGTCTGACCTTTCCATTCAGGCTGGGTTCAAACTCCTTTTTTCCATCGTCTTCCCAGTTATTGTCATCTGCAGTACTGTCCCTTGTTTCAGATGTGCTTCCGTCACTAAAAGTACCAAGTCCCCTTATTCTGTGTTCATCTTGTTTCCTCTGCCAGAGTTTCAGCTCTTTGACTCAAAAATTCAGGTCCTGTACCTCTTTTGCGTTTTAACAGTGACTGGCACAGTTTAGAAATGCATTAGGTTCAGTCTGGTTCAGTTGGTCAGTCGCATCTGACTCTTTGCATCCCCATGGACTGTGGCACACCAGGCTTCCCTGTTCTTTACCATCTCTTGGAGCTTGCTCAAGCACATGTCCATTGACTCAGTAATGTCATCCAACCATCTTGTCCTCTGTCATCTGCTTCTTCGTCTTTCTGTTTTTTCCAACACCAGGGTCTTTTCTAATGAGTCATCTCTTCCCGTCAGGTGGCCAAAGTATTGGAGCTTTAGCTTCCAATGTATATTCAGGGTTGATTTTCTTTAGGATTGACTGGTTTGATCTCCTCGTAGTCCAAGGAGTCTCAAGAGTCTTCTCCAACACCACAGTTTAAAGGCATCAGTTCTTCAAAATGTATTAAGTTCTTAGTATTAAACAAGTATCTGATTAATGGAATCAGTGCATGACTTCCCAGCTTTCACTGATATGCCACAGTCAAACTACAGTAGTTTGCTGTAATTCTTTAATGACTTATCCTCTTTGCTTTTCAAGGCCACCTCTTCTGTTCTCCTCGAATTTAAAATGAGGCGGACATACCCTTTTTGATTGGAATAGAAGCTAGACAATGATCCTAAGTCAGCATCCCAAGAATAATAATAAAGTTAGTAGGCATTTATCCTCAAGTTATCATGTGCCACCCAATAGAATGGAAAATGGAGAAAACAGGATGTTTGCCCACAGGCCCAGAGCTAGAAAGCAGTAAAGCCTCAGATGCCAGAGGACTACCCAGTCATTACACTCTGCTGCCACCCAGCTGAACTTTGCTTCATCCTAATCTCTTGTTCTCTACAAGGTCCCTAAGACATATATGATACATGTTAGGAAGACATATGCTCTAAGTTAGGAAGTTATGTGTGTGTGTGTGTGTTTGTATTATATATATATATGTGTATATATTTATATATATATTTAGCAGGTGGTACAATGATAAAGAATCTTCCTGCAGCATAAAAGACACAAGAAGGCTTCCCTGCGTGCACCCAGAGCCAGTGCTCTGCAGCGAGAGAGGCCACTGCGATGGCAGGCCCACATAGGCCAAAAGAACAAAGATGGATGAAAATAGATAAATGAAAGACCAATAGAAATGGCCAAAAAAATAAAGAAAAAAAGGAACACAAGAAACATGATCTCAGTCCCTGGGTTAGGAAGATCCCCTGGAGAAGGAAATGGCAACCCCTCCAGTATTCTTGCCTGGAGAATCCTGTGGACAGAGGATCCTGATGGGCTACAGTCCATGGGGCTGCAAAGAGTTGGACATAATTGAGCACAGACACACACACACATATGTATGCATGTATACATAAAGAGGCATAGAAAAGTATTAGAATGCTACCTACTGTCTGGGACTTTGACTCCAAGTCTCAATATACAACTTTGCCATTTATGCTGGTTCCAGTGGCAGGGTGTTTTCTTTTCCAGAGATGAGAGCCTAAATCCTAAACTGCTTTGCCCTATATCATGCAAATCTTGGATGTTAACACTGACAGCAAAGAAAAAAAGATACAGAAGAAAAGAAGTGAGAGAGGCAGTAAACTTGAGAGCGTTTGACAATTCAGGTTTTCTTAGTCAAACGTGGGAAGGGGTGTGAGAAAAGATGGCCTGAAGTCTGTTGTGGTCAAAAGCTTGTTCTTTTCTTGGTGAAAGAGGTGAAGAAGGGGCTGGAAAAGGCCTTGTGCTTCCCACAGAGGATGCCATGGACCAATATCTACGCTTAGGTGCATGTGTTATAGTAAAGATGCGTTATACTAAAATGAAATCAGCTAAATTCCATAGTGGTTGAGGATTGGTAGGTCTGGTAAGGTTTTGAGGCACACTTGCTTCAAATAATCTGGAAAAAATGAATCTTTTAATAAATACAAAGTTTTAAGTGAATATTGAGCATTTTTGTCTTTCGTAAGCTAATAGCTACCTTAAATCAGAACTCCTATTCTCAGAATGAACTTAGAAAACGGGAAACAGAGAGGAGAACAAACTAATATAATGCAAATGACAAGTAGTGGAAGTTTAGTTATTCATCACAGTGAAAAAGGAGGAAACATAATTGTTTGGAAAGATTATTCAATGACACAATGATATGTTCCTTAATTAAATATTTTATTTTGCCAAGATTCTCTCTTTCATGAAAGAAAATAATGTCATTGGAAGACGATATTCAGTGCTGCTCTCCAAGCATTGAATAGATTCTCTTTTAACTTCTAAGAATAGGATTTCTGATTTAAGATAGTTGTTAGCTCATTAAATATGAACCAATTTGAAGCACAGAGGTTTATTTCTTTTATCCGTTTCTTCTTCCCTTCTGCCACTCGCTCTCATCTCTCTGACTTGTCTTTATTTCTTTTTGCCTCTGTTTCTTTCCCGCTACAGTCAAGATTTCCTGGTGCTTTAGTAGATCTATAAGAAATAATGTAGAGTATTGCCTTAGCAGAAACAAAAAATGACAGACTGCAGGAGCATTGAAAACATATCAAGTCACTGGTCACCACAAATGATTTAGACTACATTTTTTTCTACCTCCACAACTTCTGTGGGAGAAAAACAGTTTTGCTTTTTTTTTTCTTTTAGATTTATTTATTTATTTATTTGAGGGGGGTGGTGGGGAGGGAGGGGAGCAGGCGGGCCAGTTCTATTGATCTTTCATTTGTCCATTTTCATCCATCTTTGTTCTTTGGCCCGTGTGGGCCTCCCATCGCGGTGGCCTCTGTTGTCGCAGAGCGCCAGCTATGGGCACATGCGCTCCAGAGCTCCGGCTCGGTAATTGGACACATAGGACCAGCTGCTCTATGGCACGTGGGATCTTCCCAGGCCAGGGATCGAACTGGCGCCCCTTGCACTGCACGGCGGTGTCCTTACCCACTGGACTACCAGGGAAGCCCCAGTTTTGCTTTTTAAGGTCTGGTAATGAAACAGTCTTATGCTAGGCTGAGAGACAGTGAGAGCCCTGAGTTTCTTTCAAGTTGCTGAAAAGAAGAAGTCCAGTTGCTTAGTCACGTCTGACTCTTTGTGACCTCATGGACAAGCCATGAAATTCTCTAGGCATGAATACTGGTGTGGTTAGCCTATCCTTTCTCTGGGAATCTCTCGGCGTGGAGTGAAAGGAGCTGAAATCTTCCAAGGTCATCACACTAAGATTCTGAACTGGTTGGCATGTCAACATAGTTGCAGAAAAGAGACTAATTGGACATAACAGTATGGTTGTGCATACAAGGAATGTACAATTTTTCCTCTCAATCTTTTCTTCTTCTCTTAGCACAAGGAGAATCAATGAGCACCATTACGGACGCAGCATTGAATGACGGGATTCAGTAGCAAACTGAACCTCAGTATCACTTTAACACTGATTCCTGGAGGCACAGTACTTAAAATGAGCAAATGTTTCCAGACTGTGCTGGGAAGTTTCTGGGCACTTTGAATCCATTTTAACAAAGAGGTCTGTGACCCTGTAGGTTACATTAGCAGGCATGGATTGAGCCATTGAGGTCTTTTCATTTGCCATCATTTTCTCTGGGGTTGAATGTTCATAATGATTTATTTCAGTAGTTAGCCGAAATATTTGTGTCCTATTTGGTCAGAGTAATGGAGAGGAAAGCATTCAGGTCTTTGAAGAATGGAAATGGGACAAGTGAGCTTTGGAAAAAATGTATCATCAGCCATGTAGAAAGCCAGATTTTGGCATAGACAATTTAATTGTGACTCAATTTTGTTCTAATACCCTTGAGGACATCAGATGTCAATCTCCTCCCTCTGCTTTGGTGAATCTACTGAAAAATTTAAGTGAGCGAGAGGTGGACTAAATTAGAGTTTTCCTGAAAGCCATGATTAAAAATTTATCATCCAGCTTGGGCTAGGTTATCCCTCAGTGTACCCACCCACTCATTTTTAGCAGCCTTCCTTCTTTGTCACGGAAAATCAATTTCATGTCACTAATAATTGTTTTTTTCTTAAATCAGGGAAGTTGTGAAGATTGTTATGAGCATTTGAGGGGTTGGTAGAGAACAACAAACACTGGTTTATTTCAGAACAACATGACCAAGGTGGATCTACGCATTTATCCTCTTAGCCCACATCTATTCTTAGATCCATTCATCTCCAGATGTTGCCATCTTTGGAGCCATACATCATCAGAGGAAGGTGCTTTGATAATGTATTGCACTCATACATTGTGCGAAGGACAGAGTGATGATAAATTTCTTAAATGATGTGCTGTCTAAGGCTAATGACTCTCAGAGCAAATGCAAGGTAATGCAATGATTTCTTTTCAGTCCCCAGCAAAGAATACAGAAGACATCTCAAAGCCATTTTCACATGGAAGTAATATTGAAATAAGCAGTATTTCAAGGCCTTTGCAACAGACACTTAGGGAATTTTAAAGTAAATGTAAATGGCTTTGCATTTTCAGTTAAAACCCATTTAATGCTTTCCTTGATGGGAGTTAAGTATTTTTTTTTAATTAATCTTTTTTAAACATCTCTCACCTGACGTTGTCTCTCTTCATGGATATGATGTATCTTGTGCTTTCTGAATGAGTAGTGCTTAATTTGAGCAGGAGGTATGTTCCCAAGGTTGTTGTTCCCGTGATTCTAGCCAGAGAGAGGGGCTAACAGGCAGAACTCTTGTTCTGGCCAAAAAGATGTGGGTGAGTGATGAATTCCTGTGTGGGCCACAAAGTCGTACCACATCTATGCCCAGAAATTGTCTGATTGTTCCTTAGTTGGGAGAGGAGCAACCCTAAATTGGAGGAGGCAAAATGAAACAGTTGAGACAATTTAATTGTGACTCAATTTTGTTCTAATACCCTTGAGGACATCAGATGTCAATCTCCTCCCTCTGCTTTGGTGAATCTACTGAAAATTTAAGTGAGCGAGAGGTGGACTAAATTAGAGTTTTCCTGAAAGCCATGATTAAAAATTTATCATCCAGCTTGGGCTAGGTTATCCCTCAGTGTACCCACCCACTCATTTTTAGCAGCCTTCCTTCTTTGTCACGGAAAATCAATTTCATGTCACTAATAATTGTTTTTTTCTTAAATCAGGGAAGTTGTGAAGATTGTTATGAGCATTTGAGGGGTTGGTAGAGAACAACAAACACTGGTTTATTTCAGAACAACATGACCAAGGTGGATCTACGCATTTATCCTCTTAGCCCACATCTATTCTTAGATCCATTCATCTCCAGATGTTGCCATCTTTGGAGCCATACATCATCAGAGGAAGGTGCTTTGATAATGTATTGCACTCATACATTGTGCGAAGGACAGAGTGATGATAAATTTCTTAAATGATGTGCTGTCTAAGGCTAATGACTCTCAGAGCAAATGCAAGGTAATGCAATGATTTCTTTTCAGTCCCCAGCAAAGAATACAGAAGACATCTCAAAGCCATTTTCACATGGAAGTAATATTGAAATAAGCAGTATTTCAAGGCCTTTGCAACAGACACTTAGGGAATTTTAAAGTAAATGTAAATGGCTTTGCATTTTCAGTTAAAACCCATTTAATGCTTTCCTTGATGGGAGTTAAGTATTTTTTTTTAATTAATCTTTTTTAAACATCTCTCACCTGACGTTGTCTCTCTTCATGGATATGATGTATCTTGTGCTTTCTGAATGAGTAGTGCTTAATTTGAGCAGGAGGTATGTTCCCAAGGTTGTTGTTCCCGTGATTCTAGCCAGAGAGAGGGGCTAACAGGCAGAACTCTTGTTCTGGCCAAAAAGATGTGGGTGAGTGATGAATTCCTGTGTGGGCCACAAAGTCGTACCACATCTATGCCCAGAAATTGTCTGATTGTTCCTTAGTTGGGAGAGGAGCAACCCTAAATTTGAGGAGGCAAAATGAAACAGTTGACAGAATGTTTTGGTAGAAGGTCATTTCCTTTGGTCAATGTGGTGTTCTTTGTTTGTACAAAAGATGACAAAAAATTGTGACCAAATCATTTCTCAATACTTGGAAATGAAACTTCCCCATATAGTATTAATATCATTCCATTCTTTAGGCATAGACAAAATAAGATTATCTAATATTTTTCCAGGAAAAGAAATGTAAGTCCAAATATGCACACAACAGAGTTGTTTATTTGAATAGTAATAGCAATCATTTATAAAATGTATTAGGCATTGCCAGCCCTCTACTCTGAGTCCTTCTGTATCCCCCTCACTGAAGTGAGGTAAGCACAATTTTTAAGCCCATTTGTCAGATGGGCAGTCTAGTCTTAAAGAATATAAGTTGCTTGCTCAAGGTAACATAGTAGATTCTGCATTTGGATCATCTGACTCCTGACGCTATGAGCTAAACCATTAAGCTATATTGCAACCTGATGTGTTTAATTTTTTTGATTAAAAATATTTATTTGACTGTGCCAGGTCTTAGTTGTGGCATGTGGGATCTTTTAGTTGTGACAGGATCTAATTCTTGGACCAGGAATCAAACTGCGACTCCCCTTCACTGGAAACATGGAGTCTTAGCCACTAAATCGCCAGGCAAGTCCCACAGGCTGATGTGTGTGTTTTTTTTTTTTTTTTTTTTCCGAGTTGCCTTGAATTGTGACTTTTTTTGGCCACTTCTATTGGTCTTTATTTCCATCTTTGTTCTTTCAGCCTGTGTGGGCCTCCCATCACAGTGGCCACTTTCACTGCAGAGCACTGGCTCTGGGCGCATGCACTCCAGAGCTCCGGCTCGGTAATTAGACACATCAGTCCAGCCGCTCCGTGGCACGTGGGATCTTCCCAGGCCAGGGGTCAAACTGGCACCCCTTGTACTGCAAGACGGTGTCCTTACCCACTGGACCACCAGGGAAGCCCTGATGTGTTTTTAAGTCAATCTTATGTCTTTTTACCCACATCACAGTGTAAGATAGGATAAAGCCATAAACTGGATCATGTAATATTAATCAGCCACAGAAAGCAATGAAATTCTGATATGTGCTATAACATAAACCTTGACAGAAGTATGCTAGGTAAAATAAGCCAGGCACGAAAGGAAAATTACTGTATGATTCCATTTGTCTGAGGCACCTGGAATAAGCAAACCCATACACAGGAATAGAGATTACTTGTGACCAAATCATTTCTCAATACTTGGAAATGAAACTTCCCCATATAGTATTAATATCATTCCATTCTTTAGGCATAGACAAAATAAGATTATCTAATATTTTTCCAGGAAAAGAAATGTAAGTCCAAATATGCACACAACAGAGTTGTTTATTTGAATAGTAATAGCAATCATTTATAAAATGTATTAGGCATTGCCAGCCCT
Organism: Tragulus kanchil; assembly: GCA_022376925.1. NCBI lineage: Eukaryota > Metazoa > Chordata > Mammalia > Artiodactyla > Tragulidae > Tragulus > Tragulus kanchil. Next base: position 189,314,272 of record JAIOJX010000030.1, on the reverse strand, counting down.
CTACTCTGAGTCCTTCTGTATCCCCCTCACTGAAGTGAGGTAAGCACAATTTTTAAGCCCATTTGTCAGATGGGCAGTCTAGTCTTAAAGAATATAAGTTGCTTGCTCAAGGTAACATAGTAGATTCTGCATTTGGATCATCTGACTCCTGACGCTATGAGCTAAACCATTAAGCTATATTGCAACCTGATGTGTTTAATTTTTTTGATTAAAAATATTTATTTGACTGTGCCAGGTCTTAGTTGTGGCATGTGGGATCTTTTAGTTGTGACAGGATCTAATTCTTGGACCAGGAATCAAACTGCGACTCCCCTTCACTGGAAACATGGAGTCTTAGCCACTAAATCGCCAGGCAAGTCCCACAGGCTGATGTGTGTGTTTTTTTTTTTTTTTTTTTTCCGAGTTGCCTTGAATTGTGACTTTTTTTGGCCACTTCTATTGGTCTTTATTTCCATCTTTGTTCTTTCAGCCTGTGTGGGCCTCCCATCACAGTGGCCACTTTCACTGCAGAGCACTGGCTCTGGGCGCATGCACTCCAGAGCTCCGGCTCGGTAATTAGACACATCAGTCCAGCCGCTCCGTGGCACGTGGGATCTTCCCAGGCCAGGGATCGAACCGGCACCCTTGTACTGCAAGACGGTGTCCTTACCCACTGGACCACCAGGGAAGCCCTGATGTGTTTTAAGTCAATCTTATGTTTTTTTACCCACATCACAGTGTAAGATAGGATAAAGCCATAAACTGGATCATGTAATATTAATCAGCCACAGAAAGCAATGAAATTCTGATATGTGCTATAACATAAACCTTGACAGAAGTATGCTAGGTAAAATAAGCCAGGCACGAAAGGAAAATTACTGTATGATTCCATTTGTCTGAGGCACCTGGAATAAGCAAACCCATACACACAGAAAGTAGAATAGAGATTACACAGGGGCTGGGGCAGAGAGAAATGCATGGTTATTATTTAATGGGTGCAGAGTTTCTGCTTGGGATGATGAAAAAGTTCTGGATATAGAGGTATATACTGCTCAACATTGTGAATTTACGTAATTCCTCTGAAGTGTACACTTAAAATTGCTAAAATTATAAATGTTATGCATATTTTATACATCCATATATATTTTGTATGTATTATATATACACATATATGTATTATATATATGTACATACACACATATATATGCAGAAGGAGATAAAACACTTCTGGGCAAAAAAAAAAAAAAAGAAAGAAAAAAAGACTAGGTGAGAACCAAAATGTAAATCTAGATTTAGAGTTTGGTTAAAATTGTAGTGACTATCAGGTTTAACAGATGATAAACATTTTTGAAGGGGGAAAAAACTTCTTTATTTTAGGTGTGTGTGTAATTAGCAGGATATCGCTTAGCTGTGCTAAGTGAAACTAACTTGACTTTCCAGAGTTTGATGGTGAGCTATTAAAACACTGTGGACTTTTGGAGCCTGACATGGCAGGGTGACTCTGTGTCCCTAATTATAAATACAACCAGTAGTGCAAATATGGACTGAATGGCAAACCTCACTTTCGGCAAACCGAAAGCCAACAGAAACATCATAATTCAAGTTAAAAGCTTATTTATGAGTTGTGTAGTGCACATTTTTGGGTGTAATATGCATTTTCCTCAGCCGTGTGTTTTATAAAATGGAAAAATAATGTGAACTGGCATGTTCAATCAAAGGCAATGGAATATTATTTTAAATTTATAGGAGTTCGGGAGCATGATTCTTTCAGGGATGAGAACTGCCCAGAATTAGGATGAGAATGTTATTGTGATCAGTCAATTAACATTTCTAGGCTGCCTGTCTGAACAACCATAAACTGGAGCATGTAATATTAATCAGCCACAGAAAGCAATGAAATTCTGATATGTGCTATAACATAAACCTTGACAGAAGTATGCTAGGTAAAATAAGCCAGGCACGAAAGGAAAATTACTGTATGATTCCATTTGTCTGAGGCACCTGGAATAAGCAAACCCATACACACAGAAAGTAGAATAGAGATTACACAGGGGCTGGGGCAGAGAGAAATGCATGGTTATTATTTAATGGGTGCAGAGTTTCTGCTTGGGATGATGAAAAAGTTCTGGATATAGAGGTATATACTGCTCAACATTGTGAATTTACGTAATTCCTCTGAAGTGTACACTTAAAATTGCTAAAATTATAAATGTTATGCATATTTTATACATCCATATATATTTTGTATGTATTATATATACACATATATGTATTATATATATGTACATACACACATATATATGCAGAAGGAGATAAAACACTTCTGGGCAAAAAAAAAAAAAAAAAGAAAGAAAAAAAGACTAGGTGAGAACCAAAATGTAAATCTAGATTTAGAGTTTGGTTAAAATTGTAGTGACTATCAGGTTTAACAGATGATAAACATTTTTGAAGGGGGAAAAAACTTCTTTATTTTAGGTGTGTGTGTAATTAGCAGGATATCGCTTAGCTGTGCTAAGTGAAACTAACTTGACTTTCCAGAGTTTGATGGTGAGCTATTAAAACACTGTGGACTTTTGGAGCCTGACATGGCAGGGTGACTCTGTGTCCCTAATTATAAATACAACCAGTAGTGCAAATATGGACTGAATGGCAAACCTCACTTTCGGCAAACCGAAAGCCAACAGAAACATCATAATTCAAGTTAAAAGCTTATTTATGAGTTGTGTAGTGCACATTTTTGGGTGTAATATGCATTTTCCTCAGCCGTGTGTTTTATAAAATGGAAAAATAATGTGAACTGGCATGTTCAATCAAAGGCAATGGAATATTATTTTAAATTTATAGGAGTTCGGGAGCATGATTCTTTCAGGGATGAGAACTGCCCAGAATTAGGATGAGAATGTTATTGTGATCAGTCAATTAACATTTCTAGGCTGCCTGTCTGAACAACCACCCATGTTTGTATTGAATTTATGTCAGGGCACGTCAAACAAATGGGAGGAGAAGCGTACAGAAAAAAAAATAATCATTTGAATTAATTTGAATGAGCCTGAAATAGAAAAAGTATAGCCACTTGCTTTACAAAGTATTTTAAAGGTAACTTTTTTATTGGCTGAGTTTATAACGACATTTAAAAATATAATAAAACTATATTGACTAATGACTTAAAGAAGTATAGATACATATAAATTTAAAATTCCTTCACCTTGGTGGAGTTTGCTATCTCTTTCACTTATTTAGTTTAAAATAACAATAGCCAGGAGGAAAACAACTTTACTATAGCATTTTGACTTGAGTCTAAAGTAGTTGGTTCTATTTCAACAGCAGGGCTATAGATCTTAAGCTTCCTGTTAATGAATTGGTGTCTTACCTTTTTATTTGTGTTCATTTTATGCAGAATTAGACGTATAGGAACATGGAGTGACTTAGAAGAGGAATTCGCGACCGATATCTTTAACAAATGTTTGAGAAATTCTAGAATGGGCCAACCAACTTTTCTATTAGGAGACCATAACTTCTGGGAACTCTCAGTATAACTGGGCTGAGAGAGTGAGTGGTGATCAGTGACAATAAACTCTGGAAACGCTGCAGTAAGGACTAAGCACAGAGGGCGTTGGAAGGGCTCCTATCTTAGGAGGAGCGGGGGAAAGCTTTGCAGAAATCATGTAGCAGATTCTCTGGGGGCCTGTCATTGCCTCCCCTCTGTTCACCTCTGATTCCTTTGCTCAGACCGTGGAGAGTTCCCACATACCCAGAGAGTGGGCTGTGCCACTCAGCTTTGCTGCCTGAAGCATCAGACTTGGAAGCAGAACTGGCCAGGTAGTTAATGCCCCCAAGGGTGAGTGGATTAATGGCCTCACCTCCCCACCTTCAAAGGAACAATTCTAAGAAGCATTCATTGTGATTTTCAATGGTCCTGACATTGCCTATAGCAACCGCCTTGATAAGGCAGCTTTATTTACTTTCTTTAGTTTGTTTCTTCTCTCTTCCCTCTTTGCTCACCTGCTTCCTGTGATCACTTTCCAAGTAAACTACCTACACACAAGTCAGATTCAGCCTCTGTCTTTAGAAGAACCCACATAAAACAGAATATGACATTTGAGCTGGGAGTGAAGGATGTGAGGTAGCAGTTTGAGGGGGTGTGTGGGCTGAGAGGCAAGTTACCTTCTTGGTAACTTGAGAACCTGGTGGAGAAGCACCAAGGATGTGGAATGTTTTTTGATGGCCCCAAAGATGACAGGATATGTGAGGAATGATGTGAAGCTCAGAGTGTGGAGGTTGAGGCGTCTGGGAAGGCGCAGAGGCTAGAGATGTATGCTGGAATCACTTGTGAAAAGACTTCCTGCTGCATAAGAGGGATTCAGCACTGTCTTGTAAGTGACCTCAGAGAACATGAGCTCCAGGAGGGCAATGGTCAGAGGTGAGAGGCAGGAGGCAGGGAGACCAACCAGGAGATGCTTGTAACTGTCAAGGTGAGAGAGGGTGAAAAAGGGAGGCTCAGAAGTGAATGAGGAAGAGGGGGCGGATGGGATGGATGTGGGAGCACTTCACTCAAAGGACTTGGTGACTCCATGGGAGGATGGAAGAGCAACTGAAGCTGATGTTGTTACCAGCGTTTTAGCTTTCTGGAGGATGATGCCTTCATATGTTGAAGACTAAGCCCAAAGGTGATGTTGCTTACAAGAAGGGTCTTTGTGAAATGATCGGGTTCAGTGGCTGGAGCTCTTGTGAATGGTATTCAGTGCCCTTATGAAAGAGATCCCAGAGAGCTCTGTAGCCCTTCTACCATGTGAGAACATAACGAGATACCTGCCTAGGAATCAAAAACTGGTCCTCACCAGACCCTGAATCTCTGGCGCCTTGATCTTGGACTCCTCTGCTCCAGAACTATGAGAAATAAAGGATATTTAAGCCACCCTATCTGTTATGTTTCATGTAGTGGCCCAAAAAGACTAAGACACCATCTTGATGTGGAAGGATGGTTTGTCAGATAAAGTTAATAACTTGTAGAGATTTGAGTATCATCTTAAGATGTTTGATTATATTAACTTGGCACTCTATATTGAGGGTTATTGCTGTTGAGAAAAAAGGTCAGAAGACATGAGTTAGCCAGTTGAAAATACTAATACAATTTGCTGTGGACTGGCAAAATATCTTGGATATGTGGTAGGTTTCTTATTTGTGATAATTTCCTGTTGACCTCAATCTAGAAGGATGTAACTACTCTTTAGAGGTCCTAGCATAAAGTAGTTGATGCCAAAAAGTTTTCTGGCATTCTGGACCTGAAATACAGTTGTAGAAAGTGGATCCAGGTAACTGTCATTCATTATGAATGCAGTTCCAGTAAATACCACAAACCTGTCTTGGAAATTTATAAGTACATGAAATTTCCTTAGAGAACTAGTTTTCAGTTTGGACTCATGGAGCCCCACACTCAAATGACGATTTTATGAAGGGATTGAGTGTGTTGGGGCAATTAGTTAACACAGGAGAAGCTGGAGTCAGGATAGCACCATTCATAATAGAACACACGAGTGAGACAGACACAAATACATAACCTGAATAAAACCAAAAATCTGTGCCACGATTCAGGAGCTAGTCAGGGGATAACAGTGATTGTCATGGGATGGTTTCCCCTCAAAGTAAAGCCTGAAACAAGGATTTCATTATGTTGTATTTGATTATTATTGACAGACAACTTCTTATGACAAACCTGTAAGACAGAAATGGAAGCTAAATAGAGAAAAGGAACACTCCAAGCAAGAATATAATCTTATGTGAAATATAGCCTCAGTCTGGTCCATAAAGGTGTCCTGCTTAGACCTTTAGAATCCTGTATCAGTCACTAGTCAACTGAAAGGGGAGGGCCTGTGAGTACCTTCTGCAGTGGTTAGTTGTATGGCTTAAGAATGTTGTTGGATGAGGTTAACTCTTAAATCCCTGAATTCTGAGTAACACAGATGACCAGCCATAACACAGCAGGTGGGCCTAGTCTAATCAGGTGAAGACCTGAATGCAACAGAAAGACTGGCCTCTCCAGGGAGAGGGAGTTCTACAGACCACCTTTGGACTTCATGTGCACCCTCAGCTCTCCAGGGTCTCCAACCTGCCAGCTCACACTCCAGATTTGGACTTGCCAAGGCTGTAACAGTGTGAGTCAATGCCTTACAATGAATTTCTTCCATGTGCACGTTCTATTTGTTCAGTTTCTTTAGAGAATCCTGACTAAAACACCGACTGGAAATCTCTCTCCTGGGAGAGGTAGCTTTCATCTGCCAAGGGCAGTTCTTTTACAAAGGTTCACAAAATAGCCTTTTCCAGGGGTTTTCACAGCAGCTGGTGGCTGCATGAACCAGCTGAGAAGCAGATCTTGGTGAAGCACCCATCTCCTTCAGGGAGCCTGTTTTGGGATATCTCTTTTATGAGTACTTGGGGAAATGATGCAAGAAAAACAGTAGTGAATTACATTTATTCAGTTGCAAGTTAAATTTATGGCCCTTTATGAATCCTTCGTTCAGTACTTTGTCAGTTCTTGCAAAACTCCTTTTCGCAACATTTCTTAGCATGGCACCACAGTATGGTGATTTCAACTTTTGGGGCATTGAAATCAAAGAGATATATTGGCTTGACCAAGAAGTCATTCGGGTTTTCCATACTGTCTTATGGAAAAACCTGAACGACCTTTTTGGCCAACTTAATACACGGTCAAGTTCCAGCTCCCAACGTACCTGCTGAGCAGCATTGACACATGTAACTTTAATGGCTTTTGAGTCCATATCTAAATGACAGATATAATAACTACCTCCCAGACACATTGTGAGGGCTAAAATTAAAAGTAGAAATCATGCACAGAGAGCAATTAAATGTTACCCGTGAATACTGAACTCTTTTGTGCCAAGCAGTGGGTTAAGCAACTTAATATCGATTTTAGGTTACATTCTTACAACAGTTCTCTAAAAGAGAGATTATTCCACAGGTTTCCTAGTGTGGAAACTGAGGCACAGACGGGTTAAGATATATGTCTGAGGTCACCAAGTAGGAAAGCAAAGGAGCGGACATTTTTCCAAGTGTCTATCAGGAAATAAACCTCTGTGTGGCTTCTGATAAACGGAATTCTAGAAGCTTTTGTGGCTTGGCTGTTGTGGAAGCTTGAGGTCCTTTTCTAGGGATCTGAATTTACAGGGAAGTTGCATTCCCTTGCAGTTGCTCAGCAAGGGTGATGAGCGGTAGGAATCTGCATGACTCCAGCTGCTGCTGGCTGAGTGGCATCCAAAATCAAATCGAAGGCCCTGGGCGTGGCCCCGCCTCTTTCCACCCATCTGCCAATCATCTCAACTTGCACGCGTGGCGCAGGGGGGCGGGGCAATAGTCCGCGGCAAAATGGCGCTTCGCTTTGCTCTGTCCTCCGTGGGACGCGAATCCACGAACATCTCAGGAGGTGGAAAAGGTCATAAACAGAAAACCTGCTGCACCTCTGAATTTTCACAGATTTCAATGATTTGGTCCCAATCCAGAAACTATTTCGAGACAATTAAGGCTGCTGAATGGTAACCGAGAAAGACGGCTAAACTCTCAGCGAGCTACTTTGACGGTACCAGAGGTATTTAATTTTCACGGTCTCACAATAAACTTAAAGGCAAATTATAAAAGTAAGGCTCAGTTTTGGTCAGGTTCCAATAAATATGCTTTGGGTTTCTTCTAAGTAGCCTGTGGGGCCAGCTGGTTAAGAAAGTTCAATTTAAGACTTTTGCCAAGTGTCCTGTGTGAACGTTTCTAGCGTTTTCTGGCATTTCCAAAGGCGTCTCGGTGTATACTCCTAGGCCTCGTATTATCCACAGGTTTGGAAAGTGGGCCGTGGCTGCTGGGAGGTCAAGTTTTAAAGAGCAAGTGCAACAGTTAGGGAGCAATTCACTTTGCTTAGAGTATTTGGGGAAATCAGTGTTAAAATTTAATTATTCCTTTAGTTTCAAAATTGCCTTTCGAGGCAGATTGAGGCCTGTTAACAAGGGAGGTGTTTTGCGCAGTTGTTCAGAATCAGCTTCTATATCTGCGACTCGTGGATATTAATAGCACCGTCTCGTGGTGACGTTTCTTGAATAAATTCCATAAGGACAGCGACATTGCTGGCAGGTATTAGGCCCTAATACTGTGATCATTGACAAGCGAAAGCCCTCTGTTACAGGGTGAACGAAATAGTTTGTCATCCACGAGAGTGGGAAAGAGAGCAATCTGTGGGTTTAATCCAGACAGGGTTCCGTTTTTACAACTGGTTGCACACGTCCCTCATTTGAGGATTCAAATGGGTAGTTTAAGGGAGAAAATGCCTCCGTTCTTGAAGGCCAATTTGGGAGTGCAAATCTGGGATTTGGGGTCTCATAGGAAAGTCTGTGTTATTTAAATTTCTAAAACGAGCCCTTCTATATGACCTCAGGCACATGCGTGGGTCTGTTTGAATAACAGCTTTGAGTAATTTCTTCCAGCAGCACCTACTAAGCAACTAGGGATAGAAGTATTGTTTCTTGTGAATGGTGGAATTGTCAGGAAGATAACAAATTGCCCTAGACTTCTGTTGGTGAAAGAGAATTCAAACTTGTTTCACTTTTTCTGGACTTTAAAAAAGAAATACCTTTGAGAGATGACTGATGTGAAAGTGCTGTGTGCTTGCCAGTGATTCTCTGGATGACAACGCGGGTGTTACAATCTTGCCTTCTTTTTCTCTTTCCGCTGCCCCCATCCCCGCGTCTCACCAGACAGAATAGGTGAAGAGGTTGAGTTGTAGATCTCATTTCTCCTGTTTTGCTGCTTTAGGAAAGTTTGACTTTTGCCAAGTGTCCTGTGTGAACGTTTCTAGCGTTTTCTGGCATTTCAAAGGCGTCTCGTGTATACTCCTAGGCCTCGTATTATCCACAGGTTTGGAAAGTGGGCCGTGGCTGCTGGGAGGTCAAGTTTTAAAGAGCAAGTGCAACAGTTAGGGAGCAATTCACTTTGCTTAGAGTATTTGGGGAAATCAGTGTTAAAATTTAATTATTCCTTTAGTTTCAAAATTGCCTTTCGAGGCAGATTGAGGCCTGTTAACAAGGGAGGTGTTTTGCGCAGTTGTTCAGAATCAGCTTCTATATCTGCGACTCGTGGATATTAATAGCACCGTCTCGTGGTGACGTTTCTTGAATAAATTCCATAAGGACAGCGACATTGCTGGCAGGTATTAGGCCCTAATACTGTGATCATTGACAAGCGAAAGCCCTCTGTTACAGGGTGAACGAAATAGTTTGTCATCCACGAGAGTGGGAAAGAGAGCAATCTGTGGGTTTAATCCAGACAGGGTTCCGTTTTTACAACTGGTTGCACACGTCCCTCATTTGAGGATTCAAATGGGTAGTTTAAGGGAGAAAATGCCTCCGTTCTTGAAGGCCAATTTGGGAGTGCAAATCTGGGATTTGGGGTCTCATAGGAAAGTCTGTGTTATTTAAATTTCTAAAACGAGCCCTTCTATATGACCTCAGGCACATGCGTGGGTCTGTTTGAATAACAGCTTTGAGTAATTTCTTCCAGCAGCACCTACTAAGCAACTAGGGATAGAAGTATTGTTTCTTGTGAATGGTGGAATTGTCAGGAAGATAACAAATTGCCCTAGACTTCTGTTGGTGAAAGAGAATTCAAACTTGTTTCACTTTTTCTGGACTTTAAAAAAGAAATACCTTTGAGAGATGACTGATGTGAAAGTGCTGTGTGCTTGCCAGTGATTCTCTGGATGACAACGCGGGTGTTACAATCTTGCCTTCTTTTTCTCTTTCCGCTGCCCCCATCCCCCGCGTCTCTCACCAGACAGAATAGGTGAAGAGGTTGAGTTGTAGATCTCATTTCTCCTGTTTTGCTGCTTGTGAAGTCTGCCAACAGAATCCACCTTGACAAAGTCAAGGACTGTGCGTTTAATGTTGAACTGAGTGAATAAATTATGCATGAAATTGTACCGGAGTCTCTTGTGTGCAGAATTGCTCCTTTTGATATGAAAGGTTAATTCAGAAAGGAGTCCAAAATAGCTGGAAATTGTGGGGATAAGTGGATAGTATTCACTGTTGTGAGCTGTTATTACTAGAAATTGCATTCCCCTCTCCTGCTTCCCTGGAGATTTCACTTTGCCAGTGAATATAAACTGTACTCAATAGAATAGCATTTAGGAGTAACAAGAGTGTATGTCCACACACAGTAAAATAGTCTAATGGTGTTTTAAAAAGAAGTTGTACTTTTTCACATATATCATACACCCCAAGGAAGAATTTCTATTGCATTTAGGTCAAGAACAAGGCATATCCAGTGTAATGAGTTTTGAGCATGTCTGTATTGCAAAGGGCTGCCTGGGACTCCTGTTTTGGAGCCTGGTCTGGTCCTGCTGCTGGTTAGTTATGCAAGCCTGGTTCTTGCTAAAGCCCAAACCATCCCTGCTTCAAGAAGGAACCACCCCAAATTATTTTATCACTCCATCTTACCCATCCAGCTTTAATTTAATCTTCAGTAAATTTATGAAGCCCTTCAACCTGTTTCGCTTAAATGTCCTTTTAACACACACTCTTATATCATTTTTTTATGTTCGTTCATTATTTCCAGCAGAAACACGTAGTTGTCTGGAAAGCTCAATTTTCCTTAAAATACACATCCACATATTTTTGGAGCTTGTTAGAGACTCCTTTTTGTGTTTCCATCACAAGGGAACAGAATTGTGCCACCAGACTGTGGAAGTTGTTTATTTTTGTCGCTCTTATGTACATTTTCAGAAACCATCTCCTTCTTAATCTCCACTGGGGACCAGTAGTTTTTTTCTCTAATTATAAAGTGGTCTCATTTCTGACCTGGGGTAGTTTTAAATTTTAATTCCCGGCTTGTGTTTATAAACTGCAGGACTACATTATCCTGTTGGGAACATGGAGAGAAAGGCTTCTGCCTTTTGTGTTGGTTTTAACAATTAGATATCCATTCAGTGTCTTAGAATGTATTTTGGGCCAACGAGAAACGCATTTTTGATGTTGATTTTTTTCCTCTGGTGTTTCAGTTGTCTATATATTTCACATTAGCACTGAGGCTTTTCATACTCTGGGTCAGTGATGGTGAATTGCTGTCGTATTATTGAAAATCTAAGAGGAGTGAACCCAATTGATAGGATTGCTTTTTTTTACTCTTCTTTTTTGGTTTTGATATGTTTATATGGAAACCAGTATAGACATCTTGGCATAGGGAATATATTTCTACATATTTTGGCAGTTTCTGGGTCAAAGTTACTCAAACATCAAGGAGTCTATGGGATTTTTTTTTTTTTTAAGAGTTATTTTCTTTCTTTATGCTATTACTAAGAATCGTTTAAAATGACTAATCCCTGCCTGACTCATTAATACCAGGAGTGTTAAATTTCTTTATTCTGCTGTCTGTGCCCCATTAGTCTGTGTTCTGGACAGCAAATTGGCAAAATGGCCTCTTGTTACTGGAAAATATTCCTTTTGCAACTGGGAGAATATAATGTACCTGAGGGGCTGCAAAAATATTTTTCATGCGAACTTGGATGCCCCAGCCGGCTAACACCTGAGAGTTATGCAAGCCTGGTTCTTGCTAAAGCCCAAACCATCCCTGCTTCAAGAAGGACCCCCTTTAACTCCATCTTACCCATCCAGCTTTAATTTAATCTTCAGTAAATTTATGAAGCCCTTCAACCTGTTTCGCTTAAATGTCCTTTTAACACACACTCTTATATCATTTTTTTATGTTCGTTCATTATTTCCAGCAGAAACACGTAGTTGTCTGGAAAGCTCAATTTTCCTTAAAATACACATCCACATATTTTTGGAGCTTGTTAGAGACTCCTTTTTGTGTTTCCATCACAAGGGAACAGAATTGTGCCACCAGACTGTGGAAGTTGTTTATTTTTGTCGCTCTTATGTACATTTTCAGAAACCATCTCCTTCTTAATCTCCACTGGGGACCAGTAGTTTTTTTCTCTAATTATAAAGTGGTCTCATTTCTGACCTGGGGTAGTTTTAAATTTTAATTCCCGGCTTGTGTTTATAAACTGCAGGACTACATTATCCTGTTGGGAACATGGAGAGAAAGGCTTCTGCCTTTTGTGTTGGTTTTAACAATTAGATATCCATTCAGTGTCTTAGAATGTATTTTGGGCCAACGAGAAACGCATTTTTGATGTTGATTTTTTTCCTCTGGTGTTTCAGTTGTCTATATATTTCACATTAGCACTGAGGCTTTTCATACTCTGGGTCAGTGATGGTGAATTGCTGTCGTATTATTGAAAATCTAAGAGGAGTGAACCCAATTGATAGGATTGCTTTTTTTTACTCTTCTTTTTTGGTTTTGATATGTTTATATGGAAACCAGTATAGACATCTTGGCATAGGGAATATATTTCTACATATTTTGGCAGTTTCTGGGTCAAAGTTACTCAAACATCAAGGAGTCTATGGGATTTTTTTTTTTTTTAAGAGTTATTTTCTTTCTTTATGCTATTACTAAGAATCGTTTAAAATGACTAATCCCTGCCTGACTCATTAATACCAGGAGTGTTAAATTTCTTTATTCTGCTGTCTGTGCCCCATTAGTCTGTGTTCTGGACAGCAAATTGGCAAAATGGCCTCTTGTTACTGGAAAATATTCCTTTTGCAACTGGGAGAATATAATGTACCTGAGGGGCTGCAAAAATATTTTTCATGCGAACTTGGATGCCCCAGCCGGCTAACACCTGAGAGTTAACTCAAAAGGCAGTTAGAATTATGCTTAATGTCCCAAAGACCTAATTACACTACTGTCTATCCTTTTAGTACTTCTTTCATAGTATTTTAAAAATTGGGGACCAAAAAAAGAGATGTTTTTTTTTGATGCAGATTCAAACACTTTAGCAGATCAAACTGAAAAATTCATGAATAAACAGCTTTGTAGCACTGGGGGATCAGTATTGAAGGTAGTAAAGACACTTATTAGTGTCTGATCATAATTTATGTAATTCTAATAGATTAAGTAGTAGAAGTTTTCATAGAATTCTGTAACATACACATCCATACACAAATACAACATACACTGAAGATCTTTTTTTTTTTTATTTTAATTTTGACCTTTCTTACTGTATTTTTATTTATTTATTTCCATCCATCTTTATTCTTTGGCCCCTGTTGGCCTTCCATTGCAGTGGCCTCTCACTGCAGAGCACTGGCCCTGGGAGCGTGCGCTCCAGAGCACTGTCTCTCATGCCAGCGACCACATGGTACCTGGGACCTTCCCGGTTCAGGGATCAAACCGGTGCCCCTTGTACTACATTGCGGACTCTTTACCCACTAGACCACCAGGGAAGCCCTGAAGTTTTTTTAATGGATGTTCCATCTAGTATTGACCTATATTTATGTATGTATAGAGTAATACAAGCAATTGTTTTACAAATAAATCTCTGATTGTACATATGTAACAAATAATTTAAAATATTTTATGGAATTTTAAATCTGTTTTGAATGTATTATAAATATATTTTAAATATAACTTGAATGACACAAATATATTTTATGTAATTTTAAGTATAACATTTAAATATACTATATAAATGTTAGGCTTAAAATTATGGTGACAGATTGTTAACTTCTACCTCAGACATTTTTGCCAGCAAAGAATCACCCAAAGAAACAATTTAGAAGCAAATGGAGACACTTTTCTGCAAAGTAATTAATACCTTTAAAAGCATGCTTGAAATAACTAGTTAAGCAAGAGAATCAATCTCTTTTAAAAGCTTCCAATTCACCAGAGGCCCCTTCAAGAGCACACACCTGCTCACCAGCCGTTCAACACCCTGACACCATCAACGCTTACTTTATCCACCCTCCTTTTTCTTGGGGGAGGAAAAAGCAGATACATATTTCCTTAACAATTTATACATTCCCCCACCTCCAAGATGCCAAAGCATGATGCATTCAGTTTTCATTATGAAGTGACTAGTGAATATTTAGAAGCCTGTGTTTAAAATAACAAGAATTAAATGCACATAAAATGAATATATTGTTTGTGAAATATTAAACACAAGTCCTTTTCTTCCTAGTTGTTAAGCACTAATATGGGCCTGCCATGCATGTGTGCTATCTTGAGAAAATATGGGGCTTTATTACCCTTCTTTAAATAATATCAAGTATTCCTTTTAGCTATAAAGAATCTTTTCTTTTGGTAAGTTTTTTTTTTTTATTTGACTAAAGATAACTTCACAAAAGCATATGTTAGTTAACGAGCAGTGCAAGGAAAAAAATAAGTTTTTCACAAGTGATGTATCTTTTAAGAATCACTTAGGGGCAATAGAAAAGGTGATTTTTAAAATGAAAGTGATTTTTAGGAAAAATATTATGAAAAGGCTTTATTAGTATACTGTTGTGTTAGCATCCATTTCATGGGAAAAGACATTTCATTTTAACTAGGCACTCCATGGCAAGAAAATTAACTTTTTTTTTCTTCTTTGGCACAATCTGTTTTTCCTTTTCTCCTCCCAGTGGATGAAATGATCTTAGTGGAAAACACTTTAAAAAAAAAAAAAAAAACAAAACAGCAGATTTACAGGTGAATGTGACCAATGAAATATTTCACCAATGAAGTGAAAAAAATGAAAATCAAATGACTGTTGTAAGTTTCTTTTGTAAGCAGTTGAGAGTTCTGCTGACTGGGCATAAGAAATGACCATCTATCCCAGTTGATGAGGGAGCTCATTTTAGTGCACGAATGTTGTGTATTGATTTTTGCAAAATCAACTTAGTTTCTGCAAAGTAATTAATACCTTTAAAAGCATGCTTGAAATAACTAGTTAAGCAAGAGAATCAATCTCTTTTAAAAGCTTCCAATTCACCAGAGGCCCCTTCAAGAGCACACACCTGCTCACCAGCCGTTCAACACCCTGACACCATCAACGCTTACTTTATCCACCCTCCTTTTTCTTGGGGGAGGAAAAAGCAGATACATATTTCCTTAACAATTTATACATTCCCCCACCTCCAAGATGCCAAAGCATGATGCATTCAGTTTTCATTATGAAGTGACTAGTGAATATTTAGAAGCCTGTGTTTAAAATAACAAGAATTAAATGCACATAAAATGAATATATTGTTTGTGAAATATTAAACACAAGTCCTTTTCTTCCTAGTTGTTAAGCACTAATATGGGCCTGCCATGCATGTGTGCTATCTTGAGAAAATATGGGGCTTTATTACCCTTCTTTAAATAATATCAAGTATTCCTTTTAGCTATAAAGAATCTTTTCTTTTGGTAAGTTTTTTTTTTTTATTTGACTAAAGATAACTTCACAAAAGCATATGTTAGTTAACGAGCAGTGCAAGGAAAAAAATAAGTTTTTCACAAGTGATGTATCTTTTAAGAATCACTTAGGGGCAATAGAAAAGGTGATTTTTAAAATGAAAGTGATTTTTAGGAAAAATATTATGAAAAGGCTTTATTAGTATACTGTTGTGTTAGCATCCATTTCATGGGAAAAGACATTTCATTTTAACTAGGCACTCCATGGCAAGAAAATTAACTTTTTTTTTCTTTGGCACAATCTGTTTTTCCTTTTCTCCTCCCAGTGGATGAAATGATCTTAGTGGAAAACACTTTAAAAAAAAAAAAAAAAACAAAACAGCAGATTTACAGGTGAATGTGACCAATGAAATATTTCACCAATGAAGTGAAAAAAATGAAAATCAAATGACTGTTGTAAGTTTCTTTTGTAAGCAGTTGAGAGTTCTGCTGACTGGGCATAAGAAATGACCATCTATCCCAGTTGATGAGGGAGCTCATTTTAGTGCACGAATGTTGTGTATTGATTTTGGCAGATTTGCTGTGTGATACGTGCAGTAGGTATTTTTGCAGCTGGTACTGAGTGTACCCAGCACTAATATTTATTTTATTAATTATATTCTTGTACTTTCCAGTTTTTAGGCATAAAAGTTGGTATTTACCCTTGATGTATTTGGTTGGCCAAAAAAGTTCGTTTGAGTTTTTCTGTAAGATGATAAGGAAAAATCTGAAGGAACTTTTTGGCCAATCCATACTTCAAAAAAAGTAGTTTCCCTATTATTTGGAAGCCTGGGAGAACTGTTCCTTTTTTGATTTCTGTGTATATTGGTCTCCTGTTGCTGTAACAATGGGTCACATACAAACAATAATAATATATTAAGTCACCCTTCTAGGTCTCACTGGGGTAAACTGAAGGTGTTGGCAGGGCTACACTCCTTCCTGGAGGCTGGTCGTTTATTTCCTTGTCTTTTCCAGCCTCTGGAGGCCACCGGGATTCCTTGGCTCATGACCCCCTCTTCCATCGTCAGAGTCAGCCAGGTCACATCCATCTGACTCTGATTTCATACACACATATTCCTCTGCCTGTCATATCAGTAGGAAAGAGCTTTGTTAAGGACTTGGGTGACCAGGTTGGGCTCATTCAGGTAATTCAAGCTTGACCACCATCTCAGAGTTCTTAACATCTTGCATAGTCCCTTTTCTCAGCTTAAGTAGCATATGCACAGGTTCTGAGGATTTGGATGTAGAGATCTTTGGGGGGACCATTATTCTGCCTGTATGCACAGAAAGATACCAAGTCCACAGTGGTAGCAATTACTGCCATTGACTTCCTTTGGTGCCTCCTTTGTTTGTGCCTTTGACAAAAACGGCCACGTATGATGCATAGTAGGCACTCAATATTTGTTGAGAATATGAATGAATGGATTTACTGATTCTTATCTGTATTCATCAGATGACATTATTTGTAGCATTTAGCAGAAGTGGGAAAGCACTTCAGCATTGGTTACTAGCAGAGAAGTGGAGAGGTTTGCAGGAATTTATTGGTGTTTATAAGCAAACCCATAGTTTGGTATAACATTTGCCAGAGGCATGAGGCTACAGTAACTTAAATCTAAGTGTCAGGTGTTGGAATTAAGCCACTGCTCGTGCTCAGAAGTCAACGTTGAAACCTGTACACCCGTTCCCTGAAGGAAGCAGACAACAGAAGGTCCATAGGTCTGTTTCTTCAACCTTTCAACTCTAAAATATACCAGGATGGGGCGGAACTAAGTTCAGTGCACAAATGGGCCACCTAGAGTGATCAGGAGTCATGGAAGTTTCTTCTTGGGTGTAGTTAGTGGAGTTCTGAAGCTTCTGTTAATTACTGGGGTTTGGTTGGGATGAACCTCATGTCTCTCTCTGAGAGTAAACAGAACACACACCTGCCTTTGTTCCTATGGCAGAATTGAGATTCTAAAGTGCAAAAAGGATTGGGCTTTAGGAAAAGACTGTCTTCAAGTCCTGTATCACTGGGTGACAAAGTGACTCTAAAATAGAGATGATAATATCTCCCTTGTTGATTGACAGAAGCATTAGTGAGATTTTTATAAGGCCTAGCGTAGAAACAACGAATATAGTAGGTACTTAGTATTATTATTATTATAGAATATCTCAGCCAGCTTCTAATTTTGCCTGTGATGTATTGTTATACAAAGATGTCATTCATCTCAGATAATTAAGAGGTGCACTTTGGTTAAGGGGTTAGACTCTAGATTTATTCATCCATTTATTCATTCTTTTTTTTCTCACACATTCCAAAGTTGTCTATTGCTTTTAAGAATTTGGTAATGGATAGAGTCGTTGTGATCTGTTGCATTGTGCCTCTTTCACTCTCGTGGGAGGCTAATTTTGCCTGTGATGTAACCATTTGTCTGGGAAGATTACGTGCATTATTCTGTTAAAAAAGAAATGCCTCCTTTGTTTGTGCCTTTGACAAAACGGCCACGTATGATGCATAGTAGGCACTCAATATTTGTTGAGAATATGAATGAATGGATTTACTGATTCTTATCTGTATTCATCAGATGACATTATTTGTAGCATTTAGCAGAAGTGGGAAAGCACTTCAGCATTGGTTACTAGCAGAGAAGTGGAGAGGTTTGCAGGAATTTATTGGTGTTTATAAGCAAACCCATAGTTTGGTATAACATTTGCCAGAGGCATGAGGCTACAGTAACTTAAATCTAAGTGTCAGGTGTTGGAATTAAGCCACTGCTCGTGCTCAGAAGTCAACGTTGAAACCTGTACACCCGTTCCCTGAAGGAAGCAGACAACAGAAGGTCCATAGGTCTGTTTCTTCAACCTTTCAACTCTAAAATATACCAGGATGGGGCGGAACTAAGTTCAGTGCACAAATGGGCCACCTAGAGTGATCAGGAGTCATGGAAGTTTCTTCTTGGGTGTAGTTAGTGGAGTTCTGAAGCTTCTGTTAATTACTGGGGTTTGGTTGGGATGAACCTCATGTCTCTCTCTGAGAGTAAACAGAACACACACCTGCCTTTGTTCCTATGGCAGAATTGAGATTCTAAAGTGCAAAAAGGATTGGGCTTTAGGAAAAGACTGTCTTCAAGTCCTGTATCACTGGGTGACAAAGTGACTCTAAAATAGAGATGATAATATCTCCCTTGTTGATTGACAGAAGCATTAGTGAGATTTTTATAAGGCCTAGCGTAGAAACAACGAATATAGTAGGTACTTAGTATTATTATTATTATAGAATATCTCAGCCAGCTTCTAATTTTGCCTGTGATGTATTGTTATACAAAGATGTCATTCATCTCAGATAATTAAGAGGTGCACTTTGGTTAAGGGGTTAGACTCTAGATTTATTCATCCATTTATTCATTCTTTTTTTTCTCACACATTCCAAAGTTGTCTATTGCTTTTAAGAATTTGGTAATGGATAGAGTCGTTGTGATCTGTTGCATTGTGCCTCTTTCACTCTCGTGGGAGGCATAGACCATCAAGTAAATGAAGAAGGTCAGGCTCATATTCCTGGTGCCATGCCTAACCAGCTGTGTGACTCTGGGAAGACAGCTCTACCACTTTGAATCTTTATTTCCTCTTCACTAACTGAGATTAATAGGATTTACCTTGAAATGTCGTTACGGAGATTAAGTTGTACAACGCACATAAATGTTAGCATAGTAGTTGACACATAAGTGCTGTTATTTTGTAACTTGTTTGGAGGAGTATTTTAGGAAGACATATACTATTTTTGATACAGTAGCTATGTCCTTTACAGGGAAAGCACCAAGTAGCAGGTAAGCTTATAAAAATTGAGGCTGTGTCCTCATCTTTCCTCCTTCATTCCTTATGCTCAGTTTTTCAGGGAATACATTTACTGTTTCTCCTATACTTACAGCTGTCAGTATTGCTATTGTTCATTGACCCAGTCATGTCGGACCCTCTGTGACCCCGTGGATTGCAACACGCCAGGCCTCCCTGTCTCTCACCATCTCCCAGAGTTTGCCCACGTTCATGTCATTGCATCAGTGATGCCATCCAGCCATCTTACCCTCTGATGCCTTCTTCTTCTGTCCTCAGTACTTTCCCAGCATCAGAGAGTTTTTCAGTGAGTTGTCTGTTTGCATCAGATGACCAAAATACTGGAGTTTCAGCCTCAGTCCTTCCAAGGAATATTCAGGGTTTATTTTTCTTAAGATGGACTGGTTTGATCTCTTTGCAGTCCAAGGAACTTTCCAGACAACTATTAGTACTATTGATATTACTACTTAGGTTTTAGGTTTTAGGTTTTACCTACTTAGGTACTTAGGTTTTACTAAGTTTTTGCTCTGCCTCAGTCACTATTCTAAAATAGTAACAGTATGATATTTAATCCACTTCTCAGCTCTGTAGTTGGAATTAAGTACTGTTATAGAACCCTTTTCACTGCTAAGGAAACAGACACAAGAGAGTTAAACCTCATATCTACGTCAGGTAAGTGACGGCCCAGAATTCTAACTGACTGTTCTCACTTCAGTGTTCACCATTCTTTGGAGGGAGGCAAGTTTGGGTATAACTTTCCTGTGATGTTAGTTTCATGGAGGATGATTTGAAAATAGAAGAGGAATGTAGGACTGAAATTCCACTTGGCTTCTGTATAATAAAGGAGATAGAAGTCATTTGCTCCTATGTTCATTCTTTGATCACACATCTAGCAAGTGCCTACCAGGTACCGGGTGCCCTTAACAGAGATTTAAATTTCTGTTCCCAAGCACCCTTTCACTCCATTGTGGGGGCAGGAGGGACAGGTTGTTAAAACTGAATGTGATGCCTGGTCTTCTAGAGATCATGTGATCATGTGGTACCTAGAAATGTTGAGGACATCTCACCTAGCCTTGAGTGGCCAGGAAAGGTTTCGTAGAGGAAACATATCCTGAGGAAAATTTAAGATTTGCTTACCAGATCGTTAGAAAATTATTTACTAAAACATGAGGTTGAACGGGTATCATAATGGTTGAGTAGGGGCTTTGAAGTTAAAACTGACTCTTTTCCAACTTTGCCTCTTCCATTTTGTAACTCTAACCTTTTATTATTTAGCTGTTATTTGAAAGTTGGGACCAGTCAAAGTATCTCTTTGGAGTGTAGTGAAAGCTATAGGGAAAGCTGTTGACACAGTACCCTGTGGTTGGTGAATGTCAGCACAGGTTAACCTTTATTGTTTTTGTTCTTGTTGATATCATCATCATCATCATTATCAGTTTTATTTTCAATTTATTTTTAATTGAAGGGTAATTATTTTATAATATTGTACTGGTTTCTGCTGTACATCAACATGAATCAGTCATAGTTCTACATGTATCTGCTGCCTCTTGAACCTCTTTCCCACCTCCCATCACATCCCACGTCTCTAGGTTGTCACAGAGCACTGACCTGAGCAACCTGAGTCATAGAGCACATTCCCACTCGGTGTCTGTTTTACATATGGTAGTGTAGGTTTCCACACTTCTCTCTCCATTCATCCCACGCTCTCCTTTCCCCAGGGTGTCCACAGGTCTGTTCTCTGTGTCTGCCTCTTCGTTGCTGCGCTGGAAGATACGGTCATCAGTACCATCTTACTAGATTCCATATATATATGCATTAATATATGATTTTTGTTTTTCTCTTTCTGACTTACTTTACTCTGTATAATAGGTTTTAGGTTCATCTACTTCGTTAGAGCAGACTCAAATGCATTTTTTTTATGCCTAAGTAATATCCCCTTGTATATATGTACCACAGCATCATTTTCTATTTATGTGTTTATGGACATCTAGTTTGCTTCTGTGTCCTGGCTATTGTAAATAGTGCTGCATTGGGGTACACATGTCTTTTTCACTTTTGGTTTCCTCAGGGTATATGCCCAGTAGTGGTGTTGTTGGGTCATATGGTAGTTTTATTCCTAGTTTTCTAAGGAATCCTCCTGCTGTTTCCCATGGTGGTTTTATCTGTTTACATTCCCACTAAACAGTCCCTTTTCTTCGCACCCTCTACAGCATTTATTGTTTGCAGATTTTTTGATGATGGCCATTTTGACTGGTGGAAGGTGATATCTCATTGCAGTTTTGATTTGCATATCTTTAATAATGAGCTATGTTGAGCATCTTTTCATGTATTTATTAGCCAACTGTAGGTCATCCTTGGAGAAATGTCTCTTTAGGTCTTCTGATCACTTTTTGACTAGGTTGTTTTTCTGGAATTGCATTGTATGAGCTGCTTGTATATTTTGGAGATGAATCCCCTTTTGGAGAAATAATCCTAAACCGCAAGGCAGGTAACAGAGGGATATTTTTAGTAGTTGCTGAATTCTTAAGAAAGCTAGTATATTGGCCTTAATTTTTAGAGCTGGAAAGATTTCAGACATTTTATAAGTCCCTGTGATCTTGTACAAATATATATATTACTGGAAATGATGTGTGGAAAGAGCACAGTTTGTTTTTACCCCAGTTGAAAATGTGCAGTGACATAATATAACCCTTTAAGATAACAGAAGCCAGCTGCCCCATTCATATTTAAATATGAGTCACCTTCCAGGGAGACTTGCAAGATTCTACGTGCCAAGCTGGAAAAGTAAAAATTGCTCACGAGGCGGGAAAGAATAAATTCACACTTGGAGGGAGGGATTATAGGCTGGAGGCCCCATCTAGACAATTCCCTTTTGAAGCAGAAAATGGCACCCTAGTGGCCAGAGAGGAGAACTGCAGTACCATGACATCAGGGTTCAGATTTTTGAAATACGGAGCCTTCTTCACGTTTGAGGAACCCTTTCCACTTGATTAGAAATATTTTGTAAAAGCAAGCTCACCATAGTACAATCATCTACTTCGTTAGAGCAGACTCAAATGCATTTTTTTATGTATATTTTGAAAACCACAGCATCATTTTCTATTTATGTGTTTATGGACATCTAGTTTGCTTCTGTGTCCTGGCTATTGTAAATAGTGCTGCATTGGGGTACACATGTCTTTTTCACTTTTGGTTTCCTCAGGGTATATGCCCAGTAGTGGTGTTGTTGGGTCATATGGTAGTTTTATTCCTAGTTTTCTAAGGAATCCTCCTGCTGTTTCCCATGGTGGTTTTATCTGTTTACATTCCCACTAAACAGTCCCTTTTCTTCGCACCCTCTACAGCATTTATTGTTTGCAGATTTTTTGATGATGGCCATTTTGACTGGTGGAAGGTGATATCTCATTGCAGTTTTGATTTGCATATCTTTAATAATGAGCTATGTTGAGCATCTTTTCATGTATTTATTAGCCAACTGTAGGTCATCCTTGGAGAAATGTCTCTTTAGGTCTTCTGATCACTTTTTGACTAGGTTGTTTTTCTGGAATTGCATTGTATGAGCTGCTTGTATATTTTGGAGATGAATCCCCTTTTGGAGAAATAATCCTAAACCGCAAGGCAGGTAACAGAGGGATATTTTTAGTAGTTGCTGAATTCTTAAGAAAGCTAGTATATTGGCCTTAATTTTTAGAGCTGGAAAGATTTCAGACATTTTATAAGTCCCTGTGATCTTGTACAAATATATATATTACTGGAAATGATGTGTGGAAAGAGCACAGTTTGTTTTTACCCCAGTTGAAAATGTGCAGTGACATAATATAACCCTTTAAGATAACAGAAGCCAGCTGCCCCATTCATATTTAAATATGAGTCACCTTCCAGGGAGACTTGCAAGATTCTACGTGCCAAGCTGGAAAAGTAAAAATTGCTCACGAGGCGGGAAAGAATAAATTCACACTTGGAGGGAGGGATTATAGGCTGGAGGCCCCATCTAGACAATTCCCTTTTGAAGCAGAAAATGGCACCCTAGTGGCCAGAGAGGAGAACTGCAGTACCATGACATCAGGGTTCAGATTTTTGAAATACGGAGCCTTCTTCACGTTTGAGGAACCCTTTCCACTTGATTAGAAATATTTTGTATAAATGACATATATGCTCAGGGACAAACATAGTCTACTGTAATAATTTTTAAAAAAATGCAGTGTTGTTATTTCTGAATTCCTTCTCCCCCCAACCCCCACCTTGGGAACCTTATGTGGTTTGTGTGTGTTGGCCAAACCACTTCCCTTCCAGTGTCTTCTAGTTCAGCTGAGCAAGTCTCAGAAGAAATAAAAAGATCAAATTCTTAACCGTAGGAATGACAGAAGAAAGGTCGGAAACTTTAATGGTCTGTCTTCATTGAGTGTTTGCTGAGAACCCATCAGAAAGATGAGGCCTAAATATGGTGCTTGGGGACAACATTTACAAAATTAATTACATATGTAAATTGAATTGACATGTAGACAGTTGGATGAGGTTAGGAGGTTAGTTTGAAGGAATGACAAATTGCTAATTAGGGCTCCCCTCATGCCTGAATCAGATTTGCTATGGGTCTGTCTCTGTGAACTTTTACCTGAATGATAATTCCGTGATCAGTACTGAGTTGGTTGAATCGAAACCTGAAAGTCACTTTCATTTAGGCAGTTTTTGGACAGGCTGTGTTATATCTCTTGTTGCATAAAGTAATCCATGTCTCTGAAAACAATCCTGTTCAGGAGTGGCAGTGGGCACAGTGTTTGGGAATAGAGTCACATTGTTAGAAATGGTAAACCAGCGAGTATGAAGGTGAACTTGAACTCTGGTTTCCAGTGAGATCTCTAGGTGGGCACTGCCTGTCGGAACCATACGCTTTCAGTTCTAATTCATCTTCTATCGGTTTAACAGCATAATTCAAGACATACATAAGGACGTAATAATGAAGATGTTCAGAGTATCACTGTTTAATTAAAGATTGGAAATAAAATATTTATTGCAAACATTCATACAAGGAAGTATTTTTCTGCTGTTAAAGGAAAGATACACCTATGTATATGTGTGTAAATGTAGATACATATATATAAAACATGTACAGATGTATATTGTATATTCTTAAGTGAAAAATAAAGATGATAGTTTTCATTAATAATTATGAGGATGATCTCATTTAACTTACCTTTTTTCTACAGTGTTTTTTAAGAACAAATTATGGAACTCTTTCCTATTTGAGATCTTTCCATTTCTGTTAACTTAATTATTCACTCAGTTTTGGTCATGTTTTGATGTTTGATTTATTAGCTGGGTCTAAAGGAATATTTACATTTAGTAAAGAGAATTTAAAATAGAAAACTTACTTCCTTAACTCTGTAACTACTTATTCATAAGAAAATCCAAAAAGAAAGTTTACCCCCAATAATATCTTCACTTTAACAGTGCTCTCATAGCAATCTGAATCTCTTGTGTCCTCTTAGTGGTCAGTGTGTCTTACTCATGATATCAGGATGCCAGGAGGTCACTCTTAAATCTGCTTAAGCCAAAGCCATGCTGTCTCTTCACCCGCCAGCCCAGTAGCTAGAGAAGAAGTTGGGAGAGTAAATAATAAATGCGGTTATATTATCACAAACCCTGCCTCCGTTAAATGTATATGGAGAAATAGTTTATTATTTCTGAATTCAATCTCATGTATTGCCTTCTGTTGTGATGGCAGCAGACTTTGGCTAAATGTGAGACTCCAGGGTTTCTATCCCACCCAGCTTAATTTGATGAAAGTTTAGAATGCCCTTTTGGCATCCGTGCTGCATACGATAGCTCCATACATGTACTTGCAGGCATATTCAATTAGGGCTTCCCATTCTTGGCACTACTGATACTTGAAGGTTGAATAACTCTTTAGATGGCCCTCCTGTGCACTACAGGAGATGTAGCAGCATCCAGGGCCTCTCCTCACTAGATGCCAGGAGCACATCTCATCTTCCTCTTCCTGAATTGTGAATAACCAGAAGCGTCTTCCTACATTGCCAGATGTCCCCTGGTGTCGGGAGATAACCCTGGCTGAGACTGATATATAAGTATAACATTCATGGGCATCTTTGTGGGGCAGTGATAGCATGGATAGCATCCCCTCTTCTGTCTGCTTATCTTGTTCTAATGTGTCTATATCAATGTGTATGACTCTGATATTCGTAAAAAGTCCAAAAGAAAAAAATTGGTAATAAGCGAATCTAAGCTCTGAAAAGCAGAACAGACAGCACTAAATTACTTGTGGTCCTTGATGTTGTAGACTGCTTTGTGATTTGTGGTTACCCTCACATGTACCGATTCTTTGGGAGGTGTTCAGTTTTGTAAAGTAAGTGGATAGAGAGTGTTATCATCCTTCTTTATAGGTATGAATACTGAGTTCAAAATCAAGGTCACCCAAGTAGAGTTGAACTTGGACTAGAACTCCAGCCTCTGAATCATGAATTACCTTAACCTCTGCTCTGGGGCGGATCACCTTTTCCATATGTGAAATGGGGCATGGCTGTGTTATCCTCTGGGCTTCCTATTCCTGTGGTCAGGTAGACTCTTTAATGGGGGATTAGAATTAACAACTGGAAAAGAGAACAGAATATCAGGACATCTATTAAACACGTGAGTGATGGTGGGGTCTGTGAGATGGATGACTAATTTCCTTGACTGAGCTTCCTCTTAGGGTCCCAGGCTACCTTCAGGTTTTTAAAATACAAGGAGACTGACAAGTGTCAATTTTGTGAGTTAATTTCTGTTTAATCATTTACATACTCAGTTTTTCTGTCTAGATGCATTTTTTTGTTTGTTTTTTGCCACTTCTATTGGGCTTTAGTTAATTTCCATCTTTGTTCTTTTGGCCTGTATGGGCCTCCCATCACAGTGGCCTCTCACTGCAGAGCACCGCCTCTGGGCTCATGCGCTCCAGAGCTCTGGCTCCGTAGATGGACACATCGGTCCAGCCGCTCCGCAGCATGTGGAATCTTCCCAGGCCAGGGATCGAACTGGCACCCCCTGCACTGCAAGGCGGAGTCCCTACCCACTGGACCACCAGGGAAGCACTGAATGCATATTTATTTTGAGAAATTTTAAGGGAATTAGTTCACCTACTTCCATGGGTAAAAATACTTACAGATCTCCCATTATATTAAGTTTCTAGGGATCTCTTTTTTTCCATGGGTGCATTTCTGCTGGTTCTATTAACATAATGGGAATTAAGCATGTGCATCAACCGATGTATCTCACCATATGCTGAGAATTGAATTTCTCAGTCTAGGTGTGTCTTGGATAAGGTACAGTGATTATTATTACCCATTAATATCAGAGTGCACAAAAATATCCTCAGAAGTAAATATTTAACATTTCACACTCATTGCCTTTTTTTAGTTTTTAATTTACTGTGTGTCTAGCAAGCAAATTATATCTTTTCTTGTGCCATTCTTAAAATTAAGCTCTTTTAATTTTGAATAGCATCTGGTTGTCACACACAAACCAAAATTTTAGAAGTTAAAGTGGATAGAGAGTGTTATCATCCTTCTTTATAGGTATGAATACTGAGTTCAAAATCAAGGTCACCCAAGTAGAGTTGAACTTGGACTAGAACTCCAGCCTCTGAATCATGAATTACCTTAACCTCTGCTCTGGGGCGGATCACCTTTTCCATATGTGAAATGGGGCATGGCTGTGTTATCCTCTGGGCTTCCTATTCCTGTGGTCAGGTAGACTCTTTAATGGGGGATTAGAATTAACAACTGGAAAAGAGAACAGAATATCAGGACATCTATTAAACACGTGAGTGATGGTGGGGTCTGTGAGATGGATGACTAATTTCCTTGACTGAGCTTCCTCTTAGGGTCCCAGGCTACCTTCAGGTTTTTAAAATACAAGGAGACTGACAAGTGTCAATTTTGTGAGTTAATTTCTGTTTAATCATTTACATACTCAGTTTTTCTGTCTAGATGCATTTTTTTGTTTGTTTTTTGCCACTTCTATTGGGCTTTAGTTAATTTCCATCTTTGTTCTTTTGGCCTGTATGGGCCTCCCATCACAGTGGCCTCTCACTGCAGAGCACCGCCTCTGGGCTCATGCGCTCCAGAGCTCTGGCTCCGTAGATGGACACATCGGTCCAGCCGCTCCGCAGCATGTGGAATCTTCCCAGGCCAGGGATCGAACTGGCACCCCCTGCACTGCAAGGCGGAGTCCCTACCCACTGGACCACCAGGGAAGCACTGAATGCATATTTATTTTGAGAAATTTTAAGGGAATTAGTTCACCTACTTCCATGGGTAAAAATACTTACAGATCTCCCATTATATTAAGTTTCTAGGGATCTCTTTTTTTCCATGGGTGCATTTCTGCTGGTTCTATTAACATAATGGGAATTAAGCATGTGCATCAACCGATGTATCTCACCATATGCTGAGAATTGAATTTCTCAGTCTAGGTGTGTCTTGGATAAGGTACAGTGATTATTATTACCCATTAATATCAGAGTGCACAAAAATATCCTCAGAAGTAAATATTTAACATTTCACACTCATTGCCTTTTTTTAGTTTTTAATTTACTGTGTGTCTAGCAAGCAAATTATATCTTTTCTTGTGCCATTCTTAAAATTAAGCTCTTTTAATTTTGAATAGCATCTGGTTGTCACACACAAACCATTTTATTTTCTTACATTGATTCTTGAGCATCCCAGCCTCTCTGAGAAGGAGTCAACATATATTAATAGATATTGGTGAGTGCAGGAGATCTTATTTTAGATTTTAATTTTCATTTCAATTTTAAGAGCATTAATATGTCGCCCCAGTGACTACACTTTTAATTTAACCTACTGGGCCTGCATTCTCACATTTCAAAACTGACAAATGAATAGGGAAGGAGGGAAGGCTTTATGTAGTGTTGGACTTGGCATAACTCCTTTAAAAGCAACATTACGCATCTCTGGATCTTGGAATGCCTTGCAAAGAGGAAAGCCCAGCACATAATTCGGTTCTCCAAATAATTCTTGAACTAATCAAATCAATCTGTGCCTCATAACTCCTCCATTCCCTCTCTTGGCTTCCTTGTCTGTTGATTTTGCATCTTCCCTTTTCTGCCCCTCATTTGACCCTCATATGTGAGCATTTGTCTTCAGGGTTGCTCCTTTCTCTTCTGTGACTTAAGTTTGTGAAACTAAATCGTGACCCTGACCACCCCTTAAGACATCATTTACCCAAAAACTCTGGGAGAGGTTCTAATCATCCAACATTTCTGTTAGCTTAGACTTAGAATTGTAGATTCAGTTGTGTCCAGAGCTGACTTGGTGATGTAGGTGTGTGAGGTGTGCAGTGGGCAAGACCGTAGGCAGTGGTGAGGAGTGTGGTGAGCGGGAGCCTGGGAGATCTGCCTAAAAGGGGAAGTGGCTCCATCATTTCTGCTCAGTGTTCTGGAATGTGTATTCAGGGTTACCAGATATTTTTGTTAAGAGAGAAGTCAGAAATATAGACTTGGTTGAAATATTTCTTTTTTTCTTTGCTACCCCTCCCTCCTTTTTAAAAATTGTAGTATAGTTGAATTACAATATTGTGTTAGTTTTAGGTGTACAGCACAGTGATTCAGTGAACTTTTATGCAGGTGGCTTGTTTACCGTCTGAGCCACCAGGGAAGCCTGAATATAGTTCCCGGTGCTATACTGTTTCCAAATGTGACAGTACATTTCTAATTTTTAAAAATGCTATTGTATATATATCAGAGAATTTTGCCTGGATATTTGACGATGTTGAGGAATTAGTGTTAGTTTTTGGGCATGCTGTTGGCATGATAGTTACATTTTTTAAACTCTTCTTGTATTTTAGAGATATTCACTGAATTCTACAGATGTATGATGCAGTGTTTGAGACTTGTCTCAAAATGAGCCAGAAGTTAGGTGGGGAAATAGAAATCAATGGAACACGGGGTATGAATGAACTGACATCGACTGTGAATTGATAATTATTTATACTGGATGAATATTTACATATTTAAATGTGCGTATGTTTGAAATTTCCATAATAAAGAGTTAAAAAGAATCATGACCACAAGATTGTTTATGTTGTAATTTGTACTATGTTTGGTTATAGAATTTAAAAAATTTATTATAAACATGTCAGTCTAACACTGTGTAAGCTTTCTCATTCTACAGTTCTTAAACTTTTTGAACAAGTGCTCTGCTTGTTCAACCCACTTATTTCATTAAGTTATAAACCCTCCAATCATATTCCCTTGAGCTTTCATCATTCCAGAAGATTTTTAGTTTTCGTTATTCTCTCCTCATAGAAAAGTTCTCAAATTTATTAAAATACATTTTAGAGGATTTTTGTGGAACTTACCTCTTGCAATCCCTTGTATCTTTTCTAAGGCATATATAATTTTTGCACAAATTCCAAATGTGTCATATGTTAGAAAAAAAACCAACAATTTTCCTTTTAATTTTGTCACCTATCTTACCTACATTTCCTTTCTTTTCTACTGGGATTGGAATCTGCCTATTTATCCCTCCTTCTCTGAACTCTGAGCTCCTTGAAGACAGTTACAGTTTCATCTCAGTGGTGAACCAGTGCTTATGTGGGTGGATAGACTGTCATTTATTCAGAGATATTTATTGAGACCCTTACTCTATGGCAGTTGTTAAATATTATTTCATCTTGCTACTTCACTTTCACATTTTTTTTTTCTTCTGCGAGCAGTGGTTTTCCTCCTCTGAAAGAGGGGTGTAATACTCTAGTTATCCTTTAGGTAGTTTGTTTTCTTATTCTCAGGTTTTGTACAGAGTGATCCAGAGCTGCATTTACTGATAAGTTTGATTGTTCTTTTTCTTTCTTCTTCTCCTTAGCAGATCTGAAAGTGACAGATGAGGGGATCTTTGGAATTCCCATTGCTTTTTTCCAGTATCAGAGTTGATATCCTGCCTTGACAAGCTCTCTTCCTTTGTTCTTCTATTTTCAAGCACCTGTCAGGGACTGTTCTAGACGGTGAGGATCTATTAGTAAACAAAACAGACAACAAGATTTGTCTGAAATTAATGAGGAAATGAATAAAAACTGGGTTTTCACAATGGAAAGAAGGATTTTGTAGCTTCTTAAAAGCTGTATCTGTTCTTCATCAGTAATGAGGTTATAGAATTAAAAATTATCTATGAAACATGTCAGTCTAAGCACTTGTTTATGTTGTAATTTGTACTATGTTTGGTTATAGAATTTAAAATTTATTATAAACATGTCAGTCTAACACTGTGTAAGCTTTCTCATTCTACAGTTCTTAAACTTTTTGAACAAGTGCTCTGCTTGTTCAACCCACTTATTTCATTAAGTTATAAACCCTCCAATCATATTCCCTTGAGCTTTCATCATTCCAGAAGATTTTTAGTTTTCGTTATTCTCTCCTCATAGAAAAGTTCTCAAATTTATTAAAATACATTTTAGAGGATTTTTGTGGAACTTACCTCTTGCAATCCCTTGTATCTTTTCTAAGGCATATATAATTTTTGCACAAATTCCAAATGTGTCATATGTTAGAAAAAAAACCAACAATTTTCCTTTTAATTTTGTCACCTATCTTACCTACATTTCCTTTCTTTTCTACTGGGATTGGAATCTGCCTATTTATCCCTCCTTCTCTGAACTCTGAGCTCCTTGAAGACAGTTACAGTTTCATCTCAGTGGTGAACCAGTGCTTATGTGGGTGGATAGACTGTCATTTATTCAGAGATATTTATTGAGACCCTTACTCTATGGCAGTTGTTAAATATTATTTCATCTTGCTACTTCACTTTCACATTTTTTTTTTCTTCTGCGAGCAGTGGTTTTCCTCCTCTGAAAGAGGGGTGTAATACTCTAGTTATCCTTTAGGTAGTTTGTTTTCTTATTCTCAGGTTTTGTACAGAGTGATCCAGAGCTGCATTTACTGATAAGTTTGATTGTTCTTTTTCTTTCTTCTTCTCCTTAGCAGATCTGAAAGTGACAGATGAGGGGATCTTTGGAATTCCCATTGCTTTTTTCCAGTATCAGAGTTGATATCCTGCCTTGACAAGCTCTCTTCCTTTGTTCTTCTATTTTCAAGCACCTGTCAGGGACTGTTCTAGACGGTGAGGATCTATTAGTAAACAAAACAGACAACAAGATTTGTCTGAAATTAATGAGGAAATGAATAAAAACTGGGTTTTCACAATGGAAAGAAGGATTTTGTAGCTTCTTAAAAGCTGTATCTGTTCTTCATCAGTAATGATGGTAGTTTTTAGGTTTTCTACTTGTATTTTCTTTTTTGAGCATGTGTTTTTAGAGAGAACTCTTCCTCCTTTTCTTCTCTTTAAGATGTGTATCATGTTTTACATGGTCACTCTCTTTCTTCCTAAAAAATGTTAATGGATATATACCCAGGTAGAAAGCAATTTCATAAAATAAAGCTAAATAATATTACAATTCATAGCATATCAATAAAAATGTTTATATTTCATATGTAACACTTCTTTAGGTGTTAAGACAGAATGTTATTGAAATTAACAAAAGATTCTCATTCATGAGGGAAGATTAACAGCCCTAAGCTATCTGTTCTTCCTACTCTGCATGTTAGGCAATGTTCAATCCAGTTCCGTGTACTTTTCCTGTGACAGGAGGCCATATTTTGACGCCAGAGTTAACTGGTACTGTCTTGGAAAAAAAAAGGCCTTGTCTATATAAACGAATGAGTTTAAAAATGCTATGGCTTTTAGTCAACTAATCAGCTATGAAGTAGCTGCATCAAGAGAAAACATTGATCTGTAAGAAATAGCTGATCTGTTTGTGTCCCAAAAAACAGGCAGGTGGGGATTTATGGATGTATTAACCAGAGATCTTTGCCAAGAGAAAAAGGACTTAGCTTCTTAATTCTCCTACTTAATGACATCAGACCTCTTCCTTTCTCTTTTGTCACCAAGTGACCCTGCCCAGCTTTAGTTAGGCAGGAATGCCGAATAAATTCTTTAGGTAGTGCATCATTTTTTTTCTGAAGTTTGATTGTTCTTTTCTTTCTTCTTCTCTTAGCAGATCTGAAAGTGACAGATGAGGGGATCTTTGGAATTCCCATTGCTTTTTTCCAGTATCAGAGTTGATATCCTGCCTTGACAAGCTCTCTTCCTTTGTTCTTCTATTTTCAAGCACCTGTCAGGGACTGTTCTAGACGGTGAGGATCTATTAGTAAACAAAACAGACAACAAGATTTGTCTGAAATTAATGAGGAAATGAATAAAAACTGGGTTTTCACAATGGAAAGAAGGATTTTGTAGCTTCTTAAAAGCTGTATCTGTTCTTCATCAGTAATGATGGTAGTTTTTAGGTTTTCTACTTGTATTTTCTTTTTTGAGCATGTGTTTTTAGAGAGAACTCTTCCTCCTTTTCTTCTCTTTAAGATGTGTATCATGTTTTACATGGTCACTCTCTTTCTTCCTAAAAAATGTTAATGGATATATACCGCCCAGGTAGAAAGCAATTTCATAAAATAAAGCTAAATAATATTACAATTCATAGCATATCAATAAAAATGTTTATATTTCATATGTAACACTTCTTTAGGTGTTAAGACAGAATG
Organism: Tragulus kanchil; assembly: GCA_022376925.1. Taxonomy (NCBI): domain Eukaryota; kingdom Metazoa; phylum Chordata; class Mammalia; order Artiodactyla; family Tragulidae; genus Tragulus; species Tragulus kanchil. The sequence goes on along the minus strand of JAIOJX010000030.1, from coordinate 189,281,580 downwards.
TTATTGAAATTAACAAAAGATTCTCATTCATGAGGGAAGATTAACAGCCCTAAGCTATCTGTTCTTCCTACTCTGCATGTTAGGCAATGTTCAATCCAGTTCCGTGTACTTTTCCTGTGACAGGAGGCCATATTTTGACGCCAGAGTTAACTGGTACTGTCTTGGAAAAAAAAAGGCCTTGTCTATATAAACGAATGAGTTTAAAAATGCTATGGCTTTTAGTCAACTAATCAGCTATGAAGTAGCTGCATCAAGAGAAAACATTGATCTGTAAGAAATAGCTGATCTGTTTGTGTCCCAAAAAACAGGCAGGTGGGGATTTATGGATGTATTAACCAGAGATCTTTGCCAAGAGAAAAAGGACTTAGCTTCTTAATTCTCCTACTTAATGACATCAGACCTCTTCCTTTCTCTTTTGTCACCAAGTGACCCTGCCCAGCTTTAGTTAGGCAGGAATGCCGAATAAATTCTGTAGGTGATTTGTAAGTTTTTCTTGGGGAGGGGAAAGTGATGACAATGAGTTCTTAGTGTCTTTCTGTTTCCTTCCTTTGCTTCCCTCTCTCTCGTGGATTGTTTATCTTCTTTTTAAGGTTATTTGAACCTAAAGGGGTGGAATATTTTTAATTCACTTTAAAATAATGTTTTCACATACATTTAAAAAAATTTGGATTATTCCTGTAGGACTTTAACACAACACTGAAACTTTGGCATCCGCAGGCATAATTCAACGAAGAATTGTCTTTGCCTTGTTTGAGGACATTCAGTTTTGAAATAACAGCATTAGAGTCTTTTGAAAATAACAGAACATGAACAGAAAATTATTTCCCTTGGAAAAAACTGTAGCTAATTTTTCCTTTGGCTGATTTGCTGCAGAAATCACACATTCGTATAAATGCCAAGCTATACATATGCATATACATATGTATATGGATGAGCACGTGTGTGTGTGTGTGTGTGTGTAAAACTCGTCTCTACAATCATGCTATAAATTGGAGAATTTGTCTTTTTAAATTAACGCTCATTCACATCCAGGTCAGGAAGTAATGCAGAATGTTGGTGTTGCTAGGACACTTCATCCAAGATTTCAATTAATTAAGTTTTACAATTTCCCCATGCAGTGGGCAAATACTGTCATTATCTCTGTTTTATTGATGGAAAGTTTGAGAGTAAAATCTTGTTCAAGGTCAAACAAGATCCAGGTCCTCAGAGCCAGAGTGAAAGGAAAATCCTAAACATTTATATGCTCTTGCAGTTGAAGATGAGTATTGGTTGAGTGAATGAAATAGCCATAGAAAAGAGATACTGGATCTGAATGGCCCTAATATCTCCTCATTTGTTGTTGTTTCCTTTTGAGAAAAATGTCATCTAAGCTGTGAATTTAGTTGAATTTCCTGCAGCCTCAGGAGAATAGATGAGGAAAGGCAGACATGGGAACCTAAAGGGAGCAGTTGAGGCTGGCACTGCTGAGGGAGCGCTGCCCGGCTGGTGGATGTAACCACCATGCAGCGGAGTGGGCACTGAACTGCGGCTCATGAAGCTGCCTTTCTGTCCCACTTGACCCTGCAGCTGCAGTTCTGACTTGCCTCAGTTTTGATGCAGTAGAAGTCCATCTAACTCCGGAAAGGTTTGGACCGGCTATACAGAATCACCAGATTTAACAACAACAGCATTCCCTTAAAATTTCAAGAGCAATAGGGAAAAGGACAGGATTTATACACGTTGAAGTATAATGCCTGGATATCCTAAACCCAGGTTGAGTCTCCATCTCCAAAGACCTGGGAGGTACGATTTTCCTTCAAAGAAATTAACCTCAGGGCTCCTGAGGCATAATTCAACGAAGAATTGTCTTTGCCTTGTTTGAGGACATTCAGTTTTGAAATAACAGCATTAGAGTCTTTTGAAAATAACAGAACATGAACAGAAAATTATTTCCCTTGGAAAAAACTGTAGCTAATTTTTCCTTTGGCTGATTTGCTGCAGAAATCACACATTCGTATAAATGCCAAGCTATACATATGCATATACATATGTATATGGATGAGCACGTGTGTGTGTGTGTGTGTGTGTAAAACTCGTCTCTACAATCATGCTATAAATTGGAGAATTTGTCTTTTTAAATTAACGCTCATTCACATCCAGGTCAGGAAGTAATGCAGAATGTTGGTGTTGCTAGGACACTTCATCCAAGATTTCAATTAATTAAGTTTTACAATTTCCCCATGCAGTGGGCAAATACTGTCATTATCTCTGTTTTATTGATGGAAAGTTTGAGAGTAAAATCTTGTTCAAGGTCAAACAAGATCCAGGTCCTCAGAGCCAGAGTGAAAGGAAAATCCTAAACATTTATATGCTCTTGCAGTTGAAGATGAGTATTGGTTGAGTGAATGAAATAGCCATAGAAAAGAGATACTGGATCTGAATGGCCCTAATATCTCCTCATTTGTTGTTGTTTCCTTTTGAGAAAAATGTCATCTAAGCTGTGAATTTAGTTGAATTTCCTGCAGCCTCAGGAGAATAGATGAGGAAAGGCAGACATGGGAACCTAAAGGGAGCAGTTGAGGCTGGCACTGCTGAGGGAGCGCTGCCCGGCTGGTGGATGTAACCACCATGCAGCGGAGTGGGCACTGAACTGCGGCTCATGAAGCTGCCTTTCTGTCCCACTTGACCCTGCAGCTGCAGTTCTGACTTGCCTCAGTTTTGATGCAGTAGAAGTCCATCTAACTCCGGAAAGGTTTGGACCGGCTATACAGAATCACCAGATTTAACAACAACAGCATTCCCTTAAAATTTCAAGAGCAATAGGGAAAAGGACAGGATTTATACACGTTGAAGTATAATGCCTGGATATCCTAAACCCAGGTTGAGTCTCCATCTCCAAAGACCTAGGGCTGACTTTGTGGCTATAAGACTGAGAAGCTGGCATTTTGTCTGAAGTTCTTTCTTAGGATGTTAGGTAATTGATCTTATCATTTAACTTCTCAGGGCTCATGAAATGGGGTCATGCCTAGGATTCTTGTCCAAAGTTCTTTTCTCTTGATGTTGTCTCATTTGTTTCTCTCTAGTAATAAAGGACCTGCATTCATGGAGCGCTTTCTGGGCACCACCGACTGTATGCATCATCATAGATGTTTCACCATAGAGATGGGTTTTATTTTTAATCTCATTTTACATTTAAAGAAACCAAGGCATAGAGATCAAATAATTAAGAGCATACAGCTCTCAGGAGATAGAATGCAGATTTGAATCTGATTTGTAGGACCCCAAAGCCTAAGTCAAAAGGAATTATCACTCCCCTTGCCAGCAGACAGATATTACTGTACCCATTTTACAGGTTCAGGAAACCAGGAAGGTTAGTTGACCTGCTTGGATTCAGAGTTCTTATTTTTTTCTAACCAATAACTCATTCCACTAGGCCACAGACTTGTGGGATGAGAAAAAATGTTTGCTGGGGAGAAGGTTTTGGTATGTATTATTTGTAAAGTGACATGTTTATGGTACAAATAAATAATAATTGAATGTGAATCAATAGAAATTTAGTTTTAAAATACGGGAAGAAAACACGAGGTAAGCACTTTAGACAGAGATCATAAATTCAAATTTTGGTTTCCAGGGTCAATTTGGTGATGGCAGGCTTTTTAGCTATTTTAGTGAACAACACAATCGTTTATTCATTCCACCTGCACATATTTAGAACTGTCACCTGTATATTTATTGCTAGAGATGATAATAAAGCTGAGGCGCTGCCCGGCTGGTGGATGTAACCACCATGCAGCGGAGTGGGCACTGAACTGCGGCTCATGAAGCTGCCTTTCTGTCCCACTTGACCCTGCAGCTGCAGTTCTGACTTGCCTCAGTTTTGATGCAGTAGAAGTCCATCTAACTCCGGAAAGGTTTGGACCGGCTATACAGAATCACCAGATTTAACAACAACAGCATTCCCTTAAAATTTCAAGAGCAATAGGGAAAAGGACAGGATTTATACACGTTGAAGTATAATGCCTGGATATCCTAAACCCAGGTTGAGTCTCCATCTCCAAAGACCTAGGGCTGACTTTGTGGCTATAAGACTGAGAAGCTGGCATTTTGTCTGAAGTTCTTTCTTAGGATGTTAGGTAATTGATCTTATCATTTAACTTCTCAGGGCTCATGAAATGGGGTCATGCCTAGGATTCTTGTCCAAAGTTCTTTTCTCTTGATGTTGTCTCATTTGTTTCTCTCTAGTAATAAAGGACCTGCATTCATGGAGCGCTTTCTGGGCACCACCGACTGTATGCATCATCATAGATGTTTCACCATAGAGATGGGTTTTATTTTTAATCTCATTTTACATTTAAAGAAACCAAGGCATAGAGATCAAATAATTAAGAGCATACAGCTCTCAGGAGATAGAATGCAGATTTGAATCTGATTTGTAGGACCCCAAAGCCTAAGTCAAAAGGAATTATCACTCCCCTTGCCAGCAGACAGATATTACTGTACCCATTTTACAGGTTCAGGAAACCAGGAAGGTTAGTTGACCTGCTTGGATTCAGAGTTCTTATTTTTTTCTAACCAATAACTCATTCCACTAGGCCACAGACTTGTGGGATGAGAAAAAATGTTTGCTGGGGAGAAGGTTTTGGTATGTATTATTTGTAAAGTGACATGTTTATGGTACAAATAAATAATAATTGAATGTGAATCAATAGAAATTTAGTTTTAAAATACGGAAGAAAACACGAGGTAAGCACTTTAGACAGAGATCATAAATTCAAATTTTGGTTTCCAGGGTCAATTTGGTGATGGCAGGCTTTTTAGCTATTTTAGTGAACAACACAATCGTTTATTCATTGCACCTGCAAATATTTAGAACTGTCACCTGTATATTTATTGCTAGAGATGATAATAAAAAACTCGAAGATGTAGACTGTCTTGAATATCTTAAATTTCATTGGTGAGAAGAATCTGCTATATGGAAAACCTTGAGTAAGAAGCACTGAGAAATGCTGTGTGGATTTATAGGAAAAAAGAGACTGTGGTCAGTTGGTATTAGTCAAGAGTCTCTTCATGGCGATCATTTATCTTGAGCTGCCTCCGAAAGGAAGAAGAGTATTGGGATTTATAGAGAATTGGATGAAGGGGGAACAACTCTATTATTGTAAGGTTCATCACTCAGTGCAAGAAGAGTCAGTGTGCTCTCCGTGCCAGGCACCGTCCTAGGAACTGGGGACACAGCTGTAACGGTGACATGCAGGTCTCTGCCCTCATGGGTGCCCAGAGGAGAAACCAGCATTAAACAAACAGTTTCTAGAAAGGCAGTGCTGTGATAGCCCATAGCAAGGGAATGAGCCCTTGTGTGGGAGTCAGGGAGGCAGAACCTCCCGAGGGGAAGTGCTCTTTTCTTTGATGAGAGATGAAAAAGTCAGGAGATGTGCTGACTCTTTATAATTTATACACAATAACTTTTAATCAGTAGCCAGCCTTCCTCGGCCCCTCTGGCTGTTTCTGAATAAACTTTTCCACTACCTGTTGGTGAAGATCTAGAGAGTTCAACTTTGCACGTTATCCTGAGAGAAATAGGAGGGCTCAGTTGTTCCCATCACCGGTAGATCTGAGAGCAGACAGATATTACTGTACCCATTTTACAGGTTCAGGAAACCAGGAAGGTTAGTTGACCTGCTTGGATTCAGAGTTCTTATTTTTTTCTAACCAATAACTCATTCCACTAGGCCACAGACTTGTGGGATGAGAAAAAATGTTTGCTGGGAGAAGGTTTTGGTATGTATTATTTGTAAAGTGACATGTTTATGGTACAAATAAATAATAATTGAATGTGAATCAATAGAAATTTAGTTTTAAAATACGGGAAGAAAACACGAGGTAAGCACTTTAGACAGAGATCATAAATTCAAATTTTGGTTTCCAGGGTCAATTTGGTGATGGCAGGCTTTTTAGCTATTTTAGTGAACAACACAATCGTTTATTCATTGCACCTGCAAATATTTAGAACTGTCACCTGTATATTTATTGCTAGAGATGATAATAAAAAACTCGAAGATGTAGACTGTCTTGAATATCTTAAATTTCATTGGTGAGAAGAATCTGCTATATGGAAAACCTTGAGTAAGAAGCACTGAGAAATGCTGTGTGGATTTATAGGAAAAAAGAGACTGTGGTCAGTTGGTATTAGTCAAGAGTCTCTTCATGGCGATCATTTATCTTGAGCTGCCTCCGAAAGGAAGAAGAGTATTGGGATTTATAGAGAATTGGATGAAGGGGGAACAACTCTATTATTGTAAGGTTCATCACTCAGTGCAAGAAGAGTCAGTGTGCTCTCCGTGCCAGGCACCGTCCTAGGAACTGGGGACACAGCTGTAACGGTGACATGCAGGTCTCTGCCCTCATGGGTGCCCAGAGGAGAAACCAGCATTAAACAAACAGTTTCTAGAAAGGCAGTGCTGTGATAGCCCATAGCAAGGGAATGAGCCCTTGTGTGGGAGTCAGGGAGGCAGAACCTCCCGAGGGGAAGTGCTCTTTTCTTTGATGAGAGATGAAAAAGTCAGGAGATGTGCTGACTCTTTATAATTTATACACAATAACTTTTAATCAGTAGCCAGCCTTCCTCGGCCCCTCTGGCTGTTTCTGAATAAACTTTTCCACTACCTGTTGGTGAAGATCTAGAGAGTTCAACTTTGCACGTTATCCTGAGAGAAATAGGAGGGCTCAGTTGTTCCCATCACCTTCGGAGAGGAGCTACTCATATCTAGTCTACAGAGGCCAGGGAATGCTGCTACACTACCCTACAGTGCACAGAACACTTCCTTCACCAAAAGAGAATTTTCTGGGCCCAAATGTTCATAGTGTTGACCTTGAGAAACTCTGATCTACATATACGAACCCTGAGGCTGCATTTGGGAGGTTGAGTAGTTCTCCCTGGCAGAAGCTTAGGATATATACAGATTTGGAAGGGCATTTCGGTTGGAAGGAAAACTTTGCAAAAAAAAGAAAAAAAGTTTGGTTATTTTGAAAGCATAATGATGACTTATCATGAAGAGTAATGGATGCAGGTGAGTAGAAGTTGTCTGTACTTGTTTTAATAAGCCGTGAGCACAGTCATTCAAATTTCTGGGCTGAGGCTGATGTGGGTGGCAAAGAAGAATTGTGCTGTAGAATGATGAGTCCACTGATGAGTGTGACATGAGACAGGGAGTGAGTGGAGGCGGGAGATGACCACTGAAGTCTAGATTGGAAGCCATGAGAGCTTTGACTAGGGATGAGGGCGATGGTGGTAAGGTTGGAAGGAAAGGTGGATGTCCAGTTGCTGCAGAGGATAGGACTTTAGGATGTGGCTCGTGGAAGATTAAGGAAAGGTAAAGGTGAGGGTTTGGGCTTTGGCATCCAGGACATATAGGCACAGCAGGAAGAGGAGTTTGGAGGCAAGAAACTGAATTTGGTTTTGGGTGTCGTCTGGTTGAGATTCTGGCAAGATCTCCATTTGGGGACCTCCTAGTTGGTAAATGTGACTGTGCATCCTGAGCTCAGAACCATGACCAGGTCTGGGGACCACGCTAACATCTTTCTTCTAAGCCAGAGGTTCTCAACTGGCAACCTGAGGGCCCCATCTGCACTACAGATGTGTTTTGTTTGGCTCGCCTAGTGTTTTAAAATTCTTTAAAATTTCTAACAACATACACATTGAGAAACTGCATACAGAAATCCTTCCTTTCAGCTTGTCTTGAAATACCAGAGCATCTGGCAATTCTGGGTTCTGGTTTCAGCATGGCAGCAGCCTGAACTGAGGCTCAGCTGTCCCCATCTCCGGGACCCGTGGTCTCCGAGTTGCCTCCATCCACCTCTCCCTATTAATTTCACCTGGCTGGCACATCGTACTCATGCACTCCCTGCCTCAAAACTGAGCTGCTTGCAGTCCCTCTTCAGGTTGTGATTGAATTATTGGCATCTCTTTTGAAAGGAATCTTTCTGGAGATGGGAGCCTTTAACCTCTGCCCATGACCACTGCCGCCTCTCTTTACTTCCTCAATTGTTTCTTATTTCTACAGCATCTCCCATTACTCTCTCTAGACTCCTCCCACAATGCTTTGCCCTTGAACCCAGTCATTTGGGTGAATGAATGAATGAATAATTACATGAGTGAATGAACCTGCTGCTTACTCTTCATTCCTTCGTAACCCTCATATTCTTAACTTTCTGAACATGTTCATCTTTTTCCAGCCTGTCTTTCAAATCCAGTTTTTTGTCCCCTGATTGTGCTCTGAACCACTTAGCCATTTACCCCCTGCTGGTTTTCTTGCTCTTCTCTAAGTGCGGATCCCAGGCTCTCAGGGGCAGCAGCTGTGGGAGTCCTGGAGGTCAGCCCTGCTCAGGATTCCCTCCAGCTCCTCGTGGTTTCTCTAGGCAGGATCTCTATGCCTCCTCTGGGAGCACAGCTTTAGACGGGTGAGTCTCAGAGCTCTCCTTTTCCTCAAAAAATACTTCTGTCCTAGGTCCCTTCCAGAGGAAGATTCTAGAGCTGCAGCTGTACATCTCTCCCTCATTCTTCCAGAAACCTCTCTGTCCTCCTTTATGGGCCTCTCGTTCCTGTCATGGGACAAGACAGCAAGGAGTTTTGGTGTCGTCTGGTTGAGATTCTGGCAAGATCTCCATTTGGGGACCTCCTAGTTGGTAAATGTGACTGTGCATCCTGAGCTCAGAACCATGACCAGGTCTGGGGACCACGCTAACATCTTTCTTCTAAGCCAGAGGTTCTCAACTGGCAACCTGAGGGCCCCATCTGCACTACAGATGTGTTTTGTTTGGCTCGCCTAGTGTTTTAAAATTCTTTAAAATTTCTAACAACATACACATTGAGAAACTGCATACAGAAATCCTTCCTTTCAGCTTGTCTTGAAATACCAGAGCATCTGGCAATTCTGGGTTCTGGTTTCAGCATGGCAGCAGCCTGAACTGAGGCTCAGCTGTCCCCATCTCCGGGACCCGTGGTCTCCGAGTTGCCTCCATCCACCTCTCCCTATTAATTTCACCTGGCTGGCACATCGTACTCATGCACTCCCTGCCTCAAAACTGAGCTGCTTGCAGTCCCTCTTCAGGTTGTGATTGAATTATTGGCATCTCTTTTGAAAGGAATCTTTCTGGAGATGGGAGCCTTTAACCTCTGCCCATGACCACTGCCGCCTCTCTTTACTTCCTCAATTGTTTCTTATTTCTACAGCATCTCCCATTACTCTCTCTAGACTCCTCCCACAATGCTTTGCCCTTGAACCCAGTCATTTGGGTGAATGAATGAATGAATAATTACATGAGTGAATGAACCTGCTGCTTACTCTTCATTCCTTCGGAACCCTCATATTCTTAACTTTCTGAACATGTTCATCTTTTTCCAGCCTGTCTTTCAAATCCAGTTTTTTGTCCCCTGATTGTGCTCTGAACCACTTAGCCATTTACCCCCTGCTGGTTTTCTTGCTCTTCTCTAAGTGCGGATCCCAGGCTCTCAGGGGCAGCAGCTGTGGGAGTCCTGGAGGTCAGCCCTGCTCAGGATTCCCTCCAGCTCCTCGTGGTTTCTCTAGGCAGGATCTCTATGCCTCCTCTGGGAGCACAGCTTTAGACGGGTGAGTCTCAGAGCTCTCCTTTTCCTCAAAAAATACTTCTGTCCTAGGTCCCTTCCAGAGGAAGATTCTAGAGCTGCAGCTGTACATCTCTCCCTCATTCTTCCAGAAACCTCTCTGTCCTCCTTTATGGGCCTCTCGTTCCTGTCATGGGACAAGACAGCAAGGGAGTTTACAGGTGGGCTGTAGGACCTGGCTGACCTGAGCTTCAGCCTTACCCTCTTCCACTCCACTGCTGGCACGCTCGTCAGCAAGATGAGGTTGTTTTGATGATTAATTAAGGTAATATCTGCAAAGACTTAGCTCAGTGCTTGGCATATTTTGATCATCATTAGCATCCACATCATCAATCTCCATCATGATTCAAGGACCACAGTCTAATTTTTTCCACCAAGGTCAGTCCTCAGATTTCCCTTTAATTCTAACTGCCCTTCATGTCTAGGTTCTTAAGAATTCTCCCATTTTACAGTTCTTCATTTTAACACTAGGTTGTGAGCTTTCAAATAGTCAGAACCATATTATATACCTCTTTGGGCTCCAGAGTATTCTTTTATTTTATGATTCTTAAATGCATTCATTCTTAAATATATTTAATAACCAGGGTGCTTGATTTTAATGTCTCATAACATGCCATCAGTGCAGTTATCTTAGGGCTTTATCCTTGCCAATCCACATATTCTAAACGCCAAGTTTATACAGGGCTTTCTAGGAGTATTGGTGGGATCAAAAATTATTTAAGACTGTGAAGCACAAAGCTGTCTTAAAACAGAGTTCTGCCGCCTTTTCATTTAATTAGAAAGAAAGTGTTTCCTGTTTCTCATTGATCTATTGTGCTGTCTGAAGGTAGGAATAATAAAATATACCAAGTACTCATCCAGCAGATTTTCTTAGAAAATTGGGACTTCTGTGCTTTAATTAAGAACTTGTAGTTTAGCGTTTGGCCGGAAGATGGTGCAGTGTTCAAGGGATCTTTCTCTCTGAAAGTCAAAACTGATTTTAAAGGAATAAACTTGCCATCCAACCAAGTCTATAAAGACACAGAAGAAAGTGATGCCAGTTCAGCTCTGACACCGTCCTAGGGCTTTAGACGGGTGAGTCTCAGAGCTCTCCTTTTCCTCAAAAAATACTTCTGTCCTAGGTCCCTTCCAGAGGAAGATTCTAGAGCTGCAGCTGTACATCTCTCCCTCATTCTTCCAGAAACCTCTCTGTCCTCCTTTATGGGCCTCTCGTTCCTGTCATGGGACAAGACAGCAAGGGAGTTTACAGGTGGGCTGTAGGACCTGGCTGACCTGAGCTTCAGCCTTACCCTCTTCCACTCCACTGCTGGCACGCTCGTCAGCAAGATGAGGTTGTTTTGATGATTAATTAAGGTAATATCTGCAAAGACTTAGCTCAGTGCTTGGCATATTTTGATCATCATTAGCATCCACATCATCAATCTCCATCATGATTCAAGGACCACAGTCTAATTTTTTCCACCAAGGTCAGTCCTCAGATTTCCCCTTTAATTCTAACTGCCCTTCATGTCTAGGTTCTTAAGAATTCTCCCATTTTACAGTTCTTCATTTTAACACTAGGTTGTGAGCTTTCAAATAGTCAGAACCATATTATATACCTCTTTGGGCTCCAGAGTATTCTTTTATTTTATGATTCTTAAATGCATTCATTCTTAAATATATTTAATAACCAGGGTGCTTGATTTTAATGTCTCATAACATGCCATCAGTGCAGTTATCTTAGGGCTTTATCCTTGCCAATCCACATATTCTAAACGCCAAGTTTATACAGGGCTTTCTAGGAGTATTGGTGGGATCAAAAATTATTTAAGACTGTGAAGCACAAAGCTGTCTTAAAACAGAGTTCTGCCGCCTTTTCATTTAATTAGAAAGAAAGTGTTTCCTGTTTCTCATTGATCTATTGTGCTGTCTGAAGGTAGGAATAATAAAATATACCAAGTACTCATCCAGCAGATTTTCTTAGAAAATTGGGACTTCTGTGCTTTAATTAAGAACTTGTAGTTTAGCGTTTGGCCGGAAGATGGTGCAGTGTTCAAGGGATCTTTCTCTCTGAAAGTCAAAACTGATTTTAAAGGAATAAACTTGCCATCCAACCAAGTCTATAAAGACACAGAAGAAAGTGATGCCAGTTCAGCTCTGACACCGTCCTAGGGCTTAGCAAGTGTCATGCTTTCATGTAGTTTTTTCCTTCCTACTGCCTAGCATAATGAGCTGGAGGATTCTTCTAATTAGCTAAATATTATTGTACATCAGAGTGGGGCCCTGCTTCCTGTACATTCTTATTTGTGTTTTGTCAGCCAAAGGAAGAAAGCTGTTAGAGGCAGGAGCAGATGTAAGAAAGGCACAAAACATGCCAAGAAGTCATGGTACTTTTTTACTGTTAAATAAGTCATTCTGCTTTGCATTTACATTTCCATTTTATTACTATATTAGTATGAATCTTTCCAGTCATTCTGACTACAGAAATCTTGTGTGTGAGTGAGTGGTTGTGTTCTGTGTGTACCATGTGTGTGTGTCAAATTCCCCACACCCCTGGAAACGTCAGATGAGTAGACTTTTATTGCTGTTATATCCAATATAAAATATGAACTGACGTTGTCTGAGCACCATTATTATTATTATTCAGTAATGTACTCAGCCAGGTAAATAATCCTGCCATTTGCTTCAGTTTCCTGTTTATATTGATTGGAAACAAATTTAAAAAGAAGACTCAAAGTTGGTGCTGATCAGACATCTTCTATCAAGTTTGTATGTCACACTTATTCCATTATTATTATTTTTTTTACCATGTAAAGTCTTCTGAAAATTGAAAAACTAATTTATTATCATGTAGTTATTAGCGCAATCGCAAAAGAGGTCACTGGTCTTTCCTTTAATTTCTGTCACAGGCTGCAGGCCGTATTATGCTAAACCAAGGATACAGGGAGATAATTAACATAGCAACTCTGGCAAGTTTAATAGGTGAGTGATGAACATTTCGAGTTGGGTTTCAAAATCCATGTCTTAATTACCACCCACCCGAGTGCAGTGATGAAGTGATGTGATGGTTACCTTCTATCAGGCCAAACTTCCTGTGAGCTGTTTCTGATCTTTCTGTCTGAAAGTTCAAAACTAAAATTTTTTAAAGGAATTAAAGGCAGTGTTCAAGGGATCTTTCTCTGAAAGTCAAAACTGATTTTAAAGGAATAAACTTGCCATCCAACCAAGTCTATAAAGACACAGAAGAAAGTGATGCCAGTTCAGCTCTGACACCGTCCTAGGGCTTAGCAAGTGTCATGCTTTCATGTAGTTTTTTCCTTCCTACTGCCTAGCATAATGAGCTGGAGGATTCTTCTAATTAGCTAAATATTATTGTACATCAGAGTGGGGCCCTGCTTCCTGTACATTCTTATTTGTGTTTTGTCAGCCAAAGGAAGAAAGCTGTTAGAGGCAGGAGCAGATGTAAGAAAGGCACAAAACATGCCAAGAAGTCATGGTACTTTTTTACTGTTAAATAAGTCATTCTGCTTTGCATTTACATTTCCATTTTATTACTATATTAGTATGAATCTTTCCAGTCATTCTGACTACAGAAATCTTGTGTGTGAGTGAGTGGTTGTGTTCTGTGTGTACCATGTGTGTGTGTCAAATTCCCCACACCCCTGGAAACGTCAGATGAGTAGACTTTTATTGCTGTTATATCCAATATAAAATATGAACTGACGTTGTCTGAGCACCATTATTATTATTATTCAGTAATGTACTCAGCCAGGTAAATAATCCTGCCATTTGCTTCAGTTTCCTGTTTATATTGATTGGAAACAAATTTAAAAAGAAGACTCAAAGTTGGTGCTGATCAGACATCTTCTATCAAGTTTGTATGTCACACTTATTCCATTATTATTATTTTTTTTACCATGTAAAGTCTTCTGAAAATTGAAAAACTAATTTATTATCATGTAGTTATTAGCGCAATCGCAAAAGAGGTCACTGGTCTTTCCTTTAATTTCTGTCACAGGCTGCAGGCCGTATTATGCTAAACCAAGGATACAGGGAGATAATTAACATAGCAACTCTGGCAAGTTTAATAGGTGAGTGATGAACATTTCGAGTTGGGTTTCAAAATCCATGTCTTAATTACCACCCACCCGAGTGCAGTGATGAAGTGATGTGATGGTTACCTTCTATCAGGCCAAACTTCCTGTGAGCTGTCTTTAAAACTAGGATTAGACTGAAAGACTTCCAAAGGGAAGAGAAGAGGATCTTGTGTTTTACTGTACAAAACAGGGTGATGTATCTTAAGCCCTTCTGGAAGCATCCACTCTGCTGCAGGTGTTGTCACCCGGGGGGGTGGTGTCACCCCGGGGGACACTGGGCACTGTCTGGAGACATTTTTGGTTCATCTGGTGGGAGAGGCCAGGGGTGCCCCTCAACATTGTGCAATGCCCAGGACAGCTCCCAGGACAAAGAACTGGTCAGAAGCGTCGGCAGTGCTGTGTTTCAGGAACATGGCCCCAACCAGCATCGTACATCTTTTCTGTCCGTGGTTGTCTTTCACCACTGGTTGCCAACAGGTGTCACCCCAGGCCCTGTTCTCGTCACAGCATTGTCAGAGAGAGTCCATAAACCCTCATAACATATGGAATGAAATCCCCACTGCAGAGCTTTTGTGGAAGGCAGTTACATGCTGGTGAGCGGAGGCCTATGTAACCAAAATTGATCAATTACACAAATTAAGTAGAGCCCTTAAGGAATATATTTTATTGGTCTGGACATCTGTTGCAGTATTGTCCAAATCCAAAACTCAAATGGTGCCTCGGGTTGCCAAGTTAGGCAAGAAAATCTAGTAGCTATAAAAGTACAACTGAAAACCCTATATTAATATCACGTCCATCTGCTGAATGTTACATAAATATGCAGACTTTTTATTTTCCTTGGGAATAACATTTATTTTTACTGTGCCCAGTTTGACATTCTTATGACATTCTGTTCAGTTTATTACACTGTAACTTTAAATGTTTCTTCAAAAATGCATTTATAATGTTGTTGTTAATCTTTTTTCAAGGGTCTGTACCACCTGTTTAACTTATAGTTAAATAGAGAGGTCCTTTTTCTTATAGGAAGAATGGGAAATCTTTGGACAAAGAGGCTCAGAAAAGATTTTGAGTAACACTTGTGTAGTGTAAAGGGAAATTATATAACAGCCATGAATGCTAATATTCCATCCTGCTCTTTTTACAAGTTGAAATGTAATCTCCATTTTAAACTAAATTAGCATCATTTCCAAACAGAGTATCATATTTATATCAGATTTATACAACCACATCAGATTACTATTAACATGTAAAATAGTCTCTTTTATGCTGTGGGTAAAAAAGTAGATGGAAGAGAACGGTTTGGTTTCTATTGTAATGTCAGGGCCTGAAATTAATCTGCGTGGACGTGTGGGGGTGGAGAGTTGCTCTGACATCAAAGAGACAGCAGGTAGGGGCTGCCTTACCTTGAGAACCTGTTGTGATCCTGGCACGAGGAAAACCGCGCAGTTATAAAAGTACATCTGAAAATCATGATGTTTCCATCATGTCCATCTGCCGAATGTTAAATAAATATGTTGGTTGGTTATTTAAATATGTTGAGTGGTTAAGCCAACTGGAAAATTATAGGATATATGTAGGAAAACTTAGAGGACATTTTTGTTCATGTTTTTTTTCCCTTTTCCCCCCTTCATTCTCATTTTACGGATTTAGTAAAACACTTTTTAGTAGTCAGTTACTGAATGGCTTGTAGTCTAATAACAAAGTAAGCTGGGGTGGTCAGGGAAACGTAAAAAGCAAAAACAAGACTAAACAATAACAACAAAGTGAGCACAACTTGGCGTGAGCTTCAGGGAGACTTCCTTAGGGTATTGTGGACATGGTATTAATATGTATATAAAATTTTGTCTAATTTATGGTAAAGAACATTTTTATTTGCAAAAGTGGGGCGTGTTTACTAGGAGACACGTAGATCATATAAACCAAAGAGACTATTTAAAATCAATGAAGTTTTTCTTTATATTACATGAGCATATATTGTCCCTGATTTACAAAGATGATACTCAAGAGGAGAGTACCAGTGGGTGTTTTTCTTTACTTGAAAGTCACGATTGATTGACTGTCATCCATTCCAAAATTCTTATATCCCTCCACACTTTTTGAACTAAAGAAGGAAAGGTTGTCTGGATGAATCCCAAATAACTTCCTATCTAGGTAAACACACCTCTGATATTAAAGAAGATAAATTTTCAGAGAAATGGAGGAGTTAGCTATAAAGGCAAGAAGGGCCAGTCAGAAAAGATTTTGAGTAACTTTTTTCCTGTTTCTTTTACAAGTTGAAATGTAATCTCCATTTTAAACTAAATTAGCATCATTTCCAAACAGAGTATCATATTTATATCAGATTTATACAACCACATCAGATTACTATTAACATGTAAAATAGTCTCTTTTATGCTGTGGGTAAAAAAGTAGATGGAAGAGAACGGTTTGGTTTCTATTGTAATGTCAGGGCCTGAAATTAATCTGCGTGGACGTGTGGGGGTGGAGAGTTGCTCTGACATCAAAGAGACAGCAGGTAGGGGCTGCCTTACCTTGAGAACCTGTTGTGATCCTGGCACGAGGAAAACCGCGCAGTTATAAAAGTACATCTGAAAATCATGATGTTTCCATCATGTCCATCTGCCGAATGTTAAATAAATATGTTGGTTGGTTATTTAAATATGTTGAGTGGTTAAGCCAACTGGAAAATTATAGGATATATGTAGGAAAACTTAGAGGACATTTTTGTTCATGTTTTTTTTCCCTTTTCCCCCCCTTATTTTTATTTTACGTGTTTAGTATATCAGTTTTTAGTAGTCAGTTTGTGAATGGTTTGTTGTCTAATAACAAAGTAAGCTGGGGTGGTCAGGGAAACGTAAAAAGCAAAAACAAGACTAAACAATAACAACAAAGTGAGCACAACTTGGCGTGAGCTTCAGGGAGACTTCCTTAGGGTATTGTGGACATGGTATTAATATGTATATAAAATTTTGTCTAATTTATGGTAAAGAACATTTTTATTTGCAAAAGTGGGGCGTGTTTACTAGGAGACACGTAGATCATATAAACCAAAGAGACTATTTAAAATCAATGAAGTTTTTCTTTATATTACATGAGCATATATTGTCCCTGATTTACAAAGATGATACTCAAGAGGAGAGTACCAGTGGGTGTTTTTCTTTACTTGAAAGTCACGATTGATTGACTGTCATCCATTCCAAAATTCTTATATCCCTCCACACTTTTTGAACTAAAGAAGGAAAGGTTGTCTGGATGAATCCCAAATAACTTCCTATCTAGGTAAACACACCTCTGATATTAAAGAAGATAAATTTTCAGAGAAATGGAGGAGTTAGCTATAAAGGCAAGAAGGGCCAGTTGCTTGCCGTTTAGGTATTGGTTGGGTTATCCTGTTTGAGATAAGATGAGATGCTTTTTATAGTTATGCCTGTACTGTAAAAAGAAGAGCTTAAGAGGGGCATAGGATCGCTGGCAAAGAATTTTCATGCTAGTGTGTCTGCGTACAGGAAATGTGGGATGGCAATTTATTGATGGTGGGTGACATCCAGGAGCATCTGCCAGGTACACCTGAGACCCAACCTTCTCCTCTAATCTTGGCTGCTGTCAGCCCTGGTGTCTTGGGCAAGTCATACATTCCGTTAGTGAAATAACCAGTACAGAAACTGTTCCTCAGAACTTCTTTTTCATCCTATGCTGGGGAAAGCAAAAGTCCATAAAAAGTACCTGTAGCTCAGAATGAAGCACTGTTCCAGTGTCCAGGGATCCCTGTGGTTTATATTCATGCACCCAGTTAGGTCGATTGAGAGCTGGAAGGGAGCAGATAACTTTCTTTTGGGGCAATCCACTCTAATTGGCCCAACTAAGAATAGCTCTTGGATTCCCAACAGTCTTAAAACCAACAGGCATTTTCTTTTCCTGTTTGAGAACTACTGCATTTATTGAAGTCTATCTTTAGACTTTTGATGTAATTTCTGAATCACCAACCATTTTGGAGACCACAAGATAGTTAAAAATAAGATAAGAAATATTGACTGAGACTTCCTGAAGCCTGCAAGGGAATGAAGGTACCACAGCACAGGCTTACTATGGAATTTCTCTCCTGTGGTTCTTGCACTTTGAAAATGACATGATCTATCTCAAGGAATAACTTAAAGCCTGATCCACTTAAAGGGCTGCAAGTGATTTATCAGAAATGTGCTTATTTGGAAGGTTTAGCAAGACTGCTTATGGGAGGTTGTGGGGTTAACTACCAAAATTGTGCATAACTTGGATCCTGTGTATGGCAATGAATCAAGAAATTATATTCTTTGACTTTGTAACAACCCACACAGTGCGCTACATCTGTGGCGTGTTTAAATAAAGAGAGAGAAATAACATATTTCTTTTAATAAAATGCCAATGGTTTTGTTTTGGAGAAAAATATTGAATTATTGGGGTGTTAGATTTATCTGTAGGAGGGTTTCTCAAGTCACAGTCAATAAGGACGTAGGACAGAACACCAGCTACTTCCTGAAGATGAGATGCTTTTATAGTTATGCCTGTACTGTAAAAGAAGAGCTTAAGAGGGGCATAGGATCGCTGGCAAAGAATTTTCATGCTAGTGTGTCTGCGTACAGGAAATGTGGGATGGCAATTTATTGATGGTGGGTGACATCCAGGAGCATCTGCCAGGTACACCTGAGACCCAACCTTCTCCTCTAATCTTGGCTGCTGTCAGCCCTGGTGTCTTGGGCAAGTCATACATTCCGTTAGTGAAATAACCAGTACAGAAACTGTTCCTCAGAACTTCTTTTTCATCCTATGCTGGGGAAAGCAAAAGTCCATAAAAAGTACCTGTAGCTCAGAATGAAGCACTGTTCCAGTGTCCAGGGATCCCTGTGGTTTATATTCATGCACCCAGTTAGGTCGATTGAGAGCTGGAAGGGAGCAGATAACTTTCTTTTGGGGCAATCCACTCTAATTGGCCCAACTAAGAATAGCTCTTGGATTCCCAACAGTCTTAAAACCAACAGGCATTTTCTTTTCCTGTTTGAGAACTACTGCATTTATTGAAGTCTATCTTTAGACTTTTGATGTAATTTCTGAATCACCAACCATTTTGGAGACCACAAGATAGTTAAAAATAAGATAAGAAATATTGACTGAGACTTCCTGAAGCCTGCAAGGGAATGAAGGTACCACAGCACAGGCTTACTATGGAATTTCTCTCCTGTGGTTCTTGCACTTTGAAAATGACATGATCTATCTCAAGGAATAACTTAAAGCCTGATCCACTTAAAGGGCTGCAAGTGATTTATCAGAAATGTGCTTATTTGGAAGGTTTAGCAAGACTGCTTATGGGAGGTTGTGGGGTTAACTACCAAAATTGTGCATAACTTGGATCCTGTGTATGGCAATGAATCAAGAAATTATATTCTTTGACTTTGTAACAACCCACACAGTGCGCTACATCTGTGGCGTGTTTAAATAGAGAGAGAGAAATGAAATATTTCTTCTAATAAAATGCTAATGGTTTTGTTTTGGAGAAAAATATTGAATTATTGGGGTGTTAGATTTATCTGTAGGAGGGTTTCTCAAGTCACAGTCAATAAGGACGTAGGACAGAACACCAGCTACTTCCTGAAGACAATTTTCCGGTCTTTTAAGTGAGTGACTTCAGGGTGATAGTGAGACCCCTTTGTGATGAAGAGCACAGGAAGAAACGTTGTTACAGGGAACAGTACCACCCCAGGCCATTATGTGGACATCTCTTAAAATTTCAAGCACATTATTTAACCAACAGCACGTGGAAACATGTTACTAAATATAGGTAGGACATTCTGATTGATTGCTGGTGTCCTTCTGTAGGTGGAACTTGCAGTTACTTAGTTGCTCTGGAACCTGAATGTTCATAGCAAGGATTGTTGGCAGATGCCTCCTGGGCTGCGGAACCCAGAACGTACGACTCTCCTTGAGGTTCCATTTTACATATTCAGTTTCTGGAAATTCAAAAAAGTTACCATCATCATACAAAGAAAGTTTTTGGCAACCAGAGTGGTTTCGTCGATGTCTTTTTCACTTCTGAGGTCCTTTGTGATATGGTTCAAGTGATTTTAACAGTTTTATTTTTCAGTCATTCGCTTTTTAAAAATTAAATTTAACAAACAGTTACGGTGCATCTCCTTTGTGCTGACACTGGATGGGAGACAGAAACCTGGAAGAGTAGCTGGCTTGCCTCTCAAGATCTCATAGTGCAGCAAAATGGAGAGAGTGAGAAGAAATATTTATGGTGTGGTAGATGCAACACTGATGAAAAAAAAAAAGCCTGGTGCTGGGCACTAACTGTGTGCCTGGCATCGTTACTCTCTTCTGCAGACAAGGGAACTATGACTTGGAGAGAGTGTAGAGCCTGTAGTTAACAAGAGGAGGGGCCAGCGTGTGAAGGAAGCTCGGTATGGCTCTGCTTTCCTCTTCCTTATCCTCTGCTTTCTTAAGTGGAAGCATATATACAAAGCACTACCCTAGGTCATGGCTGACCTTGGTGTAGTGCATTGTACATGTCAGGCTTTTGTACCCATTGCTTCATGTAAACCTCATGCTGTGCACTAGATAGTATTATTATCCCCCCTTTATAGATGAGTAAACTGAGGCTCTGAGAGGTTAAGCACTTTGGCTAAGTTTGAGCAGTTAGTATCAGAGAGGCAATCTGAATCTAGACTCTTAACCACTACACTTGACTGTTGAGAGATTGAGGGACACACTGGGCAGGAGATGGACAAAGGTGTCTGGAGGGAAACACTGTTTCTGCCTTGGGGAGGTGGATAGGTATAGAATTTGGAGCAGAAAAGGTATAAGTGACCAGAGAAAGCTAGAGACATGCTCTTGATCAGGACTTGGAAGATGCTAAGACTTAATCCGATTTGCCTCAAATCTGAGTCAATTGAAGGATGTATTTCTGAACCTTTCAGAAACTTTGAAAGCTGTAAATCTAAATGTTAGTGGAAAACTATTTGGTTCCTTGCATTGTGAAACTCGAACATAATGTCTGGGAATTCAGACTTATAAAACTTGGATAGAGGTGATTTTTTTCCTTTTGAAATTATTGTAGATGTATAAGAAGTTGTAAAAACAGCGGAGAGGTACCACATAGGCTTAACCCAGCTTCCCCTTCTAGTAACATTTCACATAACTATAGTACATACCAAAACTGAGAAACTGACTTGTATTAAATATTCAACTAGACTATAGACCTTATGTGATTTTTGTCAGTTTTTCGGTGTGCACTATTATGTTGTATAATTCAGTAAAATTTTATCACATGTATAGATTTGTGTAACTGCTCAGAGGTAATGCTTTTTAATGCTGGCATAAGGAAAAAAGAAAATAAAATGTTTTGAACCCTCAATGGTTTCTTTTTATTGTTATGTTTAGGGATTACTCGGTCTTTGAAGGAGTAAAATAGTCTACTCTTTTTAAATAATTCCTGTTTTAATTGATTATTACCATGATGCAAGAATGATTATTCACACTAGAAGAAGGTTACACTTTATGGAAAGTGATTTCGCTCAGAGGGTATAAAATGACTTCATTAAAAAGAAAGCAAGGTTCCTGTACATGTATGACTTAAACCTTATGTATTAGATTTAATTTCTAAATATGTACAGATAGAAGTGACAGACTTGATTTTTCTGTATATTTCAAACAGTGAGCAGGGACTCCTGTACTGAGCTATATGTTGAAGGACATAGCCTTATGTTAACACAGGCTACAGTTCATTGTAATTCTATGCTTTTTGTTTTGTATCTCTTTTTTTCCCTCAGAATGATATGCAAGGAAAACCCCCAAGTTTTCAGTGTGTTCTCAAAAGCCCCAGACACCAGAGCTTAAAGAGCTTAAAAAGGGGTTAAATTTTAATGAAAACATACCCTCTCGTCATTGTGCTTAAAATTATAATTTTAAAAGCCAATCATTTGCTTTTTTGACTGACATGTGGCATTTTGGAGAAATTTTTAAATCTTCCAAGTCTGTAAGAAATGAATTTGGGGGACTTGTAGGCACTGTATTTAGAACAGAAAACAAAAAAAGGAGAGCTCATATCGAAGGGGTTGAATTAAAATCATTTGTAATTCTTCATCACAAAGAAACACAGTCTCAGAACATCCATTTGTACGTACATCTGTACATCTGTGCTTCTGCCTCTGACCTCACCGTTCTGGTTTCTGTCTCCTTTCTTTACAAAATTTTGCTTATGCATAGATACACACATTAGAGAGGAAATTGGGGCAAATGATTTAGGAATGTGCTAATTAATTCTCATTATGTCCTATGAACCGAGAAAAAGAAGTGAAAGGTTGTCTGCCTGTGCATGTACACGATGTATATTTTTCAACACTGTTTTTCCTTCGCAGGAAAGTTCTGTTCATTTCCCCCCGCCTCCTGGGTTCTCACACCCAGTGACAGCTCAGCGTCCAAAGTGCTGACATGATGACTTAGAGATGTGATAGAGAAACACGGACGGCATTTTCTGTAAGTAACTGTGGTTCCTGCATCCAGAGAACACACGTCATCTAATGTTTAGGGATTCTGGAAGGAGTAAAATATTCAAACTGTTTTAATTGATTATTACCATGATGCAAGAATGATTATTCACACTAGCAGAAGGTTACACTTTATGGAAAGTGATTTCGCTCAGAGGGTATAAAATGACTTCATTAAAAAGAAAGCAAGGTTCCTGTACATGTATGACTTAAACCTTATGTATTAGATTTAATTTCTAAATATGTACAGATAGAAGTGACAGACTTGATTTTTCTGTATATTTCAAACAGTGAGCAGGGACTCCTGTACTGAGCTATATGTTGAAGGACATAGCCTTATGTTAACACAGGCTACAGTTCATTGTAATTCTATGCTTTTTGTTTTGTATCTCTTTTTTTCCCTCAGAATGATATGCAAGGAAAACCCCCAAGTTTTCAGTGTGTTCTCAAAAGCCCCAGACACCAGAGCTTAAAGAGCTTAAAAAGGGGTTAAATTTTAATGAAAACATACCCTCTCGTCATTGTGCTTAAAATTATAATTTTAAAAGCCAATCATTTGCTTTTTTGACTGACATGTGGCATTTTGGAGAAATTTTTAAATCTTCCAAGTCTGTAAGAAATGAATTTGGGGGACTTGTAGGCACTGTATTTAGAACAGAAAACAAAAAAAGGAGAGCTCATATCGAAGGGGTTGAATTAAAATCATTTGTAATTCTTCATCACAAAGAAACACAGTCTCAGAACATCCATTTGTACGTACATCTGTACATCTGTGCTTCTGCCTCTGACCTCACCGTTCTGGTTTCTGTCTCCTTTCTTTACAAAATTTTGCTTATGCATAGATACACACATTAGAGAGGAAATTGGGGCAAATGATTTAGGAATGTGCTAATTAATTCTCATTATGTCCTATGAACCGAGAAAAAGAAGTGAAAGGTTGTCTGCCTGTGCATGTACACGATGTATATTTTTCAACACTGTTTTTCCTTCGCAGGAAAGTTCTGTTCATTTCCCCCCGCCTCCCTGGGTTCTCACACCCAGTGACAGCTCGCAGCGTCCAAAGTGCTGACATGATGACTTAGAGATGTGATAGAGAGAAACACGGACGGCATTTTCTGTAAGTAACTGTGGTTCCTGCATCCAGAGAACACACGTCATCAGATCCCTGTTCTTGAGTCTCTTAATTTAAGCATTGTGATTCCTAATGAGCAGGTTGATAGCATCCATTGTTACTGTGTCTTTGGTTATCCCTGAGGATCAGCCTTTGCTAAGCAAAGATCTGTGGCCCAGCTTGGGATGCTCACATTTTTTTTCAGGTTTTAACATTTGATAATAGGCTTTCCAGTAGCTTGAAGGGTGGCTTTTAACATTTCTTTTTCAGTTGAAGTATTTCCTGAGTTCTGTCCAAGCTCTCGATGGTTAAAGAAAAGACTTTCTGACATTTAATAGACAGTGTTGTGGCTTTTTCTCTTCTTCAGATGAATGTATAGGCATTAAAACACTACATGTACGCTTGTAATTGACACATCTTGTGGAAATGGCAATTGCAAGGTGATTGGTGTCAAAAATATTCAGAATAAATTCTGTTTTACCTGATTTTTTGAAACTTTCAAAAGTATCCCTCTCTCTTCTCTCTGACTTTCTCCTTATTTTTGTTGCTTTAAATATTAACTAAATACTTTGTGTTTTCACATTTTATCCATGTTGTCCCAGGTTTTCTCTGGTTTTAGCAAAAGTCCAAAGGAACTGCTCAGACCAAAACAATCAGTGAAGACTAAGGTGTTCTTCATTTCTGAAATGAAAACAAAACAGATGTTCAGGACACTCTGTTTTGCTCTGGCTCCTAGCTTGGCTGCTTGCTCTGAGAATATTCTTGCTCCCAAGTTAGTTCTAGTTTTGTTTATTTTGTCCTGAGCTCGGTGAACTTTCCACAGCCATCCTCTTCAAACAACACATTTTTTTTTCCCCCTGAGCTGGAGGTTATTTTGTACTCAGCCCTCATTCCATGGGCTCTGTGAATAATTCTAACACAAAGAAAAACTCTCCTTCTGACCAGTGAAAGGGGAGTCTGAGAATACGGATAAACATTGCAGCTGTAATCCAGAAAGCAGAGGGCTTGGGAAAAGAGGGAAAAGGAAAAAAACAAAACAAAAAGCAAAAAAACCCACAGCCGAATCTTTTAAACCTTTTAATGAAGATTTCAGTACAAAACAGGTGTCTGATGAATGAAGGTACGCAAAATATATAAGAACCTCAGCAAGATAAAGGCACATCCTTGACACTTATTTTAGGTGTAAGGTTATTTTCATTTATGAAACAAATACGTATTTCTACAAATTTGAATGTAGAACAGACGTTTATATATTGAAGCCTATGATTTTTTTGATTGATCATATCAAATGGGGTAATACCTCTATTGAAAATGATTCTTCATTGGGTTAAGTGTACCTTTTTTTTTAGTTACAAGAATTGTTAAAATGATCTTTGATCTCTGTGTCATGTTGAGAATGGTGAATTCTCTGGTTATGGAAATATCCTCTAGCTGCCTTATAGGAATTTCATTTTCAACAGTTTGAAGGAAGATCAACTCTTCTCTTTGACTGGACTCCAGTGTCCAGTCAAAGATGAATAAAAAATTAGGACAGAGCTAGAGTACAGGAGTCCAGTGCTCCTGCCTAGGAGGGTCACACTTGTAATTGACACATCTTGTGGAAATGGCAATTGCAAGGTGATTGGTGTCAAAATATTCAGAATAAATTCTGTTTTACCTGATTTTTGAAACTTTCAAAAGTATCCTCATTCTTCTCTCTGACTTTCTCCTTATTTTTGTTGCTTTAAATATTAACTAAATACTTTGTGTTTTCACATTTTATCCATGTTGTCCCAGGTTTTCTCTGGTTTTAGCAAAAGTCCAAAGGAACTGCTCAGACCAAAACAATCAGTGAAGACTAAGGTGTTCTTCATTTCTGAAATGAAAACAAAACAGATGTTCAGGACACTCTGTTTTGCTCTGGCTCCTAGCTTGGCTGCTTGCTCTGAGAATATTCTTGCTCCCAAGTTAGTTCTAGTTTTGTTTATTTTGTCCTGAGCTCGGTGAACTTTCCACAGCCATCCTCTTCAAACAACACATTTTTTTCCCCTGAGCTGGAGGTTATTTTGTACTCAGCCCTCATTCCATGGGCTCTGTGAATAATTCTAACACAAAGAAAAACTCTCCTTCTGACCAGTGAAAGGGGAGTCTGAGAATACGGATAAACATTGCAGCTGTAATCCAGAAAGCAGAGGGCTTGGGAAAAGAGGGAAAAGGAAAAAAACAAAACAAAAAGCAAAAAAACCCACAGCCGAATCTTTTAAACCTTTTAATGAAGATTTCAGTACAAAACAGGTGTCTGATGAATGAAGGTACGCAAAATATATAAGAACCTCAGCAAGATAAAGGCACATCCTTGACACTTATTTTAGGTGTAAGGTTATTTTCATTTATGAAACAAATACGTATTTCTACAAATTTGAATGTAGAACAGACGTTTATATATTGAAGCCTATGATTTTTTTGATTGATCATATCAAATGGGGTAATACCTCTATTGAAAATGATTCTTCATTGGGTTAAGTGTACCTTTTTTTTTAGTTACAAGAATTGTTAAAATGATCTTTGATCTCTGTGTCATGTTGAGAATGGTGAATTCTCTGGTTATGGAAATATCCTCTAGCTGCCTTATAGGAATTTCATTTTCAACAGTTTGAAGGAAGATCAACTCTTCTCTTTGACTGGACTCCAGTGTCCAGTCAAAGATGAATAAAAAATTAGGACAGAGCTAGAGTACAGGAGTCCAGTGCTCCTGCCTAGGAGGGTCACACTAATGGTGACAGCAGAGTAGCACTCTTTAGACCTAAGTAGTTTGTGATTGCAAATGTACAGGTACAATACAGTGGAATTGTTCTATCCTTGTAGTCTTAGGCATTGATATGTTTGCTTTTGAGGTTGTAGAGAACAAGAAAACAACTAGTTGACAAATGAAATATTCAAGCCTTGAAGAGAAAGGAATGTATTTTCTTTCTTCATTGAACGAGTGCCCACTCTTTGCCAGTTCTGTGCTAGTTGTAAAGGAAACTGTGGCGGCCAGGACAGATACAGTCCTGCCCTCGTGGAGCTTATCATCCACCAGAGTGGTGGCCCAGGGAGAAAAGTAAAACCCAACTCAGCCAAGTTCAAGTCAAGCTGAAAAAGAGAAACAATCTCCCTTTATTTAGGAAGAGGCAGCATCTTACAGTGGTTAGCATTCTAGGCGAGGGAGGCTGTGCCTCAGATGGGAATCCTGGCTCTGCATCAACTGACTCATAGTCTTGTCCAGGAGAAGGGACAGGGATCTTCTTTCATAATACATAAGGATGGAAATACTTCCTTCAAGGGAACGTTCTCGAGATTAGATGGCATTCTGTAAGTAGTCACTGGCTCAATTCCTGACAGAGAGTGTGCTAAAATTGTTAGCTGCTGATAAATCACCATTACTATTATCATGATTATTTTGCCTTTTATATTCTAGGATCAGTGGCAGTATTATAAAATGGCTAAGAAATAGTGAATGATGTATTCATCAATCGTCAGATTTTCTCAGAAACCAACCACCTAGCTTTGGTACTATATAACTCCTTATCAAAAGATAAACTTTCTTTTGATAGTTTGATAAACTGTCTTTTGGTAGACTAAAAAACTATCAAGAGATAGTCTTGTCTTTTTGTTCATTCACGGAAAGCAGGGGTCTTTTTCTTTTCTGAATGTTAAAGTTCAAAACTCTTTTCAATAAACTAAAATCCCTTTTTGGTAGACTTTAAAAACTATCAAGAGATGTGCTTTGTTCCTAGCTGCCTTATAGGAATTTCATTTTCAACAGTTTGAAGGAAGATCAACTCTTCTCTTTGACTGGACTCCAGTGTCCAGTCAAAGATGAATAAAAAATTAGGACAGAGCTAGAGTACAGGAGTCCAGTGCTCCTGCCTAGGAGGGTCACACTAATGGTGACAGCAGAGTAGCACTCTTTAGACCTAAGTAGTTTGTGATTGCAAATGTACAGGTACAATACAGTGGAATTGTTCTATCCTTGTAGTCTTAGGCATTGATATGTTTGCTTTTGAGGTTGTAGAGAACAAGAAAACAACTAGTTGACAAATGAAATATTCAAGCCTTGAAGAGAAAGGAATGTATTTTCTTTCTTCATTGAACGAGTGCCCACTCTTTGCCAGTTCTGTGCTAGTTGTAAAGGAAACTGTGGCGGCCAGGACAGATACAGTCCTGCCCTCGTGGAGCTTATCATCCACCAGAGTGGTGGCCCAGGGAGAAAAGTAAAACCCAACTCAGCCAAGTTCAAGTCAAGCTGAAAAAGAGAAACAATCTCCCTTTATTTAGGAAGAGGCAGCATCTTACAGTGGTTAGCATTCTAGGCGAGGGAGGCTGTGCCTCAGATGGGAATCCTGGCTCTGCATCAACTGACTCATAGTCTTGTCCAGGAGAAGGGACAGGGATCTTCTTTCATAATACATAAGGATGGAAATACTTCCTTCAAGGGAACGTTCTCGAGATTAGATGGCATTCTGTAAGTAGTCACTGGCTCAATTCCTGACAGAGAGTGTGCTAAAATTGTTAGCTGCTGATAAATCACCATTACTATTATCATGATTATTTTGCCTTTTATATTCTAGGATCAGTGGCAGTATTATAAAATGGCTAAGAAATAGTGAATGATGTATTCATCAATCGTCAGATTTTCTCAGAAACCAACCACCTAGCTTTGGTACTATATAACTCCTTATCAAAAGATAAACTTTCTTTTGATAGTTTGATAAACTGTCTTTTGGTAGACTAAAAAACTATCAAGAGATAGTCTTGTCTTTTTGTTCATTCACGGAAAGCAGGGGTCTTTTTCTTTTCTGAATGTTAAAGTTCAAAACTCTTTTCAATAAACTATATTTTTAGGTAAACCAAGACTCTGCCACATTAGGTGTGACTGCTGTCTTTTTCTCCAGACATTTTGAGGATGAAAGATTGACCCAGATTTCACTTAACCTCTTTAAGAGACAGGGAAATGTGTTCATATGTGCTTTGATTCATGAGTGACTGAGACATACTCTTTGGTGTGTCGTTAGAGAGGAACAGGAGAAGATCTTCCTGTGTCTCGTGAAGTCAGCCGTACTGTTTTAGACACAAACCCTGTAACGGTGCTAGGGGAATATGCATTTATATAATTTGATAGCACTGAAGGTGAAGTTTAAAAATTAAAATCTTTTTAAAAATTGTCTTTTGCTTCATCTTCAGGAGAATATTTCTATTTCGGAAGTGCTCACATAGAGTCCCGCACATGTGGTCTTCCCCAGAGCAAAAAAGATAGGAAAGGTAAAGGGGACTTGGTCAGAGGCAGAATTCAGATCTGTCTTTACTATAGATGCTCCTGTCCACTCCCCCACAACCCCGACATACCCCGCCTAAGATTTAGTTTCACCAGAAATCTTTCCCATCACTGGTCCATTTACATTCCAGCCTCCTGGTTTGCCTTTGCGGTTCAAGGCACCTGAAATGCCCTTTTCCTGCCAGACCAAAGTGTTAGATATCCTTAACATCAGATTATAGTGTCACCAGTTGTGCGGTTTGTTTCTCAGAGCTCTGGACAGAATCATCTAGCTTGTCATAGGATCTCGTAGCCCTTAGTTCGTATCCCTGGTACAGGATAACTTTGAGTAAGCAGCATTCCCTGCCCCTCACACGATAATAGTATAATTTTCTGCTGATAAATCACCATTACTATTATCATGATTATTTTGCCTTTTATATTCTAGGATCAGTGGCAGTATTATAAAATGGCTAAGAAATAGTGAATGATGTATTCATCAATCGTCAGATTTTCTCAGAAACCAACCACCTAGCTTTGGTACTATATAACTCCTTATCAAAAGATAAACTTTCTTTTGATAGTTTGATAAACTGTCTTTTGGTAGACTAAAAAACTATCAAGAGATAGTCTTGTCTTTTTGTTCATTCACGGAAAGCAGGGGTCTTTTTCTTTTCTGAATGTTAAAGTTCAAAACTCTTTTCAATAAACTATATTTTTAGGTAAACCAAGACTCTGCCACATTAGGTGTGACTGCTGTCTTTTTCTCCAGACATTTTGAGGATGAAAGATTGACCCAGATTTCACTTAACCTCTTTAAGAGACAGGGAAATGTGTTCATATGTGCTTTGATTCATGAGTGACTGAGACATACTCTTTGGTGTGTCGTTAGAGAGGAACAGGAGAAGATCTTCCTGTGTCTCGTGAAGTCAGCCGTACTGTTTTAGACACAAACCCTGTAACGGTGCTAGGGGAATATGCATTTATATAATTTGATAGCACTGAAGGTGAAGTTTAAAAATTAAAATCTTTTTAAAAATTGTCTTTTGCTTCATCTTCAGGAGAATATTTCTATTTCGGAAGTGCTCACATAGAGTCCCGCACATGTGGTCTTCCCCAGAGCAAAAAAGATAGGAAAGGTAAAGGGGACTTGGTCAGAGGCAGAATTCAGATCTGTCTTTACTATAGATGCTCCTGTCCACTCCCCCACAACCCCGACATACCCCGCCTAAGATTTAGTTTCACCAGAAATCTTTCCCATCACTGGTCCATTTACATTCCAGCCTCCTGGTTTGCCTTTGCGGTTCAAGGCACCTGAAATGCCCTTTTCCTGCCAGACCAAAGTGTTAGATATCCTTAACATCAGATTATAGTGTCACCAGTTGTGCGGTTTGTTTCTCAGAGCTCTGGACAGAATCATCTAGCTTGTCATAGGATCTCGTAGCCCTTAGTTCGTATCCCTGGTACAGGATAACTTTGAGTAAGCAGCATTCCCTGCCCCTCACACGCCTTCATCTCCTTGATGGTGGGGTCTCTGTTTTATTCATCTTTCCACAAAACTAGATGCCTCTCTTCCAGGAGTTCCCAGGCTGGGCAGAGAGACAGACATATAAACAGGCCATGGTATGTCAGTTTGGAAAGTGATATAAAATAATTGTCTGAATTAGTGCACACAGATGAACACTAATTTACCTGTTTTCTCATGTAAGAAATGAGCAGTCAGCATGTAGATAGGGTGTGTTTCTTAAAATAGGCCTGTTTCCCCAGTGTTTGTATCAATATTTATGTTATTGCTTGTGCTCTTAAGAAAAAAAAGATAACTCTCAAATGACATTGTGTATCTAATGGTAGTGAGGAGGAATTTAGGAGTCTGTTGAAACTGTGAAATACAGCAGGCGTGATACTTAGTTCTCCGAACCAAATAAAGTATCACTGAACCTGAGCTGTAAGCTAAGACTTTAAGTGCCATTTATTTGTTGAGTTTTGCCACTCTAAATTGCTCACTCTGGCACAAGACCTTTAAAAGTATTTATAGTTTAATTGGTATGTGGTTTATTTTAACTTATATTAAAATGACCTGCTTATACTAAAATGACATGTTTTCCAAAGCATCATGTCGCCTTCAAAACATTGTCCTCATGGTGAAAGATTTCAAAATGTTATTCTAAAAGGCAAGGGAAAGGATTTCAGACAAACACACAGCCTTTACCTCAGTATTTTTGTTTGTATGCAGTTCCTAGGACGTAGTTAGATCATTTTCACTTTTATAGATGGCCAGTGTTTGGGACTTTTGGAAAAAAAAATTAAATTATTGCTGTTTTTTGGTACCCCTCTTTTTTCTTTTCTTTTCTTTTTTTTTAATACTCAGTCTGAGTTAGTCAGATTACAGCAGGCTCATGACACCATAACCTTTATCCATATATAGTCAGGCAGAGCTTTCTGCTGTTGAACTTAGGAATACTTGAGAGAAGGAGCATTGCTATTCTTGAACAAATTCAGAGAGTTTAGAAACATTATTTTGAAGTGTGCTTCCTTAAAGTCAGAAGAACTTAATTAAGTTCCTAGGGTTAATTGTTTCTGAAGTGTTAACATGTCATTTGTCTATTCAAACTCCAAAGCAAATCTAATACGGAATTTAATAACCTGTTTATGTGAATAGAAATTTGGGGTGGGGGTGGCGTGGGAGCAGAGGGAAAAGCTAATAGGCTTTTACCTAGTTAGTGGGTTTAAGGAAGAATTCTTTCTGTCTTCCTTTGAAACAAAAGGCACATCCCAGGTTCCCAACTCCTTCTCTTTGCATTTATAAATTGGGATGACAAGGAAGTTTCCGAACAAAACAGTATTTTTATACTTTGTTCATTTCATATTTATCACTAGCTTGTTTGCTAATTTTCATTTGCAAGAGGCAATTCTTCCAGCTAACTGGGTGCCTCAATGGGCCACTGATTTCTTTGAAGTGACAGTCTGTAAATATGCATAAAAAAGGGATGCAATTAGCGTGTGTGTGGTTCACTGCAGCCTGATTCCATTGGCAAGTTTACCCACAGTGTTGATAAGCTACATTATCTAGAAAATTGGCCGCTGAAAAACAGCACCTCTGATTGCCAGCAAAGGTTCCAGATAACAGGGTGCTGAAGAGAAATATAATTGAGGTTGAATATATTAACCAAGGTGTCACATGCTCCTTAGAAGCTCTAATTTATCAGCATGTTGGAATTTTTATTAACATTTGGAATGCATTTCTACCACACTAATGAAGTGGAATTGGCAGTTCAGGTTTTAGTTATTGTCATTTCTGAGAAGTTAAATGTAATTTCTCGTTAGACACAGTTATGTAAATATATTTGTTCAGGGGCTACAAAAAATTATACATTTTGCAAAATACAAATACGTTGTTAAGAGACCGTGTGACAAATCAGTGACGGCTGCAGTCCTGAAAACCAGCACGGCCACACATTTAAGGCTGCATTTTGTACGTTACAGCTCTTCTTTGTAGGGAAAATTTAAGAGAAATGAAGGAAGCTTAATTTCATTAACTCTGCGACTTGCTCACCATTGTGAAAAACAGTTGAAATTAGCCACTGTTTTAGCTGTTGAACTTAGGAATACTTGAGAGAAGGAGCATTGCTATTCTTGAACAAATTCAGAGAGTTTAGAAACATTATTTTGAAGTGTGCTTCCTTAAAGTCAGAAGAACTTAATTAAGTTCCTAGGGTTAATTGTTTCTGAAGTGTTAACATGTCATTTGTCTATTCAAACTCCAAAGCAAATCTAATACGGAATTTAATAACCTGTTTATGTGAATAGAAATTTGGGGTGGGGGTGGCGTGGGAGCAGAGGGAAAAGCTAATAGGCTTTTACCTAGTTAGTGGGTTTAAGGAAGAATTCTTTCTGTCTTCCTTTGAAACAAAAGGCACATCCCAGGTTCCCAACTCCTTCTCTTTGCATTTATAAATTGGGATGACAAGGAAGTTTCCGAACAAAACAGTATTTTTATACTTTGTTCATTTCATATTTATCACTAGCTTGTTTGCTAATTTTCATTTGCAAGAGGCAATTCTTCCAGCTAACTGGGTGCCTCAATGGGCCACTGATTTCTTTGAAGTGACAGTCTGTAAATATGCATAAAAAAGGGATGCAATTAGCGTGTGTGTGGTTCACTGCAGCCTGATTCCATTGGCAAGTTTACCCACAGTGTTGATAAGCTACATTATCTAGAAAATTGGCCGCTGAAAAACAGCACCTCTGATTGCCAGCAAAGGTTCCAGATAACAGGGTGCTGAAGAGAAATATAATTGAGGTTGAATATATTAACCAAGGTGTCACATGCTCCTTAGAAGCTCTAATTTATCAGCATGTTGGAATTTTTATTAACATTTGGAATGCATTTCTACCACACTAATGAAGTGGAATTGGCAGTTCAGGTTTTAGTTATTGTCATTTCTGAGAAGTTAAATGTAATTTCTCGTTAGACACAGTTATGTAAATATATTTGTTCAGGGGCTACAAAAAATTATACATTTTGCAAAATACAAATACGTTGTTAAGAGACCGTGTGACAAATCAGTGACGGCTGCAGTCCTGAAAACCAGCACGGCCACACATTTAAGGCTGCATTTTGTACGTTACAGCTCTTCTTTGTAGGGAAAATTTAAGAGAAATGAAGGAAGCTTAATTTCATTAACTCTGCGACTTGCTCACCATTGTGAAAAACAGTTGAAATTAGCCACTGTTTTAGCTGACTGGTACATCTAAAAGGATTTTATGATTAACCTATTTTTTAAACATGAAAACGTGCTGAAATTACAAGGTGAATTAACCATTCATGGAAGATATCTGCCTTTTTTTCCATCCTTTCTGGAAATACTCAAGACTTTTGTTCATTTGCTAATTCTGATATGTAAGTTTTGACAAACGTGTGCTAGCAGTAGTATTAATTTCTATGAGTTAGAAATCACCTGTGGTGTGCAAACTTGAAATAATTTCAGGTTGCACATGTACGTGATCAACTATCTATTTTTTAAAGCAAGGAATAAGAAGTATAAACTTTGGGATAATGAGAGAGAATGAGTCAGAAATATGAGGGAAAACACACACAGGCAGCTTCAGCTCTAAAATTCTTAAGTTACATTGCAAATTTGAGAGTATTTAATTATTGTAATCCATAAGCATATCTATAGAACATATGTTTTTATGTATCATATATCATAACACAAAACATTTTTTAAAAGGGAAAAAACTACATTTGTATTGACTGGTAAATTCTTTTTTTTTCATGGAAATGATTAAAATTTGCAGTCTATAAAGCACGGTGTATTTGTAACATGTTTAGTATTAATTAAATGAGCCTATCTCTGACCTCAGGGAGCAATGGTAATAGA
Organism: Tragulus kanchil; assembly: GCA_022376925.1. NCBI lineage: Eukaryota > Metazoa > Chordata > Mammalia > Artiodactyla > Tragulidae > Tragulus > Tragulus kanchil. The sequence continues at coordinate 189,247,605 of JAIOJX010000030.1, read as the reverse complement.
TATGGCAGTCACTAAGCAATGGTTCCCTTAAGATGAATGACCTATCTAAGGCATTTCCTCAGCTTGTCCTTTGTATTTACCTCTTAGCAACGGGCAGCCTTCTCTTGTCCTATGTTGCTGTTTAGTTGCTCAGTTGTATCACACTCTTTGTGACCCCATGAATTGTCAACCGCCAGGCTCCTTTGTCCATGGGATTTCCCAGACAAGGATACTGGAGTGGGTTGCTGTTTCCTCCGTTATTGTCATTTCTGAGAAGTTAAATGTAATTTCTCGTTAGACACAGTTATGTAAATATATTTGTTCAGGGGCTACAAAAAATTATACATTTTGCAAAATACAAATACGTTGTTAAGAGACCGTGTGACAAATCAGTGACGGCTGCAGTCCTGAAAACCAGCACGGCCACACATTTAAGGCTGCATTTTGTACGTTACAGCTCTTCTTTGTAGGGAAAATTTAAGAGAAATGAAGGAAGCTTAATTTCATTAACTCTGCGACTTGCTCACCATTGTGAAAAACAGTTGAAATTAGCCACTGTTTTAGCTGACTGGTACATCTAAAAGGATTTTATGATTAACCTATTTTTTAAACATGAAAACGTGCTGAAATTACAAGGTGAATTAACCATTCATGGAAGATATCTGCCTTTTTCCATCCTTTCTGGAAATACTCAAGACTTTTGTTCATTTGCTAATTCTGATATGTAAGTTTTGACAAACGTGTGCTAGCAGTAGTATTAATTTCTATGAGTTAGAAATCACCTGTGGTGTGCAAACTTGAAATAATTTCAGGTTGCACATGTACGTGATCAACTATCTATTTTTTAAAGCAAGGAATAAGAAGTATAAACTTTGGGATAATGAGAGAGAATGAGTCAGAAATATGAGGGAAAACACACACAGGCAGCTTCAGCTCTAAAATTCTTAAGTTACATTGCAAATTTGAGAGTATTTAATTATTGTAATCCATAAGCATATCTATAGAACATATGTTTTTATGTATCATATATCATAACACAAAACATTTTTAAAGGAAATAACTACATTTGTATTGACTGGTAAATTCTTTTTTTTTCATGGAAATGATTAAAATTTGCAGTCTATAAAGCACGGTGTATTTGTAACATGTTTAGTATTAATTAAATGAGCCTATCTCTGACCTCAGGGAGCAATGGTAATAGATATGGCAGTCACTAAGCAATGGTTCCCTTAAGATGAATGACCTATCTAAGGCATTTCCTCAGCTTGTCCTTTGTATTTACCTCTTAGCAACGGGCAGCCTTCTCTTGTCCTATGTTGCTGTTTAGTTGCTCAGTTGTATCACACTCTTTGTGACCCCATGAATTGTCAACCGCCAGGCTCCTTTGTCCATGGGATTTCCCAGACAAGGATACTGGAGTGGGTTGCTGTTTCCTCCTCCAGGGGATCTTCCTGATCCAGGGATTGAGCCTCCCCGCATCTTCCGCACTGCAGGAGAATTCTTTTCTGTTGAACCATCAAGCACTACCACTCCTGGCATTCCTTTACGTAACTTTTTATGCCTAATGCAAATCTTCCCTTAAATCTTAACCTCTTACTGTCTGTCCTCAGCTAGAAACTTCTGATCCCTATCACTAGTCCCCATCATGCACTCAGGGTATTTGTTTGTGTGTGTGTGTATTGCGGGGCATGAATGGTGTTTCGTTTACCAGTAGGAATTTGAGATTCAAACTGGCTATGTCCCAAGGAAATCACAAACCTGCTGGACAGGCAGTCTTAAGTTCTTATCAAAAAAAGCCTTTCCCAGGATTCCTACTATGCTGAATGCATTAGTTTCATCTTCCCCCTAGGACCATCAGTTGATAACTAAAATTGACAACTCTGACTCTCTTGCAGCTAGGGTTCTGGAAGAAAATTAGGTCCCCTCAAAGTACATGCAGATGGTGTCTGGAAGATGGAAGCAAGGCAAGGGCACTTTCCTGAGCCTGAAGATGTTGGGTTTGTTTGCAGCCACTTCCTCACACCATTCACTGACTTCCTGGGGGGAGTGGTGCCCTGACCCTGGACCATACCTGTGTCACTCTGTCTTTGAACTCAGCAGTTCTGTGGCAGCCTTCTCATGGCCCACATTTTAGAGGGAGGCAGATGCAGAGGCTTTACTGCTAGCCTGCTCACCTCGCCTCATCTCACCTCCTAAGATGCTGTTGAATCATCTTATCTTCTGCTGCCTCCTTCTCCTTTTGCCTGCAGTCTTTCCCAGCATCAGGATCTTTTATGATAAGTCAGCTCTTTGCATCAGGTGGCCAAAGTAGTCTCATGACTATTTATAATTTTCTAGTTGATCTGTGTACTGAAAAGAATCTTTCTTACTGGCAGGACTCTGAATTTTATGAAGGCAGGCTATTGGCATTTGGCTGTCATAAGATGAATATATGTTGCCATGATTGATGAAGCACATGAGGTGTGTAGACTTTCCAGAGTCCAGAGCTGCAGTGTCATAGTACAGACTCAAGCTATATTTATAGTGGGGGGGGTGGGGTGATGGATGAAGCAGGTGATAGGAATTAGGAGGTACAAACTTCAGTTATCAAATAAGTCACTGGAATGTAAAGTACAGCATAGATAATATAGTCAGTAATATTGTAACAACTTTGTATGTGACAGGTGATAACTGGACTTATCATGGTAATCATATTATAATGTATAAAAGCGTTAAATCAGTATGTTGTACAGCTGAAGATAATATAATATTGTAAGTCAATTAGACTTCAGTAAAAAGAAGTATTATTATAGTGAGTGAGTGAATGGAGTCACTTAGCTTGTTTTCCATGAGAGCAAAAGCTTTTCCTATTTGAGCTTGGTAAATCTTGTTCTTTTCTATAAAGTGCAAGTGTATATTCATGGGTCTTTTTCCTCACCAAGGAAATCACAAACCTGCTGGACAGGCAGTCTTAAGTTCTTATCAAAAAGCCTTTCCCAGGATTCCTACTATGCTGAATGCATTAGTTTCATCTTCCCCCTAGGACCATCAGTTGATAACTAAAATTGACAACTCTGACTCTCTTGCAGCTAGGGTTCTGGAAGAAAATTAGGTCCCCTCAAAGTACATGCAGATGGTGTCTGGAAGATGGAAGCAAGGCAAGGGCACTTTCCTGAGCCTGAAGATGTTGGGTTTGTTTGCAGCCACTTCCTCACACCATTCACTGACTTCCTGGGGGTAGTGGTGCCCTGACCCTGGACCATACCTGTGTCACTCTGTCTTTGAACTCAGCAGTTCTGTGGCAGCCTTCTCATGGCCCACATTTTAGAGGGAGGCAGATGCAGAGGCTTTACTGCTAGCCTGCTCACCTCGCCTCATCTCACCTCCTAAGATGCTGTTGAATCATCTTATCTTCTGCTGCCTCCTTCTCCTTTTGCCTGCAGTCTTTCCCAGCATCAGGATCTTTTATGATAAGTCAGCTCTTTGCATCAGGTGGCCAAAGTAGTCTCATGACTATTTATAATTTTCTAGTTGATCTGTGTACTGAAAAGAATCTTTCTTACTGGCAGGACTCTGAATTTTATGAAGGCAGGCTATTGGCATTTGGCTGTCATAAGATGAATATATGTTGCCATGATTGATGAAGCACATGAGGTGTGTAGACTTTCCAGAGTCCAGAGCTGCAGTGTCATAGTACAGACTCAAGCTATATTTATAGTGGGGGGGGTGGGGTGATGGATGAAGCAGGTGATAGGAATTAGGAGGTACAAACTTCAGTTATCAAATAAGTCACTGGAATGTAAAGTACAGCATAGATAATATAGTCAGTAATATTGTAACAACTTTGTATGTGACAGGTGATAACTGGACTTATCATGGTAATCATATTATAATGTATAAAAGCGTTAAATCAGTATGTTGTACAGCTGAAGATAATATAATATTGTAAGTCAATTAGACTTCAGTAAAAAGAAGTATTATTATAGTGAGTGAGTGAATGGAGTCACTTAGCTTGTTTTCCATGAGAGCAAAAGCTTTTCCTATTTGAGCTTGGTAAATCTTGTTCTTTTCTATAAAGTGCAAGTGTATATTCATGGGTCTTTTTCCTGAAATGAGTTCTTATGTAAAAAATATAGAAACCGTGCCACATCTCAAATTGAAAATTTTGATTTTACTTATTAAGGTTAAATACAGTATACCACACATTATTTTCTCTGGGTACATTTAAACAGTGAGGAGAAGAATACATTTAAAGTGGGGATTATAGCTACAGTGATTAGAGTGACCCTCAGCAGCTTCATGGATTGACTCAGAAAGGAGTCCACCTCAGAGCTGCTTTGATGTGAAGGCGTCATGCTGGGAGAGCCCTGGCTGACCACAGTCTCAGCACCGGAGCAAGTAACTGGTGTGGAAGGTGTCAGTCAAATCGCTGCTAGTGCTGGCTGTGTTTTCAAACTGGGTTCCTTGGCACCCTGGAAGATTCCTAAGAGTTACACTCGAAGACTGCATAGTCCTGTTGTTTGCAGGACACAGAGCAGACAACACAAGTGTGTATTAGGAGATCCACTCTGGCTTAAATGGGAACAGTGCTGCTTCTGTCTGTCAATGTGGTGAGCATCTGCTTACGATTTAGCTTAAAAGAGCTTAAAACCAATTGACGTAGATACACAGAGAATCAAATTAGAATTTGAAACTCCAAAATTGAGACATGTGGACCCTTGTACTCTGTGATCGTTTTAATTCTCTGGGCAGACAACCTCAGTCTATTGGTTGGCTCATTTGATATTTATAAAACAGTTTCAAAATAAATATCCTTCACTAAAATACACATAAGCATTCTAATTTCTTCTTCACCTCATAATGAAGTCATTTCTAGTGAATAGATCATGTGACCTTATTTTCATATTGGAAAAAATTAGTGATTTAACTTTCGACTTGATGGTGTTTTTTTGCTTCCACTCCTAACAGGTTCATTATGTTATTGCAAGTATGCAGTGCCTCCAGTACCTACTCACCTTGATATTCATGTCCCCAATAACATTTTTAGACCAAAAGTCCTTTCACTTGTCCAGTATTTACTGAGTTCCTATTATATGTCAAGCTGTGAATATAAGGCTAGATGGGTGACCGAGATGAACCCGGTTCCTGTTCTCATGAAACTTAGATTCTCTTGGAAGAAGTGGAGTCTAAATAAATAATTACACACCACAAGTATTTTCACTATAGTTGTGGTGACTTAAAGGGTCCAGTGTCTTTAAGAGCTTCCCAGGTGGCATGAGTGGTAAAGAACTGACCTGCCAGTGCAAGAGACATAGAGACATGGGTTCAGTCCCTGGGTTGAGAAGATCCCCTTAAGGGAAGGCATGGCATCTCACTCCAGTATTCTTGCCTGTAGAGTTCCATGGACAGAGGAGCCTGTGGACTGCAGTCCATAGGGTTGCCAAGTCAGACACGACAGACTCATGTCAGAAATGACTTAGCATGCAGGCATGCACGTCTTTAAAAGCATTCATCAGAAGGAGCTAACCTAGGCCAGAGGCATCGGGCAGTGGGTAGGGAACATCTCTACAGAAATGACTGGTGACAAGATAACAGTTCAAGAGGTCATATTTTGGAGGTGGAATAACTTCACAGGCCTCTCCCATCAGTCCATGGACTGGGTGTCATTTTCAACTGTGTGCCAGTCTGAAATTTCCAATACTCAGAACAAATAACAGCTCTTTCGCTGAACTTCATTAATTCAAAAAAGTTTTGATGGCAAGGAACGACTCATTGTTTACTTGCTTAATGACCTTAATGACTTCTTTAAAAGTCATGTGTGGCAGTAAACAAGAAAACTCTGTAAAAAAAAAAAAAAATAATCAAAGGCCACGTAGGACTTCTTAGGTTCTTCCTTTTCCATTTTAATGACTTGATTGATAGCCAAGATACTTACAGTGCCTACAGGGAACATAGCACAGTCAGTGGGAAAAATATGAAAACCTGTACTGGAATCCCAGCCCTGGACCCTTGCTTACCTGTATGTTTTTAGGCATTGTTCTTATTTTCTCTGGACTTTATTTGTTAAAACAGGGGAGGATTAGCAGCCACCCTTGTAATGGCAGATCTGCTCCAATGTATTCCGTGTATTAATTTTGTTGTATATTATCCCTCTGAAGAAGGTGCTGTTGCTGACTCCATGTCTCAGAGGCAGATTCTGAGGAGAAAAGGTTGAGTCACTTGCTCAAGATCACATTGGCTGTCAAGTATTGGAGCTGAAATTCAACTCCAGACAGTCTGGCTCTAGGGGCTGTATGTTTAGTTACTGACTGTGGGTTTGTAAAGCAGCTGGCTAGGTGCGGGTCCAGTTAGAGAAGCTGGGATAATCTTCATTACCATCCCCTGGGCCGTTGTCAAGGCTAGGATTCTGAAGGCCTTTGTCATTTTATGGAGCCTCTCGGTCACACAACTAACTGGAAGAAGCAGCATTCAGTTTTACTAAAGAGCTCAAGATACTAGTGATTTGCCAGAATCGGTTGTCTTAAAAGACTTTTACTGTGTGCCATTTGGTTTTCATTCCAAAGCCACATGTGACTGTAATGTAAATACTCTTGAAGGCATATCATTACGCTGAAGCTTAAAGTTTACATGTCAGCTCCCCGTCTTTAAAGCGAGTGTTGCAGGTCATTTATCTTCTTGTTTAAACTCAAACAAGAACTCTAGAAACTCATTCTCATCCACAGATTTTACGTCTCCTACAGCCATGACTCCTAGGCACTGAGAAGAGGGCTGACATGGTCTTACCCTACCTCATCCCACCTGTTAGTCATCAGATCTTGCAATGCCCTACCTTCAAAGACAGGACTAGGACCTTTGATTATAAGCTGTCCTTCTAACATTGCTGGGTTTCCTTGGCTACTTCTTGGTGTTGAGGGTATGAAGGAGGAGATCTGTTTCACGGCAGTGGAGACTCATATTCTTGCTGCTTTTTCCTGCCAACCCCTTTCCCTTGCTAACTGCTACTTATGTCTCAGGTCTGAGTTCTACATGTCATTTTATGACATAGCATCCCTTCCCTGAATATATTAGTCCCTTTGTAGTGACTGTCACCTCATCTTTATCACCCAGTACCGTGAACTATCTACCTACCTATTATGCATCCATCCATTAATCCATCGGTCTTCTATATGATTCATTTGGATGTATGTCTTTCTAGTACAATTGTGAGCTGTATCCCAAGTAGCAACTATATAAATATAGGTTGAATGAATGAATGAATGAATGAGTAGAGATCAAGGATGCTTACACAGGTATCTTTCCTACTGGTAGCCTTTTCAATCATCCACATGTAACTGGAATCCTACCTGCCAACCTTGGTCTTTGCTCTGGGATATACTAGCACATACATGTTTAAAACATTTCAGTTCCCCTTACATCCCCTCCACTTTGAGAGCTTCACAGCAGGTTGTTCATTACATAGCTGCTTCTGATTTTTTGTCTTGTTCTCCACTGTGACATAGGTTTATAAACACACCTCAGTGGGGCCGTCAGGAATTCATCCCAGCTGTTTTGCCTGGAGATGATTCAGTAGGGGTTACCTCTTGCCTGCTGCAGCCTTTTGTAGCATCATGTAAGGATAAAGTGGTGAACAAGAATGGATTTGAAACAGAAACCACCATTGCAATTGACACTAATTAACAGAGCTGAGAAAATCTTTCATTAGGAGCATTTAAATCATGCAGCCTGGTTCTCCTCAGAAGGGGGAAAAAAGTGGCCTCTGAACCATTTAATGAAATTTGAAGAGATTATTTTCCTTCCTGCTTTCTCAGAGGGCATATTGGGATCGGAGGAGACACTTTGTTCAGAAGTAGAGTAATGAAAACGGGTGTAAGGACCCCTGCCTTCCTGCTGGTCCACACTTGGTCCCTGTCCCCTGTGCTGTGTGGTTTCACTGGGCAGCTCCTACATGACAGAACTTGCCTTCCCTCTTCTAGGTTTTCAGTACTGTAGTTGTAACGATGAGACTTCCAGCTTGTGGCTTACAATCAGTCTCCTAGGCACTGAGAAGAGGGCTGACATGGTCTTACCCTACCTCATCCCACCTGTTAGTCATCAGATCTTGCAATGCCCTACCTTCAAAGACAGGACTAGGACCTTTGATTATAAGCTGTCCTTCTAACATTGCTGGGTTTCCTTGGCTACTTCTTGGTGTTGAGGGTATGAAGGAGGAGATCTGTTTCACGGCAGTGGAGACTCATATTCTTGCTGCTTTTTCCTGCCAACCCCTTTCCCTTGCTAACTGCTACTTATGTCTCAGGTCTGAGTTCTACATGTCATTTTATGACATAGCATCCCTTCCCTGAATATATTAGTCCCTTTGTAGTGACTGTCACCTCATCTTTATCACCCAGTACCGTGAACTATCTACCTACCTATTATGCATCCATCCATTAATCCATCGGTCTTCTATATGATTCATTTGGATGTATGTCTTTCTAGTACAATTGTGAGCTGTATCCCAAGTAGCAACTATATAAATATAGGTTGAATGAATGAATGAATGAATGAGTAGAGATCAAGGATGCTTACACAGGTATCTTTCCTACTGGTAGCCTTTTCAATCATCCACATGTAACTGGAATCCTACCTGCCAACCTTGGTCTTTGCTCTGGGATATACTAGCACATACATGTTTAAAACATTTCAGTTCCCCTTACATCCCCTCCACTTTGAGAGCTTCACAGCAGGTTGTTCATTACATAGCTGCTTCTGATTTTTTGTCTTGTTCTCCACTGTGACATAGGTTTATAAACACACCTCAGTGGGGCCGTCAGGAATTCATCCCAGCTGTTTTGCCTGGAGATGATTCAGTAGGGGTTACCTCTTGCCTGCTGCAGCCTTTTGTAGCATCATGTAAGGATAAAGTGGTGAACAAGAATGGATTTGAAACAGAAACCACCATTGCAATTGACACTAATTAACAGAGCTGAGAAAATCTTTCATTAGGAGCATTTAAATCATGCAGCCTGGTTCTCCTCAGAAGGGGGAAAAAAGTGGCCTCTGAACCATTTAATGAAATTTGAAGAGATTATTTTCCTTCCTGCTTTCTCAGAGGGCATATTGGGATCGGAGGAGACACTTTGTTCAGAAGTAGAGTAATGAAAACGGGTGTAAGGACCCCTGCCTTCCTGCTGGTCCACACTTCGGTCCCTGTCCCCTGTGCTGTGTGGTTTCACTGGGCAGCTCCCTACATGACAGAACTTGCCTTCCCTCTTCTAGGTTTTTCAGTACTGTAGTTGTAACGATGAGACTTCCAGCTTGTGGCTTACAATCAGTGGCAACAATTGCAAAATGAGCCAACATCTGTTAAGTACTTACTGAGTGCCAGACGCATTTCATGAATTATTTAATTTGCAACCAATTCTGTGAGGTAAATACCATTATCAGTCCCTGATTTACAGATAGAAATTGAAACATAGTAGAGTTAGTGAGCACATCAAACTGATAAATTAATCTGTAGCAATGGGTTACAACTTAATCCCTCCTGGACAAAATGTGTGTATTTCAATAGTATGTTCTTGAAAATAAGTTGTCTTACCTTAAAAATGGGTGAAGGGTAGGGGAAGGTGATGTTATGCAGGAGTAAGTGAGGTAATAGAGAAGGGAGTTAGTTACCATATCTAAATTAAATAAAGGAGAGGTGAAGACATCTTATTTTGGAGGTAGGAGCCTTAACAGCATCTCACATCCAACCATGGAGTGGGTACCATTTTAAACTATGTGCTGGCCTGCAATTACATACATTCAGGATGAATGACCACTCTGTCACCAAACCTCCTAGTTCAAAAATGTTTTGATAGCAAGGATTAACTAATAGTTTATCTGTTTAATGACCTTCTTGTTGGTATGGCAGACTTCTTAAAAAGCCATGCAGAACATCTTGGGTTCTCTCTTTTCCATCAGTTTCTTAATGACCTGATTGATAATCAGGATATTTTATTGCCACTCAGGACACAAGACAAATGTAGCGAAAACCGTCCAAAGAGGCTTGAGCATTTGTAAGTTTCTAGGCATCCTGCTCTTGCTACATTCCTTACATTTGAGGATGATCCATATAGCCATGCTATAGCCACATATGGATGCTCAGTTGTGTCTGGCTTTTTGTAGCCCCATAGGCTGTAGCCACTAGGCTCCTCTGTCCATGGAATTCTCCAGGCAAGAATACTGGCGTGGGTTGCCATTTCTGCTCCAGGGGATCTTTACAACGCAGGGATGGAACCTTTGTCTCCTGAGTCTCCTGCAATGGCAAGCAGGGACAACTTTGTTCAGAAGTAGAGTAATGAAAACGGGTGTAAGGACCCCTGCCTTCCTGCTGGTCCACACTTGGTCCCTGTCCCCTGTGCTGTGTGGTTTCACTGGGCAGCTCCTACATGACAGAACTTGCCTTCCCTCTTCTAGGTTTTTCAGTACTGTAGTTGTAACGATGAGACTTCCAGCTTGTGGCTTACAATCAGTGGCAACAATTGCAAAATGAGCCAACATCTGTTAAGTACTTACTGAGTGCCAGACGCATTTCATGAATTATTTAATTTGCAACCAATTCTGTGAGGTAAATACCATTATCAGTCCCTGATTTACAGATAGAAATTGAAACATAGTAGAGTTAGTGAGCACATCAAACTGATAAATTAATCTGTAGCAATGGGTTACAACTTAATCCCTCCTGGACAAAATGTGTGTATTTCAATAGTATGTTCTTGAAAATAAGTTGTCTTACCTTAAAAATGGGTGAAGGGTAGGGGAAGGTGATGTTATGCAGGAGTAAGTGAGGTAATAGAGAAGGGAGTTAGTTACCATATCTAAATTAAATAAAGGAGAGGTGAAGACATCTTATTTTGGAGGTAGGAGCCTTAACAGCATCTCACATCCAACCATGGAGTGGGTACCATTTTAAACTATGTGCTGGCCTGCAATTACATACATTCAGGATGAATGACCACTCTGTCACCAAACCTCCTAGTTCAAAAATGTTTTGATAGCAAGGATTAACTAATAGTTTATCTGTTTAATGACCTTCTTGTTGGTATGGCAGACTTCTTAAAAAGCCATGCAGAACATCTTGGGTTCTCTCTTTTCCATCAGTTTCTTAATGACCTGATTGATAATCAGGATATTTTATTGCCACTCAGGACACAAGACAAATGTAGCGAAAACCGTCCAAAGAGGCTTGAGCATTTGTAAGTTTCTAGGCATCCTGCTCTTGCTACATTCCTTACATTTGAGGATGATCCATATAGCCATGCTATAGCCACATATGGATGCTCAGTTGTGTCTGGCTTTTTGTAGCCCCATAGGCTGTAGCCACTAGGCTCCTCTGTCCATGGAATTCTCCAGGCAAGAATACTGGCGTGGGTTGCCATTTCTGCTCCAGGGGATCTTTACAACGCAGGGATGGAACCTTTGTCTCCTGAGTCTCCTGCAATGGCAAGCAGATTGTTTGCCACTGAGTCACCTGGGAAGCCCACAGTATGGTTAGTAGTACTAATTGATTTCCTACCTTGATTAACTTTTCTACCACAGAGACACATTCCAGTCACTTATGGGGACCTCTTCCTTTTTTTTTCTTTTCTTTTTTTGGGAGCCTATTCTGGGTTTTCACTGCTGCCACAGGCTCTTCTCTAGTTTCTGGGAGTGGGGGCTACTTTCTAGTTGAGATGAGCAGGCTTCTTGTTGTGGTGACTTCTCTTTTTGTGGAACTCGGGCTCTAGGGCACATAGACTTCAGTAGTTGCAGCACGAGGGCTCTATAGTTGTGGCTCCAAGGCTCTGGAGCACAGGCTCAGTGTTCTCAATAGATCACAGCTCTCGGGCTTAGTTGCTCCACAGCATGTGGGATCTTCCCAGATCACGGATTGAACTCGTGCATTGGCAGGTGAACGCTTTATCACTGAGCTACCAGGGAAGCCCAGGGACCTCTTCTTATTGAAAGAGATCAGCCTCCCCTTTACCCAGTAAAGCCTCTTCTAATTCTTCTAAATAAATTTAATATCCCGTTTTTAAAGAGTGATGAGATAATTGTTAACATTTTAACAAACATCTCATCATAACCATTGTTAATGGATCCATTTTAAGTCCAAGAGTTATGTAATATCAACAACCTTTAGAGTCGTAGTTTAGTTACTATTAGTTTGATGGTCTCCTTCCCCCCAAATAAGGAAAGGACTAATATTAGAGTCACAGCAGTTGGATAAGTTCTCTAGACTGGAATATTCCTTTAAAGAAACCATAATCCAATCACCTTTTAAAACCACAAACACAGATTACAGCTCCAGGCTTTCTGTTTAGACTTGAGCATTGTAAGTTTCTAGGCATCCTGCTCTTGCTACATTCCTTACATTTGAGGATGATCCATATAGCCATGCTATAGCCACATATGGATGCTCAGTTGTGTCTGGCTTTTTGTAGCCCCATAGGCTGTAGCCACTAGGCTCCTCTGTCCATGGAATTCTCCAGGCAAGAATACTGGCGTGGGTTGCCATTTCTGCTCCAGGGGATCTTTACAACGCAGGGATGGAACCTTTGTCTCCTGAGTCTCCTGCAATGGCAAGCAGATTGTTTGCCACTGAGTCACCTGGGAAGCCCACAGTATGGTTAGTAGTACTAATTGATTTCCTACCTTGATTAACTTTTCTACCACAGAGACACATTCCAGTCACTTATGGGGACCTCTTCCTTTTTTTTTCTTTTCTTTTTTTGGGAGCCTATTCTGGGTTTTCACTGCTGCCACAGGCTCTTCTCTAGTTTCTGGGAGTGGGGGCTACTTTCTAGTTGAGATGAGCAGGCTTCTTGTTGTGGTGACTTCTCTTTTTGTGGAACTCGGGCTCTAGGGCACATAGACTTCAGTAGTTGCAGCACGAGGGCTCTATAGTTGTGGCTCCAAGGCTCTGGAGCACAGGCTCAGTGTTCTCAATAGATCACAGCTCTCGGGCTTAGTTGCTCCACAGCATGTGGGATCTTCCCAGATCACGGATTGAACTCGTGCATTGGCAGGTGAACGCTTTATCACTGAGCTACCAGGGAAGCCCAGGGACCTCTTCTTATTGAAAGAGATCAGCCTCCCCTTTACCCAGTAAAGCCTCTTCTAATTCTTCTAAATAAATTTAATATCCCGTTTTTAAAGAGTGATGAGATAATTGTTAACATTTTAACAAACATCTCATCATAACCATTGTTAATGGATCCATTTTAAGTCCAAGAGTTATGTAATATCAACAACCTTTAGAGTCGTAGTTTAGTTACTATTAGTTTGATGGTCTCCTTCCCCCCAAATAAGGAAAGGACTAATATTAGAGTCACAGCAGTTGGATAAGTTCTCTAGACTGGAATATTCCTTTAAAGAAACCATAATCCAATCACCTTTTAAAACCACAAACACAGATTACAGCTCCAGGCTTTCTGTTTAGACTTGAAGGAAGAAAACAGTATTTCTTCCTGAGCCACAGCTCTGGTTTACTTACATATGCTGAAAAATTGACTCTTTGATTCTTAAAAGCAGCTCTTTTCAAGAGTTTTTGTGGAAACTGTACTATTTCTAGAAACTCGCCAAGAAAGTCTTATGGAATGTGGCTTAGTCTGTTATTACTAAGAGAAACATGCCAGGAGGCAGACTCTGTTACCAAAAAGAAAGTCCCTTCAGGAGACTGGTTCAGGGACCTCGGCTCTCCTCCCCTCTCTGACCTCATTTCCAGATGTCACAGTTACACTTGAGACTTCTATTCTATGGACTCCGGGCTGTGCTCTGTGGGTGCCCTGCTCCCTTTATGTTATGTCTCAAGCTTGAAAGATTATTTTTCCTCATTCCAACAAAAACACATTTGAGTGTTTTCAAAAGGATCCCCTTTCTCAGAGACTGAAGTGCAAGAAAATAAGCACAAACACAGAGAACTAAGCTTGTTCTATCTAGAATCTTATGTGAACGGGATTTAGGTCTTACTTTATTGGCTTACCTGGTAAAGCTCACTGAGCTCCACCCTGCCCTAGTTTGCTTTGCTGCAGTCATCCCTGTCTAGAATAGATGCTAGAACAAGAAGCCTGGGCTTCCCTGGTGGTCCAGTGGGTGGTCCAGCGCCTTGCAGTGCAAGGCACCAGTTCGATCCCTGGCCTGGGAAGATCCCAGATTAGCACATTACTTCCAAAAAAAATTCATTGAAAGAGATCAGCCTCCCTTTACCCAGTAAAGCCTCTTCTAATTCTTCTAAATAAATTTAATATCCGTTTTTAAAGAGTGATGAGATAATTGTTAACATTTTAACAAACATCTCATCATAACCATTGTTAATGGATCCATTTTAAGTCCAAGAGTTATGTAATATCAACAACCTTTAGAGTCGTAGTTTAGTTACTATTAGTTTGATGGTCTCCTTCCCCCCAAATAAGGAAAGGACTAATATTAGAGTCACAGCAGTTGGATAAGTTCTCTAGACTGGAATATTCCTTTAAAGAAACCATAATCCAATCACCTTTTAAAACCACAAACACAGATTACAGCTCCAGGCTTTCTGTTTAGACTTGAAGGAAGAAAACAGTATTTCTTCCTGAGCCACAGCTCTGGTTTACTTACATATGCTTAAAAATTGACTCTTTGATTCTTAAAAGCATCTCTTTTCAAGAGTTTTTTTGTGGAAACTGTACTATTTCTAGAAACTTGCCAAGAAAGTCTTATGGAATGTGGCTTAGTCTGTTATTACTAAGAGAAACATGCCAGGAGGCAGACTCTGTTACCAAAAAGAAAGTCCCTTCAGGAGACTGGTTCAGGGACCTCGGCTCTCCTCCCCTCTCTGACCTCATTTCCAGATGTCACAGTTACACTTGAGACTTCTATTCTATGGACTCCGGGCTGTGCTCTGTGGGTGCCCTGCTCCCTTTATGTTATGTCTCAAGCTTGAAAGATTATTTTTCCTCATTCCAACAAAAACACATTTGAGTGTTTTTCAAAAGGATCCCTTACTCAGAGACTGAAGTGCAAGAAAATAAGCACAAACACAGAGAACTAAGCTTGTTCTATCTAGAATCTTATGTGAACGGGATTTAGGTCTTACTTTATTGGCTTACCTGGTAAAGCTCACTGAGCTCCACCCTGCCCTAGTTTGCTTTGCTGCAGTCATCCCTGTCTAGAATAGATGCTAGAACAAGAAGCCTGGGCTTCCCTGGTGGTCCAGTGGGTGGTCCAGCGCCTTGCAGTGCAAGGGGCACCAGTTCGATCCCTGGCCTGGGAAGATCCCATGTGCCATGGAGCAGCTGGACCAGTATGTCCAATTACAAGCCAGCACTCTGGAGCACATGCTCCCAGAGCCAGTGCTCTGCAATGAGAGAGGCCACTGCAATGGGAGGCCCACACAGGGCAAAATAATAAAGATGGATGAAAATAATAAATTAAAAAAAAAAAAAAAACCTCGTGGCATGAAGTTGAAAAAAAATTAAAAAAACATAGTTAAAAAAAAATAAAGAACAAGAAACCCAGACTTCCAACCCATAGTAGGTTTGGTTTAAAAGTTCCATCAATTCTGCTGAGACTTTTCTTTCCTTTCTGGAAACAGCTTCTTAAAATTGGGTAAATTCCATCCTCCAAGTCCTGTGCTATATCATTCTGGAATTCTTTTCAGAGGTCTTATTTGAGAAGTCTTTCTGTGTATTTCCAATTACTTATGATGTTTGCGATTGTTTCTGATAGCAGAGTTCAAGTTTATTTAGCACTTCCTGTTTGCCAGTCCATCTCTTCTGTGTTTCACAGGAGCGGAGGCTCATTCCTTTAGCGTTCATGATGATCACACCGGCAACCCAATTTCGCTAAGGGAGAACACTGAGGCTTAGAAAAGATAAAGTAACTTCCCCACTGTTTCAGGCCTCATGGCTCAGGCCAGATTCAAGCCCGTGGAGATCTCACTTAGAAGCTGATACAGTACAGAGCTGCTTTCTTTGAGCCTGAAAGATTCCATCCCTGAGTTTCAGGTCATCTTGAGCTGGCCTTGGTCTTTCTCCTAGAGGACTCTTAGGTTTTGTTACAATTTTTCACTTGAGACTTCTATTCTATGGACTCCGGGCTGTGCTCTGTGGGTGCCCTGCTCCCTTTATGTTATGTCTCAAGCTTGAAAGATTATTTTTCCTCATTCCAACAAAAACACATTTGAGTGTTTTTCAAAAGGATCCCTTACTCAGAGACTGAAGTGCAAGAAAATAAGCACAAACACAGAGAACTAAGCTTGTTCTATCTAGAATCTTATGTGAACGGGATTTAGGTCTTACTTTATTGGCTTACCTGGTAAAGCTCACTGAGCTCCACCCTGCCCTAGTTTGCTTTGCTGCAGTCATCCCTGTCTAGAATAGATGCTAGAACAAGAAGCCTGGGCTTCCCTGGTGGTCCAGTGGGTGGTCCAGCGCCTTGCAGTGCAAGGGGCACCAGTTCGATCCCTGGCCTGGGAAGATCCCATGTGCCATGGAGCAGCTGGACCAGTATGTCCAATTACAAGCCAGCACTCTGGAGCACATGCTCCCAGAGCCAGTGCTCTGCAATGAGAGAGGCCACTGCAATGGGAGGCCCACACAGGGCAAAATAATAAAGATGGATGAAAATAATAAATTAAAAAAAAAAAAAAAACCTCGTGGCATGAAGTTGAAAAAAAATTAAAAAAACATAGTTAAAAAAAAATAAAGAACAAGAAACCCAGACTTCCAACCCATAGTAGGTTTGGTTTAAAAGTTCCATCAATTCTGCTGAGACTTTTCTTTCCTTTCTGGAAACAGCTTCTTAAAATTGGGTAAATTCCATCCTCCAAGTCCTGTGCTATATCATTCTGGAATTCTTTTCAGAGGTCTTATTTGAGAAGTCTTTCTGTGTATTTCCAATTACTTATGATGTTTGCGATTGTTTCTGATAGCAGAGTTCAAGTTTATTTAGCACTTCCTGTTTGCCAGTCCATCTCTTCTGTGTTTCACAGGAGCGGAGGCTCATTCCTTTAGCGTTCATGATGATCACACCGGCAACCCAATTTCGCTAAGGGAGAACACTGAGGCTTAGAAAAGATAAAGTAACTTCCCCACTGTTTCAGGCCTCATGGCTCAGGCCAGATTCAAGCCCGTGGAGATCTCACTTAGAAGCTGATACAGTACAGAGCTGCTTTCTTTGAGCCTGAAAGATTCCATCCCTGAGTTTCAGGTCATCTTGAGCTGGCCTTGGTCTTTCTCCTAGAGGACTCTTAGGTTTTGTTACATTAACGTTCTTCTCTTGCCTGAGTATCTGCCATGTTATGTTTCTCAAAAGTGTTTCAGTGGCCAGTGGTGAAAGGCTAGTACCCACCAAGCTGATCAAGCCCAGCGTCTCAACCTCTGACCTTGTCTTCCTAGCTTTGGACGGTGCTTTGTCTTCCAGAGCTCAGAATCCTGTCTGTAAATGAGCATTATTTAATTTGACAGAAAATGATCTTAGAAAGTTGCCCAATAAATGCAAATGAAGTTGTATGAGAAGCAGTTAGTACTGTGCAATTTGGAATCCTGTTTCTTCCATTCTAGGGGTCCCAGCCTCAAATTCTTTTCTCTGTATGCACACATAGGCATAAGACAAACACTGAATTTGAAATGAAGCAACTGTATTGCCTCAGTAGTCTGGGCTCCCTTTCACATGAAGCCACCTGACATCCAAGTGAAACAGCCAAGTGTGGTCTCATTAGCAGAGATGACACCTGTATTATTTCCCCACTCAGTCAAGCTCAGGAGAGAAGACAAAGATGGTTTTCCTATATATGAAATGGAGTGGGCTGAGCAATGTGTTGTCTTTGTTATTTATCATCCACACTGCCTGAGGACTTAGAGAAAGGCACTAAGAATGATCAGAAGAGAACCAAGGACACATCACTTCTCCAAACCCTCACGTCTGCATTGGACACACGCTGAGACAGGTCACAGCTCAGAAGGAAAGCAGCCTGCTTATAGATGCAGGCCTATGCGGATGAATGTATTAGAGAGAAGGCTGGGAAACACATCCCATTTGCTCAATTCGCTAAGGAATTCTTTTCAGAGGTCTTATTTGAGAAGCCCGACTTTGATGGCTTTTCAGCAAGCAAGTTTTTAGAAGTAACAATCATTCCTTTAGCGTTCATGATGATCACACCGGCAACCCAATTTCGCTAAGGAGAACACTGAGGCTTAGAAAAGATAAAGTAACTTCCCCACTGTTTCAGGCCTCATGGCTCAGGCCAGATTCAAGCCCGTGGAGATCTCACTTAGAAGCTGATACAGTACAGAGCTGCTTTCTTTGAGCCTGAAAGATTCCATCCCTGAGTTTCAGGTCATCTTGAGCTGGCCTTGGTCTTTCTCCTAGAGGACTCTTAGGTTTTGTTACATTAACGTTCTTCTCTTGCCTGAGTATCTGCCATGTTATGTTTCTCAAAAGTGTTTCAGTGGCCAGTGGTGAAAGGCTAGTACCCACCAAGCTGATCAAGCCCAGCGTCTCAACCTCTGACCTTGTCTTCCTAGCTTTGGACGGTGCTTTGTCTTCCAGAGCTCAGAATCCTGTCTGTAAATGAGCATTATTTAATTTGACAGAAAATGATCTTAGAAAGTTGCCCAATAAATGCAAATGAAGTTGTATGAGAAGCAGTTAGTACTGTGCAATTTGGAATCCTGTTTCTTCCATTCTAGGGGTCCCAGCCTCAAATTCTTTTCTCTGTATGCACACATAGGCATAAGACAAACACTGAATTTGAAATGAAGCAACTGTATTGCCTCAGTAGTCTGGGCTCCCTTTCACATGAAGCCACCTGACATCCAAGTGAAACAGCCAAGTGTGGTCTCATTAGCAGAGATGACACCTGTATTATTTCCCCACTCAGTCAAGCTCAGGAGAGAAGACAAAGATGGTTTTCCTATATATGAAATGGAGTGGGCTGAGCAATGTGTTGTCTTTGTTATTTATCATCCACACTGCCTGAGGACTTAGAGAAAGGCACTAAGAATGATCAGAAGAGAACCAAGGACACATCACTTCTCCAAACCCTCACGTCTGCATTGGACACACGCTGAGACAGGTCACAGCTCAGAAGGAAAGCAGCCTGCTTATAGATGCAGGCCTATGCGGATGAATGTATTAGAGAGAAGGCTGGGAAACACATCCCATTTGGATGTAAATTAAAGTGGGATACTGGCACACATGACTGAAGAGTGTTGGGAGTAGCATTGCCTCAGGCATAGCTGAATCCAGGAACTTAAATGTTGATAGAAAAATTTGCTCTCTTCCTATTTTGGGTCTGCTTTCCTCTGTGATGGCTTTATTTACAAGTAGGTTCTCTTTACTTAAGATTTCCAGATACTGTAGCCTTCGAGTTTAGAATTGAAGCAACTCTAGGATAAAAACAGTCTCTCTTTGCTAATGTTCCAGGGGACATAGAACAGTTGTCCAGCTTGGGTTGCATGCCAATCTCTGAACCAGGCTCTTCGGCCAGAATCCATGTGTTACGAGTGACCAAACCTGGGATTCATGCCCAGCCTTGGAGCTGGGAGTAGGTAGTCCTACTGAGTCTCATGAGCTGTGAATGGAAAAGGATAGCTTTGAAGGAAAACTGGATTTATATTACAAGAAGGAGGAAGAAGGCAA
The DNA here is from genome assembly GCA_022376925.1 of Tragulus kanchil. Lineage (NCBI taxonomy): Eukaryota > Metazoa > Chordata > Mammalia > Artiodactyla > Tragulidae > Tragulus > Tragulus kanchil. The sequence goes on along the minus strand of JAIOJX010000030.1, from coordinate 189,228,024 downwards.
ATATAACAGATGCTCACCACAGTGCATCCATAATAGAAGTGAGATGGGAACTAGAGTTGGAAGTCAAGGCTTATAGTTCAGATCAAAGTGAAAGTCTTGTGTGTACATTGGCCAGGCTCTTGTCTGTTAAATTTTATATGCTTTGTGGAAAAGGTAAGATAACAATTGTACTTGGTACCAATGGGCCACTGCGGTTCAGTTACTGAGCTTTAGCTGTTCTTTTTTTTTGCAGCTATGTGTAATAATATCTGTATAATAGTTTTTTGTGCGTATAAAAAGGATATTCATGGGATGAATGTCAAACATTTCTAAAGCATTACAGTCGTCCCTCCCTTATCTTCACAAATCTGCAGACATCTCTGTGGCGTATGGTTCTCCTTTCACAGTGAAGTGGATTTGATAAAGAAATAGAAGTGATTCCTTTGGATCTCAGATGAACTTACTGTTGACAACAGTGAACTGGCAGATGAATGTTGGGCAGGTTACTGGATGCCTTCATTAGTAAGTGACTTATTTTCACCCACACACCTCTAATGTGATCCAAATTCCTGTCTCAGGAAGGTGACAAACAGATCCTTGGGGTCACTGAGAAAGTGTCAAAATAGTAGTAGCTAAATGAGAAAATACATCTCTTCTGCACTAAATTATGAGAGTTAAAGGGGATGTTTGAAAAAAAACCCAAACTGCTTACTACTGAAGATTCTTTGGAAGCATATCCTGTCAGTCTCTGAGTTTTATTCCACCTTTGTACCTGGAAGGCTCATCTGTTTTGTGGGAAGATCTCTCAACATGCCAAGAGAAGTATAGAAGACATTTACAAAAGAAGGCTGATAGTTGTATGCTGGAATGCAGTAGTCATCTACTAAAGTGGCGTTTCCTGTTTCTTAATGACTCTCCACTATGCAGAAGGTTTAAAGTACTTCATATGCATATAATCCTCTCAAATTTATGACGTTGTTGTTATCCCCAGTGAATGGATTGGGAACTGGAGTCACCCAGAGAAGTGGTTTACATGAATTTATTTGCCTTGTAAATTATGAACTTAAGATTCAGATGCAGAAAATCTTTGATACTCTTGTCCTAAAGCTGGCATTTTTTAGGCAGACACAAGGGGGATTGAACTTCCAGTATGACCGTGACTATCAGTGGAAGCTTGGTGTGATCATCGGGAAAATGCTTGGAAGTATACCACTATCCCTTTGGGCTAATTGAAGAGGTAATAAGGCAACACTTTTAAAGTGTTTCGTTAACACTTATAGAGAAGACTGTTCTCCAGAAATGTTACGTTAATAATAATAGTAATAGTCATGATGTGCACAAGATTTAAAAAACACTTGTCCACATATAACTTTTGCTCCCTTGGGTCAGTCTTCAAAGGCAGAGTGTGCAGCTTGGCTGTCTCCAACCCCATCTCTCTCTGGGGGTGCCCCTTGGGCCTCCTTTGATGGATTAAATATTCCTATTAAGCAGACGGCTGGGCGAATGTCCCTGTCTTTGCTGGCCTTACTTTTCTTGAGTGATTTCCTATTATAGGAAGGGGGTATCCCATAATAATGAAAAATTGACAGGAGCTATTGATTAAATTCTTTTCTAGCCTCTTTTCCTTGACTTTCCCCCATTAGTTAAATCTGAACACCTCAGAGATAAACGCAAAAAGGTGAAAAGAGGTGAGCTGGAATTGGGTTGCCTTCTGTCTTTTTAAGAACAAAATATTATTATGTTGTTTTGTTCAAGTCTTATCTTGCTAAAAGATCAAGGGAAGTGAAAAAGTTTAGATTACCAATTACTGGCAATAAATTATTTTCTTTTCTCGGGGACATATGAAAGCTTAGGATGGCAAATACCATCTGAGAAATGTTCTTTTTATTTTGGTGGCACAGCAACTCCAGAAAATAGGTTAATTGGTTCAGAGACTTGCTCTTACTGTTAATGGCATTTAGCTTGTGAAATTGAACAACTGCATCTCAAGACAGAATGTTCATAAAATCGATATTCTGGTTGCTAAGTGTGTGTTTTTAAGATATAGTTTGAATTAATTTATTCAAAGCCAGCTGGTGCTAATCCCAATATAACCTCTAGGAGGAAACCTCAACCCATGTTGTGTCTAAAATAATCGAATTTTCTGTTCTCTTTCTATTCAACTTTCATATTGTATCTAAGTTAGTACTTTTGATATTTCTAAGTTTTTTTTTAAACATTTATGTAGAACACCACATAATTGCAGAAAAGATAATAGTCACATACCCTAGGGCCTACTGTACACTTATGTTAAAAGTACGGCTTTTATTGGCAACTAAAGTAATAACCTTTCCGTGTCAAATTGCTTTAAATTAAACTTAAAAAAAAAAAAAAAACATGCCAGCTGATACCCACACTTAGTAATTGTCAAACATTAGCATAATGTGGAATAGTAAAGCTGCCTAAATCTTAGGTTTAAAAATAATTATTTACTTAGATAAATTCTGTATGCAGTAGCATATTATTAGAAATCCTTCCCCTCCCCTTCTAAAAATGCAGAATCTGTGTATATGTTAATATTATACTTAGGCTTGACGTGTAAGTGGAACTGTAACTTATGTTAGCCTCTGAGAATGGGGTCTCGTGTAGTCTCTCCTCACCTATCCATCATGGACCACATACAAATGGGGTGAATTGATGCTTTGGATGGCTTTGCGTATTGTTCCTTATGTTGAGTGACCTAACATGTGACCTCAGGGGGAAAAATGTGCAAGTCTATTTTTGATGAGGCTGCAACATGGCCCAGCCTGCATAATTTCTAACCATTTCAAGGCACTTGGGAGATGAGGGTCCTAACTGATTGTGTGTGTGAGGCCCTCAGGCATAGGTCACTGCTGCCTTTCACATGAATGCATTTGTATTTCCCGGATCTCTGCTCAGCCACAGAACTTTCAATGAAAATAAGCCTTCAGTGGTCTTCTGGTGGCGGGATTCATTTGGTTTTTTCCAGGTCTGACCAGAGATTGGGTACCACCTGGGCATATCTGCTAACTAAAGCCAAAACAATTCTTGTCTGCTTTTGTGGCGTATTGCTACTTTGAAATGGATCTTTATCAGTGAAGACTGGCTTTTTGTCATTCACTATCTTTACGGAATCCCACTCAGTCACCTTGAGCAACTACCTTTCAAATTTGTTGAGAAAGCATTTAGAAAAGAAGCCCTTTTGATATTCAAGGATGCTAATATATAAGTACAGTCTGTTAAGCAGCATGGCCTTTATGAGACTGTTGAGTGGAAAGATCTGGCAACACCTTCATTTGGGGCATTGTGCAAATATTTGGTAATGTCATTGGAAGCTAAAGACTCAGAAGACACACATGTACTAGAGGCTGGAGCAGACTTCCACACTACAAACTATTCTTCTGAAGGTCATAATGTGGAATAGTAAAGCTGCCTAAATCTTAGGTTTAAAAATAATTATTTACTTAGATAAATTCTGTATGCAGTAGCATATTATTAGAAATCCTTCCCCTCCCCTTCTAAAAATGCAGAATCTGTGTATATGTTAATATTATACTTAGGCTTGACGTGTAAGTGGAACTGTAACTTATGTTAGCCTCTGAGAATGGGGTCTCGTGTAGTCTCTCCTCACCTATCCATCATGGACCACATACAAATGGGGTGAATTGATGCTTTGGATGGCTTTATGGTATTGTTCCTTATGTTGAGTGACCTAACATGTGACCTCAGGGGGAAAAATGTGCAAGTCTATTTTTGATGAGGCTGCAACATGGCCCAGCCTGCATAATTTCTAACCATTTCAAGGCACTTGGGAGATGAGGGTCCTAACTGATTGTGTGTGTGAGGCCCTCAGGCATAGGTCACTGCTGCCTTTCACATGAATGCATTTGTATTTCCCGGATCTCTGCTCAGCCACAGAACTTTCAATGAAAATAAGCCTTCAGTGGTCTTCTGGTGGCGGGATTCATTTGGTTTTTTCCAGGTCTGACCAGAGATTGGGTACCACCTGGGCATATCTGCTAACTAAAGCCAAAACAATTCTTGTCTGCTTTTGTGGCGTATTGCTACTTTGAAATGGATCTTTATCAGTGAAGACTGGCTTTTTGTCATTCACTATCTTTACGGAATCCCACTCAGTCACCTTGAGCAACTACCTTTCAAATTTGTTGAGAAAGCATTTAGAAAAGAAGCCCTTTTGATATTCAAGGATGCTAATATATAAGTACAGTCTGTTAAGCAGCATGGCCTTTATGAGACTGTTGAGTGGAAAGATCTGGCAACACCTTCATTTGGGGCATTGTGCAAATATTTGGTAATGTCATTGGAAGCTAAAGACTCAGAAGACACACATGTACTAGAGGCTGGAGCAGACTTCCACACTACAAACTATTCTTCTGAAGGTCAGAATGTAGCTATATGGTAGCTATGACAGTACACATGCTGGGTTATCAGGAGAATAATATTCTCTGAGGAACACAGGAGAGACTAAATCTTTAGCTCAACTCCAGTTGTCTGCCTTTTAGGACCCCTGACTGCTTTCTTTTATTTCATGCAAGAAGTAAAAGAGAGTTCTTCCCGTTTTCATCTTGCAGTCTGCTAGAAATGAGAAAGTGAGTAGCTAGCCAGCCTTTAGACTTGTTTTCACTGTGCTACTTGGCTTTGGTTTGAAAACGAATTTTGTTTGGTCTCAGTTTGCCTGTATACAGTCATACCTGCTCTGAAATATAAGCAATGAAATGGAAGTAAGATTATATGAAATTTTCAAAGATCAGATTTCTTTAAAGCTGTGTATATGTTTTTTAGATTTATTATAGACAGTTCAGCTTTCTACAAATATGCCTCCCTCATTTCCACCTTTGGCTCATCACTCAGATGGTTTGCAGCCTGGAACAACCTCTAATTTCCATTGGATCATCTTCCTTGACCTTTTCAGAAGGACAGAAGGCATTATCCTTATTGTTCTCTAATTGCTCTAAAACCCTGTCATACAATCATTTCCACTACATCATTTATAATTTCATTTTATTTGCCTTGTACTGTTAAGCTTGAAAACTGGTATTCCTTGTCCCACCCAAAGAAGAACCATTCTTCTTTGTCCCCAAACTGGGACCTTGCATAAACTCATTTTGCTCCACATTCTTCACATTGCAGAACATGTAGTTGATGCTTAATACACACATTGCAGATCATGTAGTTGGTGCTTAATTGTGTCTGAGTCGTTGTGACCCTTATTTGTGTCTCCTGCATTGCAGGTGAATTCTTTACCTGATGAGCTATCAAGGAAGCCTAATATTCATTGCGTTAGTTTTTATTTTTTTAATGGTTATTCAGTTAGCATCTCACCTTATCATTTCCTCATGATACAAAGAGCTGACTCATTGGAAAAGACCCTGATGCAGGGCAAGATTGAGGGCAAAAAGAAAAGGAGATGGCCGAGGCTGAGATGGTTAGATAGCATTACTAAATCAATGGACATGAATTTTAGGAAACTCTGGGAGATGGTGAAGGACAGAGAAGCCTGGTTTGCTGCAGCCCATGGGGTCGCCAAGAGTTGGACACTGATTTAGCGACTGAACAACAACAGTAAATGGAAGATGCAAATGTGGTTTTGTATATAGGTGAGATTTGTGACCCTGGCATTTGTGAATTTGAGGCCATGTTTCATGATCTGTCTCATCGAGTTCTTATGTAAGGGTCTCTGGATACACTGTCTAGTATTTCTTTTTCTTTCTTTCTTTCTTTCTTTTTTTTTTTTTTTTTTTAACAAGATCAGTGTTCTTCAAATTCTCTTCTGCCGATTTGTGCCGGAACTCCCCAGGGAACTAGCCTGGACTGAAAACAGTGAGAAGCAAGGGGAGAGAGGACAGGGGACCTGCAAAGGTTTCTCCTCTGAATCTTCTCCTTACAAGCCTTGTGTCTTTTACTAGAATGTGAAGCTCCTGTGATGGTGTAGTTGCTCGGTCATGTCTGACTTTGTGACCCTGTGGACCATAGCTTACCAGGCTTCTCTGCCCATGGGATTCCCAGACGAGAATACTGGCATGGGTTGCCATTTCCTGCTCTAGGGGATCTTGCCAACCCAGGGATCAAGCCTGTGTATTAAACCCTTGTCTCCTGCATTGCAGGCAGAATTCTTTAGCTCTGAGCCACCAGGGCAGCCAGAACTCCTGTAGTGAAGGGCTATCTTTTCTCTGACATGGATGTTCTCGCCATCTTTTTCTCAACATCACTGGATGGGGCATAATCATAATAATGACCACGTACAAAGAATGTACTCGGTTTGCGGACAGTGTGTCATTCATTGATTACTTCCTTCAGTTCTGAAAACAGTTGACTCTTATTATACCCATTGTGCAGATAAGGAAATAGAGGTTAACAAAAACTAAAAAGAAGCTAGAGAAATGCTCTGGACTGGCCATAAGACTCGAGAGGATTGTTCTGCCTTAATTATCACTGGCTTGAGCTGTAAATCTTTGTGCCTGAAGAAAGAATTGGCTTAGTTGCGTGGAGACAAGATAACCTGCTTTGTAGTAGACTTGTGCTATAAGCATATTCCAAATGAAATAAACTCCTTCATTTCCTATTTGCACAGTGCACTCTGGGCTCCTCTCAGTGTGACATTCAGAAATGTCCTCCCCATGAGGTGCAGAGGGAAGATTTTGGATATGGTGCCCAGAGGAGAGCTCTGGACAGTGCGAAAGGAAGGAGTTGGGTCTGTGAGATTCCACGCACCTGACGTGGTGGGGGAGAGGGCACAGATCTCTTTGATTCTGTAGAGATGCAAACTGAGACTTAGAAGTACCTCTGCGGAGAATGTTTGAAATGATGCCTGGAGCAAAACCAGATTACCCTATGCATGAAAAATATCTGTTTTCTAAAACCAAAGCTATTTGATTTTTAAATGAATGATTGAAGTCCTCAGTCAAAGCCCTAAGGTGCCTTTAGGGGATGTTTTGCAGCCCCTAACCTTCTTTAGTAAGCTTTTTTGCATTTTATGTTGTGATCTATGGGGAAACCGCAAGCCTGACTCTAGGGGCTAACTTCCTGAGGTGCTGAGTTTGACTTGGAAGATCAAGTAGTCATCAACCTCTAGTTGGTGCACATTCTATAAGATTCAGACTGTACCGAATGAAACCTATGAGTTGCTGGTCCTTGATCTCTCCCTTACTTCCCTTTATTCAACCTCTGTTGCCTTTCATCTCCTAAGTAGCTCTCAGTTGTGCTGGTTCCCCACCACCGCTCCGTGGTGAGCTCACCACCATTATCTCTTGCCTGAACCAGTCTCATAGCCCCAGACATCTTTTCTTGGACTCCTTTCACTCTGTTCTCGTGTGTGTGTGTCTGTGTGTGTGTGTGCGCGCGTGTGCACATGCGCTCAGTCGCTCAGTTGTGTCTGACTCTTTGCAGTGTTCCAAAGTGTAGCCCACCTCACTTCTCTGTTCCTCAGATTTTCCCGGCAAGCATCTGGAGTGGATGGCCATTTCCTTCTCCAGAGGATCTTCCTGACCCAGGGGTCAAACCCACATCTCCTGCATCAGCAGATGAATTCTTTACCATTGAGCCACCTGGGAATCCCATTCTAGAGTCTAGATTGTCTCCAAAGGTGAATATGCTCACGTGAGCCTCCTGCTCCCTCCATCCTTGTTAAACACCTCCAGTGTTATTCTGTCCACTGATCTTAACAGAAAGAGAAAGTTCCTTCATATGGTACGGGTGCCCTTCTTGCTTGTAACTCCTTCATTTCCTATTTGCACAGTGCACTCTGGGCTCCTCTCAGTGTGACATTCAGAAATGTCCTCCCCATGAGGTGCAGAGGGAAGATTTTGGATATGGTGCCCAGAGGAGAGCTCTGGACAGTGCGAAAGGAAGGAGTTGGGTCTGTGAGATTCCACGCACCTGACGTGGTGGGGGAGAGGGCACAGATCTCTTTGATTCTGTAGAGATGCCAACTGAGACGTAGAAGTACCTCTGGGAGAATGTTTGAAATGATGCCTGGAGCAAAACCAGATTACCCTATGCATGAAAAATATCTGTTTTCTAAAACCAAAGCTATTTGATTTTTAAATGAATGATTGAAGTCCTCAGTCAAAGCCCTAAGGTGCCTTTAGGGGATGTTTTGCAGCCCCTAACCTTCTTTAGTAAGCTTTTTTGCATTTTATGTTGTGATCTATGGGGAAACCGCAAGCCTGACTCTAGGGGCTAACTTCCTGAGGTGCTGAGTTTGACTTGGAAGATCAAGTAGTCATCAACCTCTAGTTGGTGCACATTCTATAAGATTCAGACTGTACCGAATGAAACCTATGAGTTGCTGGTCCTTGATCTCTCCCTTACTTCCCTTTATTCAACCTCTGTTGCCTTTCATCTCCTAAGTAGCTCTCAGTTGTGCTGGTTCCCCACCACCGCTCCGTGGTGAGCTCACCACCATTATCTCTTGCCTGAACCAGTCTCATAGCCCCAGACATCTTTTCTTGGACTCCTTTCACTCTGTTCTCGTGTGTGTGTGTCTGTGTGTGTGTGTGCGCGCGTGTGCACATGCGCTCAGTCGCTCAGTTGTGTCTGACTCTTTGCAGTGTTCCAAAGTGTAGCCCACCTCACTTCTCTGTTCCTCAGATTTTCCCGGCAAGCATCTGGAGTGGATGGCCATTTCCTTCTCCAGAGGATCTTCCTGACCCAGGGGTCAAACCCACATCTCCTGCATCAGCAGATGAATTCTTTACCATTGAGCCACCTGGGAATCCCATTCTAGAGTCTAGATTGTCTCCAAAGGTGAATATGCTCACGTGAGCCTCCTGCTCCCTCCATCCTTGTTAAACACCTCCAGTGTTATTCTGTCCACTGATCTTAACAGAAAGAGAAAGTTCCTTCATATGGTACGGGTGCCCCGTGTTGTCTGGCGTCTCTGCCCTCCCTCAGTCTCTCCTTAGTGTCTCATCCCTATCCCACTGGTGTGACTTCATCCCTTCTGCCTTTAGTCATACCTTCTTGCCACGGGGCCTTGACTTTTGTTCTCCTTGCTCCCTGGAATGCTTTCTCTTGAGAGTAGACTCTTAGTCATCTTTCCATTTTCAGCTCAAGTGCCTCCTACTGCCTGGTTGGATTAAATCTCACTTACAGTCTGTAGATCACATACCTTTTCTTCACAGAACTCACCACATTGTACATGTTGCGTTTTTTAGTGTGACATCATGGTTAAAAAGGAAGTTCAGCACATAGTTAGGGCAGTTACCAGACTTAATTTCATAATTTCCCTTAATTTCTCTTGCCTTCAGTTTCGTCACCTGTAAAATATGGGCAATGATAGTTCCTAGGGGTTTTTGTGAGGGTTAAATGAGAATATATATAGTAAGTGCCTAGAATACAGTTAGGGTAGTTGCTGCCCTAACCCTGGGTATTAATAGGGCTACTGAAAGACAAATATAAAAAACAAAACTCTGGTACATAATTGTGGGACGAATGAATACATTTGAAGTTATTGTACCATGGCCAGAATAGTTGGCTCAAAATTAATTTTATTGAAAGTGGGCCAGCTTTATTCCAAGTTTGTGCTCTTTTTTTTTCCAAAAGGAAACTAGGCAGGAAAATGTGAATGAGTATAAACCATTACCTGCTTCTCGGGGCTTTCCTGGTGGCTCAGATGGTGAAGCATCTGTCTGTGGTGCAGGATACCTGGGTTTTATCCTTGGGTCGGGAAGATCCCCTGGAGGAGAAAATGGCAACCCACTCCAGTATTCTTATCTGGAGAATTCCACGGACAGAGGAGCCTGGTGGACTACTGTCCATGGGGTTGGATAGAGTTGGAGATGACTCAGCGACTAACACATCGTTGCCTGCTTCTAGAAAAACTACTAAAAGAAACTTGTTTAATTATCTTTATGAAGAGCATTCTGTATATATTTCCATCTAATTTTTTGTTTCAATCTGCATACCTTTTTTTTTTTTCTTTTAACATTTATTTATTTATTTATTTTGAGGGGGCGGGTTGAGGAGGGAGGGGGTGGGCGGGCCACTTCTATTGGTTTTTCATTTGTCTGTTTTCATCTGTCTTTGCTCTTTGGCTCTTGTGGGCCTCCCATCACGGTGGCCTCTGTTGTCGCAGAGCACTGGCTCTGGGCGCATGCGCTCCAGAGCTCCGGCTCAGTCATTGGCCACATCAGTTCAGCTGCTCCGCGCACGTGATCGTCCCAGGCCAGGATCGAACCAGCGCCCTTTTGCACCATCATGCGTTCACATAAGAACTCAACACATCGTACATGTTGCGTTTTTTAGTGTGACATCATGGTTAAAAAGGAAGTTCAGCACATAGTTAGGGCAGTTACCAGACTTAATTTCATAATTTCCTTAATTTCTCTTGCCTTCAGTTTCGTCACCTGTAAAATATGGGCAATGATAGTTCCTAGGGGTTTTGTGAGGGTTAAATGAGAATATATATAGTAAGTGCCTAGAATACAGTTAGGGTAGTTGCTGCCCTAACCCTGGGTATTAATAGGGCTACTGAAAGACAAATATAAAAAACAAAACTCTGGTACATAATTGTGGGACGAATGAATACATTTGAAGTTATTGTACCATGGCCAGAATAGTTGGCTCAAAATTAATTTTATTGAAAGTGGGCCAGCTTTATTCCAAGTTTGTGCTCTTTTTTTTTCCAAAAGGAAACTAGGCAGGAAAATGTGAATGAGTATAAACCATTACCTGCTTCTCGGGGCTTTCCTGGTGGCTCAGATGGTGAAGCATCTGTCTGTGGTGCAGGATACCTGGGTTTTATCCTTGGGTCGGGAAGATCCCCTGGAGGAGAAAATGGCAACCCACTCCAGTATTCTTATCTGGAGAATTCCACGGACAGAGGAGCCTGGTGGACTACTGTCCATGGGGTTGGATAGAGTTGGAGATGACTCAGCGACTAACACATCGTTGCCTGCTTCTAGAAAAACTACTAAAAGAAACTTGTTTAATTATCTTTATGAAGAGCATTCTGTATATATTTCCATCTAATTTTTTGTTTCAATCTGCATACCTTTTTTTTTTTTCTTTTAACATTTATTTATTTATTTATTTTGAGGGGGCGGGTTGAGGAGGGAGGGGGTGGGCGGGCCACTTCTATTGGTTTTTCATTTGTCTGTTTTCATCTGTCTTTGCTCTTTGGCTCTTGTGGGCCTCCCATCACGGTGGCCTCTGTTGTCGCAGAGCACTGGCTCTGGGCGCATGCGCTCCAGAGCTCCGGCTCAGTCATTGGCCACATCAGTTCAGCTGCTCCGCGGCACGTGGGATCGTCCCAGGCCAGGGATCGAACCAGCGCCCCTTGCACTTCAAGGTGGTGTCCTTACCCTCTGGACAACCAGGGAAGCCCCCTCCATCTAATTTTATAACTTGATTTATTGCCTTCTAGCTCAAACCCTAACTTATTTCTAACAGAGCCCTATCAGGGTGTCTTTGTATTGGCAAACACTGAATGCTAAGGCCAAAGTGACTTATTCTAAAGTGTTCAAAATTATTGCAGCAAATTGAAACTCTACATACAATTTGTGTCATTAACCTCTTAGGGATTATGTTTTTTACTTTCTCCTGTGTGACATATATCTGGTCACATATTCATTGTGAACCAGTGCTTAAAATGCATAATCCTCAAAGGTTACTAGCAGTCATTTAAAAGACCCCATATTCCTCTCAAAACCCAGAACTGGGAGATAAGGTTTAAGGAATGGCTGAATAGGACACTGGCATAAACAGACCATTTCATAGTTCTTAAAATAAAGTACTTATGGAGCACATTTTTATCTACAAAGCTTAAGAAATGAATTTATTAATCCTCACAACATCCTCTGTATTATTATCACCACATAATAAATACAGAGCATGGGGCTGAAAGGTTAAACAAGCTCCTCCTACCCCTGTAGGGATCTTACTTAGTATTAGTTTTGAATTAGAATGGAGTTGTCTTGTTTTGTTTTCCACCTTTAAGTTTGTGTGTCTTTTGCCGTATTTACCCACTTGTTGGTATTTCTGGATATAGGATGCTTAGAGAGTTGATTTTGAGACTCAAGTCCAGATCAAGTCAGCGTCTTGCTGAATTCTCCTTGAAAAGTCCGTGGTTTATGAGTGATTCCTTAAATATATGTACATACTTTTTTCTTTGTCATGTTATTTTCCATTATGGTTTTGTGTAGGATATTGTATATGTTTTCTTGTGCTATGCAGTAGGAACATATTTATCCATTTTCTATGTAATAGTTTTCATCTTCTAATCTCAAACTCCCAATCCATCCCTCTCTCAGCCCCCTGTCCCCTTGGCAACCACAAGTGTGTTCTCTATGTGAGTCTGTTTCTGTTTCATAGATGTTCATTTGTATCATCCTTTAGATTCCACATATATGTGGAAAAGTATTAAATGAGTTCTGATATCCCTACCACCTTGCTTTAGAAATAAACTATTACCAGTATAAGCAGAAATTCTCAGGGTCTTTGCCCCACCTTGTGAAGCACCTTACTGTTAAGTGTGTCAATGATCATTCCCACATCCCACATCTGTCTCTACATCCATATGCATCTCCGAATAGTATAGATATTGTGTTGCATGTTTTACAAGTTTATATCACTGGCATCATAAAGTGTGTGTCTTTCTGCTACTTGCTTTTTCTTTTCTTTCCTCAGTATTTTATTTAGGAGATTCACCCTTGAAATATGTGTCTCTAGTTCTTTTACTTTGCTGTTTAATATTTCACTCTAAATATGCCACACTTTTTTGCTTTATTCCTGTTAATTGATATTTATGTGATTTATATTTTTTGAATACTAACACTGCTACAATAAAGATTCTTAGATATATTTATGTATACATGTGAGACATTTCTAAGGTATATTACAAGGAATTGTATAATCAAATGGTATTGATATCTTTAACTTTTACAGATTTTTGCTAAATTTTTCTCTAGAATGTATACCAATATACATATTAACAGTGTGTAAGAGTTCTGATTGTTCCATATCTCATTATACTTGGTATTGCTATATTTTTGTCTGATGAATTTAAAAATGATGCCTTGTTATGTTTTAATTTCCATTTTCCTGATTACTATCAAATAAAGTATCTTTGTAAGTGTCTTTTTATAGCCATTTAGGCTTTGTACTCTGGAAATTGCCTATCTATAGCTTTTGTCCTTTTTTTCTCCTGGATTGTCTTTTTACTGAGTTTTCAAGTCCAGATCAAGTCAGCGTCTTGCTGAATTCTCCTTGAAAAGTCCGTGGTTTATGAGTGATTCCTTAAATATATGTACATACTTTTTTCTTTGTCATGTTATTTTCCATTATGGTTTTGTGTAGGATATTGTATATGTTTTCTTGTGCTATGCAGTAGGAACATATTTATCCATTTTCTATGTAATAGTTTTCATCTTCTAATCTCAAACTCCCAATCCATCCCTCTCTCAGCCCCCTGTCCCCTTGGCAACCACAAGTGTGTTCTCTATGTGAGTCTGTTTCTGTTTCATAGATGTTCATTTGTATCATCCTTTAGATTCCACATATATGTGGAAAAGTATTAAATGAGTTCTGATATCCCTACCACCTTGCTTTAGAAATAAACTATTACCAGTATAAGCAGAAATTCTCAGGGTCTTTGCCCCACCTTGTGAAGCACCTTACTGTTAAGTGTGTCAATGATCATTCCCACATCCCACATCTGTCTCTACATCCATATGCATCTCCGAATAGTATAGATATTGTGTTGCATGTTTTACAAGTTTATATCACTGGCATCATAAAGTGTGTGTCTTTCTGCTACTTGCTTTTTCTTTTCTTTCCTCAGTATTTTATTTAGGAGATTCACCCTTGAAATATGTGTCTCTAGTTCTTTTACTTTGCTGTTTAATATTTCACTCTAAATATGCCACACTTTTTTGCTTTATTCCTGTTAATTGATATTTATGTGATTTATATTTTTTGAATACTAACACTGCTACAATAAAGATTCTTAGATATATTTATGTATACATGTGAGACATTTCTAAGGTATATTACAAGGAATTGTATAATCAAATGGTATTGATATCTTTAACTTTTACAGATTTTTGCTAAATTTTTCTCTAGAATGTATACCAATATACATATTAACAGTGTGTAAGAGTTCTGATTGTTCCATATCTCATTATACTTGGTATTGCTATATTTTTGTCTGATGAATTTAAAAATGATGCCTTGTTATGTTTTAATTTCCATTTTCCTGATTACTATCAAATAAAGTATCTTTGTAAGTGTCTTTTTATAGCCATTTAGGCTTTGTACTCTGGAAATTGCCTATCTATAGCTTTTGTCCTTTTTTTCTCCTGGATTGTCTTTTTACTGATTGATAAGTGTTCTTTATATATTCTGGATACCAGTCATTGTCAATTATATATTTTGCCAGTATTACTCATACCTTCTTCAAGCTTGTTCTTCATTGCCTTCAGGTTAAAATTTTCTGAAATTCTTAGCATAGGAAATACAGACATGGGTAATTTGGCCTCGGTTTCTCTGGTAGTTTTATTTTCAAACATTTTGCCCCTCTTATTTGTGTTTTGGAACATATACTTCGTCTCTTCAGGTTCCTTCTTATGTTGTTTTCCCTTTGTTTATGTTAAACTGGATGCACCTTTTCCTCTCCTGGCCAATATTTATCAGTCTCTTATAGCCCAGTCTTTCGGAAAGTTTTTACTTCCCTTTACCATGTCTTGCACCTGTACTTGGACAGTTACCAGAGCAGACCTGGAAAGACTTTTCAGGTTTTATTCTCTCAGAAATAATTACCCTGATGAAGAAAATAATGTCTGATAAGTTTGCCACCTAGCTTTGGTGAGATCTTCCTGAAAGGCCTGTCAGGAATGGGTGGTGAGATGGCCTTTTGAAGAAATTTTTAGCCAACACGTGGCTACACAATTCAAAGCCTATATAAACATCCTAATTAATTTAGCCTTGACAGTATTTCCATTGAGCTTCATGTCATCATAGTCTTTTGGACCTGCAACGTTGATTCCAATTTTCAAAGGCACTTGTTCATTTGAAATGAAAAAGCCCCAAATGTAGACTTGAAGGTCTAGGAAAAAAAATTCCACGGCTGTTTTCCTCCATTCTTTATCAGATATCTATTACAAATGGAGCTCATCAAACAACTTTCTGTTTCCTGCCTGGTTTGAATCTGGATTTGAGATACATGCCCATTTGCTTTGTTTTCTTTCTCATATGAATGACTAGGCTCTGCACCAGGACATCTTTTACCGTAAAGCTGGCATTTAACCCAACTAAGGGGAGGGAAAAAAACTCAACACACCAAACTGTGTATTATTTACATGTTTCAATATTTAATTTCCTGTCTCCATTACACACAGTTTAGTATGCAGATTATTTGCCCAACATAATTTATCAGTTCCTTGTTAAATCATATTCTCCTCAGGGTACATATTGTTCATATTTAGAAATTCTTATTAATCTCAAGAATCACATTGTTTATCCAACAAAATTATTACAGCTTTGATGAAGCTTTTAAAGTGTAACATGTAAATCACTATTTTCTCACTTTCATAAGCAGCTGAATTTTTGATCTGGTGGATTATTATGGTTTAGAAGATACTTAGTCTTAGGGAAAATGCACAAGATGGTGCAGTCATGTGTAGATGAGGTTATTTAATTAGAACTGCTGTTAATGACAAATTGCCATCACTGTAGCTACTCCTCCTCCAAATTGCCTTTCTTAAATAGATAAATGAGAAGTGTTACCCAATGTTGTTCTAAATAAGATGGGGCTAATACTTAAAGCTATAAATGCTACAATAACAAATGACGGGATGAAAGAAGTAAATGAATATTAAGTGTTTATAATCACTTGTTTTCTAAATTGCATCTTGATTGTGTTACCTGGGAGAACATTAGGGGTGTTGTTGAATGAAAAGAGTACTTAACGGAATTTAAAAGAAGATTTGAGAGTAAAATAAAATAAATCTGTCTTAATGTTTTGTGAAAAGTGTCTCTTTTGTTTGTGAATTAGGTTTTTTTTTTTTTTTCAAGTTTTATTTTTCACAAGGTATAGTTGGTGGGACCTATTCATTCATCTTCCCTAGCAGCTGGAGCAGCTCCACCCTGACTGTTTCTGGTGTAAATCACTTGAACTCTGTGCTCTGAAACCAGTTTAATAAGTCCTTTACTTAGGGAGTTCCGTGGCCAGGGAAGCACGAGTCTTCAGTCTCTCAGAGACAACAGCTAGAGTTAAAACATTATAGTTGGGATCTTCTTAAGGAAGTTTGTTGTATATTGCTTCATTGAGCAAGACTGGGTTATTGAGCTTGTCCCAAACTTTGCCTTTGGACTAGTTCTTTTTTGGCCTTGCCTCCAGACTTGTTCTCTGGAGCTTTGTCTTTCTTGGCTGACTTTCTGGCATCTTTCTTTTTCTTGTCATCCTTGGGTGATGTAGCAAAGCTGGGAAAGAAGGTGCAACTCATGAGTTTCATTTTTATTGAAACAATAAGTGTTATCTATATATCATACTCATGCATTGCTGACATTTTATATCTGAGTAGTATTTTACCTTTTCCAAACATTTTGATACCCACTTTTGCATCTTCTGCTTCCAGTATCTCTTGGGTTGATAAAATGCCTCATTTGACAGATGAAAAAACAGAGAAGAAACAGTTATGTGGCTTGAATTAAACTGAAACATCAATTAATAACGAAAACTAAAATTATAATTCTCTGGTGTCGTACCTAATGCCTTCCTGCAAATGCAGGCAAAATGGAGAAGATGGAAAAGTTGACTACTTCTTGCATGTTATGAGAGTTTATGATACAAGTTATGAAGTTCTGGCAAGGTTCCTATAATAGAGTATTAGAAATAAATGATCAATTTCCTGATTACAGTCAATGGTTTCTCTCTTTGATGTATTTTCAGTATTTCTTATATGTTCTGTAATTAGGTCTTTGCTTTCAGAGTTAACATACAGTTGAGCCCAGTGAGCATAATCATTTGAGATGAAATGGTGTTCAGTGATTCTGTCTTTGTTTTACTTGAATTAAGGTTGATCAGATCTACAGTTTTTATTACTAGTATCAGCATTTCATCTTTCTCTGCTCCTCTGTGTTCTTGGTAATATTAAGATAAGAACCAGTAATACCTCTCAAATAAATGGCCACACACTGCTATCCAGATGAAATGTAACTGAATCATCATGAAATGGCTGCAGATATTTGCTCACTGGGTGATGTAAGAACACGTGAATCTGGCATACGAACATTCTGTCAAAATTGTCAGTGTCTGAGGGACTGCTGTAGAAGTTCTTTGAGATTGGAGGACTGTGTAATAATTTCTGTAGGTGCCCCTGAGTTTTTCTGGGAATCTCAGTTTGTATTTTAATGGAAGGGCCCCTGGAGAAGTTGGGTTTGCAACTTTTTCCCAAACTTTGTTGACGTTCTTTTTGGCCTTGCCTCCAGACTTGTTCTCTGGAGCTTTGTCTTTCTTGGCTGACTTTCTGGCATCTTTCTTTTTCTTGTCATCCTTGGGTGATGTAGCAAAGCTGGGAAAGAAGGTGCAACTCATGAGTTTCATTTTTATTGAAACAATAAGTGTTATCTATATATCATACTCATGCATTGCTGACATTTTATATCTGAGTAGTATTTTACCTTTTCCAAACATTTTGATACCCACTTTTGCATCTTCTGCTTCCAGTATCTCTTGGGTTGATAAAATGCCTCATTTGACAGATGAAAAAACAGAGAAGAAACAGTTATGTGGCTTGAATTAAACTGAAACATCAATTAATAACGAAAACTAAAATTATAATTCTCTGGTGTCGTACCTAATGCCTTCCTGCAAATGCAGGCAAAATGGAGAAGATGGAAAAGTTGACTACTTCTTGCATGTTATGAGAGTTTATGATACAAGTTATGAAGTTCTGGCAAGGTTCCTATAATAGAGTATTAGAAATAAATGATCAATTTCCTGATTACAGTCAATGGTTTCTCTCTTTGATGTATTTTCAGTATTTCTTATATGTTCTGTAATTAGGTCTTTGCTTTCAGAGTTAACATACAGTTGAGCCCAGTGAGCATAATCATTTGAGATGAAATGGTGTTCAGTGATTCTGTCTTTGTTTTACTTGAATTAAGGTTGATCAGATCTACAGTTTTTATTACTAGTATCAGCATTTCATCTTTCTCTGCTCCTCTGTGTTCTTGGTAATATTAAGATAAGAACCAGTAATACCTCTCAAATAAATGGCCACACACTGCTATCCAGATGAAATGTAACTGAATCATCATGAAATGGCTGCAGATATTTGCTCACTGGGTGATGTAAGAACACGTGAATCTGGCATACGAACATTCTGTCAAAATTGTCAGTGTCTGAGGGACTGCTGTAGAAGTTCTTTGAGATTGGAGGACTGTGTAATAATTTCTGTAGGTGCCCCTGAGTTTTTCTGGGAATCTCAGTTTGTATTTTAATGGAAGGGCCCCTGGAGAAGCATCTCCTTTTCAGTTCCCTGCCTCTTTTCCATATTCTTCTCTCCTTGACCATTGAGCAGGGCGTTGTGTTATACAAGTTGAATTTGGCAAGGGATGGAAACTCTTCCCTTGTTTCTATATGAACAGCTCCAAGTTCAAGCTTGCAGTCAGTGGGCTTGGAGACATGGCTTCTGGTTGAAAGGGCTGCATCTTGTCTGGTCTCTAAAAGCATGCTAACTGGATCTCCCTTTCTAGTCATGAAGAAAAATGGGCATATGGACTGAAAATTAATGAGTTATTATTTGGATGTTTCTTAGGCTTTTGTCATAGGTTTCTTTGCTCCTGTGTTTGATTTGGCCCTAAGCTCACCCTTTCCTCTCCCTTAACTGTTGTGTATCTCTATTGAGAGACACTGTGGTTAAACAGAAGCATACCAGCTGCTTTGACAGCCAGTTTGGAAAACTTTGGACCAAAAACGATTTTTCTCTTTCAGCGATCACAAGCTGAAATGCATAGTGATCTAGGAAACATAAATGAATAAATCAGACTGAGGGTGACAATAGGGGGTGATGTGGACTGTGACAAACAGGCATAGAAGTGTTAGTTACTCGGTCGTGTCCGACTCTTTGTGACCACATGCACTGTAGCCCGCCAGGCTCCTCTGTCTATGGAATTCTCCGGGCAAGAATACCTGAGTGGATTGTGATTCCCTTCTCCAGGGAATCTTCCTGATTCAGGGATCAAGTCTGGGTCTCCCATTGCAGGCAGACACATGGTGACCTTGAACCTTTGATTTTCTTCATCAGAATTCAGAAATACGATTTTTTCTGTGACAGCTCTTGATTGAACAAATAAAGAATAAATGAGTCATCTTGTAGGCCATACAAAATTCACCATGTTGCAGCTTCTTTTTTCCGTAGGTATTTGGAAACCAGGTGGAGGGAGGGAGGGAGGGAGGAAGATAAGACAAAGTCCATGGAAAAGCTCCCCAGTTGATATATTATTTTCTGTACATACATGTATGAAATTCATCTCAGACCAAATGATTTCCTGCCATATAGATATGGCAGAGAAAAACTTCTTACCCCAGCATATGCACAATTTTGCACACATGTGTGTTTTTATGGGGAAGATGTCCTTGGGTTTTACAACATTCTGAGATAGTCTGTCACCCTAAAAGATTGTGAATCTTTTCTGTCACATCCTTGACAAGTTGTTGTCTAGTTTCTACCTGTTCCTCTAGGGACAGAAAACTTACCACTGTGCATTTCTGTTATAAACAGTCTGAAGACAGGACACTTCTTAATGGCAAGGGTTTTTTTCAACCCATTTGTTATTGGCAGCTGAAAAAAGTCACCTAATCTTTAACTAGGAATATGCACTTGAAAAAATAGTCTTAGAAATTAAGAGGTTGCTATAATTTCCTGTAACTATCACCCATTCTTACAAAAAAAATGAACATTATTAAATTGTGATAGTTACTAATGGATTTTCTGATTCCTTTACAATTAAGGTCATTGAATCTTTATGTCTTGACCTTCATTCTGAGACGATTTGCATGAAAATAAAGGCTCCAAGTTTCATCATGTTCTGTTGATGTATTTAAGCTTTTTCTGTCGTTCTTTCTAGAAACGTGAAACTGGAAATGATCCTAGCACCTGTAGTAGAACAGAAGACCCTATCACCTTAAGAATAAGAAGATCTTGAATTGATATTTTTGCCATTTTTTCAGTGTATGATGTGAAACTGGAAGTATTGGTTTCCTCTTTTGAATATGACAGTCTAATAAAGTCTCTATAAGTTGTGTAAAAACAAGTATGAATAGGCAACATATCATAGTGTAATAAAGTGTGGCTATGCACAGACCTCAGCTCCTGGCTTTGGGTTCTGGGCGTTGCCAGGTGAAGATTAGCCTGGACTGTTTGTAGTCCCACCCAGCCATTGGTTGACACCGGTGGTGGGCCCCTCCCCCAAAAGAACAACGGTCAAAGAATGACCGGTAGCGGTCCTGCTCTGCCATTGGTCAATGCTGAAGTGAGCTCCTCCCCCAAGGGAATCACCGTCAAACAGCGGCATTAGTGAGCCAGTCTGTTAACCACCGGCGCCCTGAGGTGCTGAGGCGGAGAGCGCGGTAGGAGGTGGGTCTCCGCCTCCTCCTCCAGGGCTCTCTGGTGGGCCGGGCCTCGGGCCAGCGGGTGAGCCGGGCGCCCCGGGAACAGGCTGGGGGCTGCGGCCTGCGGGGCTCCAGAGCCCCCGCCATGGCCACCCACTAGCCGGCAGGGCTCGAGGCCACCCTGAACCTCTCCTCCCGTCTCCGCCCCCGGGAGAGGCCTGCGGGCGCTGCCCCCCGCCTGTGGGCCCCCGAGGAGCCCGAGCGCCGGCGCTGACGCCCGGGCAGGCTGCGGGACTGGCCCTCAGGGAGCCGCTGGGACCGGCCTCGGAGGGCGAGAGCTGAACCTGGGCTCCCTGTCAGGCGCTTGCTTGTCGGAACAGCCAGTAGCGTTTGTTTGGTGGAGATTTACAGGGTCGTCATTGGTGACCTGACCATTAACTGACCTCAGGGATCAAGGCTCTGACACTCAGACATTTGCAGCAACTTAGCACTCCCCGCCCTCGCTTGTCCTAGAAAAGGGCTTTGCTGAAAGCTTTCGGGGAGTTTGGGTTTTTTTTTTTTAAACATTTATTTATTTAGGTGGGGAGGGAGGGGGGTGGGCGGGCCACTTCCACCGGTCTTTCATTTGTCTAGTTGCATCCATCTTTGCTCTTTGGCTCCTGTGGGCCTGCCATCGCGGTGGCCTCTGTCGTCGCAGAACACCGACTCTGGGCGCGTGCGCTCCAGAGCTCCAGCTTGGTAATTGGACACATTGGTCCAGCCGCTCCGCGGCACGTGGGATCTTCCCAGGCCAGGGATCGAACTGGCGCCCCTTGCACTGCAAGGCGGTGTCCTTACCCACTGGACCACCAGGGAAGCCCTGAGTTTGGGGTTTTAAGAGAAGAGCCACCCGTGTCCTTGCAGGGCCCTCAGTAAGGCTTTCTGTGCTCCCAACCCTGATGTTTGATGTCTTTTGGCCTCCCTGTTCATCAGGCACAGGGACTTCATTTTAGTAACTATAAGAATCATCAAAATCCTGTTTTTCTTGGCTATGATACAAAGTACTAGCTATTTAACTTTTCTAAGCCTCAGTTTCCATATCTACATTAAAGAATAAAGAATTTCTGGTTATAGGAACATTTTAACTGTTGAGAGTATGTGTGTAGAGTTCACGTAGCATGTGATAGTCAGTTAACACTGGTTATTAACGTTTTGATGATGCTGATCAGTTTAAAGGCACTGGGTCAAATGTAATATTTAAAACTGTTTTGATCACCCAGGCCCTTTATTTTCAGTTTGGAGAGGAGGATATGAACAATCCCATGATACGAAGAACTGGGTCAGACTTTATTTGAAAGCATTGGGAACCTTTAACAAGTGTCAATTATACTTTGTGGTAGGGAGCTTAAAATACTTTTAGAAAATCTTTAAAATAAACAGATACATTGAGAAGCAAAATTAAGAATTGTAAGGAATTTTTGGACGCAGCAAGAGCTGCACAGAAATTTTGGTAGTAAATCAAGCTATGTGTAGTGTATCGAGCTATTCCCAACGTCTTGGGTGCATATCTTTGACTGTGGGTGGATTGGAAAGCCTGCTTACCAGGTTCCTGTTTTTCACATATGGGGTCCTAGTGAGAGGTAACCTGACAAATTTGTGATCTTGTTCTTTTCAATGTGAATTACTGGACAGCAGAGACTTTTTTTGCTGTAGACTCTTGATATCGTGCACCACAGAATGGGTACTTAAAATAGTAATTTATTTGTGGATTCAGAGGAAGAGCAGAAGGAAAAAGAATCAGTATTGGAGAAGGAAATAAAAACACGTCTACCTGTGAGAGTGGGGCTTCCCTGGTGGCTCAGATGGTAAAGAATCCACTTGCAATGCAGGAGACCTGAGTTCGATCCCTAGATCGGGAAGATTCCTTGGAGAAGGTAATGGCAATGCATTTCAGTATTTTTGCCTGGGAAATCCCATGGACAGAGGAGCCTGGCAGACTGTAGTCCATGGGGTCACAAAGAATTGGACATGACTGAGCAACTAACACTTAACACCGATGAGAATAACTCAAGCACTTCTCAAAATTTGTTACTAGGCATAGAATCTCAGAGAGATTGACAAAGTCAAGGGACATGGAATCCCAGTGAAACAGGTAACGGTGAAATTCTAGGGACATAGCCTTTCCCTGGACTGATTCACTTTGCTTTCCCATTGTTTAAGAAAGAAGTTGTTGCTTTTATACTTTGTTAAAAGCAACAGGGATATAAGATAGCAGTTATTTTTGCCACTGACCTGCCTGCCTTCGTTTGAGGGTGCACTATAGCAGAATAATGATTCATGTTTTAGAAATTATGAATCAGGAGTGTATTGCATAGTTTATACAGAATACTTGTATAGCGAGTACATAGAGCCATTTTATTTGGGGATTGAGTATTTGAGGGATAAGAGAACCGCTCTTCCGAAAGGGCAAAGACCCTGATGTTTGACTGCTCCCTCCTTTTCACCATTTGAGTGGCATATCGAGATCTTTCCAGCTCGAGGTGCATAATGCATTGTGCAGGCTGACTCCCATGTGGAAGAGAGCACAGAACTTCCTTATGCATGAGGCATTTTTAGCAAATTGGACCCCATTTCAATCTTGATGAAACTTGATGACATTTCCAACTTACAAGTGCACAAAATGAAAAAGCAAATTTTTAGCTATTTATGTGTCAGAACATCAAAAGCTCAAAAGCCATAATTATGGGTATCAGCAACGCAGAAAGACCATATTTCTCTTTTCATGGGTCTTCTGGGTCTCTCCTCAGAGGTTAGAGACGAGCTTCTCTTTCCCTTGAAGACTTGAATCAAACAATTTGGATTTCATGAGCCCCACCTGGGAAGCCACCAGTCAACTTCCAACCCTGTCATGTTGATATTTATTATTTTTCTTCTTTTTTTTTCAGAAGAGAAATTTCAGGAACCAGTAGATGGTTGGTGTTCCCTACTCCTGAACAGTTTTCCTGTGCTGCTTCTTGGAAAGCTGAAGGTAAAATGTAAGAAAAGGTGATTTGATATATTATTTTAATTTGTTTGTAATTTTATGTTTATTTTACATTCATTTAACTTTTAGTTTTTAAATTCTACTAAATATACTAAATAAGCTTTTATGATATGCCCATTTAGTAACTAGATGAACAGAATATAGCTGGACATAAATATATTACCAAATAAATGGAATTAAATGGGTATTTCAAATTTAATAAATTTCCATGTGAACATTTAAACTAGAGCTTCTAAACTTCCATTGTGTATAGCTGCTAAAATGCAGGTCTGATTCACTGGGTCTGAAGGGTGCCCTGAGATTCTGCTTTTCTAACAAGCTTCTGGGTTGAATGAATCTTGCTGTTGGTCTCTGGCTCACACTTGAGTGACAAGGTTTTACGTATCTTTCCACCTAACAGAGAAGTTTTAAAATTCAGCTGTGGTCACTGTGATGATCAACAGGATATACATGTCTGGGATATACATATTTTGGTAAAGAGAGCCTTTGAATTTTATAACAGAAATATTCTTAAAATTATCCCTAACACTGCTGCTGCCTGTTAATGATTCACAAAAATCCCTGCCTAATAAAAGCTATTTTCCTAAGAGCTCACATTGAATTGCAAATACTACATCCTATCTGAATGACATTCAAACTCACTTATATACACTGAACTGCAAATGACCTTTCAATTTAATTTCTTTTCATGGAAAAAGCAAATTTTAGCTATTTATGTGTCAGAACATCAAAAGCTCAAAAGCCATAATTATGGGTATCAGCAACGCAGAAAGACCATATTTCTCTTTTCATGGGTCTTCTGGGTCTCTCCTCAGAGGTTAGAGACGAGCTTCTCTTTCCCTTGAAGACTTGAATCAAACAATTTGGATTTCATGAGCCCCACCTGGGAAGCCACCAGTCAACTTCCAACCCTGTCATGTTGATATTTATTATTTTTCTTCTTTTTTTTTCAGAAGAGAAATTTCAGGAACCAGTAGATGGTTGGTGTTCCCTACTCCTGAACAGTTTTCCTGTGCTGCTTCTTGGAAAGCTGAAGGTAAAATGTAAGAAAAGGTGATTTGATATATTATTTTAATTTGTTTGTAATTTTATGTTTATTTTACATTCATTTAACTTTTAGTTTTTAAATTCTACTAAATATACTAAATAAGCTTTTATGATATGCCCATTTAGTAACTAGATGAACAGAATATAGCTGGACATAAATATATTACCAAATAAATGGAATTAAATGGGTATTTCAAATTTAATAAATTTCCATGTGAACATTTAAACTAGAGCTTCTAAACTTCCATTGTGTATAGCTGCTAAAATGCAGGTCTGATTCACTGGGTCTGAAGGGTGCCCTGAGATTCTGCTTTTCTAACAAGCTTCTGGGTTGAATGAATCTTGCTGTTGGTCTCTGGCTCACACTTGAGTGACAAGGTTTTACGTATCTTTCCACCTAACAGAGAAGTTTTAAAATTCAGCTGTGGTCACTGTGATGATCAACAGGATATACATGTCTGGGATATACATATTTTGGTAAAGAGAGCCTTTGAATTTTATAACAGAAATATTCTTAAAATTATCCCTAACACTGCTGCTGCCTGTTAATGATTCACAAAAATCCCTGCCTAATAAAAGCTATTTTCCTAAGAGCTCACATTGAATTGCAAATACTACATCCTATCTGAATGACATTCAAACTCACTTATATACACTGAACTGCAGATAGAGCACCTTCTGCAAATAGTGTATCCTATTTTGTGTAGTGCATTCTCTTGAGGACTGCCTGGAGTCATGACATCGAATAAGGCACATATCTGCTACCAAGAAACTTAAACTTCATTGTAAGTGGAGTGAGAGAGACACAGTATATACACATGAAAAGTAGCATGAAGGAGATTATTTAAGGTGATGTAATAAAGACCCACATTAAATGTTAATTGGATTCAGAAGAGAGAGGGAGAAAGCTCATCTGATGGCAGCACCTAAAAGAATCCTTTTGGAGAGGGTAGCATTTGAACTGTAACTTGAATTACGGGATTGGGTATATAGAAATGAGACTGTAAAGTTTGGACTGAGGTGAGAATAGATTATAGGGAGAGAAAGCATGAGAAGATAGATGGTGGGAAAAGTGGCATATGTGTCATAAATTTGGAGTAGTTTCATTTTGGCTGAAATGTGGATTTCATGCAGGGGGTTGGTTGACAATATCCCTGGAAAGGAAAGTTGGGTTCTCAAATGGGATGACCTCAAAATATAGTAGAAAGATGTTTGGGCTGAATTTTAGTAGTCACTGGGGAGACATTTTTTTCCTCAAACCACTTACTCTCATTTCTCTTTCAGAATTTTTTAGTCTTTTTGAACTATGTGTGTGTGTAAATTGATGTTTTAATTCTCATTTTTTTGTTTATAAAACATTATCAGTTGGAGATAGCACAAATTTGAAATAATAACTCAAATTTTTTTTGTAGTCTAAATTAAGAGATTATGAGAGGAAGGGATCTATCCTAGGAATTAACAGGATATGGTGGATGGAAAGGATTCCATGCACTGTCGTCTGAGAGGTGACTCTGTCTCATAAACTGCAATGAAAGGAGAATTCAGAGATATGGATTTACTGAGGAATTATTTTAGTATATGCCTCTTAAATTGATGGCATCCTACAATGTGTTGGTAAGATGGGGAGGATAAAATAATCCTGATACGTCTTCATGGATTGTCAGTTTCATTCAATCATGGCTCTTTGCAAAAATCCCTGCCTAATAAAAGCTATTTTCCTAAGAGCTCACATTGAATTGCAAATACTACATCCTATCTGAATGACATTCAAACTCACTTATATACACTGAACTGCAGATAGAGCACCTTCTGCAAATAGTGTATCCTATTTTGTGTAGTGCATTCTCTTGAGGACTGCCTGGAGTCATGACATCGAATAAGGCACATATCTGCTACCAAGAAACTTAAACTTCATTGTAAGTGGAGTGAGAGAGACACAGTATATACACATGAAAAGTAGCATGAAGGAGATTATTTAAGGTGATGTAATAAAGACCCACATTAAATGTTAATTGGATTCAGAAGAGAGAGGGAGAAAGCTCAT
This sequence comes from Tragulus kanchil, assembly GCA_022376925.1. Taxonomy (NCBI): domain Eukaryota; kingdom Metazoa; phylum Chordata; class Mammalia; order Artiodactyla; family Tragulidae; genus Tragulus; species Tragulus kanchil. Next base: position 189,201,357 of record JAIOJX010000030.1, on the reverse strand, counting down.
CTGATGGCAGCACCTAAAAGAATCCTTTTGGAGAGGGTAGCATTTGAACTGTAACTTGAATTACGGGATTGGGTATATAGAAATGAGACTGTAAAGTTTGGACTGAGGTGAGAATAGATTATAGGGAGAGAAAGCATGAGAAGATAGATGGTGGGAAAAGTGGCATATGTGTCATAAATTTGGAGTAGTTTCATTTTGGCTGAAATGTGGATTTCATGCAGGGGGTTGGTTGACAATATCCCTGGAAAGGAAAGTTGGGTTCTCAAATGGGATGACCTCAAAATATAGTAGAAAGATGTTTGGGCTGAATTTTAGTAGTCACTGGGGAGACATTTTTTTCCTCAAACCACTTACTCTCATTTCTCTTTCAGAATTTTTTAGTCTTTTTGAACTATGTGTGTGTGTAAATTGATGTTTTAATTCTCATTTTTTTGTTTATAAAACATTATCAGTTGGAGATAGCACAAATTTGAAATAATAACTCAAATTTTTTTTGTAGTCTAAATTAAGAGATTATGAGAGGAAGGGATCTATCCTAGGAATTAACAGGATATGGTGGATGGAAAGGATTCCATGCACTGTCGTCTGAGAGGTGACTCTGTCTCATAAACTGCAATGAAAGGAGAATTCAGAGATATGGATTTACTGAGGAATTATTTTAGTATATGCCTCTTAAATTGATGGCATCCTACAATGTGTTGGTAAGATGGGGAGGATAAAATAATCCTGATACGTCTTCATGGATTGTCAGTTTCATTCAATCATGGTCTCATTATATGCCATATAAAGTATTTTAAAATGTTAGAAACAAATTTATCCTTTAACTTATACCAGTAATTAACAAGTCTAAAATCTATCAGAAGTAGTGTTTTAGATTTAGATATGTTTACCTTGTTTTTTACATTTTCACCCCATTATGCCTCTTTTATTTTACATTTATTTTCATCCATCTTTTATACTTTGGTATGGGTGGGCCTCCCATTGTGGTGGCCTCTCTCGTTGCAGTGCATTGGCTCTGGGTGCATGTGCACCAGAGCGCTGGCTTGTAACTGGACACACGGGTCCAGCCAGTCTGCTGCATGTGGGATCTTCCTGGGCCAGGGATGGAACCGGTGCCCCTTGCATTGCAAGGCACACTATGTACCCACTGGACCACCAGGGAAGCCCCTGGTTTTTTATGTTTACCCATGCTGGCTGTGGTAGACTGTTTTATGTAAGAGGTCTTTCTCAAAAAATATATGTCTATGCTTATATATATGTTAATATATGTACACACACACACATAAGGAATTTAAGTAGCATAATAATCCCTCTGAATTCTGTTTTTCATTCCTATTTCTCTTGGAAAACTGCTATATTTTTCTTTTTCCATAGTATTTTACACCTCCCAGATTTAGATACTGAACGTTGAGCCACATGTAAAAGACTAACTTAGCTTCATTCAGTTTCAATTCTAATTTTCCAAAAGAGGGTATCTTATTGGTCCAGCTTGGATCAGTGAAAACAAGACAGTTGCGGACCTGTTCTTGTGGAGATGAGAAAAAAGTGGTGAAAGGCAGTTCCCAGAGAAAGAGGGACTTACTGTTACTTGAGCACACACCTGAAGAAATGGAAGGAAAGCTCATGGGTGTAGCAGGACAACTCTCCCAGAACATAGGTAATTAGCAACCAGAAAGAAAGCTTTCTTTGATCAAATTTAAGACCCTTCTGAAGCCATTTTCTCACATTGTCCCTGGGTTTCCAGGGGACCTCTGCTCCTCATTTAATCAAAGTCATGTGTCTCATTGATAAAAAAATGATTTAGACAAAGTACTATGTTATTTTAATCTTAGATCTTTATAGTGGTGTGGGAACTTCTAGGTCTTATGATACAAAGAGTTGATGAAGGAGTTTTCTGACCCTGCATGAGCACATATGGTTAGGTTGGATAAAATTAATGATAAGAAATTTTATAGCCGAGTTAAAAAGAAAGATGGTGGGAAATACCCAGGTTCCAGGGATTTATAAATAGAAGAAATTCTCTCCAGTATAGTTAGCAGAATAGCAGTTTGTGCATAATCTTTACTGACAAGAGGCTGGATTTAAAACAGAGTTTAGGCTCCCCACCTGCCAAACCCCCAAACTATACCATGAAGTTGCTTTTATGGTTCAAAGTGGATAGAACTCAAATAGAAAAATAATCTTAGCTGGAGTTGTTTTGCAGTCAAAAATGACAGATCACCCAAGGAGATGACCCATTAATAGAATAAGTTGATTCTACAAGCAGGAAAATTGACACTGGACCACCAGGGAAGCCCCTGGTTTTTTATGTTTACCCATGCTGGCTGTGGTAGACTGTTTTATGTAAGAGGTCTTTCTCAAAAAATATATGTCTATGCTTATATATATGTTAATATATGTACACACACACACATAAGGAATTTAAGTAGCATAATAATCCCTCTGAATTCTGTTTTTCATTCCTATTTCTCTTGGAAAACTGCTATATTTTTCTTTTTCCATAGTATTTTACACCTCCCAGATTTAGATACTGAACGTTGAGCCACATGTAAAAGACTAACTTAGCTTCATTCAGTTTCAATTCTAATTTTCCAAAAGAGGGTATCTTATTGGTCCAGCTTGGATCAGTGAAAACAAGACAGTTGCGGACCTGTTCTTGTGGAGATGAGAAAAAAGTGGTGAAAGGCAGTTCCCAGAGAAAGAGGGACTTACTGTTACTTGAGCACACACCTGAAGAAATGGAAGGAAAGCTCATGGGTGTAGCAGGACAACTCTCCCAGAACATAGGTAATTAGCAACCAGAAAGAAAGCTTTCTTTGATCAAATTTAAGACCCTTCTGAAGCCATTTTCTCACATTGTCCCTGGGTTTCCAGGGGACCTCTGCTCCTCATTTAATCAAAGTCATGTGTCTCATTGATAAAAAAATGATTTAGACAAAGTACTATGTTATTTTAATCTTAGATCTTTATAGTGGTGTGGGAACTTCTAGGTCTTATGATACAAAGAGTTGATGAAGGAGTTTTCTGACCCTGCATGAGCACATATGGTTAGGTTGGATAAAATTAATGATAAGAAATTTTATAGCCGAGTTAAAAAGAAAGATGGTGGGAAATACCCAGGTTCCAGGGATTTATAAATAGAAGAAATTCTCTCCAGTATAGTTAGCAGAATAGCAGTTTGTGCATAATCTTTACTGACAAGAGGCTGGATTTAAAACAGAGTTTAGGCTCCCCACCTGCCAAACCCCCAAACTATACCATGAAGTTGCTTTTATGGTTCAAAGTGGATAGAACTCAAATAGAAAAATAATCTTAGCTGGAGTTGTTTTGCAGTCAAAAAAAATGACAGATCACCCAAGGAGATGACCCATTAATAGAATAAGTTGATTCTACAAGCAGGAAAATTGACACTGAAATGAACTGGAGGTTATAAGAGGGTTTTATACAAGCAAATTTTAATTAAGAACATAATGAGGAGGAACAGTATGAATGAAACAACAGGAAATTTTGATTTCAAATTCAGGAGTTACAGAAATGAGGGATGTCCTAAAATAGACCTCATTGGGTAAGTCAAAAAGCAGATTAGCTATATGGGAGGTCAATGGTAGTGAGAGAGACAGAGAGAGACAGAGAGAGAGAGAGAGAGAAGAGGGATTTATTTAAAGATGTTTCAGCAGTGCTGTCCCGAAAGATTAAAGAAAAAATGTAAAAGAAGGGAGAGATATTAAAATACATGGCAGAAAAAAAAGAAGAAAAATACATGGCGGATAAAATGAAACAGTCCAATAAATTTACTGGATTTTCTAGAAGGAAATAATATAGTGATTGGAAGGTAAACTATGTTATATTTGGTTGATAATTTTAAGCATAAATGAAAAATATGAATCTTCAAATTGAAGTTACCTTGAATTCTAAACAAGATAAATAAAAGGAAATCAAAATCTAGAAACATGAATAAGTTGTAAAACACTACAGATAAAGTGAAAGTCTTGTAAACGGGTAGAGAGAAAAGATAGATTACTTACAAAGGAGCAGTGAGGTCACAAAGAGTAGAATTCTCAGTAGTAATAACAAGTATCAAAAAAAAAAAAAAAAAAAAACCCAAACAAACCACTAAAATGGCTGCAAAGTCCTGAGGGAAACAATTATTAGCCTACAGTTATGCACACAGGATATCTGCTACTCGAGAGTAAAAGGGATGATATAAAGCATGTTTCCTTCATAGAATCTTGCCAAATAGTAACCAAAAGGTGAGCTTCAGGAAGAGGAAAATGGAAGCTCAGGAGGGAAATAGTAGAACAGAAGAAGCCATGGTGAACCACCATGTGAGAAATGATGTGATAGTATATTGATTTGAGGGAAAAAACTGATATGATAAATTGTGTAAAACAGCATCAAGATGCCGTATTCCACAACAAAACAAGGATTAACAGAGTTCAGGTGTTGTTGGCTACATCTGAAAGTTCTCTATGCTTTGTCAAGATAGCATGGTAAAAATTTAACAGAGAACTCTCTTGATTTGGGAGGGACAAAAAGAAATCATGGTAAGTATTTTCAATTTTCAAAATATAATGGAAGACAGAAAAACAAATATAATAACCACAGTTAATGTAAATTAAACAGTTTGCCCATTGACTGATAGTTACATTGGTTTAAAAAATTCCAGTTATATACTTTTTTGCAAGATAGACATTGAGTACAAATGTAGTTGGACTTGATTTATTTTTAATCATTAAGAGTCTTAAGTCACTAAAACTCCCTTTTCACAGAACTCACACACACCCATATTCTATAGAATTCCAAGTATTTTAATGTTTTATGATATCAAATTGAAGAACTGCTGGTTGGTTTTTGCCACAGGATTAGTTTTCACAGATGGCTGGGAGTAAAGCATATGAAAGGATGTATACATCTCCTTTCAGAGCAAAATGGACACATATAACAGCATATGGTAGAGTTCTTTTAAGTAGAAAGTTTTACTGCGCCATAATGATAAAGAGTTCAAAGCATATGATAATGTTGATATAACCATCTTGTTTTCATTGAATCAGTTTCCTTCAGAAACATGAATAAGTTGTAAAACACTACAGATAAAGTGAAAGTCTTGTAAACGGGTAGAGAGAAAAGATAGATTACTTACAAAGGAGCAGTGAGGTCACAAAGAGTAGAATTCTCAGTAGTAATAACAAGTATCAAAAAAAAAAAAAAAAAAAAAACCCAAACAAACCACTAAAATGGCTGCAAAGTCCTGAGGGAAACAATTATTAGCCTACAGTTATGCACACAGGATATCTGCTACTCGAGAGTAAAAGGGATGATATAAAGCATGTTTCCTTCATAGAATCTTGCCAAATAGTAACCAAAAGGTGAGCTTCAGGAAGAGGAAAATGGAAGCTCAGGAGGGAAATAGTAGAACAGAAGAAGCCATGGTGAACCACCATGTGAGAAATGATGTGATAGTATATTGATTTGAGGGAAAAAACTGATATGATAAATTGTGTAAAACAGCATCAAGATGCCGTATTCCACAACAAAACAAGGATTAACAGAGTTCAGGTGTTGTTGGCTACATCTGAAAGTTCTCTATGCTTTGTCAAGATAGCATGGTAAAAATTTAACAGAGAACTCTCTTGATTTGGGAGGGACAAAAAGAAATCATGGTAAGTATTTTCAATTTTCAAAATATAATGGAAGACAGAAAAACAAATATAATAACCACAGTTAATGTAAATTAAACAGTTTGCCCATTGACTGATAGTTACATTGGTTTAAAAAATTCCAGTTATATACTTTTTTGCAAGATAGACATTGAGTACAAATGTAGTTGGACTTGATTTATTTTTAATCATTAAGAGTCTTAAGTCACTAAAACTCCCTTTTCACAGAACTCACACACACCCATATTCTATAGAATTCCAAGTATTTTAATGTTTTATGATATCAAATTGAAGAACTGCTGGTTGGTTTTTGCCACAGGATTAGTTTTCACAGATGGCTGGGAGTAAAGCATATGAAAGGATGTATACATCTCCTTTCAGAGCAAAATGGACACATATAACAGCATATGGTAGAGTTCTTTTAAGTAGAAAGTTTTACTGCGCCATAATGATAAAAGAGAAATTTAAAAGGCATGAAGGCTTTAATTATCTGTTATAATGTTGATATAACCATCTTGTTTTCATTGAATCAGTTTCCTCACATTATTAGACTGTTGATGTTTTGATCATGTACATAGTTCTTAAAAGCTAGAGTAGGGCTTTCCTGGTGGTCCAGTGGGTAAAGAGTCCGCCTCGCAGTGCAAGGGGTGCTGGTTTGATCCTGGGCCTGGGAAAATCCCACATGCCGCGGAGAGGCTGGACTGGTGTGTCCAATTATGAGCCAGCACTCTGGAGCATGTGTGCTCAGAGCTGGTGCTGTTCTACAGGAGAGGCCACTGCAATGGGAGGCCCACACAGGCCAATGAAAAAAGATGGATGAAAATAAATAAATGAAAGACCAATAAAAGTGGCCAAAATTAAAAAAAAAACAAGTAATGCATTAAAAAACAGACAGAGTGAATAGTAAGTCATGTTATATTCATGTAACTGCACACAAACCAAATTTACAATCACTAAAATTAATATGTATACAGAGGCAAAATCAAATGGCTTTTGAAAAAGCAGGTAATCAAGTCTCACTAAATATTTATCTGAAGACATTGTTATTTATATTTTACTTGACCACTGATTCAGCTAATGTAAGAAGAGCTGGCCCAAACAATTTGATCTGAAAGATTCATAAATGAAAATGATGTTTATGAATTTATCTTCTGCTGTGAGTTTGAAAGTGAGAAACGTTGTATGACAAATTGAAAGTCTGACTGTTCATGAGATGTGGTACACTGACACATTATTATAGGCTGACTGTTTATCCCCCTCATTCATATGTTCAATCTCTAACTCCCAATATGATATTTGGAGATGGGATCTTTGGAAGGTAATTGTGTTTAGATGAAATCATGGAGGTGAAGTTCCCTTGATAGGATTTGTGTCCTTAAAGGAAGAGGAAAAAAGATCTGAGCTTTCTCTCTTTGCCTTGTGAGCCCATGGTTGGAAGCCAGGAAGAGGATCTTCACCAGGAATTGAATCTGTCAGCACCTTGATCTTGGACTCCCATCCTACAGAACTGTGAGAAATCAGTGTCTGTTGTTTGAGCAACTCAGTCTGTGGTATTTTGTTTTAGCAGCCTGAGCTGACTGAGATAACAGGGCTCCTTGATGAGATTGGAATTGACAAGTAGATCAAATTGGAGGTACCAGTTCATTCATCTTAGTTTTACACCCACCATAAGAGGTTGTGGGAAGAAGGATTGAACCTTGAGTAGCCTGTGAATCCCATAAACTAAGTCTCTGACGTGGGCTGGTCTATCTGTGTGTGTTCCTGATGAGAATATTTAAAACCAAATCTTATATTTTGTTGAATGTTAGAATGAGTAAGTTACCCTGTGTTTCTCACCTTATTGAACTTTCAAGAGAAATTGACAGGACATCGAAATTCTTTATTCTTAGCTGGATGTTCTTGGCCTCTGTTTTGGCCTCAGGAGAGGCCACTGCAAGGAGGCCCACCAATGAAAAAAGATGGATGAAAATAAATAAATGAAAGACCAATAAAAGTGGCCAAAATTAAAAAAAAAACAAGTAATGCATTAAAAAACAGACAGAGTGAATAGTAAGTCATGTTATATTCATGTAACTGCACACAAACCAAATTTACAATCACTAAAATTAATATGTATACAGAGGCAAAATCAAATGGCTTTTGAAAAAGCAGGTAATCAAGTCTCACTAAATATTTATCTGAAGACATTGTTATTTATATTTTACTTGACCACTGATTCAGCTAATGTAAGAAGAGCTGGCCCAAACAATTTGATCTGAAAGATTCATAAATGAAAAATGATGTTTATGAATTTATCTTCTGCTGTGAGTTTGAAAGTGAGAAACGTTGTATGACAAATTGAAAGTCTGACTGTTCATGAGATGTGGTACACTGACACATTATTATAGGCTGACTGTTTATCCCCCTCATTCATATGTTCAATCTCTAACTCCCAATATGATATTTGGAGATGGGATCTTTGGAAGGTAATTGTGTTTAGATGAAATCATGGAGGTGAAGTTCCCTTGATAGGATTTGTGTCCTTAAAGGAAGAGGAAAAAAGATCTGAGCTTTCTCTCTTTGCCTTGTGAGCCCATGGTTGGAAGCCAGGAAGAGGATCTTCACCAGGAATTGAATCTGTCAGCACCTTGATCTTGGACTCCCATCCTACAGAACTGTGAGAAATCAGTGTCTGTTGTTTGAGCAACTCAGTCTGTGGTATTTTGTTTTAGCAGCCTGAGCTGACTGAGATAACAGGGCTCCTAGATGAGATTGGAATTGACAAGTAGATCAAATTGGAGGTACCAGTTCATTCATCTTAGTTTTACACCCACCATAAGAGGTTGTGGGAAGAAGGATTGAACCTTGAGTAGCCTGTGAATCCCATAAACTAAGTCTCTGACGTGGGCTGGTCTATCTGTGTGTGTTCCTGATGAGAATATTTAAAACCAAATCTTATATTTTGTTGAATGTTAGAATGAGTAAGTTACCCTGTGTTTCTCACCTTATTGAACTTTCAAGAGAAATTGACAGGACATCGAAATTCTTTATTCTTAGCTGGATGTTCTTGGCCTCTGTTTTGGCCTCAGGTAGAAAATATTGGGTAATTTTCTTTCTCTAACTAAACCTCTGTAAATACAGCAAAATATAAATAAAAATTGAAAGGGAAGTAGTCAAACATAAGTTGTTTATGCAAACGGGCATCAAAAAACATGAATCAAAACATTTTTAGTAGCTTTCGTATTTACAGTATTTGTCAAGATACTCATTTAAGCTGAAGTGGGTAGAAGTCATTTAGTTTCACAAAATTCCCACAAATATATTTCAGTGCTCATGCATGCCTCTATTTAGTTTTTTCTCATTCATACCTCTTAGCCAAAAAGTGAAGTCAGAAAAAAGCAGAATTTTTTAGAAATCAAGACACTGGCAAAGGATTTTTAGGAAAATATCCTTGACAGAGCCAAGTAAAGATGATCAACAGTGAATCTCTGCAATAAAGAATTTTGAATAGCGATATAAGTATAATATAGAGTTCAGAGTATCACTACATGTAAAGATACTAATTATGTAAATGGAGATTTTAAATAAATATTCAAATTCAGATTAAGAGTTAGGCTTACATTAGGAGATTCTCCCTTTTAATGTTGGCAGTAAGTGCTTTATTTTCATGTTTTGCTGAACACTTTCATAGTCACCAAAGGTAATCTTGTCATATAAATGAAATAAGCGTTAATATTTCTCTAGAGACAGGGAGAAAGCAAGCAATAAAGAACAGAACTGTGCAAATCATATGGAGAATTATGGAATCGTATATACAGTGTTGGATTTGAGGGAGACTAAATTTCACATAAGACTGTAATTTCTGTTGACACAGATCAACTTTCAGAAGATTGCAAAAGATGCTTTATTACATCTGATTATTCATTACAGCAATTTGCCAGTCATTATTGTGGGAAGAAGGATTGAACCTTGAGTAGCCTGTGAATCCCATAAACTAAGTCTCTGACGTGGGCTGGTCTATCTGTGTGTGTTCCTGATGAGAATATTTAAAACCAAATCTTATATTTTGTTGAATGTTAGAATGAGTAAGTTACCCTGTGTTTCTCACCTTATTGAACTTTCAAGAGAAATTGACAGGACATCGAAATTCTTTATTCTTAGCTGGATGTTCTTGGCCTCTGTTTTGGCCTCAGGTAGAAAATATTGGGTAATTTTCTTTCTCTAACTAAACCTCTGTAAATACAGCAAAATATAAATAAAAATTGAAAGGGAAGTAGTCAAACATAAGTTGTTTATGCAAACGGGCATCAAAAAACATGAATCAAAACATTTTTAGTAGCTTTCGTATTTACAGTATTTGTCAAGATACTCATTTAAGCTGAAGTGGGTAGAAGTCATTTAGTTTCACAAAATTCCCACAAATATATTTCAGTGCTCATGCATGCCTCTATTTAGTTTTTTCTCATTCATACCTCTTAGCCAAAAAGTGAAGTCAGAAAAAAGCAGAATTTTTTAGAAATCAAGACACTGGCAAAGGATTTTTAGGAAAATATCCTTGACAGAGCCAAGTAAAGATGATCAACAGTGAATCTCTGCAATAAAGAATTTTGAATAGCGATATAAGTATAATATAGAGTTCAGAGTATCACTACATGTAAAGATACTAATTATGTAAATGGAGATTTTAAATAAATATTCAAATTCAGATTAAGAGTTAGGCTTACATTAGGAGATTCTCCCTTTTAATGTTGGCAGTAAGTGCTTTATTTTCATGTTTTTGCTGAACACTTTCATAGTCACCAAAGGTAATCTTGTCATATAAATGAAATAAGCGTTAATATTTCTCTAGAGACAGGGAGAAAGCAAGCAATAAAGAACAGAACTGTGCAAATCATATGGAGAATTATGGAATCGTATATACAGTGTTGGATTTGAGGGAGACTAAATTTCACATAAGACTGTAATTTCTGTTGACACAGATCAACTTTCAGAAGATTGCAAAAGATGCTTTATTACATCTGATTATTCATTACAGCAATTTGCCAGTCATTAGCTCCTGTTTATTAAGTGCTTCTTCAAGTACTGGTCTGAAAGTTTTATTTTATTACCTTAGACATCTCAGCAATTCATGAGGCAGTTGCTATTGCTATCTCCACTTCCAGAAAAGGAAATAGAAGTCCAGAGATGTGAAGTTAAAGCTTGCTGGTAGTTGGTTAAGCCAGAACTTGTGTCTTAGACCCTAAGAACCATGCATGTAATTGCTACTTTGTGCTTGCTAAGTCGCTTCAGTTGTGTTCAACTTTTTGTGACTTTGTGGACTATATAGCCCACCAGGCTTCTCTGTCTATGAGGTTCTGCAGGCAAGAACACTGGAGTGAGCTGCCATTTTCTCTCTTGGGATCTTTCCGAAGCAAGGACTGAACCTGCGTCACTTGCTTTCCTGCATTGGCAGGTGGATTCTTTTAGTGCCACCTGGGAAGCCCATAATTGCCATATTGCTATATTAGTTCTACGTACATTTCATCAGTCAAGAGCTTTTCAAAATGGTTTCCAAAATAAAAATACTACAGAGATTCTTCTTGAATAATTTTATGAACAAGATTGTTCCTCTAATATTCATGCATCAATACATACTTATAGATATATTAAGTATGTAAATTAAATAAATTAAGCTCATGAAAATTTAAGCATCCGTATCTTATTTAGAAAGGCAGTGCTGAAAGATGCTCATTAAGAAAATGGGATTACATTTGTTTTATTTTGTCATTGAATCGTATCTATTAAAAACCCAAAGATAGGCTTACATTAGGAGATTCTCCCTTTTAATGTTGGCAGTAATTTTTTCATGTTTGCTGAACACTTTCATAGTCACCAAAGGTAATCTTGTCATATAAATGAAATAAGCGTTAATATTTCTCTAGAGACAGGGAGAAAGCAAGCAATAAAGAACAGAACTGTGCAAATCATATGGAGAATTATGGAATCGTATATACAGTGTTGGATTTGAGGGAGACTAAATTTCACATAAGACTGTAATTTCTGTTGACACAGATCAACTTTCAGAAGATTGCAAAAGATGCTTTATTACATCTGATTATTCATTACAGCAATTTGCCAGTCATTAGCTCCTGTTTATTAAGTGCTTCTTCAAGTACTGGTCTGAAAGTTTTATTTTATTACCTTAGACATCTCAGCAATTCATGAGGCAGTTGCTATTGCTATCTCCACTTCCAGAAAAGGAAATAGAAGTCCAGAGATGTGAAGTTAAAGCTTGCTGGTAGTTGGTTAAGCCAGAACTTGTGTCTTAGACCCTAAGAACCATGCATGTAATTGCTACTTTGTGCTTGCTAAGTCGCTTCAGTTGTGTTCAACTTTTTGTGACTTTGTGGACTATATAGCCCACCAGGCTTCTCTGTCTATGAGGTTCTGCAGGCAAGAACACTGGAGTGAGCTGCCATTTTCTCTCTTGGGATCTTTCCGAAGCAAGGACTGAACCTGCGTCACTTGCTTTCCTGCATTGGCAGGTGGATTCTTTACCACTAGTGCCACCTGGGAAGCCCATAATTGCCATATTGCTATATTAGTTCTACGTACATTTCATCAGTCAAGAGCTTTTCAAAATGGTTTCCAAAATAAAAATACTACAGAGATTCTTCTTGAATAATTTTATGAACAAGATTGTTCCTCTAATATTCATGCATCAATACATACTTATAGATATATTAAGTATGTAAATTAAATAAATTAAGCTCATGAAAATTTAAGCATCCGTATCTTATTTAGAAAGGCAGTGCTGAAAGATGCTCATTAAGAAAAATGTGAATTACATTTGTTTTATTTTGTCATTGAAGTATCTCTCATTGAAATAAACCCAAAGAATTTTATAAAGTAGAATGAGTAAAGTTAGTAGCTAGAGGCAGTTAGAAGGTATTTCTCGTCCCAGTTGGAACAAGGTCCACAGGTATTGAAATTAATCCACTTATTCTTGCCCTAATCTAGTTTCCCATTGAAGTGGATAAACTGTTCCTTTCATTAAACAAGATTTGAAACAAACAAAAGACTCAGGAACTTAAAATAATAGAAGACACTGAATTTGACATATACCTTCACAGTGCCCACAGCATTGCCATCTCAAGCATGTTGATGGGGATTTGTGAGATAAATTGGTAATAGACATTGGAAGAAAAGTTCAGATTTATGTGTTACTAAACTCAAGAACACTTTCCATAAATCTTCTGAAAATTTATATTAATATGTTCTAAAATTCTGAACATGAAGTGTTCTAGTCAGAAGTTTTCATTGAAACGGTTTTGTACAATGCTCGTTACCAAATTTGTGACACCCTTTCAGTTTTAAGACATAAAGATTAACAAATGTAACTAAATTCCTGGCAAGAGAAAGAAGACTGAGGAGGTTAGTAATTATAAAGAATCTAACATTTATCTGAGCACAAATATTGGAAATGATTGAGATAGAAATACAGAAAGTGACTAATGTGTTACTGATATAATTTCAAGTTCAATGAGAAGGGTATTGCTTCCTTTTTTTTTTTTTAAGAAAATTGTACTGCCTTTTTTTCATTTTGTCATATTTTATTTGGATTTAAAATGTGTTCTGGGATTCTGTACTTTTGCTATATTCTAAGTACTTTCCAATAAACTACCGATTTATTTACAAGAAAAGCAAGATTTGCTAATGCAAAGGCATCATGAAAGACTTTTTCCTACCAATTTTCTAATGAAAGCCAATGACATTTTTCATTTGATTCTTTTGTTTGCTTAAAATGAAAATATTCATGCATCAATACATACTTATAGATATATTAAGTATGTAAATTAAATAAATTAAGCTCATGAAAATTTAAGCATCCGTATCTTATTTAGAAAGGCAGTGCTGAAAGATGCTCATTAAGAAAAATGTGAATTACATTTGTTTTATTTTGTCATTGAAGTATCTCTCATTGAAATAAACCCAAAGAATTTTATAAAGTAGAATGAGTAAAGTTAGTAGCTAGAGGCAGTTAGAAGGTATTTCTCGTCCCAGTTGGAACAAGGTCCACAGGTATTGAAATTAATCCACTTATTCTTGCCCTAATCTAGTTTCCCATTGAAGTGGATAAACTGTTCCTTTCATTAAACAAGATTTGAAACAAACAAAAGACTCAGGAACTTAAAATAATAGAAGACACTGAATTTGACATATACCTTCACAGTGCCCACAGCATTGCCATCTCAAGCATGTTGATGGGGATTTGTGAGATAAATTGGTAATAGACATTGGAAGAAAAGTTCAGATTTATGTGTTACTAAACTCAAGAACACTTTCCATAAATCTTCTGAAAATTTATATTAATATGTTCTAAAATTCTGAACATGAAGTGTTCTAGTCAGAAGTTTTCATTGAAACGGTTTTGTACAATGCTCGTTACCAAATTTGTGACACCCTTTCAGTTTTAAGACATAAAGATTAACAAATGTAACTAAATTCCTGGCAAGAGAAAGAAGACTGAGGAGGTTAGTAATTATAAAGAATCTAACATTTATCTGAGCACAAATATTGGAAATGATTGAGATAGAAATACAGAAAGTGACTAATGTGTTACTGATATAATTTCAAGTTCAATGAGAAGGGTATTGCTTCCTTTTTTTTTTTTTAAGAAAATTGTACTGCCTTTTTTTCATTTTGTCATATTTTATTTGGATTTAAAATGTGTTCTGGGATTCTGTACTTTTGCTATATTCTAAGTACTTTCCAATAAACTACCGATTTATTTACAAGAAAAGCAAGATTTGCTAATGCAAAGGCATCATGAAAGACTTTTTCCTACCAATTTTCTAATGAAAGCCAATGACATTTTTTATTTGATTCTGTTTCGTTTGCTTAAAATGAAAATGTATTTTTAAAACTAAATAAAAAAATATCATATTATCAGTACTTCTGGCGGCAAATGAATGAGTACTCATTCTGAATAGATCTCTCTGAATGGCTGCTGTATAACTACCGTTTTTTGTTAGAAAAGTATATTAAAAAGTGGAAACAGCATCATGAATGAAAAAAAAAAGGATAGAAACAAAGTATAAAATATGTAATCTTTTAAAAGGACTTTATCAAGAAGAATCTTAGTGAAACTTTAAATGGGAAAGCCATACAATCCTAAGGCTTTCCCATTTCCTATTCAATGAATAATTTACTTTTTAGATGAGATTTGCTAACATTATTGCAGAATAACTGTAATTGAAAATTATTAAAGCTCTATCTTTATTGCATTTAAAAATCCGTGCATTTGGTGTTTGACCAGGTCTGCCTCATCATTAAGAGTTTTGAGGGAAAGCAAATCTGTCTTCCCAAAGAATAAAGAGCAAAAACCTTAATTCCTTTCTTGTTTCCCACAAAGATGCTAATATGGTGAATTAAATGTCAGGAATAATAAGACAAAATGATGGTGTACACCCTGCAAAGAGAAAATAAAACATCTTTTTATGTAAACTGTCACCAGAACCTCAAGGAAACTCTTTGCTCTTTCTCTGCCCTGATTTTGAACTGCTTCATTAAAAGTAATTTTGTTTTTTCAGGAGGAGAACTCCCACATTATTCTATAAAAATAATTTTAAGAGAAATCTTCAATTAAGAGGTTATTGTTGTCTGAAAGATTTTTCCATAGTTGGTTGGTGACTGAAAATGTGATCTTCTCAAGTTTGAATGGAAATATGACATTCATAATGGTTTAAAATAGGTAAGTGTCTTGTCTGTTTGAAATTCCAAATTTGTATTATTTATCAGATTCTTTGAAAATGTGTTCTGGGATTCTGTACTTTTGCTATATTCTAAGTACTTTCCAATAAACTACCGATTTATTTACAAGAAAAGCAAGATTTGCTAATGCAAAGGCATCATGAAAGACTTTTTCCTACCAATTTTCTAATGAAAGCCAATGACATTTTTTATTTGATTCTGTTTCGTTTGCTTAAAATGAAAATGTATTTTTAAAACTAAATAAAAAAATATCATATTATCAGTACTTCTGGCGGCAAATGAATGAGTACTCATTCTGAATAGATCTCTCTGAATGGCTGCTGTATAACTACCGTTTTTTGTTAGAAAAGTATATTAAAAAGTGGAAACAGCATCATGAATGAAAAAAAAAAGGATAGAAACAAAGTATAAAATATGTAATCTTTTAAAAGGACTTTATCAAGAAGAATCTTAGTGAAACTTTAAATGGGAAAGCCATACAATCCTAAGGCTTTCCCATTTCCTATTCAATGAATAATTTACTTTTTAGATGAGATTTGCTAACATTATTGCAGAATAACTGTAATTGAAAATTATTAAAGCTCTATCTTTATTGCATTTAAAAATCCGTGCATTTGGTGTTTGACCAGGTCTGCCTCATCATTAAGAGTTTTGAGGGAAAGCAAATCTGTCTTCCCAAAGAATAAAGAGCAAAAACCTTAATTCCTTTCTTGTTTCCCACAAAGATGCTAATATGGTGAATTAAATGTCAGGAATAATAAGACAAAATGATGGTGTACACCCTGCAAAGAGAAAATAAAACATCTTTTTATGTAAACTGTCACCAGAACCTCAAGGAAACTCTTTGCTCTTTCTCTGCCCTGATTTTGAACTGCTTCATTAAAAGTAATTTTGTTTTTTCAGGAGGAGAACTCCCACATTATTCTATAAAAATAATTTTAAGAGAAATCTTCAATTAAGAGGTTATTGTTGTCTGAAAGATTTTTCCATAGTTGGTTGGTGACTGAAAATGTGATCTTCTCAAGTTTGAATGGAAATATGACATTCATAATGGTTTAAAATAGGTAAGTGTCTTGTCTGTTTGAAATTCCAATGAACTTGGTATTATTTATCAGATTCTTTGAAAATGTTGGAATTTTCGGAGGATAGAATTTTCAAAAAGGAGAGAAATTAATCAATCCTTTCTGTTTTCAAAGGACTAAAAAGTTAAATCAGATTGTTAAGACCCTGTTCAATGCAATAGGTTAGCTTTTGAAAATTGAAAATCAATAAGAAATTATGGACCTAAGCTAATCCCCCCTGCAAATATTCCTTTTTATTTTATTTTTTTGGGAAAAGATAGTAAAACTCATCTCACTGGTCATCAGACTCTTACCAGTGCTTCTTCTGAATTTAGATACTTGCTTGATCTATAGTTGATAAATGTTTAGATACATAAATGCATATTAACCACTTGAAGCAACATCTCACATTACTGTTTCAATAGAAGTATAGGTGGCATACAATATTATGTTAGTTTCAAGTGTACTGCATAATGCTTGATGTTTATGTACATTACAAAATGGTCACTATAATGAGTCTAGTCACCATCTGTCCCCATTGAAAAGCTACTGTAATATTACTGATCATATTTCTTATTCTGCATATTGTATTTCTGTGGCTTATTTATTTGTATAACGGGAGGCTTATACCTCTTAATCCTTTTCACCTATTTTGCAGCCCTTATCCTCCCTGGGAAGTCTCTCATCTTAGTTAAATAAAAATTCTGAACAATATATTTACTTAGTACTTTATCCTCCAGAGAGTTTCTTCTTAGTGAATATAGGAAAAGTAAACTGGTCAGTTCAGTCCATGGAAATCACTTTGCAACTGAAGCACGAGTGACCTGAGTTAGCAAAGAGCTTTCCAGTTCTTGTGATGTGGTCTTTGTATATACAGGTTGAAGTTTAAGATGCCTCTTAGAACCACCCTCTCTCAACTGTGTTCTGGAAAATATTAATCTCTAATCCTATAGGAAATCAACCATGAATATTCATTGGAAGGAATGATGCTAAAGCTGAAGCTCCAATGCTTTGGCCACCTAATGCAAGCAGACCACTCGTTGGAAAAGATTTTGATGTTGGGGGAGAAAAGAAGGACAAGAGTTGGATGGCATCTTTCAAAATGATTATAATTTAATTTTCAATCCGATTGTTAAGACTTTGAAAATGTTGGAATTTTCGGAGGATAGAATTTTCAAAAAGGAGAGAAATTAATCAATCCTTTCTGTTTTCAAAGGACTAAAAAGTTAAATCAGATTGTTAAGACCCTGTTCAATGCAATAGGTTAGCTTTTGAAAATTGAAAATCAATAAGAAATTATGGACCTAAGCTAATCCCCCCTGCAAATATTCCTTTTTATTTTATTTTTTTGGGAAAAGATAGTAAAACTCATCTCACTGGTCATCAGACTCTTACCAGTGCTTCTTCTGAATTTAGATACTTGCTTGATCTATAGTTGATAAATGTTTAGATACATAAATGCATATTAACCACTTGAAGCAACATCTCACATTACTGTTTCAATAGAAGTATAGGTGGCATACAATATTATGTTAGTTTCAAGTGTACTGCATAATGCTTGATGTTTATGTACATTACAAAATGGTCACTATAATGAGTCTAGTCACCATCTGTCCCCATTGAAAAGCTACTGTAATATTACTGATCATATTTCTTATTCTGCATATTGTATTTCTGTGGCTTATTTATTTGTATAACGGGAGGCTTATACCTCTTAATCCTTTTCACCTATTTTGCAGCCCTTATCCTCCCTGGGAAGTCTCTCATCTTAGTTAAATAAAAATTCTGAACAATATATTTACTTAGTACTTTATCCTCCAGAGAGTTTCTTCTTAGTGAATATAGGAAAAGTAAACTGGTCAGTTCAGTCCATGGAAATCACTTTGCAACTGAAGCACGAGTGACCTGAGTTAGCAAAGAGCTTTCCAGTTCTTGTGATGTGGTCTTTGTATATACAGGTTGAAGTTTAAGATGCCTCTTAGAACCACCCTCTCTCAACTGTGTTCTGGAAAATATTAATCTCTAATCCTATAGGAAATCAACCATGAATATTCATTGGAAGGAATGATGCTAAAGCTGAAGCTCCAATGCTTTGGCCACCTAATGCAAGCAGACCACTCGTTGGAAAAGATTTTGATGTTGGGAAAAACAGAAGGCAAAAGGAGAAGGGGAAGACAGAGGACAAGATGGTTGGATGGCACCATGGAATTAGTGGACATGTATTTGGGCAGGCTCTGGGGAATGGTGAAGAACAGGGACGCCTGGCATGCTACAGTCCATGGGGTCATACAGAATCGGACATGACTTAGCGACTGAATTGAGAAATACTCATTATAAAAGGCTGTAGGTTAAATAATTCTGTGAAATTCTAAATATTGAGTAGTACTTGTGATTAAAAACATGCATGGTCCTATGAAAGGCTCTGAGAAGATCTGTATTCTGTTCTGCCATCTGTTTACCATTGTTCATTGTCGAATGAATTGTGTGGTATTGCATCTTTCCAGCTTATTTAACCATGAGAACACTTCCCTACTTTTTAAGAATCTAAACAACCCTAGAGAGGTAAATACTTCTCTTTTTTTGTAGATGGGGAAACAGAACTCGGGGAAGTTAGCTAACCTGCCGGAGGTAATGCAACTCTTCGGTGATATAGAGGTAAGATTTGAAGGCTGAAGCCTGAAGCTTTATCTTACTATCTGTCACTGTGACTTAAAAATATAAGGAGATACATTGATTTGAATACATGGACCGTTTCTGTCTATGTTGAGCATTTTTTTCTCTGTGCACTCTTTAATGGATTTCTACTTTCCTCATGTTCATGCTATTGAGATTTTGCTTTTTTTTTTAGAAAGGCACTCATTACGTATAGCATGTTTGCTTAGAAAAAGGTTATTAAATTCCATATAATACAAAAACTGAGCCCAAATTTATAATCAATATGTAAAGATCTGGAGTCAAGCAGAGCCTTTATATTATTTAAAGCCAGGAATGATACTCAGTAAAATAATTGTAAATTTGCAACTGAAGCACGAGTGACCTGAGTTAGCAAAGAGCTTTCCAGTTCTTGTGATGTGGTCTTTGTATATACAGGTTGAAGTTTAAGATGCCTCTTAGAACCACCCTCTCTCAACTGTGTTCTGGAAAATATTAATCTCTAATCCTATAGGAAATCAACCATGAATATTCATTGGAAGGAATGATGCTAAAGCTGAAGCTCCAATGCTTTGGCCACCTAATGCAAGCAGACCACTCGTTGGAAAAGATTTTGATGTTGGGAAAAACAGAAGGCAAAAGGAAAAGGGGGAAGACAGAGGACAAGATGGTTGGATGGCACCATGGAATTAGTGGACATGTATTTGGGCAGGCTCTGGGGAATGGTGAAGAACAGGGACGCCTGGCATGCTACAGTCCATGGGGTCATACAGAATCGGACATGACTTAGCGACTGAATTGAGAAATACTCATTATAAAAGGCTGTAGGTTAAATAATTCTGTGAAATTCTAAATATTGAGTAGTACTTGTGATTAAAAACATGCATGGTCCTATGAAAGGCTCTGAGAAGATCTGTATTCTGTTCTGCCATCTGTTTACCATTGTTCATTGTCGAATGAATTGTGTGGTATTGCATCTTTCCAGCTTATTTAACCATGAGAACACTTCCCTACTTTTTAAGAATCTAAACAACCCTAGAGAGGTAAATACTTCTCTTTTTTTGTAGATGGGGAAACAGAACTCGGGGAAGTTAGCTAACCTGCCGGAGGTAATGCAACTCTTCGGTGATATAGAGGTAAGATTTGAAGGCTGAAGCCTGAAGCTTTATCTTACTATCTGTCACTGTGACTTAAAAATATAAGGAGATACATTGATTTGAATACATGGACCGTTTCTGTCTATGTTGAGCATTTTTTTCTCTGTGCACTCTTTAATGGATTTCTACTTTCCTCATGTTCATGCTATTGAGATTTTGCTTTTTTTTTTTTTAGAAAGGCACTCATTACGTATAGCATGTTTGCTTAGAAAAAAGGTTATTAAATTCCATATAATACAGTAGTTAGAACTGAGCCCAAATTTATAATCAATATGTAAAGATCTGGAGTCAAGCAGAGCCTTTATATTATTTAAAGCCAGGAATGATACTCAGTAAAATAATTGTAAATCAGTAGAGCAACATGAAGAAATCCATTTGCCTTTAAGGACTTTAAGCTAATTTCAGAACAATTGAATATATTTAATTTTATAAATAATATTAAAATGAAAGTGACATTGAGAAAAAGCATTTAAACCCATTAAGCATCCTTTCATAGTGAGAAAAAGGTGCTTTTAATTTTTATATAGACATGTTACTGACGTGTACTGTTACTATTTATGTATATTTGTGTATTTTTGTGGCTAGAAAAGCCTACACATGGATAAACAAATATTTATCTATATGAATATATTTAATAAAAACAACCTTGTGTCTGAATTGTTAACATATCCATCTTTGTTATTTTAAATGTAATATAATTTTAGATTCCTTTAATAAATGTCCAGTGGACAGATTTATTATTATTATTATTTTTAATTTCCTGCGTCAGATCTAGGTCTTTGATAAATGCCGCAGACAACCCCAGCACTGTAGGATGGGCTTGACAGTTCTTCAATAAAGGGCTGTGTGGTTTTTTTTGTCAGTGTCTTCCTCCCGGTGACAGCTGCTTTGTTCTTTTCTAGTCAGATTTTCTAGTTAACACATCAAAAGTGTATCTGTGTACACCAAGTACGAAGAAAACAGTTCAAAGAGGTAAGAGATTCACTTTTAACTCTTCGCTACATTTTCCCCACACTTGTTACAAAAGACATCTCCTGTGGAAGCTTCAGAACAAGGTGAGGAGTTCACGATGCAGCACAGGGGTGTGTGTGGCTTTAGGAAGCTTCAGGTTAGGAGAGTTGGTCAGACAAAGGGCTGATAGACTCCACATCAGTTAGTGCTAAGCTGGGGTGAAAAATTTGTATTTTCAGAAGACCTGATTTGTTTGTCAAAGCCTGATTTCTTTTTCTTGGCATATCTCAATGACAGTAGTTGCCTGCTTTATGCTCACAACTTTGGAGTTGTATCTTGCACCAGTGCCAGCTGGAGTACACACACACACACACACTCTCTCTGTCTCTCTCACACACACACACACTCCTGCTCACTCTGTCTCTCTTGGTTTTAGAATATTCACACCTAGGAGAGAAGACTCTAGCACTTGGCTCCCTCTTGCAGATTTTCAAAGATGTGTCGATGCTGAGTCAGGCTCCCCTTCCCAGCCATACCTTGGAGGAACCCTGAATTCGGAAAATGTGTAGAAAATTCTACTCCCTTCTTTAATGAATCTGGTTAAAATAAATCAGCCAGGATTGTGTTGTATGTGTATTTTTAGTGTACCAAGTGAAGTCAAAACAGTAAACATTTAGAGATTTTTTTACGTTTGAGCCTTTGACAAAACATCAGAGTAGTCATCATTAGAAAAATATGAACTTTGTTGGACTTTTGTAGGCTTAGTTTATACTTGATATGGTTTTAATATTGGAAATAAATCAGCGTTTCAATACCCAAGTCTTAAGCCAGTCCGGACAAAAAGCCATGTGCACAGCAAGCAAAATAGCCTTGCATTTCCTGAGCATCCGTGGTACATGTCGTGTTCCTGTTTGGCCTGAAGGAGAGGGGAGGGGATCACGGCATGGACACAGGGTGCCTAGGGTCAGCTAATGCACCAAGTGGCTTACCTTCTTTAACATTCAGTTCTCTTATCTGAGATGGGGATTCTAATGATCCAGCACTCAGTGGGTTTTTGTGGAGGTGGGGTGGAGAATTATGCATGTAAAGCAGTTGGCACAATCCAGACACATGGCATGAAACTCATAAAAGACTCAAAAGGACTATGTTCTTAACCAAGGGCTATGCAGTCCTAGGATTTAGCAAGTATCTGTTTGGTTCCAAAGTGTACCTTATTAGCATGCTTCTGAGAGATAATCTAGTTTGTAGTCCACAAGCAGTAAAAAGTCCTAGCCATTAAAGATTTTGTTTTCACCTGTACCATATACAGTCTATAGTCAAGAATGTGATGATCTGGGCTTCCCTGGTGGTCCATTGGGCAAGGACACCGCCTTGCAGTGCAGGGGGAACCAGTTCGATCCCTGGCCTGGGAAGATCCCACGTGCCACGGAGCGGCTGGACCCATGTGTCCAATTACCGAGCTGGAGCTCTGAGCGCATGCGCCCAGAGCCAGCGCCTGCAGCGAGGAAAGGCCACTGTGGCGGAGGCCCACACAGGCCAAAGAACAAAGGTAAATAAATGAAAGATCAATAGAAGTGGCCAAAAAGAATGTTATGGTATGTCAAGATCTTACTCTTTCCTATTAACTTTCAGTTAAAAAATTAAAAAAAAAAAAAAAAAGGCTCCCCTTCCCAGCCATACCTTGGAGGAACCCTGAATTCGGAAAATGTGTAGAAAATTCTACTCCCTTCTTTAATGAATCTGGTTAAAATAAATCAGCCAGGATTGTGTTGTATGTGTATTTTTAGTGTACCAAGTGAAGTCAAAACAGTAAACATTTAGAGATTTTTTTACGTTTGAGCCTTTGACAAAACATCAGAGTAGTCATCATTAGAAAAATATGAACTTTGTTGGACTTTTGTAGGCTTAGTTTATACTTGATATGGTTTTAATATTGGAAATAAATCAGCGTTTCAATACCCAAGTCTTAAGCCAGTCCGGACAAAAAGCCATGTGCACAGCAAGCAAAATAGCCTTGCATTTCCTGAGCATCCGTGGTACATGTCGTGTTCCTGTTTGGCCTGAAGGAGAGGGGAGGGGATCACGGCATGGACACAGGGTGCCTAGGGTCAGCTAATGCACCAAGTGGCTTACCTTCTTTAACATTCAGTTCTCTTATCTGAGATGGGGATTCTAATGATCCAGCACTCAGTGGGTTTTTGTGGAGGTGGGGTGGAGAATTATGCATGTAAAGCAGTTGGCACAATCCAGACACATGGCATGAAACTCATAAAAGACTCAAAAGGACTATGTTCTTAACCAAGGGCTATGCAGTCCTAGGATTTAGCAAGTATCTGTTTGGTTCCAAAGTGTACCTTATTAGCATGCTTCTGAGAGATAATCTAGTTTGTAGTCCACAAGCAGTAAAAAGTCCTAGCCATTAAAGATTTTGTTTTCACCTGTACCATATACAGTCTATAGTCAAGAATGTGATGATCTGGGCTTCCCTGGTGGTCCATTGGGCAAGGACACCGCCTTGCAGTGCAGGGGGAACCAGTTCGATCCCTGGCCTGGGAAGATCCCACGTGCCACGGAGCGGCTGGACCCATGTGTCCAATTACCGAGCTGGAGCTCTGGAGCGCATGCGCCCAGAGCCAGCGCTCTGCAGCGAGGAAAGGCCACTGTGGCGGGAGGCCCACACAGGCCAAAGAACAAAGGTAAATAAATGAAAGATCAATAGAAGTGGCCAAAAAAAAAGAATGTTATGGTATGTCAAGATCTTACTCTTTCCTATTAACTTTCAGTTATTAAAAAATGTAAAGACAGAGATATACTGAATAAAAATATAATCATATTATAAACATTTAAAACACAGTAATACTTCAAACTAGCATTAAATATAAATAGAAAAAAAATGCCACGCATTTTATCCAATATGGAAAGCTCTCTTTTTATCAGAACATTTATTTAACAGAAGATGTTTTTCTATCTCAGGCATGTATTCTTTAAATTGTTTTCTTTTAAAAATCATTGTTTTATAATAAATACCTTTAAACAGATTATGTCTGTAGATCTCAAAATATACTTAATTTGCAAAATACATATGTTTTTAAAAATGTCCTATAGTGTAACTTTTGAAGGTACTGTAGTTGATAGCAATACCCATCAGTTTGTGAATTCTCTAGCAAATTTCTCTTATTTCCTTCTTCTCCAAGGTTTTGTCCATGTTTGGGTTTTTTACATTGTTTATCTCACCTTTATGGGCCATTCCAAATGGTGTTTGGAGCTGAGGATTACTCCCCTTCTGGTTCCCAAACTCATCATCTTCAGAGTTACTCCTTCAAAGTTATTGCTAAAAAAAATAATTCCTAGGGCTTCCCTGGTGGTCCAGTGGATAAAGAGTCTGCCTTGCAGTGCATGGGGCACCGGTTCAATACCTGGCCCGGGAAGATCCCAAATGATGTGGAGCGGCTGGATTGGTGTGTTCAATTACAAACCAGCGCTCTGGAGTGCATGCACCCAGAGCCGGTGCTCCTCAATGAGACAGGCCCTGCAATGAGAAGCCCACACAAGCCGAAAGAATAAAGATAGATGTAAATAAATAAACAAATAGACCAATGAAAGAGGCCAGAATTAAAAAAAAATAATTTGTAGCACCTACCCCATAAATTCAAGATCAAATGGTTGTTAGTGCCTCAAAATCATCAAGAGTGCATATTAGAGCACAGATCACTAAGCTACCCACAGATTTTCTAATTCAGTGCATCTGTTTCAGGCCCACAATTCTGCATTTCTTTTATTTTGATTGAAGTATAGTTGGTTTAAAATGTTGTGTTAATTCTGTATAGCAATGTGATTGTTATACATACACACATATATAGCACATATTCTTTTTTAAGATATTCTCTTCCATTAAGATTTAATATAGGCTGTTAGATATAATTCTCTTTCCTATACAGTAGGACCTTGATTTATATATACTGAATAAAAATATAATCATATTATAAACATTTAAAACACAGTAATACTTCAAACTAGCATTAAATATAAATAGAAAAATGCCACGCATTTTATCCAATATGGAAAGCTCTCTTTTTATCAGAACATTTATTTAACAGAAGATGTTTTTCTATCTCAGGCATGTATTCTTTAAATTGTTTTCTTTTAAAAATCATTGTTTTATAATAAATACCTTTAAACAGATTATGTCTGTAGATCTCAAAATATACTTAATTTGCAAAATACATATGTTTTTAAAAATGTCCTATAGTGTAACTTTTGAAGGTACTGTAGTTGATAGCAATACCCATCAGTTTGTGAATTCTCTAGCAAATTTCTCTTATTTCCTTCTTCTCCAAGGTTTTGTCCATGTTTGGGTTTTTTACATTGTTTATCTCACCTTTATGGGCCATTCCAAATGGTGTTTGGAGCTGAGGATTACTCCCCTTCTGGTTCCCAAACTCATCATCTTCAGAGTTACTCCTTCAAAGTTATTGCTAAAAAAAATAATTCCTAGGGCTTCCCTGGTGGTCCAGTGGATAAAGAGTCTGCCTTGCAGTGCATGGGGCACCGGTTCAATACCTGGCCCGGGAAGATCCCAAATGATGTGGAGCGGCTGGATTGGTGTGTTCAATTACAAACCAGCGCTCTGGAGTGCATGCACCCAGAGCCGGTGCTCCTCAATGAGACAGGCCCTGCAATGAGAAGCCCACACAAGCCGAAAGAATAAAGATAGATGTAAATAAATAAACAAATAGACCAATGAAAGAGGCCAGAATTAAAAAAAAATAATTTGTAGCACCTACCCCATAAATTCAAGATCAAATGGTTGTTAGTGCCTCAAAATCATCAAGAGTGCATATTAGAGCACAGATCACTAAGCTACCCACAGATTTTCTAATTCAGTGCATCTGTTTCAGGCCCACAATTCTGCATTTCTTTTATTTTGATTGAAGTATAGTTGGTTTAAAATGTTGTGTTAATTCTGTATAGCAATGTGATTGTTATACATACACACATATATAGCACATATTCTTTTTTAAGATATTCTCTTCCATTAAGATTTAATATAGGCTGTTAGATATAATTCTCTGTGCTATACAGTAGGACCTTGTTTATCCATTCTGTATATAAATCTTACATATGCTCACCCCAACTTCGCATTCTGCCCCTCTCCTATTTCCCTCTCCCCATTGGCAACAACCAGTGTGTCATCTATGCCTGTGACTCTGATTCTGTTTCGTAGATTGGTTCATTTGTGTCGTATTTTAGATTCCACGTGTAAGCGATGTCATATGGTATTTACCTTTCTCTTTCTTACTTACTTCACTTAGTATGATAATCTCTAGGTCTATCCATGTTGCTGCAAATGGCAGTACTGAATTCTTTTTGATGGATGAGTAGTATTCCATTTTATATATGTAGCACATCTTTCTTACCCATCCATCAGTGAGCATTTAGGTTGTTTCCATGTCTTAGCTATTGTCAATCATGCTGCTGTGAAACATAAGGGTGCATGTGAATGATAAAATTCTGCATTTCTGGGAAGTTCTTAGATAATCTTGATGCCGCTAGACTGGGGACGATATTTTAGTAACCACTATCCTAGACTGTGCATTTCTGGGAAACTTTAGTCTTTAAGCACCTCCAGGTGATTTTGGTGTTCAGCCAAAATCTATATATATATATATATATATATATATATATATATATATAAACCCACTTCAGTTAGACATATTTGAGAAATTCTTCATGAACCCTCCTTGGAGAATCAAGGTGTTAGTTCTGAAAAGCCCTATGGTAAGAAACCGGTTTAATCTTTTTAAAGTATTTCATATTTTTGAAATTTAACTTAGTGAATCTGTCCTGTTTTCCACAGTGACTAAAAGGGGTCAAAGGTACAGTGATGGATGTAACTATACCTTTGGTGGTTGTCACTTTGTAGTGTATATAGATGTTGAATTATAATGTTGTACACTTGAAACTTATATACTGTTAGACAATAAGTGAAAGTCACTCAGTCATGTCTGAGCGTTTGCAACCACATGAACTATAACCCGCCAGACTCCGCTGTCCATGCATTTCTCCAGGCAAGAATACTGGAGTGGGTATCTGTTCCCTTCTTCAGGAGATCCATACTAATTTATTTTTTCATCAAAGGTTTTTACTTTGGCTGCATCAGGACCTTGACTTTATGCTTTCCGGTTCTGAATACGACCTCACTTTTCTGAGCACTAGGAAAGGACTATCCAGATTCCTTTATTTCCAACTCTTTGCCACCCATGGACTGTAGCCCGCCAAGCTCCTCTGTCCATGGGATTTCCCAGGCAAGAATACTGGAATCTATACTAACTTTAACCTGAATTTTTTAAAAAGAGAAAAAAAGGGAGCATGGTAATTAAAACGACAAAGATTGGAATAAGAAAATCATGTGATTAGGAGCTTTTTCTGTGTCCCTCTACTTTTAGTAATCACTTATCAAATTTTAGAAATCCTCATTTTAAAAGGTTGCCCTTTTCTTTTCTCCTTTAGATTGTCTAACTCTAAGAAAGTAAACCAATCCTTGGCTATGTTCAGGGATGACATGAGGCTGGGAGGAGCAGGCAAGGCATTCTTTTCAATAAGGAGCATTATAGTCATTTGGGGCATGGAATTAACATCGTAGTTCATTACTAATGATGTCTATTAATAACCCTTAGTATCTCATAACCATTCTTGCCTGGTATATCTGGTAGTGCAGAAAAGTAAAAAGTACTAAAAATGTGGGGAATATATAGCAATGTAGAGAGTAATAATTCACAGAATAGGTAAAGGTAATAATTTTTAATTCTAAAAAGCTGTCTTACAGGCTTATGTAAGCATCAAATGTGTGTAAATCTTTAACACCACTCCTGAGTTCCATAAATATTTTTCTATTAAAAATAGCAAAAAGAATAATTTATATTTGCATTTATTTGATACAGTCCATAGTTAATATTTTAATAAAAGTCACCTATTTCATAAGTTATATGCTTCCCAAACTTGTATGGTGGCTTCATACTTTATTAAATAATGAGCAATATGTATTGAGTACTCACTGCATTTTAGATTTTACTCTAAGCTTTTCTGCATATATCGTATCATTTTATTCCCATAGTGACCTTAAGAGGGAAACATTGTTGTAGTCATTTCACAGATGAAGATTCTGGTATTTAAACTTGGTCTCTGGGTCGAGAAGATCCCCTGGAGAAGGAAATGGCAACCCTCTCCAGTGTTATCTTCTGGAGAGGAGCCTGGCAGGCTATAGTCCAGGGAGTCTCAAAGAGTTGGGTGTGCAAGGAACAAAAATCACACAGCACCTGATGGGAAATATTTGCCCATCTTTGAAATAGATGAGTTGTAGAATATTTGACTTGTAAAGAACTTTACAGATTATCTATTTAAAATCTTTAAAAAAAAATTATACTGGTTTTAAATAAGTAATGTTACTGAGACCTACAGAGGAATAGAATCTTTTAATGGTTGACCCAGCTTATGGGCAAACTCAGGTCTTTAATCCACCCAGTGGTTTCTATTCAGTAATTTGGGGGCTGTTTATACATTACAGTCTATAGATACAAAACTGTTCCTAATCAGACAGATCTCCAAGCTTGTTCTAGCAGATTGTACTTTCCATAATGGCCATATCTCCATATATTTCATCCTGTAAGCTATTTTTACAGATAGATACAGATGCCATTCCCTCATGGGTGATGTCTTTCTTCTCTCATCTTTAAACAGGGGTGGACTTTTGTAATGAACTGATAGATAGTAGCAAGCATGACATTTAGTCTAATTCAGTAAAAGGAATGGTCTTTCTTTCTTTTTCAATAAGACTTGTAAACGAGGAGGTCTTTATCTCATAACCATTCTTGCCTGGTATATCTGGTAGTGCAGAAAAGTAAAAGTACTAAAATGTGGGGAATATATAGCAATGTAGAGTAATAATTCACAGAATAGGTAAAGGTAATAATTTTTAATTCTAAAAGCTGTCTTACAGGCTTATGTAAGCATCAAATGTGTGTAAATCTTTAACACCACTCCTGAGTTCCATAAATATTTTTCTATTAAAAATAGCAAAAGAATAATTTATATTTGCATTTATTTGATACAGTCCATAGTTAATATTTTAATAAAAGTCACCTATTTCATAAGTTATATGCTTCCCAAACTTGTATGGTGGCTTCATACTTTATTAAATAATGAGCAATATGTATTGAGTACTCACTGCATTTTAGATTTTACTCTAAGCTTTTCTGCATATATCGTATCATTTTATTCCCATAGTGACCTTAAGAGGGAAACATTGTTGTAGTCATTTCACAGATGAAGATTCTGGTATTTAAACTTGGTCTCTGGGTCGAGAAGATCCCCTGGAGAAGGAAATGGCAACCCTCTCCAGTGTTATCTTCTGGAGAGGAGCCTGGCAGGCTATAGTCCAGGGAGTCTCAAAGAGTTGGGTGTGCAAGGAACAAAAATCACACAGCACCTGATGGGAAATATTTGCCCATCTTTGAAATAGATGAGTTGTAGAATATTTGACTTGTAAAGAACTTTACAGATTATCTATTTAAAATCTTTAAAAAAAAATTATACTGGTTTTAAATAAGTAATGTTACTGAGACCTACAGAGGAATAGAATCTTTTAATGGTTGACCCAGCTTATGGGCAAACTCAGGTCTTTAATCCACCCAGTGGTTTCTATTCAGTAATTTGGGGGCTGTTTATACATTACAGTCTATAGATACAAAACTGTTCCTAATCAGACAGATCTCCAAGCTTGTTCTAGCAGATTGTACTTTCCATAATGGCCATATCTCCATATATTTCATCCTGTAAGCTATTTTTACAGATAGATACAGATGCCATTCCCTCATGGGTGATGTCTTTCTTCTCTCATCTTTAAACAGGGGTGGACTTTTGTAATGAACTGATAGATAGTAGCAAGCATGACATTTAGTCTAATTCAGTAAAAGGGCTCTTTAATTCAAGAGGATATGGCTTCTGACAGACTTTTCTCTTATTAATTCTCAAACAATTAAGACTTGTGAACTGTCAGATAATTTTGTCCTGTAGCCTTGAGGTCTTCCCTATGGTGTCCAAGACATCATGGAACAGTGACAGGCTGTTTCTGCCATGTTCTTGTATTTTTGTGAGCACAACAACCAGTTGTTTTATGGCGGTAAGTTTGGGGTAAATAGCTGTTTAACTATAATAATAGGAATATGTTTTGTACTGTAGTAAACAAATCCCATGACAAAAATCTGAAATCTGTGGAAGTGTCTTTGGGACTAAGTAAAAGGCCGAGTTGGAAGGACCATGAGAACACTCCCAATGGAAACATGATGGTCTTGAGAAAGATCTTCACAAGGGTATATGCATAGTGGAAGTCCTAGGACCCTCAGAGAGCCTGTTGGTGAGGTCTTTAAAAAAGTGAAGAGAATGATACTGAAACCTGAAAGTCAAGAGCTCTTCTGTGTTGTGGTGGAAACTTTATCAACACTTCACCTGTAGTAATGTGGAAAGTGGGAAATGTCCCTAATAAAGTTGCTTAGTTTTCAACTGAAATTTTAGGGGAAACTTAAAGGAATAAGATTGCCAAGTTTAAACAAAACTGTTTCTCATTCTACACTCACTGTGGTTCTCATTAGGAGATGTTTTCCTAATCAAATGTGGAAGTCAAATACAGGATAATGTAAACATTTTTTATAAAGATAAAACCAAAAGTATAACTATAAAACCTTTTACTAAGACCTTAGAAAGATTTGAAGTAGAACTTCAGACAAAAAGTACAGGTTGTAAGGATCTTAAAGGTATTATCTCATACCAACCTCATAGGAAACCCAGTGTAGAGGATGACTTAAGAGATATGCGAGTATGACAGCTTCTTTCTAACAAGGTAGATTATTCTCCATATATTTCATCCTGTAAGCTATTTTTACAGATAGATACAGATGCCATTCCCTCATGGGTGATGTCTTTCTTCTCTCATCTTTAAACAGGGGTGGACTTTTGTAATGAACTGATAGATAGTAGCAAGCATGACATTTAGTCTAATTCAGTAAAAGGGCTCTTTAATTCAAGAGGATATGGCTTCTGACAGACTTTTCTCTTATTAATTCTCAAACAATTAAGACTTGTGAACTGTCAGATAATTTTGTCCTGTAGCCTTGAGGTCTTCCCTATGGTGTCCAAGACATCATGGAACAGTGACAGGCTGTTTCTGCCATGTTCTTGTATTTTTGTGAGCACAACAACCAGTTGTTTTATGGCGGTAAGTTTGGGGTAAATAGCTGTTTAACTATAATAATAGGAATATGTTTTGTACTGTAGTAAACAAATCCCATGACAAAAATCTGAAATCTGTGGAAGTGTCTTTGGGACTAAGTAAAAGGCCGAGTTGGAAGGACCATGAGAACACTCCCAATGGAAACATGATGGTCTTGAGAAAGATCTTCACAAGGGTATATGCATAGTGGAAGTCCTAGGACCCTCAGAGAGCCTGTTGGTGAGGTCTTTAAAAAAGTGAAGAGAATGATACTGAAACCTGAAAGTCAAGAGCTCTTCTGTGTTGTGGTGGAAACTTTATCAACACTTCACCTGTAGTAATGTGGAAAGTGGGAAATGTCCCTAATAAAGTTGCTTAGTTTTCAACTGAAATTTTAGGGGAAACTTAAAGGAATAAGATTGCCAAGTTTAAACAAAACTGTTTCTCATTCTACACTCACTGTGGTTCTCATTAGGAGATGTTTTCCTAATCAAATGTGGAAGTCAAATACAGGATAATGTAAACATTTTTTATAAAGATAAAACCAAAAGTATAACTATAAAACCTTTTACTAAGACCTTAGAAAGATTTGAAGTAGAACTTCAGACAAAAAGTACAGGTTGTAAGGATCTTAAAGGTATTATCTCATACCAACCTCATAGGAAACCCAGTGTAGAGGATGACTTAAGAGATATGCGAGTATGACAGCTTTTTTCTAACAAGGTAGATTATAAGTTAATTCATAAAAATACAAAACAATTTAAAAAGAATTGTACAGTCTATAGTGAAAGAGACAGGGATAGTATAGAGTGGAAAAGGGAGACTCTGTAGGCAGAAAACAGCCTTCCTTCCTACTAATATGAGCTCTATTTTATGGAAAAAGAAATCTGACCTCTGGGCTGAAGATAAAGGCTATGGTATTAATAAAAAGGTTCCCAGGGCTAATTAATTAACTAGTTAGTGTTAGAATCACAGTGAAGCAGTGATGACACTGAGTCTCCCATGTCCCATGTTTATGAATAGGGACCAGTTTTAGCAGTTATTCTCTGTCTGTCCCATTATTGGATGTTGGATGTATCAGGACAAGACCCTTGCCTCTTTGGCTTACAGGTCTTAAGATGGAGAGGAATATGCTTAAGTCTGTACTTAAGGAAGTGGGGTTCAGAATCCAGGCTTTAGGTCCAGATTGATGTGAGTTTCCACATCTGTTAAGTGGAGATAGTTTTCTTCACCTTGACATGAGGCTACAAGATTAGATGAATAATATATGTGTATTGTTTCCAACACATAGAAAACACTATATTATGTATATTATATTGTCCAATAATTATTGTGATTACATTTTATAAAGAGTACTCATTGTGTCCTGACCTGGAAAGTGGAGAAAAGTTTAATGTGCTACTTGGAGAAATCCTTGCTTTTCAAGACTTTTGCTGATTAGAGTTCTGATGATGCATAGTATTTTACCAAAAAAAAAAAAAAAAGAATAAATATTTTTAATGGACATATATTAGAAATAGCAGTCTGTAGTAATATGTAAACATATGGCTAAGCTTGCAGACTTTACAGTCACAGGTAGTTATATATTCAGCATAAGCTACAACTAAGGTATTTCATTCTTAAAATATATATGACCTAAAAATATATTGTAGTGTATAATTTAAACCCAGTAAAATAGGAAAGTACTTTCATAACACCTTTAAGACCTTAGAAAGATTTGAAGTAGAACTTCAGACAAAAAGTACAGGTTGTAAGGATCTTAAAGGTATTATCTCATACCAACCTCATAGGAAACCCAGTGTAGAGGATGACTTAAGAGATATGCGAGTATGACAGCTTTTTTCTAACAAGGTAGATTATAAGTTAATTCATAAAAATACAAAACAATTTAAAAAGAATTGTACAGTCTATAGTGAAAGAGACAGGGATAGTATAGAGTGGAAAAGGGAGACTCTGTAGGCAGAAAACAGCCTTCCTTCCTACTAATATGAGCTCTATTTTATGGAAAAAGAAATCTGACCTCTGGGCTGAAGATAAAGGCTATGGTATTAATAAAAAGGTTCCCAGGGCTAATTAATTAACTAGTTAGTGTTAGAATCACAGTGAAGCAGTGATGACACTGAGTCTCCCATGTCCCATGTTTATGAATAGGGACCAGTTTTAGCAGTTATTCTCTGTCTGTCCCATTATTGGATGTTGGATGTATCAGGACAAGACCCTTGCCTCTTTGGCTTACAGGTCTTAAGATGGAGAGGAATATGCTTAAGTCTGTACTTAAGGAAGTGGGGTTCAGAATCCAGGCTTTAGGTCCAGATTGATGTGAGTTTCCACATCTGTTAAGTGGAGATAGTTTTCTTCACCTTGACATGAGGCTACAAGATTAGATGAATAATATATGTGTATTGTTTCCAACACATAGAAAACACTATATTATGTATATTATATTGTCCAATAATTATTGTGATTACATTTTATAAAGAGTACTCATTGTGTCCTGACCTGGAAAGTGGAGAAAAGTTTAATGTGCTACTTGGAGAAATCCTTGCTTTTCAAGACTTTTGCTGATTAGAGTTCTGATGATGCATAGTATTTTACCAAAAAAAAAAAAAAAAGAATAAATATTTTTAATGGACATATATTAGAAATAGCAGTCTGTAGTAATATGTAAACATATGGCTAAGCTTGCAGACTTTACAGTCACAGGTAGTTATATATTCAGCATAAGCTACAACTAAGGTATTTCATTCTTAAAATATATATGACCTAAAAATATATTGTAGTGTATAATTTAAACCCAGTAAAATAGGAAAGTACTTTCATAACACATTTGTAATTTATTGTTATTTTATTACTTATACATATGATACATATTTATTTCTAAAACAAATATATATCTTTGGCCACGTATTTTATTTTCTTAAGTTACAGACAGTACATTACTCATGAATGGCAGAGTAAGTCAGTTATTTATCTTTCCAAAGTATCTAGAAGTGAATGAAGCTTGAATTGAGCAAGGAAGTATCATAAATTAAAAAGTGAATTCTCTAAGAAAGTCTGGGGAAAGGTTTGAATATAAAATTAAAGTACATTTTGCCATAAAATGTAACTGTCAGAGTGGCATGAACCCAAATATGAATTATGATTGGATGGAATTTGTATTTTTATCTGATGGAGCACTAAGGAATCATTTTGAAATCATTGATCTTGGCTAACTTAAATCTTTATTTTTCTGATAACTAATGTCAATGAAATATAAAGCTGGTGAGAGCCTGTGCATTTATTTGTCAATAAAACATGTGCTCTATTGGTTTATTCTCAGTTACATTGTTTTATCATGTTAATATTTCATAAGATTATAGGACTGACTAATGGGAGTAGCTATTATCACTGTTGATGTACTTTGAAAACAGCAATCCATATTTTATGGACCAGAAAGATACAAAACGTTTACCTTTGACCTTATTGAGCATAAAAGTAATGTAATGTAAATGAAATTTGCCTCTTATTTTACCTATTCACAATTAGTTTCCAGTAGCCTCAGGAATAAATGTTAGAATAGGTAATGTATCCTTTTTTGGTTTGTAAGAATGATTGATGGATCTCAAATAAAATCCTTTAGAAGGCAATGTAAAGAACAGAAATATCTTAATGCCAGCCAGAAAAATAGACTGTGAACATTTTTACATGAGTCTTTTCTCATTATAAATGTGACTGATGCATGTTCTCTGTGGACGTCCTAAATAAAATCACATAATCCAAAAGGAAAATGTCATGTCTAATACAAACTGTTAATATCATTTATATCCTTCCAGTCTTTTTTCTATGCATAAGTATTTTTTAATCCAAAAATATATTCTGTATACTCGATAGTAGCCTGATTTTTTTGCCAAATGATTTTTTGTACTTTTAATTTTATACCATTTGTCAAGAAAATAATAAGCTAAAGGAGGTAATTTTAAATCATTTCATGTCCTTACACTGCTTAAAGTTATATTCTAAAACAAATATATATCTTTGGCCACGTATTTTATTTTCTTAAGTTACAGACAGTACATTACTCATGAATGGCAGAGTAAGTCAGTTATTTATCTTTCCAAAGTATCTAGAAGTGAATGAAGCTTGAATTGAGCAAGGAAGTATCATAAATTAAAAAGTGAATTCTCTAAGAAAGTCTGGGGAAAGGTTTGAATATAAAATTAAAGTACATTTTGCCATAAAATGTAACTGTCAGAGTGGCATGAACCCAAATATGAATTATGATTGGATGGAATTTGTATTTTTATCTGATGGAGCACTAAGGAATCATTTTGAAATCATTGATCTTGGCTAACTTAAATCTTTATTTTTCTGATAACTAATGTCAATGAAATATAAAGCTGGTGAGAGCCTGTGCATTTATTTGTCAATAAAACATGTGCTCTATTGGTTTATTCTCAGTTACATTGTTTTATCATGTTAATATTTCATAAGATTATAGGACTGACTAATGGGAGTAGCTATTATCACTGTTGATGTACTTTGAAAACAGCAATCCATATTTTATGGACCAGAAAGATACAAAACGTTTACCTTTGACCTTATTGAGCATAAAAGTAATGTAATGTAAATGAAATTTGCCTCTTATTTTACCTATTCACAATTAGTTTCCAGTAGCCTCAGGAATAAATGTTAGAATAGGTAATGTATCCTTTTTTGGTTTGTAAGAATGATTGATGGATCTCAAATAAAATCCTTTAGAAGGCAATGTAAAGAACAGAAATATCTTAATGCCAGCCAGAAAAATAGACTGTGAACATTTTTACATGAGTCTTTTCTCATTATAAATGTGACTGATGCATGTTCTCTGTGGACGTCCTAAATAAAATCACATAATCCAAAAGGAAAATGTCATGTCTAATACAAACTGTTAATATCATTTATATCCTTCCAGTCTTTTTTCTATGCATAAGTATTTTTTAATCCAAAAATATATTCTGTATACTCGATAGTAGCCTGATTTTTTTGCCAAATGATTTTTTGTACTTTTTAATTTTATACCATTTGTCAAGAAAATAATAAGCTAAAGGAGGTAATTTTTAAAATACAATTTTTTTCCACTGGTGCCTTACTACTTGCCTTTATTCACTTGCACATATGGCTTATGCAGATAGATAGTGGCTCAGTGGTAAAGACTCTGCCTGTCAATGCAGGAGTTGCAGGTTCGATATCTGGGTCAGGAACAAATCCTGAAGAAGGAAATAGCAGCCCACTCCGGTATTCTTGCCTGTGAAATCCCATGGACAAAAGAGCCTGGTGGGCTACAGTCCATGGGGTTGCAAAGAGTCGAACATGAGTTCACGGCTAAAATAACAACAACAATTTGCTTGTGTAAAATACCGTATGTTCTCTAAGTGTTTTAAAAGCACTGACTTGTATTTATCAAGTATTATATAGTTAAGTATGCTTTTAATATAACAAGGATTTTTTTTCCTGCCAGCAAAATCAAAATACTTTTAAAATCATATTTCTATTTGTAAAACATGGTCAATAGCTAGATTCAAGCCACACTCCTGGCTATCTCTAGAAATATTTTTGGACATCTGTGTTTTGGCCAATTTTTAAGTTGGTGCCTATGGATTCGTATTTCTTGGTATTCATGCTCTGTATAGTTTCCTCCTTTTAAGTAGAACTGGTCTGTATATGCTTACAAAATTGTGGATGTGTGACTTCAAGGCTAGGCCAAAGGGGGCACTGCAACTTCCACTTTCCTCCTTTGTATCGCTGCTTCCAGGGGAAGCCAGCCACCGTGCTAGGAAGACATTAAGTAGTCCTATAGAGGGGATCAGTTGGTCAAGGACGTCTGCTAATAGTCATCTGAGTGAATCATCTTGGAAATGAAACATCTGGCCCTAGTCAAGCCTTCAGTTAATTGCAGCCGTGACTGACAGCTTGCCTGCCACCTCTTGAGAGACCAAGGCAGAAGCAGGAGTTAAACCACTCTTGAATTCTTGATGTGCAAAAAAACTTTATATTTTGTTTAGGCCCCTAAGATTTGGGGAGCACTTTGCTGTGCATCTGTAGCTAACTAGTACAGACTGAACATGAAGGTATCTGCTAGATCAACTCTATGCTCAGAATGAATAAGAGCTTATGAGGACATTGTACCTTTATCAAGAGCCCAGATAATATCTTTTAATTGTACTTATTAATTTAAGTTAAAATTTAGTTGTATTACTAATTTAAAGGATAGTATTTGAGGCAAACTGTATGCACAAATGGGAAGACAACACAAAAAAGTGAAATTATACTTTAAGAAATATTTTCTACCATGAGTTTTGGTTCTAATCTTAGTTTTCTCCCCAGTTTTTATAGATAGTGGCTCAGTGGTAAAGACTCTGCCTGTCAATGCAGGAGTTGCAGGTTCGATATCTGGGTCAGGAACAAATCCTGAAGAAGGAAATAGCAGCCCACTCCGGTATTCTTGCCTGGAAATCCATGGACAAAAGAGCCTGGTGGGCTACAGTCCATGGGGTTGCAAAGAGTCGAACATGAGTTCACGGCTAAAATAACAACAACAATTTGCTTGTGTAAAATACCGTATGTTCTCTAAGTGTTTTAAAAGCACTGACTTGTATTTATCAAGTATTATATAGTTAAGTATGCTTTTAATATAACAAGGATTTTTTTTCCTGCCAGCAAAATCAAAATACTTTTAAAATCATATTTCTATTTGTAAAACATGGTCAATAGCTAGATTCAAGCCACACTCCTGGCTATCTCTAGAAATATTTTTGGACATCTGTGTTTTGGCCAATTTTTAAGTTGGTGCCTATGGATTCGTATTTCTTGGTATTCATGCTCTGTATAGTTTCCTCCTTTTAAGTAGAACTGGTCTGTATATGCTTACAAAATTGTGGATGTGTGACTTCAAGGCTAGGCCAAAGGGGGCACTGCAACTTCCACTTTCCTCCTTTGTATCGCTGCTTCCAGGGGAAGCCAGCCACCGTGCTAGGAAGACATTAAGTAGTCCTATAGAGGGGATCAGTTGGTCAAGGACGTCTGCTAATAGTCATCTGAGTGAATCATCTTGGAAATGAAACATCTGGCCCTAGTCAAGCCTTCAGTTAATTGCAGCCGTGACTGACAGCTTGCCTGCCACCTCTTGAGAGACCAAGGCAGAAGCAGGAGTTAAACCACTCTTGAATTCTTGATGTGCAAAAACACTTTATATTTTGTTTAGGCCCCTAAGATTTGGGGAGCACTTTGCTGTGCATCTGTAGCTAACTAGTACAGACTGAACATGAAGGTATCTGCTAGATCAACTCTATGCTCAGAATGAATAAGAGCTTATGAGGACATTGTACCTTTATCAAGAGCCCAGATAATATCTTTTAATTGTACTTATTAATTTAAGTTAAAATTTAGTTGTATTACTAATTTAAAGGATAGTATTTGAGGCAAACTGTATGCACAAATGGGAAGACAACACAAAAAAGTGAAATTATACTTTAAGAAATATTTTCTACCATGAGTTTTGGTTCTAATCTTAGTTTTTCTCCCCAGTTTTTATAGGCCATCAGAAAACTTGTCCAGGGGAAATATGTGCAAATATCAACATTTCCGTGATGAAGTCTTTGTGCATACAGGATAGAATGTTTGTGGGTTTCTTCTGAATTTAGTTACATTTTATCAGGATTTTAATTATAAGGCTTAATTGATTATGTTGATTAGGGAAACTTGACAAAGACAAATGTCTTCCTCTTTTCTACCAATCTTACATCCAATGGTAACAGCTTAGATCAACAGACTGGTGTATATTCGTCCTTCCATAGCCCTCAGGGCATTTAAAATTAGGTAAATATATAAACATAATTTTTTTCACTTTTAGACATAGGAAGTCTCATTCTGCATATTATTCTGCAGTAGATTGTTTTAGAGAAGGTGCATATTGTACAGACAGATCTAATCCATTATTTTAAATACTGCTTACTAGTTTAAAGCAGGGGTTGGCAAACTGTGGCTTGTGGGCTACACTTGTCCTGCCACCTGTGAGTTAAGAATATTTTTTACTTTTAAGGATGGTTGGAAAAGCAATAAAGAATATTTCCTGATATGTAAAAATTACATGAAATTTAAAATTTAATGTCCATAAATAAGATCTGATTGTGACACAGTTATGCTAATTTGTTTATATAATGTTTCAGTTTAGCTGAGTAGTTGAAAGAGAACCTGCAAGCCTTCAGTTAATTGCAGCCGTGACTGACAGCTTGCCGGCCACCTCTTGAGAGACCAAGGCAGAAGCAGGAGTTAAACCACTCTTGAATTCTTGATGTGCAAAAACACTTTATATTTTGTTTAGGCCCCTAAGATTTGGGGAGCACTTTGCTGTGCATCTGTAGCTAACTAGTACAGACTGAACATGAAGGTATCTGCTAGATCAACTCTATGCTCAGAATGAATAAGAGCTTATGAGGACATTGTACCTTTATCAAGAGCCCAGATAATATCTTTTAATTGTACTTATTAATTTAAGTTAAAATTTAGTTGTATTACTAATTTAAAGGATAGTATTTGAGGCAAACTGTATGCACAAATGGGAAGACAACACAAAAAAGTGAAATTATACTTTAAGAAATATTTTCTACCATGAGTTTTGGTTCTAATCTTAGTTTTTCTCCCCAGTTTTTATAGGCCATCAGAAAACTTGTCCAGGGGAAATATGTGCAAATATCAACATTTCCGTGATGAAGTCTTTGTGCATACAGGATAGAATGTTTGTGGGTTTCTTCTGAATTTAGTTACATTTTATCAGGATTTTAATTATAAGGCTTAATTGATTATGTTGATTAGGGAAACTTGACAAAGACAAATGTCTTCCTCTTTTCTACCAATCTTACATCCAATGGTAACAGCTTAGATCAACAGACTGGTGTATATTCGTCCTTCCATAGCCCTCAGGGCATTTAAAATTAGGTAAATATATAAACATAATTTTTTTCACTTTTAGACATAGGAAGTCTCATTCTGCATATTATTCTGCAGTAGATTGTTTTAGAGAAGGTGCATATTGTACAGACAGATCTAATCCATTATTTTAAATACTGCTTACTAGTTTAAAGCAGGGGTTGGCAAACTGTGGCTTGTGGGCTACACTTGTCCTGCCACCTGTGAGTTAAGAATATTTTTTACTTTTAAGGATGGTTGGAAAAGCAATAAAGAATATTTCCTGATATGTAAAAATTACATGAAATTTAAAATTTAATGTCCATAAATAAGATCTGATT
This sequence comes from Tragulus kanchil, assembly GCA_022376925.1. Lineage (NCBI taxonomy): Eukaryota > Metazoa > Chordata > Mammalia > Artiodactyla > Tragulidae > Tragulus > Tragulus kanchil. The sequence continues at coordinate 189,160,620 of JAIOJX010000030.1, read as the reverse complement.
GTGACACAGTTATGCTAATTTGTTTATATAATGTTTCAGTTTAGCTGAGTAGTTGAAAGAGAACCTGTATGACTAGCAAAACCTAAAATATTAAATATGTGACTCTTTATAGACAGAATTTGCCAACTCCTACTCTGTGACACAGTGTCCAGCAGAAATACAATTCAAACCATAAATGTAACTGTAAGTTGTCCAGTGGCCATATTTTTAAAAAGTAAAAAGGTTACAGAGAAATTTTATTTTAATAATATTATATTTTAGTTAATACAGTTCATCTGAGGTATCATTTAGCATTGCAATAGTATCAGAAATGTTCATGAAACATTTTATGTCCTTATTTTTCATAGTAAGTGTTTGAAACTCCATGTATATTTTGTACTTACAGCTTGTCTTGACTTGAACTGGCCACAGTTCAAAGACTTAATAGCCACATATTGCTAAAAATGACTACTGTATTTGACAGTGTAGTTGTATAGTATATAGCTTGTAATAGATACTCAGATTGTGTCCAGTTTTTTGTCATTATAAACATAGGTGTCCTTATGCATACTCATTTCCATAGGATACAGAATACCAGAAGTAAAGTTGTTGAGTCAGAGACCTGGGCAGCATTGATTTAAATAGATAAAACAATTTTTTTTTTTGAAGTGAAGTTGAAACATAAAAGCATGTGGGTTGTAGCTCATCATAATTTTTTGTGTGTGTTGTTTTCTCTCAGTGTTCTGAGAAGAAAAAGAGCATTTTTTTGCTAGCACTTTAAATCTGTATTAGTATGAAATTTTCATAGTTTTTTACGTTTGTTGACCACTGTCAGTAAAAAAAAAATAGTGTACGCTGTAGAATGTCTTGCAGTTTCCAAATAGTTTCAAGCACATTATTTCCCATAGTCTTTTGGCAATTCTGTGTAGAATGGGTTTTATCCCTATTATGCAATTGAGACTCAGAAAAGTTAAAGAGTCCCCCTGAAAACACCACACCTGGTTAGTGCCAGGACTTAGAATAGTCCTGGATCGGATTTCAGTGTTCTTCCTAGTACCATATTGCCTATTTAGTTCATTTGTTAATTTATTCAGAAACATCCTCTGAACTTTATACTGCAAGCCCTATGTGAGGTCCTAGAGCCTCAGTAATGAAAAAGACCTGTGGGTTCCTGCCCAGTAAAAGCCTGAGGGATGTAAAAGGTAGCAAATCTGTGAAGCACCTTTACAAAAGAAACATAATTCAATTGCTTTAAGCATGCTTGAGTCCCTATTTCACTGAGAAGAAGCCCTTCATCTCATTAGAGGGATTGTGATCAAGTGATGATAAAAAAAGAGACAAGGACTTAGAATTATCTCAGTGTGCCTTCTGAATGAACCACTTAAAGCCTCAAGCACTTTAAATCACAGAGACATTTAGCTCCATTCAGTGTTGCGTGATCTGATGCACTTACGGAATTTCAGACTTGTTGCTTGACCATTTGCAGTTCCAACTCCAAGCCTAATCAGTTAAGATGATGGACAGAGTGCAAGTATAGTTCTTCTACTATGTTAGAAAGCAGCGTAATTTCTCTGTGTGATGAAATATCTGGACTCAGAATTCTAATTTGCAACATATATCTTTCAACTGAAACGAAGAGAATCAAAGGCTTTGAATCCTAGTGAAAGAAATTATGCATGTGAGATCCAGAAATGTCTTCTTAATGAGTGGAACCATAAGTGAATGTTTGTGTGAGGATGTGTGTGTGTGTGTGTGTGTGCGTGCACATGTGTGTCTCTAAAACTTGTAGTGGAGGTGGAAGTATTTCAATTGTAAGTTGCCCAATAGAAAATTTTTAAAATTTCATGTGCCTGTTAATGCTTTCATTTGCCTTACTCACCACTTCTTTCCAGTCTCCAGTCTACTCTCTATTGTTTTTTTTCACGCATTTCTGGGCCCTGGGAGACCTTTATGAATGAAAGGTTTGGACAGTTACAGGGACAGGGCCTGAGACTGTAAGTTAACACCTGGCCAGGGAGTGAAGGGGGTGGTAAAAGGAGCCCTCTTTATCAACTGTATATACTCTTGGAGGACGTGTTTGAAAATCGCTTATCCACATAGCTTTTATAATTGTGTGTTAGTCACTCAGTTGTGTCTGACTCTTTGAGACCCCATGGTCTGCAGCCCACCAGGCTCTTCAGTCCAGGAAACTGTCCAGGCAAGAATATTGAAGCGGGTTGCCATTTCTTCTCCAAGCTTTTGTAAGTAGTCAACAGTAATTGTGCCTCTTGCCAAGCAGTTTGGGAAACAATTTTGGATTCCTATCTAGGTACACTTAGATATTCTTAAGCTGCTGGAATAAGTGTATGCTGTTAAGTGTGTACATTTAAATACAGCTTTCCTGAGTAGAAGAAATCATCCAAAAATATTTAGAAAGGGCAGTGACCTTTTGTAAAGACATCACATTAAAATGTTTTACATTTTTACCTTGCCCATTATTTTTCTCATTAAACAGTACGCATTATATATTAATAAGACTATGCACATGGACAGGCAGAAAATTGGCAAACTGGCCTTTACATTAAGTTTTTAATGTTAAATTTATAATGAATATGCCAAACTGTTGTATATGAACTAATCCTTTCCTGTCCCCTTTATATCCATAACTAAAAAAAAAAGCATAGCAGGCTTTAGGGCTATTGTGTATATAAAGGATCTGTTTCTCTCTGAAGATTTTCTGATCTAAATTAATAAATCACACCCCTTCTAATCCTCCTGTCTTGGATTCCAGAGTCTATTAGTTAGACTCTAACTTTTATTTATTGCTTAATTGGCATTTACATTTGTCTCTAAAGAACCTTGTACTTTATCCATAGTCTTTACCAAGTTATGATAAGGAAAGAGCAATTTGATTATATTATTTTCTGCTTAATTATCTTCAATTACTCTTCATGGCACATCAACTGCCTCTTATTGGCATATATTTGTAATCACTTCCCCACCTTTATCCCATTAGTTCTTGCATTTCTCCCCTCTTTAAAAGTTCATGTGCCTGTTAATGCTTTCATTTGCCTTACTCACCACTTCTTTCCAGTCTCCAGTCTACTCTCTATTGTTTTTTTTCACGCATTTCTGGGCCCTGGGAGACCTTTATGAATGAAAGGTTTGGACAGTTACAGGGACAGGGCCTGAGACTGTAAGTTAACACCTGGCCAGGGAGTGAAGGGGGTGGTAAAAGGAGCCCTCTTTATCAACTGTATATACTCTTGGAGGACGTGTTTGAAAATCGCTTATCCACATAGCTTTTATAATTGTGTGTTAGTCACTCAGTTGTGTCTGACTCTTTGAGACCCCATGGTCTGCAGCCCACCAGGCTCTTCAGTCCAGGAAACTGTCCAGGCAAGAATATTGAAGCGGGTTGCCATTTCTTCTCCAAGCTTTTGTAAGTAGTCAACAGTAATTGTGCCTCTTGCCAAGCAGTTTGGGAAACAATTTTGGATTCCTATCTAGGTACACTTAGATATTCTTAAGCTGCTGGAATAAGTGTATGCTGTTAAGTGTGTACATTTAAATACAGCTTTCCTGAGTAGAAGAAATCATCCAAAAATATTTAGAAAGGGCAGTGACCTTTTGTAAAGACATCACATTAAAATGTTTTACATTTTTACCTTGCCCATTATTTTTCTCATTAAACAGTACGCATTATATATTAATAAGACTATGCACATGGACAGGCAGAAAATTGGCAAACTGGCCTTTACATTAAGTTTTTAATGTTAAATTTATAATGAATATGCCAAACTGTTGTATATGAACTAATCCTTTCCTGTCCCCTTTATATCCATAACTAAAAAAAAAAGCATAGCAGGCTTTAGGGCTATTGTGTATATAAAGGATCTGTTTCTCTCTGAAGATTTTCTGATCTAAATTAATAAATCACACCCCTTCTAATCCTCCTGTCTTGGATTCCAGAGTCTATTAGTTAGACTCTAACTTTTATTTATTGCTTAATTGGCATTTACATTTGTCTCTAAAGAACCTTGTACTTTATCCATAGTCTTTACCAAGTTATGATAAGGAAAGAGCAATTTGATTATATTATTTTCTGCTTAATTATCTTCAATTACTCTTCATGGCACATCAACTGCCTCTTATTGGCATATATTTGTAATCACTTCCCCACCTTTATCCCATTAGTTCTTGCATTTCTCCCCTCTTTAAAAAAATATTTTTCTAAATTGAAGTATATTTGATTTATAATGTATTAGTTTCAGTGGTACAGCACAACACACAGAAACACACACACACACATATATATACACAAATGCATATCTATATCTATATATATGACTTCCCATGCGGCACAGTGGTAAAGAATTTGCCTGACATTGAAGGAGGTGCAAGAGATGTGAGTTGATGGGTCGGGAAGATCCTCTGAATTAGGAAATGGCCATTCACTCCAGTATTCTTCCCTGGAAAATTCCATGGATAGAGCAGCCTATGGACTACAGTCCATGGGGTTGCAAAGAGTCAGACATGCCTGAGTGAGTGCATAGGCACACAGTGTGTGTATGTTAGTCCCAAACTCTTAATTTTTCTTTCTCCTGTTTCCCATTTGTTAACCATAAATTTGTTTTCTATGTCTGTGGGCCTATTTCTGTTGTGTATGTAAGTTCATTTGTATCACTTTTTTAAAAAATCCCTATTTAAGCAATATTATACAATACTTGTCTTTCTCTGTCAGGCTTACTTCACTTAGCATGATACTCGCTAGTTTCATCCGCATTGCTGCCGATGACATTATTTCACTCTTTTTTTCTGGGTATGTAATATTCCATTGTGTGTGTGTGTGTGTGTGTGTGTGTCTATCAAGCTCATGTCTTCTGCATTGCAGGCAGATTCATTACCATTTGAGCCACTTGTGAAGCTCTCTCTCTCTCTCACACACACACACACACACACACACACACACACACACACACATCTACTTCCTTGTGAACCTTTGTCCCCCATCCCATCCTTCCCCTCTGGGTCTCTCCAAGGTGACTTTACCAGTTCACGTATCCATCAGTAGTGTAGGAAGACGCCTCTTCCTCCACACCTCTCTCTCTCTAGCATTTATTGTTTGTAGACTTTTCGATAATGGCCATGCTGACTGCTGTGAGGTGATGCCTCATTGTAATTTTGAGTTGCATTTCTCTAATAATGACCTATGCTGAGCATCTCTTGGTAGTACAGTGGATAAGAATCCAACTGCCAATGCAGAAGACATGAGTTTGATCCCTGATATGGGATGATTTCACATTCTGTGGAGCAACCATGTCCAATAGCCTGCTAGCAACAACTGCTGAGCCCACCCACATGCCACAGCTACTAGAACTTGTGCACTCTAGGGTCCAAGAGCTGCAACTACCTAGCCTCTGTGCTGCAGCTGTTGAAGCCTATGTGCCTAGAGCCTTTACTTCACAACAAGGGAAGCCACTGCAATGAGAAGCCTGTGCAATGGAAGGAAGAGTAGCCTGTGCTCACTGTAGCTAGAGAAAGCCCCCACATAGCCATGAAGACTCAGTACAAGAAAAACAGTAAAACTAAATTTAAAAGAAAAAAGAAATAACAAATAATGTTCCTTTTTAGAATACATTGATTTTACCTGGGAGAGGTAAAATCCTGTATTATAAAACAAACCTTAACACTTTAAAAAATCAAAATCAGGGGCTCCCCTGGTGGTCCAGTAGTAAAGAGTTTGCCTTGCAGTGCAAGGGGTACTGGTTCTATCCCTGACCAGGGAAGATCACATGTGCTGCAGAGCAGCTGGACTTGTATGCCCAATTACAAGCCAGCGCTCTGAAGCACATGCGCCCAGAGCCGGTGCTCTGCAACACGAGAGGCCACTGCAATGGGAGGCCCATACAGTCCAAAGAATAAAGGTGAATGAAAATAAATTTGAAACTTTAAATTAATTTAGAAAACCCCAAAATCATACAAAATATGTTGTCTGATCATAGTGTATTAAGCTAGAAATCCATAAGAGAAAGATGACGGAAGAACTTTACCTAGTTGTAAATTAAACAACATACTTTGAAACAATCCATGCATCAAGGGGATGTATTATGGGAAACTGGAAAATATTTTGAATTTAAAAAATAAAATTCTACATAAACAAAATTTGAGTGTTGCACTTAAAGTAGTATTAAAATGCAATTTGATAATATTAAATGCTTATGGCAAAAGAAGAAAGTTCTCAAACAAATAATTTATGTTTTTGCCGTAAAAACTAGGAAAAGAATAGAAAGATTAACCAAAAAGAAGCAGGAAGTAATAAAGATAGGAGAAGCTAGTGAAGTTTAAGATAAAACCATAAAGAAATGCAGGAAAACTTGAAAATAGCAATAAAATTTGCAAAGAAAAAAGAGAAAAGACAGAGACTACTGCTACAGGCATTAAAAGGATAATAGGAGAATACTCACTGAGTCAGTAGACATGAGTTTGAGCAGGCTTCGGGAGATGGCAAAGGACAGGGAATCCTGGCGTGCTGCCGTTCACGGGGTTGGAAAGAGTCAGGCACAACTGAGTGACTAAACTGGAATTGGAGGGGAATACTACCAACAGAGGCATCTAAACTTTTAAAACTCAACCATTTTGTTAATAAGACCCTGCAAACTATTAATATTACCTTTAAAACCTTGATAACCTGGATAACCTTGATAGCCTTACACTGTCAAGAAAATTTATAGTTTCACATCTTCTGAAAAAGAGATCTTTAAGTTCAGGTGATTTTACTGGTTAATTCTACCAAATGTTTAAAGAAGAAATAATGTCAATTATACTCAGTCTCTTTGAGAAAAGAGAAGAAAAGAAAACATCCCTAAGTACGTTTTATAAAACCAGAACACCAATACTAAAACTCAAAGGTAGAACCAAAAATCTATAGACAAGTGCCTTTCATGAACATAGATATAAATATCCTCAGAAAAAAAATAGCTAATCAGATCCAGCAGTATATAAAAATTAATATGTCATGCCGAAGGAGAGTTTATTCTGGAACTGCATGGCTAAATCAATATTGAAAAATTAATCATTTCAGTCTACCATATTAATATTCTAAATAAGAGAAACCATATGAATTGTATCAATTGTTGCAGAAAAGACAATTCATAGTAAAAATCTCTCAGCAAACTAGTAATGGAAGGATATTTTCTCAATCTGATGAAGAGAGTCTGTAAAAGCCTACAGGCAACATCCATCCATAAATCCACAGGACAGATGGATACCTTCCCTTTAAGACAGAAAACAAAACAGAAGTCCACTTCCCTCCCCCTCACGTTGCAAATCCTTACTAATACAATCAGACATGACATCCATATTAGAAAGGAACAGATAAAACTGTCACCTATTAACAGAGAAAATGATCATCTATGTAGAAAATTCTGAGGAATATCCTCATATTCCCAGAAATAATAAGTGAGTTTAGCAGAGAGATAGAGTACAAGGTCAACACAAAAATTAAGTCTTGAGGCTTCCCCTGATGGTCCAGTGGGTAAGGACACCGCCTTGCAGTGTAAGGGGCGCCAATTCGATCCCTGGCCTGGGAAGATCCCACATGCCGCGAAGTGGCTGGACCGATGTGTCCAGTCACCAAGCCGGAACTCTGGAGTGCATGTGCCCAGAGCCGGCGCTCTGCAACACAGACGCCACCGCAATGGGAGGCCCACAGGAGCCAAAGAACAAAGACGGATGAAAATGGAGAAATGGAAAGACCAATAGAAGTGGCCCACCAGCTCCCCTCCCTCCCCAACCCGACCCCTGCCCAAAATTAATAAATAAATAATACTTAAAAAAAAAAAAAAAACTTAAAGTCTTTCTAGATGCTATTGATAAAATGTAGGATATGAAAATTTTAAAATTACCACCTATATTCCTGCACCAGAATTAAATAGTTGGGCATTATTTTTACAAAACACTATAATATCTGTATGTTGAAAATTATAAAACGCTGACAAAATAAATTTTAAAAATGATCAAAGGTAGAACCAAAATCTATAGACAAGTGCCTTTCATGAACATAGATATAAATATCCTCAGAAAAAAAATAGCTAATCAGATCCAGCAGTATATAAAAATTAATATGTCATGCCGAAGGAGAGTTTATTCTGGAACTGCATGGCTAAATCAATATTGAAAAATTAATCATTTCAGTCTACCATATTAATATTCTAAATAAGAGAAACCATATGAATTGTATCAATTGTTGCAGAAAAGACAATTCATAGTAAAAATCTCTCAGCAAACTAGTAATGGAAGGATATTTTCTCAATCTGATGAAGAGAGTCTGTAAAAGCCTACAGGCAACATCCATCCATAAATCCACAGGACAGATGGATACCTTCCCTTTAAGACAGAAAACAAAACAGAAGTCCACTTCCCTCCCCCTCACGTTGCAAATCCTTACTAATACAATCAGACATGACATCCATATTAGAAAGGAACAGATAAAACTGTCACCTATTAACAGAGAAAATGATCATCTATGTAGAAAATTCTGAGGAATATCCTCATATTCCCAGAAATAATAAGTGAGTTTAGCAGAGAGATAGAGTACAAGGTCAACACAAAAATTAAGTCTTGAGGCTTCCCCTGATGGTCCAGTGGGTAAGGACACCGCCTTGCAGTGTAAGGGGCGCCAATTCGATCCCTGGCCTGGGAAGATCCCACATGCCGCGAAGTGGCTGGACCGATGTGTCCAGTCACCAAGCCGGAACTCTGGAGTGCATGTGCCCAGAGCCGGCGCTCTGCAACACAGACGCCACCGCAATGGGAGGCCCACAGGAGCCAAAGAACAAAGACGGATGAAAATGGAGAAATGGAAAGACCAATAGAAGTGGCCCACCAGCTCCCCTCCCTCCCCAACCCGACCCCTGCCCAAAATTAATAAATAAATAATACTTAAAAAAAAAAAAAAAACTTAAAGTCTTTCTAGATGCTATTGATAAAATGTAGGATATGAAAATTTTAAAATTACCACCTATATTCCTGCACCAGAATTAAATAGTTGGGCATTATTTTTACAAAACACTATAATATCTGTATGTTGAAAATTATAAAACGCTGACAAAATAAATTTTAAAAATGAATTAAATGGAAGTGCATGCCTTGTTCATGGACTGAAAGACTTAACATATCAAAATAGCTTTCCACTCCATAGTTAAGATGTCAGTTCATTTCTAAGTAAACTATAGGTTTTGTGCAATTCCAGATGAAATTCTGCCATTATTTCTTTGTAAATATAAAAAAAACCCTGATTCTATAATTTTTATGGAAAACAAAAGGATCTAGAATATAAGCTTTTTTCCTTGGCCTCTTTATTTATTTTCATCCATCTTTTTTATACTTTGGCCTGTGTGGGCCTCCATTGCAGTAGCCTCTCTCATTGCAGAGTGAGCTCCAGAACGCTGGCTCGTAACTGGACATGCTGGGCCCCTCCGCGGCGCGTGGGATCTTCCCTGGCCAGGAATCAAACTTGCTCCCCTTGCCCTTCAAGGTGGTGTCCTTACCCACTGGACCACCAGGGATGCCCCCAGAAACAGTTTTGATAAAAGAATAAGATTGAAAGAATCACTCTATCCCATTAGAACTTATTAGAGAGTTGGAATAATCAAGATGGCGTGTTATTGGCTAATGGATCACACATAGATAAATAAGAAGTAAATCCATACAAGTATGCCAGTTGATTTTTTTTTAAGGTATAAAAGCAGTTCTTTGGAAAAGGGACAGTCTTTTTAACAGAAAGATATCAGGAAAATGAGACATTCACATGAAAAAACATAAAGCTTGACCTGAACCTCACATCTTACTCAAATATTGTCAAAAATTATCATATATTTAAATATAAAATTATAAAATTTTTACCAGAAAACTTTTCTGAACTGAGGTTAGGCAAAGAGTCCTCAGACATTATAACAAAAGAGAATCCATAGAAGGGAAGAAGGCTCATACAGAATTCTATACATGAGCTTTTATGACAGATCTACACATGATCAAACTATAAAAATCAGGATATTATTTAGCAAGTGAATGGATAAACAGACTATGATAAAACCATACACTGGAATACTCCTCAGCCATAGAAATTACAAACTATTGATACAAACTATTGATCATTTGTATGAATCTCAGTAACATTATTCCAACTAAAATAAATCAGTCTCAGAAGGTCATATACTCTGTTTATAATATTGTTTTTTTGATCAGATAATTTTATTTTTATGTGGAAATAATAGAGAAGGAAACAGAAAAAAATAAATATTGAATAGAATTAGAAGCTGCTTAAAATATGAAACAGTAATTCCCAATTAATATTTATTGAATAAATGAAAAAATCATGTAATTAACAAATGGATGAAAGCCAGCTCCAAATTATGAATCAAATAACTTCATTCCAAATTATTTTTGAAACTAAGTTGAAAACTACATTATATAAGCAATATATTTAAAATCACTTGCATTCCCTGTACTGTCTAAATTTGTATTTTCATTTTATAATCTCAAAGTTAAAATATCTTACAAATACAGAAAACAACAAATACTGCAAATTCCAAAAGCATCATGAAAATAAAGTTGACTCTTCTTTATCTGTTTCCAGTGTAGGGATAGGAGTAAAATTGTAATAGAAATTTTTTTTTAAACCAAAATTCCAACCTATGCTTCCAAATAAGAAACTCAGCCTACAAAACAGGCAACTTGCTGTGTAATAATCCTGTGCTTTTATGATATGTGATCATGCCATCCTGTATTTTGAAGCCAAAGCTGATTATTTTTCCTAAAGACAGAGTGAAAACTGGTGTCTTATAAGTTTTATGAAAGAAGTTGATATTCAGAGGAGGAGAGGTACTTGTTTGAGGTCAAACTAGCAGTTAGGTTTATTTCCCTAGTCTCCTGTTTCCAAGAGATTCTTTCCTTTTTAAATTTATTTTTATTTTACTTTTACAGAGTTTTGTTGTTTACTACTATAAGTCATAGGTATACCCTTGACGCCTCCCACCAGAACCCCTGTCCCACACATTCCTGATTCCACTCCTCCAAGTTGTTGCATAGCCCCCATAAAAGTTCCTTTAGTCTTACAGCATATTCACAGTGGTTGTCTCTTATATATGGTAGTATAGGTTTCCATACTCTTTTCATACCTCTTACCCACTCCTCTCTCCCCTCAATGTGCATGTCTATTCTCTATGTCTTTTTCTCCATTGCTGCTTTGTATATGCATTTATCAGTACCATCTTTCTAGATTTCATATATATATATATATATTAGTATACTCTATTTGTCCTCCTCTTTCTGACTGACTTCACTTTGTATAATAGGTTCCTGTCGACCTCATTAGGATTGATTCAAATGCATTCCTTTTTATGGCTGAGAAATAATTCCCTTGTATAGACATACCATAGCTTCTTTATCCATTCATTTGTTGATGAATATCTAGGTTGTTCCCATGTTCTCACTTTTGTAAATAGTGCTGCAGTGAGCATTGGGATACATGTGTCTCTTTCAATTTTGATTTCCTCAGGGTATATGCCTAATAGTGGAATTGCTGGGTCATATGGTGCTTCTATTCCTAGTTTTCTAAGTCATCTCCATGCTGTGTTCCATAGCAGTTGTATCGATTTACTTTCCCACCAATAGTGCAAGAGGGTTCCCTTTGCTCCACAGTCTCTCCAGCATTTATTGTCTGTAGATTTTTTGATGATGGCTGTTCTGACTGGTGTGAGGTGATATCTCTGTAGTTTTGTTTTTTTTTTAAGTTTTTTTTTTTTTTTCCTTTTCCCCATCATGCCTCTTTTATTTATGTTTATTTTCATCCATCTTTATTCTTTGGCCTGTGTGGGCCTCCCATCGCAGTGGCCTCTCTCACTGCAGAGCACCGGCTCTGGGTGCATGCGCTCCAGAGCAGTGGCTCGCAATTGGACACACCGGTCCAACTGCTCCACGGCATGTGGGATTCTTCCCCACCACGGATCCAACTGGTGCTTCCTGAACTTCAAGGTGAACTCTTTACCCACTGGACCACCAGGGAAGCCTATCTCTGTAGTTTTGATTTGCATTTCTCAAATAATGAGCGATGTTGGGCATCTTTTCATGTGTTTGTTGACCTTGTATATTTCTTCTTTGGAGAAATGTCTGTTTAGGTCTTTTTCTCATTGTTTGATTGGGTTTTGTTTTTCAGTGTTGAGTTGTGTCAGCTGCTTATATATGTAGTATAGTTTATACTCTTTTCATACCTCTTACCCACTCTCTCCCCTCAATGTGCATGTCTATTCTCTATGTCTTTTTCTCCATTGCTGCTTTGTATATGCATTTATCAGTACCATCTTTCTAGATTTCATATATATATATATATATTAGTATACTCTATTTGTCCTCCTCTTTCTGACTGACTTCACTTTGTATAATAGGTTCCTGTCGACCTCATTAGGATTGATTCAAATGCATTCCTTTTTATGGCTGAGAAATAATTCCCTTGTATAGACATACCATAGCTTCTTTATCCATTCATTTGTTGATGAATATCTAGGTTGTTCCCATGTTCTCACTTTTGTAAATAGTGCTGCAGTGAGCATTGGGATACATGTGTCTCTTTCAATTTTGATTTCCTCAGGGTATATGCCTAATAGTGGAATTGCTGGGTCATATGGTGCTTCTATTCCTAGTTTTCTAAGTCATCTCCATGCTGTGTTCCATAGCAGTTGTATCGATTTACTTTCCCACCAATAGTGCAAGAGGGTTCCCTTTGCTCCACAGTCTCTCCAGCATTTATTGTCTGTAGATTTTTTGATGATGGCTGTTCTGACTGGTGTGAGGTGATATCTCTGTAGTTTTGTTTTTTTTTTAAGTTTTTTTTTTTTTTTCCTTTTCCCCATCATGCCTCTTTTATTTATGTTTATTTTCATCCATCTTTATTCTTTGGCCTGTGTGGGCCTCCCATCGCAGTGGCCTCTCTCACTGCAGAGCACCGGCTCTGGGTGCATGCGCTCCAGAGCAGTGGCTCGCAATTGGACACACCGGTCCAACTGCTCCACGGCATGTGGGATTCTTCCCCACCACGGATCCAACTGGTGCTTCCTGAACTTCAAGGTGAACTCTTTACCCACTGGACCACCAGGGAAGCCTATCTCTGTAGTTTTGATTTGCATTTCTCAAATAATGAGCGATGTTGGGCATCTTTTCATGTGTTTGTTGACCTTGTATATTTCTTCTTTGGAGAAATGTCTGTTTAGGTCTTTTTCTCATTGTTTGATTGGGTTTTTGTTTTTTCAGTGTTGAGTTGTGTCAGCTGCTTGTATATTTTGGAAATTAATTCTTTGTCAGTTGTTTCATTTGCTATGATTCATTCCCATTCTGAGGGTTGTCTTCACCTTATTTATAGTTTGTTTTGCTGTGTGAAAGCTTTTGAGTTTCATTAGGTCCTGCTTGTTTATTTTTGTTTTTATTTCTATTTCTCTAGAGGGCAGATCATAGAAGATCTTGCTTTGATTCATGTCATCGAGTGTTCTGCCTATGTTTTCCTCCAAGAGTTTTCTGGTTTCTGGTCTTACAGTTAGGTCTTTAATCCATTTTGAGTTTATCTTTGTGTATGGCAGTATGGAGTGTTCCAACTTCATTTTTTACACGTAGCTGTCCAGTTTTCCCAGCACCATTTGTTGAAGAGGCTGTATTTGCCCCATTGTATATATTTGCCTCTTTTGTCAAAAAATCAGGTACCCATAGGTGCGTGGGTTTATCTTGGGGTTCTCTATCTTGTTCCATTGGTTTATATTTCTGTTTTTGTGCCAGTATCATACTGTCTTGATGACTGTTGCTTTGTAGTATACTCTGAAATTAGGGAGGCGAATCTCTCCAGCTTCATTCTTCTTTCTCCGAATTGCTTTGGCTATCGGAGTCTTTTGTGTTTCCATATGAACTGTGCTATTTTTTTGTCTAGTTCTGTGAAAAATGCCATTGGTAATTTGATAGGAATCACATTGAATTTGTAGATGATATTTAGTGACATGTTCATTTTCATGGTACTAATTCTTCCAGCCCAGGAATGTGGAATATCTCAGCATCTGTTTATGTCATCTTTGATTTCTTTCATCAGTGCTTTAAATTTTGTCACTGAGCCCTCTGGGTGCATGCGCCCAGAGCAGTGGCTCGCAATTGGACACACCGGTCCAACTGCTCCACGGCATGTGGGATTCTTCCCCACCACGGATCCAACTGGTGCTTCCTGAACTTCAAGGTGAACTCTTTACCCACTGGACCACCAGGGAAGCCTATCTCTGTAGTTTTGATTTGCATTTCTCAAATAATGAGCGATGTTGGGCATCTTTTCATGTGTTTGTTGACCTTGTATATTTCTTCTTTGGAGAAATGTCTGTTTAGGTCTTTTTCTCATTGTTTGATTGGGTTTTTGTTTTTTCAGTGTTGAGTTGTGTCAGCTGCTTGTATATTTTGGAAATTAATTCTTTGTCAGTTGTTTCATTTGCTATGATTCATTCCCATTCTGAGGGTTGTCTTCACCTTATTTATAGTTTGTTTTGCTGTGTGAAAGCTTTTGAGTTTCATTAGGTCCTGCTTGTTTATTTTTGTTTTTATTTCTATTTCTCTAGAGGGCAGATCATAGAAGATCTTGCTTTGATTCATGTCATCGAGTGTTCTGCCTATGTTTTCCTCCAAGAGTTTTCTGGTTTCTGGTCTTACAGTTAGGTCTTTAATCCATTTTGAGTTTATCTTTGTGTATGGCAGTATGGAGTGTTCCAACTTCATTTTTTACACGTAGCTGTCCAGTTTTCCCAGCACCATTTGTTGAAGAGGCTGTATTTGCCCCATTGTATATATTTGCCTCTTTTGTCAAAAAATCAGGTACCCATAGGTGCGTGGGTTTATCTTGGGGTTCTCTATCTTGTTCCATTGGTTTATATTTCTGTTTTTGTGCCAGTATCATACTGTCTTGATGACTGTTGCTTTGTAGTATACTCTGAAATTAGGGAGGCGAATCTCTCCAGCTTCATTCTTCTTTCTCCGAATTGCTTTGGCTATCGGAGTCTTTTGTGTTTCCATATGAACTGTGCTATTTTTTTGTCTAGTTCTGTGAAAAATGCCATTGGTAATTTGATAGGAATCACATTGAATTTGTAGATGATATTTAGTGACATGTTCATTTTCATGGTACTAATTCTTCCAGCCCAGGAATGTGGAATATCTCAGCATCTGTTTATGTCATCTTTGATTTCTTTCATCAGTGTCTTATAATTTTTTGTGTCCAGTTCTTTTGTCTCTTTGTGTAGGTTTATTCCTAGATATTTTGGGTTTTTTTGTTGTTGCAATGGTGAATGGTATTGCCTCCTTGATTTCTCTTTCTGATTTTTCATTGTTAGTGTGTATATAGGAATGTGAATGATTTCTGTGTATTGATTTTGTATTCTTTGACTTTGCTAAAATTCACTGATTAACTCTAATGATTTTCCAATAGTGTCTTTCAGGGTTTTCTATATGTACTATCATGTCATCTGCAAATAGTGACAGTTTTATTTCTTCTTTTCCAATCTGGATTCCTTTTATTTCTTTTTCTTCTCTAATTGTTGTAGCTAGAACTTTCAAGACTATGTTGAATAATAGTGGTGAAAGTGGACACCCCTGTCTTGTTCCTGATCTTAGAGGGAATGCTTTCAGTTTTTCATCATTAAGAATAATGTTCGCTGTGGGCTTATCATAAATGGCTTTCACTATGTTGAGGTAGGTTTCTTCTATGCCCATTTTTTGAAGAGTTTTTATCATAAATGGGTACCGGATTTTGTCTAAGACTGTCTCTGCATCTATGTATATTATCATATGATTTTTATCTTTCAATTTGTTGATAATGATGTATCACATTGATTGATTTGCAGATATTGAAGAATCCTTACATGCCTGGGATAAACCCAACTTGATCATGGTGTATGGGTTTTTGATATGTTGCTAAATTCTGTTTGCTAGAATTTTGTTGAGGATATTTGCATCTATATTCATCAGTGATAAACCCATTTTATCTTGTTCCATTGGTTTATATTTCTGTTTTGTGCCAGTATCATACTGTCTTGATGACTGTTGCTTTGTAGTATACTCTGAAATTAGGGAGGCGAATCTCTCCAGCTTCATTCTTCTTTCTCCGAATTGCTTTGGCTATCGGAGTCTTTTGTGTTTCCATATGAACTGTGCTATTTTTTTGTCTAGTTCTGTGAAAAATGCCATTGGTAATTTGATAGGAATCACATTGAATTTGTAGATGATATTTAGTGACATGTTCATTTTCATGGTACTAATTCTTCCAGCCCAGGAATGTGGAATATCTCAGCATCTGTTTATGTCATCTTTGATTTCTTTCATCAGTGTCTTATAATTTTTTGTGTCCAGTTCTTTTGTCTCTTTGTGTAGGTTTATTCCTAGATATTTTGGGTTTTTTTGTTGTTGCAATGGTGAATGGTATTGCCTCCTTGATTTCTCTTTCTGATTTTTCATTGTTAGTGTGTATATAGGAATGTGAATGATTTCTGTGTATTGATTTTGTATTCTTTGACTTTGCTAAAATTCACTGATTAACTCTAATGATTTTCCAATAGTGTCTTTCAGGGTTTTCTATATGTACTATCATGTCATCTGCAAATAGTGACAGTTTTATTTCTTCTTTTCCAATCTGGATTCCTTTTATTTCTTTTTCTTCTCTAATTGTTGTAGCTAGAACTTTCAAGACTATGTTGAATAATAGTGGTGAAAGTGGACACCCCTGTCTTGTTCCTGATCTTAGAGGGAATGCTTTCAGTTTTTCATCATTAAGAATAATGTTCGCTGTGGGCTTATCATAAATGGCTTTCACTATGTTGAGGTAGGTTTCTTCTATGCCCATTTTTTGAAGAGTTTTTATCATAAATGGGTACCGGATTTTGTCTAAGACTGTCTCTGCATCTATGTATATTATCATATGATTTTTATCTTTCAATTTGTTGATAATGATGTATCACATTGATTGATTTGCAGATATTGAAGAATCCTTACATGCCTGGGATAAACCCAACTTGATCATGGTGTATGGGTTTTTGATATGTTGCTAAATTCTGTTTGCTAGAATTTTGTTGAGGATATTTGCATCTATATTCATCAGTGATACTGGCCTGTAATTTTCTTTTTTTGTTGTTTTGTCTTTGCCTGGTTTTAGTATCATGGTGATGGAGGCTTCGTAGAATGTATTTGGAAGTGTTCCTTCTTGGGCACTTTTTTGAAAGAGTTTTAGAAGGATTGACATTAGCTGATTTCGTTTATAATATTCTTGACTGGACAAAGCTATAGTTATAGAAAAGAGATTAGAAGTTAGGTATGAGGAGAGGATATGATTATGAACACGTGGGAGTTCTTGTGGTTTTGGTTCTTTTCCATGTCTTGATTGGGATGGTGGTCATGTAAGTTTCTGCTTATGTTGAAATTCATTGTAGTGTACACCAAAAACATTAGTTTTATGGCACATTAATTGAGCAAATTAGCAACGGCGATGGGGACAACATCCAAGATTATTACACAGGTGAATGCGCCCATGTTCAGTTGATTCTGTTGTGTCCAACTCTTTGTGACTCCATGGACTGCAGCCCACCAGGCTCCTCTGTCCACACAGTTCCTCAGGCAAGAATGCTGGAGTGAGTGTGATTTCCTACTCTAGAGGACCTTCACAACCCAGAGATCAAACCCACGTTTCCTACATCTCAAGCTTTGCAGGCAGATTCACCCACTGATCCACCTGGGAAGCCCATGTGCAAACATAGTGAATATTAAAGCAGTTAAGCCAACACAGCGACCTGAAGACCCATTTGCTGCAAGGAATGAGCAGGCCTCTGTTGAGAGTAAAAATTATGTCTCTCCTGTTGAGGCAGGAGTATGGTATTGGGCCTCCAGCATGTTCTTTCCTAAAAAGGAAAGGGTATTTTTCCATTTGCTATGAATAATGGTTGGTTTCCTGTTCTTGGAGACATCTAAGCAAAGGATAGAAACTCTTGCCTGAGAGGTTACTTGGTTACTGCAGAAATTAACATGCTTCATTAGATTTCTGTGGTCAGTTCATTTGAAGTTCTGTGACATAAGCAGGAGCCCAAGGATGACCAATAATCTGTTGCTGCAAGTTGAAGAATACTGCAGATTGGCTCAACTATGCATCAGCTTATCTCTAACAAAGAATAGGTGCAATTACAATAATTTCAGCAATAATCAGTCTGTTAGTTCTAACCCTGAACTATCAAACTAATCTAAATGTCTGAGAAAAAAAATTGCCTCCAATAGAAGGTCAGGTGGGATGCAAAGAATTACACTGTTCATTAAAAATATTTTTTTAGGGGCTTCCCTGGTGGTCCAGTAGGTAAAGATACTGCCTTGCAGTACAAGGGGCGCCGGTTCGATCCCTTGCCTGGGAAGATCCCATGTGCCGTGGAGCGGCTGGATGGATGTGTCCAACTACCGAGCCAGTGCTTGCTGGTTCTCTGCAATGAGAAAGGCCACTGTGATGGGAGGCCCACACAGTCCAAAGAACAAAGATGGATGAAAATAAATAAATGATGAAAGACCAATAGAAATGGCTAAAAAAAAAAATAAAGAAGAGAGACAAGCAAGTTTAGCTTCTTAAAAAAAAAAATCTTTTTACAGGTGTGCATATCACATTTGAAAAGTTACGATGATCTTGTTGTAAAATGGTTCATCTATTTATATTTCAGCAAATTCCTTAAGCCTCTCTGGTCTCTTAGGGGAATGGTAGGGGTAGAGGCATGAAGCCCTTTTATAGGATGGTAATGGAAAATGCTCATAGAGGCTTGGAAAAGTCCTGAGCTGTCATGTATGCTTTGGAAGATTTATGAGAATGATCCAGACCAACAGCATCAGCTTCTTACCTGGGAGTCTGTTAAAAATGCAAATCCTAGGTCTCTACCTAGAACCACTAAATTGGAGACTCTTAAAGTCAGATCTAGGATGCTGTGTTTTAGGGAGACTTCCAGGTGATTCTGATGCAAGCTAATGTTTGTCTGAGGCATACTAATGTTTGGCATGTATGATAGAGTTAGTTTTGCTTCTGACTAATTTCATACAGGGCTCTGATCAACCTCAAGGGTTGTTTTTAATCCACTGGAAATTCATATTATGTGATCACAAGCTGATCAGTGGGTCACAAATAGTCCACTCAGCCAACTGCTAGCTTACTTCAAGCATTAGGCATCAGAAAAATTAAACTTCCATCACACTTCTGTCCATTTCCTACTTCCAAGCCATTTTGATTTGCAGCTTCAACTTAAAATCCCCTGAACAGAAAGAAACAAACTCAACACATACCATTCTCTAGTTTCTTATGTGATTAGAACATTATTAGCCCACTTAAGAAGGCATATTCTTTCTAAATGACATGTCCAGCTCCAGCTTCCTTTCAAAACTTCATTATTGCTCTCCTGACGCTCTTTTTTTTCGTGTTTCAGTTGGTAGTTACTTTCTCGTGGTGCTTGCCAAACTGAGTTTAAAACTTCACTGTCTGTTTTAATATCTCAATTTGTTGCCATAGCATGACTGCAGAGGTTTCTTGAACCAGAAGTATGTCTGCCAAGTAAAGCTTTAAGTCTAAAATGTGAATATGACATGCTTCCTCATCATTGAAAGCACTGTTACAATTAAGGATTGGTGAACCCCATTTCAGTTTGAGTTATTTGAATGTCTAATGTTTAGTCAAACATCCTGATTTCAGTTAAAAAAAAAAAAAAAAAACTAACTCTGAGTGTGGGTTGCCAGCACTTTTTCCATTAACTTTTAAATCCCTGTGTGTTTCACGGGAAATATAGTCCGTATGTTTCTTATTCATTTACACTTAACTCATGAGAATATTATTTTGCTAGAACTAGGTCTTGTGCAAGTGTCACGTACCTCTTGAAATCCTTAGAAATAGGTTGTTAGTTAAACCACAACAAAATATGAATGAATTTGCAGCATAGAAAAGTTAAACCATATTTGGCTTTGTTTCTGAACTTGGCCCCAAAGGCCTATGGTTTAAGGTATAATAGATAACAAGATTCTTTCTGAGTGTCCTAGCAAAAGAAGACTACCAGTCTTGTAACCCTGGATGCACTGCACATATTTGGAGGTAATTATAAAGGACATGAGTGAAAGTAAACTGTGTGTAGTATTGGTGTTTTCATGTCAGGAGTGGGGAGGCTTCCTGTTATAAAATGTCCACCAGCGGAGAAGCTTTCTGCCCAGTTAGTACTGGAACTTTGATCAGAAGAACCAGGTGTGCATTTCCTGTCCTCCTGAAGGCTGCACATCATAGATCACCAATAACTCAAAATCATAAAATATGAAGGACTAGTTACTTTCTTGAGTCAGACTAGACTTGAAAAATAAGACCTTCTGTGTTAACTGGGTTGAGCGAAAGGTATAAGTCAGTACTTCTTTTTTGTGGTTATCAAATCTGTCTGTATTAGTCAGGATCCAGTCAGGAAAATAGAACCATTTTCTATGTGGCAGCAGAGTAAAGTTCAGAAAGGAAGCTGGCTAAGTGGAGATACTCAAGGAAGCACATCAAGCAGTTGTCACCCCTGAAGCTGGTGAAACAAAGTTGAGATTCTCAAATCCAGAGTCGTGGATGACAGATATGTTGGAGCTGAAGGGACCTAAGGGACCTCAGGAGGGGGTGGGATTCTTTGGGGTCTTGGTAGCTCTGACTATTGTCCTGTGAGCCTGGTTCTGAAAATGCTGGATCTTAGAGATGATTGCTGTTGTCAGGGTGAAGAATCCTATTCATCTGAGTTACAAAGATTCCCACTGAAACCACCTATGGGTGTTTGTACTGCGAATTGACATATGGATGTGTTAACTCCTTCCATTGTTCATTTTCTGAGAACTTCATTATCCTCATCTATAAAATGGAATCTTTACTCTGCTCATTTTGATGGTATCTTTCGAACACAGGAAAATACTAAAACACTTGGCCAGTGATCAGCATCCTTGCATGCTAAGTCACTTCAGTCATGTCCGGCTCTTTGGAACCCCATGGACTGTAGTCTGCCAGGCTCCTCTGTCCATGGGTATTCTCCAGGCAAGAGTATTAGAATGGGTTACAATCTCCTTCTCCAGGGATCTTCCCGACCCAGGATCAAACTGATGTCTTTTATGTTTCCTATACTGGAAGGTGGGTTCTTTACCACTAATATCACCTGAGAAGCCCCATCACCGAACAGATAATATTCTGGTAAATTCATGGTATTATGATTGTTCTTTTTAAAACCTTGCTTTATTTTAAAATATGATATTGAAATAAGAGAAATCTAAGAGAAAATTGATCATAATCCCATTAAATATAGGTAAATTAAATATAAGTTTCTTTTTCTTTACATATTCATTATTTTATATACTTCCTAATATTATTATCATTTTAACTCAAAGCCCAGAAACTTTGTCTTTCAGGACACAAGTGAACTATCTTTTTGTTCCTCTAAAACAAGTATGAATACATTTTTTAACAACTAGATACGGAGAAGGAAGGAAGCATTTGTAAGTAAAGTCAGATTATTAACTAATAGTGTTAAGGATGTATCACAGCTGCAGATCATAGTACTGAAAGGGAAGTATAGCAGTGTTTATAAAATTGTAAACAGAAATGTAATTCCAGGCTGCCTGAGCCTTTTTCCTAATTATACTGCTTTTAAGCAGGTGAAAGTGAAAATATTTATAAAATAAGATATGGTTATAGCACCTGATGCAAAATGTGTTTATGCTTCATATTTTAATTGCATGAATGAACACGTTGGAGCTGAAGGGACCTAAGGGACCTCAGGAGGGGGTGGGATTCTTTGGGGTCTTGGTAGCTCTGACTATTGTCCTGTGAGCCTGGTTCTGAAAATGCTGGATCTTAGAGATGATTGCTGTTGTCAGGGTGAAGAATCCTATTCATCTGAGTTACAAAGATTCCCACTGAAACCACCTATGGGTGTTTGTACTGCGAATTGACATATGGATGTGTTAACTCCTTCCATTGTTCATTTTCTGAGAACTTCATTATCCTCATCTATAAAATGGAATCTTTACTCTGCTCATTTTGATGGTATCTTTCGAACACAGGAAAATACTAAAACACTTGGCCAGTGATCAGCATCCTTGCATGCTAAGTCACTTCAGTCATGTCCGGCTCTTTGGAACCCCATGGACTGTAGTCTGCCAGGCTCCTCTGTCCATGGGTATTCTCCAGGCAAGAGTATTAGAATGGGTTACAATCTCCTTCTCCAGGGGATCTTCCCGACCCAGGGATCAAACTCATGTCTTTTATGTTTCCTATACTGGAAGGTGGGTTCTTTACCACTAATATCACCTGAGAAGCCCCATCACCGAACAGATAATATTCTGGTAAATTCATGGTATTATGATTGTTCTTTTTAAAACCTTGCTTTATTTTAAAATATGATATTGAAATAAGAGAAATCTAAGAGAAAATTGATCATAATCCCATTAAATATAGGTAAATTAAATATAAGTTTCTTTTTCTTTACATATTCATTATTTTATATACTTCCTAATATTATTATCATTTTTAACTCAAAGCCCAGAAACTTTGTCTTTCAGGACACAAGTGAACTATCTTTTTGTTCCTCTAAAACAAGTATGAATACATTTTTTAACAACTAGATACGGAGAAGGAAGGAAGCATTTGTAAGTAAAGTCAGATTATTAACTAATAGTGTTAAGGATGTATCACAGCTGCAGATCATAGTACTGAAAGGGAAGTATAGCAGTGTTTATAAAATTGTAAACAGAAATGTAATTCCAGGCTGCCTGAGCCTTTTTCCTAATTATACTGCTTTTAAGCAGGTGAAAGTGAAAATATTTATAAAATAAGATATGGTTATAGCACCTGATGCAAAAAATGTGTTTATGCTTCATATTTTACATTTCTGCATTGAAATTGAACACTTGGTTGGCAATAACATTAGGAAACAAATGTCATCAAACAATTCGAGGGAGGATTTAAAGTCACTATTTCAAGTGTTACGGTTTTCAGGACTGACAGTTCCTGAAAGTGTGGTATGTTCTGTTTTCTGAATACCAAAGTGTCATTTGATGCCCTTTTGGTTTTGGATTTTCATTTAGGAAAGCAGTTGTACACGTTCAGTGAAATATCTATTACTGATGGATCTTTTTTCCCAACTTTCTTCTAATCACAAGTGACAGTGAATATCTTATCCTACATTTCCTAAAGAGGCACAGTTTTCAACGATTTTTTTTTTTTCCATCAAAACATAGAGTATTGGCATGTTATCTTCTGTAGACCCTCAAGGTGTTTTACTCTCTAACCTCTCTAACCCATCACTAAAAATGAGTGGCAATGGACTATTTTCCCCTTGGGATATTGTTGGAATAGGCTGCCTTTATATGTATTATTTTCTTAGTCAGTGAGCTTTGGAAGACAAAAAGCTATCAGTCTGCTACTCACTGACTTCCTTCAACACAAAAATGCCCTTAGGGAAAACTCAGTGACTGGTAGAGTAGAAGGTATTGCTTCATGTTTAGGTTTTTCCAGCGAAAATGAATTGGAAAGCTAGAGCTGTTGTAGCATACAGCGTTCCAGGGGGAGTGCCACCATCAATTGGAAAAGGGAAATATGAATTTGAAATAGCTATTTGGTCTTCCCACTCCAGTAGCAGAAAATGTTAAAATTGTATCTTTTCTGAAACATTCACAGTTACAATTGAATTTCAGTAGAAGTGTCTCACACAGAGCGTAAATGTATGCAGAGTCGCCATTCCATTGTCCTTTTAATGAATCTGAAGGAGTTGTAAATTCCCTAGAATTGCATTGTCCCTAGAAGGTGCATGTGTATGCGTGTGTGTACATACATTTGTATGTATATATGTATACATATGCACACATTTTTTTTTTTCTTGCAAGGAAACATTCCCAAAATGAGGGCCATTATTTTGTCAGTATATTTGCCCTAAGGATGTCAGTGAAGTATTTTTTAATTCTCTCCCTAGCCCCCTGACTTTTCAAAAATGACTTTATAGAGTCAAGAATAATCTCTAATATGGTTTCACTGGCAATATGTAAGGTTTCAAAAACTTGTCAGAGCATCAGTCAAATGTCAGCTCTGTAGAAACTTTACCATGTCAGTGAAAGTTTACCCATTAATGCTCAGAAGTTCTGTTGAGGCATTCCTTCAGGTCACAAGACATTTCCTATGGCTCCAATTCACTCCAGTAGAGATCACCGAGGCAGAGTTTTATGGTTGGGTCAATCTCCTATTGTACTGTTACTTTCATCTGGGGAACATAAAAGAGAATAAAGAATATAAAAAGGTTTTTAGTAGCTCGAAGGTAATATTACCAGGGAAAACAATATATTTTCTATATTCCCGTGACTTTTAAAAAGAACTCTTCTGACATTTTTTTTTTTATTTTATTTTTTTTTGGTGGGGGGAGGGGGGTGAGTTGGGGAGGGAGGGGAGCAGGTGGGCAACTTTTATTGGTCTTTCATTTATCCATTTTCATCCATCTTTGTTCTTTGGCCCACGTGGGGCCTCCCATCACAGTGGCCTCTGTTGTGGCAGAGCACCGACTCTGGGTGCATGTGCTCCAGAGCTCCGGCTCTGTGATTGGACACATCGGTCCAGCCCCTCCACGGCATGTGGGATCTTCCCAGGCCAGAGATTGAACCGGCGCCCCTTGCACTGCAAGGCGGTGTCCTTACCCACTGGACTACCAGGGAAGCCCTGACATTTTTTATTGTGATAAAATACCAGTTTTAGTTCCTGGTTATGAGTTGTGTTGCTCTTGTTAACTTTGGCTTAACTTTTGGTCCTTGGAGAGAAAGCACCCTAAACTGGGGGAAGTTCACACCAAAAAAAGAAGAGTATTTAAATATAGACTGGAGGGAACAATGCAGGAGAGACTGTATCCAAATGGCGGGGCTCACACGTTAACCAGGATGGTGCATTAGGACGGTCAAGAAGGTAATAGAAAGTAAGAGGCATGGACTCATCAGATCAATTGATGAAATCCATTGAGTAATATTTTTATTGAAGTATAATTGATTTACAGTGTTGCACCTGTCTCTGCTGAATAGCAGAGTGACTCAGTTTTACACATACATTCATTCTTTTTAAAATATTCTTTTCTGTTAATCACAGTCTATTGAGTATAATTTCCTGTGCCGAGCAGTAAGACCTTGTTATTTATCCACTCTAAATATAATAATTTGCATCTAACCACCCAGAAATCCCAGTCCACCCTTCTTGCTTCCCACCCCTACCTTGGCAACCACAAATCTGAAATATGGCAAGGTGAACCTATCTACAAAACAGAACAGATTTACAGTCATTGGTTAATCTTTAAAACTTTAATTTTAGTACTCAAATACATTCTGGTGATTATCTTATATTAGTTTTCTTCTCTCAAAAAGATGCTATGCTAGGTGTCAATGTCTATAACTTCAGACATGTCACCTCTTTAGGTCTCTTTTTCCTTATTTACAAAGGTAAAAGTTTCAAAGACCTCTAAGGACCTTTTAGCGTTGACTTTATAACTTGGGGTTTGGGGTTTAGTCCTTTGGATTGTGAAATTCCTCACCTTGATGCAGAGCCCCACAGGGGCTGATGGCTTGAGGAAGGAAGCTTTTTTCGGAAGATAATGTTAACACATTAGAATTGGACAATAATGGAAGCCCCTTTTTCCCGGAAGTGTGGCCTCCAGACCCCTCCGGCCCCTGTGATTGGACACATCGGTCCAGCCCCTCCACGGCATGTGGGATCTTCCCAGGCCAGAGATTGAACCGGCGCCCCTTGCACTGCAAGGCGGTGTCCTTACCCACTGGACTACCAGGGAAGCCCTGACATTTTTTATTGTGATAAAATACCAGTTTTAGTTCCTGGTTATGAGTTGTGTTGCTCTTGTTAACTTTGGCTTAACTTTTGGTCCTTGGAGAGAAAGCACCCTAAACTGGGGGAAGTTCACACCAAAAAAAGAAGAGTATTTAAATATAGACTGGAGGGAACAATGCAGGAGAGACTGTATCCAAATGGCGGGGCTCACACGTTAACCAGGATGGTGCATTAGGACGGTCAAGAAGGTAATAGAAAGTAAGAGGCATGGACTCATCAGATCAATTGATGAAATCCATTGAGTAATATTTTTATTGAAGTATAATTGATTTACAGTGTTGCACCTGTCTCTGCTGAATAGCAGAGTGACTCAGTTTTACACATACATTCATTCTTTTTAAAATATTCTTTTCTGTTAATCACAGTCTATTGAGTATAATTTCCTGTGCCGAGCAGTAAGACCTTGTTATTTATCCACTCTAAATATAATAATTTGCATCTAACCACCCAGAAATCCCAGTCCACCCTTCTTGCTTCCCACCCCTACCTTGGCAACCACAAATCTGAAATATGGCAAGGTGAACCTATCTACAAAACAGAACAGATTTACAGTCATTGGTTAATCTTTAAAACTTTAATTTTAGTACTCAAATACATTCTGGTGATTATCTTATATTAGTTTTCTTCTCTCAAAAAGATGCTATGCTAGGTGTCAATGTCTATAACTTCAGACATGTCACCTCTTTAGGTCTCTTTTTCCTTATTTACAAAGGTAAAAGTTTCAAAGACCTCTAAGGACCTTTTAGCGTTGACTTTATAACTTGGGGTTTGGGGTTTAGTCCTTTGGATTGTGAAATTCCTCACCTTGATGCAGAGCCCCACAGGGGCTGATGGCTTGAGGAAGGAAGCTTTTTTCGGAAGATAATGTTAACACATTAGAATTGGACAATAATGGAAGATGGAGTCCTCATTCCTCTTCTTGTTGAGACAGGCCCTGGTGATCCATCTTCTGCCTCTGTCACCCTAATTTAGGTCATTCCTATTGTGAGGCTTCTCAAATAGTACCTGTCTGGGTATAAAATTTATGTTGAAGGAGCATTAATGCAAGCTCTTAATAAGATGAAGAACTTCACAGTATGCTGTTATATGAGGATGATATATTTTATATACTCAAGACATGTTTAATTAGCTTTGCAAGACTCAAATTGGTCTGGACAGTAATGAAGCTTTCTTTTTATCCCTGTATCCTATATTCTGTTATAGTAACAGGCAAGTTATTCAAGAAATCACATTTCAGATTTAGTGTATTTGTAAGTCTCTCTGTCCCTGCAAAACTAATCAGTTTTGAAAATTCATTTCTTGCTCCGAATAGAAAGCAAGAGAGAACTTATTTAGAATGACACAGTGGAATAAAGAATAAAGGTAATAGGTGTTAGAGTTCTTCAGATACTGAGCATGCACTTTTTTAAACAGTTAGTAAATATTTGATAAGCTTTTACATCTGAGTAGCACTCAGGGGTTTTATAACCTTAGATACTCTCTCCCATTTTGCAGATGAGGACACTGGCCAGACTTCCAAAACTTTAAAGTATTGGAGTCAAGAGGCAAAATAGACCTTTTGCCCCAAATCTCTGCCTCCTTCCAAACAGAAAAATCCAAGTTTAATGTGTGATGGCTATATTCTTCCAGTTAATGAATGAAAAAAAGATGGAATCTACTAGCCCATTGTTTCCTTTGAATTTCAGGGTACTGGTGGGGATTTGTCTCTGGTGGGTACACATCTTCAGAGACAAGGAAGAAATGTAATGAACCTAATGATGATTTTGAATTTTATCCCTAATCACTGAAGGGAACTTGTGAAAAGTTTCAAAGACCTCTAAGGACCTTTTAGCGTTGACTTTATAACTTGGGGTTTGGGGTTTAGTCCTTTGGATTGTGAAATTCCTCACCTTGATGCAGAGCCCCACAGGGGCTGATGGCTTGAGGAAGGAAGCTTTTTTCGGAAGATAATGTTAACACATTAGAATTGGACAATAATGGAAGATGGAGTCCTCATTCCTCTTCTTGTTGAGACAGGCCCTGGTGATCCATCTTCTGCCTCTGTCACCCTAATTTAGGTCATTCCTATTGTGAGGCTTCTCAAATAGTACCTGTCTGGGTATAAAATTTATGTTGAAGGAGCATTAATGCAAGCTCTTAATAAGATGAAGAACTTCACAGTATGCTGTTATATGAGGATGATATATTTTATATACTCAAGACATGTTTAATTAGCTTTGCAAGACTCAAATTGGTCTGGACAGTAATGAAGCTTTCTTTTTATCCCTGTATCCTATATTCTGTTATAGTAACAGGCAAGTTATTCAAGAAATCACATTTCAGATTTAGTGTATTTGTAAGTCTCTCTGTCCCTGCAAAACTAATCAGTTTTGAAAATTCATTTCTTGCTCCGAATAGAAAGCAAGAGAGAACTTATTTAGAATGACACAGTGGAATAAAGAATAAAGGTAATAGGTGTTAGAGTTCTTCAGATACTGAGCATGCACTTTTTTAAACAGTTAGTAAATATTTGATAAGCTTTTACATCTGAGTAGCACTCAGGGGTTTTATAACCTTAGATACTCTCTCCCATTTTGCAGATGAGGACACTGGCCAGACTTCCAAAACTTTAAAGTATTGGAGTCAAGAGGCAAAATAGACCTTTTGCCCCAAATCTCTGCCTCCTTCCAAACAGAAAAATCCAAGTTTAATGTGTGATGGCTATATTCTTCCAGTTAATGAATGAAAAAAAGATGGAATCTACTAGCCCATTGTTTCCTTTGAATTTCAGGGTACTGGTGGGGATTTGTCTCTGGTGGGTACACATCTTCAGAGACAAGGAAGAAATGTAATGAACCTAATGATGATTTTGAATTTTATCCCTAATCACTGAAGGGTTTTCATACTTGTGAACTCATTTATTCTCTTAACATTCCTTTGAGAGCTTCCCCTGGTGGTCCAGTGGGTAAGGACACCGCCTTGCAGTGCAAGGGGCGCCGGTTCGATCCCTGGCCTGGGAAGATCCCACATGCCGCGGAGCAGCTGGACTGATGTGTCTAATTACCGAGCCAGAGCTCTGGAGCGCGTGCGCCCAGAACTGGTGCTCTGTGACGACAGAGGCCACCGCGATGGGAGGCCCACATGGGCCGAAGAACAAAGACGGATGAAACTAGACAAATGAAAGACCAATAGAAGTGGCCCGCCCGTTCCCCTCCCTCCCCAACCTGACCCCCGCCCAAAATAAATAAAGATATAAAAACAAAAAAAAAAAACAAAAAACCATTCCTTTGAGGTGGATGGGTTGGATTTTTTTTTTTTTTCTTTTCCCCGTCATGCATTTTCCACTTATATTTATTTTCATCCATCTTTTTATTCTTTGGCATGTGTGGGCCTCCCATTGCAGTGACTTCTCTCACTGCAGAGCACCAGCTCTGGGTGCATGCACTCCAAAATGCTGGCTCGTAATTGGACACACCAGTCCAGCCACTCAGCAGCACATGGGATCTTCCCGGGCCAGGGATCGAACTGGTGCCCCGTGCTCTGCAAGGAGGACTCTCTGCCCACTGGACCACCAGGGAAGCCCTTGGTTGGATATTTTGATCTCTGTGTATCATTTATTTATTTATGGTTGCATTGGGTCTTTGTTGTGGTGCACAGGCTTAGTTGTCCCATGGTATGTGGGATCTTAAGTTTCCTAACCAGGGGTCAACCTGAATCCCATGTATTGGAAGGTAGATTCCTAACCACTGGACCACCAAGGAAGTCCCTCCTTGTATTTTTGAGAAACTTTTGCCTCTGAGGGTCAGTGTTGATGCAGGCTAAGAAAATACTGCTTCTCACCTCCAACTAGTGCAACCAGGAAGTTTTGTCAAGCATTTCAATAAGTGATATTTTGAGATACAAGGCTCACAAATGAAGCAGAAAAGGGAAGATCCTATCAAAATGGGATCCCATAAATATGGGAATGCTGTAGGTCATTATCTCTTCTAATGTATTTTTTAAAAAGAAAGGGGCAAATTTAGAATTCATCTGAAGAATGAAAATCTTATTTCTTTGATAAAGGCAGGTCTTTTGGTTGAAATTTTGATGTCTAAATTCTTGGAAAATGTCTGTTTTTTTTTTTTTTTTTTGGCTTGAAAAAACTACACAGGAGGTAAAATAAGGGGAAATTTTCCTACAATGAATGTTTCTATTTTTTAGAAATCGAGAGTTGCTAAGTTGTTAATAAGGAAGGCTGATTGTGATGACAGTCATGCATTGCTTTATTCACAAAAGCACTGCTGAGGTTTTGAAGTATATAGAGAAAGATGTCATTTTTTCATAGTTTAAGTGTTTGGCACACCTAAGCTCCTGTGCTTTGTCTGTTCATACTGAGTCCATTTCTTGGGTGCTGAACATTTTAAAAAGCAGGGTAAGAAGAAGTAGACTTGGGTCTTTGTCTACCACCCAAAGAAGATAGAAAAACAATCTAGTTAAACTTTTTGAATTTACTTTAACTTTGTTAAACTTATTTATTCTACAATCATTGAGCAGTTCTTTGTGCAAGTGTATTCTCATAAAGATTGAATTGAGATGCAGGGATAGTAATAATATCAAACCATGTATTACTGTGGGTATCTGGAAGCATGGTAAAGAAGGATTGAAGTTACAGCCCAGCTTGCCAGACAAGAGCCCCGTGATTTGCTATCTTTCATTGCCTCAGGCAGTGGAAAAGTATGGTAACTCAGGAGTCAGAGTATACACTGTATATACTCAAAGATAGGTGACAATCATGTGGCTGTGTGCTTCTGAATCACATGAGTGATAATGTTCTTAGACAGTGGAAATGCGTATACACAGAGATGAGTTTAGGGAAACAGCATCCCTAGTGGGATGGAATGCTCTATAGGCATTAGTGGAGGCGGGAGAGTAAGCACTTTGGTGGGGTAGGAGGGGTAGCGTCATCTTTAGTGAAGAAAATGGTAATAGTACAATATGCAACACGAAGAATGCCTAGGGGGGAGCTTCTTAACCAAAAGAGCTGAAGCTGAGCTCATTTTGTGGAAGAGCGTGGAAGTAATTTGAAGATGTAGCTAATAATTCTAGGTACCAAACAGTGAGCACTTACTCTGTGTCTAACTTTGCTCAGTGCCTTCCATGCCTTGCCTCAAATTGTCATCATGATCTGGTAGGGAGACACTTTTAACTCTGTTTTGTAGAATAAAAGTGTTACGGCTCAGAGAGATGAAATAACTCACTCCTGTTACATAACTGGTAAGTGGTAGAGTCAGATTCGAAGCCAGATCTCTTTCCTAGAGTCTACACACCCAACAAAGTCTTTTGTTTTGTTTTGTTTCTAATTGTCATGAGTAGGATGAAACTGGACTTTGCAGCGTTTTAAGTGACAGATTATAAGATTTTAAAAAATACCTTATTTGGTATTTCAGCTTTTACCTTTTTCCCATGTGAAAAAGGTGATTTTCACTAATCTAAAAATTTTTAGAAAATTAAACTAACGTGAAGATCATTGAATTTAGGGGTAGACTTGGGTCTTTGTCTACCACCTAAAGAAGATAGAAAAACAATCTAGTTAAACTTTTTGAATTTACTTTAACTTTGTTAAACTTATTTATTCTACAATCATTGAGCAGTTCTTTGTGCAAGTGTATTCTCATAAAGATTGAATTGAGATGCAGGGATAGTAATAATATCAAACCATGTATTACTGTGGGTATCTGGAAGCATGGTAAAGAAGGATTGAAGTTACAGCCCAGCTTGCCAGACAAGAGCCCCGTGATTTGCTATCTTTCATTGCCTCAGGCAGTGGAAAAGTATGGTAACTCAGGAGTCAGAGTATACACTGTATATACTCAAAGATAGGTGACAATCATGTGGCTGTGTGCTTCTGAATCACATGAGTGATAATGTTCTTAGACAGTGGAAATGCGTATACACAGAGATGAGTTTAGGGAAACAGCATCCCTAGTGGGATGGAATGCTCTATAGGCATTAGTGGAGGCGGGAGAGTAAGCACTTTGGTGGGGTAGGAGGGGTAGCGTCATCTTTAGTGAAGAAAATGGTAATAGTACAATATGCAACACGAAGAATGCCTAGGGGGGAGCTTCTTAACCAAAAGAGCTGAAGCTGAGCTCATTTTGTGGAAGAGCGTGGAAGTAATTTGAAGATGTAGCTAATAATTCTAGGTACCAAACAGTGAGCACTTACTCTGTGTCTAACTTTGCTCAGTGCCTTCCATGCCTTGCCTCAAATTGTCATCATGATCTGGTAGGGAGACACTTTTAACTCTGTTTTGTAGAATAAAAGTGTTACGGCTCAGAGAGATGAAATAACTCACTCCTGTTACATAACTGGTAAGTGGTAGAGTCAGATTCGAAGCCAGATCTCTTTCCTAGAGTCTACACACCCAACAAAGTCTTTTGTTTTGTTTTGTTTCTAATTGTCATGAGTAGGATGAAACTGGACTTTGCAGCGTTTTAAGTGACAGATTATAAGATTTTAAAAAATACCTTATTTGGTATTTCAGCTTTTACCTTTTTCCCATGTGAAAAAGGTGATTTTCACTAATCTAAAAATTTTTAGTAAATTTTACAAACCACCATTTTAAACCAGGTTTAGAACATTTTTTTAGCATACAGTTATGGTCTCTTCTGCATTTACTGTTAATGCCTGCCTACCTCACTCCTCCTCCCATCTTTAGGGACCACCAATCTACTTGCTTTTTTCTTTTTTTTAATAGTTTTGTCTTTTCTGGGCATTTAATATAAATGGAATCATATAATTTAGTCATATAATCATATAATGTATGGCTTTTTGTAGCAGATTTCTTTGAGCATAATGTTTTTTTTTTATTAGTTTGTTGATGTTATGAAGTATGTTCATGGTTTGTTCCTTTCTATTGCTTAACGATTTTCATTATAAGGACAGATCACATTATGCTGGTGAAATCAGTCACCAGTAGATGACCATCTATGTTGTTTCCAAGTTTTGACTGTTAGGAATAATGCTGCTAAGAACTTTAAGAACTTTTATTATAAGCTTTTGTATGGATATGCATTATTTTCATTTCTCTTGGGTATATACCTAGGAGTGAGATTGCTGGATTTTTGGATAACTCTATGTTATGATTTTGAGGAACTTCTAAACTGTTTTCAGAAGTGACTGTGCCATTTTACACCTATGTCAGCAGTGTATGCAGTTCCAATGTCTCCAGATTTTTTCCAGTATCATTTTTGTCTTTTTGTTGTTGTTGTTATGGCCATTCTAGTGAGTATAAAATTTTATCACATCACAGTTTATATTTGTGCTTTTCTAATGACTAATAATGTTGAGCACTTTCCCACATACTTTTAGCAATCTGTATATCTTTTTGACAAAATGTCAGTTTAAATCTTTTGCCTTTTTTTGGGGGTGGGGGTGGGCCACTTCTATTGGTCTTTCATTTATCTGTTTACATCCATCTTTGTTCTTTGGCCCGTGTGGACCTCCCACCATGATGGCTTCTGTTGTCACAGAGCCCCAGCTCTGGGCGCATGCGCTCCAGAGCTCTGGCTCGGTAATTGGACACATCGGTTCAGCTGCTCCATGGCACATGGGATCTTCCCAGGCCAGGGATCGAACTGGCGCCCCTTGCACTGCAAGGTGGTGTTCTTACCCACTGGACCACCAGGGAAGCCCTCTTTTGCCATTTTTGATAGAATTTTTGGCTTGTTTTTGAGTGCAAGAGCTCTTTGCATGTTCCAGATGTAAGTCTTTGGTCAGATATGTGTTTTGCAAACATTTTATCCCAGTCTGTTGTTTGTTATTTCATTTTTTAAATGAAATCTCATGAAATGGAAATATTTTGAATTTTGGAAGTACAATTTAACTTTTTTTTTTTTAAGGATCATGCTTCTAATGTTATATCTAAGAATTTTTACTTAAATCAAGGTCTTAAAAAATTATTCTCTTTTCTTATGAAAGTTATATTTTTTAGCTCTTAAAGTTTATGTTATATTTGGGCATTTAAAGTTAGTTTATGTTATGAAATACAGATCTGATATCTTTGCCTGTTTTTTTTATTTTTGATAGGGGATAATTTATTATATTAGCACCATTTGCTAAAATGCCTATTATTTCTCCAGGGCACTTTCTTGGTATGTTTGGTGAATGTTAACCATAAATAAAATGACTTGTTTTTAGATTGAACTCTGTCACTTTGAATATGTCCATCTTTATGTCAGTTCCATTCTGCCTTGATAACTGTAGTAATAAAGTTATAGTAAAATTCCAAATTGTAAAGTGTAAGCCCTCCAACATTTTTTTTAATATCGTTAGCATCAGCTTGACGATTTTGGCAGTGTGTTAAAAATATGAAAGTGATTGCATTGAGTTCATAGATCACTTTGGAAATAATTGTTATCTTAACAGTATTGAGAATCCTAGTCCATGAATATGGAATGTCTTTTCATTTATTTAGATTTTCTTTGATTTCTGTCAGCAATATTTTGTAATTTTCATTGTACAACTGTGGAACTTTCTTTTGTTAAATGTATTCCTAAGCATGTTATTCTTTTTGATACTATTTTAAAAGGTATTCTTAATTTTATTTTTGGATTAGTTATTGTTTATATGGAAATATAGTTCATTTTTGCATATTGATCTTTTATCTAGTGACCTTGGTGCATTTGTTTGTTAGCTCTAAAAAATTTTGTTTTTTGTGTAGATTCCTACATATTTTCTATATATAGGGATTTTTTTTAATTTTACTTTTTACTTTTACAGTGTTTTGTTGTTTACAGATATGTATAATCCCAGATTAGTCATATGTATATCCCTGGCCCCCCTCCCTCCTACACCCCTCTCCCAGTACCCCCCTCTGCTCCCCTCCCCATCTCACCCCTCCAGGTCCTGTCACAGTACCTCTGCAGGATCCCCTGTTCCCACAGCACAATGACAATAGCTATCTTTTTTTACATGTGACAATATAGGTTTCCGTGTTACTCCCTCTATACCTCCCACCCCCTGTTCATTCCCCACAATGTCCATATGTCTGTTCTCTGTGTCTGTTTTCCATCGCTTCACTGCGTGTGTTATCATTATACGGGGAATATTATCTGCAAATACAGTTTTAATTCTTCTTTCCAATGGAAAGGGCTTTAATTTCTTTTTCTTAAATGAACTGTACTGGCTAGTACTTCTAGTATAATATTGAAAATAAGTAATGAGAAAGCATTTTACACCTTGTTTCCTAACTTAGGCAGTTCCTTCATTTGTTCACAATTAGGTATAATATTCATTGTAAGTTTTTCATAGAATGCCTTTTTGTTATCTTAACAGTATTGAGAATCCTAGTCCATGAATATGGAATGTCTTTTCATTTATTTAGATTTTCTTTGATTTCTGTCAGCAATATTTTGTAATTTTCATTGTACAACTGTGGAACTTTCTTTTGTTAAATGTATTCCTAAGCATGTTATTCTTTTTGATACTATTTTAAAAGGTATTCTTAATTTTATTTTTGGATTAGTTATTGTTTATATGGAAATATAGTTCATTTTTGCATATTGATCTTTTATCTAGTGACCTTGGTGCATTTGTTTGTTAGCTCTAAAAAATTTTGTTTTTTGTGTAGATTCCTACATATTTTCTATATATAGGGATTTTTTTTAATTTTACTTTTTACTTTTACAGTGTTTTGTTGTTTACAGATATGTATAATCCCAGATTAGTCATATGTATATCCCTGGCCCCCATCCCTCCTACACCCCTCTCCCAGTACCCCCCTCTGCTCCCCTCCCCATCTCACCCCTCCAGGTCCTGTCACAGTACCTCTGCAGGATCCCCTGTTCCCACAGCACAATGACAATAGCTATCTTTTTTTACATGTGACAATATAGGTTTCCGTGTTACTCCCTCTATACCTCCCACCCCCTGTTCATTCCCCACAATGTCCATATGTCTGTTCTCTGTGTCTGTTTTCCATCGCTTCACTGCGTGTGTTATCATTATACGGGGAATATTATCTGCAAATACAGTTTTAATTCTTCTTTCCAATGGAAAGGGCTTTAATTTCTTTTTCTTAAATGAACTGTACTGGCTAGTACTTCTAGTATAATATTGAAAATAAGTAATGAGAAAGCATTTTACACCTTGTTTCCTAACTTAGGCAGTTCCTTCATTTGTTCACAATTAGGTATAATATTCATTGTAAGTTTTTCATAGAATGCCTTTTTATCATCTTAAGGAAGTTCCCTTTTATTCCAAACTTGTCAAAATTGGTTGCAGCAATTTAAGAAGTAGCAATTTTCTTTTTGATTCTTTAACATGAAATATTTACCTAGAGAAAATTAGTAAATTCTAGGTTATCGAGGTCCACAGTTTATACAATAAATGGCTTAGTAGATGTTCTCTGTCTTTTCCTCCAAGAAAAGAGAATATTGAAAATAAGTATGACTAGAAACTACTGTATTTTATGGGTATTGTTTGCTTTAGTTGATCTCTGAACTAGACTTATCTTCTATATAAATGCTGTCCAACACAAATGAGTCATAAATATGAACTATATATGTAACTAAAATTTTCTGTTAGTTACATTAGAAAGATAAAAAATGCAGGTAGAATTATTTTTATTAGTGTATCTTATTTAACTCATCATATCCAAAATTCAAATCCATTTGTCATCAATGTAAGGATTCTCTTTTTTGTATTTCCTCTTTGGAGTATATTCTATACTTTCATCATATTTCAAGGTGGAACAGTGATATTTCAAGTGCTCTGTAGTTAGTTACATGTTGCCATTGGCTACTCTATTAGAGATTACAATTCTGTATCCTTGCATACAAAACTGTAATTAGCTAATAAATATTAAATAAGTCTATTGGTTGAAACATGGATTATAATTACTGCCCAGTAATACATAAAAAATACAGTTATTGATCTTTGCACTTAAATAATAAGCAGAATTCTAACATTTCTAATATTAACAAATAATCTTGTGATATGTTACACCTGAAAATTAAGACCATGCCTTAAATGCAGTATTTTCCGAAATGCATTTGAGTGTATATTTTCAGAGTCTTTGGATATGGTGAGTGGTTTGCTCTCTTTTGAATAATATAAATACAGGAAGAAGCCTATAATGACACGGTGCCTAAGAGATTGAGTTAAGAAAAATATGACCAGTGTACTCCCTTCAACTTCCTCTAAAGGAAACTGGATTTTCTTCTGCTAGGAGATCTGTATCTTTTGGCTCTTTGGTCAACGAAATGCATCAGCTTTCTTGCCAGCATAAAGAGTGTTAAAGGAACAAATGGGCATCACAGAACCAGATGAACATCAGCACTGACTGCATTATGACACTCTAGCTGCTAAATCTTTTATGGTAATGGGCTATGCTGGAGATGGCTGCAGTGATAGACTTCATGCTGGAAGAAGCCTGTGGTCATTGCCTGTGGTGCTAATGTCATCTTATCACTGAATTCAAAGGATCACTTACATAGCTAGTAATGAGAGTGGCTAAAGCTATTGATTTTGAACTCCATCTGAATGTGAAAAAAGATGATGGTTTCTAGACACACTCCCATGGAACAATAGCACCCTTACTGAAGCAGTTTTAAGTAGTGAAAAATAAAGCATTTCTGTGCTTACAGCTGTGTGCTCAGTCATGTCCGACTCTTTGCAACCCTGGGGACTGTAGCCCACCAGACTCCATAAAATTTCCCATGTAAGAATACTGGAGTGGGATGCCATTTTCTCCTCTGGGGGATCTTCCTGGCCTAAGAATTGAACCCATGTCTCCTTTATTGGCAGGTGGATTCTCGACCCTGAGCCACCTGAGAAAACTCCATGTTTTGAACTGAGGGCAGAGTATTCTTCTCTTTTCATGCTGCTTTATTCTGTCTTTGGGTATCTCTTGGTTAGAGTATTATTTAACAGGCTTGAAAAGTTCAAGGGCACAGATTCAATCATCATACAGACTAGTGAACTTCAGTATTTCCTAGCCACAAATCATGCTCCTTCCTCCAGGTGCTGTCTTGAATGAGTGTGTACTTGGTCATAAGGGAATTAAGGGAGGAAGTAGTTGTAGATAAGGACCATCCATCACCCTTGTTGGCAAAACAACTTAGAACCTGTGGAGCATGGGTCAGAAGTGGCATGTGGAATATTTTAAAGAAAAGCAACACACGGAAGTTATACCATCAGGAGGAGTCATATGCTTATAAGCTGGACCATGGCAAATTTTCATGCTTTTGAAATGGAAAGCCTGTCTTGCCACTAAAGCTGAGAATGAATGCAAAGCCAGTAAACAAAAGCAACAGAAGAGATTAGCTATTTGATATATGGGGCCATCAGTAGATCCTAACAGAACCCAAGCTTATAAGATCAATGAGTGCAGATAAGAATGCTGTTAGACTTAGTGTTAGTAGCCAACATCAGCATTAGTGTTTCCATATCGATACTTATTTATGGCCTCTCTTTTCTAACATTAGGCTTACTTAAGATTGTTCTCAATAGATGGTATCAATTATGCTTTTCCATCAGTTTCTTAGCACATTTCTTATTATATTTAGAGTGAATTTTAATTTCTTGCATGTTCTGATGGATTGATATTTTACCAAGAAACAGTGGATTACATGTGGGACTCATATCAGTGTCTTTGCTGACATTTAATTCACCTTTTAGACACACTCCCATGGAACAATAGCACCCTTACTGAAGCAGTTTTAAGTAGTGAAAAATAAAGCATTTCTGTGCTTACAGCTGTGTGCTCAGTCATGTCCGACTCTTTGCAACCCTGGGGACTGTAGCCCACCAGACTCCATAAAATTTCCCATGTAAGAATACTGGAGTGGGATGCCATTTTCTCCTCTGGGGGATCTTCCTGGCCTAAGAATTGAACCCATGTCTCCTTTATTGGCAGGTGGATTCTCGACCCTGAGCCACCTGAGAAAACTCCATGTTTTGAACTGAGGGCAGAGTATTCTTCTCTTTTCATGCTGCTTTATTCTGTCTTTGGGTATCTCTTGGTTAGAGTATTATTTAACAGGCTTGAAAAGTTCAAGGGCACAGATTCAATCATCATACAGACTAGTGAACTTCAGTATTTCCTAGCCACAAATCATGCTCCTTCCTCCAGGTGCTGTCTTGAATGAGTGTGTACTTGGTCATAAGGGAATTAAGGGAGGAAGTAGTTGTAGATAAGGACCATCCATCACCCTTGTTGGCAAAACAACTTAGAACCTGTGGAGCATGGGTCAGAAGTGGCATGTGGAATATTTTAAAGAAAAGCAACACACGGAAGTTATACCATCAGGAGGAGTCATATGCTTATAAGCTGGACCATGGCAAATTTTCATGCTTTTGAAATGGAAAGCCTGTCTTGCCACTAAAGCTGAGAATGAATGCAAAGCCAGTAAACAAAAGCAACAGAAGAGATTAGCTATTTGATATATGGGGCCATCAGTAGATCCTAACAGAACCCAAGCTTATAAGATCAATGAGTGCAGATAAGAATGCTGTTAGACTTAGTGTTAGTAGCCAACATCAGCATTAGTGTTTCCATATCGATACTTATTTATGGCCTCTCTTTTCTAACATTAGGCTTACTTAAGATTGTTCTCAATAGATGGTATCAATTATGCTTTTCCATCAGTTTCTTAGCACATTTCTTATTATATTTAGAGTGAATTTTAATTTCTTGCATGTTCTGATGGATTGATATTTTACCAAGAAACAGTGGATTACATGTGGAACTCATATCAGTGTCTTTGCTGACATTTAATTCACCTTTTCTAGGTGTTTTCTCACTTTTTTGGTCTCGATTCAGTTCAGTAGCTGTGTGTTTATCACTCACTGTGCTAAAATTGCTCTAATAATACAAACTTTATAGCAACAAGATGAAGATACCGAGTCCCTGTCCAGAAAGAGCTCAGTATCTAACTGGGGATAAAGATTCATTAAATACCTAAAATCTAAAAGGAAAAATGCTATCATGAAAAGGGTTTTTGCACACATGTGTTTAATGTCACAGATCTGGGGAGAAAAGAAATTTTGGATAAACTTTTGGTTTTGCTTATATTGCTACCTATGAATAATCTTTCAAGGCAAAAATTCTTCTCAGTTTTTATGATGGAAAATATCATTTGAAGAAGTTTAAAGTAAACATGAGTATCTGATATACTATGAAGTCATTGAGAGAAGGCTATTCAGCCGCAGCTTACAGGATATCAGAAAAACATATGATGTTTTATGCAAGGAGAATTTGTGGCTTAGACTTCAAAACTTCATGGATTTAGGAAAATGTTTATATTCTTATTTGGTTTGATTTAGGGAAATATTTCTTTAACATCTCCTTTTCATATTGTGCAATTCACAGTAGAGACATGTCTGTGAAATATTTACACATGATTTTTATTTGAAAAGAACTAGCTGCTTGCTCTATGAAGGTTTCATGATGAAGATTCCTTGCTCTCAAAAAAAATGAAGCAAAGTAAAAAGATTTCAGAGAGAGTTTAGAGAGGCTTTTTTTTCTTTTCAAGTGGTAATTGATTTGCTCCCCAAAATGGTCTTTCTAGAGGTCTAGGGTAGACAATGCTTTAACTTTGTCAGAAGAGGATAATAAATTTAGAGTTAGACTGGTTTGGAAGGAAAGACTTAGAATGAACTGCATTTTATAGGAACAGAGCACCGAGGGTCTGTTGTTAGTTTATAGGGCCTTGATTAGATAGGTTATTGATTTTGGCCGCTGATGATATGGTTCATGTTCAGAAGGTATCACACTCATGCTGAATAAAATAGAAGCAAACGCTTGAAAAAAAAAACAAAGTAGTGAGACACTGGCTAGCAGTCTAGTTGTTCTTCAGATGTAATGGGCAGCTGTGCCTTATTGCCTTTAGCCCTCTGGAAGCAGTTATATGTATTAAATACTGGAATAACTTGATATTTTAAAAGCTTATATGCTCATCCAAGTAAAATGGTTTTAGAAGACTACCGGGAGTTTCATGAGTTTATAGTTAAATCAATACTCAGATTTATGCCTTTTGGACAGAGAAACTTGAATTTAATTGGAAAAATGGATCTAATGAGGATAGACATATTTTGTGCAGATGTAGGAGAGGTTTTCCCCCACTTATTATCTGAAAAATGAAACAGGTACTTTTGGTATGAAGACGAATATAGCTTTACAGGAAAATGACAAATGTTCAGAAACCTTAAAAGAAGATTTGTGATCCTATATAGAGGTTCCTCAGTGTCTGGAATCCAGTGGAATAATTTTTTGCCTCTTTTAAATTCTTAAATTTAAGATTCATTAATTATACAGAAAAGCACATAATAGTTTTTCTTTATACTGCACAATTAATGGCCATATGGGATGAAATTGGCAACCAGACTATGAAAAATAACAATTTTAAGCAGAATTACTTGCAGTCTACATTTTCTTTTTTCTTATTTTGTGCTGATGATGCTTTACATATGAATTTGTGTTTTATTCATTAGCTAAATGGAGATTAAAACATTTTAAAAGGAAATTGTAAGGAACATTGTTAATTTTCTTAGGTATAAGTAAAACTTATCCAGATACTCCTTTCTGTGTTCTCAGACATTCTCTTGACTTTCTCCAAGTAAAAGGAGAAATCTTATAAGAAGAATTAGACTGTTTAGAGGTGTTTTGATGATCTGCATTTATTTTCCACTAACCCTAATTTTTCCCAGTCTTTGCCCACATTTTGCTTCAGGAAATATTCAAATACACTGTTCTTACACAAACAAAAATTCAATTTCATGGAGATTCTGTCTGTGTAATAACAGCAAGATTAGACCTTGAAATGCACTGAAACAAATTCAGCTTCTAGAAGGTATTCGATAAGGTTATTGATTTTGGCCGCTGATGATATGGTTCATGTTCAGAAGGTATCACACTCATGCTGAATAAAATAGAAGCAAACGCTTGAAAAAAAAAACAAAGTAGTGAGACACTGGCTAGCAGTCTAGTTGTTCTTCAGATGTAATGGGCAGCTGTGCCTTATTGCCTTTAGCCCTCTGGAAGCAGTTATATGTATTAAATACTGGAATAACTTGATATTTTAAAAGCTTATATGCTCATCCAAGTAAAATGGTTTTAGAAGACTACCGGGAGTTTCATGAGTTTATAGTTAAATCAATACTCAGATTTATGCCTTTTGGACAGAGAAACTTGAATTTAATTGGAAAAATGGATCTAATGAGGATAGACATATTTTGTGCAGATGTAGGAGAGGTTTTCCCCCACTTATTATCTGAAAAATGAAACAGGTACTTTTGGTATGAAGACGAATATAGCTTTACAGGAAAATGACAAATGTTCAGAAACCTTAAAAGAAGATTTGTGATCCTATATAGAGGTTCCTCAGTGTCTGGAATCCAGTGGAATAATTTTTTTGCCTCTTTTAAATTCTTAAATTTAAGATTCATTAATTATACAGAAAAGCACATAATAGTTTTTCTTTATACTGCACAATTAATGGCCATATGGGATGAAATTGGCAACCAGACTATGAAAAATAACAATTTTAAGCAGAATTACTTGCAGTCTACATTTTCTTTTTTCTTATTTTGTGCTGATGATGCTTTACATATGAATTTGTGTTTTATTCATTAGCTAAATGGAGATTAAAACATTTTAAAAGGAAATTGTAAGGAACATTGTTAATTTTCTTAGGTATAAGTAAAACTTATCCAGATACTCCTTTCTGTGTTCTCAGACATTCTCTTGACTTTCTCCAAGTAAAAGGAGAAATCTTATAAGAAGAATTAGACTGTTTAGAGGTGTTTTGATGATCTGCATTTATTTTCCACTAACCCTAATTTTTCCCAGTCTTTGCCCACATTTTGCTTCAGGAAATATTCAAATACACTGTTCTTACACAAACAAAAATTCAATTTCATGGAGATTCTGTCTGTGTAATAACAGCAAGATTAGACCTTGAAATGCACTGAAACAAATTCAGCTTCTAGAAACATATGGACTCAAGTAAGTTTAAGAAAAATCATTTGAGGGCAGAATTTGGCTCTGTGATATTTTAATGCAATGAAAGAGTTCCAGAAATAACTGCTTGCTTGCCTGCTGTCCAGAAAACACATGTTAAAAAAATTCCCTTGTTACCCTTTCTCTATTCTCT
This sequence comes from Tragulus kanchil, assembly GCA_022376925.1. NCBI lineage: Eukaryota > Metazoa > Chordata > Mammalia > Artiodactyla > Tragulidae > Tragulus > Tragulus kanchil. The sequence goes on along the minus strand of JAIOJX010000030.1, from coordinate 189,117,600 downwards.
GCTTCTCACAAATGAAGAAGTCTATTCTTTCTGGCAGCTCTGTGAACATCATAATTTTAAAAGTGGAATTTGTATATCAACGTGTCAGAGACTATTCTATGTTTTTCACAAGTGTGGAGAATTGATCACTAGTAAATCTGGAAGTACCTAAGAGTTATGTCTAGAAGGTTAGCTGAAGTTTAACTTCATTGCCATATATTTCTCTTGGAAGATCTTGTGAATATAAGTTTAAAAAAACCTTCAGACATATCAAGCCCATACTGTTCAGAGCATTTATAGGTTTTATGTATAATAATATAAATAAAAACACCTTTTGCAGAATGTGCACTGTAAAAAATGGAAAACCTGAGTATTATTTTTGACTGAAATAATTTTGAAAAACCACCCCAAAACTGGATATGGGTGTAGGTTAAAATGCAGTCTTTTGTTATGTTCTTTTTTTCTTTCCCCACAATCTCAAGTTTATTTTATTTTATTTTTTTTGATTTTACAGAGTTTTGTTGTTTACAGGTATGTGTAATTCTGGATTAGTCATATGAAAAATAATAAGAAAAATATTACAAACCAGTATCTCTTATTAACACAGACATAAATCTTTAATAAAATACTAGGAAATTAATCCCCACCCAAAATAAACATATGTTTTAAATAAAGACCAAATTCTCTAAATTTTTTTTTTTTTAAATTCAGTCTTTTGGAGGAGTTTTTCTCCCAGGTTTTGCTCAAATATGATGATTTCACTAATCAAAAAAAAAGAGAGATGTTTTTGTTTTTCTGTTATAACTTCATGTGGTGTGTTTAGAAATTTGTTCTGTTGTGCTTTAAACCTTTTGTACTCTTTTCAAGGAACATAATAATTAAGCAATAAATATCAAAACAAAAATTAATGGATATTCAAAATGAACAAATCCTCTAACCCTTACCAGGGGAGCACCTGGCAGATGAGACAATGAGATACAGAATTAAGTTGAAGCTTCAAGTTGCAGGTTTCAGTATTTTAAGGTTGTCTTGGAAGTGACTTAGTTTGTGCAGATAAGTGATTTGAAAAGTAAGCAGTGACTTGGTCATTTTGTCTCAGAAAAGTAACCTGACAAGAAGATACTATCTAAACGGCAGTGCCTTAATCTAGACAGCTGATCTAATCTGTTAGACATACGCTTTTATTAAAGAAAGTTTTCAATTAGAGAAAGCTTTCTATTAAGCTTTGTGTAGTTACGTTTCAGTTTTTAAACTTATTTTGTCTCTTATTCAATAAGTAACCATGGGCCAGGTAAAATATTTTTAAATTCCTTACAAACTCGTTAGTTACTGAAAGCCAGATTCCCTCCCTTCCCAAGTTGTTACTTTGCTTCATGAGTAGTCTTTTTTATTTATTTATTTAATTAGGTGACCACCTCAATTTGTCCAGGGACATTCTCTTGATTAGGTTAGAAAGAGTTTACTGTCAAAGCTGTGTCCATGAGAAAGAGAAAACAAAGCTTCATTTTTGAGTCCTTGGAAATTCTGTGCCACTAAGATACTGCTACTGTCAGCCTTCTTGTGTCATTTAAAAGACTAAGACGTTTATTATACTAGTTAGCTTATAAGTGCTACTTTATTTTCAGTTAATTTGAAGAGACATCCTATTTCATAACAATAAATTGCTTGGAAAGATATCAAACCCCTGTTTGGGTTAAAGGTGACTTTTGGTCGTAGGTAGGAAAACTCAAAAATGTGTGGTTTAAACATGATGAAGGGCTCAGGGCACAGGCAATTCCTATTCCTTTTAAAGATAACTCTGTTCTCCCTAAAAGCTCATTGCACAGAACTGTTTCTCATGACCCATTAGAACCAAATGGGAGCTTGGAAAATATAGGATTTTAGCTGAGCACAAAATCTTAGTTCTTGATTTAAAATGGGAACAGTATCAGGGTGTATTTGTTTATCTTTAATAAACATCAGTTCAGGTCTAATCTGCAGTTTATGTCTAAATTATTTTTCCTTTATTAGAAGTTTTATTCTCTAAGAATGTTGTGCCTTGGTTAAGCTTGTCTCATAGCACCTTTATAAATTTCGTATTGGTCCTTTCCTACCTAGGATGTTGAAACCATCCACCTAAGATGATCCAGTGTTATGCAGAGATTAAGGGTACATGTGAATTATTGCTCGCATACTTAACCACTAACATCCTACTGCATTTTTCTTCTCAGATAAATATAAGAGGCCTAAATTTATACTAATAGAGAGATTATTACCCTATCGTATTGATGCATTTGAGGTTTAATAGATTGTAATACAAGCTCCTGTTTCTCCAATCATTTATTTTTCAGCATGCATTACCTTTTAAAATAGCCTCTGTTCTTTGTCACCTGGCCTGTGAATTGATCAATTCAGTTTAATTCTTAGAAACCTTTATTGAGTACATATACTTTGCCACGGATTTTCAAAATCCCATTTTTAAAAAAGGCTTGACTATTTTAAAAAGGTGTAAAATTTGCCCCAGTTTCTCACAGTAGTAAAAGGCAAAATCCACTTTAGCTAAGAAAACTAGTATGTACCATAGCTTATAAGTCACCTTGTGTAGGTGTTATATTACCCTTGACACTCCTCTGTGTACCACTACTGTTATATGTGCTTTTAATGAAATTTCTATATGCTCACACTAGGTGATTCTTGCAAAAACTTTGAAGAACTTACCTCTGAATTTTTGATTACTTGAAGTGATCATGCATAAAATGACAAAACTTGATTCTTAAAATTGTTCCTGCTTTGTTTTCAGTATCTTGTTAATCACATTAACCAGGTTAAAAACTGTGTCTCTGTTTAATTTTGTTCTCTGAAGATAGTAGAAGATTTATTTATATTAACAGGTATTTTAATTAGTATTTTCCCCTAACGCATAAAATTCTCTCTTAGAGGTGATGTTTTCATAATTTTCAGTTTAAAAATAATTGTATATATTTAAATGTATAGGGGAATGCTCATCAAGTTTTACATTTCTGTATCTGGGGAATGCAGAATATCTGGAGATTAGAATGACTGATTTTTTAAAAGAAAAGATACAAAACAAAAAACTCCCCAGGAGAGGGACTCATTGTGGGAAATTCTAAATTATCGCCTCCCTCCCATTATTTGCATGTCTTTTTGAAGAAGGATCCAGTCCAGTTTACTTTCTCATATCTTAACTAGGTAATGAAAAATGTTCTTTTTGACAGATCTTCCAAGTTTTACATTCTTAAGGGTACATGTGAATTATTGCTCGCATACTTAACCACTAACATCCTACTGCATTTTTCTTCTCAGATAAATATAAGAGGCCTAAATTTATACTAATAGAGAGATTATTACCCTATCGTATTGATGCATTTGAGGTTTAATAGATTGTAATACAAGCTCCTGTTTCTCCAATCATTTATTTTTCAGCATGCATTACCTTTTAAAATAGCCTCTGTTCTTTGTCACCTGGCCTGTGAATTGATCAATTCAGTTTAATTCTTAGAAACCTTTATTGAGTACATATACTTTGCCACGGATTTTCAAAATCCCATTTTTAAAAAAGGCTTGACTATTTTAAAAAGGTGTAAAATTTGCCCCAGTTTCTCACAGTAGTAAAAGGCAAAATCCACTTTAGCTAAGAAAACTAGTATGTACCATAGCTTATAAGTCACCTTGTGTAGGTGTTATATTACCCTTGACACTCCTCTGTGTACCACTACTGTTATATGTGCTTTTAATGAAATTTCTATATGCTCACACTAGGTGATTCTTGCAAAAACTTTGAAGAACTTACCTCTGAATTTTTGATTACTTGAAGTGATCATGCATAAAATGACAAAACTTGATTCTTAAAATTGTTCCTGCTTTGTTTTCAGTATCTTGTTAATCACATTAACCGGGTTTAAAAAACTGTGTCTCTGTTTAATTTTGTTCTCTGAAGATAGTAGAAGATTTATTTATATTAACAGGTATTTTAATTAGTATTTTCCCCTAACGCATAAAATTCTCTCTTAGAGGTGATGTTTTCATAATTTTCAGTTTAAAAATAATTGTATATATTTAAATGTATAGGGGAATGCTCATCAAGTTTTACATTTCTGTATCTGGGGAATGCAGAATATCTGGAGATTAGAATGACTGATTTTTTAAAAAAGAAAAAGATACAAAACAAAAAAAAACTCCCCAGGAGAGGGACTCATTGTGGGAAATTCTAAATTATCGCCTCCCTCCCATTATTTGCATGTCTTTTTGAAGAAGGATCCAGTCCAGTTTACTTTCTCATATCTTAACTAGGTAATGAATAAAGTGTTCTTTTTTGACAGATCTTCCTATTTTTTTGGATGATTGTATTGATTTATACTTGTTCTCAGACTTAAACCAAGCACCTCTACACCAAGTGTTTAATAAAATGATTTGGAGCATGGTGTAAATAGAAATCGTTTCTGCAAGGAAGCTACTGTTTCATCTTTTGGAAGAAAAATCTAAGTAGGAAATCTAATCATGTTCTGATCTCTTTTTTAAGTATGTTTGAAAGAGCTTAAGTGGCTGAATAAAGAAAAGTGTTAGTTGCTTTGTGAACTGGTTGAATCTGAAACTTAGGCTCAGAGTTGAACCAAAGTAAAATATGCATGAGGGCATGTAGAGAAAAGGAGCTAATAAGGAAGATACAAATGTGGAAATAGAGGATTATGGAAGTAGTTGCAGATACTATTAACTCTACATTTAGGTAAATAGCTATTAATTATGAGAAGAACAATTATGTTAGTTATAGGTATTTCATAATATCTAAAAAGAATTTTAAATGATTCTCAGTAGTATGTTTTCCTTATAGAATCTAGTTTTCTTGTATTCATCTTCCTACCAGTGAAAACTCTAAAAATGATTAATCTTCTGTCCTTTCAATTATCTACTCAATGTCAATAAGATCTAAGATTTTTGTAGGCTGATATCTATGAAGGAGCAGCCACTGGCCTGGAACTACTTGTAATTATAGATCATAAATCCTAAGGGGACATTCTAATTTCAGAATCATGAACCAAGCCAATTCTAACATATTTTTTTGTCTTATTTCCCAAATTCTAGTAAGTACCACCCCTACCTTCCCATATACATTTTAATGTTTTCAAATTGAACTACATCTTAAAATCAATATGGATATTTAATGCAGTAGTTTTTCTTTTATATCACAAAATCTGGTATTTAATTGGCTTAACTGTAAGGAAATTTATTGCACTTAGCAGAAAATCTAGAGATGAACAGGTTTGGTTTTTAATTTATGAAGTAGTTTAACAGTATTAGGGATCTTAGTACTTTTCATCTATTTGCTGTCAGTGATATCAATATAGATATGGCATTAACTTCATCATGGCCGTCAGTTGACCGTCAATAGCAAGCAAGACTTTCTTTTTAAATTTTGGCCTCTTTTATTGCTTTTTTATTTATTTATTTTCATCCATCTTTATTCCTTGGCCTGTGTGGGCCTCCCATTGCAGTGGCCTCCCTTGTGCAGAGCACTGGCTCTGGGCTCTTGTGCTCCAGAGAGGTGGCTCGCAATTGAAGACACCTGTCCAGCCATTCCACTGCACATGGGATCTTCCCAAGCCGAGGATTGAAGCAGTGCCCCCTGCACTGCAAGGCGGACTCTCCACCCACTGGACCACCAGAGAAGCCCCAAGACATTTTTGCTATTGTTATTGTTTAGTAACTCAGTCATATCTGACTCTTTGTGACTCCATGGACTGCAGCATACCCAAATCATGTCTACTGAGTTGGTAAGCCATCTAACCATCTCATGCTCTATTACCCGCTTCTCTTCCTACCCTCAGTCTTTTCCAGTGTCAGGGTCTTTTCCAATGAATCAGTTTGATCTCTTGACATTTTAGTTTATGCCAAATGAAAATGACAAAGTTCACCTCTCCCCTTAGCTTGACATGTAAGTCCTTCCTCTCAGTGGTAGGGTCAATTTAAGTCATCAGGCCATCCTCAAAATGGTCAGATTCATTTGTTCTCATCAGGCTCTACCCCTGAAACTTTACTTGTGACCTCTGAATTCCATGAGCTGTTTGAAAGACAGAAGCTATCGACAACTTGTAGTGTCCATCTTAGGAAAGTGGATATGTGTAAGCTAAGCCCAGTACAGGAATCTACCATGCTTAAAGAGATATTGATGATGGTATGTGTTGAGATTTCATAGATATCATGCAAGGAGTTGCATATATCCTTTCTCTTTCCCATTTCTGCTGTAGTATCCTCCAGAAACTCTGCCAAATGACTGGATAATAAATTCCTGGTGAGGTGATAATAGCTTAGAATGATTTCACTTGGTTGGCCTCTCAAGAGTATTGCATTATAAGGGAACTCTTAGAATAAAACACCCTTTTGATGATGGTAAAATGTTGGATCCTGTGACTCTTAAGAGAAAGCTAGTGGAAGTTAGGGTATCCTGATTATTCATGGTTGCTGTTTATACTGGGCCACCAAAACACCTTTCTACATAGTCATGACACTTAATTTTTCTGTTATGTGCCATTCAAGGAAACATTTCTTCCAGCGATATTTCTGTCCATGCTTGAAGACTTAAATTTACCATACATATAATATCTCCATGCCCTAGGGATTCACACTTTAGGTAAGAATTTTGAAATCACCAAATTCACCAAGAGACAAAGTATAAAATCTGAAAGAGTTCTTCATGAAAAATTTTAAAAAAAGACTCTGTATGATCTTTACTTTGAGATCTAAGACTGAAATTTTAGATTATGCATTAAGGAGGTAGCATAGGGCTTCCCCTGGTGGTCCAGTGGGTAAGGACACCGCCCTGCAGTGCAAGGGGCGCCAGTTCAATCCCTGGCCTGGGAAGATCCCATGTGCTGTGGAGCGGCCAGACCAATGTGTCCAATTACTGAGCCGGAGCTCTGGAGCGCATCCGGTGCTCTGCAATGACAGACGCCACCGCAGTGGGAGGCCCACAGGAGCCAAAGAACAAAGACAGATGAAAATAGAGAAATGAAAGACCAATAGAAGTGGCCCGCTTGCTCCCCTCCCTCCCCAACCGACACCCGCCCAAAATAAATAAATAAATAAAAATCTTTAAAAAAAAAAAAAAAAAGGAGGTAGCACATACAAAGAAAATGATGCAGGTCTTTGTCAGACATCCACTTGTCCTTGGGCATTATCCGAAAGATGGGAGAAAATATGTACATTCATATATTTTCAGTGAGCAAATATCTAAAGAAAGTAGAATCTTTTTTAAAAAACAGTTTTTTGCTTTATCTGTACTTCTTTGTTTAAGAGATCAGCTTTTACTGTGATAATTTGCGTTTATACATTTCCCTGATGGGCCAAATCTGACGCTTCCCAGTTGCATATCTTTCTGCATAAGATACATCATCTATGAATAATAGTTTGTTCAATCAAGATTTATTGAGCACCTACCATGAATTGGTTTCTTATCCAAAGTCTGAGAAAACAAAGATGAAAACACACGCATGATCCCTGATTTCAAGATGGTCATAGGTTAGTAAGGGAGAGAGCTGCCATAGGGTAAGCATGGTGACAGATGAGTATGCTTGGGGTATGGTGGAAAACAGACAAGAGATGTCAAGTTGTTGACTAAGGCCCTAGATGGACAACGTATAATATCTTGACACTTGAAGACTTAAATTTACCATACATATAATATCTCCATGCCCTAGGGATTCACACTTTAGGTAAGAATTTTGAAATCACCAAATTCACCAAGAGACAAAGTATAAAATCTGAAAGAGTTCTTCATGAAAAATTTTAAAAAAAGACTCTGTATGATCTTTACTTTGAGATCTAAGACTGAAATTTTAGATTATGCATTAAGGAGGTAGCATAGGGCTTCCCCTGGTGGTCCAGTGGGTAAGGACACCGCCCTGCAGTGCAAGGGGCGCCAGTTCAATCCCTGGCCTGGGAAGATCCCATGTGCTGTGGAGCGGCCAGACCAATGTGTCCAATTACTGAGCCGGAGCTCTGGAGCGCATCCGGTGCTCTGCAATGACAGACGCCACCGCAGTGGGAGGCCCACAGGAGCCAAAGAACAAAGACAGATGAAAATAGAGAAATGAAAGACCAATAGAAGTGGCCCGCTTGCTCCCCTCCCTCCCCAACCGACACCCGCCCAAAATAAATAAATAAATAAAAATCTTTAAAAAAAAAAAAAAAAAGGAGGTAGCACATACAAAGAAAATGATGCAGGTCTTTGTCAGACATCCACTTGTCCTTGGGCATTATCCGAAAGATGGGAGAAAATATGTACATTCATATATTTTCAGTGAGCAAATATCTAAAGAAAGTAGAATCTTTTTTAAAAAACAGTTTTTTGCTTTATCTGTACTTCTTTGTTTAAGAGATCAGCTTTTACTGTGATAATTTGCGTTTATACATTTCCCTGATGGGCCAAATCTGACGCTTCCCAGTTGCATATCTTTCTGCATAAGATACATCATCTATGAATAATAGTTTGTTCAATCAAGATTTATTGAGCACCTACCATGAATTGGTTTCTTATCCAAAGTCTGAGAAAACAAAGATGAAAAACACACGCATGATCCCTGATTTCAAGATGGTCATAGGTTAGTAAGGGGAGAGAGCTGCCATAGGGTAAGCATGGTGACAGATGAGTATGCTTGGGGTATGGTGGAAAACAGACAAGAGATGTCAAGTTGTTGACTAAGGCCCTAGATGGACAACGTATAATATCTTGACACTTGTTTTGACTTCTCTTCTTTCTGGAAGAATTCTGATGATCACCACCTAGTGTGATATCTAGAAATAGCAATGTCAACATTTCTTAAGAATTTACCTTATATTGGATGCTGTGCTAAATGTTTTACATGTATCATTCTAACTAATCCTTAAAGTTGTCCTGTGGGGAAGATTCCAATATAATTCTCATTTTATAGAAGAGGTCACATACCTGGAAAAGGTCAGGCTGGAGTTCAGGTTCACTTTTTACACCTTTAAAATCTGTGTTCTGATGTGTTCACTATGGTACCTTTAGCAACTTTTTGTGTAAGGAGATCTTTATTTGTTCATGGTATAGTTTGAAAATTGTTTGAACATATGGACAATATATGTGCGTGTTTGTATGTCTGCAAAATATACAGTTGGATGGTCTCTATATGTACTTGCTGTGAAAAATGTATGGTGTATGTATATATCCATAAACACTCCTGCCCCATATGCTGAGCGTTATAGTTAGCAAGATGAACCAGTTGGCCGTTACACATGCTGGCAGGGCCATGGTAGGAGCAGTTGCTGGGGATGGATAGCACCGCGTTCTCCAGGACGCTTGTCTTATTGTCTTATGAGGGCTCTTCAGAACGGTTCCAGCCTCTTATCCAGTGCCAGCATTTTTGTAACCAATGGATATTTTCTGCTCTTATGCTGGGGATGCGTTCAGGGAGGCAAGGGGCATTATAATAATTCTCTGCTCAAGGCTCTGATACACTTAAGACAGCCCTCTTCCTGGAATATATAAATGCCAGCAAATCAGCATTTCTTAAGATGCAGTATCCTTCCTGGAAATCCTGTTAAAGGACTTACCCTGGCTTCTTGTCTCAGACCGAATGAGAATATAGTGAGGCTCATGATTTCCACTGCTGAGATATTAGCATAAATCTCCCACTAATGCACCTCTGCCTGTTAGTGGACCAGTTGCTGAAAATACAAAATTTAGAAGGGACTAATGTTTTGTAACTGGGGTGCAGTAACTGGGAAGCAAAAAGATTCTGATGTCAATTGTGATATCATAAGGCCCTAGATGGACAACGTATAATATCTTGACACTTGTTTTGACTTCTCTTCTTTCTGGAAGAATTCTGATGATCACCACCTAGTGTGATATCTAGAAATAGCAATGTCAACATTTCTTAAGAATTTACCTTATATTGGATGCTGTGCTAAATGTTTTACATGTATCATTCTAACTAATCCTTAAAGTTGTCCTGTGGGGAAGATTCCAATATAATTCTCATTTTATAGAAGAGGTCACATACCTGGAAAAGGTCAGGCTGGAGTTCAGGTTCACTTTTTACACCTTTAAAATCTGTGTTCTGATGTGTTCACTATGGTACCTTTAGCAACTTTTTGTGTAAGGAGATCTTTATTTGTTCATGGTATAGTTTGAAAATTGTTTGAACATATGGACAATATATGTGCGTGTTTGTATGTCTGCAAAATATACAGTTGGATGGTCTCTATATGTACTTGCTGTGAAAAATGTATGGTGTATGTATATATCCATAAACACTCCTGCCCCATATGCTGAGCGTTATAGTTAGCAAGATGAACCAGTTGGCCGTTACACATGCTGGCAGGGCCATGGTAGGAGCAGTTGCTGGGGATGGATAGCACCGCGTTCTCCAGGACGCTTGTCTTATTGTCTTATGAGGGCTCTTCAGAACGGTTCCAGCCTCTTATCCAGTGCCAGCATTTTTGTAACCAATGGATATTTTCTGCTCTTATGCTGGGGATGCGTTCAGGGAGGCAAGGGGCATTATAATAATTCTCTGCTCAAGGCTCTGATACACTTAAGACAGCCCTCTTCCTGGAATATATAAATGCCAGCAAATCAGCATTTCTTAAGATGCAGTATCCTTCCTGGAAATCCTGTTAAAGGACTTACCCTGGCTTCTTGTCTCAGACCGAATGAGAATATAGTGAGGCTCATGATTTCCACTGCTGAGATATTAGCATAAATCTCCCACTAATGCACCTCTGCCTGTTAGTGGACCAGTTGCTGCAAGAAAATACATTAAATTGAGAAGGGACTAATGTTTTGTAACTGGGGTGCAGTACTGGGAAGCCAGCATTTGTGGGGAGTTTCCAGCTTAGCAGGGAGGCACTTCGAATTTCCCCTGATTGGATCATGAGAAATGATTGAATGCCTCATGAGAAAAAAGGATTTTTGTATTGCTAACGGGGCAATAATAGAACCTTTACAATGAATAGAGCAGTTTCTTCTTGTTTTTTTTTTTTTTTTTTTTTTTTTCCCTCTGACATCATCCAGCATAACAATATCATGAAACCTGAGGCAGGTTAACTGTCCCCATTTTAAAGATGGGGAAACTGAGACACAAGAGGCTGAGTGCATGTGTACCATAGAATGTCAAGGCTAGAAGGGGTGCTGTGGTGCTCTCTCTCATGATTCTGCTCTTTTTCCCTTGTTCTTTCTCTTCCTCTCTTCTGAACCCCCTGCTTATCTTCTCTTCAGAAGGAAAATTTATAGCTACTTAAAGATTGCCTAGAACATAGTGCTCAATGGATATGTGTTTGGTTTGAGTGTCGGTGAAATGTGTGGACCATAGTACCTAAGAGTTACAGGGGCTACAGGGCAAGAGCAGGCCAGCATCTTGTCTACTCAGTTTCCCTGGGCCACCACCTGGTCTTTATTGACCCATATCACATTTTACAAAGCGGCGAATTTTCTGAAGGCTAGTATCACATGGACAGGTAAGCCTGGAGGACTGCAGTCTGTGGGGTTGCAAAGAGTAGGATGAGACTGAGCATGCACATGCGCACACACAGCATCACTAGGATCTTTATCAACAAGCTCTGAGCTTTGCCTCTAAGTGGGTCTTTACCTGTTGATGATAATGACTGTGCCTTAGGTTTGAAAGAAAACGTTGAGTTCACTTAACTGCCTAATAGGTGTTAGGATACCTCCTGTTATAGCTGAATGGAATCATTAAACTTCACCATGATATCTTGGATTATAATGTCAGGTTTGCTGTGTCCAGAAGTCTTTAGGGAAAAGTACAACTCCTGAGAGAAATGTCCTTGTTGAGCAGGTGGATGGATGTGGTAGCAAGATGTTCATGGACAGTTTCACCTGTCCTGTGGCTTTCGTTTTCCTGGTGTGTTCCTTTTTTTCTCTCATCATGGGATAGGTTTTTGTTGTCTTACTTAAGCTTGAAGTGTGTGTGTGTGAAAGAAGATAAAAACAGAAAGATGAATAAGGGAGAGAGTTTTGATTTTCTTTGAGTTTTTTGGCCTCTTTTATTGGTTTTTTACTTATTTATTTTTTCATCCATCTTTATTCTTTGGCCTTTGTGGGCCTCCCATCGCAGTGGCCTCTCTCGCCACAGAGCACCGGTTCTGAGCATATGCACTCTGGAGCTCTGACTTGTAATTGGACACATAAGTCCAGCCTCTCCATGGCATGTGGGATCTTCCCAGGCCAGGGATCAAACTGGTGCCCCTTTAACTGCAAGGCAGACTCTGTACCCACTGGACCACCAGAGAAGCCCTTTTTTGAGTTTTTGAGTGATGGAATTATGAACTGGATGTCAGTTGTCTTTGAAGATAAATGACTTTGAATAGACATAACTTTTAATCTTACCTCTAAAAGAATCTCAGTCAGGTGTCTTAATTTTTATAAGCCTTATTTTTTCATATGTAGAATGAAGATATTAATACCTTTTTATAGGCTTCTTTTATGAAGTTTGGACTAAATAATATGAATAAATTGCTTAGGCCAATGCCAACCACATAGCAAATTCTTGGGCTTATGGGAGCTACTCTAATAACAAAACAAAAATATATAGTGACAAAATAATAATCATGTTGATAGTTACTAATATACATGTTAATATATGTAATATATATATAATACATATGATGAATATAGATAATATATAGAGCACCCATATACATATACACGATACTTAGGCCTTAGGAAATGGATATCTAAGATCTGAACATTTTTAGGTTTGAAAGAAAACGTTGAGTTCACTTAACTGCCTAATAGGTGTTAGGATACCTCCTGTTATAGCTGAATGGAATCATTAAACTTCACCATGATATCTTGGATTATAATGTCAGGTTTGCTGTGTCCAGAAGTCTTTAGGAAAAGTACAACTCCTGAGAGAAATGTCCTTGTTGAGCAGGTGGATGGATGTGGTAGCAAGATGTTCATGGACAGTTTCACCTGTCCTGTGGCTTTCGTTTTCCTGGTGTGTTCCTTTTTTTCTCTCATCATGGGATAGGTTTTTGTTGTCTTACTTAAGCTTGAAGTGTGTGTGTGTGAAAGAAGATAAAAACAGAAAGATGAATAAGGGAGAGAGTTTTGATTTTCTTTGAGTTTTTTGGCCTCTTTTATTGGTTTTTTACTTATTTATTTTTTCATCCATCTTTATTCTTTGGCCTTTGTGGGCCTCCCATCGCAGTGGCCTCTCTCGCCACAGAGCACCGGTTCTGAGCATATGCACTCTGGAGCTCTGACTTGTAATTGGACACATAAGTCCAGCCTCTCCATGGCATGTGGGATCTTCCCAGGCCAGGGATCAAACTGGTGCCCCTTTAACTGCAAGGCAGACTCTGTACCCACTGGACCACCAGAGAAGCCCTTTTTTGAGTTTTTGAGTGATGGAATTATGAACTGGATGTCAGTTGTCTTTGAAGATAAATGACTTTGAATAGACATAACTTTTAATCTTACCTCTAAAAGAATCTCAGTCAGGTGTCTTAATTTTTATAAGCCTTATTTTTTCATATGTAGAATGAAGATATTAATACCTTTTTATAGGCTTCTTTTATGAAGTTTGGACTAAATAATATGAATAAATTGCTTAGGCCAATGCCAACCACATAGCAAATTCTTGGGCTTATGGGAGCTACTCTAATAACAAAAACAAAAAATATATAGTGACAAAATAATAATCATGTTGATAGTTACTAATATACATGTTAATATATGTAATATATATATAATACATATGATGAATATAGATAATATATAGAGCACCCATATACATATACACGATACTTAGGCCTTAGGAAATGGATATCTAAGATCTGAAACATTTTTATAATATCAGGGTCTCTTTTTATACCTATTATATACCTATGTAGGTAAAAATCTCCTTTAATTGCCTCCGTGTCCAATGAGCACAAGTCCTTGGCTGAACTTTCAACTGTGCTATTTCTCATTGAATAATCTGGGAGTACCAAGGTAGATTGCACTGCCCTGTATCCATTCATTCTTCCACAAAACATTAAATCTGTACCAACTGTGCACCAGGGAATATATTAGTACTAGTTATGGGGTATTAATGCATGCATGTGTGTGTACTCAGTCATGTCTGACTCTTTGCAGCCCCATGGACTGTTGCCTGGTAGGTTCCTCAGTCCATGAAATTCTCCAAGCTATAATACTGTAGTGGATTGCCATTTCCTGTATCAGGGAATCTTCCTGACTGAGGGATTGAACCTGTGTTTCCTGAATTGCCAGGTATACTCATTACCGCTGAGCCACCTGGGAAGCCCTACGGGAATACAGTGGTGTATAAAAGACATATTTTTTTTTTGTGCTCTTACTGTGGATTTACAAGTTTAATTCTGTATCATGAAGTAAAACAGAAGTGCTATGGGATGGTGCAACAAAGGCCTCCTAATATAAATTGAGGTTTCAGAGGGAAAGAGTAGAAATTTGTGACCTGAAGGATTAATTGAAACTAGTCAAATGAAAGAACAGCATGTGCATGTGGCCAGAGGTAGAAAGGAGCATCTTAAGGTGGGGAAACTGACTTTTTCTGCTAAGGCTGGAAGTTTTTTACAAGGATCATGATGCAGGTCATGGTGGGGAGTTTGGAATTAGTCAGGAGACAATGGGAGATCATTGGAGGCACAAGGAAGTGACGGGTTCTAGTTCTCATTCTATTTTTGAGACTTCTTTTTCTTCTTCTCTTATTTGGCCATACCTCACTGCATGCAGGATCTTATTTCCTAGACGAGGGACTGAACCTGTGTTCCCTGCAGTGGAAGGATTATCTTTTAACCACTTGACCACCAGGGAAGTCCCTAAAGAGATTTCTTTTACCATTTTCCTACCAGTGGCTGCTCTGTTCCTATCTGTAGCAGCCCAGTGATGTTTCTGCCCTCTCTATCTAGTAAAACATGCCCAGAGAAAAGGCCCATTTTTCTTACTCCTGAAAGGTAAAGTGGCTGATGAAGCTGTCTTGAGAGAACATTTATATCTTAAGGGAGATTCAAGTTGAAGCCAAAGGAATGAACCTGTATATATGATTTTCTCTGCATCAGTATGACAGTGAGCTTGAAAGGGCTTCTTTTGGAGAGGAATGTGGCCTGCCTAACAGTGAGAACTCAGAGATAGAGACCAGCTCTGCTTCCTTGGAGTGTGATGGGTAACTTAGTCTTCTTAACCCTTGGTTTCCTTAACTGTAAATGGGGGAAATAATTCATAGGGTCATTGAATTAACTGAAAAAAATGTGTGGGAATCAGTACACCATTGTGAAACTTTTTATCTGCAGT
Source organism: Tragulus kanchil (assembly GCA_022376925.1). Classification (NCBI taxonomy): domain Eukaryota; kingdom Metazoa; phylum Chordata; class Mammalia; order Artiodactyla; family Tragulidae; genus Tragulus; species Tragulus kanchil. The sequence goes on along the minus strand of JAIOJX010000030.1, from coordinate 189,102,326 downwards.
GCTACTGTGCAGGGTTCGAGTAGCACCTCCCTTCTCCTGAATTCTCCTTCTTTTGAAAACATTATCTCAGCGTTTCAGGATAATTTCAAATCGACTTTCTCATGATCTGTATCATGTCATCTATGTTTAGACATTTTCACACTTTCATCTGAAAACATTTTGGGTGTTCTTCCTTTAAGAAACATATACTTTCTTCCACACACATTTTTGCATATTACAAACTGTCTCAACGTGTAAATTATTTCCTTGAAATAATTGGCAATTTAGTGTTGGTGATGGGCAGGGGTGATTCAACTGAGAGCTCAAGGAAGAGATTTTCAGGGAGGGGGCAGGGGAAGAAGTGGTCTTTGGAATCCATGGCGATGCATGATAGGATGAAATAAATGTCAAGTACACTCAAATGCTCAGAATTCCAGTACTGAGATTGGCTGGAGGTCCTCATTTCGCCTTGAGAGAAGGGACTGGGCAGGAAACAAGAGCCTAATGGTGCTAACAAGTTTTTCAGTTTCCATAGCATATGCCCTCAGAAAGCTTGCTTGTCTCCCCAACCCCCGCCTCATCCCACCAGCACACCCCCCTTCAAAAGAAAGGGGTAGGGATCTGAAAACACTTGGCACAGGTGCAAGAAAGCTGAAAACGCCTGGCAGAGCTCTCAGGCGTCTTTTTCCACTCCGCACCAAATGTTTTACAGTCTTCGTGAGCCCATATAGATCCTGGCTTCTGCCCAGTCATTTGTTTGAAACTGTAGGCTCCGAGAAAAGGCTCCACACTGCAGCTGGCCTTTAAACCGTATTTTATGGGGGAGAGCGTTCAGGGTACAGTTGGAATGGGAAGAGCTTGCCTTTGACGTTGGACGTAAAAGTAACGAGCCAAAGGAAAATGAACCTGTATATATGATTTTCTCTGCATCAGTATGACAGTGAGCTTGAAAGGGCTTCTTTTGGAGAGGAATGTGGCCTGCCTAACAGTGAGAACTCAGAGATAGAGACCAGCTCTGCTTCCTTGGAGTGTGATGGGTAACTTAGTCTTCTTAACCCTTGGTTTCCTTAACTGTAAATGGGGGAAATAATTCATAGGGTCATTGAATTAACTGAAAAAAATGTGTGGGAATCAGTACACCATTGTGAAACTTTTTATCTGCAGTGCTACTGTGCAGGGTTCGAGTAGCACCTCCCTTCTCCTGAATTCTCCTTCTTTTGAAAACATTATCTCAGCGTTTCAGGATAATTTCAAATCGACTTTCTCATGATCTGTATCATGTCATCTATGTTTAGACATTTTCACACTTTCATCTGAAAACATTTTGGGTGTTCTTCCTTTAAGAAACATATACTTTCTTCCACACACTTTTTTGCATATTACAAACTGTCTCAACGTGTAAATTATTTCCTTGAAATAATTGGCAATTTAGTGTTGGTGATGGGCAGGGGTGATTCAACTGAGAGCTCAAGGAAGAGATTTTCAGGGAGGGGGCAGGGGAAGAAGTGGTCTTTGGAATCCATGGCGATGCATGATAGGATGAAATAAATGTCAAGTACACTCAAATGCTCAGAATTCCAGTACTGAGATTGGCTGGAGGTCCTCATTTCGCCTTGAGAGAAGGGACTGGGCAGGAAACAAGAGCCTAATGGTGCTAACAAGTTTTTCAGTTTCCATAGCATATGCCCTCAGAAAGCTTGCTTGTCTCCCCAACCCCCGCCTCATCCCACCAGCACACCCCCCTTCAAAAGAAAGGGGTAGGGGATCTGAAAAACACTTGGCACAGGTGCAAGAAAGCTGAAAACGCCTGGCAGAGCTCTCAGGCGTCTTTTTCCACTCCGCACCAAATGTTTTACAGTCTTCGTGAGCCCATATAGATCCTGGCTTCTGCCCAGTCATTTGTTTGAAACTGTAGGCTCCGAGAAAAGGCTCCACACTGCAGCTGGCCTTTAAACCGTATTTTATGGGGGAGAGCGTTCAGGGTACAGTTGGAATGGGAAGAGCTTGCCTTTGACGTTGGACGTAAAAGTAACAGATTGGAGTGGGGTGGAGCTAACGCTGAGGAATTGTTGGTCTGTTCATTTTCCCAGAGAAGATGAAGCTTTTGGAAATTTCACCTCAATCTCAGTGATTTCACAGGCTAATTTATAAGGAGGCCCCCAAATGTGACTTGAGCCCAATTTAGCTCAATTTTACTCAAACATAAATCTAATAGTTCCAAGTAAAGGAGATGGCAGAATCTTAAGTGATATATTTTTTTTTGATAATTTAGGGCAACTGTGCCTTCGCTCCCACTTGCATAGAAGTTCATTATGAATGAACATTTAATAGTAAATGTTTTGTCTTTCACCTTCTCTGTACCCTTTTTTGCCTACTTATCATGCTTATGGCTCATAATTGCAAAGGTTTAATGACCAATTAGGTTTTTTTGTTAAGTATATAATAATGATGCAAGAGAAAATGACTCCAACAGAAGAGTTAATCAGAACTGAAATTTGAATAGTTCTTGCTCTTAACAATTTAGGGAAAAGTAGGCATTTGTATCTTCCTCAGACCTCTGGGCAAAGCAACCCACTCCAGTATTCTTGCCTGGAGAATCCCATGAACAGAGGAGCCTGACAGGCTCTAATCCATAGGTCATATAGAGTTGATTGTGACTGAAGTGACTTATCACTCACACACAGATCTTTGGATTTAAATAACTTTTTTTTTTTTTGAGTAGTTGCTATGTTAACCACTCTGCAAAAAGACATCTAACATACTTTCTCATTTTATCTTCTGTATAACTATGAAGTCTGACTTTAATCTCCCTGTTGTAGGTAAGGAAATTGAGGTATAGAAAATTTAAGTAACTTTCCCAAAGAGATAAAGATTATAAATGTACATTATGGATTTGTTGTCTGGTCCTTTGAAAAATTTTCCAGAAACCATGAAGAAGAAAGTATTCCTCGAGTAAATGTTGTTTCACCTGCTTTGCTATTGTCAGTGGCTTATGTAAAATGACTTACCCTGGAATGGAGTTGAAAATCTCGAGCTTTTCAGAGGTCATGGCATTTCTTTCACAAACAGAGGAATTATGGAATATGCAGCTGAATCTCTGATTTACCTGATATGGAAATCACAGGTTCCTTATTATTTGGGGAGCAGCATTTTCTGAAAGCCAGCATATACCCAGTGTCCCTTGGGATGCCAGATTGTGACAAAAAGTAGACCTGAAATAAGCTAGTCATCACATATGTGGCATAATGTGAATCATGGCCCTCAAAGTTTGGACTTTATTCTTATGAACTACATCAATCAATAAATGAGTATTTTCCCAGTTCTCAAACTGAGAGCAAGTAAAAGGAAAAAATAGAAGCATAGATACCTATTTAGAGACTGTGTGAGATAGATGAGGAGTAAGCACATTGCATGCCATGAAACAATGAGAAAGATAAGAGACTGTGTCACTAGTTCCCCGTGGCAGAATCAGATCTTCATTTGGATGTAATATTGAAAAGAATCCCAAATCTCAGTTCTGTGAGCTAAAGCAGATGGATGTTCCATGTTGGTGCAGATTCCTGTTTGAAGCAGCATAGTTACAAAGATGGGGTGGGTCATTTGATTTTCTCCAAAGTACTTTCTTGTGCAGCTGTCTAAAAGAATTATGATACTTCCATGAAGTGCCTCATCCATGATGCTTTTAAAAATATTAAATAAAGTATTCAACCAGTGCCTCAAATGTATTTGCCCTTGTTTATACACACAGTTCTTTGGCTAATATATGTTTGGGAAATGCTTAGTTCAACACATATGTGTAGGTTAGTTTTTGCTACCGGATTTTCTTAGAAACTTTAATATTCCCTACGAGTCTCCAAAAAGAAGTAATGTTATACCACTTGATCTTAGAATGCTTCTTCCACGAAAGTATCTACTTGAAACTACTGTGCTCCCAAACAGCATAAGGGAAATCCTGAGGTACTGTTGCTTAGGTAAAGAAGGGTCTAATTTTTTCATTTTTAGAGAAATTGAGGCTAAACCCCCACCTACCTAGACATTCTTTGTGAATGAGTTTTTCACAGTTGACTCTTCTCCTTTCTCTTTCTCTCTTTAGTCATTTTTGGTTTCTTATCATGCTTGGAACACATAATTCCTAAGGATTAATAACTAATTAGATTTTTCAACAACCATAAATTAAAGATGTAAAAGAAGAAATGAAAACAGTAGGGTAAGTCAGAACTGAAATTTGGAGTCTCAGCTCTCACTAAATAATTTAGTTGTAAGCCTTTGCTAGAATAACTCTGTGCATTTCTCTTACCTTTATGGGGAATCCTTGGGAAGAATCCTGAAATGGAGCCTGGGATACCTCTTGGCATGGTGTATTTTACTTCTCAAGTTGTCAGATGAGACTAATGCATTGGGTACTGATCTGAAGTGTGATGGACAAAGTTTGCTCTGCCCTTTTTTGTATAAGAAAGGACTTTCTACACCCAAAAAGAATACTAGTGTATGTAAATCGCTGCTGAGGCTCTTTCCTGTTAGGTGTGAAGTTTCTTCTCCTGTTGATGTCTAGATTTCCATCACGGATTGCAGAAATACTTGTGTTCTGTTGAATCCCAAACAGAAGCAGTTTTTATCTTGAAGCTAATGAAACTTATGCTTCCAGGGTCCACTCTCATGCTATACCCTTTGCGTGATGTGGCTCTGTTTTTATATAATCACAAAATTAAGACAGTTTTGCAGCCTTGAGTCTTGAAAAGAGCCTTCCTAGTATTAAGCACCACGCCCTGCAAAATGTGAATTTGCCTCCTTCCAAAGAAAGTCTTAATTGAATTTTCCACAAAAGGAAGAGCCATATTAAAATGTCTTCCATGGCAGAGGTCTTTAAGGTGTGCTTCATAGGGAAAAGATTTAAGGAAGCACACTAGATAGGACAGAGCTGAGAACGCACAACCTTTATAGGGATTCCAGAACAGAGATTTTATTTCCCCCACAGCAGTAAAACCAGATAAGTACATTGTCTTTGCTTTGCCCAATATAATTTTTAAAAATCTTTATTATTTATTTTGTTACAGTATTACTTCCCTTTTATGTTTTTGGTTTTTCTTTTGGCCACAAGACATGTGGAACTTAGTTCCCCAACCAGGGATCAAACCTGCACCCTTTGCATTAGAAGGCCAGGTCTTAACCACTGGACCACTGCTCAATGTATTTTTATAAAACCATTACTTCTGTAAAAACCTGCAAAATATTTGGCATGTGGGATCTTCAGCTGTGGCATGTGAACTCTTAGTTGGGGCATATGGGATGTAATCCTCTGAGGAGTGAGTGAAGCCAGGCCCCCTGCATTAGAAGCATGGAGTCTTAGCCTCTGGACCACCAGGAAAGTCCTTGAAAATTTTAATGAAAGTAGTATAGGTACTAAAGCTATACAAAGGATTTTGATTGAATTCTCTGTTTTACTCTTCACAGTGACTCATAGGATATGTGTTAGTAGTCACATTTTATTGCTGTGAGACTCAGAGAGGTTTAGTTAGTAACTCAGTGTGTTTAGCTAGTAAACGGTGGAGACAGAACTGATGCCTGTGTCTTTCTTTCGACTTGAACCTTCTTGTCTATGATTGTATGGGTTCCTGAAGCCGTTTCATAAAAGTTACTTGCTTTATAATGGGGCGTTCTGGAGTAGGAGTATCCGAATAACCTAAACAGCCCAAGACAAGAAGAGAGAGCCTGTAGGATGGTGAACCTTTGGAATGCTCTTATAACTGAGTGCCTAGGTAATACTCTAGCCCCACCTAAAGAAAAGGATCTAAGATCACTTAAAACTAAAGGAGTAAAGGATGTCCTCCATCCTCCCAACTCCCTCATACCTTAGAAAGAATCTTGAATTTTTATATCAGTGGTATTAGTTATTGTAAAATTTTTGCTTACTCTGGGGTTCCACCAGGCATCTTGATCATGGCCTGGCTTAATGCAGAAAACCCCATTTGGGGCAGAGAGAAGTAAATTTCAAGCATGATCAATAATAAATATTTGGGTTCTAAACCCATGCAAATGTGCTGAAAGTTCATCAGGTGAGTTTTCACTGATTATTCCTATAGGACCAATCCACCTTTAGAAGTCATTTTCCAGTAAAACCAGATAAGTACATTGTCTTTGCTTTGCCCAATATAATTTTTAAAAATCTTTATTATTTATTTTGTTACAGTATTACTTCCTTTTATGTTTTTGGTTTTCTTTTGGCCACAAGACATGTGGAACTTAGTTCCCCAACCAGGGATCAAACCTGCACCCTTTGCATTAGAAGGCCAGGTCTTAACCACTGGACCACTGCTCAATGTATTTTTATAAAACCATTACTTCTGTAAAAACCTGCAAAATATTTGGCATGTGGGATCTTCAGCTGTGGCATGTGAACTCTTAGTTGGGGCATATGGGATGTAATCCTCTGAGGAGTGAGTGAAGCCAGGCCCCCTGCATTAGAAGCATGGAGTCTTAGCCTCTGGACCACCAGGAAAGTCCTTGAAAATTTTAATGAAAGTAGTATAGGTACTAAAGCTATACAAAGGATTTTGATTGAATTCTCTGTTTTACTCTTCACAGTGACTCATAGGATATGTGTTAGTAGTCACATTTTATTGCTGTGAGACTCAGAGAGGTTTAGTTAGTAACTCAGTGTGTTTAGCTAGTAAACGGTGGAGACAGAACTGATGCCTGTGTCTTTCTTTCGACTTGAACCTTCTTGTCTATGATTGTATGGGTTCCTGAAGCCGTTTCATAAAAGTTACTTGCTTTATAATGGGGCGTTCTGGAGTAGGAGTATCCGAATAACCTAAACAGCCCAAGACAAGAAGAGAGAGCCTGTAGGATGGTGAACCTTTGGAATGCTCTTATAACTGAGTGCCTAGGTAATACTCTAGCCCCACCTAAAGAAAAGGATCTAAGATCACTTAAAACTAAAGGAGTAAAGGATGTCCTCCATCCTCCCAACTCCCTCATACCTTAGAAAGAATCTTGAATTTTTATATCAGTGGTATTAGTTATTGTAAAATTTTTGCTTACTCTGGGGTTCCACCAGGCATCTTGATCATGGCCTGGCTTAATGCAGAAAACCCCATTTGGGGCAGAGAGAAGTAAATTTCAAGCATGATCAATAATAAATATTTGGGTTCTAAACCCATGCAAATGTGCTGAAAGTTCATCAGGTGAGTTTTCACTGATTATTCCTATAGGACCAATCCACCTATTGAGAAGTCATTTTCCATTATTTTTCTCTATGTGGCAGAACTTGCCAGGGACATGGAATACAATTTAGGCTCTGGTCAGATGGGATTTGCACTTCATCCAACCCTGAAAAGTCACTCCTTGCCTATTATTTTTCACTCTATTGTAAATAGCAAGAGGCAGATGAAAAGGTAAAAAATATGTTGGTTGGAAGATACTTACTCTTGCCTACCTAGGGTAATCAAGAGGAGACATCAGCTTCAGATTTGGTAAGTAATAACTCACATTTGACTTTAATACACTGTGATAAACTTTGGGGAATATATCTTTTAAAACATAAAATGCTTTACCTCTGATTTAAAGTTTGGAGGATTGGTCCTGTGCCGTCCGCAGGTTAGATTTAGCATCTCTGGAAATTTCAGAGCAATTTTAAACTACTCTTTTTGATCATTTGCTGCAGCTCCAGCTTTCAAAGAGAATGAGATGTTTTGGGAATGAATTGTGATGGACTTATATGAAAATTTATATGACCAAGAATTGGATTTGTTCCTCTGGAATATTATAGATTATGTTTTATGTTGGAATTACATCAGTGTGCAGAGCAGCAGAAGGCTGGCTTAATGTAGCTAAAAATATACCTTGACTTTCCACTTGGAATAAAACTCTCCCCTCCCCAACCCATTCCTTCCCTAATGAAAATAATGGCTTCATGACTCATAGACATGATAGACGGTAGGGAATATTTGAGTCTTAAAATAAGAAGAGTTTGAGAAAGGACTAATGGCCCTTTTCTAATTTCTTTCCCATCCATCTCTTCCCTCCTGTTTTCCCTGTCACCATCCTATTTCAAGCCTTCAGCACCCCATGCCTCACTGCAATGGCTCCTTTGTCAGTCTCCATTCTCTCCTTGCTTTAATTTGTCCTGTACACTGTGTCATGGCCTGTCTTCCTCCCTCCCCACTTTAATCATATCATTCTGTGCCATTTTTCAGTGGCTTTTCATTTGTTCCAAAGTAAATCACAGACTAACATTCAAGGGCCTTTCTAGATACGAACCTCACCTCTTCTTCCTTTCCCACAGTCACGCACTTCCCAGCCACCTCCTTCGTCTAGGCTTCTACAAAGTCTTACTTGAAATTGGACAGTAACCCCCCAACTGGTTACCTAGTTTGTATCATGAAACCTACTGTTACATAGTATGTGATTCAAGGACACTGGATAGCATGCACGGTGATTTTTGGTGCTACACAGACATTTAGAAAACAATTATTTTTTACGGGAGTATAGTTGCTATCCAATGTTGTGTTAGTTTCTGCTGTACAGCAAAATCAATCAGCTATGCGTACCTATATATTTCCTCTCTTTTTGGATTTTCTTCCCATTTAGTGTCAACATAGAGCTCTGCATTCTCTCAGCTATACAATAGGTTCTCGTTAATTACCTGTTTTATGCATGCTATCAGTAGTGTGTAGACATACTGTGTAGATGTCAATCCCAGTGCCCCGTTTCATTCCCAGTTCATTCCCCAATTCATCTTGGTGTACATACATTTATTCTCTGTGTACACACTTTTATTTTCAAGATAATCTTTAATCACATGGCTAATACATTATTGTAAAAATGTTACTAATAGATCGATTATGAATTGTGTATATTATTGCTTAAATGATAGTCATCAAAAAAGTGAAGTAGGAAGGTATGCCATCTCTGGGCCTGCTGAAGCACTTTACAGCATTTAGAACCCTAACTCTCCCTCACGTTCCAAGACACAATTCTCCAGACTCACCCCCTGGGCTAGGTAGCTTACTGCCTTGCCTCCATCAGCGGTTATTTGATTGTAACAATGGTGGAGTGACAGCACTGGCAGGGTCCTACCTTCTTGCCTTTCCCTCCAATTGCAGGGACCAGCTGCATGTCATATTGCAAAGCTGTATAGCAGTGATTTGAAACATTCATGCAGTTTTCTCAGGAGCCTCAATTACAAATGATGAGTAGCTTAGCTGCTGGGAGAATCTTGTTCAATATTCTTATTTTATTTTTTAAAATATTTACGGGAACTTGATGTTCAGTGAAGACCCTTAGACAGAAAGTGCTGAAAGAGGAAACAAAGAGGATGTCAGAGACAGCTGAACTTAGTGAAAGCTCTGAATCCACATTATTTTGTTGTGGCTTTGTAAATTCACTCTAAGTACATTTGAGGAACAATAAACCATAAAAGAGGTTACTGTGACCTCGGTTTCTGCATAGCTTTTGAGATAAAAGGTCCCAGTATCAGAATGCATTTGGTTGACTGTAGTGTTGTTGACGGATTAAAAACAATTCATGCTCTTACGGATTGCTGATGAGGGACTGGGCTGGGTACTTTGTGCAGGATGCGCTCCCGTGGCAGAGACCAACGATGCTTCGCTAAAAATGGGCCCCTAAATTATCGGCCTTTGTAACCAGAAATGAATGGGGGCAGAGCTCCTGACATAAAGATTGAGTTGCAATACAGTCACTTTGCACTTAAGACTTATTAGGGTCCCTACCTTAAAAGCATATTGAAGATGTTTCGATTCTTATCATTGCACAGGATAACAACTTGTAGAACACTTACTATCAGCGAGTAGGTTTCTTTGAATAGTGTCGTATTTTTCTGATGTCTTTTGCTTTCTAAAAATGATCAAATCAAAATAAAGCCCAAATTTTGATTAGATCATTTTTCATGTGTACAGCTTTTAGGGATAAAAATCAAAAACCTTGGAATGAACAGAACTGATCCAGGCCTTCTGATAGTTGCTTATTTGATATGAACCTTGGGAAAGTTACTTAATTTTTATAAGTCTCTGATTTCCCTAGGAAAATGAGGATGCTAGTACCTGTATCATAGGGCTGTTTAGACAATAGCAATAATGTATATAAAACACTTAAATATTATATTTTCTATTTAATAGTTTTCTCATCTGTAAAATCAGTAAGAATAATATGGTAAAGAAATACTTTAGGGTCTCTGGTCTCTTTCTAACTATGTACTGAGAGTGTATTATGAAGTTCAGGGTTAGTAGGTAGTTAAAATTGCCCCCCCCTTCCTCCAAACTATATGGAAAGGAAACTAGCTAGACAGGGAGCAGATTCTCTTCTAGCATTTTATTTTTTAAAATATTTACGGGAACTTGATGTTCAGTGAAGACCCTTAGACAGAAAGTGCTGAAAGAGGAAACAAAGAGGATGTCAGAGACAGCTGAACTTAGTGAAAGCTCTGAATCCACATTATTTTGTTGTGGCTTTGTAAATTCACTCTAAGTACATTTGAGGAACAATAAACCATAAAAGAGGTTACTGTGACCTCGGTTTCTGCATAGCTTTTGAGATAAAAGGTCCCAGTATCAGAATGCATTTGGTTGACTGTAGTGTTGTTGACGGATTAAAAACAATTCATGCTCTTACGGATTGCTGATGAGGGACTGGGCTGGGTACTTTGTGCAGGATGCGCTCCGGTGGCAGAGACCAAAGTTGCTTTGCTAAAAATGGGGCCCTAAAATATAAGCCTTTGTAACCAGAAATGAATGGGGGCAGAGCTCCTGACATAAAGATTGAGTTGCAATACATTCACTTTGCACTTAAGACTTATTAGGGTCCCTACCTTAAAAGCATATTGAAGATGTTTCGGATTCTTATCATTGCACAGGATAACAACTTGTAGAACACTTACTATCAGCGAGTAGGTTTCTTTGAATAGTGTCGTATTTTTCTGATGTCTTTTGCTTTCTAAAAATGATCAAATCAAAATAAAGCCCAAATTTTGATTAGATCATTTTTCATGTGTACAGCTTTTAGGGATAAAAATCAAAAACCTTGGAATGAACAGAACTGATCCAGGCCTTCTGATAGTTGCTTATTTGATATGAACCTTGGGAAAGTTACTTAATTTTTATAAGTCTCTGATTTCCCTAGGAAAATGAGGATGCTAGTACCTGTATCATAGGGCTGTTTAGACAATAGCAATAATGTATATAAAACACTTAAATATTATATTTTCTATTTAATAGTTTTCTCATCTGTAAAATCAGTAAGAATAATATGGTAAAGAAATACTTTAGGGTCTCTGGTCTCTTTCTAACTATGTACTGAGAGTGTATTATGAAGTTCAGGGGTTAGTAGGTAGTATTGCACTCCAGATTTAAGAAATGCCTCAGTCTCACCCTCCCTCTCACCCATTTTCCTCTAGTGAATTCAGCAGAGGGAGCTATATGGAAAGGAAACTAGCTAGACAGGGAGCAGATTCTCTTCTAGCAGTGCAAACACTAATCAAGGCAGATTTTTGTAGCCAAGACTGAATCAGAAAATACAGTTTGGATCTCAAGGTTTAAGTGAACACCTCTGTTTACTACTTCTTAAATTAGGATAGCCATGGCTAAGGTGGTTTCTCAGTTGCCAACAGAGAGGTGACATGATCAGATTAGTGTAAGACCATATGTCCTGCATCAGCCTTAAGAAAGCAGGAAAGGGCCTCCCTGGTGGTCCAGTGGGTAAGGATACCGCCTTGCAGTGCAAGGGGCGCCGGTTCGATCCCTGGCCTGGGAAGATCCCATGTGCCACGGAGCGGCTGGACTGATGTGTCTAGTTACCGAGCCCGAGCTCTGGAGCACATGCGCCCAGAAACAGCACTCTGCAACGACAGACACCACCGCGATGGGGGAACCACAGGAGCCAAAGAACAAAGATGGATGAAAACAGAGAAATGAAAGACCAATGGAAGTGGCCCACCCGCTCGCCTCCCTCCCCAACCCGACCGTCGCCCAAAATAAATAAATAAATAAATAAATCTTTAAAAAAAAAAAAAAAGAAATCAGGAAAGATGAGAGTGTCCTGCTCTCACACTGTTGTTTAAACCAGATTCCCTGGCCTAAATTACACTGCCTTGTAAGATATATCTCAATGAATGGCCTGGCTTCTGACCAAAGAGATCAATGACCCTTCGTCTTGTGGAGACAGGGAGGGAGCTGAAGGACATCACTTCCCTAAATTCCTTCACAAAATGTAGAGTCTGTTGAATTGGGGCTGCTAGACATAGCAAATAGAAATACAGGACAACCAGTTAAATTTGAATTTCAGATAAACAAGGAATCATTTTGTAGTATAAGTATTAATATGTCATGTGCAATATTTAGGACATGCTTATACTAAAATATGTTTTTTTAAGTTTTCTCATCTGTAAAATCAGTAAGAATAATATGGTAAAGAAATACTTTAGGGTCTCTGGTCTCTTTCTAACTATGTACTGAGAGTGTATTATGAAGTTCAGGGGTTAGTAGGTAGTATTGCACTCCAGATTTAAGAAATGCCTCAGTCTCACCCTCCCTCTCACCCATTTTCCTCTAGTGAATTCAGCAGAGGGAGCTATATGGAAAGGAAACTAGCTAGACAGGGAGCAGATTCTCTTCTAGCAGTGCAAACACTAATCAAGGCAGATTTTTGTAGCCAAGACTGAATCAGAAAATACAGTTTGGATCTCAAGGTTTAAGTGAACACCTCTGTTTACTACTTCTTAAATTAGGATAGCCATGGCTAAGGTGGTTTCTCAGTTGCCAACAGAGAGGTGACATGATCAGATTAGTGTAAGACCATATGTCCTGCATCAGCCTTAAGAAAGCAGGAAAGGGCCTCCCTGGTGGTCCAGTGGGTAAGGATACCGCCTTGCAGTGCAAGGGGCGCCGGTTCGATCCCTGGCCTGGGAAGATCCCATGTGCCACGGAGCGGCTGGACTGATGTGTCTAGTTACCGAGCCCGAGCTCTGGAGCACATGCGCCCAGAAACAGCACTCTGCAACGACAGACACCACCGCGATGGGGGAACCACAGGAGCCAAAGAACAAAGATGGATGAAAACAGAGAAATGAAAGACCAATGGAAGTGGCCCACCCGCTCGCCTCCCTCCCCAACCCGACCGTCGCCCAAAATAAATAAATAAATAAATAAATCTTTAAAAAAAAAAAAAAAGAAATCAGGAAAGATGAGAGTGTCCTGCTCTCACACTGTTGTTTAAACCAGATTCCCTGGCCTAAATTACACTGCCTTGTAAGATATATCTCAATGAATGGCCTGGCTTCTGACCAAAGAGATCAATGACCCTTCGTCTTGTGGAGACAGGGAGGGAGCTGAAGGACATCACTTCCCTAAATTCCTTCACAAAATGTAGAGTCTGTTGAATTGGGGCTGCTAGACATAGCAAATAGAAATACAGGACAACCAGTTAAATTTGAATTTCAGATAAACAAGGAATCATTTTGTAGTATAAGTATTAATATGTCATGTGCAATATTTAGGACATGCTTATACTAAAATATTGTTTGTTATTTATCAGAAATTTAAAGTTAACTGGACATCTTCTCTTTTACCTGGCAAGCCTGTTTCAAATCAGTTTTTAAGGGCCATTTGGTAAGGGTTTATTGAGACCAATAGAAAGACTTTCAGAGCTCTTAGAGAGGTTTTCCTGTGTATTGTAGGATGTTTAGTAACATTCTTAGCTTCTAATCATTAACGGCTAATAGCATCTTGTCTCCTTCCATTGTGACAACCAAATATAAATATGTCTCTAGACATTGCCAGATGAGTGCCAGATCACCCTTAATTGAGAACCACTGCTTTAGAGATAGTGGCAAAAGTCAGGCAATGAAGTGTATCAGGATAGTAGACCAGAAGGTGGCACTTGTTATTTTCTTCTAATTTTTTGGCTGAACCACATGGCATGTGGTATGTAGTTCCCCGACCATATCACTTGCATTGGAAGCATGGAGTCTTAACCTTTGAACCACCAGGGAAGGCTCAGAAAGTGGGACTTTTATCCAATACTGATGCGGGTCCTGTCCCTATTCCAATTCCTCATCCTTCTGCACATTCTGGGCTCATTCACGGTAATGTAAAGTGCTGTCTAGACCTGTGTAGAGGATCCCAGTCATACACGTGATACAGTTTTGGTCCAGTGTTGATCATCATCACTAGAAAATTATTCTCTATTCTCTCTGCCTTTCTAAACATCTTACATGAGGCTCCATATGGCAGCTTTTCAGGTTTTTCACTCAGGTATGTTTTTCAAAAAACACCCGATAAAATAATAAACCTATTACTTATATTTTATAATTTTATCAAAGGTCATCAGTTTGCATAAGCTGGGTGATATTAACATTTAATGGGGAAAACTCTTACAGTCAAAGTGCCTTACTTAAGTTTACATACTGTTCTTTTGCTCCATTTTGTAGAGGAAGAAATTTAGAGGCATTGGATGATGAATTCTGTCCTTCAAACATTTCCACCTACACATTTATCCTTGAAAAAAATGCTGATATGCCTTCATAAGGTATTTCCTATTTGCAAAGGTTTCCTAACTGAATATGTTGTCTTAATTCTTTGGAAAAAAATCTGAGGCAACTTTGGCTTTATTAATTTTGATTGTCCAGCATTGATGATTAATTTTGTAGGCCTAACAGCTTATGTAGTGGGAAAATTTCATTAGTGAGTTAAATGTAACTTTCTTTATTCATGGCTTTCCATATTTTGTAGGCTTTCAGAGGAGCATTGGTTTTATAAAAATACATTGAGCAGAGCAAAGACAATGTACTTATCTGGTTATATTGCTCTGGGAAAAAAAAAAATCTCTGTTCTGGAATCCCTATAAAGATTGTATGTTCTTAGCTCTCTCTTATCTAGTATGCTTCCTTAAATCAGAATGTTATTTTCTCTAAGAAGCCCACCTTAAAGAACAATATTATCTTTATTTGTGATCACAGGCCTTCATCATGGCAGAAAAAAATAATCTGAGCCTTCTCACACTCTGATATTTGTATTTAATCAATAACCACATCCCTTTTTCATCTGTCTTACCTCTGCAATTGCATTTTCCAAGCTGCGCATGTTTTATTGTGTAAGAATTCAATTGAAAGAGCCATTCATGTTTGCAAAAAGGATGATGTTTTATTATTGGTCATAAAGAAAAGAAATTTCACACTTTGTATAACCGACCCTTTCTATTAGAGCACGGTGGATTCTCAAAGTGAAGAATAAGTTAACAAACCATGGAAAGAGAGGCCACAGAAAAATCTTGTAATACACGTGATACAGTTTTGGTCCAGTGTTGATCATCATCACTAGAAAATTATTCTCTATTCTCTCTGCCTTTCTAAACATCTTACATGAGGCTCCATATGGCAGCTTTTCAGGTTTTTCACTCAGGTATGTTTTTCAAAAAACACCCGATAAAATAATAAACCTATTACTTATATTTTATAATTTTATCAAAGGTCATCAGTTTGCATAAGCTGGGTGATATTAACATTTAATGGGGAAAACTCTTACAGTCAAAGTGCCTTACTTAAGTTTACATACTGTTCTTTTGCTCCATTTTGTAGAGGAAGAAATTTAGAGGCATTGGATGATGAATTCTGTCCTTCAAACATTTCCACCTACACATTTATCCTTGAAAAAAATGCTGATATGCCTTCATAAGGTATTTCCTATTTGCAAAGGTTTCCTAACTGAATATGTTGTCTTAATTCTTTGGAAAAAAATCTGAGGCAACTTTGGCTTTATTAATTTTGATTGTCCAGCATTGATGATTAATTTTGTAGGCCTAACAGCTTATGTAGTGGGAAAATTTCATTAGTGAGTTAAATGTAACTTTCTTTATTCATGGCTTTCCATATTTTGTAGGCTTTCAGAGGAGCATTGGTTTTATAAAAATACATTGAGCAGAGCAAAGACAATGTACTTATCTGGTTATATTGCTCTGGGAAAAAAAAAAATCTCTGTTCTGGAATCCCTATAAAGATTGTATGTTCTTAGCTCTCTCTTATCTAGTATGCTTCCTTAAATCAGAATGTTATTTTCTCTAAGAAGCCCACCTTAAAGAACAATATTATCTTTATTTGTGATCACAGGCCTTCATCATGGCAGAAAAAAATAATCTGAGCCTTCTCACACTCTGATATTTGTATTTAATCAATAACCACATCCCTTTTTCATCTGTCTTACCTCTGCAATTGCATTTTCCAAGCTGCGCATGTTTTATTGTGTAAGAATTCAATTGAAAGAGCCATTCATGTTTGCAAAAAGGATGATGTTTTATTATTGGTCATAAAGAAAAGAAATTTCACACTTTGTATAACCGACCCTTTCTATTAGAGCACGGTGGATTCTCAAAGTGAAGAATAAGTTAACAAACCATGGAAAGAGAGGCCACAGAAAAATCTTGTAGTATTCTCACCACAGTATAAAATAAGGCCTGATAATTTTTATGTCTTTAATTGACAGGTGTTCAGTTCACATCTGAAATGGATCATCTTTGCCCAATTTGAGGGTATGTAGACTAGAAAGAATAAGGGGATGGCAGTCAAAATATTTAACATTTCTATGACAAGGCCTGATTAATGAGATGAGATATCATATTATTGAGACAGGATCCTAGAGACCCCTACAGGGACAGGTGTATTCCTTGAGTGACTGAACCATGAGGATGTGAGTGGGGACTTGGAGAAGGGTCAAGTGGCTAGGGATATGGCGGAGGCCCTAAGGAGGTTCATGTTAGCAACTGTTTATGAATCAGTCTGGTAGTATTTCAATATTTGAGCAAGTGGAACAGCTATACTGCTGCATAGAGCTGGCCTAAGATGTGGAGAGTCCTAGGGTAGTGCAGTGGCATTACTTGGACCACAAGGTTGAGTTCCTGATACTGCTATTAAATCACTCACTGTATGGTCTTGGGTCAGTCGGTTCTTAGGGGTGGGACTTTACTCTCTTATGAAAATATTGGGTAAGAACAACTGTAGGTCCCCTTCATCATAGTTTACATTTTCCCTCCTAAAGATCTATAGGTTCTGTGCATAGAATATAGAGCTATCTCTAAGCTTTTGGAAAGTATTGAGGCTTAGGTGTTTACATAAGGGGTGGGCACTGTCATGCTCCATGCTTTGTGGATAACACGATAATGAAATAGGGATGAAGCCTGCAGTAGCCATGGATGCACTGTGTTACCAGGAACAAGACAAGAACAGTTCAATGCTTTTTAAAGAGCAGTTTAAAAATATTTTCAAAAGATTAAGAGTCTTCATTGTTTTTAGGAAGCTATTACAGAGTAGAAAAATGTGCTAGTTGATGACAGAAACAAACCAAGTGTGGCTTTTGTCCCAAATAACCTAAATCAAGGAAAGAGCCATTCATGTTTGCAAAAAGGATGATGTTTTATTATTGGTCATAAAGAAAAGAAATTTCACACTTTGTATAACCGACCCTTTCTATTAGAGCACGGTGGATTCTCAAAGTGAAGAATAAGTTAACAAACCATGGAAAGAGAGGCCACAGAAAAATCTTGTAGTATTCTCACCACAGTATAAAATAAGGCCTGATAATTTTTATGTCTTTAATTGACAGGTGTTCAGTTCACATCTGAAATGGATCATCTTTGCCCAATTTGAGGGTATGTAGACTAGAAAGAATAAGGGGATGGCAGTCAAAATATTTAACATTTCTATGACAAGGCCTGATTAATGAGATGAGATATCATATTATTGAGACAGGATCCTAGAGACCCCTACAGGGACAGGTGTATTCCTTGAGTGACTGAACCATGAGGATGTGAGTGGGGACTTGGAGAAGGGTCAAGTGGCTAGGGATATGGCGGAGGCCCTAAGGAGGTTCATGTTAGCAACTGTTTATGAATCAGTCTGGTAGTATTTCAATATTTGAGCAAGTGGAACAGCTATACTGCTGCATAGAGCTGGCCTAAGATGTGGAGAGTCCTAGGGTAGTGCAGTGGCATTACTTGGACCACAAGGTTGAGTTCCTGATACTGCTATTAAATCACTCACTGTATGGTCTTGGGTCAGTCGGTTCTTAGGGGTGGGACTTTACTCTCTCTTATGAAAATATTGGGTAAGAACAACTGTAGGTCCCCTTCATCATAGTTTACATTTTCCCTCCTAAAGATCTATAGGTTCTGTGCATAGAATATAGAGCTATCTCTAAGCTTTTGGAAAGTATTGAGGCTTAGGTGTTTACATAAGGGGTGGGCACTGTCATGCTCCATGCTTTGTGGATAACACGATAATGAAATAGGGATGAAGCCTGCAGTAGCCATGGATGCACTGTGTTACCAGGAACAAGACAAGAACAGTTCAATGCTTTTTAAAGAGCAGTTTAAAAATATTTTCAAAAGATTAAGAGTCTTCATTGTTTTTAGGAAGCTATTACAGAGTAGAAAAATGTGCTAGTTGATGACAGAAACAAACCAAGTGTGGCTTTTGTCCCAAATAACCTAAATCAAGGAAAGACACATATTTTAGAATTTGTTGTTGTTTGTCTAGGTCATAAAAAGTTCCCTTGACTCTCCATTTCACTTTTGGGTTCTCTGTTTGGTTTTTGATTAAGTGTGCTTTTTTAAATATTTGATGAATGTAGTGAGATAGCTCTATTAGAATATTTAAGAACGTGTTTGTGAGCAATGCCGTGCCTACAGAAACTAAAGAAAATTCCAAAGTAACTTCAAGGCCCACAAATTGTTTTAATTCGAGTCAAAAGTCCCTTTCTAAGTTTATACCATATCTTATCTTTTTGTAAATATGAGGAAGTGTGCAATGTAATTATTAATCACTTGAATTATTAGAAAAAGAAAAAAATATGGTTTATAAAGCTCATGCTGTATTAGGCAACTCAGTGCTGAATAAGTACCCGCATATGTATTTCTTTTGGGTTCCTACAAAACTGACCATTTAGTAAAAGAAACTGGCTCTGTTTTTTTTTTTTTTTAAATTGTGCCTGCTTTTATTGTTTATTTATTTATTTATTTTCATCCATCTTTATTCTTTGACTGTGTGGGCTTCCCATTGTGGTAGCCTCTCTCCTTGCAGAACACCAGCTCCAGAGTTCTGGCTCCTAATTGGACACACTGGCCTAGCTGTTCCTTGGCACGTGGGATCTTCCCCAGCCAGGAATTGAACTGGTGCCCCTTGCACTGCAAGGTGGACTCTTCACCCACTGGACCACCGGAGTAGCCCTGGTTCTGTTTTAATATCCTGTTGCTTGTTATACCTGACAAACAGAAATGAGGAAAATGAATTGATGATCTGGGGTCATTTTCTTGAAGCTTGCAAAAAACGTAATTATAGGTTCTGTGCATAGAATAGCTCCATTTGGGAAATTGGCTTAGGTGTTTACATAAGGTGGGCACTGTCATGCTCCATGCTTTGTGGATAACACGATAATGAAATAGGGATGAAGCCTGCAGTAGCCATGGATGCACTGTGTTACCAGGAACAAGACAAGAACAGTTCAATGCTTTTTAAAGAGCAGTTTAAAAATATTTTCAAAAGATTAAGAGTCTTCATTGTTTTTAGGAAGCTATTACAGAGTAGAAAAATGTGCTAGTTGATGACAGAAACAAACCAAGTGTGGCTTTTGTCCCAAATAACCTAAATCAAGGAAAGACACATATTTTAGAATTTGTTGTTGTTTGTCTAGGTCATAAAAAGTTCCCTTGACTCTCCATTTCACTTTTGGGTTCTCTGTTTGGTTTTTGATTAAGTGTGCTTTTTTAAATATTTGATGAATGTAGTGAGATAGCTCTATTAGAATATTTAAGAACGTGTTTGTGAGCAATGCCGTGCCTACAGAAACTAAAGAAAATTCCAAAGTAACTTCAAGGCCCACAAATTGTTTTAATTCGAGTCAAAAGTCCCTTTCTAAGTTTATACCATATCTTATCTTTTTGTAAATATGAGGAAGTGTGCAATGTAATTATTAATCACTTGAATTATTAGAAAAAGAAAAAAATATGGTTTATAAAGCTCATGCTGTATTAGGCAACTCAGTGCTGAATAAGTACCGATATGTATTTCTTTTGGGTTCCTACAAAACTGACCATTTAGTAAAAGAAACTGGCTCTGTTTTTTTTTTTTTTTAAATTGTGCCTGCTTTTATTGTTTATTTATTTATTTATTTTCATCCATCTTTATTCTTTGACTGTGTGGGCTTCCCATTGTGGTAGCCTCTCTCCTTGCAGAACACCAGCTCCAGAGTTCTGGCTCCTAATTGGACACACTGGCCTAGCTGTTCCTTGGCACGTGGGATCTTCCCCAGCCAGGAATTGAACTGGTGCCCCTTGCACTGCAAGGTGGACTCTTCACCCACTGGACCACCGGAGTAGCCCTGGTTCTGTTTTAATATCCTGTTGCTTGTTATACCTGACAAACAGAAATGAGGAAAATGAATTGATGATCTGGGGTCATTTTCTTGAAGCTTGCACGTAATTCCCATTTCTGCTTATTATAATAAAGAAAAGCTTTTCTGTATCAAATTAAGAATATGCATAAACTCTTATGACATAGTCATAAGCATATAATAATATGGTCTAGAATTGCAGTATTCTCTCGAAGTACATCATATTCAAAATTCACTGGATACATCTTAGAGACATCTGTTGTAATTACAGGAACACGGTTTCTAATTCATTTAATTCCCTTTCCTACCTAAACTGTACGTATAAGTGAATTTTAAGAGACTGTATAAATAAATTTTTAATTACAAAATGATGTTATACAATGCATTATTAATAGTAACCAACAATGCATAATGTTTATGCATGAGTCCATTAGAAAGACAAGCTAATGTATGTCAATTCTAGAAGAACGCACTAGTTTGTCTTGAATTTGTGAATGAAGTTGAATCCATGATGCAAGCCAATGAGTGCAATAATACAGAATGGTTCTGCATGCTATTTCGCAGTCAAGAAACATCTTGTACCTATGGCATTTAAGAAGTATTTAAGATTTGTTCATCATGTGATCGAGATGTGATTTTTCAGCGAGCCATGCGGTGGGGAAATTTGGAATAAGACCATTGAGTTGACAGCACTAGCTTTTTCCCAGACAGGTGCAGAATAAAATGGTCTAGAGCGTCCAAGAAATGTGTACAGTCCTTACATTTCAGCACATGGAAATCACAGGCTTATTGTCATGGAGTTTCCCCGAGGGCCAAAGGGTCTGCTGGGATGTGATTCCTTTGTTATGCTAACGGTAACAGATTTCTGAAATCTCCATGGCCAGCTCCAGACACTCACTGGTCTCGTGGCAAGATTCAAAAAGGCTGCAGTCTATGTCACAGTTGCAGTTGCAATCATTCCGGGACTGGCTTTCATCTGAGGTGTGGTGGTACCTGTAAGAGGGGCAGCAGACATTGATACACACAGTTTCACAGGTATCCGGAAGCATCAGGAGACAATCCAGAAACTGGCAGAATAGACAGGTGAGGATAAGGGAGGCACAGTCCTCTGTTGAAAGAAGAAAGAAAGACAATTACAAGTGGCCCATCTGGGGGCACAGATGAAGGGCAAACATGTACAGCGGTGTGCTTGATACCTTTATAGCCGACTCTTATTTATTTATCCATGTTAGGGATGATGTCTATGATTATTCTCTCAAGTCCTCCCACCCCCATCCAGTAGTCACTCTGCCTAAGTAATTGCTTTATTAACTTTCTGAGCATCTCCTATTGATTCCACATAATCTGGTTATTTAAAGTGGTATCCCCTTTCTAAACTCCTGTATTTATGTTGCCTGCAGCAGTTCTGGGAAGCTTCACAATTAGCTACCTCTCTGGCAAACTTGCAGTGTTTTGTTGTATTTTTTGTGTCTATAAAGGAAATTAGTTAGAAGATGTAGCAGTTCTCTTGTTAAAATTATAACTTCTTTCCCTTTCTTTCTTTACCTCTCTGTCTCTTCCTCCCTCCTCCCTTGCTTTTTTTTTTTTTTTTTTAAAGTTAAAAATCTAAAATATAAGTTTTGAATGAAGTTGAATCCATGATGCAAGCCAATGAGTGCAATAATACAGAATGGTTCTGCATGCTATTTCGCAGTCAAGAAACATCTTGTACCTATGGCATTTAAGAAGTATTTAAGATTTGTTCATCATGTGATCGAGATGTGATTTTTCAGCGAGCCATGCGGTGGGGAAATTTGGAATAAGACCATTGAGTTGACAGCACTAGCTTTTTCCCAGACAGGTGCAGAATAAAATGGTCTAGAGCGTCCAAGAAATGTGTACAGTCCTTACATTTCAGCACATGGAAATCACAGGCTTATTGTCATGGAGTTTCCCCTGAGGGCCAAAGGGTCTGCTGGGATGTGATTCCTTTGTTATGCTAACGGTAACAGATTTCTGAAATCTCCATGGCCAGCTCCAGACACTCACTGGTCTCGTGGCAAGATTCAAAAAGGCTGCAGTCTATGTCACAGTTGCAGTTGCAATCATTCCGGGACTGGCTTTCATCTGAGGTGTGGTGGTACCTGTAAGAGGGGCAGCAGACATTGATACACACAGTTTCACAGGTATCCGGAAGCATCAGGAGACAATCCAGAAACTGGCAGAATAGACAGGTGAGGATAAGGGAGGCACAGTCCTCTGTTGAAAGAAGAAAGAAAGACAATTACAAGTGGCCCATCTGGGGGCACAGATGAAGGGCAAACATGTACAGCGGTGTGCTTGATACCTTTATAGCCGACTCTTATTTATTTATCCATGTTAGGGATGATGTCTATGATTATTCTCTCAAGTCCTCCCACCCCCATCCAGTAGTCACTCTGCCTAAGTAATTGCTTTATTAACTTTCTGAGCATCTCCTATTGATTCCACATAATCTGGTTATTTAAAGTGGTATCCCCTTTCTAAACTCCTGTATTTATGTTGCCTGCAGCAGTTCTGGGAAGCTTCACAATTAGCTACCTCTCTGGCAAACTTGCAGTGTTTTGTTGTATTTTTTGTGTCTATAAAGGAAATTAGTTAGAAGATGTAGCAGTTCTCTTGTTAAAATTATAACTTCTTTCCCTTTCTTTCTTTACCTCTCTGTCTCTTCCTCCCTCCTCCCTTGCTTTTTTTTTTTTTTTTTAAAGTTAAGAAAGTCTCAAAATCATATAAAGTTTTTGAAAAAGGTCAGATAAGTTTCACATGATATATCATCTGATTAATTGAAATCAGTATACTGAAGGCTGTTGATGGTTGAAAGTAACATTCTAGTATGAATTGGGGAAAATTTTCCTGTCCTGATTGGCATAACAATCAGTCAGCATTAGACTTTTATGATCTATTTTCCTCCATTAAGAATGTTAATAATCTTTGATTTTCAGACTTGTGTTGACTGTGACTGAACAGGCCTCCAGAGATTCTACTCTCTGTGTCATCTGCAGGTGCTGCCTACATGTTTTTATATCCCCCATTCATTGACTTCTAAGAATGTTTTCCAGAAAAGTTTTTTGGAAAACTCTGCTTAGGAGAAGGGAAAACATGTAAACTTTTCCTGAAAGGGAACAAATTATTTTCAAGAAAGTCATTCTAATTAATTCTAAAAACATATATAAAGATCTAAAGTGAGTTCTGCGTACAGATAAACAAAAGTCTTCCTTCATCCTTCAGTCCCTCTTCCCCTCCTCCCAGCCTCTCACCCTCTTTTTTCTTTCTTCCTAGTAAGACATTGGTAAAGAACGAACCATGCTGTAACTTTTATGACCACTTTAATTGCTATATATTGTTGCAGGTGCTGTGACCATTACTCAGTATTTATAGTTTAGGTGGCCTATTTCACAATACGTCTATGGTATGTGTACTCATCTTTTTGCCAGACTGAGTGTATTTTTATTCTCTCAGAACCAACCATATGTGCCCAACTCACTTGTACCTCATAAGTCACTACAAACCACCTACAAAAATTTAGGAGCAAGGTAGTGCTGTACATAGACTCTAATCTCAGTGTGCATTTCTAAAGAGGGCGTGTTGGTGTTCAAAGATCTTGGGTGTAAAGCCTCATCATTTTTATTTTTTTAATGCCAGAACTACTGCTTGTAGCAGCCCCTGACAGAATAGAGGCTCTTGGAGAAAATATTCCAAGCAAATACTCCCTGATCTCTTAGACTGGAGACTCGGAGACTTATTCATGTCTGTGACCATATAAAAATGATTTTCCCACTAATCCTGTCCTTTGTAGGTATTACAAGACTGAACATTTGGCTTGGAAGTAGGTTAGGCTGGGTGCAGGGTATCCTCTAGGGATGGGGTGTTTCTATCAGAGTGTGAAAACCTGTTTGTAAAACGGCCTTGTAATTTCCTGTGCTTGTATAACCATTTGGTTTGAATCCTCTTGCCAGCATCTGGTCAGGTTGGCAGACACTGAAGGTCTCTGCTTCTGATGTATGCCATAGGTTTTATTATATATATATATATATATATATATATATATATATATATGTTGGCCTAATCCTTTGGTCAGGTTGGCATTTGTTTCCTTCTTTCTCTGTATTTTTGCACTCAAGAATAGAGCCTATTTTTTTTTTTCTGTTTATAAGTCAGTCCTTTTATTTGGTTATAAAAGGAGAGCCTCTTGCCCAGAAAAACACAGCAACATTAATGAATTGAAAACAGATTTTTTCCCCCCACTTTCAAGTGTGTTCCACACTGTTCCTAAAAGACATATTAAATATTTCTTCATGAGTAGGCAAAACTGTTTTGCATGTGGTCCATTTTTGTTTGCACAAAAGTAACGTAAGCAGTTCAGGGGAAAATTCTGAACTGTTTGAAATGAGAGTTGGACTTTCCATTCTCCTGAATGGGTATATTTTCCTTTGCCTGCAGTATTCTTGAGGCTTTACTGTTGCATAAACTTATTGTTGCATAGCCTATCATTAGCACTCCCTTTGGCCCATCGAAAATATCATAACATTATGTCCTGCATCCATCCAGCTGCCTGCATCCCATCTCTACTGCACTGTGTCCAGAACATCTCTCACTTACCAAGACACCATTGCATCATGGAAATCCTTCTTTCCCACATTCCACAAATCTGTCTCTTCCCTGATTTTCTCTTGTGAATGGCTCCTAAACACGCAGATGAATTGGCTCAAAGCAGCAACTCATTCCTGTTGTTTTCATTTTCCTCATTGTATTCTTCCCAACCAGTTTTCTCCTGAATTCGGCTGATTCTCTGTCAAATTCCTATTTGTCAGTTCATGGATGTAGCCAGTGGAAACCTTAAACTGCTATCGAGAGTGTGAAAACCATGTTTGTAAAACGGCCTTGTTTTACAATCCTGTCCTTTGTAGGTATTACAAGACTGAACATTTGGCTTGGAAGTAGGTTAGGCTGGGTGCAGGGTATCCTCTAGGGATGGGGTGTTTCTATCAGAGTGTGAAAACCTGTTTGTAAAACGGCCTTGTAATTTCCTGTGCTTGTATAACCATTTGGTTTGAATCCTCTTGCCAGCATCTGGTCAGGTTGGCAGACACTGAAGGTCTCTGCTTCTGATGTATGCCATAGGTTTTATTATATATATATATATATATATATATATATATATATATGTTGGCCTAATCCTTTGGTCAGGTTGGCATTTGTTTCCTTCTTTCTCTGTATTTTTGCACTCAAGAATAGAGCCTATTTTTTTTTTTTTTCTGTTTATAAGTCAGTCCTTTTTATTTGGTTATAAAAGGGAGAGCCTCTTGCCCAGAAAAACACAGCAACATTAATGAATTGAAAACAGATTTTTTCCCCCCACTTTCAAGTGTGTTCCACACTGTTCCTAAAAGACATATTAAATATTTCTTCATGAGTAGGCAAAACTGTTTTGCATGTGGTCCATTTTTGTTTGCACAAAAGTAACGTAAGCAGTTCAGGGGAAAATTCTGAACTGTTTGAAATGAGAGTTGGACTTTCCATTCTCCTGAATGGGTATATTTTCCTTTGCCTGCAGTATTCTTGAGGCTTTACTGTTGCATAAACTTATTGTTGCATAGCCTATCATTAGCACTCCCTTTGGCCCATCGAAAATATCATAACATTATGTCCTGCATCCATCCAGCTGCCTGCATCCCATCTCTACTGCACTGTGTCCAGAACATCTCTCACTTACCAAGACACCATTGCATCATGGAAATCCTTCTTTCCCACATTCCACAAATCTGTCTCTTCCCTGATTTTCTCTTGTGAATGGCTCCTAAACACGCAGATGAATTGGCTCAAAGCAGCAACTCATTCCTGTTGTTTTCATTTTCCTCATTGTATTCTTCCCAACCAGTTTTCTCCTGAATTCGGCTGATTCTCTGTCAAATTCCTATTTGAAACCCATCAGCCTCTGTCCACTGCCTTAGATGTAGCCAGTGGAAACAACCTTCTGTCCGAGACACTGCTTCCACGTGAGCCCACCTCAAATTCATTAGCCCCTGTTACGTTTTAAATCATAAATTAAAACATCTCACTCTCCCTTTAGAGTCAAGTCCTAAATCCTTGCCACAGGCCGCAAGCTTCTCTTTGATCAGGTTCCTGCCTCTTTCTCTGTCTTCGTGTTCTATTGTCTTTGTTATTCACTGCACTCCAGCCACTCTGGGTATATTTGAACTCCTGGGATGCACCTGCTGTGCACTTTGCACTTGAGTTCCTCTGCACATGCTCTGTCTTTGGGCTGTGTTGCACACCCTTCCCTTACAATTTTGCCTACCTATTATTCAGCCTTTGAGTCTTTAGCTTAGAACACTTTCCCTATAAATCATATCCTTGCTTAAACTCTCAGCACCTTTTTCTCCATAGCACTGACCACAGGATACTAAGCTAATTAGTTTATTAGTTTCTTCCCTACTAAAACCTAAGTTATAAGAGTGGCTTATCACTTGTTGACTGAATGAATAAATGAATAATGAACGATACACAAGGTGGTACCCACTTTTTAGATGTAAGGACTAAAGCTTAGAGATTGTCACTGACTATCCTAAATGTTTCACTGGTATACTGGTGAAACATGGCATTAATCTGATTCTGTGTGGATCCAATATCTGTGCTCTCTTTCCTCTCTTCAGATATGTCAACTGGCTCATATAGAGCTAATTTCCCGTCCTATACACATAGCGTCTGGGGCACTTCTATTTGTCCTGCATCCATCCAGCTGCCTGCATCCCATCTCTACTGCACTGTGTCCAGAACATCTCTCACTTACCAAGACACCATTGCATCATGGAAATCCTTCTTTCCCACATTCCACAAATCTGTCTCTTCCCTGATTTTCTCTTGTGAATGGCTCCTAAACACGCAGATGAATTGGCTCAAAGCAGCAACTCATTCCTGTTGTTTTCATTTTCCTCATTGTATTCTTCCCAACCAGTTTTCTCCTGAATTCGGCTGATTCTCTGTCAAATTCCTATTTGAAACCCATCAGCCTCTGTCCACTGCCTTAGATGTAGCCAGTGGAAACAACCTTCTGTCCGAGACACTGCTTCCACGTGAGCCCACCTCAAATTCATTAGCCCCTGTTACGTTTTAAATCATAAATTAAAACATCTCACTCTCCCTTTAGAGTCAAGTCCTAAATCCTTGCCACAGGCCGCAAGCTTCTCTTTGATCAGGTTCCTGCCTCTTTCTCTGTCTTCGTGTTCTATTGTCTTTGTTATTCACTGCACTCCAGCCACTCTGGGTATATTTGAACTCCTGGGATGCACCTGCTGTGCACTTTGCACTTGAGTTCCTCTGCACATGCTCTGTCTTTGGGCTGTGTTGCACACCCTTCCCTTACAATTTTGCCTACCTATTATTCAGCCTTTGAGTCTTTAGCTTAGAACACTTTCCCTATAAATCATATCCTTGCTTAAACTCTCAGCACCTTTTTCTCCATAGCACTGACCACAGGATACTAAGCTAATTAGTTTATTAGTTTCTTCCCTACTAAAACCTAAGTTATAAGAGTGGCTTATCACTTGTTGACTGAATGAATAAATGAATAATGAACGATACACAAGGTGGTACCCACTTTTTAGATGTAAGGACTAAAGCTTAGAGATTGTCACTGACTATCCTAAATGTTTCACTGGTATACTGGTGAAACATGGCATTAATCTGATTCTGTGTGGATCCAATATCTGTGCTCTCTTTCCTCTCTTCAGATATGTCAACTGGCTCATATAGAGCTAATTTGCAGTCCTATACACTTTATATGCAGCTTGTCTGGGCCTTTTTTTGGGGGGGGGGCACTTCTATTTGTCTTTCATTTATCTATTCATCTATCTTTGTTCTTTGGCTCCTGTGGGCCTCCCATCGCGGTGGCCTCTGTTGTCGTAGAGCACTGGCACTGGGCACACGTGTTCTAGAGCTCCGGCTCGGTGGTTGGACATATCAGTCCAGCTGCTCCGCGGCATGTGGGATCTTCCCAGGCCAGGGATGGAACCAGCGCCCCTTGCACTGCAAGGCGGTGTCCTTACCCACTGGACCACCAGGGAAGCCCTGGATCTTTTTTTTATTAAAATTTTTTAAGAATATTTTTTGATTTGGGCATTTTTAAAAGTCTTTCTTGAATTTGTTACAATATGACTTCTGTTTTATATTTTGGTCTTGAGGCATGCGGGATCATAGCTCCCCAACCAAAGATGGAACCCATACTCCCTGCATTGGAATGCGAAGTCTCAATGGCTGTACAGCCAGGGAAATCCCTCACATGTGTCTTAAAATAACCCTGTATTGAGTACTACTGCTGTTATTGCTTTATAGATAAGGCAACTGCAGCTCTGAGAGTTTAAGAAATACAGGGAATGGTGGGTCTGTTGTGTCTCCTTCAGAGAACTTCACTCTGAAGCTGGCCTGCTCTTCCTAACACACATCCTTTCTCCAGTCATGTTCAAGCCTGGCGCAGGATGCTCTAGGACTACTGATGACCTGTTTTCCCCTCCATTGCCCTCTCTGCCCGCTCCCTTTAAATGGTACGGTCTGGTCCCACAGTGGTATTCCCCTAACTAACTTCAGCACCTTTTCTCCATAGCACTGACCACAGGATACTAAGAAAGTTAGTTTTAAAATAAGAAGTGGCTTATCACTTGTTGACTGAATGAATAAATGAATAATGAACGATACACAAGGTGGTACCCACTTTTTAGATGTAAGGACTAAAGCTTAGAGATTGTCACTGACTATCCTAAATGTTTCACTGGTATACTGGTGAAACATGGCATTAATCTGATTCTGTGTGGATCCAATATCTGTGCTCTCTTTCCTCTCTTCAGATATGTCAACTGGCTCATATAGAGCTAATTTGCAGTCCTATACACTTTATATGCAGCTTGTCTGGGCCTTTTTTTGGGGGGGGGGCACTTCTATTTGTCTTTCATTTATCTATTCATCTATCTTTGTTCTTTGGCCCGTGTGGGCCTCCTATCGCAGTGGCCTCTGTTGTCGTAGAGCACTGGCACTGGGCACACGTGTTCTAGAGCTCCGGCTCGGTGGTTGGACATATCAGTCCAGCTGCTCCGCGGCATGTGGGATCTTCCCAGGCCAGGGATGGAACCAGCGCCCCTTGCACTGCAAGGCGGTGTCCTTACCCACTGGACCACCAGGGAAGCCCTGGATCTTTTTTTTATTAAAATTTTTTAAGAATATTTTTTGATTTGGGCATTTTTAAAAGTCTTTCTTGAATTTGTTACAATATGACTTCTGTTTTATATTTTGGTCTTGAGGCATGCGGGATCATAGCTCCCCAACCAAAGATGGAACCCATACTCCCTGCATTGGAATGCGAAGTCTCAATGGCTGTACAGCCAGGGAAATCCCTCACATGTGTCTTAAAATAACCCTGTATTGAGTACTACTGCTGTTATTGCTTTATAGATAAGGCAACTGCAGCTCTGAGAGTTTAAGAAATACAGGGAATGGTGGGTCTGTTGTGTCTCCTTCAGAGAACTTCACTCTGAAGCTGGCCTGCTCTTCCTAACACACATCCTTTCTCCAGTCATGTTCAAGCCTGGCGCAGGATGCTCTAGGACTACTGATGACCTGTTTTCCCCTCCATTGCCCTCTCTGCCTGCTCCCCTCTGTATTCCAGGAACTGGTACGGTCTGGTCCCACAGTGGTGGGAAGGGTGGGAGAAAGGAAAGCCTGGATATCTCTCCTCCCTTCTCTGTTACTTTTTTTTTTTTCTTCTAGTTGCATTTCTCTCTATGGGTTCTGCTAATGCTACTTACTAGTGTTTTGTCTACTAATAGTTACTAGTGGCAAGGAGCTAATGTCAGTGCTACTGATTTACTAGTGACCTGGAGAGACCCAGAGAAGAGGAAGCAGAGCTTTCCTGTTGTTTCTAATTTCCTCACTTCGCCTTTCAGCTCTCCTCCTACCTTTGTAATCCATTCCTTATGTATTAAATTCCTTTCATTGAACTACCTGGCATCACAGCATAGGCTCCACTTGTTGCTATCAGAATACCCATGTCATTTCCCACTTGTTCCTTCCTTAAACCTGGATTAAAGGAGGTGTAAGATGGCTCTAAAAGCTTCAGGCCATTCAGCCTAATGTAATATTTGCCTTTGAGCAAGAAACCATGACAAATAAAGAGGTTTTATTTCCTCTTTAACCCCCTAGGGTACAGAGAATGTGGGACACTAGTTATCACAGTGTGGTAACTTTCATGACCCTGAGCTAGGCATTTTGCAGCCTCTGGACATTCTAAATGCAACAACTAAATATTGGCAACTTAAGGGGAGAATCGTTACTGTTTTGTATGTACATTCATTTCTATTATTTTTAGGTTCCACATATAAAGTATGTCTTTCTCTTTCTGACTTACTTCGCTAAGGATAATATTCCCTAGGTCCATCTAAGCTACTGCCAGCTGCTGCTACTTCATTCTTTTTTGTAGCTGAGTCATATTCCATTGTATATGTCTATCATGTCTTCTTAATGTGGTGGCAAAATGGAAGATGGAAGGGAGGGACAAATTTGGGGTATGAGCTTCACAGATACAGACTACTGTGTATAAAATAGATAAGCAATAAGGATATACTGTACAGCACAGGAAATTATACATTCTACTTTGTAACAACCTAAAGGAGTATAATCTGCAGAAGTACTGAATCACTGTGTTGTCATACGTGAAGCTAACACAGTATTGTAAATGAACTATCCCCAATTTAAAAAAGGCAAGGAACTTCCCTGCTGGTCCAGTGGGTAAAATTTTGCACTTCTATTGCAGGGGGCATGGGTTTGATCCCTGGTCTGGGAACTGGGATCCCACATGCTGCACCACATGGTCAAAAAAATTCAAAAATAAATGAGGAAGGAAGAAAAGAAGGCAGAATCTGCCTCATTAGAAAAGACCATATTTAATTATAATGGATAAAGTGACAGTAGGAGTTTACACTAATGTACCTGAGGTCAGCCCCTTGTTCACAATCCTGTAATCTCTGAGTTTGCCCTTTCAGCTGTGGGTGTTCTTGTCCCTTTGCCACCATGATACCTGGGGATCAGGAGGAGGGAGGAACTAGATGGAACTATGGCTGCCCTCTGTGGTCCCTGTCACGCTTATCAACTCCAGAAACCTACCTCCGGTATCTTTGGGAATCAGTTTCCAAAGTGACAAGGTTTGTCCAGAAATGATCCTTTCTCTCTCCCATCCCCAGCAAGAAAAACACAAAAAAGATAAGATGAACCTAATCCAAACCCAGTATTCTGGTACATTAAAGGTTTGTAAGATGGCTCTGCCTCCTTTAACCTTTGAGCAAGAAACCATGACAAATAAAGAGGTTTTATTTCCTCTTAACCCCTAGGGTACAGAGAATGTGGGACACTAGTTATCACAGTGTGGTAACTTTCATGACCCTGAGCTAGGCATTTTGCAGCCTCTGGACATTCTAAATGCAACAACTAAATATTGGCAACTTAAGGGGAGAATCGTTACTGTTTTGTATGTACATTCATTTCTATTATTTTTAGGTTCCACATATAAAGTATGTCTTTCTCTTTCTGACTTACTTCGCTAAGGATAATATTCCCTAGGTCCATCTAAGCTACTGCCAGCTGCTGCTACTTCATTCTTTTTTGTAGCTGAGTCATATTCCATTGTATATGTCTATCATGTCTTCTTAATGTGGTGGCAAAATGGAAGATGGAAGGGAGGGACAAATTTGGGGTATGAGCTTCACAGATACAGACTACTGTGTATAAAATAGATAAGCAATAAGGATATACTGTACAGCACAGGAAATTATACATTCTACTTTGTAACAACCTAAAGGAGTATAATCTGCAGAAGTACTGAATCACTGTGTTGTCATACGTGAAGCTAACACAGTATTGTAAATGAACTATCCCCAATTTAAAAAAGGCAAGGAACTTCCCTGCTGGTCCAGTGGGTAAAATTTTGCACTTCTATTGCAGGGGGCATGGGTTTGATCCCTGGTCTGGGAACTGGGATCCCACATGCTGCACCACATGGTCAAAAAAATTCAAAAATAAATGAGGAAGGAAGAAAAGAAGGCAGAATCTGCCTCATTAGAAAAGACCATATTTAATTATAATGGATAAAGTGACAGTAGGAGTTTACACTAATGTACCTGAGGTCAGCCCCTTGTTCACAATCCTGTAATCTCTGAGTTTGCCCTTTCAGCTGTGGGTGTTCTTGTCCCTTTGCCACCATGATACCTGGGGATCAGGAGGAGGGAGGAACTAGATGGAACTATGGCTGCCCTCTGTGGTCCCTGTCACGCTTATCAACTCCAGAAACCTACCTCCGGTATCTTTGGGAATCAGTTTCCAAAGTGACAAGGTTTGTCCAGAAATGATCCTTTCTCTCTCCCATCCCCAGCAAGAAAAACACAAAAAAGATAAGATGAACCTAATCCAAACCCAGTATTCTGGTACATTAATGGTTAATGTGCTGTCACTGAGATAATTTGGCTTTAATAGCAAGATTCATGACACAGTGACTCCAACTGGTTACTGAAAGTTTTTGACCCA
The DNA here is from genome assembly GCA_022376925.1 of Tragulus kanchil. Lineage (NCBI taxonomy): Eukaryota > Metazoa > Chordata > Mammalia > Artiodactyla > Tragulidae > Tragulus > Tragulus kanchil. The sequence continues at coordinate 189,069,381 of JAIOJX010000030.1, read as the reverse complement.
AAAGGATAAAAATTGGTTCCCACTCCTGCAACACAAAGTTCTTTAAAAAAAATGTCTCTAATTCAGAAAAGGAATAAATAAAGTGGGACTGCTTTTCTCTAGCTAGGGTATTATCCCTGATGTTATCAATTTTAATAGCTACTTAAATATGTCAAGATCTATTTAAGTTCAGACAAGCACAACTAACATTCAAGTTAGTTCTTTAGAACTAGAATGACTAGATTTGGGTGATACTTAGTAAAATTGTGCTTAAATTTTTTCGGAGCAAATGAACTGAAATAATTAAAAAATTGAAACATTTTATAAGGTGACACTATTGCATTTAATTGTATGAAATTTACAGTGTAGAAAATGTAATCATTTTATTCAGTAGTCCATGGTGTAATTAAGACTATTCTTTTGAGGTATCTTGTATTTATGGTTTTCCTCTTCCACTTGGATGAGACACCTCAAATTCAGAATTATACATCAATTAGGTATATTCTTAGGATTAGTTTTAAGAAGGCTGTTTTCTCATAGCATGTGTATCCCTGGTTTTATCATCCACGGGGATGCTTTTACAATCAGAATGTAAAAGCAGAAACACAGATAGTTCTCTGGCCTTGTCCCATTTTTTTTAGGAAAAATTCAAAATAATGAGGAAGGAAGAAAAGAAGGCAGAATCAGCCTCATTAGAAAAGACCATATTTAATTATAATGGATAAAGTGACAGTAGGAGTTTACACTAATGTACCTGAGGTCAGCCCCTTGTTCACAATCCTGTAATCTCTGAGTTTGCCCTTTCAGCTGTGGGTGTTCTTGTCCCTTTGCCACCATGATACCTGGGGATCAGGAGGAGGGAGGAACTAGATGGAACTATGGCTGCCCTCTGTGGTCCCTGTCACGCTTATCAACTCCAGAAACCTACCTCCGGTATCTTTGGGAATCAGTTTCCAAAGTGACAAGGTTTGTCCAGAAATGATCCTTTCTCTCTCCCATCCCCAGCAAGAAAAACACAAAAAAGATAAGATGAACCTAATCCAAACCCAGTATTCTGGTACATTAATGGTTAATGTGCTGTCACTGAGATAATTTGGCTTTAATAGCAAGATTCATGACACAGTGACTCCAACTGGTTACTGAAAGTTTTTGACCCAAAAGGATAAAAATTGGTTCCCACTCCTGCAACACAAAGTTCTTTAAAAAATGTCTCTAATTCAGAAAAGGAATAAATAAAGTGGGACTGCTTTTCTCTAGCTAGGGTATTATCCCTGATGTTATCAATTTTAATAGCTACTTAAATATGTCAAGATCTATTTAAGTTCAGACAAGCACAACTAACATTCAAGTTAGTTCTTTAGAACTAGAATGACTAGATTTGGGTGATACTTAGTAAAATTGTGTTTAAAATTTTTTTCGGAGCAAATGAACTGAAATAATTAAAAAATTGAAACATTTTATAAGGTGACACTATTGCATTTAATTGTATGAAATTTACAGTGTAGAAAATGTAATCATTTTATTCAGTAGTCCATGGTGTAATTAAGACTATTCTTTTGAGGTATCTTGTATTTATGGTTTTCCTCTTCCACTTGGATGAGACACCTCAAATTCAGAATTATACATCAATTAGGTATATTCTTAGGATTAGTTTTAAGAAGGCTGTTTTCTCATAGCATGTGTATCCCTGGTTTTATCATCCACGGGGATGCTTTTACAATCAGAATGTAAAAGCAGAAACACAGATAGTTCTCTGGCCTTGTCCCATTTTTTTCAGGAAAGGGACCGCACAGAATGAGCCACAATTGAATAATAAAGTAACGTTGCAGCGCATAGTGTGTGATGTGCAGTAAAGATCCTTTTAAATTCCCATCAGAGCACACACCATGAACTGTGCTAATGGACGAAACCCATTTTACAAAATCTGCATGTGTGAGGCTTCTCCATCCTTGTTTTAAGTGGGGCAATGTATATAAATAATAGATATTAGCAATTAAGCATTCATTCCTATGCACTCATTTATATATTTGAAAATAAATTAACCACAAAGTACATGAAAGTGGATGCAATCTTCTCTTTTCCCTTCTGTTTCCCCTGCTGTTCCTGAAAGATATTTCTGTATTTATCTCAGTATGAACAATGACCCCAGCTCTCAATTTCTGCATCCTTAAATTAATTACTATCAAAAATTTCCTGAAATGAAGTGAATCTGATTTAACTCTTTGTTTCCTTGATGTTTGCTTTCTAGGATAATGAGAGGTTCTTCACTCTGTTCTTGAGCCCTAATATGGGTGTTTTACTCAGTCTTTTAACCAGTTACCAAAAGTGCTTACGTCAGTAGGGAATTTTTTTTTTTTTTTGAAATTTGGGAAATGAAGGGTAAGTTATTACCTAGGCTATTAGCATAATACTGGAACTTCTTAAGCCTTAGTAACATTGGTCCAGGTCTTAACAAGGTAATTCCAATTGAGTGGTTTTCATGAATCTCCTTGGGTCTTTTTTTTATTTTTATTTTTTAATTTTGGCCTCTTTTATTGGTTTATTTATTTGTTTTCATCCATCTTTATTCTTTGGCCTGTGTGGGCCTCCTATTGCAGTGCCCTCTCTCATCGCATAGGACCACCTCTGTGCACAACGCTCCAGATTGATGGCTTGTAATTGAACAGACTGGTCCAGCTGCTGGGATCTTTCTGGGCCAGGAATCGAACTGGTGTCCCTTGCTCTGCAAGGTGGACTCTTTACCCACTGGACCACCACAGAAGCCCTCCTTGGGTGCTTTACAGTGAGTCATTAGTTTTTTTTCCTACATGGGGCACCAGAGAAGGGTTACCATTTTCATGGAATAGTCATTTGGGTCTTCCCTGAGAATACAAGGGTTCAGGTAGCATGCTTACTGCATTGTCCTTCTCATTCTGCCAAGGTACCTGATAAGACAGGTCAGAGTGGTTCTAGAGGGTCACTAAGTTGTACATGGATACATACCATGGGAACTCCTTTTTCTGAAATCATTACAAAAGCCATGTATCCTTGATATGATTTGACAAAATTCTTTACTGTCAGAATGCTGAGAGCTCTCTTGTATTGCTTGTTTTCCTGATTAACATCAAGCCTAACAAAACCAGATATTTGGACATCATCTTGGATTCAAGGTTGTAACCTGGAAGTCTTTAGGTCAAAGCTAGCTGAAAGCCATGTCTTGTTGTGTCTGGGGCTTCATAAAGGAAATAGAAGTTTCCCTCACGTACAGATTGGGCAATTGCATGGAACATTCTAGATATTTATCTCAGTATGAACAATGACCCCAGCTCTCAATTTCTGCATCCTTAAATTAATTACTATCAAAAATTTCCTGAAATGAAGTGAATCTGATTTAACTCTTTGTTTCCTTGATGTTTGCTTTCTAGGATAATGAGAGGTTCTTCACTCTGTTCTTGAGCCCTAATATGGGTGTTTTACTCAGTCTTTTAACCAGTTACCAAAAGTGCTTACGTCAGTAGGGAATTTTTTTTTTTTTTTGAAATTTGGGAAATGAAGGGTAAGTTATTACCTAGGCTATTAGCATAATACTGGAACTTCTTAAGCCTTAGTAACATTGGTCCAGGTCTTAACAAGGTAATTCCAATTGAGTGGTTTTCATGAATCTCCTTGGGTCTTTTTTTTATTTTTATTTTTTAATTTTGGCCTCTTTTATTGGTTTATTTATTTGTTTTCATCCATCTTTATTCTTTGGCCTGTGTGGGCCTCCTATTGCAGTGCCCTCTCTCATCGCATAGGACCACCTCTGTGCACAACGCTCCAGATTGATGGCTTGTAATTGAACAGACTGGTCCAGCTGCTGGGATCTTTCTGGGCCAGGAATCGAACTGGTGTCCCTTGCTCTGCAAGGTGGACTCTTTACCCACTGGACCACCACAGAAGCCCTCCTTGGGTGCTTTACAGTGAGTCATTAGTTTTTTTTCCTACATGGGGCACCAGAGAAGGGTTACCATTTTCATGGAATAGTCATTTGGGTCTTCCCTGAGAATACAAGGGTTCAGGTAGCATGCTTACTGCATTGTCCTTCTCATTCTGCCAAGGTACCTGATAAGACAGGTCAGAGTGGTTCTAGAGGGTCACTAAGTTGTACATGGATACATACCATGGGAACTCCTTTTTCTGAAATCATTACAAAAGCCATGTATCCTTGATATGATTTGACAAAATTCTTTACTGTCAGAATGCTGAGAGCTCTCTTGTATTGCTTGTTTTCCTGATTAACATCAAGCCTAACAAAACCAGATATTTGGACATCATCTTGGATTCAAGGTTGTAACCTGGAAGTCTTTAGGTCAAAGCTAGCTGAAAGCCATGTCTTGTTGTGTCTGGGGCTTCATAAAGGAAATAGAAGTTTCCCTCACGTACAGATTGGGCAATTGCATGGAACATTCTAGATCCAGCAACTCCAAACTTATTTTTCCTTCTGGCAACAACTAACCGGAGCTAACCAAAGGCTGTGCTCTTCACCTTGCCGCAGTCCTCGCCAATCCCTGTCGTTTACCTCCAGTCTCCTTCATTATTCCCACTGTCCTCTGGTAACTGCAGGCAGTCCTGTCTGCAGCTTCTGGTCTAAAGAATCCATGACCACATTTTAGCAAGATTATACATAACATGTTAGAAATCTTTCCTCTTACTTTTTAAAACCATATAGTAAAAGCAAAAATTAGATACCTATTATTTGACAGGCTCTATCCTGGATGTTTTACCCGTGCTGTTTTGTTTGATCTTCAAAATACCCTCTGATGTGTTACTTGCATTATGTAACTGCAAGTCTGAGATTCATAGGTGGTAAAAATCTTATTCAGTTTTATATAGTGAAATAGATTTCAGAGTCAGGAATTAAATTGGTGTGATTTCAAAGTTCCTGTTATACAGAGTTCATTTCATTTTTTGTCTTATTTTGGAAAGGCAAATAATGAATTTAAATATAGACCAGAAACTGTACCTTGTTATGTTTTCCTTCTAAAAATTTTAAGGTTTCCTTAAATACAGGTATCAATATGCAGTATTATAAAACTCTTGAATGGTCTGTGTCTCTTGTCAAGGTGACTGCAAAGATAACCTGACTAAAATTCCGTATGTCTTGGTATGGAGTCCGTCACTTTGAACTTGGCTATACTGTTCATTTAACATCAGCTTGATTTGAAATTGGTTTTGCAAATGAGCATGCCTATTATGTCATACATAGAGATGGTTCAGTGTTGCTTTGCTCTGATTCAAACACATAGGAGGCGATGTTACTTAGAGGAACCAACTTTTTCCCACAGGCTGCTGGTGTAAGGAGTATCTATATTTACACTTTTCTAACTTTTTGATTCTATTCCACTCTGCTTTCTTTTTTCCTCAGCCTAGATTCATGGCTTGAATAGTCCCAGATCTAAGAAGAGGAAAAAAAAATGGCTGTTTGCTTTAGTTTACCTCATAACTCCATGGCAAGAATGATTTTGCCTCACTCAATCTATTTAAAGCACTTTGCCTCAGACTCCCAGCTTTGAGAGCAAACAACCTGCCAAGCACCTCATAATTGCAAGGTGACCTTGACATGTGTCATTCACCAGAGTTTGCAAATCAAAGTCTTCCCTGTTTAATATTCATAAAGACTTTTTTTTTTTCCTAACAGCATATGTGATGATTTTCCAGGGGTTGGGGGTTGGGGAGCTTTATTTAGAAATGGGTTGATTGTGAGAAACATACCATCAGTGTCTCTTGGATGAACTGAAGGATCAGTTTGGAGGTAGGAAAATTTCGTTTGGCATTCTTCAAGGGAGGACAGTGATATGCTGGATTCTGACAGTTTTTTCTCACTGGGGGTTTCCTTGGCTGGTCCATCTGTGATATTGAATTCGGATACTGAATTTATAACGATAGAATTAATGACTTTCTCGTCTGCCTGCTTTTCATTTGTGAGTTGCGTATCTAGATGAAAAAAAGAAAACACACATACAGACACCTGCTGTAGTTGACATGACCTAGTAATTAAAGAATGGACGTTTGTAGACAGATTTCTATTCTGGACTTTCATAAGATCAACATACTATTTACAAGCATGAAACATTGTTGCTCCAGATTATTTTGAATGAAAATATATGTGAGGATAAAAGTGTATTAATTATAAAATTTTACCCACATTACAAACTTCTTGTATCATAGTAATTTGTAACCCTTATTTCCGTGGTGCTTTTTGTAATAATGGATGGGGAGAAGCAAGGCATTCATTCACTAGGATTAAGAAAAATCTCATAAACTGTTATCAGCTTATTGTCACAATATGTTATCGATCTCAGAAGTAGTATTGGGTTAGATAAGAAATTTGTTTGGGTTTTTTGCTAACATCTCATGGAAAAGCCCAAATGAGATTTTTGGGCCAACTCAGTAGAAGGATTTTAAATGGTGGACAGTGCTGTTTAGAAATATGGATGATCTTGGTCAAGTTATTTCATTTCTTTGTCTTTACAGATCTCAGTTTCCTCCCCTGTATAAGAAAAACAGTTGCACATAACCAGCCTACAAGCTCATTTCTATGTCTGCCCTTAAAGGTTCTTGCCACTCTTTTCTCTGCTTTGCCATTTGTTAGGTCCTTATGAAGATGACAGTCTTTATGGCTTTGACAGTGTGCTTCTTAGGGAACAGGCTTTTAACCATCTGGTAGGGAATGTCCAGCAAGGTCCTTGACTGACATTTTGGTTGGAGAAAGGAACAGAAAAGGCTGAGAAGACCTAGATACTCCATTTCTTTCACAGCTCTCAGATTCATTGACTGATTCCCACATGATAATAGAGGGTGTGTGCCATAACAAACACTGGGCTGGGCCCTGAGGATTAAGTGCTGCCCAACATAGGCATGGTCCCTGGCTTCCAGAAACATCAAATAAATTAGGAAAGCAATACAATACTGAGGAGTGTATACAAGAAACATACCATGAAATCAGATTGGGGACAGAACCAGATGGGGTTAGTGGTACAGTTAGTGTGTAGCTTACTTACCCAGTGAAATGTCCCTAAGATGGAGAAAACAGTTAACCGAAGGTATTCTCAAATACACATGTAGACCTATTCCCAAGGATTTCTACAGACCTAAACAAACACCAGTCCTGGTGATTTGGCAGCACTGTTGGGAGATAGTGAAGATGCTTCCTGGAGAATTGTCTTTTCCATCACTTGCCCAATGCTTGATTAAAGAATGCTCATTGAGTGACTGAAATCAATAAAAAAAAAGTTGGCAACCTAGTTTACTTTTACTGTGCTTAGGCAGCTCAGTGCAAGAAATATCTTCTTGCCAAGTCCATTTTCATTGTCCTTGCAGAAATTGCTTCTTAGTTTAAAGCAAATGACAATCTCTACTTGATCCTGCCTCTTAGGAGAGGGGTTCCTGGACCTATCTACAGAGTAGAATAATCTTGGAAATCTTTTAAAAATTTGGAATTTTTTTAAAGATCAGTCAACCCTTCCCCCAATACCTTCAATAGATTAGATCAAGTCCCTTAGAGATTTTGGAAGCTTCTCAGGTGATTCCAATGTGCAGAAACGTTTGGGAGCCACTGCCACAGTGGCCTTCTGCTTTTGAGAGTGAAGAAAGGTGAGGATAGCCCACTGATAGATGCATCTGTGATTTTCAGAAGCTAATTATGAGACAGTTGCTCTCCAAAGGCTCCTTATTGGTGTGGAAACTGACAATATTACACACAAAATTGTCTTAGGCCTTTTTTGTTTCTTTCTGAGCCTCTAGATAGCCTTGGATTTCAACAGTGATTAATTTTTATTTTATATCTGTAATGCTCTTGGCTTTAAATATTTAGGTTGCAGTTTGATTTACCTTAACAGGAACAGGCTTTTAACCATCTGGTAGGGAATGTCCAGCAAGGTCCTTGACTGACATTTTGGTTGGAGAAAGGAACAGAAAAGGCTGAGAAGACCTAGATACTCCATTTCTTTCACAGCTCTCAGATTCATTGACTGATTCCCACATGATAATAGAGGGTGTGTGCCATAACAAACACTGGGCTGGGCCCTGAGGATTAAGTGCTGCCCAACATAGGCATGGTCCCTGGCTTCCAGAAACATCAAATAAATTAGGAAAGCAATACAATACTGAGGAGTGTATACAAGAAACATACCATGAAATCAGATTGGGGACAGAACCAGATGGGGTTAGTGGTACAGTTAGTGTGTAGCTTACTTACCCAGTGAAATGTCCCTAAGATGGAGAAAACAGTTAACCGAAGGTATTCTCAAATACACATGTAGACCTATTCCCAAGGATTTCTACAGACCTAAACAAACACCAGTCCTGGTGATTTGGCAGCACTGTTGGGAGATAGTGAAGATGCTTCCTGGAGAATTGTCTTTTCCATCACTTGCCCAATGCTTGATTAAAGAATGCTCATTGAGTGACTGAAATCAATAAAAAAAAAGTTGGCAACCTAGTTTACTTTTACTGTGCTTAGGCAGCTCAGTGCAAGAAATATCTTCTTGCCAAGTCCATTTTCATTGTCCTTGCAGAAATTGCTTCTTAGTTTAAAGCAAATGACAATCTCTACTTGATCCTGCCTCTTAGGAGAGGGGTTCCTGGACCTATCTACAGAGTAGAATAATCTTGGAAATCTTTTAAAAATTTGGAATTTTTTTAAAGATCAGTCAACCCTTCCCCCAATACCTTCAATAGATTAGATCAAGTCCCTTAGAGATTTTGGAAGCTTCTCAGGTGATTCCAATGTGCAGAAACGTTTGGGAGCCACTGCCACAGTGGCCTTCTGCTTTTGAGAGTGAAGAAAGGTGAGGATAGCCCACTGATAGATGCATCTGTGATTTTCAGAAGCTAATTATGAGACAGTTGCTCTCCAAAGGCTCCTTATTGGTGTGGAAACTGACAATATTACACACAAAATTGTCTTAGGCCTTTTTTGTTTCTTTCTGAGCCTCTAGATAGCCTTGGATTTCAACAGTGATTAATTTTTATTTTATATCTGTAATGCTCTTGGCTTTAAATATTTAGGTTGCAGTTTGATTTACCTTAACAGGAACTGGCAAAAATGGGTTCAGGAAACATCTGTTGTTGATAGAAATTAATGTAATATTAACCTAGACAGCATATTGAAACTCAGAGAAATCACTTTGCCAATGAAAGTCCGTATAGTCAAAGCTATGGTTTTTCCAGTAGTTATGTATGGATGTGAGAGTTGGATCATAAAGATGGCTGAGTGCTGAAGAACTGCTTTCAAACTGTGGTGCTAGAGAAGACTTTTGAGAGTCCCTTGGACAGCAAGGATATTAGGTGAGTCAATCCTAAAGGAAATCAAACCTGAATACTCATTGAAAAGATTGATGCTGAGGCTTCAATACTTTGGCCACCTGATGGGAAGATCGGATTCATTTTAAAAGACCCTGATGCTGGGAATAATTGAGGGCAAGAGGAGAAGAGGAAGACAGAGGATGAAGTGGTTTGATAGCATCACTAACTCAATGGACTTGAGTTTGAGCAAACTCCAGGAGATAGTGAAGGACAGGGAAGCCTGTCATGTTGCAGCCCATGGGATTGAAAAGAGGCAGATACAAGTTAGTGACTAAAATAATAGCAATGTAATATTGAACAGATAGAATTATCTCAGCAGATTGGGGCACTGTGTTCCTTTAACCCAAGAGACATTCATGGAATTAATATGATGCTGATGATGAGAAATAATAGTTTATCTTTCTTGCATGGATATCCAAGTGTCGAGTAACCACCTGTAATCACAAATGGTCTTTCAAAGTAAGCCTTCAGTACTCAGAGAAGTACTGATATTTGGGGACAGATAATTGTCTCAGAGAGATTGTTGGATGTTTATCAACATCCCAGTTCTCTTCCTACCTGATGCCAGTAACACCAATTGCAGTAGGACATGATAAACAGAAATGTCTGTAGATATTGTTGAATTTTCTCCAAGGGGCAAAATCACCTATTTTGAATATCCAACCACCGCCATACACACACACACACACACACACACACACGCACGTGCACAAAACACACAGAATTGCATACATTTTATGTCAAGTTCTCTGTTACCACTATGTATCTTACTTATGCATCACAAAGACTCTAGGAGGTAGTTATTGTCAGCATCCCAGAACAGATGAGATATGTATGCATTGGTACCAAAAGTTAACAGATGAATGAGTGTGACGAAGGATTAGATAGTTTATTTAGGTAAGTTACCTGAGACTTCCTTTTTAGTAAGTGGGAGAGCCGGGATTTGAACCCAGACCATTTGGATTCCAAAAGCTTTGCTCTTGTCCCTCCCTGTCACTTTGTATTATTAATCATCTCCTCCAATTTGTTCTTAGTTTTTATCTCCATTTCCTTGTCATTGGTATGGCACATCAGCAAAACTTTCTTCACACTAAATCCTGTGATGTGTCACCTACTGGAAATTGAATCTTGCAAATAACATCACTTTTTTAGGTGTATCTCTCCTGGAGCCATCTCTGCAAAGCAAAACTACCTTCTTACATACTTAGGAAATCCTCCCTGTTTAGTTACAGCTGCTCTATCCCTGAAGAACTGATAGGTAACGAGCGCTTGATTTGTATAGAGATTATAGCAGCTATTTACTTTCAGAATTAATTAACAATCAGTACAAATTATCACACGTAGTCAGGCAGCATGTAATGTAAATTGCTTTTGCACAAAGTAATTCAGTAACAAAAAAAAAGTTGGATAGAGGTTACTGGAATGAAAGAACATGCGGAGAATACAGTATACAGCCAAGTGGTATATGATTCTCTTTTTAATTTCTCGACACTTTTAAGTATAGCAAATTTTTTCTACATTAAAAACATAAATGGTTCCAAGTGTCGAGTAACCAGAAAAAGCCTTCAGTACTCAGAGAAGTACTGATATTTGGGGACAGATAATTGTCTCAGAGAGATTGTTGGATGTTTATCAACATCCCAGTTCTCTTCCTACCTGATGCCAGTAACACCAATTGCAGTAGGACATGATAAACAGAAATGTCTGTAGATATTGTTGAATTTTCTCCAAGGGGCAAAATCACCTATTTTGAATATCCAACCACCGCCATACACACACACACACACACACACACACACACGCACGTGCACAAAACACACAGAATTGCATACATTTTATGTCAAGTTCTCTGTTACCACTATGTATCTTACTTATGCATCACAAAGACTCTAGGAGGTAGTTATTGTCAGCATCCCAGAACAGATGAGATATGTATGCATTGGTACCAAAAGTTAACAGATGAATGAGTGTGACGAAGGATTAGATAGTTTATTTAGGTAAGTTACCTGAGACTTCCTTTTTAGTAAGTGGGAGAGCCGGGATTTGAACCCAGACCATTTGGATTCCAAAAGCTTTGCTCTTGTCCCTCCCTGTCACTTTGTATTATTAATCATCTCCTCCAATTTGTTCTTAGTTTTTATCTCCATTTCCTTGTCATTGGTATGGCACATCAGCAAAACTTTCTTCACACTAAATCCTGTGATGTGTCACCTACTGGAAATTGAATCTTGCAAATAACATCACTTTTTTAGGTGTATCTCTCCTGGAGCCATCTCTGCAAAGCAAAACTACCTTCTTACATACTTAGGAAATCCTCCCTGTTTAGTTACAGCTGCTCTATCCCTGAAGAACTGATAGGTAACGAGCGCTTGATTTGTATAGAGATTATAGCAGCTATTTACTTTCAGAATTAATTAACAATCAGTACAAATTATCACACGTAGTCAGGCAGCATGTAATGTAAATTGCTTTTGCACAAAGTAATTCAGTAACAAAAAAAAAGTTGGATAGAGGTTACTGGAATGAAAGAACATGCGGAGAATACAGTATACAGCCAAGTGGTATATGATTCTCTTTTTAATTTCTCGACACTTTTAAGTATAGCATTTTGAATTTAAGTGGTGTGCTACATTAAGCAACCATTTGGATACACTGGGCTTGTACTGAGAGAATTTTATAGAGAAGTTAAGCTGCCATTCATAAGGTTATTTTAATTCTATATCTCTGTTTATATTTTTATTTTTTTTTCCATTCCCCAGTGTGAACTATCTGTTACTCATTAGAAAATCATCTGACAAACACGCATTTCAGAACCCAGTCTGTTCAACCCAGAATTCTGACATCTGAAATGAGTCACAATTTTTGGGCGAATGTTTCTGACATCTTCCATCTTTTGTAGATGGGATGCTAACAATAATTTCCCCAGATTCCTCCTTTTGTGGTATTATTTGACTTTGTACCCAGAGTATTATAAAGTAGCATAAGCTAAAAGGAGAAACACATAAAAAGTGGTATCACATCTTCTGCAGAGAAAACTATTTTGGAATTAAATAAGGAATTTGTGAAACTATATTTGGGATGTTATACATAGTTCTTGACATTAACTTAGAGAAATTTATTTTCAACAGAAAAAAAAAATCACCCAAATTAGGATAAAAATTAGAAGTTCATCTGTATTTTGGAGGAAGAAAAGTATGTACTGAAAGTTAGGGAAATAGAAAATTTCTGTTTGGGCTAGAAGTAATTGCAGAAGCAATGGGAATAAATGTGTGAGTAACAGAGAAGACAGTTAATTAATTTTTTATTACCATTGAGTAAATGTCTTTAATTTAGTTCAATTAACATTTGTTGAGTACCCACATGCAATGGATGAATCAATGTGACAGAAGTTATTAATTTATTTATTTTAAGTTATTAAGGAAACATTTTAATGATTTTCATTTTGCTCACTAAATGTGACTTTAGAATTTTTTGCATTAGTGCATCTTAGAGTTTATATGTATATATATGAATTCAAATTATGAATAAGTAGCACTCCCAGCCTTACCCCTGTCCGGATGCTCCTCTGATTCTATTCTTGTTTTCCCTCTCCCTCCCCCTCCCCTTTCTCTAATTCAGTAACAAAAAAAGTTGGATAGAGGTTACTGGAATGAAAGAACATGCGGAGAATACAGTATACAGCCAAGTGGTATATGATTCTCTTTTTAATTTCTCGACACTTTTAAGTATAGCATTTTGAATTTAAGTGGTGTGCTACATTAAGCAACCATTTGGATACACTGGGCTTGTACTGAGAGAATTTTATAGAGAAGTTAAGCTGCCATTCATAAGGTTATTTTAATTCTATATCTCTGTTTATATTTTTATTTTTTTTTCCATTCCCCAGTGTGAACTATCTGTTACTCATTAGAAAATCATCTGACAAACACGCATTTCAGAACCCAGTCTGTTCAACCCAGAATTCTGACATCTGAAATGAGTCACAATTTTTGGGCGAATGTTTCTGACATCTTCCATCTTTTGTAGATGGGATGCTAACAATAATTTCCCCAGATTCCTCCTTTTGTGGTATTATTTGACTTTGTACCCAGAGTATTATAAAGTAGCATAAGCTAAAAGGAGAAACACATAAAAGTGGTATCACATCTTCTGCAGAGAAAACTATTTTGGAATTAAATAAGGAATTTGTGAAACTATATTTGGGATGTTATACATAGTTCTTGACATTAACTTAGAGAAATTTATTTTCAACAGAAAAAAAAAATCACCCAAATTAGGATAAAAATTAGAAGTTCATCTGTATTTTGGAGGAAGAAAAGTATGTACTGAAAGTTAGGGAAATAGAAAATTTCTGTTTGGGCTAGAAGTAATTGCAGAAGCAATGGGAATAAATGTGTGAGTAACAGAGAAGACAGTTAATTAATTTTTTATTACCATTGAGTAAATGTCTTTAATTTAGTTCAATTAACATTTGTTGAGTACCCACATGCAATGGATGAATCAATGTGACAGAAGTTATTAATTTATTTATTTTAAGTTATTAAGGAAACATTTTAATGATTTTCATTTTGCTCACTAAATGTGACTTTAGAATTTTTTGCATTAGTGCATCTTAGAGTTTATATGTATATATATGAATTCAAATTATGAATAAGTAGCACTCCCAGCCTTACCCCTGTCCGGATGCTCCTCTGATTCTATTCTTGTTTTCCCTCTCCCTCCCCCTCCCCTTTCTCTCTCTGTGTTTACTTCTTTGAGCCACTTTTCCTATCTTTGTTACTGGTTTCTTTTTTTTCCTCCCATTCCTTCAGTATTCCTCAAACTTTGTCCTTTTAGTTCCTTTCTTTTTTCCTTGGTCTTAAAGTTTGTATTCATTCACACTCACAAAACCTCTATGCAGTTAGCCAGCCAGCAACATAAACTGTGTGCCTAGCTGTCCTAGGTGCTTGGAAATTCAGAGACTAATAGCAAATATTCTTGGTCCTTAAAAGACCCAGTCATCACAAATGGCAATCTCAAGCATGCAACTGACTATTGGATGTTTTATTTGAATTACCAGCCAAATTCTTAAAATTGTTTTTTCTCTTTCTACTTGGCCTCTCATTCTTCTCCCTAAACTTGGTAATCTTGGATATTCCTGAAGAATTCACAGTTCAATTTATTTTCATGGTATTGTCTGTTTGCCAGTTTCGATTTCTTAAATTTAAAAGAATTCTTTGATATGCCCCATACCCTCAACCAGGGCTTCCCAGGTGGAGCAGTGGTAAAGAATCTACCTGCCAATGCAAGAAGCACTTAAGACATGGGTTCAATCCCTGGTTGAGAAGATCCCCTGAAGTAGGAACTGATAATCCACTCTAATATTCTTGCCTGGAAAATTTCATGGAACCAGATGAGCCACAGTTCATGGGATTGCAACAGTTGGACATGACTAAGCAACTGAACCTGTGTGTGTGTGCACGCACGCACACACACACACACACACTATCCCTCAATGAAATGATTTAAAGTGAAGTTGCTCTGTCACGTTCAACTCTTTGCAACCCATGAACAAACCATGGCAAGTATACTGGTGTGGGTAGCCTTTCCCTTCTCTAGGGGATCTTCCCAACCCAGGGATCAAACCCAGGTCTCCCGCATTGTAGGTGGATTCTTTATTGTCTGAGCCATGAAGGAAGCCCATCAAATAATTTACTGGTTCTTATTTATTCTTCTTTTTGAGTATTTCATGAGTCCATCTCTGCCTTTTCATTTGTGAAACTACCAATAGGATTTAATCTTCCTCAAATCTGGCCTCCAAGGCACATCTCAAAGATATCGTTGGTTCTGTTGTAGAAGGCCAAAGTAAAACAAATATCACAGTAAAGCAACTCACATGAATTTTTGCTTTCTCAGTGTGTATAAAAGTTATGTTTATACTATACTGTAGTCTGTTAAGTGTACAACAACGTTTTGTCTAAAAGACAAAATACCTACCGTACTTGAAAACATTTCATTGATGAAAAAATGATCACTGATCACAGATTGCCATAATAAATATAGTAATAATGAAAAAATTTGAAATACTGTGAGAATTGTCAACATGTGCCTCAAATAGAAAGTGGGAAACTGCTGTTGGAAGAATTGACTCTGGTAGACTTATTTGATGCAGAGTTGCCATAGATCTTCAATTTGTAAAAAATGCAATATCTGTGAAGCACTATATAGCAAAGCACAAAAAGAGACAAGGTTGGCTTGTATCTCAATGATTATTGATCTCCACTATGGTAACAATGCTTAAGAGACATCTTACACACTGCAATCAAAATAATGTCATCAGCAATATTCTTGTGATCATATTACTCATAAAAAAGCAAAACAAAGCACATGGAAATCATGCATACATATAAAATATCAATATATCTTTCCCATTCTCTTGTTCTCAATTAACTTAACTCAGTTCTATTGACAAATTGGCTTTTGACAAAATTAGCTTGTTTTCATGTTTTCCTTTGGAGGGATAAGTTTCAGAAGCCTCTATGAAAAGTATTAGATAAGATTTTAAGGCAGAGTGATTTTAATTTAAATTCTACACCAAAACATTTAAGGTGATTGAGGATTTCAAATGTTTGGACCATTTTTTAAAGCTGTGATGATGAATTATGTTTTCCTTTGAATTTAGGCTATACTCTACCTTAGAATGTAGTACTGTGATTTTCTATGGTTGAAATCTGATCCAAACAGACATGTGACATTTGTAAGTATAAGCTCAACTATTAACAGAAAAGTATTATTAGTAAGTTGATGCTGTGGAGGTTAAAAAAAAATGTTTTGCCCTTAGTATGTAAAGTTTGTGAAGTTTACACAAATGTCCAGAAATGATATTTTGTTCTTATTTCTAGAATATATGTACTGTCTCCTCCACAACTTGGTAGGTAATGAAACAATACACAGAATAGAAAAAAAGCGTACAACATGATCACACATGGTGAAATTATTTGTAAGAGCTAGAATCATTTTCTTGACATACAGAGCACTGTTTTTTCTTATATTGATTTAAATTTGAGGTCTGACAGTATGGCTAAAGTAAGAATAAAATGAGGAAAATGAGGATTCCCTAGTAGTCACAAAAATATAATAAAATGTAACCGATACTCAAAGAAAGTGTATTTAAAAAATTTTGTTTTTTTTTTTGAAAACTGAGTTGGAGTTGTTTTCTCAAGGTCAGAGTTGAAGGCATCCTAAATATTCTCACCTTTTGGAATGAATGACAGAAAGTAATTCATGCAGGGCTCCATTGTTATATCCTGTTAGATTGCATGAAACAAAATCTTGGGTTTATTAAATCTGTTTTTGATGGGGGAGGAATAAATGAACTGAGTATATTGTACCTGCCTTCTCTTTGTTTTTTAAGATGCCAGCTCTAGTTAGATGTCCTTTAAAGACATCCAGGGTTTTTTGTTTGTTTGTTTCAGACATTGAAATTAAAGCAGCAGTTTTATGTATTATTGCTTTGATTTGTCTTTTCTAGTACTTCAACTAAAAGTGTGTCTCGAAAAACATTAGATGAAATGTTTATCAAGGGCCATGACAAGAGGACATGGCGAGCCTTTTCAGTCAGCTTTAGTCAATCTTTTTTAAAAGAGAGAAAAAAGCAAGGGAATGTCAGTTCTACAGATATACTAGGACTAAGTGTTCAAGGTGAAAAGGATTCAAGGGGAGGAAAGTTTTAAGAGAAAGTTGAACATGGCCCCCTCCTCAGATTTCCCTGATACCTGCAAAGCAACTTGAGTCTTTGGGGGACTAAGTAGGATATTTGACCTAATACTTTGAAATAATTACCTCCGTTTTCTGTTCGCCACTGCACTTTGTACTGGTAGACAGACATAGGCTAAGTGATATACTTTTATAGCTCGATCCTAAACTGTAACAACAGCAATTCAGTCCTAGAAAATGGTTGAATCTTCTTTCAACATGAGAAAAGTTTCCAATTATGAGCCTCCATTTCATTTTTATGCAGTTACCTTCAGTTTAATGTTAGTATAAAGT
Organism: Tragulus kanchil; assembly: GCA_022376925.1. Lineage (NCBI taxonomy): Eukaryota > Metazoa > Chordata > Mammalia > Artiodactyla > Tragulidae > Tragulus > Tragulus kanchil. Next base: position 189,052,050 of record JAIOJX010000030.1, on the reverse strand, counting down.
ATCTCAAGAAATAAAGATTATGTTATCCTAGGGAAAAAATTGGTTAGCAGTTTTTATAGCTTGATGCACTTGGGTTAGTAATAGGTTAAGAGCTCTGAAAAACTAAATGAAGCCAATCAAGCTATAAGCTCAAGTATAATTGGTATTGTATATACAATTGATTTCTTTTCTTACTGTTAGTATATAAATATAAATATTAAAAATGGAATTATAATTATTCACAACCATCTCTATTAAAGTCATCACAATTTATTATCTCAACTATCTGAATGTCACAGAAAGTCTCTTACTTGCATTATCTCATTTGACGCTCACAACACTATTGCAGAGTATTATTATCACTATTATATGAATGAGGAAGTAGATGAAGGGTCAGAGATTTTAATGGTTTTCCCAAGATTAGCCGACTGATAAGGGGCAGAGCTAGTACTTGAACTTATGCCTTCTAATTCCTATCAAACTTTACTTTTACAAATGGCTTTATGAAACTAGGCACTCTGACATGAGATCAAGACACTTTTCTGAAGTATAGCTCGTTTTTCCTTTGTGATTTTCCTCTCTCTCAGTGATCTTCCTGGTGTTTGATTAGGAAGCATGCTATGCGTTTGCTTAAAACCAGAATTCTTACACGTGACTGCATTTTCCAAACTTACCCTCAAAGACAAATGCAAGTGTCAGTTCTACAGATATACTAGGACTAAGTGTTCAAGGTGAAAAGGATTCAAGGGGAGGAAAGTTTTAAGAGAAAGTTGAACATGGCCCCCTCCTCAGATTTCCCTGATACCTGCAAAGCAACTTGAGTCTTTGGGGGACTAAGTAGGATATTTGACCTAATACTTTGAAATAATTACCTCCGTTTTCTGTTCGCCACTGCACTTTGTACTGGTAGACAGACATAGGCTAAGTGATATACTTTTATAGCTCGATCCTAAACTGTAACAACAGCAATTCAGTCCTAGAAAATGGTTGAATCTTCTTTCAACATGAGAAAAGTTTCCAATTATGAGCCTCCATTTCATTTTTATGCAGTTACCTTCAGTTTAATGTTAGTATAAAGTATCTCAAGAAATAAAGATTATGTTATCCTAGGGAAAAAATTGGTTAGCATTTTTTATAGCTTGATGCACTTGGGTTAGTAATAGGTTAAGAGCTCTGAAAAACTAAATGAAGCCAATCAAGCTATAAGCTCAAGTATAATTGGTATTGTATATACAATTGATTTCTTTTCTTACTGTTAGTATATAAATATAAATATTAAAAATGGAATTATAATTATTCACAACCATCTCTATTAAAGTCATCACAATTTATTATCTCAACTATCTGAATGTCACAGAAAGTCTCTTACTTGCATTATCTCATTTGACGCTCACAACACTATTGCAGAGTATTATTATCACTATTATATGAATGAGGAAGTAGATGAAGGGTCAGAGATTTTAATGGTTTTCCCAAGATTAGCCGACTGATAAGGGGCAGAGCTAGTACTTGAACTTATGCCTTCTAATTCCTATCAAACTTTACTTTTACAAATGGCTTTATGAAACTAGGCACTCTGACATGAGATCAAGACACTTTTCTGAAGTATAGCTCGTTTTTCCTTTGTGATTTTCCTCTCTCTCAGTGATCTTCCTGGTGTTTGATTAGGAAGCATGCTATGCGTTTGCTTAAAACCAGAATTCTTACACGTGACTGCATTTTCCAAACTTACCCTCAAAGACAAATGCAAGTATCATCTCATAGGTGAAGCTTCCTACAATACCTCCCACCAACTAAAACTAATTCTTCTCTTTGGGATCCCCCAGAGACCTGGGTTTGTATCCTCATTATATCGTATACTTCTGTTTATTATACTGTGGTTAATTTTGAATGTATTTCTCTTGCCCTTTTTGTTATGAGCTCCTTGAAGAAAATGCACTCTCCATTTGGCTTTGGTTTTCCAGTGCCTAGCATAGTGTCTGGCAGAAAACAAGTGTTAAATAAATTTTAGATGACTGATGAATTGACTGACAGATTGAATGTGAATTGTCTCAGCTTTCAGTAGACAATTGACTCATTTTCCCTGGTACAGGTTTTTCTGAGCACATCTTCTATTGGCCTTCTTCTCCTACTCTCAGTATGCCAGTTGATCTTGGTGAAAGTCTAAAATTCTCTCTGTTGTTCTAAAATACGTACTGATTTTTATTTTGATGTGAATGCAACATTTACATTTGCATCTATAAAACTGTGAAGAATGCAAAAAGACAAACAAAATTAAATTCCCTGTGACTCTGCCATTATTAGCATATTTTGTTTCACAAAAGACAATGAAAATATCTGGTATATATGTATAGCATATATTATCTATATATGTCATATTTATAGTATATCATATGTATTAAATTTAGACTATATATTTATCTAATTATGTTATATAAATGTGTATATTGTATATAATGCTTCCAAGATGTGTCACTCACTCTGCTAGGACCTGTGTATTAACTCATTTAATACTACTTATGTGTTAAGTACTACTGATATCATCCCCGTTTTTTGGATTAGGACAAAAGAGCACAGGGATGTAAAGTAACTTACCCAAGGTCACCCAACTAAAAAGTGGTGGAGCTGGGATTCTAATTCAAGCAATGTGGCTATAGGTCAATGCTTATAACCATCATGCTATATTCTCTGTCTAGATAGAGATTTATAAAGAATATCAACATTGGGATTTTTTTGAAAATATTATGTATGTTGCCATTATATAAAGCTGATAACATATCAGCTCATATGTTGCCTCCTCAAAGATGTCTTACCTCACACTAAATCTAAAGCAGTGGTTTTTTTATCAGGTCAGCTTTTTCCACCCAGGGGACATTTGGCAGTGAGTTACTGTCATGATTGGGATGAGTGCTTTTAGTGAGTAGTGACCAGGGATGCTGTGAAACATCCTGCAACACACAGGAAGCGTGCCCCCCGCCCCAACAAAAAAAGCCTATAGAAAGCAGTATGGTTTTCAGTGTCAGTAGTGCTGAAGTTGAGAAAGCCTTGTCTAACGTAATCCCAGGCTCTCACCACCAGCCATTTTTATTGCATCAATAAATATATTTTTTTAAAGATTTATTTATTTATTTATTTTGGGCAGGGGTCAGGTTGGGGAGGGAGGGGAGCGGGCGGGCCACTTCTGTTGGTCTTTCATTTCTCTATTTTCATCCGTCTTTGTTCTTTGGCCCCTGTGGGCCTCCCATCGTGGTGGCATCTGTTGTCGCAGAGCACCGGCTCTGGGCGCATGCACTCCAGAGCTCTGGCTCGGTAATTGGACACATTGGTCCAGCCGCTCCGCGACACGTGGGATCTTCCCAGGCCAGGGATCGAACCGGCGCCCCTTGCACTGCAAGGCGGTGTCCTTACCCACTGGACCACCAGGGGAAGCCCTTGCATCAATATTTTATTGTCTTCATAGTACTTGCCCTTACTCTGAAAATATTTTATGTATTTGTTTACTTGAATATGTAGTATGTGTCACTCACTCTGCTAGGACCTGTGTATTAACTCATTTAATACTACTTATGTGTTAAGTACTACTGATATCATCCCCGTTTTTTGGATTAGGACAAAAGAGCACAGGGATGTAAAGTAACTTACCCAAGGTCACCCAACTAAAAAGTGGTGGAGCTGGGATTCTAATTCAAGCAATGTGGCTATAGGTCAATGCTTATAACCATCATGCTATATTCTCTGTCTAGATAGAGATTTATAAAGAATATCAACATTGGGATTTTTGAAAATATTATGTATGTTGCCATTATATAAAGCTGATAACATATCAGCTCATATGTTGCCTCCTCAAAGATGTCTTACCTCACACTAAATCTAAAGCAGTGGTTTTTTTATCAGGTCAGCTTTTTCCACCCAGGGGACATTTGGCAGTGAGTTACTGTCATGATTGGGATGAGTGCTTTTAGTGAGTAGTGACCAGGGATGCTGTGAAACATCCTGCAACACACAGGAAGCGTGCCCCCCGCCCCAACAAAAAAAGCCTATAGAAAGCAGTATGGTTTTCAGTGTCAGTAGTGCTGAAGTTGAGAAAGCCTTGTCTAACGTAATCCCAGGCTCTCACCACCAGCCATTTTTATTGCATCAATAAATATATTTTTTTAAAGATTTATTTATTTATTTATTTTGGGCAGGGGTCAGGTTGGGGAGGGAGGGGAGCGGGCGGGCCACTTCTGTTGGTCTTTCATTTCTCTATTTTCATCCGTCTTTGTTCTTTGGCCCCTGTGGGCCTCCCATCGTGGTGGCATCTGTTGTCGCAGAGCACCGGCTCTGGGCGCATGCACTCCAGAGCTCTGGCTCGGTAATTGGACACATTGGTCCAGCCGCTCCGCGACACGTGGGATCTTCCCAGGCCAGGGATCGAACCGGCGCCCCTTGCACTGCAAGGCGGTGTCCTTACCCACTGGACCACCAGGGGAAGCCCTTGCATCAATATTTTATTGTCTTCATAGTACTTGCCCTTACTCTGAAAATATTTTATGTATTTGTTTACTTGAATATGTAGTATGTGTCTCTTCTAACTCTTGACTGAAATATCACCTTTATGAAAGCTTTGTCTACATTTATTAGTTACAGTCTCCTGGAAGGGTGCCTGGTACACAATAGGTACTTAATGAATAAGAAATCAAATAATGTATATCATTTCTTGCGTGACATAAACTATTTAAGAATTTCACCATTCAATAAAAATATAGACTCTTGACAATTTTTGTTATTATAAATATTCTTAAATACCATTTTCATGAATCTTTTCATATATCTATCTGTTTATATAGGTTGAATTCATAAGTAGGGATTTACTGAATTAATGGTTAAATTTCTAAAGCTTTTCATATAATTTACTAATTGCCTTCCAAAAGGATCATGTCAATTTATACTCACCCTGATAGTGACTGGGGGAAGTTTGCATACTCTTTTCTGGCTGACTGTAGGTTTTACCAATAAAATAATTTATTTTTATCAATTCTAGGGGAACTTTGAGCCAAGTCTTCAGTTTTCTGTATCTGAAACGACAGTCTTTCACTATCATGAGAAGTGTGAAATTTTTTTTTTTTCATATTCACTGCCTTTCTGAAAAATTTTCATTCCACAACTAGATTCATGGGTAATTCTGAGCTCTCCTGCATTATATGGAATTAGACAAATGAAAGACATTCATTTTGGGTTTATATATCCATAAACTTTTGTTGGAAAATATTTCTTGGATGACTGACGATTCGATTAGGTTTATCTCCTGGTTCTCGCTTTTGTGTGCTGAGGGCTCAGAGGTGACATGTCTGTGGACAGACTTTTCAGGATCCCTGTTGGCTTCCACGTCTTGAAAGGCTCATACCCATCCATGACATGCCTGTGTAAATGTATGGTAGGGATGCCATTTGTACAGAGCCATTTGTACAGAGGCTGTACAGAGCTTGGAGCTTGGAAGTCAAAACTACATTAGGAGGAAAGGCAGGAGGTAATAGGAAGGAGTAAGTGAAGAAGGAAAGCACGGACTCATTCACAACTCCTCTGGCCACTGTGTGTGTCCTGTGTATTGTGATATCTCTCAGAAGCCTAAGTGGGGTTTACAATCTGTTCCTGGTGGCCTATCTGGTGAAAGTATAGCTCAGTGGTCTCCGACCGTGTTTATAGGGGGAGAGGTACATGCCTATCCATTTCAGGTTAGAACAACTACTTACATTTATTGGGTTTTTTTTAAAGAAAATGTTCACCTACTAGTTATTTTGGCATATTTTCAAATATTTTCTGGTTAATATGCCAGGTTATATTTCTATTGTATGTGCCCACACATGTGTGTGTTTGTATATGTGTGTATACCTAAATGATCTTGCTCCTTTCCATCCTTGTTTACTAATAAAGGTTTACAAGAAAAAACTTTAGATACTGCTGGTTTAAGGAACAGACTGAGGTCAGCTCTCTACATCTCCGTCAACCTGAAGGAAAATCCATTTATTTAGGCTTCTTTTTGGTTCCAAAGGTGTGGCTGCTGGAACACTGACAGCCACAGCAGCTGCAGTAGTGGCCTGAGTAGACTTTTCCTCTGAGTTTCTATAGTGGTAACAGGATTAACAGACTCTATTCTGGAAGTACTTGGGTGGCATAACACCTCCCAGCAGAACTATTCCTGACAAGGACGTGCAGATGGAAATGCATATTTATGTCACTTAAAGCCTACCAGAGACACAAGGATTTGAGCTATAACAATAAATAGAAAAAAAAAAAATTCTCCAGCGTTTTTGGTAACCCATACTCAAGTGCATTGATGGTGCTTGGCGAAAGACCTACAGTTTGCCTTCCTTTGTTTTCCAAGAGCTATTAATAATTTTGAATAGTTCAGTATTACCGGGCTCAGAGGTGACATGTCTGTGGACAGACTTTTCAGGATCCCTGTTGGCTTCCACGTCTTGAAAGGCTCATACCCATCCATGACATGCCTGTGTAAATGTATGGTAGGGATGCCATTTGTACAGAGCCATTTGTACAGAGGCTGTACAGAGCTTGGAGCTTGGAAGTCAAAACTACATTAGGAGGAAAGGCAGGAGGTAATAGGAAGGAGTAAGTGAAGAAGGAAAGCACGGACTCATTCACAACTCCTCTGGCCACTGTGTGTGTCCTGTGTATTGTGATATCTCTCAGAAGCCTAAGTGGGGTTTACAATCTGTTCCTGGTGGCCTATCTGGTGAAAGTATAGCTCAGTGGTCTCCGACCGTGTTTATAGGGGGAGAGGTACATGCCTATCCATTTCAGGTTAGAACAACTACTTACATTTATTGGGTTTTTTTTAAAGAAAATGTTCACCTACTAGTTATTTTGGCATATTTTCAAATATTTTCTGGTTAATATGCCAGGTTATATTTCTATTGTATGTGCCCACACATGTGTGTGTTTGTATATGTGTGTATACCTAAATGATCTTGCTCCTTTCCATCCTTGTTTACTAATAAAGGTTTACAAGAAAAAACTTTAGATACTGCTGGTTTAAGGAACAGACTGAGGTCAGCTCTCTACATCTCCGTCAACCTGAAGGAAAATCCATTTATTTAGGCTTCTTTTTGGTTCCAAAGGTGTGGCTGCTGGAACACTGACAGCCACAGCAGCTGCAGTAGTGGCCTGAGTAGACTTTTCCTCTGAGTTTCTATAGTGGTAACAGGATTAACAGACTCTATTCTGGAAGTACTTGGGTGGCATAACACCTCCCAGCAGAACTATTCCTGACAAGGACGTGCAGATGGAAATGCATATTTATGTCACTTAAAGCCTACCAGAGACACAAGGATTTGAGCTATAACAATAAATAGAAAAAAAAAAAATTCTCCAGCGTTTTTGGTAACCCATACTCAAGTGCATTGATGGTGCTTGGCGAAAGACCTACAGTTTGCTCCTTGTCCAAGCATAAAAGATTCAGTATTCCAGCATGTGAAGGTAGACTATTCTGAATATATTTTAGAATAGTTAAAACAAGCCTGCAGAAAGTCAGTTTACATTTTCAGGTCTTAAAAAATAATAGGACAATTCTGTGAAGCATTCGGACCATTTCAAGGGGAAAAAGGAAGTATCCGGATCATTTCAAGGGAAACTGTCTACTTTAAAAAGTATCCACTTAACTGTGTATTAATTATGATAGGTTTAAAAAAATATTTCCCTATGCCAATTAGTCACTGACTAGTTATGGCTTCCATTTTTAAAATACTGTCTTTGTAGCAATCCTTGATACTACTTTTCCCAGCCTCCTTTTCCAATACCTCTGATGGTATAGAAAAGGAAAAATGCTTATGTCCATAAAATATGGGTTTGATTTTTTTCTGGAAAATCAGTTGATGCAATATATCAGCTCATTATAACTGAATTGAAGATCCCGATCAGTGTGGCATTTTGGCTAGCTCTGCTGAGAGTGAAATTACCTATCTCTGTCCCTACCCACTAGCACCCTCCGTCAAGCTTGGTCCAATAATAAGTATTTTTGTATTAACGGGAAAATAGGGCTACCCTCTCCTTTGAAGGGGTGTGCTTTGACCTGACTGGAGAGCTGTAGTTCTTCACCACTCTAACCGATCCAGATATGAGTTATAACAACACACAGAGAATTTTCAAACATTGTTTGGGTTTCCATTAGATTACCTGAAGAACTTTGTGAAGAAAAGACAAAAAGATCTTAAGTAGGAAACAGATGGAGGTGAAAAGCCTGCAGGATAGATCTGAAGGGGCACAGTGAATTAAGAGATTCTGAATAAGCCCAAATTATGACAGAATTAAAATCTGCACTAGGTGCAGTAAAACACGGAATTGATCCTACAGAAAACATCAATAGCCATGTAGAGAGTAAGTATAAACAACTTTCCCATAGTTTAAAAGTAAAGGACAGGATTAAACTTATGATGATAAAAAATGGTATTAGATATGGAGGTCACAGCACGTAGTTCTCACCTAAGTTCTATAGTTTCTTGAAGAAGAGACCAAAACAATTAAAATACAGACTTTGCTTGAAGATAATCTTGATATATATGTCTTGAGTAGAAACAATTTATAAGTGTGAGCTTCACTGTCTAAAATTTACTGAAAAGAGACCAACATTCCTGTAAAGTATTGTAAATTATAAAAAATAAAGATCTTTTTCAAGCACCCAGGCAAGCAAAGTTGTATCTTATAAGAAAGAATGATTCTGAGGTTGTCCCCAAATCGTTCTTGTCCATATCAAAATGCTAGAAAACAGCAGTGCAACATTTTTTAAAATTTGAGGAAAGATTAGACCTTGACCATTTTGTTGTCTATCAGTCTGTATTTTCTGTGTGATAGTATACTAAGGCATTCTCATAATATATCAGAAGAAAATATACTCTATAAAGAAAACAGAACTTCTTCTTGAAAAGTTAAAGTTTTATTTTTACTTCCTACAAAAGCAAAAACAAAGTTAGGAACTCACGTTTTAAGGTGCTGAAGCAAGGAAAAAAATGACAGTTTTCCTGAGAAATGATCAGTGGTTACAAATTTTAAATGATAATGAAAGTGTTGAGGTGGATATCATCATTCAGAACTAACTCTGATTGGAGGTGACAGAGTCAGAAACCAGGAAGTATTTAGAAGTGTTTTGTCACTTTATAGGATGTTTTCTGGGTGTAATTATAAGGAAGTTTTTGCATTATTAATTTTAATTCTTCATTTTGGAAGTTCTTGGAAATTATACATCAGAAAGATTCTTAGATAAAACCTCCACTCACAAAAGTGGTGTCTGAATTTTCCAAATGCTTATAATGAGCATGAGTTTTCCAAAGTTTCTGAATCTTTCAGGTTTTCTTAAATGAGCACTTCTGTGCAGGAGTTTTGTGAAAGCTGAGAAAAATAAATTTCTTCATTGAAAAAAATATTCCTTTTTGAAATGACCAATTAAAAATGGAGGGCTCTAAAATGAATGCTATAAAGTCGTAATGCAATGATATGGATTAGAATCCAAAGTAGTCAGTGGAAACATTCATGTCTGTAGTTGTCAGTGTGCATACATGGATAATTTTATTCCTTGAAAAGTGTTTTAACTGTTTCCTTCGACTAATGAAAGGAAGGATGAAGGCAAGTATTGTTATGTCTTTATTTTTCAGTGGTTTTCTAAAATATTTCATAAAAAAGGGAGAAAATGAGAATTCATGCATTTTGGAGAAGATCCTGTAGCCAGTGAACTTTTGGGCGAGGACCATATGGGGTTTGGTTCTGAAGAGCTGAGAAGCAGAGCATTGACCAGCACTGTAAGTGACTCAGCTACACTGTATAGCACTTTCAGTTCACAAGAGTTTTCGGAGCCACTGACTCTTGATCTGCAGTTCCTTTCCTCCCAATAGCACCCTGCACACATGCAGACATTTGTATCTCCCAACTTTGTGAGCCCCCTTTACAAGTGTCATTCTCTCTGCTTTGAATTCCCTTCTTTCCCTATTTTACTCAACTCCTCTTCATCCCTCAAACCCAGAGGAAGTGGTATGTTATTTATTTAGCAGCTGTCTGTCATCTGTGCCTGTACCTGCCAGGTACAGGGAATGTGAGGATTAACGAAATCTGTGTCGCATCCTCATGGATGTTTTAGCTTCTGTGAAGCCTTTCCTGACTTGTGAAAAGGTCCTTTCTGTGTTTCATAGACATCCCATTATGAGTGTGTCTTTCCCACTGTGAGAAAAGCAGTCCATGACTTGGTCTTCTTGTGTTTACATAGCACTTGGCATAAAGGTTGAATGAATGTAGAGAGATGTTTGCTTACTTATGGTAGGCAATGAAATGTTTAAATTCTGGTTCTTCTGGCTTATAGTTGTTGCTCTTTCTTTTATATCATATTGCATCCAGAACAGATACAATACTAGCCAGGACGGTTGAAATCTTTTCAGATAAGTTTTAAATATGAAATTCTTTGGAAACTTCATCCAGTCATAGAATTTCAGATGTTGGATAAACGATAGATGTCAGTTTCACCTTACATTCACCAGTCTCACCAGGTCATTGATTCATTCACTTAGCACCTGCTTTTAAAAAAAGATTATGGATTAGAATCCAAAGTAGTTGAAACATTCATGTCTGTAGTTGTCAGTGTGCATACATGGATAATTTTATTCCTTGAAAAGTGTTTTAACTGTTTCCTTCGACTAATGAAAGGAAGGATGAAGGCAAGTATTGTTATGTCTTTATTTTTCAGTGGTTTTCTAAAATATTTCATAAAAAAGGGAGAAATGAGAATTCATGCATTTTGGAGAAGATCCTGTAGCCAGTGAACTTTTGGGCGAGGACCATATGGGGTTTGGTTCTGAAGAGCTGAGAAGCAGAGCATTGACCAGCACTGTAAGTGACTCAGCTACACTGTATAGCACTTTCAGTTCACAAGAGTTTTCGGAGCCACTGACTCTTGATCTGCAGTTCCTTTCCTCCCAATAGCACCCTGCACACATGCAGACATTTGTATCTCCCAACTTTGTGAGCCCCCTTTACAAGTGTCATTCTCTCTGCTTTGAATTCCCTTCTTTCCCTATTTTACTCAACTCCTCTTCATCCCTCAAACCCAGAGGAAGTGGTATGTTATTTATTTAGCAGCTGTCTGTCATCTGTGCCTGTACCTGCCAGGTACAGGGAATGTGAGGATTAACGAAATCTGTGTCGCATCCTCATGGATGTTTTAGCTTCTGTGAAGCCTTTCCTGACTTGTGAAAAGGTCCTTTCTGTGTTTCATAGACATCCCATTATGAGTGTGTCTTTCCCACTGTGAGAAAAGCAGTCCATGACTTGGTCTTCTTGTGTTTACATAGCACTTGGCATAAAGGTTGAATGAATGTAGAGAGATGTTTGCTTACTTATGGTAGGCAATGAAATGTTTAAATTCTGGTTCTTCTGGCTTATAGTTGTTGCTCTTTCTTTTATATCATATTGCATCCAGAACAGATACAATAATAGCCAGGACGGTTGAAATCTTTTCAGATAAGTTTTTAAATATGAAATTCTTTGGAAACTTCATCCAGTCATAGAATTTCAGATGTTGGATAAACGATAGATGTCAGTTTCACCTTACATTCACCAGTCTCACCAGGTCATTGATTCATTCACTTAGCACCTGCTATAATGGTGAAAATATTATAAAGATTATAGTGATAACTAACATTTTCTCCACTCTGAGGAGCTTTGGCTAAGGGCTTTAAATGAGTTCCCCTTTAATTCCCACAGTAACCCAACAAGGAGGTTATTATAAGTACAGTTTAACTAGTGAGGAAAATGCAGTTTAGAGGGAAAGGGGCTGTGCTTTATTCATTGGTATGTTCTAAGCTTGTAAAGATTGGAGTAAGATTTTGAATTTAGGCATTTGAAGGCTATAGTCCTTCCTTTTAACTTTTTGTACAGAGCTACAAAGATGAATGTATCATGCTTGTGCCTTTGGGGTCTTTATGGTCTATTTATAGGAGGCAAACTTGTCAACAGATAGATTGTCCACAGGTATTCCTTCTCTGCCATCTGTTACCTGATTTTTGTACCAATGAAATTTCGCTTAATGACTAACAGCTTGTGAGAAATTCCCAATGAGGCCAAGGGTCAAATGGAGGAGCAAAAAAGGACAATGTATGATGAAAGATAAGGCACTTTGGCTCTCGTCCCATTCCCTGGGAATCTGATGCGTATGATTCTGTCTGGCTATCATTGTTAAGGAGGTCTTTCATATTTGCAGAGCATTGTGAAATTAGATGGTGAGTGTTGGTCCTCATTCCATCAGTTGGGTAGATTAATCTTCTGATTCTCTTCAAGAGCCTCTATCAATTAAGTTGTCATAGAAAAGGAACCTCTGAGCCTGGCTGAAATCCCTTGTGTCTAGCACGTGAGTTCTCTGTCTCACTTAGAATATAACAGTCATATCAACCATGATCATATCCACCCTTGATGCTTTAGATTGCTGAAGGTGCTTTTATGGTCCACACACTCTCCCCCAAGTTTATAAAATAAAGAAGCACTACTTTGGACACTTAAGAACTCAAATAGGAGAACAGTTATAGCCATGAAGAGTTGAAGATTTGAGTGAAATTTGTTCTTCGTCATTGGAGGTAAAGACTCTTCAAGATTCTAGGTCCTCAGCTTCTGAAATGCTTTTGTATTGCCATAAAGATAAAACTAGTCATTTTGACTGTTTGTTAAGAGAACAACATTTGTATTTTCGTCAAATGAATTATATAAAAGTATGCATTTTAAATCATTTTAAATAATTGATATTTATGGATTTGTTTGTGTCTGTGTGCTTATAATTCAGTATTTTGAATGGGTAGACTTTCAGCGAAGTAATTCTTTACTATTGCTGCATCTGCATTGGATTAATCTCACTTTAATTGAATGCCAGGTACATTTACAAGAGCTCAAAAGGTTGAAAACAGTAGGAGAAACTCAAAAGGAATAATACTTAAGGTGGAACCATAAGGCCTCCTGGGTTACATAAGCTTCCTTACCACTTAGCTAGTGGAATATTTAAATCCAAAATGAGCCAACCATACTTTGTTTGAAGTTTTCCCTTTTTGATACAAACCGGTATAAATATGCCCAGTGATTCCAATTCAATAATTTTGGCAGACTGGAAAGAGGACTCTCTTTCTTTCTCTAAGAGAGGTCCATAGGTCATCAGAAGATAGGGCTGATGTTTTATAGCACATTTTCTCTTGTTAAAGTTTCTCTGAGAGGATTATCTGTACAGGTGGTCAGCTGTATGATGAAAGATAAGGCACTTTGGCTCTCGTCCCATTCCCTGGGAATCTGATGCGTATGATTCTGTCTGGCTATCATTGTTAAGGAGGTCTTTCATATTTGCAGAGCATTGTGAAATTAGATGGTGAGTGTTGGTCCTCATTCCATCAGTTGGGTAGATTAATCTTCTGATTCTCTTCAAGAGCCTCTATCAATTAAGTTGTCATAGAAAAGGAACCTCTGAGCCTGGCTGAAATCCCTTGTGTCTAGCACGTGAGTTCTCTGTCTCACTTAGAATATAACAGTCATATCAACCATGATCATATCCACCCTTGATGCTTTAGATTGCTGAAGGTGCTTTTATGGTCCACACACTCTCCCCCAAGTTTATAAAATAAAGAAGCACTACTTTGGACACTTAAGAACTCAAATAGGAGAACAGTTATAGCCATGAAGAGTTGAAGATTTGAGTGAAATTTGTTCTTCGTCATTGGAGGTAAAGACTCTTCAAGATTCTAGGTCCTCAGCTTCTGAAATGCTTTTGTATTGCCATAAAGATAAAACTAGTCATTTTGACTGTTTGTTAAGAGAACAACATTTGTATTTTCGTCAAATGAATTATATAAAAGTATGCATTTTAAATCATTTTAAATAATTGATATTTATGGATTTGTTTGTGTCTGTGTGCTTATAATTCAGTATTTTGAATGGGTAGACTTTCAGCGAAGTAATTCTTTACTATTGCTGCATCTGCATTGGATTAATCTCACTTTAATTGAATGCCAGGTACATTTACAAGAGCTCAAAAGGTTGAAAACAGTAGGAGAAACTCAAAAGGAATAATACTTAAGGTGGAACCATAAGGCCTCCTGGGTTACATAAGCTTCCTTACCACTTAGCTAGTGGAATATTTAAATCCAAAATGAGCCAACCATACTTTGTTTGAAGTTTTCCCTTTTTGATACAAACCGGTATAAATATGCCCAGTGATTCCAATTCAATAATTTTGGCAGACTGGAAAGAGGACTCTCTTTCTTTCTCTAAGAGAGGTCCATAGGTCATCAGAAGATAGGGCTGATGTTTTATAGCACATTTTCTCTTGTTAAAGTTTCTCTGAGAGGATTATCTGTACAGGTGGTCAGCCTGTTAAGTCCAGAGGGTAATTTTGCCTCATTTATACATCATGTTGGCATGAACCCATGTAGATCTCCTTCTATAACACCTGGGAGAGTGGTTCGCAGACTTTCAGTGTGCCCGTTATGAGTCACAAGGCAGCTGAAATTCAGAGATGTGAAGCAACTTGTTGAAGGTCACATAGGCAGGACTCAAACCCAGTCTGTTCTAACTCTAAAGTTTTCTCTCTTGTTATTATCTATCTCTGCACAGTCTCCTTATCAACTGAAAAAAACATACAGCACACTGATAATAAACACTTGCATTGAGTACTTCGGGCACACGCATGTTTAGGAAGATGTTTGAGTTAGAATTAGAAATGATTCTCTCTTTTACTTTCTGAGCAAAAATTACTTTTCTAGATTTCAAGGAAACTAGTTGAAGTGCCTCAATTAGGAAAGATGCAAATTCTCTTCTCCTAGAAAATGAGAATTCTATTAAATTCTCCTCCTGTCATAACGGAACTTTAAGGCTGTAGCCCTGTCCTAGGCTTATCACCAGAACTTAACTCTGAGATACTTCTTTTCTCAACATTCTGCCCTGTTTTTAAGAGTCACCTAGGCCAGAACCAGGTCAACATGATTGTTGTTGTTCAGTTGTCCAGTCATGTCTAACTCTTCATGACCTCAAGGACTGCAGCATGCTAGTCCTCCCTAAACGTGGTTATATGCAATCACTTTAATTCACATACAGATGAAGAAATGGACATTAGACTTTTGGGGGTTCTTTTGGTATTTTTTCTCCCTCTAAGATGAACTTACCTTTATCACGTTTTGGGAGGACCTAGTCTTGGACCTTCTTTTCCTGTGCTTCTTTCTGTGGTACCTTTTAAGTCCATCTGATATTGTTAACTTCTTCTCCTACCCCATTCTAAGTTTTGCAGTTTTTTTTTTCTTGTTTGACTAAGTTGATATGCTCTCTGTATTGAATATTTGTCAATACAAGACTGTAATTATCTCTAATATTTATATATTTCTCCCATGTGTCTTAATCTTTATTCTTTATCACAGGAGACATCGTAGAAAACATGGGGTTTGTGTAGAAACCAAATGGTGACGTGTATCTTTGTCATTAACAAGCAGAGGAAAAAATAATTGAGTGTGGATGAAATGGGATTAGTAAACTGCAAGAAATAGCCAAAATATGTTTCTCCTAAGTTTGTTGTTAAGTGGGCTTTTTTACATACTGTTTCACTGTGCCTTTTGTCACATTCTACCTAGGCCAGACACCTTATTCTTGCTTGGTCTCAGGGTCATGTTATGATGGTGGGTGAATAACCCTGGTATGCATGCAGCAATGACTCCCTCCTTCAGGGTGGTGTGGAAGCCTCAGTGACTGAGGTGTTTTGCTTTATTGTGTTCTTCTACCTATTCTGGGAGCCCTTTGGATTGACTCCAGATGTTCCATAAAATGTGACACTTTGTATAAAGAAAAATGCTTAGTTTTCTCACTGGCAGCACTTAATGAGTGTGGTCTCTGAAGATAGGGAAGCACCCCACAGTGGATGCATTTAGCGCAACACTATAATTTCCACACCGCTCACTCAGTGTCTGACTTTACACTGCCCCTTGCCCTTCACCAGTGCCCAAGGAAGTAATGGGGTCAGTTAGAGAGCTTCCTTCAACACTTGAGATTCTACCCTCTGAGACTTCAGTGGAGATAAACACCAGGAGAAAATTCATCCATCTGTGTGTTTTTTTCCACATTCATTTAGAAGTTCACTCAGTAAAATGCCATTTCCAATTCTTTTCTCTATTAAAACACTATGGTTGATAACATAATGTAATTTTTGTAGTATTTCACCCCCTCCCTTAACCATCCAACAAAGGAAGGAGATGGAAGAAAATGTATGTTAAGTGAAAACATAATATTATATCTTTGACTTTTGCAAAGAGTGTTAAAATAGATTCATTAGTTTTGACTAAATGCAGGGTTTCCATGAGGATTTTCAATAAGGAATGTGACAGAGTTGATATGTGCACTCAAAACAATGGAGGTTAAAACTGTTTTGAAAATATATTTCTCTCATATATCTCACATGTTGAGCAACTTACAGAATAAATATAAGGTATATATTTTTCAGTGTAAGAAAAAGATTTTCAAGGCAGGTAGTCTTTTCATGAAATACCTTTTGTTCTATGATAAAGCTAGCCAACAAAAGAATTTGTTGGGGGGGAGGGGGTTAATAAGAGAAAGTAATCTATAATACTGATATGTCAATATGGTTTTTAATAAGCTTTTCCCCAGATTTTCTTGAATTCTTGTCACTGTAAAAATTATAATTGTATGCCTTCCTCCCACTTTGAAAGTGGCACAAGGCGCCGTATGCAGTTTTTCTGCTAAAGTCATCACTAGAATAGAAGTGTCACGACTCAGTTAACAATGCTTTATTATGCACATGGATCTTTTTTTTAATCGTGTTCTTTATCTCAAAAACATTGTAAATCAGATATCTACCTCCCACTCTTTTGTTCATTTGCAAATTTTTATTATTCTAGTTGAAGAATTCAATGGTATGTCAAGAGTCAGTGTGTTCTGTTTATGTTCTCCTTGCTTCAAAATCCTGTTGCCTGTAAAAAGGAAAGATGCCAGAAGCACGCCTAATTCCAGCTTCTTTATACATGTTTGTAAGAAAACTTTGTTCCTCTTCTGGATTGAAAGAAGTTTGGTCTTTTGAATCCATGAAGATGAAACAGTGGAATATGCTAAATATAAATTAAGACATATGACTTTAGTCATATGTCTTTTAAGCCTATGTCAGTTCTCCCTGTTTTTTTTTTTCCACATTCATTTAGAAGTTCACTCAGTAAAATGCCATTTCCAATTCTTTTCTCTATTAAAACACTATGGTTGATAACATAATGTAATTTTTGTAGTATTTCACCCCCTCCCTTAACCATCCAACAAAGGAAGGAGATGGAAGAAAATGTATGTTAAGTGAAAACATAATATTATATCTTTGACTTTTGCAAAGAGTGTTAAAATAGATTCATTAGTTTTGACTAAATGCAGGGTTTCCATGAGGATTTTCAATAAGGAATGTGACAGAGTTGATATGTGCACTCAAAACAATGGAGGTTAAAACTGTTTTGAAAATATATTTCTCTCATATATCTCACATGTTGAGCAACTTACAGAATAAATATAAGGTATATATTTTTCAGTGTAAGAAAAAGATTTTCAAGGCAGGTAGTCTTTTCATGAAATACCTTTTTGTTCTATGATAAAGCTAGCCAACAAAAGAATTTGTTGGGGGGGAGGGGGTTAATAAGAGAAAGTAATCTATAATACTGATATGTCAATATGGTTTTTAATAAGCTTTTCCCCAGATTTTCTTGAATTCTTGTCACTGTAAAAATTATAATTGTATGCCTTCCTCCCACTTTGAAAGTGGCACAAGGCGCCCGTATGCAGTTTTTCTGCTAAAGTCATCACTAGAATAGAAGTGTCACGACTCAGTTAACAATGCTTTATTATGCACATGGATCTTTTTTTTAATCGTGTTCTTTATCTCAAAAACATTGTAAATCAGATATCTACCTCCCACTCTTTTGTTCATTTGCAAATTTTTATTATTCTAGTTGAAGAATTCAATGGTATGTCAAGAGTCAGTGTGTTCTGTTTATGTTCTCCTTGCTTCAAAATCCTGTTGCCTGTAAAAAGGAAAGATGCCAGAAGCACGCCTAATTCCAGCTTCTTTATACATGTTTGTAAGAAAACTTTGTTCCTCTTCTGGATTGAAAGAAGTTTGGTCTTTTGAATCCATGAAGATGAAACAGTGGAATATGCTAAATATAAATTAAGACATATGACTTTAGTCATATGTCTTTTAAGCCTATGTCATTTGCTTCTGCTTCAGTTCTCCCTGTTTCTCTGTGTATTTGGCTTTTACTGCAACACTGCTGTACTCAGTTCATTTGAACTGAGCACATTGATGTATGGTGGTGCTTTTGTTGAAAGTGTCCCATTTAAAAACATGTTACTAGTGGGAAGAGTAATGACCTCCTAGGACTTAAAATCATGCTATCAAAATTTTGTTCCATCATCAACTATCAAACTTTTTTTTTTGGTACTACACATGATTTAAAACAGTTTAGAGGGAATGTGTAACATAGCACTTTATGGCCAGATTCAGAAGTATGATATTCGTGTAGATTAACCAACATGTAGATAAAAAAAAAGAGCCCTCAGAAAATATGTAGTATCCACCTAGCAATGAATTTGAAGCAAGACTATAATCAGTAACTCAGTCATTCATTTGAGAAATACTTATGGATTATTTATATAAGTACTTAGCAGTGTGCTCACTATTGGCAGATACACAAGGGTGAATAAGACCTGGTGCCTGTCTTCTGCTTTTACCCTTCATTTGGATGTCAGGCACTCAGATGATGTCAATAGCTTATGACAAATGGATAATAGGGATATGTACACAGTTCTGTGGATGCAAAATTCACGGATTTCTAACAGTGTCTGGTGTAACGTAGATAGATGTCTAAAAGAGATAACATTTTCACTGAATCTTAGAAAATTAGTATTTAGTTGCCAGGTGTCCATTGATATTCAAAGAAAAAGGAAACATTTCTAAAACACAGAAGCGTGAAAAACAGTATTGAGTAGAGTGTGGTTAAGAGCATTTGGTGTGGAATGGAAGTACGTTGCCTGTAAAAGGAAATTCAATGGTATGTCAAGAGTCAGTGTGTTCTGTTTATGTTCTCCTTGCTTCAAAATCCTGTTGCCTGTAAAAGGAAAGATGCCGGGCCCCTAATTCCAGCTTCTTTATACATGTTTGTAAGAAAACTTTGTTCCTCTTCTGGATTGAAAGAAGTTTGGTCTTTTGAATCCATGAAGATGAAACAGTGGAATATGCTAAATATAAATTAAGACATATGACTTTAGTCATATGTCTTTTAAGCCTATGTCATTTGCTTCTGCTTCAGTTCTCCCTGTTTCTCTGTGTATTTGGCTTTTACTGCAACACTGCTGTACTCAGTTCATTTGAACTGAGCACATTGATGTATGGTGGTGCTTTTGTTGAAAGTGTCCCATTTAAAAACATGTTACTAGTGGGAAGAGTAATGACCTCCTAGGACTTAAAATCATGCTATCAAAATTTTGTTCCATCATCAACTATCAAACTTTTTTTTTTGGTACTACACATGATTTAAAACAGTTTAGAGGGAATGTGTAACATAGCACTTTATGGCCAGATTCAGAAGTATGATATTCGTGTAGATTAACCAACATGTAGATAAAAAAAAAGAGCCCTCAGAAAATATGTAGTATCCACCTAGCAATGAATTTGAAGCAAGACTATAATCAGTAACTCAGTCATTCATTTGAGAAATACTTATGGATTATTTATATAAGTACTTAGCAGTGTGCTCACTATTGGCAGATACACAAGGGTGAATAAGACCTGGTGCCTGTCTTCTGCTTTTACCCTTCATTTGGATGTCAGGCACTCAGATGATGTCAATAGCTTATGACAAATGGATAATAGGGATATGTACACAGTTCTGTGGATGCAAAATTCACGGATTTCTAACAGTGTCTGGTGTAACGTAGATAGATGTCTAAAAGAGATAACATTTTCACTGAATCTTAGAAAATTAGTATTTAGTTGCCAGGTGTCCATTGATATTCAAAGAAAAAGGAAACATTTCTAAAACACAGAAGCGTGAAAAACAGTATTGAGTAGAGTGTGGTTAAGAGCATGGTGGGAATAAGGAAAAGTGAGAAAAAGAATTGGGGGTGTTATGGTGGATTATTTTGTGTTTATCTATGGATTTTAGACGTTAGCCATTGGAGTAGTGGTTCTGATTTAGGGAAAATGGACCCCAATGAAACATATAGACCCTTTCTTTGGAAGAATGCATCACACACAGACATATAATACAGATTCCTGACACCTTACCCCTTGAACACAAACTACATCCAAGTTCCCTTAACTCCTGTTTTGAATGCCTGAAATAAATGTTTAAAGCAGAAGTAAAACAAGATCATGCATTTCTCCTAGAAATTCAAATATGGAAGGTAACTGTAAGGAAAGTAAAGTGAAGTCCAGCATTCTAGCTATTTTTATTTGAAGACTTACCATTGCATTGACCTGTAAACTGATTAAAACCTTTTCCTTACAGTATTTTTTATTAGGTGACTAAAGCATAGTCTCTCTGAAAATTTTTTGTGCCTCTTCTTGCTCAAGAAATGAGAACATTTCCAAAAAAATGGTGTGATTAAAATGATGAAAGTTGTAAAGAAAGCAAGTATACTTCAGGAAGAAAAACAAAGCACTGAGTTTGGTAATTTGGTGACAGTTTGCTAGAATAATTTCAGTAGATGGGTGAGGTTAGATGACAGATTAAAGTAGGATGAATGGGGGAAACCAAAAGTAAGAAAGAAAAATGGGTCATATATTATTCACACATTAAGTAATATTAGCTAAATATTTCCAGAGACTTTGATGTACCTGATAGTATTCTAAGACTTTCCATGTATAATCTTAAATAATCCTCACCACAGCCCTATGGGCTAAGCTCTATTGCTGTGCACATTTTACATATAAGAAGGCTGAGGCACAGAAAGGTCATGTAACTTATGGATTGCAATTGCAGATAGTGAACAGCAGAACTGGGATTTATACTCAACAAGTCTGGTTCCAAAATAGATGAGCTTTTAATTACCATGGTGCCCTGCCTATGATAAAGTAGATCTAATAGGCAGATAATAACATTCATAGTATATATAATAATTAATATTCAGAATATAGTAATATTGTGATATTAATGGAATAAACAATATCAATTAATTGCAAAGGAGAAACTTTAATGATTTCAGTTTGAATAGGTCACTGTGATTATTATGCTTTAGTGTAAAATAGTTTATATTTATATATTTGAAACTGAATAAGGTGGTAATGGTAGTCTTTGTTACTACCCTTAAGTTTTAGAAGATTTTTTATAAAGAAAGATGTTTTTCAGAGATAAATATTTATAAGATCTCAAATAGACAATAATGCAAAAATACTGAAGAAAATGTAGCACTGTATTATTTTAACAGTAGGTGAATGGTAAAACCTTAATAAACATCTTCTAATCAGATTTTAATTGGAGAAGTTACTCATATTTAGCATATGTATTTTTCTTATACCTCAGAAGAAACTGCTTGTCTTGTAACTGATATTAGGTTTCCAAAAAACACAGTTTCACTAATAAGATTCAGAGATGACCTTTTTTTTTAAAAAAAACAAAGGACAGCAAAAAAGTTTTGGTAGTGGGATCTCTGGTAGGCTTGTTCTAAATTGTCTCTTCTCTGCCTTCAAGTTATAGTGTGTTAATACAGGTAGGAAAGAAAAGTATTTCTCAGGTCAATTTACTAGAACCTCAGTCAGCACTCAAGATTGTTTACTTGTTAAAAAAGCATGGTGATAAATGTTGAAAATTGAAAAAAAGACTTTTATATGCTTTGAAAAAGGTATATATATTCCTCCCACTAATTTTTTACATGGCTTTTTTGATAACACTGAAGTTTCGTTTGTATTTTAGTTTCCTTTATTGACTGATATGTACAGCTGAATTATACCTTGAAGTTCCTTTATTCATTCTTATAAATGGTATTGAGTGTCTCCTCTCTGATAGCTGTAGTAGTATATTTGGTGAAGAGATAAATGACGTAAGTCAGTTTTCAAATCACTTCCAGTCTTAGCCTCTGCTAAGGAGACCCTTAGAATTCCATGTAACAACTGCTCTAACACAGGATAAAGGGATTCTGGTGAGGGGCACCCAGTCTCCATCACAGAAGAGATCTTTCCAAAGCAGATAAGTCAGGAGCTGAATCTGAGGAAGCGTAGGAAGAATGCACATTTTCTTTTGTAAAAAAAAGTGTATAACCTTTTATGAAGAAAAAGTTCAAATATCAGCATTCTGGTACACATAAAGAGTGAGGAAGGTAGAACAAGGAGGTAAAAAAAACAAAAACAAAAACCCAGAGACAACCAAGGAAAGTGAATGCATAGTGGTCAATATCACTGGTGCATATAATAGGGACATTGTATATTCAGAAAACTCTTTTAAATTGTTGTACTTCCAATAGGGCTAAGGAAAATACTCTTAAGTTATACTGGCTTTAGCTTATAAAGATTTGTGTTGGTGACAGAGACTGGCTGATGTCCACTGAACCAAAACTATGTCTTCCTGGAGACACAGAACTCATATTCTGGCCTCCTTGCATCGAGGTACATAGTTCTGTATGGAAGAGATACGGGCAGAAATTATGTGCCTCACTTCCAGTTTGTCCCCTAAAATATACCCCATGATTCTTCCCTTTTTGTTCTTTACTTCCTGGACTGATTTAAACAAAAAATATAGTAGAAAACTGTGAGGGGGTACCCTAGGGAGAGCAGAGCCAACAAGATGAAAAAAGCTGGGATTCCTGAGTCACCATGTGGTGGGAGGCAACTCAGATATTTATCTGCATTGAACTCTGGGTGGCCAGAAATGAACATTTATTAAATCAGGCGACAGAAACTTGGGGATTGTTTACAGCAGCTACTGTTAATCAGTTTAGTTAATAATATGTTAATTTGGAATACCACATATATAAAAATTAATCATAACTGTATGTAAGTAATTATTATTGAATAATAGTGATAAAAATATTTACTCTTTATTAAGTTCCAGGATTGGTGCAAAATACAATATATTTATTACCTGATTTTCTCCTATAAGAAATGTACTTGGTGGATACTATAGTAGTATTTTAATTGTATAGTAGTAGATACTCTAACCCCCATCACACTATAATGATTAAGAAACTGGGCCTCAGAGAGTTGGAGACATTTTACTTAAGGTCATAGAATTAACCATGGTATGGCCAGGATTTCAATCCATACGTATATATGAGGCTTCCCTGGTGGCTCAGTGGTGAGGAATCTGCCTGCAGTGCAGGAGATCCGGATTCCATCCCTGGGTTGAGAGGATACCCCTGGAGGAGGGCTTGGCAACCCACTCCAGTATTCTTGCCTAGAGAATTCCATGGATTGAAGAGCCTAGTGGGCTGCAATCTGTGGGGTCACACAGAGTTGGACGTGACTGAAGAGACTAAGCAACATCTATATATTTGTGTGTGTACATATATGTGTGCGTGTATATACACATTTAAAAAAAAAACTGTAGCCAAATTCATGTTTGAATAACAATAGAAATCTATCTTGAAATTGATTTTTATCTATTTATTATTTAATGTCCAGTTTCATTTAACAAAACAAACTTAAGCCGTGACCACAGCAAACTAATTTATGAGTCAAGGATTCTAGTTTTTTTGGGGAAATATCTCTTATTTATCCTTGGAATAATTCATTCCATTCCCTTATCCTGAGTGAATTGTAAAGACAGTGCTCCACAGTGAATCCCTGGGTCAGAAATATATTCAAATATAAGGATGCTGCACACTCCCCTCATCTGACTTGTGGGAGAAGGTGGGAGAAGAAGATCTGAACACACAAAGGTTTTATTAAAAATGTGAACTTCAAAGTGAATAAAAAGATTACATCCTGATCACACTTTGCTACTTTTCCCAGCTTGCAGATGGCTGGCTTGACCCTTAGGAAGGACCAGCAGCCATGAAGCATAGCTACACCGGTCCATCCTGTCTTGCTAATGCTGTGCGTTTGGAAACAAATGCTTTCTTGACAAAACAGCCCTATTGTTATCAACTTTAAATGTATTAAAACTCACAAGGGCATTTTAGTATGTGTATCATGCCTGAAAAATATTATTGCCTGACAGGCTCCTATTGGCAAGTGAAAAGAGGTTTTACTGAAGGAAACAGCAGTAGCAAACAGCGAGGAGTGCACAGGAAGGTAATTGTTCTTTTAATATAGGAGGCACACGTTCACTTAAGATGCAGGCTCCTCCTGCCCCTGACTTATCCACACCCAGAGGACCTGCCAGACAAGCAGCCCTGCTGCCTCTCTCTGGGATCAAGCTGTCAATGCAAACTTGCATTCTTTCCCTTTTTCTGAGCTAAACTCTAGCCGCAGAGCTCCCAGCGCCTTCCTGAGTAAAAGCTCTGAAAGAGCCCCCTTCTAAATTGCATCATTTGAAAGGCACTCTTCAAACTGACAGAACAAAAGAGCCAAATTCTGAATGTCTGGCCTGAGTGAGTTGTTAGTCGCGCTGGTTGATTACCTCTTAATGGGCTCTGAGAAGGGGCAGGGTCCTTTTGAGGCTGCTTAAGGAAACCTTGCAGAGTTCTTTTCTAGTTAGTTACTGATTAAGGTTGATTTGCTTAATCAGCAAAACACACACTAAGGGAAATGAAACAGAAAGACCCCAGAAAGCAGTTTTACTACTGTTCCCCCAAAAAGATTCTCATTCCTTATCCCTTTGAGTGGAATTTGGATATCTCTTATTTATCCTTGGAATAATTCATTCCATTCCCTTATCCTGAGTGAATTGTAAAGACAGTGCTCCACAGTGAATCCCTGGGTCAGAAATATATTCAAATATAAGGATGCTGCACACTCCCCTCATCTGACTTGTGGGAGAAGGTGGGAGAAGAAGATCTGAACACACAAAGGTTTTATTAAAAATGTGAACTTCAAAGTGAATAAAAAGATTACATCCTGATCACACTTTGCTACTTTTCCCAGCTTGCAGATGGCTGGCTTGACCCTTAGGAAGGACCAGCAGCCATGAAGCATAGCTACACCGGTCCATCCTGTCTTGCTAATGCTGTGCGTTTGGAAACAAATGCTTTCTTGACAAAACAGCCCTATTGTTATCAACTTTAAATGTATTAAAAACTCACAAGGGCATTTTAGTATGTGTATCATGCCTGAAAAATATTATTGCCTGACAGGCTCCTATTGGCAAGTGAAAAGAGGTTTTACTGAAGGAAACAGCAGTAGCAAACAGCGAGGAGTGCACAGGAAGGTAATTGTTCTTTTAATATAGGAGGCACACGTTCACTTAAGATGCAGGCTCCTCCTGCCCCTGACTTATCCACACCCAGAGGACCTGCCAGACAAGCAGCCCTGCTGCCTCTCTCTGGGATCAAGCTGTCAATGCAAACTTGCATTCTTTCCCTTTTTCTGAGCTAAACTCTAGCCGCAGAGCTCCCAGCGCCTTCCTGAGTAAAAGCTCTGAAAGAGCCCCCTTCTAAATTGCATCATTTGAAAGGCACTCTTCAAACTGACAGAACAAAAGAGCCAAATTCTGAATGTCTGGCCTGAGTGAGTTGTTAGTCGCGCTGGTTGATTACCTCTTAATGGGCTCTGAGAAGGGGCAGGGTCCTTTTGAGGCTGCTTAAGGAAACCTTGCAGAGTTCTTTTCTAGTTAGTTACTGATTAAGGTTGATTTGCTTAATCAGCAAAACACACACTAAGGGAAATGAAACAGAAAGACCCCAGAAAGCAGTTTTTACTACTGTCACCCATTCCAATGATGGTAATAAAATTGCTTGGACCAGGAATTACAAAAATACATTCTCATTGGAAAGGACTAAGCAGGTCTGCTCTGCTGTATATGTGTGTGTTTCCCATTCAGAATTGATGCAACACCAAATTATAGTGTTTCCTTGCTGGGTAAGTTAGCTCCTGAGTTCCCAAAGCCGTATTGTCTGCTCCTTCTGCCCCTCTCCCTCCTCAGCTATTAATGAACACATTCAGCTGGCCAGGGTCACTTTATTATTCTGACATAATGAACTGGGGATGTGATTTCTGAGTTCTGAGGCTGACACTCACAGGGTGACGCTTTCACCTCGAGGTGCCCCAACTGTATACTCGACACACTTGGAAGAATAAATATTGATCTGCTTTCTGAGGATGTGCGACCATGTGAAATGTTAATGCTTTTAAACGGCTTTGGACATGGAAAGTAGCTATTATTACCACTATTATTATAAGGTATAAAATCTCAGAGAGTATCACATCCTTACCCTTTATCTTCGTGATTAGTGCATCTGTGTTGAGTGCCTGCTGTATTCATATTGCTGCTCATGTGACTGGATATGGTGATGACATTCAAAGACAAAGACATTGATTTTCTGACACCCCAGTAAGGAAGATAAGGATTATTATCAACAGTAATTGTATACATATTTTATAGACTTCTATGAACGAATGTTTATTCCCTCATGGGGCCTCATTTGTTATTGGGTTCGAGAGTTTCCATTTCTCTTCCCTGATGAGTCTTTCTTTTACATGGAAAGGAGGAGACAATGGCCCTTTAAAATCATAGTTAACCACAAAACTTTAGGGCCCTAAAAAAGATAGGGTTAATATCTAACACTTGGTTTGGCAAAAACATTCTAGGAAACTTTGGGTACTGAAAATGAGTTCCCCCCAAGCCATGGTGTAGGAGATAATCTTAGTTATACTGTTCTGAATAGGAAAAGGTGAAATTTGTGATTTGGATGGTGCTGGTGAAACTTGAATGAAGTAAGAATGCAGCAAAGTGACAGGAAGCAAGGACTCACCATGGAATGATGGCCAGTGAGAATGGCCAGGTGACATAGTTAACAATATAGCTGTCTTACAACAGATTTTAAATCACTTGCTAGCTGGTATATTCCTGATAAAGCCCTTCTCCTATTTGTATTCTCACTTTAAACTTCAGTAAAAGTTTGTTACACACATAACCTGCATCGTTGACAGCATTAAGAATAAAAAAGTTGAAGTCATATCTGCTAAAGCCAGCTAAGACCCCTATGTAGACCTGAGATGTGGGAGGTATTTGTATTGAGTGACTTGGGATTGAGTATGAGACAATTCTTCTTTTCTCAAAGACTCTAGACACTTGGAGAGGGTTGAATTGCCTTCTGAGTTATACATTTGTTTATTAAAGTATTTATTCACCTAATGTTTATTGAGTATATACTGTATGCTAGGGACTCTGATGCAGATTGGGAATACAAAAGAGACTGGTGCTGATAAGACCAATGTTTAGTACAGTTTATGGTTGTTTGTAATAGGATGCACATGTATCTGCTTTGCAGCAATTTGGAAATTTATAGGGATCCTTCATGATCTATGCACATACCAGTGTTTCTGTCTGCACCCCCCCCTCCCCTGTCCCTGCCAACTTCTCACTTACTTTACTTTAGGCAAATGCATTTCTTTATTGATTCCTAGTTTTTTGGATTTTGCTCAAGTTGTTATCACATTTGGTCCCCCCCGCCTCTCCCTACCTAGTCACACTCTTCCAAGGCCTCTTTATAGCCTTGGATATCCTCAGCCTGAAGAAACCTCACATTTTTCTATTTCAGCTGGCCTGGAGTTCAGTCTAAGCATTACAGTTTGTAACAACTGCCAAGATGATTCTAGCATGTAGCCACAGTTGAGTCCACTGTCCAAATGTGTGCAAATAAAATCTTATTAGTTCAGTTTCCTATGATTATATTTTACAGAAACATTTTTCCTTTCCTTTATATCCCCTTCTTTACCCTAGGAGAGGAACATGGGTCTTCCTCCTTTTCAAGATGACCTTTTGCATCAGGAGTTTGCATCTCCTTCTCTTCCTCTAGGATATATCTTTATTCACCATAATCCCCTTTTCCCTGTATTTTCACTGTCTCTTCTGACTCCATCCTACCTCTGCATGCTAGCTGAGGTGCACCATAGCCTGAACAGCCTTCTTAAGCTAAGTTTTCCATCACCCAAGTCCTTAGAGGAGTCCTTAACTCAAGCGACTTTACTATCTACTCATTCCTTAATCCTTCACAATTGACTTCCATCTACACACAAGTAAAATTGATCTTTCCAAGTCTATGTGGTAATACATGCTAGCTACTTAATACATATTGGTTGAGTGAATGAATTAATTAAATGACTTTCTAATCATCAACTCAGTGATCTTTCATCCATTATCCCTTCTCTTTGATAACATGGCTAGACAGGTCCATGACTCTGATCCTGTCTTTTTTAGCTTAGAACACTTTTTTTTTTTTTTTTTCAATCTTGATATTTCTTCTTTGACACCTTAGATGGCCACTTTAAAGTATTGCACAGGTTTATGGATTGTGGAAACAGACAGATTTGGCCATCAAATTAAGTCCCTGCCACTTCCTAGTTGCGTGACTTAGGACAAGTTGGCCACCTCATTAAGCCTCATTTCTTCATCCATAGGGGGAAGATAATGGCAACATTGTTCTAAAGGTTGATGTGATACTTCAGTGCCATTGCAAACTTACTAATAAGTGTTTGTGATTGTTGGTGATTGTTTGCATTCCAGTGGATAGAAGCTCCCAGTGGGGGGGGGGGGTCACTGTGCCATTCTGTCCACTGTTGTATTCTGTCCTCAAAACTAAGTGTTTGGCCCCGGAACTTTGAAAAAAATTAGTTGTGAATGAATGAACCTGTGCATTGTTACTCTCAATGGATGATCCTTCTCAAAGCCTTGCCTTAGGCTCTCTTGACTTTTTCCCTTGCTGAACTCATTTATTTCCTGATGATCTTTTAATATCTTTTATTACTTCACCTCTCTTCTTCATGTAGACAACAGCCACATCTACACTGAAATCAGACTCGTTTGTTTTGCCCTCCATATCCAGATGTGTTTTCTTTCAGATGTTTCCCAAGCAAGCATCCAAAAAGGCGTCTTTGATATCTTAAAATCCCTATACTCAGAAAAGAACTGGTCTTTCTTCTCTCTCCATAACTCTTACTGCTATTACTCATTTGTTCATATTCATTATGTATATTTGGAAGAGCCTTCTATATAAAATATATTTGTGGGACCTGAACAGCCTTCTTAAGCTAAGTTTTCCATCACCCAAGTCCTTAGAGGAGTCCTTAACTCAAGCGACTTTACTATCTACTCATTCCTTAATCCTTCACAATTGACTTCCATCTACACACAAGTAAAATTGATCTTTCCAAGTCTATGTGGTAATACATGCTAGCTACTTAATACATATTGGTTGAGTGAATGAATTAATTAAATGACTTTCTAATCATCAACTCAGTGATCTTTCATCCATTATCCCTTCTCTTTGATAACATGGCTAGACAGGTCCATGACTCTGATCCTGTCTTTTTTAGCTTAGAACACTTTTTTTTTTTTTTTTTCAATCTTGATATTTCTTCTTTGACACCTTAGATGGCCACTTTAAAGTATTGCACAGGTTTATGGATTGTGGAAACAGACAGATTTGGCCATCAAATTAAGTCCCTGCCACTTCCTAGTTGCGTGACTTAGGACAAGTTGGCCACCTCATTAAGCCTCATTTCTTCATCCATAGGGGGAAGATAATGGCAACATTGTTCTAAAGGTTGATGTGATACTTCAGTGCCATTGCAAACTTACTAATAAGTGTTTGTGATTGTTGGTGATTGTTTGCATTCCAGTGGATAGAAGCTCCCAGTGGGGGGGGGGGGTCACTGTGCCATTCTGTCCACTGTTGTATTCTGTCCTCAAAACCTAGTGTTTGGCTCAGGAACTTTGAAAAAAATTAGTTGTGAATGAATGAACCTGTGCATTGTTACTCTCAATGGATGATCCTTCTCAAAGCCTTGCCTTAGGCTCTCTTGACTTTTTCCCTTGCTGAACTCATTTATTTCCTGATGATCTTTTAATATCTTTTATTACTTCACCTCTCTTCTTCATGTAGACAACAGCCACATCTACACTGAAATCAGACTCGTTTGTTTTGCCCTCCATATCCAGATGTGTTTTCTTTCAGATGTTTCCCAAGCAAGCATCCAAAAAGGCGTCTTTGATATCTTAAAATCCCTATACTCAGAAAAGAACTGGTCTTTCTTCTCTCTCCATAACTCTTACTGCTATTACTCATTTGTTCATATTCATTATGTATATTTGGAAGAGCCTTCTATATAAAATATATTTGTGGGACTTCACTGGTGGGTCAGTGATTAACAGTCCATACTTTCACTGCAGGGGATGTGAGGTTTAATTGCCGGTAGAGGAACTCAGATCCTGTGTACTGTGTGGTATGACCAAAATATACATATATGTATGTGTAAAGTATATATAAATATATGTTTAAGATATATAAATATATGTTTAAAGTATATACGTATATAAAGTATTTATTTAATATGTTTTTAATTTATATATACATATACACAAACAAACTATATGTATTTATCTATGTAATGGCCTCTAAAGAGTTCTACACTGCCTGTGTGTTGATTGGCTCAAAGATGATCCTATCTACAAAATGGTACTCTTCCTAATGTATAGCTCGGGTTTTTAGCTGTCTGCCCTACTGACAATCAAAATCAGCAAGAACAGTAATTGTTAAAAGGCCACACTCCTTATTCTGCCAGTGTTATTTTGACCCTTATTTTAATCAAAAACTCCCTTTTATATAAACAATATTTATTTTTGAGCAAGCAATATATAGATACATTTTTATTGTGGAAAAATAAGGTCCTGTGCAATATGAAGGTATAAAAGAAAAGCAGCCCTGCTGCTCACTTCTTTCTTACTACTCTTTATGGAGGTGGCTCCAGTTTTCAGTTTGGGACAACTCTTTTATAGACCTTTTAATGACATGAACATGTCTCAGTTTTACTTAATGTAAATGGGCCATGCAGTATTTGTTAGTGTGACTCTGGATTTTTTCCCGTCATTAATATGCCTTGCTCACTTAGCCCGCCCTCTTCCTAGGGTATTGTGGCACAGTTGCCTCCTGCAGGAGCCCTGTGACACATTCGGCCGACTTTCATTGGTTAAGGTTTAAAAGCTGCATTGCTGTTTACTCCCCATTTCTTTCTAAAGAAATGCAAGCATCCAAAAAGTGGGCCCCAAGATGTGTTTTCTTTCAGATGTTTCCCAAGCAAGCATCCAAAAGGCGTCTTTGATATCTTAAAATCCCTATACTCAGAAAAGAACTGGTCTTTCTTCTCTCTCCATAACTCTTACTGCTATTACTCATTTGTTCATATTCATTATGTATATTTGGAAGAGCCTTCTATATAAAATATATTTGTGGGACTTCACTGGTGGGTCAGTGATTAACAGTCCATACTTTCACTGCAGGGGATGTGAGGTTTAATTGCCGGTAGAGGAACTCAGATCCTGTGTACTGTGTGGTATGACCAAAATATACATATATGTATGTGTAAAGTATATATAAATATATGTTTAAGATATATAAATATATGTTTAAAGTATATACGTATATAAAGTATTTATTTAATATGTTTTTAATTTATATATACATATACACAAACAAACTATATGTATTTATCTATGTAATGGCCTCTAAAGAGTTCTACACTGCCTGTGTGTTGATTGGCTCAAAGATGATCCTATCTACAAAATGGTACTCTTCCTAATGTATAGCTCGGGTTTTTAGCTGTCTGCCCTACTGACAATCAAAATCAGCAAGAACAGTAATTGTTAAAAGGCCACACTCCTTATTCTGCCAGTGTTATTTTGACCCTTATTTTAATCAAAAACTCCCTTTTATATAAACAATATTTATTTTTGAGCAAGCAATATATAGATACATTTTTATTGTGGAAAAATAAGGTCCTGTGCAATATGAAGGTATAAAAGAAAAGCAGCCCTGCTGCTCACTTCTTTCTTACTACTCTTTATGGAGGTGGCTCCAGTTTTCAGTTTGGGACAACTCTTTTATAGACCTTTTAATGACATGAACATGTCTCAGTTTTACTTAATGTAAATGGGCCATGCAGTATTTGTTAGTGTGACTCTGGATTTTTTCCCTGTCATTAATATGCCTTGCTCACTTAGCCCGCCCTCTTCCTAGGGTATTGTGGCACAGTTGCCTCCTGCAGGAGCCCTGTGACACATTCGGCCGACTTTCATTGGTTAAGGTTTAAAAGCTGCATTGCTGTTTACTCCCCATTTCTCTATGTCATCTTTTAACTAAATGAAAAATCACATTTCTCGTTTTCTGTCTTGGCCTCTTTATGCAGGCCTAACAGTGAAACTTTTATTTAGCCCCCAAACCCAGCTCAAGTGTTAGTTATACATGGAGCCCTCTTTGCTAATTCTAGCTTAAAGTGATATCTTTGAGATATTGCTCAGTCCTTTGAGGACCCAGACAGATTTTTGTCATCCCTCAAAGCTAAAACACAGGGTCCTAAATAGGTAGACTCTGAATCCACATACTGTGTAAATGAGTCCATGATTTTTCAACTTTTGTTAATGTGACATGTATGCAGAGATAGACTGTAACCATCTTCAAGGAAAAAACTGATTGTGGTGTACTTGGAATAGCACAACTGTGTGATGATGTGAATGCTAGTGCTGTGGCGTCTATACAGTGGCCATGGACACAAATGGGGTCCTTCTCTCATCATATTGCACCTGAAGTGCCTGCTGGCCAGTAAAAAATGCTATTACAAAGAAATCAAATGAACCTACCAGGGTCTTCCAGAGGACTCTGAATTGAACTGGGTAATCCTAAAAGAAAAGAAATTAAAAATAATTATTTGCATGAATATCCATTTTTGGTCGTTCCAGGATCCTTTTATCCTTTTATTTTCTGGAAAGGGAAACACGCTTTACAAAGGATTTACCTAGCTTGAGTATAATGGTCTTGTCTGTGGTAGTTTCCTTGCATGGAGCGTCGTAAGCCACTTCCTCTCTTTACCAGCCTGTGCAATATGAAGGTATAAAGAAAAGCAGCCCTGCTGCTCACTTCTTTATTACTACTCTTTATGGAGGTGGCTCCAGTTTTCAGTTTGGGACAACTCTTTTATAGACCTTTTAATGACATGAACATGTCTCAGTTTTACTTAATGTAAATGGGCCATGCAGTATTTGTTAGTGTGACTCTGGATTTTTTCCCTGTCATTAATATGCCTTGCTCACTTAGCCCGCCCTCTTCCTAGGGTATTGTGGCACAGTTGCCTCCTGCAGGAGCCCTGTGACACATTCGGCCGACTTTCATTGGTTAAGGTTTAAAAGCTGCATTGCTGTTTACTCCCCATTTCTCTATGTCATCTTTTAACTAAATGAAAAATCACATTTCTCGTTTTCTGTCTTGGCCTCTTTATGCAGGCCTAACAGTGAAACTTTTATTTAGCCCCCAAACCCAGCTCAAGTGTTAGTTATACATGGAGCCCTCTTTGCTAATTCTAGCTTAAAGTGATATCTTTGAGATATTGCTCAGTCCTTTGAGGACCCAGACAGATTTTTGTCATCCCTCAAAGCTAAAACACAGGGTCCTAAATAGGTAGACTCTGAATCCACATACTGTGTAAATGAGTCCATGATTTTTCAACTTTTGTTAATGTGACATGTA
The DNA here is from genome assembly GCA_022376925.1 of Tragulus kanchil. Lineage (NCBI taxonomy): Eukaryota > Metazoa > Chordata > Mammalia > Artiodactyla > Tragulidae > Tragulus > Tragulus kanchil. The sequence goes on along the minus strand of JAIOJX010000030.1, from coordinate 189,018,423 downwards.
TGCAGAGATAGACTGTAACCATCTTCAAGGAAAAAACTGATTGTGGTGTACTTGGAATAGCACAACTGTGTGATGATGTGAATGCTAGTGCTGTGGCGTCTATACAGTGGCCATGGACACAAATGGGGTCCTTCTCTCATCATATTGCACCTGAAGTGCCTGCTGGCCAGTAAAAAATGCTATTACAAAGAAATCAAATGAACCTACCAGGGTCTTCCAGAGGACTCTGAATTGAACTGGGTAATCCTAAAAGAAAAGAAATTAAAAATAATTATTTGCATGAATATCCATTTTTGGTCGTTCCAGGATCCTTTTATCCTTTTATTTTCTGGAAAGGGAAACACGCTTTACAAAGGATTTACCTAGCTTGAGTATAATGGTCTTGTCTATGGTTGTTCCTTGCATGGAGGCGTCGTAAGCCACTTCCTCTCTTTACCAGCCATAGTGATGTTTTGTGGCATGGTGCTAAGAATCAGGCCAGTCAGGTTGTTTCCTGAGACTTGAAATTAGCATGCTGGAAGTGAGGATTCTCTCCTCCTTTGTAAAGTAGAAAGATAATGTAAGCCTGTGACTGATGGAAATTATCTTTCTTGCCTTGTATAAAACTCTGAGAAAAAAGCCCAAGCAGAGAGCCAAAAGCCATGAAAGCAGGTCATTGATTTTGTCATTTGAATCCCTGGATTCACTTACTTCTGAAGTTCATCTACTTTTGAAGATGCTAGATATGAGAATCTGTAAGTTCCCTTTACCTATGATACTGGGGTTTCTATGATTCATAATGGAAAGAGGCCCACAACATTATACAGGAGGTTTAAATAATTTTAAATATTTCTCTGATTATATTTCCTTCCCATCTCTTCTTAGAGGATGTATGCTGATGAAAGTCTCTAAATTCAATTGTTTAGTCTCATCTTTCTAACTCCTAAAACATTCACAGAGTAGAAATGTTGAATGTGGAGGTATGCCAAAAATGACCTACAAAAATGGCTTAAAATTGGCGGCTGGATCTTATGTTAAAATGACTGGTAAGAAATAAGCTCAGATGTGGTTTTTGCTGACCTGGTCTTTCATCAGTTCTATTCTATTTACATGAGGGAGAAGTGGGGACAAAAATGTATGTGTATTGAGTTTGTACTCAGTTCAGCTCTTTCAGGACAAAATGCTATGTGTATTGAGTTACTCAGTGCTGTGGCGTCTATACAGTGGCCATGGACACAAATGGGGTCCTTCTCTCATCATATTGCACCTGAAGTGCCTGCTGGCCAGTAAAAAATGCTATTACAAAGAAATCAAATGAACCTACCAGGGTCTTCCAGAGGACTCTGAATTGAACTGGGTAATCCTAAAAGAAAAGAAATTAAAAATAATTATTTGCATGAATATCCATTTTTGGTCGTTCCAGGATCCTTTTATCCTTTTATTTTCTGGAAAGGGAAACACGCTTTACAAAGGATTTACCTAGCTTGAGTATAATGGTCTTGTCTATGGTTGTTCCTTGCATGGAGGCGTCGTAAGCCACTTCCTCTCTTTACCAGCCATAGTGATGTTTTGTGGCATGGTGCTAAGAATCAGGCCAGTCAGGTTGTTTCCTGAGACTTGAAATTAGCATGCTGGAAGTGAGGATTCTCTCCTCCTTTGTAAAGTAGAAAGATAATGTAAGCCTGTGACTGATGGAAATTATCTTTCTTGCCTTGTATAAAACTCTGAGAAAAAAGCCCAAGCAGAGAGCCAAAAGCCATGAAAGCAGGTCATTGATTTTGTCATTTGAATCCCTGGATTCACTTACTTCTGAAGTTCATCTACTTTTGAAGATGCTAGATATGAGAATCTGTAAGTTCCCTTTACCTATGATACTGGGGTTTCTATGATTCATAATGGAAAGAGGCCCACAACATTATACAGGAGGTTTAAATAATTTTAAATATTTCTCTGATTATATTTCCTTCCCATCTCTTCTTAGAGGATGTATGCTGATGAAAGTCTCTAAATTCAATTGTTTAGTCTCATCTTTCTAACTCCTAAAACATTCACAGAGTAGAAATGTTGAATGTGGAGGTATGCCAAAAATGACCTACAAAAATGGCTTAAAATTGGCGGCTGGATCTTATGTTAAAATGACTGGTAAGAAATAAGCTCAGATGTGGTTTTTGCTGACCTGGTCTTTCATCAGTTCTATTCTATTTACATGAGGGAGAAGTGGGGACAAAAATGTATGTGTATTGAGTTTGTACTCAGTTCAGCTCTTTCAGGACATATATCCCTTTTATGTAGATACTGTGATCCTGACTTACAAGATATTTTTAAAAAATTGAAATGATTTGCAGAGTAGGTGTTTTCTCAAGGTCACTAACTGGTTGGATGTGGTTGATTTAAGATTAGGATCCAGCTGGGTCTGACCTCTAAGCCCTCCCTCTCCACCATCCACAATGTTATACAATTAGGAAGAATGTTGACTCTTTGGTCTCAAATCACATTTCTAACTTTTAATCAACTGCCTTGACATTTATGATTTGGTATTATTGGGGGGAAATTATGTTCTGAGAAGAAGTATATCACTGCATAGGAAATTGGAGATTTGAATTTAGAGACATGAATTCTAGTTCTGTGATTTTTGTTTTGACTGAAGAACTCTGTGATTATGAAGATCAGCCTTTCTAGATCTTAGTTTCTTCCTCTGTCAGATAAAGCATCCGAGGACCGATCATCTCTTAAGTCTATCCTGGTCTGCTTCTGCTGGTGCATGCTTCCCAGAACCCAGTACTCCTCCTAGTAGGGATCATAACACCCTGATTCTGATTATATGCTATATGCAGTGACTTCTTTCCCATCAATGAACCCAGTGTATGGCAAATAACAAATGATCAATAAATATCTGTTGAATAAATACATCACAGAAAAAAGTCTATTCATTTTGCAGAATACTATTTTTTTTAATTTTTTTTTTAAATTTATTTTATTTATTTTTTGAGGGGTGGGGTGGGGAGGGAGGGGGATGGGTGGGCCACTTCTATTGGTCTTTCCTTTATCTATTTTCATCCGTCTTTGTTCTTTGGCTCTTGCGGGCCTCCCATCACAGTGGCCTCTGTTGTCGCAGAGTGCCGGCTCTGGGCACATGTGCTCCAGAGCTCCGGCTCGGTAATTTGACGCAACAGTCCAGCCGCTCCGCAGCACGTGGGATCTTCCCAGGCTGGGATGGAACCGGTGCCCCTTGCACTGCAAGGCGGTGTCCTTACCCAATGGACCACCAGGGAAGCCCCAGAATACTATTTTTATGTTTTTTTTATTTCAGCTGACCCAAAGAGTGATCTTTAAATTGTATTTGTTACCAGGACATATATTTATGTAGATACTGTGATCCTGACTTACAAGATATTTTAAAAATTGAAATGATTTGCAGAGTAGGTGTTTTCTCAAGGTCACTAACTGGTTGGATGTGGTTGATTTAAGATTAGGATCCAGCTGGGTCTGACCTCTAAGCCCTCCCTCTCCACCATCCACAATGTTATACAATTAGGAAGAATGTTGACTCTTTGGTCTCAAATCACATTTCTAACTTTTAATCAACTGCCTTGACATTTATGATTTGGTATTATTGGGGGGAAATTATGTTCTGAGAAGAAGTATATCACTGCATAGGAAATTGGAGATTTGAATTTAGAGACATGAATTCTAGTTCTGTGATTTTTGTTTTGACTGAAGAACTCTGTGATTATGAAGATCAGCCTTTCTAGATCTTAGTTTCTTCCTCTGTCAGATAAAGCATCCGAGGACCGATCATCTCTTAAGTCTATCCTGGTCTGCTTCTGCTGGTGCATGCTTCCCAGAACCCAGTACTCCTCCTAGTAGGGATCATAACACCCTGATTCTGATTATATGCTATATGCAGTGACTTCTTTCCCATCAATGAACCCAGTGTATGGCAAATAACAAATGATCAATAAATATCTGTTGAATAAATACATCACAGAAAAAAGTCTATTCATTTTGCAGAATACTATTTTTTTTAATTTTTTTTTTAAATTTATTTTATTTATTTTTTGAGGGGTGGGGTGGGGAGGGAGGGGGATGGGTGGGCCACTTCTATTGGTCTTTCCTTTATCTATTTTCATCCGTCTTTGTTCTTTGGCTCTTGCGGGCCTCCCATCACAGTGGCCTCTGTTGTCGCAGAGTGCCGGCTCTGGGCACATGTGCTCCAGAGCTCCGGCTCGGTAATTTGACGCAACAGTCCAGCCGCTCCGCAGCACGTGGGATCTTCCCAGGCTGGGATGGAACCGGTGCCCCTTGCACTGCAAGGCGGTGTCCTTACCCAATGGACCACCAGGGAAGCCCCAGAATACTATTTTTTATGTTTTTTTTTTTATTTCAGCTGACCCAAAGAGTGATCTTTGAAATTGCGTAAAGTAACTTGTGTTTTGCTGGTGACCAGTAAACCTAAGCTGATGGTGTTCAGTTCGTCAGTGTGAATTTAAAGAGGACTTTCCTTTAATTCAGAGATCAACATAAACAGAGAGTTAACTTAGATTTTTCAGATAGGAGATGTACTTTAAAGCGTAAAATGGTCATTTTACATTGCTATTATAATTCATCTTTTAAGACCTGGTAACTGAGCCATCTTGGTGCACCTTCTTTTGAATGAAGTCTTCCTTAATCAGCTTTTCCTATATTATTTCATCCTGGGAGAGAAAAGTAGTAGCTAAGCCAGAAGCAAGCAGAATAACAAAAAAAGGAGTCTGTGGCCAAAGGAACAGAATCACTTTTTATTTTTCTTTTACTTGTGTTTGTGAAGGAGAAGTAAGAAACATAATTTTTTGTCTTTGTTTGGACATTGGACAATACAAATCACTAGAACATTTATTTTAGACATACTTTTTTTTTTGGTGTTCTTTGGGATTTGGACCCTAATTAAAAAATATGTGTTTCCTAGCCCTTCTTACTGTGAAAATCCTTGGCAATATAAACAGATGCACTGGTTGGCTTTTAATTCTGACACCAGACTGTCTGAAATAATAGCTCTGAGAAAGTGTGAATTCTTTCATTCCTCAAGCTTTGATTATAAGTACTTAATTTGTTTCTCTTTCTATTGCTGACTATTATACCAATCTGGTTTGCTTTTTATCTGGCTAAGCATTGTGCACCTTAGAAGCTCCTTTTTTTTTGAAAAGTATATTCTACACACTTTAACTATTGGTCTTTCCTTTATCTATTTTCATCCGTCTTTGTTCTTTGGCTCTTGCGGGCCTCCCATCACAGTGGCCTCTGTTGTCGCAGAGTGCCGGCTCTGGGCACATGTGCTCCAGAGCTCCGGCTCGGTAATTTGACGCAACAGTCCAGCCGCTCCGCAGCACGTGGGATCTTCCCAGGCTGGGATGGAACCGGTGCCCCTTGCACTGCAAGGCGGTGTCCTTACCCAATGGACCACCAGGGAAGCCCCAGAATACTATTTTTTATGTTTTTTTTTTTATTTCAGCTGACCCAAAGAGTGATCTTTGAAATTGCGTAAAGTAACTTGTGTTTTGCTGGTGACCAGTAAACCTAAGCTGATGGTGTTCAGTTCGTCAGTGTGAATTTAAAGAGGACTTTCCTTTAATTCAGAGATCAACATAAACAGAGAGTTAACTTAGATTTTTCAGATAGGAGATGTACTTTAAAGCGTAAAATGGTCATTTTACATTGCTATTATAATTCATCTTTTAAGACCTGGTAACTGAGCCATCTTGGTGCACCTTCTTTTGAATGAAGTCTTCCTTAATCAGCTTTTCCTATATTATTTCATCCTGGGAGAGAAAAGTAGTAGCTAAGCCAGAAGCAAGCAGAATAACAAAAAAAGGAGTCTGTGGCCAAAGGAACAGAATCACTTTTTATTTTTCTTTTACTTGTGTTTGTGAAGGAGAAGTAAGAAACATAATTTTTTGTCTTTGTTTGGACATTGGACAATACAAATCACTAGAACATTTATTTTAGACATACTTTTTTTTTTGGTGTTCTTTGGGATTTGGACCCTAATTAAAAAATATGTGTTTCCTAGCCCTTCTTACTGTGAAAATCCTTGGCAATATAAACAGATGCACTGGTTGGCTTTTAATTCTGACACCAGACTGTCTGAAATAATAGCTCTGAGAAAGTGTGAATTCTTTCATTCCTCAAGCTTTGATTATAAGTACTTAATTTGTTTCTCTTTCTATTGCTGACTATTATACCAATCTGGTTTGCTTTTTATCTGGCTAAGCATTGTGCACCTTAGAAGCTCCTTATTTTGAAAAGTATATTCTACACAGGAAGACCGAAACAAGCTGAAAGTTTGAGTTATCTTTATATTCCAGTTCACATCACTTTAACAATTAATATATAAAGTGGTATTTAAAATTTTTGAGTTATGTAGGCCTTTATGATGAGAGAATTAGGATCTTGATAAGCAGTTTGAAAACACTGAATGTTTCTCATAAAAGTTTATTCATCATTTGAAAAATGATCCAAGTTAATAGCTTACTAAGTCATCTTGACCTTTCACAGTCAAAGATGTTCTTCATTTTTTGTGTCCACCATTTTACACCTTTTAATCAATGTGCTGGCTGTGGCATGGGACTGACTGTGGTGATACTGACTTCTGTAATTAGATGAAGTACCACATATGGCATAGTAGCCAAAAAAGTCATCAGTTTCTGGGAGAGGGAGCTTTTCTAAAGTGTTGCTTTTCTAAATATCCAATCTTTTTGAATATTGTTATATATTCCACTTTTAAAGCTTCACTGTGTTGAAATGTGTTTTTTATTTTCTAAGGGCAAAAAGAAAATCAAAGAAAGGCTAATTGTTGCTGGAACTCATGATAGACTTAATGAAGAAAGTCTTATGTTCTTCCTTCAGTTACTTTCTTTCAATGTACGTTTTGAGATGCTTTCATCAATTTTGGAGCCCAATGCTGAAAATGATAAAGCCTTTTAGTAAATATGACAGAAAGAATGATTGTGGATAAAATGGAATATGTTTCAGGTTAGGAATTGTTAAATCTATTGTTTTTGTTATCTCATTTTCATCCTCATAACAATCCTAGGTATTATTGGTATTATTATATATATATATACATATATATTATTTTAGATATTACTATTATCATCTTCATTTCAGAAGTGAAGAAACTGAGATTTTATCCAAATTCACAGGACCAGGAAGCTCTTGAAGAACTGATTCGAACCCAGGAAATGGTTCCTCCTGCTGTTACACTTTATTTTTGCTTTTGTTTAGTTGCTAAGTCATGTCTGACTCTTTGTGGCCCCATGGACTGTAGCGCACCGGCCTCCTCCATTTCCCAGGCAAGAATACTGGAGTGGGTTACCATTTCCTTCTCCAGGGAATCTTCCCGACCCAGGGATCGAACCCACATCTCCTGCTTTGATAAGCAGATTCTATATCACTGAACCACCAAGGGAGCCCTCTGCTAGGCATTATTGCTGTTAATTTACCTACTGTTTCACACATGTAACTTCATTTAATCCTTTCCCCCCAAAACCATTACTATAAGGACTGTATTATGCACCCCTTTTGTAGATACTGAAACTCTGGTAACAGAATTTGCACAAACTTACTCAGTTTACCCATCAAACTAAGTAGGAGATATGAGGTTGGAGGTGAGGGCTGCCTGATTGCAGTAACACTGTGCTCAAAACTTTTATTTTAAATGGTATAACAGCATTTGTCTAGGGTTTCATTGTTTATTATCTAAATCTAGTCAATGGCACCAGAAAAAGTCTTTGATATGCAATGACCGAAATAAACTATTCTATGTGCAAAACTGAGTTAAAGGTAAGAGCCAATGAAATAATTGCTGTTCTTTGTTTTTTGTTTTTTTTGTTTTTTTTTTTTTTTTGTGAACAGTGATGAAAAGCAATCTTGGGGGATATGTATTTCCAGTGTTAAAAAGCAGAAGTTAGGAATTTAGGCTCTTGGATCACCTTCCTAACTCTCTTTCCCATGACATATATCAATTAATTCATTTGCCTCCAACTTATCTCCCCTAAGATCAAGTTAGTCATGATAACATCTCTTCAGAAATGGTGGCCAAAAAACCCACAAAAAAACCATGGCAATGCTCTCTTGACCTTTTTCCAAAAATGCAACTACTCTTTTGTTCATTTTTTACATTTTTGAAACTTTGTTTATATGAAATTAAGAGTTTTGAGCCTATGAAGTCTCAGTTGTCCTTGGATTCCATGACTACACTTTGGGGCAATAGCTTGTGTAGCCCTGATAGCTTCTAAGTTGTTTCCTGTTTTTCTTGGTCTTACTGCAGTCCTTGCCAAAGCTTCCCTCCTCCTCTGCTGCATTAGTAATGCAAAATGAAATTCATTGTGCCCATTATATCTGTTAAATGGTTTCCATTTTAACTTGAGAAAAATGTATTGACGTTCATGTGTTTGGCATGGAAAATGTGTATATCTATCGAAGATAGCAACTTGTCTGTTGGAATTACAGTGCATTATGTATAATGCTGCTTTTAGCTGTGCATGTACATTTCCTGGAATCTTATTGTGTCAGAGCTTGGAAAGTTTACACAAGCATTGGTAATCTAATTTTTGTCTGGTGGGTGGCTGTGGAAATATGGAGTATTTAAAAAAGCAAATGTCTTGGCCATCTGTGCCAGGCAGGGGTGTCTAGTCAGGTGGGATAGAAGCACTCATCAAAAAAAAAAAAAGTTTTAAAAATATTGCCCTGGATGTAACCTAAATATTAATTTCCCAAGAGCAGAAAGACTTAACAGTTACTGTGACACGGTTTTGAGTGCATTTCTGGTTATTCTCTTTAGAGTTCTAATTGTAAGTTGGACAAATCTGTTTTATCTTTCTCCTGCCTCTCAATGATAATCCTTCTATAGACTATACTGTTTCCTATGTCTTTTGTCTTCTGCAGACATGAGTCTTTGGCTCATGAACATCTTGTTAAGGTCTGTTGAGGATTAGGGGCTGTGACACAATTTTCTTGCTGAGTCTTTTTATTGGGGATTTTTCAGTTGGTTTGTCTTGGAGGTCTTTGAAATGTCTTCCGTCAAGCAGTGATTTTCATTTTTCTTTGTTCTCCTCAAAATTGGGATTATATTTTGCTCCACTGTTCCTGGGGTCTAGGTAATGAGTTGTATTATTTAATAGGCGACTGTGAAATTCTGTGCGCAGTAGCTGGACTGCTGTCTGCCTCTCAGAGTTGCTAAATCCTCCTCATTGCGCTGTGGCTGAACTGTGAGGTAGTTTTGTTTTGTAGCTTTAACTATGTTTCAGTCAGCCATCTAAAGCTGGGTTTCTTAACTTTGGCACTCTTGTCCTTTGGGGCTGGATAGTTCTTTGTTGGGGGGTGGGGTGTCTTGTGCATTGTAGGCTGTGTAGCAGCATTGCTGGCCTCTACTCACCAGATGTTAGTAACACCTTCCCCCAGTGTCTGCAGGTATTCCCGATGTCCCCGGGGTAGGACGTAAAATACCCCCATTTGAGAATCACTGATCTAAAGCACGGTTGAAAGACAGCGCTGGCGTGATGTAAAGGAATTTCCATAAAAAGCATTGAACTTAGGCAATGCAATGACAATGCTGAGAGAGAGCTTTGTGTCTTAGAGGATACGTGGAGAAACTGTATCACACATCCCTGGAGAAAACACTGTAATAATTGTCTGTAGTTTCTTAGACTGAGTAACAGAGGAGTTAAGGGTCACCTTTTAAACTGCTTTGCTTTATCTGGTGGGTGGCTGTGGAAATATGGAGTATTTAAAAAGCAAATGTCTTGGCCATCTGTGCCAGGCAGGGTGTCTAGTCAGGTGGGATAGAAGCACTCATCAAAAAAAAAGTTTTAAAAATATTGCCCTGGATGTAACCTAAATATTAATTTCCCAAGAGCAGAAAGACTTAACAGTTACTGTGACACGGTTTTGAGTGCATTTCTGGTTATTCTCTTTAGAGTTCTAATTGTAAGTTGGACAAATCTGTTTTATCTTTCTCCTGCCTCTCAATGATAATCCTTCTATAGACTATACTGTTTCCTATGTCTTTTGTCTTCTGCAGACATGAGTCTTTGGCTCATGAACATCTTGTTAAGGTCTGTTGAGGATTAGGGGCTGTGACACAATTTTCTTGCTGAGTCTTTTTATTGGGGATTTTTCAGTTGGTTTGTCTTGGAGGTCTTTGAAATGTCTTCCGTCAAGCAGTGATTTTCATTTTTCTTTGTTCTCCTCAAAATTGGGATTATATTTTGCTCCACTGTTCCTGGGGTCTAGGTAATGAGTTGTATTATTTAATAGGCGACTGTGAAATTCTGTGCGCAGTAGCTGGACTGCTGTCTGCCTCTCAGAGTTGCTAAATCCTCCTCATTGCGCTGTGGCTGAACTGTGAGGTAGTTTTGTTTTGTAGCTTTAACTATGTTTCAGTCAGCCATCTAAAGCTGGGTTTCTTAACTTTGGCACTCTTGTCCTTTGGGGCTGGATAGTTCTTTGTTGGGGGGTGGGGTGTCTTGTGCATTGTAGGCTGTGTAGCAGCATTGCTGGCCTCTACTCACCAGATGTTAGTAACACCTTCCCCCAGTGTCTGCAGGTATTCCCGATGTCCCCGGGGGGTAGGACGTGAAATAACCCCATTTGAGAATCACTGATCTAAAGCACGGTTGAAAGACAGCGCTGGCGTGATGTAAAGGAATTTCCATAAAAAGCATTGAACTTAGGCAATGCAATGACAATGCTGAGAGAGAGCTTTGTGTCTTAGAGGATACGTGGAGAAACTGTATCACACATCCCTGGAGAAAACACTGTAATAATTGTCTGTAGTTTCTTAGACTGAGTAACAGAGGAGTTAAGGGTCACCTTTTAAACTGCTTTGCTTTTGATCTGCTAATTATCTTCTCACCCTGTGATGCCTTTTATCTCCCCTCTAAGCAACTTGACTCACATAAGGAAAATTCTAATTCTTCACAGATTTTCACCTTAACTACGTTTCTACCCTAGCCTCTCTGCTTTTCTGTTTCACCCACTGGTTTTCTTTGGCTCTAGTGGGAACATGGTGCCCATTTACTTCTGTAATCTACTTCACCACCTCATAGTACATTCTATTCTGAGGATGAATTGTAACAAGATGCTTTTTACTCCATAGTACACTCCAATAAAGAACTAATGTTTACAGTGATATGTATCTCTGTTCCAACTGAAAAGCAGGGATGCCACCAACCACTACTGTGTAAACTTTCTCCTGTTTAACTTTTTCTCAGTGTCGCTTTAAGTGAGTGGCATGTTATATTTAATGCAATCTTATGGGCCTGTCCAAAGGGCATCTATTTGCTGCTGAAATAGCAGTGAAGATAACACATGAATGAAATTATCAAATGTATTTGATGGTAAAAATTGAGGTTTTTTTTTTTTTCATTTTTTAATGCTGTGAAAGCTGTGGATGGATGCTAACAAATCTATTTGATCAATATATGGAATATAAAAAGAAGAGGAGACAAGATTGACTGATGAATTAAATGAAACTGACACAAACAGGCTGACAGCCAGCTGTAAGTCTCTTTAGGGCAAATGCAATTAACTTAGAATAATAGACTCAAATTTGATGGTTAGAAATGCATTTTTATTAACAATCACAGGCCGAATCATTATGCTCTTATGAATAAAATGGTACTTCTTTTTCGTGCACGTGTGTGCATGCATATATAAATATATATGCATATGTCTCTCTACATATATATTCATGCCTCTCACATTCCTATATGCTTTGCTTACAATTTGGGTGGAAAAGTTGATTTTTAGAATAATGTTCTTTAAAAAGGATATTCATTCATAAATTGTCTCCAGGGCTATAAATTCTGAATATTCTCCCAAATTACATATATAAAAATCATGCTACTTATCTGGTGCTATTAGACATAAAGCTAGTGAGGCCTGGTCCCAGAACTGCTGGTCCTTTGGGAATTTGGAATTGCAATCAGGGATTTACAGATTTCATTTTGAAGAGGAGAAGTCATTACTAGAAACCTAAGCTCATTTCCTCTCCTTTAATAGCTATTTTAAATCATTCATTTAGAAAATACATTAACTGTTTAGGGTACTTGAAATGCATTTCTCTTGGCATTAATTCTGCATTTTTTAAAGAGGTTTTTTTTTTCCCTAAAATTATTTCAAAAACAGATGAGAATTAGAAGAAAAAGACCCAGTAACTTTTAGGTGATAAAAATTATTCTTGCATGATATTTCCCTCTCTCATTGCCCAAGAGGAAACAACTTAAAACTTTAACAAAATACTAGAATATTATAAGTAAACTTTTTAGCACCATAGAGATGAAAACAAAAGTATGTGACCCTTGGAAAGCTACAAACTGGACTTTAAATATGGTTAAGAAGTAGTGTATGGTCGATGGTCTTTTTAAATGAATTTGTTAATATTTTAAATCAATAGAAGTTTTAATTATGCACTGCTTACTTAATATTGATACAAACTTAACTAGCAAATGGGTAAAATAAAAGAGTATAGGAAAAATAAGAAACTTGAATTTCTACAAAGAATTCAGGAGATGGAGTCTTGCAAAACCCCGCAAACTCCTTTAGATATGTATTTTTTCAAATGTAGAGTAAAGCTCCCTGAGTTATGTAATTGCTATTCTTCAAAAGGACGTCCTGAAGGTTGACAATTTAAAATGTACTCTTCCTGTCACCATCCAGTTTTTTAAAATGTCTGCTGATGGTGTTAAAAACAATCTCCACAGAAGAGGGCTGCCATTGCCAATTTAGGACACTGGGTTTGTTATTAGCGTAGGCATATTAGATCATCCTCTTGCTCTTCCTGCCTGCTTTGTTCTTTTGATATGGCAGGGAACTGAAATTGACAACAGCCTACATTTATATAACAGTAACTTGCATTGTTAAATATATATGTGTAGATAGACAGATAGAGAGTTCCTTTATTCCCCAAAGATATCAAAGTTCACTACATACCATGAAAAAAACCACAGAAATATGCAGATGCTTCTGGGGTGAACCATGACAACTATTTAAAAGCATAAAGTATTGACAGCCTCAAGACTCTGAAATAGTTCATAGTCATTTTTAATTTGGGATATTTTTATCCTTTTAGAAAATTTCTGTTTTCTTCAGAAGAAGAGGAAGATAGAAAGGTCACATTTTGTTACCAGAAGTAGCTTAGAAAAGTGAGCTGGGAACTTAGCTGTCCAAGTCTGCAGAATTGAAAAACAATGTTGTGGTAAACATGAGGCTGGATAGACTGTTAAGTATCAGTCAGTGTATGATCCCTTCCATTTGTTAAAACAATATACAGTGAACTCAATTTGGGGAGTCTGTTGATTGGATGGGCACCTCTATAAATAAGGTTGTGTGTATGTGTGCTTAGTCATGCCCAATCCTTTGTAATCCCATGGACTGTAGCCCATCAGGCTCCTCTGTCCATGGAATTTTTCAAGGCAAGAATACAAAGTAGGTTGCCATTTCCTCCTCCAAGGGATTTTCCGGAGCCAGGGATTGAACCTACATTTCTTGTGTGTCCTGCATTGGCAGGCAGATTCTTTACCAACTGCACCACCTGGGAAGCCCCGCTATATTAAATTTAAAAAACCCAAATACCAATACAGAATGCTCAGTGAAATTTGCATTTCTGATAAATGATGCCTAAGTTTTAGGAGAAGTAGGTCCCATGCAATATGTGGAATATACTTAATACTAAAAAATATGCATCATTTAGCTGAAGTTTAAATTTAACTAGGCATCCTCTATTTAATCTGGCAGTCTTCATAAAAGCAAGGCTTTGTATACTGTTCAGAAAATAGGTTGCAATTGGGGTAAAGAAAGTTCTAGAGAAAAACCAATAGAGCTTTAAGTTTCTGTTTTCCTTACAACAGCCTTACCATCATAAAAACTGTAAATCTCTTTTCTCCTCAAAGGATAACAACACACAATATTATGTTTAGATTTGATTCTGTGCTCAAATTTGTATGATTATAGGTTCTGGACAGAATATTTAACAATGTAAGGCTCAGGTAATATCATAGTTGGCATCTGTATCCCAGGTTCCCATGAAGGATAGACACTTTTTAAAAATGTTTTTGTTGGGAACTAGATACAGAGAAAATGGTAGGAGTGTAAGCTGTGCTGCTTGAAAGAATTTATTCCTTCATCGTTGAACTGATTTTCTCTTTCCTGCCTACTTTTTGTCATTTGCCTCCATTTTCAGACAGAATGGTACTGTTCGCTGTAAAGTTTAATTTCCATTTGGAGATATTTTTCAGCATGCACAGGGTGAAATGGCATACCATTTTATCAGTAGGATATACATATTATTTCTTACAAGGATGTAATTAGATTAGGCCTGGATAGTTGAAGGTATCTTTCATGGTGATGGGGAGAATTAGTAAAGTTATTTTTTAAGGCCATCAAGAAAGTTATGCTACAGAAACATTTACCTTCAGCTATTCAACTATATTCTTGTGCACTTCATGTGTATTCTTTATTATGTAATATATATTATCTATTATACAATCAAGTCGAAAATTTTCTTAGAGAACTTTAAGTATATAGAATTTTTATCTTAAGGATTATATCAACTTTTGGCCCACAGAACAATGTGGCAACTGCATTGTGTTAGAATTTCGATATATGACATTATATCTGTTTCAAAAGTTAGAGTTTTATGACTTTTATAGCAATAAGTGAATCTTTTTATCCCCATCATCATTATGATTGGTTTTGTTCTTCTTGTATACATGCTGTGGGAATATGCCACGGAAGTATAGTGAGACAGAGAGAGAGAGAGATGCGGCATGAGTGGAACAAGAAGCAGAGTAAGTTAGAACCTTAAAAATTGTTCAAGGTATGGGCTTCCCTTGTGGCTCAGTGGATAAGAACCCATCTGCCAATGCAGGAGACACAGGTTTGAGCCCTGATCCGGGAAGATCCCACATACCGCAGAGCACCTAAACCCACACATAAACAAAGACCCAGCACAGCCAAAAATAAATAAATAAAAGTTGTTTTTTTTTTTTTTAATTGTTCAAGGCAACATACATACAAAATGGGATTATGATCATCAGGAAAACCAGTTCATCACAGTGAAAAATAATAACTTTTTTATTCTTAAATGTAATTTTCTATTTTCTATGATAAACAGATACTTGTAGGTTAGACATTACATTAACAAATAAAGTAGAATTTTCAGTTAAGTTCATCAAAATAAAAGTGTAAGCAAATCAATTTAATCCATCTTTATATTATTTGAAGGATAGGGAGAAGAGCAGTAGAGGACCCTAAGCTAACATTTACTATCTACTGCAGGCAGGCATAGTGCCAGGCAATGGGAATGCTAAACCGTAATCTCTGACCTCAGGACTCTTTGACTCATGATCTAATGAGAGAGATAGGAAGTGAATAATTACTATTCCCTATAATTAAGTGCTATAAAAACAGAGTATATTCAGATATGGTCCCTAGATATTGCAGGAATGTCTTCCTTACTAGATTAAAGTTATTTTTTATGGCCATCAAGAAAGTTATGCTACAGAAACATTTACCTTCAGCTATTCAACTATATTCTTGTGCACTTCATGTGTATTCTTTATTATGTAATATATATTATCTATTATACAATCAAGTCGAAAATTTTCTTAGAGAACTTTAAGTATATAGAATTTTTATCTTAAGGATTATATCAACTTTTGGCCCACAGAACAATGTGGCAACTGCATTGTGTTAGAATTTCGATATATGACATTATATCTGTTTCAAAAGTTAGAGTTTTATGACTTTTATAGCAATAAGTGAATCTTTTTATCCCCATCATCATTATGATTGGTTTTGTTCTTCTTGTATACATGCTGTGGGAATATGCCACGGAAGTATAGTGAGACAGAGAGAGAGAGAGATGCGGCATGAGTGGAACAAGAAGCAGAGTAAGTTAGAACCTTAAAAATTGTTCAAGGTATGGGCTTCCCTTGTGGCTCAGTGGATAAGAACCCATCTGCCAATGCAGGAGACACAGGTTTGAGCCCTGATCCGGGAAGATCCCACATACCGCAGAGCACCTAAACCCACACATAAACAAAGACCCAGCACAGCCAAAAATAAATAAATAAAAGTTGTTTTTTTTTTTTTTAATTGTTCAAGGCAACATACATACAAAATGGGATTATGATCATCAGGAAAACCAGTTCATCACAGTGAAAAATAATAACTTTTTTATTCTTAAATGTAATTTTCTATTTTCTATGATAAACAGATACTTGTAGGTTAGACATTACATTAACAAATAAAGTAGAATTTTCAGTTAAGTTCATCAAAATAAAAGTGTAAGCAAATCAATTTAATCCATCTTTATATTATTTGAAGGATAGGGAGAAGAGCAGTAGAGGACCCTAAGCTAACATTTACTATCTACTGCAGGCAGGCATAGTGCCAGGCAATGGGAATGCTAAACCGTAATCTCTGACCTCAGGACTCTTTGACTCATGATCTAATGAGAGAGATAGGAAGTGAATAATTACTATTCCCTATAATTAAGTGCTATAAAAACAGAGTATATTGTACAGATATGGTCCCTTATAGAATGTTATAATCCTTGTAAAGCAATTGCAGGAATGTCTTCTCTGGGGAGATAATGGTTGAATTGGATTATGATGAAATTTTCAACTGGCCAGAAGTGAAGAGACAGTTTATGTAGGGGGTGCAACAATTGCCAAAGTGTTGAATCTGAAGCAGCATAATGCAGACTGGTTTGACTAGAGCAGAGAAGGAATTCTAGGAAATGAGATTTGAGAAATAGACATTGCTCAGAATTTGGAGGCCCCATATGTCAAGGAAAAGAGAATTTGAAGAAGCAAAGATTAAGTAAAATTAGGAAGAGAATACTAGCAGCAGATTTGAGGAGACAAGGTTAGATTAGAAAAACACTGTTTGGTTTCTTGCAATCAGTAGTTCAGGTAAGAAGTTTGTTGTTTAGTCGCTAAGTTATATCTGACTCTTTGGTGGCCCCATAGACTGTAGCCCACCAGGCCCCCTCTGCCCATGGGCTTTCCCTGAGAAAAATATTGGAATGGACTGCCATCTCTTTCTCCAAGGGATCTTCCCAACACAGGGACTGAACCCATGTCTTATATTGATGATGGATTCTTTACTACTGAGCTACCTGGGAATCTCCTCAGGTAAGAGAAAGTCAGGCTTAACCAAGATGTCCATTTGTAATTCAGCACGTTCTGAGGAGTGGTGATAGACCTGGTTAGCATCAAATAAAATTGCATTGAGGAAGCTGCCATATGTGATATGTTTGCTGATGGTGGCCTCAGTGACTCAGAGGAAGGGCTATCAACAGAAGGAAAGTGAGTCAACTTTGTTGATGGTAAATTAGTCACATTAAAAGGAAAAGAACTAGGCAGGTTTAGTTGCACTATTGCAGTTGAAAAAGTCATAACCATCTTTTTCCCCTCTATGGAGTTTTATCCCAGTTGGTTGAAGAACAACCTGAGACTAAGAGATGTTAAATGTAATGTTGTAAATTCACAGAACTAGGAAGTGATGGTGTGGAGATCCTGACTCAAGTCTGTCTAACCACAAAGTCCCTGATCTCTCCTTTAAATTGCACAGTGTAGAGTTCACTTCAGAGGGATGTGTGTGTTTGGACCAGGTTGGACAAGGATTTAATTGTACACCAGAGACACTTTAAGTAATCTCTATAAAAACGATATATTGTACAGATATGGTCCCTTATAGAATGTTATAATCCTTGGCAATTGCAGGAATGTCTTCTCTGGGGAGATAATGGTTGAATTGGATTATGATGAAATTTTCAACTGGCCAGAAGTGAAGAGACAGTTTATGTAGGGGGTGCAACAATTGCCAAAGTGTTGAATCTGAAGCAGCATAATGCAGACTGGTTTGACTAGAGCAGAGAAGGAATTCTAGGAAATGAGATTTGAGAAATAGACATTGCTCAGAATTTGGAGGCCCCATATGTCAAGGAAAAGAGAATTTGAAGAAGCAAAGATTAAGTAAAATTAGGAAGAGAATACTAGCAGCAGATTTGAGGAGACAAGGTTAGATTAGAAAAACACTGTTTGGTTTCTTGCAATCAGTAGTTCAGGTAAGAAGTTTGTTGTTTAGTCGCTAAGTTATATCTGACTCTTTGGTGGCCCCATAGACTGTAGCCCACCAGGCCCCCTCTGCCCATGGGCTTTCCCTGAGAAAAATATTGGAATGGACTGCCATCTCTTTCTCCAAGGGATCTTCCCAACACAGGGACTGAACCCATGTCTTATATTGATGATGGATTCTTTACTACTGAGCTACCTGGGAATCTCCTCAGGTAAGAGAAAGTCAGGCTTAACCAAGATGTCCATTTGTAATTCAGCACGTTCTGAGGAGTGGTGATAGACCTGGTTAGCATCAAATAAAATTGCATTGAGGAAGCTGCCATATGTGATATGTTTGCTGATGGTGGCCTCAGTGACTCAGAGGAAGGGCTATCAACAGAAGGAAAGTGAGTCAACTTTGTTGATGGTAAATTAGTCACATTAAAAGGAAAAGAACTAGGCAGGTTTAGTTGCACTATTGCAGTTGAAAAAGTCATAACCATCTTTTTCCCCTCTATGGAGTTTTATCCCAGTTGGTTGAAGAACAACCTGAGACTAAGAGATGTTAAATGTAATGTTGTAAATTCACAGAACTAGGAAGTGATGGTGTGGAGATCCTGACTCAAGTCTGTCTAACCACAAAGTCCCTGATCTCTCCTTTAAATTGCACAGTGTAGAGTTCACTTCAGAGGGATGTGTGTGTTTGGACCAGGTTGGACAAGGATTTAATTGTACACCAGAGACACTTTAAGTAATCTCTGCTGCAGTATGAAGTGGTTTCAAGAGCATTGTGTCTTTAATATTTCCTAACTGGTCTGAGAGTTCAGAAATGTGTTCATTTATTCTTTCACTCAATATTTATTGAGCACTTTCTGATTTTCAGTCACAGTTTGGTGCTTTTCTACCTAAGGGAGGGAACGTATGCTGTGGTAGTATAAGTGTTGGTTTCAGTCCATTTTGGGAGATGCCACATTGTTCTGACCCCCAAGTCCCAGGAGGAGAGGGAACAGAAAATAATTAAATTTCAGTTTTTCCCTTCATATCCTTTATGGATGAATCATCCTTTCCCTTCACTTTTTCATGACTGCCCCATTAGATCCCAGTGATTTTTTTCCCCTAAAATATAACCTTGTAGGTACCCCTGCTATGAAAAGGGAAAGAAATGCAGTGTTTTTGACCACTGGAGAGCTGCCAACTCCAGAGTACCAGCACAGTGAGAGTCATCCTCTATTGATTTCCTCTCTTGCCTTTTCTGGGTGGTGATGAGACACTCATGTGGCATGAAGCCTGTTTGCTCCATGCTGTATTTATTTTGTTAAGATTAAAGTTGCTAAGATACGGTAGTTATTTCAAATTGTAACTACCAATGCCAGTGGTCATAAAATAAGGAACTAAAATTCCTTTATTTGCTAATGCTAATAAAAAACATTCTTGAGGGAGCTAGGGAATTTTCTGGCAAAAAATGAGCAGTGCGCCAAGTGGTCTAAGTTTTAGCACATAATTAGATCCGCTAGTCCAGCTGATGTTTAGCTGTTTCGGTACATTAAAAGGAAATAGAAAGTCAACTTTGTTGATGGTAAATTAGTCACATTAAAAGGAAAAGAACTAGGCAGGTTTAGTTGCACTATTGCAGTTGAAAAAGTCATAACCATCTTTTTCCCCTCTATGGAGTTTTATCCCAGTTGGTTGAAGAACAACCTGAGACTAAGAGATGTTAAATGTAATGTTGTAAATTCACAGAACTAGGAAGTGATGGTGTGGAGATCCTGACTCAAGTCTGTCTAACCACAAAGTCCCTGATCTCTCCTTTAAATTGCACAGTGTAGAGTTCACTTCAGAGGGATGTGTGTGTTTGGACCAGGTTGGACAAGGATTTAATTGTACACCAGAGACACTTTAAGTAATCTCTGCTGCAGTATGAAGTGGTTTCAAGAGCATTGTGTCTTTAATATTTCCTAACTGGTCTGAGAGTTCAGAAATGTGTTCATTTATTCTTTCACTCAATATTTATTGAGCACTTTCTGATTTTCAGTCACAGTTTGGTGCTTTTCTACCTAAGGGAGGGAACGTATGCTGTGGTAGTATAAGTGTTGGTTTCAGTCCATTTTGGGAGATGCCACATTGTTCTGACCCCCAAGTCCCAGGAGGAGAGGGAACAGAAAATAATTAAATTTCATTTTTTCCCCTTCATATCCTTTATGGATGAATCATCCTTTCCCTTCACTTTTTCATGACTGCCCCATTAGATCCCAGTGATTTTTTTCCCCTAAAATATAACCTTGTAGGTACCCCTGCTATGAAAAGGGAAAGAAATGCAGTGTTTTTGACCACTGGAGAGCTGCCAACTCCAGAGTACCAGCACAGTGAGAGTCATCCTCTATTGATTTCCTCTCTTGCCTTTTCTGGGTGGTGATGAGACACTCATGTGGCATGAAGCCTGTTTGCTCCATGCTGTATTTATTTTGTTAAGATTAAAGTTGCTAAGATACGGTAGTTATTTCAAATTGTAACTACCAATGCCAGTGGTCATAAAATAAGGAACTAAAATTCCTTTATTTGCTAATGCTAATAAAAAACATTCTTGAGGGAGCTAGGGAATTTTCTGGCAAAAAATGAGCAGTACGCCAAGTGGTCTAAGTTTTAGCACATAATTAGATCCGCTAGTCCAGCTGATGTTTAGCTGTTTCGGTCAAAAATCAAGAGAGAACTTCTGCCTTCGAGTTGTTTGTTAAATCATTGTTTTTAAACAAAGGAATGGTCAGGTTGTGTAAATTTTGTGTCCCTTTTTCTATTTAGTGGTTCAAGTCCAGGGATTTCTTATTCAGTCTGCTGCTAGTTATTCTCTGTTCAATAAATATTTTGAGGGATTTGAAGTTTTAACATTTTCTCGAAACTTCTTGAGTTGGGCACCGTAGTTCTTCTCATTTCATGTATCTGAAGGCCTAAATCTCCCGTTGTATTTATTCTACTCTGGTACATAATGTGTAAGTTACCTGTAGTGTTATTGTTGTCATTTTTTAGGTAATTGAGAAGATTCCACACTCTGCATTTCGGATTTAATTCTTATTGACCAAAAAACATTCTGTGTTTTTCTTCATAGTGAATAACTATTTACCTCAGAATGTTTTCCAACAAAATTGAGTCAATTCGAGGACATTCCTTTGAGTTTGTAGATATTTTCAACGAATACTTAAAAGAAAAACCATTAAACTATTTGGGTGGAAAAATAGTCTCAGAGCAGCCAGTTTGGCAAGGTTTATTCTGTGTATGTGTGTAATTTCAAATTACTGTATGTTTTTATTTCACAAAAATTTTCCAGTTTCCCCAGAACACTTCAAATACTAATATCCAGAGTTTCCACTGGCAATCCTTTATTTGTCCTGGAAGCATCTTGCAATATGGGACCAAGAAATTCTGTGTTCCCTTTGGATTTATATACATAAACATATGTATTTCCTCTTCAGCACACTGTTCTTTTCAGCAGAAGCCAGGTTTAATGGGCAAATTTTCAAATAATAAGGATTCACCAAAGCTACAAAGCACATTTGGCTGAAAAAGTGACCTTCAGTAAACTTGAATCTATTTATAGAAAAGTAAACTACAAAATAATGACATATCTCAATGTAATTTGATTAAAAGTAATATTGTGTGAAATCACCATTTAAATACCTTTTCAGAAAGACTGAGAGAATGTGCTGTATAAATACCTTTTCAGAAAGACTGAGAGAATGTGCTGTATGCTATTGAATTGTATTCATTAAGCCAAACTTTTAATACCCAGTGGAACCTTAGCAACAAGCCTGTAGTTAATTGTAATTCCATTAGAGAAATTGCAGAAAGGTGGTTCCTGCTCACATCTTTGGAGACAAACTTAGGTTCTGTGGTTATTGCTGTCTCAAGACTTTGAGATGCCAGTCCTTTGTAGTTTCTAATGTCTGGGTCCTTAGAACTTAATGTCCAGAAGATAAAGTCATTTGCCACCATCTTCAGCCTTCCTATTTTATGTTGGTAGCTCTTCTTTGCCATAATAAAGGCACCATCTGAAGTTTTATTTTATCTGACTGTTTATATTGAGGTCTAAGATTATAGATGTATTGTATCTCTGCTTACTTTCATATAATAGTGGGTGTATACCAGATTTATTGGTCTAAAATTTTCACACTAAAACAGCGTTTTGCCTGTATACTCTGGCTCATAGTAGGCTTTGGAGTATGCATCCTACTTCTTTTTGGAGAGTTTAGTACTTTGACTTGGCTTGGCCAAGATAAAGGTGGAATATGAGCATTGTGCTTTCAAATGTGGATTCTTGCTTTTTGCTTTGAGAATAACATGCCTAAATAGTTGCTGGTCCAAGAGAAATGAGAATGTACGGGTAGAACTGGACCCAACCTGTAGCTTTGAGCTAAATCCTCCTGTACGCAGCCTACATTAGCCAAACTGCAGCTGTTGCATCATTACCTAAAAAATAAAATTGGTATGTCACTGATATGTTGGGTAGCTTGTTACATAGTATTACTATGGCATTATCTGACTGAGCCACTTTTCCCAATTATAGTTCCTTAACCAAATTCTTAAAAACAGCATTCTGCATGGGTGTCAAGTGCTGATGTAAAAGAATATATCTGCTCTGTTCCTGCCTTTTGGTTCTGTGCTGCTTTTGAAGCATTTGGACTTCAACTCCATAGAGATTTGAAACATTTCAATAAAATTATGAGTCCTGTGCAACTGATCAATGTCCAAAACTATTTCTTAGTGAAATAGGACAAAATAGGAGATTTTTGAAAACTTGACATTGTTTTTGAAATGGAGCTACTGACAGTCTGGGTATAATTCTTACCCAACATATTTTCACATTTTTTTAATGACCTTTTTAAAAAATAAATGGTTGAGGAGGGGATGTATCTTAACTGAAGATATAAGCTATTTTAGTAATAGCTGCCAAGTAGATTATTATACTAAATAGTTCACTTAAGGTAGATTAGAGCATAATAGGTTAGAAGCATGATTCAAGGGTTATAATCACAAAAGTTAAGCAAAACCAAGTGAGGAATATAAATAAGTAAAGTAGGCCAGATGATAGGAATGGAACATACCTAGTAAACTGGAAAACATGTACCTTATTTATGGGAGGTGGTGTTTGTCTCTAACTAATTTTATCCTGCAGTCACTGCACTGTCTTTGAATATCAACTATGTGCCCAAAACTATTCTCTGCTTACTTTCATATAATAGTGGGTGTATACCAGCTTTATTGGTCTAAAATTTTCACACTAAAACAGCGTTTTGCCTGTATACTCTGGCTCATAGTAGGCTTTGGAGTATGCATCCTACTTCTTTTTGGAGAGTTTAGTACTTTGACTTGGCTTGGCCAAGATAAAGGTGGAATATGAGCATTGTGCTTTCAAATGTGGATTCTTGCTTTTTGCTTTGAGAATAACATGCCTAAATAGTTGCTGGTCCAAGAGAAATGAGAATGTACGGGTAGAACTGGACCCAACCTGTAGCTTTGAGCTAAATCCTCCTGTACGCAGCCTACATTAGCCAAACTGCAGCTGTTGCATCATTACCTAAAAAATAAAATTGGTATGTCACTGATATGTTGGGTAGCTTGTTACATAGTATTACTATGGCATTATCTGACTGAGCCACTTTTCCCAATTATAGTTCCTTAACCAAATTCTTAAAAACAGCATTCTGCATGGGTGTCAAGTGCTGATGTAAAAGAATATATCTGCTCTGTTCCTGCCTTTTGGTTCTGTGCTGCTTTTGAAGCATTTGGACTTCAACTCCATAGAGATTTGAAACATTTCAATAAAATTATGAGTCCTGTGCAACTGATCAATGTCCAAAACTATTTCTTAGTGAAATAGGACAAAATAGGAGATTTTTGAAAACTTGACATTGTTTTTGAAATGGAGCTACTGACAGTCTGGGTATAATTCTTACCCAACATATTTTCACATTTTTTTAATGACCTTTTTAAAAAATAAATGGTTGAGGAGGGGATGTATCTTAACTGAAGATATAAGCTATTTTAGTAATAGCTGCCAAGTAGATTATTATACTAAATAGTTCACTTAAGGTAGATTAGAGCATAATAGGTTAGAAGCATGATTCAAGGGTTATAATCACAAAAGTTAAGCAAAACCAAGTGAGGAATATAAATAAGTAAAGTAGGCCAGATGATAGGAATGGAACATACCTAGTAAACTGGAAAACATGTACCTTATTTATGGGAGGTGGGTGTTTGTCTCTAACTAATTTTATCCTGCAGTCACTGCACTGTCTTTGAATATCAACTATGTGCCCAAAACTATTCTAGATACTATAGATACAACAGTAAACAAAACAAACATAAATATTCTGGTTCATGAAACATACCACTAAAAATTAAATAAAATTAGAAAAATATTTTAGGTGGAGTAAATGCTAAAGAGAAGAAAAAAAAACAGCAGAAAAGTGAGGCAATGTAAAATATCCAATGAGACTGACATAACCCATTTTAGAGAAGTTTGGGTTCTTTTGCATCAAATAAATCTAAAAAAAACATTCTGCTTTATGAAATAAAAATATTTAAATATATTAAAATGTTCAAGCACATCTGAAAACAAATTCCAGAAGCTTTCCTGTTTTGCTTGTTGGTAAAACTGAGCAAGTCCACTAGAAATAAAGAAAAGGGTGAACAAATACAGATGTAAGATTAATTATGAATCTGTATAGTTTGATTCAAATAGCAGGAATTTAGTAGGCATGTTTATATTTTTAATATTCTTTTCGTAACATTACATTTTTTGATAATTGTACATAACAAAACCCAGTTCCAATCACACACAAAAAATTGTATGCTAAATAGTAATGAAAAAAACATTAGTGTCAATTGCATGATTTTAACAGCTTTAATGTCTGTTTTTGAATTCTTTTGGATTTAATGGATAAATTAAAGTCATATTTTAAGACTACTTAAAAGAATTTTAAAAAAACCTCAAGTCTAAACACTTTGAAATTGCTTATTTTTATTCATTGCATGGAATTATTTTCAATTATTATTTTGTTTTATACAAGTTTTTCCTACATTGTTATAAACACATGTAAGTACAACCTGAAATAATATAATCCATCTTATGTACAAAGAGTGTAAAACAAAAGTAAACTCCTTTGGGGATTTCCTTCCACTGAACATTGGAGAAAATTAATTTTCACTTAGATGGCTTTGGAACACTAAATAGAAGTCTATTTTCTCCAATGGTGAGATGGCAAAGGTAGTTTCACTTAAAAACCAAAATGTGGAAAGCAATTTTCTTGTATGAAATCAGTAATTACCAAGAAGTTCATTGTTTAAATTTATAACTGAGATAGAAAAGGTAGTCTTCTTGTGATTATAAAATGAAATTAGAAGTCCTTTCATCATTTAATATTCTATCAGTAGAGATGTCCAATCACTTCTCTCCACATAGTAGTTAAACTGTGGGAAGTTTCTTATGTTTTTCTGTACATGGTTTGTGCAGCCACTTCCCATTTTTTATTTTAAAATGAAAGCTGCTCATATACAGTGGTCTTCATTTTTCCCTTTTTATATTTTAACATTTTCTTTAATGCTTTTATAGTACTCCCCTGCATTTGATTAGTAATAGAATTATGGTATTTAGCTTATTTCCTGTAGTTTTATGATACATTCAGCCCTCTGTATTTATGAGTTTCTCATTTTCAAATTTAAACAGCCATGAGTTAGAAGTATCTGGAAAAAGAAATTCCAGAAAGTTCCAAAATGTCAAATTTTAGTGACATAGCATTTGTATCACATTAGTTATTTATATAGCATTTACATTGTATTAGGTGTTACCAGTAATATAGACATGATTTTAAATATATGG
Organism: Tragulus kanchil; assembly: GCA_022376925.1. Lineage (NCBI taxonomy): Eukaryota > Metazoa > Chordata > Mammalia > Artiodactyla > Tragulidae > Tragulus > Tragulus kanchil. The sequence goes on along the minus strand of JAIOJX010000030.1, from coordinate 188,992,473 downwards.
GGGAATGCACATAGGTTATATTCAAATACTATGCCATGTTATATAAACTCGGATGGTGAAAAATCTGTCTAAAGTGCAGTAGACCCAGGTTAGATCCCTTTGTAGGAAAGATCCACTGGAGAAGGGAATGGCTACGCACTCCAGTATTGTTGCCTGGAGAATTCCATAGACAGAGGAATCTGGCAGGCTGCAGTCCATGGGTTCTGTAAGAGCCAGACATGACTGAGTGACTAACACTTTTCAGTTAGCATTGGCAGATTTTGGTAACTTCAGGGGCTGTGAAACCAGGACTCTGTGGAAATCAGGGAGGGCTGTAATAATTTTTGGAGTGAATGGGAACCAACTTAAGAAAGAAGTGCAAGTGAACGTATGGACCAATTAAAGATTGATAGTTCAATTAACAAAATAGTCAATTTATCAAGTTCTTTAATCATGTTGTCTCCTTGATATCAGAGAAGTTATTGTGAGATATATCATTATAAGAGAATTAAAAACATAACTTAAAAATGTTAGTAAACTATAGGATAAAGAATGGAATTGTACTAATAATGTATGATGTATTTTTTTGTGTGTAAAACAAAACTGTGAAAAATACTTTGTGATTTTATGGGCATCATAAGCAAACAAACAAAAGGACCAGAGGTGCACCTGAACTGTTCTTTGACATTTGGTTTATAATAAGTAAATATAGAATGTGTTGTTTCTGTGATTCAGGAGTAAATAAACAAGCCTATTCCTCAGTTTTGCCTTAGGTACCCTCTGAACACTGACTTAGCCACTTCCCATTTTTTATTTTAAAATGAAAGCTGCTCATATACAGTGGTCTTCATTTTTCCCTTTTTATATTTTAACATTTTCTTTAATGCTTTTATAGTACTCCCCTGCATTTGATTAGTAATAGAATTATGGTATTTAGCTTATTTCCTGTAGTTTTATGATACATTCAGCCCTCTGTATTTATGAGTTTCTCATTTTCAAATTTAAACAGCCATGAGTTAGAAGTATCTGGAAAAAGAAATTCCAGAAAGTTCCAAAATGTCAAATTTTAGTGACATAGCATTTGTATCACATTAGTTATTTATATAGCATTTACATTGTATTAGGTGTTACCAGTAATATAGACATGATTTTAAATATATGGGGGAATGCACATAGGTTATATTCAAATACTATGCCATGTTATATAAACTCGGATGGTGAAAAATCTGTCTAAAGTGCAGTAGACCCAGGTTAGATCCCTTTGTAGGAAAGATCCACTGGAGAAGGGAATGGCTACGCACTCCAGTATTGTTGCCTGGAGAATTCCATAGACAGAGGAATCTGGCAGGCTGCAGTCCATGGGTTCTGTAAGAGCCAGACATGACTGAGTGACTAACACTTTTCAGTTAGCATTGGCAGATTTTGGTAACTTCAGGGGCTGTGAAACCAGGACTCTGTGGAAATCAGGGAGGGCTGTAATAATTTTTGGAGTGAATGGGGAACCAACTTAAGAAAGAAGTGCAAGTGAACGTATGGACCAATTAAAGATTGATAGTTCAATTAACAAAATAGTCAATTTATCAAGTTCTTTAATCATGTTGTCTCCTTGATATCAGAGAAGTTATTGTGAGATATATCATTATAAGAGAATTAAAAACATAACTTAAAAATGTTAGTAAACTATAGGATAAAGAATGGAATTGTACTAATAATGTATGATGTATTTTTTTGTGTGTAAAACAAAACTGTGAAAAATACTTTGTGATTTTATGGGCATCATAAGCAAACAAACAAAAGGACCAGAGGTGCACCTGAACTGTTCTTTGACATTTGGTTTATAATAAGTAAATATAGAATGTGTTGTTTCTGTGATTCAGGAGTAAATAAACAAGCCTATTCCTCAGTTTTGCCTTAGGTACCCTCTGAACACTGACAATAGCGGGGGGAAACATGTGCACCAGTTGATAGAAGCCTCTGTCACTTTGGGAAATGCTTTAATTCCTAGGTTATGTGTAGATTGTGGGGAAAATGTCTTACTCACATGGAGAATTAATTACAATTTAAAATAAATGTAAGTTAAAATCAGAATCTACCCCCCTTCTCTGCTCATAAAATTGAACCAATTACAGGTAATAATGCCACACAGAATTCTTTTTTAGTACAAACAATAATGAAAATTCAGAGTTCTATGTAATGAAGTGAGCACCAACAAATTAAAAGAATTTTATCTAATAGTTTCTCCATGTTCCTCAAGGAAAGACTGAGATGGGTTCACAAATGTTAAAACAGTATACATATAAGCTTTTGCTGCTGATAATAATAAAGCTGCTTTCTGGGAATCAAGATAACATGCGTCTCTGTCACAGATTCTCTTAGTCATACAGAAATGTACTCATTACTTGCAAGACATGGTTTGGCCTTCTTACCAACCTTCCCTATAATGATCCAGTGTATAAATTAATCTCTAAAGTTTCTTTAGGATACTGACTGTAAACCATGACTATTAAAAGCTGATAATCTCAATTTTAATTTAGGGTTTGTATACTAGTTCTTTGAGGGTCTCAGGACCCCATTGTTTAATTAATTATTCTAAGTATTGGAATCCTATTGAGTTTAATGAAATCAGTATAATATTGGGGAAAGCTATGCCACTTTCTGTTCCATCAGTAAAATAACAGTGCAGTATTTAGTAGAGACTAAAGATATGAGATATGTCTCTGCCTTTCCAGAAGGAAAAGGAAGCAATGGAAAGGAATGGAAGTGATTATTCTTGGTCCTCTAATTTATTCTGACTGTGAGATTTTCCTCTCCTAATCATTACTTCCAAGTTGAGAGCTTCTAAACATGTTTTAACACATTAATGCTACAATTCAAAGTAGATACCAGCTTTTCTCCTCCTGTGTTCATAGGCAACTAGAAACTTCAGTAAACTACTGTAGATGAATATTAGACATGTAGCAGATGCTTTCGGCCCCTTGAGAAATGGATTAAAATTTGTCCCCACTGTAAAGCCCAAGGAAAATCCAGACTTTGTGACTAAGCAAATGAGAGGAGCACGCGGCCAATAGTGGGAAGAATATCTAGTCACTATAAATAAAATTCAGAGATATAATGGTGAAAATCAAAGAGCGTAGACTGTGAAAAAGGAAAGAATATTGGTGTAATATTTATGAAAGGGTAAACCAGCACAACTTTTCTGGAAGATAATTTGATACCATAGGTATAATTACTATAGAGGTCTTGGTTAATCATGCTTTTTTGTCTTCCTAATACTCTCTCCTTTGCTCCACACACACTTAGTATTGGAATGGAGTTTCCTTAGCATGATATTCCTAGTTTCTTCAGACCTGTTGCATTTGGTCACTCAGGGCAGTTCAGAGGTGGACTTCTTGACAGAGTCAACAGGGAAAAATCTTTTCCTTTGAGATCAAGAGCTTTAAGAATTTAGGGTTAGGAATTAGAAAAGGAATTTGAAGAATTCCCGTTTACGGGAGCATTGAAAACCATGAAATGGTGAGGGAATAAATTTAAGGATGTTTGTGGGAACTCATGTGTTTCGGTGTACAACCTGTACACTGAAATCTACACAACAATAGAATTTTGACAAAGGTGCCTGGGTAATTCAATGAGAGGAGTAATCTTTTCAACTAATTGATGGTAGAACATCTGGATATTCAAAGAGACAAATCTCAACTTTCATCTCACCTCATACATAAAAAATTAACTTGAAATGGATTATAGAACTAAATGTAAATATGAGAAAGGTATTTTTAAGATACATCATAGGAGAAAGCCTTTGCAACTTGAATGACAGATTTCCTATGATTGCAAAAGGATGAACCATAAAAAAATGAATAAATTGGGCTTCTCAAAATTAAAGTTATCTGCTCTTGGATAGACACTGTTAGCAATTTAAAAGGCAGGTTACATATGGAGAAAATAATTACAGTATATTTATTTGAAGAGAATTTCATTTGAGAATATGCACATGCACAGGTGCTCATAAACTCTGGTTGCAGCAATAACTGTAGATCAGTCCCTAGACTAGTCAGTCTTAAGAGCAGTAGAATCTCACTTTTAGTATGCTCTGAATGTCTGCCAGTTGCACATGGAGAGTTCTGACTGGCAAAGTCTTTTAAAATATTCGTATGCTCTAACCTAGTTCTCACACTACTGGAAATTCATAAAACCTGAAAAGAAACTACACAGTCAAAGCTTTATGTATGAATGTTCATTGAAGCATGTTTTAAATAACAAAAATGTTAAAATTATATAAATAGCTATCAATAGAGACATAGAATCTGACAATAAAATGTTATTTCTCCAATAAAATATAAAAATGGAAGGAAGTATGCCAAAAAAGTTGACAGTAGGTGAGGTCTGTAGTTTACTTTTTTTTTTTTCTGAGCATATGCTAACAGTGAATCTGTTACTTTTATCATTAAAATTTAATTGTAAAATACAGAAACAACTAAAAAGGCAGAGAAAGGCACCAGAGATATAAAAGAGAAAAATCTTGATGTTAATGTTAATTAACTAGGTCAAGATATATACCTATCAAGTCAGGCTCTAGTTTAAATTATCTAGTGTCTCTCAATAGTTCTCAATTTATATTCTAGATGTCTCAAGATAAAAGACAAGGTCCTTTATCATGTGATCCTTTGTCCCAGTATATGGCCTCAGTTCTAGCCATCTCCCAAGATATACTAGAACCCTACCTGGGTAATTCAATGAGAGGAGTAATCTTTTCAACTAATTGATGGTAGAACATCTGGATATTCAAAGAGACAAATCTCAACTTTCATCTCACCTCATACATAAAAAATTAACTTGAAATGGATTATAGAACTAAATGTAAATATGAGAAAGGTATTTTTAAGATACATCATAGGAGAAAGCCTTTGCAACTTGAATGACAGATTTCCTATGATTGCAAAAGGATGAACCATAAAAAAATGAATAAATTGGGCTTCTCAAAATTAAAGTTATCTGCTCTTGGATAGACACTGTTAGCAATTTAAAAGGCAGGTTACATATGGAGAAAATAATTACAGTATATTTATTTGAAGAGAATTTCATTTGAGAATATGCACATGCACAGGTGCTCATAAACTCTGGTTGCAGCAATAACTGTAGATCAGTCCCTAGACTAGTCAGTCTTAAGAGCAGTAGAATCTCACTTTTAGTATGCTCTGAATGTCTGCCAGTTGCACATGGAGAGTTCTGACTGGCAAAGTCTTTTAAAATATTCGTATGCTCTAACCTAGTTCTCACACTACTGGAAATTCATAAAACCTGAAAAGAAACTACACAGTCAAAGCTTTATGTATGAATGTTCATTGAAGCATGTTTTAAATAACAAAAATGTTAAAATTATATAAATAGCTATCAATAGAGACATAGAATCTGACAATAAAATGTTATTTCTCCAATAAAATATAAAAATGGAAGGAAGTATGCCAAAAAAGTTGACAGTAGGTGAGGTCTGTAGTTTACTTTTTTTTTTTTCTGAGCATATGCTAACAGTGAATCTGTTACTTTTATCATTAAAATTTAATTGTAAAATACAGAAACAACTAAAAAGGCAGAGAAAGGCACCAGAGATATAAAAGAGAAAAATCTTGATGTTAATGTTAATTAACTAGGTCAAGATATATACCTATCAAGTCAGGCTCTAGTTTAAATTATCTAGTGTCTCTCAATAGTTCTCAATTTATATTCTAGATGTCTCAAGATAAAAGACAAGGTCCTTTATCATGTGATCCTTTGTCCCAGTATATGGCCTCAGTTCTAGCCATCTCCCAGAATACTCTCTGTTCATAGTTAATGCTAGAACCCTACCAGAAAGAGTAAAAGTAAGGGTTTCATATCATCTGTTGAGAAAACTGGCTTTTTTCAGTCATTTTTCATCTTACACTCGTGCCTGAATCATGTTGAACATAGCCTGGAAGCACTTGAGCAACGGGGACATAACTGCTCTCTTAGTGACCGTTTCAGAAATAAGCACTTAGCAGGGCATGCTAGATTCCTCTTCTGCTGTACATATATGACTATCTAATTGCTCCTCAAGATTCACTTTCCATGTTTTGCCAACTGTTTTTGGATCGTGCAAGTCTATAGTGTATAGACTGTATCAATGGGCTCCTGTCTTGTTGCTGCCATCACAAAGTACCACAAATTAGATGACTGAACAGAATAGAAATTGATCGTCTCGAAGTTCTGGAGGCTGGAGGTCCAAAATTAAGCTGTTGGTAGAGCCATGGTCCCTCTGGCGTCAGTAGGTGTGCTTCTTCCTTGCCTCTTCTTAGCTTCTAAGTAATTTGTAGACTCCTTGGCTAACAAGGTGAAATTATAGCAGGAAATACATAATCTTTTAAAACATTAGCGAATATTTATTTGAAAATCCACATTCAGTATTTATAGGAATTAAAAGTTTGTTCCCAGGCTTCCCTGGTGGTCCAGTGGGTAAGGACACTGCCTTGCAGTGCAAGGGGCACCAGTTCAATCCCTAGCCTGGGAAGATCCCACGTGCCATGGAGCGGCTCGACTGATGTGTCCGAATACTGAGCCAGCACTCTGGAGCGCATGTGCTCAGAGCTGGTGCTCTGTGGCTAGAGAGACCACTGTGATGGGAGGCCCACAGAGACCAAATAGTGAAGATGGATGAACGTAAATAAAATGAAAGGCCTATAGAAGTGACCAATAAAAAAGAGTTTATTCCCTGTCACATGCTGGCTCATAAGAAAATACCAATAAATTACCTGAAGCAAAAAATGTCTTTGCTTTTGTTCAGTCAGTAAGTTGTGTCTGACTGTTTTTGATCATAGACTGCAGCACACCCGCCTCCCCTGTCTTTCCCTATCCCCTGGAGTTTGCTCAGATAAATGTCCATTGAGTTGGTGATGCTATCTAACCGTTTCATCCTCTGCCTCCTCCTCCTCCTTTTGCCTTCCATCTTTCTCACCATCAGAGTCTTTTCCAATGAGTCAGCTCTTCTCATCAGGTGGCCAAAGTTTTTATTGAAGCTTCAGCTTCAGCATCAGTTCTTCCAAAGAATATTCAGGGTTGTTTTCCTTTAGGACTGATTTGTTTGATCTCCCCGTTGTTCGAGGGACTTTCAAGAATCTTCTTTAGCACCACAGTTTCAAAACCTCAGTTCTCTAGCACTCAGCCTTCTTTATGGTCAACTATCACATTGACACATGACTACTGGAAAAGCCATAGCTATGAACTATTGTGGGCAAAGTGATACCTTTGCCACAAATTAGATGACTGAACAGAATAGAAATTGATCGTCTCGAAGTTCTGGAGGCTGGAGGTCCAAAATTAAGCTGTTGGTAGAGCCATGGTCCCTCTGGCGTCAGTAGGTGTGCTTCTTCCTTGCCTCTTCTTAGCTTCTAAGTAATTTGTAGACTCCTTGGCTAACAAGGTGAAATTATAGCAGGAAATACATAATCTTTTAAAACATTAGCGAATATTTATTTGAAAATCCACATTCAGTATTTATAGGAATTAAAAGTTTGTTCCCAGGCTTCCCTGGTGGTCCAGTGGGTAAGGACACTGCCTTGCAGTGCAAGGGTCACCAGTTCAATCCCTAGCCTGGGAAGATCCCACGTGCCATGGAGCGGCTCGACTGATGTGTCCGAATACTGAGCCAGCACTCTGGAGCGCATGTGCTCAGAGCTGGTGCTCTGTGGCTAGAGAGACCACTGTGATGGGAGGCCCACAGAGACCAAATAGTGAAGATGGATGAACGTAAATAAAATGAAAGGCCTATAGAAGTGACCAATAAAAAAGAGTTTATTCCCTGTCACATGCTGGCTCATAAGAAAATACCAATAAATTACCTGAAGCAAAAAATGTCTTTGCTTTTGTTCAGTCAGTAAGTTGTGTCTGACTGTTTTTGATCATAGACTGCAGCACACCCGCCTCCCCTGTCTTTCCCTATCCCCTGGAGTTTGCTCAGATAAATGTCCATTGAGTTGGTGATGCTATCTAACCGTTTCATCCTCTGCCTCCTCCTCCTCCTTTTGCCTTCCATCTTTCTCACCATCAGAGTCTTTTCCAATGAGTCAGCTCTTCTCATCAGGTGGCCAAAGTTTTTATTGAAGCTTCAGCTTCAGCATCAGTTCTTCCAAAGAATATTCAGGGTTGTTTTCCTTTAGGACTGATTTGTTTGATCTCCCCGTTGTTCGAGGGACTTTCAAGAATCTTCTTTAGCACCACAGTTTCAAAACCTCAGTTCTCTAGCACTCAGCCTTCTTTATGGTCAACTATCACATTGACACATGACTACTGGAAAAGCCATAGCTATGAACTATTGTGGGCAAAGTGATACCTTTGCATTTGAATACACTGTCTAGGTTCACCATAGCCTTTCTTCTGAGGAGCAAGTGTCTTTTTTTTTTTTTTTTTTTTTTTGGTCACTTCTATTGGTCTTTCATTTATTTCCATCTTTGTTCCTTCAGCCAGCACAGAACCCCCATTGCAGTGGCCCCTCTCGCAGCAGAGCACCGGCTCTGGGCGCATGCGCTCCAGAGCTCCGGCTTGGAAGCTGGACACATTGGTCTAGCCGCTCCATGTCACTTGGGATCTTCCCAGGCCAGGGATCGAACCAACGCCCCCTGCACTGCAAGGCAGTGTCCTTACCCACCAGACCACTAGGGATGCCTGCAAGTGTCTTTTAATTTTTTGGAACCCAAGAAAAGAAAATCTGTCACTGCTTCTACTTTTCCTGCCTCTACTTGCCATAAAGCGTTGGGACCAGATGCCATGAACTTAATTTTTTGACTGTTGAGTTTTATGCCAGCTTTTTCATTCTTCTCTTTCACACTCATCGAGAAGCTCTAGTTTCTCTTTGTTTTCTGTCATTAGAGTGGTATCATCTGCGTATCTGAAGTTGTGGGTATTTCTCTTGGCAATCTTGATTCTGGCTTGAGCTTCATCCAGCCTGGCATTTTTCATTATGTACTCTCATTATGTACTTTCATTATTTAACTCTGTAAGTTAAATGAGCAAGGGGACAATATGCAGCCTTGTTGTACTCCTTTGCCAATTTTGAATGAGTTAGTTGTTCCATGTTTGGTTCTACTAATAACTGTTGCTTCTTGACTGGCATACATGTTTCTCAGGAGACAGGTGAGGTGGTCTGGTATTCCCATCTGTTTTAGAATTTTGCAGTTTATTGTGATTCACACAGTCAAAGACTTCAGTGTAGTCACCGAAGCAGAAGTAGATGTTTCTCTCTAATTCCTTACTTTTCTATGGTGCAGTGAATGGTGACAGGACTGATTTGTTTGATCTCCCCGTTGTTCGAGGGACTTTCAAGAATCTTCTTTAGCACCACAGTTTCAAAACCTCAGTTCTCTAGCACTCAGCCTTCTTTATGGTCAACTATCACATTGACACATGACTACTGGAAAAGCCATAGCTATGAACTATTGTGGGCAAAGTGATACCTTTGCATTTGAATACACTGTCTAGGTTCACCATAGCCTTTCTTCTGAGGAGCAAGTGTCTTTTTTTTTTTTTTTTTTTTTTTGGTCACTTCTATTGGTCTTTCATTTATTTCCATCTTTGTTCCTTCAGCCAGCACAGAACCCCCATTGCAGTGGCCCCTCTCGCAGCAGAGCACCGGCTCTGGGCGCATGCGCTCCAGAGCTCCGGCTTGGAAGCTGGACACATTGGTCTAGCCGCTCCATGTCACTTGGGATCTTCCCAGGCCAGGGATCGAACCAACGCCCCCTGCACTGCAAGGCAGTGTCCTTACCCACCAGACCACTAGGGATGCCTGCAAGTGTCTTTTAATTTTTTGGAACCCAAGAAAAGAAAATCTGTCACTGCTTCTACTTTTCCTGCCTCTACTTGCCATAAAGCGTTGGGACCAGATGCCATGAACTTAATTTTTTGACTGTTGAGTTTTATGCCAGCTTTTTCATTCTTCTCTTTCACACTCATCGAGAAGCTCTAGTTTCTCTTTGTTTTCTGTCATTAGAGTGGTATCATCTGCGTATCTGAAGTTGTGGGTATTTCTCTTGGCAATCTTGATTCTGGCTTGAGCTTCATCCAGCCTGGCATTTTTCATTATGTACTCTCATTATGTACTTTCATTATTTAACTCTGTAAGTTAAATGAGCAAGGGGACAATATGCAGCCTTGTTGTACTCCTTTGCCAATTTTGAATGAGTTAGTTGTTCCATGTTTGGTTCTACTAATAACTGTTGCTTCTTGACTGGCATACATGTTTCTCAGGAGACAGGTGAGGTGGTCTGGTATTCCCATCTGTTTTAGAATTTTGCAGTTTATTGTGATTCACACAGTCAAAGACTTCAGTGTAGTCACCGAAGCAGAAGTAGATGTTTCTCTCTAATTCCCTTACTTTTTCTATGGTGCAGTGAATGGTGACAATTTGATCTCTGATTCCTCTGTCTTTTTTAAACCCAGCTTTTACATCTGGAAGTTCTTGGTTCATGCTGCTGAAACATAACTTGACAAATTTGCAACATAACCTTTTAGCATGTGAAATAGATGCAGTTGTACAGTTGTTTGAATGTTCTTTGGCATTGCCTTTCTTTTAGGTCACTATAATAAAATATGACCTCTAAAAAATGTACAGATTGTATTTTCCTATGGTTACCTAAAATTAGAAATTTAAATCATAACAATTTTATAAAGGGCTGTCTAGCTAATTGGAAGTTTAAATATTACTCTCCAGATTTTTATTAGGTCAGAGAAGAAATCAAAGCATAATTGCATTGTATTTAGAAAACAAAGGCAGTGATACTAAATATCCATGTTTAAAGCGTAAGTCAAATATAAACTTAAGGAAAATTTACTATTCTTAAGTGACAATTACTGAAATTAATATTCAGCTCAAGAAAATTTAAAAAGAAAATGACCCTAAGAGAAGAAAGGGGAAACAGGTTGAACGAGAAAAAATTTGGACAAAAATGCAAAGATAAATAGATCAGAGAGTTTATTTTTCCTCCAGGGAAGAAAAAACACTGAGAATACAAAGTTCTGAGAAAAATAGTAATAAAAATGATGCAGTTATGCAAATAAATTAGGAATTCAAGATTATTTTAAAATTTGAAATATGTAGACAAATAGAATGACTAAGAACTTTGAAAAAAGTGGTTCAAGTCTCAATTATCATTTGATTTTACAGATGACTCCTTTCAAATATCTAAAGTACAACTATTTCCAGCACTTTATAAAATATTTAAAGCAGAGAACTTAAATAAGAACAGCTTTCAAATAACTTTTTAAAGACTATATATTCATGATCTCCAAATGATAAGTTAAAGAAACAAAAAAGAAACACTCATAGCAATCCTCTATAAATGCAGCATCTGTTTCAGGGCTAAATGTTTTCTTCACTGGTAGATCAGTGGCTGAAACACCTTTCAATATATACTTGAATTTTGCAGTTTATTGTGATTCACACAGTCAAAGACTTCAGTGTAGTCACCGAAGCAGAAGTAGATGTTTCTCTCTAATTCCTTACTTTTTCTATGGTGCAGTGAATGGTGACAATTTGATCTCTGATTCCTCTGTCTTTTTTAAACCCAGCTTTTACATCTGGAAGTTCTTGGTTCATGCTGCTGAAACATAACTTGACAAATTTGCAACATAACCTTTTAGCATGTGAAATAGATGCAGTTGTACAGTTGTTTGAATGTTCTTTGGCATTGCCTTTCTTTTAGGTCACTATAATAAAATATGACCTCTAAAAAATGTACAGATTGTATTTTCCTATGGTTACCTAAAATTAGAAATTTAAATCATAACAATTTTATAAAGGGCTGTCTAGCTAATTGGAAGTTTAAATATTACTCTCCAGATTTTTATTAGGTCAGAGAAGAAATCAAAGCATAATTGCATTGTATTTAGAAAACAAAGGCAGTGATACTAAATATCCATGTTTAAAGCGTAAGTCAAATATAAACTTAAGGAAAATTTACTATTCTTAAGTGACAATTACTGAAATTAATATTCAGCTCAAGAAAATTTAAAAAGAAAATGACCCTAAGAGAAGAAAGAGAAACAGGTTGAACGAGAAAAAATTTGGACAAAAATGCAAAGATAAATAGATCAGAGAGTTTATTTTTCCTCCAGGGAAGAAAAAACACTGAGAATACAAAGTTCTGAGAAAAATAGTAATAAAAATGATGCAGTTATGCAAATAAATTAGGAATTCAAGATTATTTTAAAATTTGAAATATGTAGACAAATAGAATGACTAAGAACTTTGAAAAAAGTGGTTCAAGTCTCAATTATCATTTGATTTTACAGATGACTCCTTTCAAATATCTAAAGTACAACTATTTCCAGCACTTTATAAAATATTTAAAGCAGAGAACTTAAATAAGAACAGCTTTCAAATAACTTTTTAAAGACTATATATTCATGATCTCCAAATGATAAGTTAAAGAAACAAAAAAGAAACACTCATAGCAATCCTCTATAAATGCAGCATCTGTTTCAGGGCTAAATGTTTTCTTCACTGGTAGATCAGTGGCTGATTATTATACTGTAGGTTCTGGGCTACTTTAGTTACTGGAACTCTCTCTAGTACATATGTGGCTGCTTCGTTAGTCCACTCCAATGTTTGCAAAAGGCTGTCTGGAATTTCACAGCTACAAATGTTTTCTCTTTGTGCATACCTGAGTGAGTGGCTTTTTAGAACTGAATTTTTAACACATTAAAATTTTATTCCTAAAAATTAGATCATTGGTTATTTCTCAGAGCTGGAAAGTTCTTTACATCTCGAGGTTCCCATTTATTCAGCATGAAACTAATTTAGGATTTCCAAACTCAACATAACCAGGAGACAGGCCGGTAGGTAAACTGAAGAGGGCTTGGGAGAAGGAAAGGCCAACTGGAGAGTATTATGTATGGCTAAACTGAGTTGTGATTTATCATTTTCAGCTAATTGGTACCGTTTGAGATGCAGATTAAGTATCATCAGATTTTTGCTTTTCAACGAAGCCAGAAATTTAAAATTTCTATGAAACATTTTAGATTTTTTTAGTATTGCTAGTTAATTCAACTATCTCAGAAGAATTACTCTGTATGAATTACATTTCATGGAACTTGGAAATTTGGCCCAATGTTCCCCATAAGTCACCATTTTGCAAGTTCTGTCCTGGTCTATTACCCTCATATTACAGATGAGAAAACCAGTAGCAGTGTAAGTAACTGACCCATCCAGGAAGTCCTCAGAGAGGGTTGGTGGCAAGGGTGGCCCTAGAATCTGTCTCGGCCTCCGTTGCCCAGGCTGCATGGCAGTGAAAATCCTATCAAAAGGCCCGAAAGAGTGACATGCTAGTCCTGAATGACAGTGGTTAAAATTGTGATGGTTAAGTCACTTTTTTATTTAAAAGAATAATGACAGTCCCCATCACAAGTCAGGGACTGCTCAGCACATTTATTTTGGTCAACTTTATTGAGGTATAATTTACACATAATACAACACACCTGAGTATATGGTCGAGTCTTGGCAAATGAAATGACCACTATGATCAATATGCAGAACATTTCTGTGTATATGTGTGTGTGTATTTCTCTGTGTGTGTGTAGGTATGTATGTGCTTATTCTCAGTCATGTCTGACTTTTTGTGACACCATGGGCTGCAGTCCACCAGCGTCCTCTGTCCATGGAATTTTTCAGTCAGGAATACAGGTTGTGATTTCCTACTCCACAGCATCGTAAACCTATGCCTCCTACATTTTCTGCATTGACAGGTGGATTCTTTACTACTGTGCCACCTGGGAAGCTCCTCTCTCCCCCTAAACTGCCTTCTCCCCCTTTGCAGTTACCATGTCATCTACCAGTCATGCACTAATCTGTTTTCTGTTCCTGTGGATTAAACTTGCCTTTTCCCAAATTTCATATAGGTGGAACCATACAGTATATACTCTTTTGTGTCTGTTTTCTTTTGCTCAGCATACTGTTTCTGAGATTGATCCACTTTGCTAAGGTCTTTCATTTGTAATGCTAATGTATATAGTTCATCATATTAATATGAATAAGCCATAATTCATTTATCTATTCTTCTCTGGTGTTTGCTTGGATATTTCCTGTTTAGAGCTAATATGAAGAAAGTTACTGTGAACACTCATGTGCAGGCCTTTCTATGGACATCTGGCTTCATTTCTTCTTTGGGGTAAATATCTGAGGGTGGAATTTTTGGGGTGTATAGCAAATAAATGTTAACCATTGTGAAAAACAAAAACTGCCTGGCACATCATAAGTTTATATAGAATAGGTAACAATGCTGAAATGCCAAAACTTATTATCCTTCCTCTAAATTCTTCCATGTTTTCCTCCAACTTCTCATTGAAAAGCACAAATAGATGTTTCCTGGGTCACTGGGTCAGAATTTTCTTTCAGCAAGATTCTGGGAAGGAAAGGAAATGGGAAAGAAATCAAAGGAGATTTCTGAGCTGAATAACTAAGTAGACAGCCAGCAGATAACGTTCTGCACAGACTCCTCAAACAGCCCTTCCTGGCCACGAGCTTTCTGATAGGTGTCATTAAGGCCTCTGTCCTGGTCACAAAAAATATCCTCTCTCTTCTTTCTAGTTTCACAGATTCTTTCTCACACTCCTGGCTACCTGTTGCCAAAAAAAGTCCAGCCAAAGACCTGAGTTTTGTCTGAGAAAGGTTATCTGTGAAAGGAAGATGAAATAAAATCCTAAGAGGACTGCCAAATCTGAGATTTACCCCAGTGATCAGTGAGACATGAAAGGTATGCGTGAGGTTTCATGCAGATGTGAATGCTTGTCCCAGAGGTAGAATAACAAGTGTGCTAAGCCTAGTGAGTTCATTAAAACTTACTCAACTCCACAATTCCTCTGAAGATTACTCTTAAGAAAATATGTGTTTATATAGTACTCACCACCTCTTTTTTTTCTTCTTAAAAATGAGATGCTAAGACCTTTAATCCGAAGGGAAGTCTTAAAAGTTTCAGGATGAGATCACAGAATTGTCTCTCCAGGAGTATTTTAGGATGATTGCTATCACCGGGGAGATTCTCCAGAAAAATCCTCCCTAAAGCAGTAACCTCCAGATAATACAATAATGACATATAATTGGGAAAATCAATTCTTGTATAAAGTCTGTGTTAAGGACATTCTTTTTTAAAAAAATAAGGGAGATGTCTTGATTTTGGTTGTAAGGGTATTTTGCTAGTATTGGGGTCAGGAGGGAAAGGCAAGCCTCAGGAATACTTGGCACACACATGTTGCATTCTCCGAGTTTTGTGCCAGTGGCAGGCGTTATGAATTGATCATGGTTTTTTAAAGGGAAGTTCCTTCAGTTATTTAGTAGTCAGATGTGCAGAGGTCCAGAATTTGCTTTCTGATACCATAATTCATTGACCTTTTCAGAGTAAGAGGTTGGTATAAATATTGTGATTAAAATTAAGAAATAGCTGCATGTGTATGTGTGTGTGTAGTGAGAGAGAGGCTGATTATTTTAATCTCAAGGAGTTCAGTTAGGCAATTAAGGTTATAATATTTTGGTGCTTTTGATTGCAGATAATTTATGATTGATGAAAATGAAACAAGGTTTAGAGTCATCATATTCAACAAAATAAACTTAACTCTTGAAAAATAGAGTAAATATCTGACAGAAATGAGCACTGATACATAATTTTTCAATGACATTGTTCATCAACATGGTGTTATAAGATATATTTGCAGAGTATTTTCTGGAAATAATGTTAAACTGAGTACAGAACTTTAAAACCTTCAAATTGAATGTGCATTAAGGAATGTTATAATAATTACTAGATGTTGTGATTTAACTTTAGAACCCAATTATTTTTTACTCTTCTTCCTATAAACTCTGGATTAGTTTTGTTGAAGACTTTTGCTAGTTTTGCAATATAAGTTAAATCAGAAGGGACAATAAAATCTATTGCCATTTGTCTGTAATAAGGAAGATTCTCAGTGCTTCATCTTCCAAATTGCAAAAATAAGCTTCCTCTTCAGGGTGATATAAGACTTCAGCTGCCACTCAAAATTTCCAAACAAAAATTCCTGTAGTTATCAGAAACACCTCCTCATTATTCTCACTGATCTTATATCAGTGTTAGAAATTTTAACTTACAGAAAATATTCATACTAAAAAATTATTCCCTGTTTTATAAATTGCATTTCCAAGTATTGATAGTATTCATAATTATTAAAAATAAAGGTCCTGGAATGGTACAGCCTCTGTTTAAACCCTGGCCTTACCTTTCGTTAGCTTTGTGACCTTGGGCAAGTCCTTTACTCAACTTCCCATGTCAGTATCCTCATCCGTCAATCAGGGATAATGATAATACTTACCTCATAGGGTTGTTACAAGAATGAAATAAGTTTATGTTTGTGAAATACTTAAAGCAGTGTCTATAATAAGATATGTATGTATGTGTGTGTATATACTCTGTATGTGTGTTTGTGTGTGTGTGTGTGTGTATATGTGTGTATATATATATATATATATATATATATATATTTATAGATGAAGATACTGAATTTATTCATTTTTTTTCTTAAGAAATTCCTTACAAGTCATTTTGAGCATAGTGTGCATCAGTAATTACCAAATCTGAAATTTGGTGAAATCGGAAATACTGAGATATACTTTAACTGAGACATAAAAAATATTGGTTGAGCCTGTGTGATTGACTGAGCCTCAGCATTGTAAGTTATAGTATTTGCAGATATTTTTGGAAAAAGGGTTTAGACACTTAAAATATACTTAACTCTTGAAAAATAGAGTAAATATCTGACAGAAATGAGCACTGATACATAATTTTTCAATGACATTGTTCATCAACATGGTGTTATAAGATATATTTGCAGAGTATTTTCTGGAAATAATGTTAAACTGAGTACAGAACTTTAAAACCTTCAAATTGAATGTGCATTAAGGAATGTTATAATAATTACTAGATGTTGTGATTTAACTTTAGAACCCAATTATTTTTTACTCTTCTTCCTATAAACTCTGGATTAGTTTTGTTGAAGACTTTTGCTAGTTTTGCAATATAAGTTAAATCAGAAGGGACAATAAAATCTATTGCCATTTGTCTGTAATAAGGAAGATTCTCAGTGCTTCATCTTCCAAATTGCAAAAATAAGCTTCCTCTTCAGGGTGATATAAGACTTCAGCTGCCACTCAAAATTTCCAAACAAAAATTCCTGTAGTTATCAGAAACACCTCCTCATTATTCTCACTGATCTTATATCAGTGTTAGAAATTTTAACTTACAGAAAATATTCATACTAAAAAATTATTCCCTGTTTTATAAATTGCATTTCCAAGTATTGATAGTATTCATAATTATTAAAAATAAAGGTCCTGGAATGGTACAGCCTCTGTTTAAACCCTGGCCTTACCTTTCGTTAGCTTTGTGACCTTGGGCAAGTCCTTTACTCAACTTCCCATGTCAGTATCCTCATCCGTCAATCAGGGATAATGATAATACTTACCTCATAGGGTTGTTACAAGAATGAAATAAGTTTATGTTTGTGAAATACTTAAAGCAGTGTCTATAATAAGATATGTATGTATGTGTGTGTATATACTCTGTATGTGTGTTTGTGTGTGTGTGTGTGTATATGTGTGTATATATATATATATATATATATATATATATTTATAGATGAAGATACTGAATTTATTCATTTTTTTTCTTAAGAAATTCCTTACAAGTCATTTTGAGCATAGTGTGCATCAGTAATTACCAAATCTGAAATTTGGTGAAATCGGAAATACTGAGATATACTTTAACTGAGACATAAAAAATATTGGTTGAGCCTGTGTGATTGACTGAGCCCTCAGCAGTTTTATCAAACTTATTCTATCCTCATAAGGTCTCAACAATTTAAGTAGCTTGTGTCTTCTGCTGCCTGGAAATAAGATTTTTAAAAATGTTGGAATTGTTGAAAGCAATAGTATATCATTTTACATATGAAATCCATCTTGTTTATTCTGAAACTAACCAAAATTACCCTGATGACTTATGCAAACGGAAATATCAGTTATTTGACTTTTCCCTCAGTCCTGGTCTCACACAGGCATGCTAATGATTATTTGTCAGAGACACACTGTTTGCTTACAAGGTGTGAAGGCTTTTTAGACACTATAATGACGGCTCTTGATTCACTTGATAATATTTAGAGTAAGCCATAAAAGCTGATCTCTGAACGAACAGACTGCTTTTATTGGCTTTTAGTGCTATTACTGCTGTCATAAGTGGAAAATTGGCCTAATGCAAGCAGTACTGCTGTGTCATACTGCAAAAGTGCTGCTTGGTTTTATGGCTTATTTCTTCTAGTGAAAGTATGGCCAGATATGGGGATGGTCCCACCAACTCCTGAGTTGCAGAGTCTGATGCCACCATAGTCTGAGGTCACTTGAGGAACAGAGAGAGATATACTTCAAGAAGGGTGGGAACTTGCTTAACATCCTAAGCATGTGCTCACTTGTTACATAAATGCTTTTTCAGTGCTACTATGTACCAGGTGTAGGGGATGGAAGATTGGCAAAGATCTGATTAAGATGAAACTGGTTTTGATCAGAGGTTGATGGTTGAGAGCCTGCCGACTAGATTTCATTGACTTCCTAAAAAGCAAAGACATCACTTTTCTGACAAAGGTACGTACTGGTTTTTCCAGTAGTCATGTACCAGTGTGAGAGTTGGACCATAAAGAAGACTGAACGCTGAAGAATGGATGCTTTTGAATTGTGGTGCTGGAAAAGACTCTTGAGAGTCCCTCAGGCTGCAAGGAGATTAAGCCAGTCACTCATAAAGGAAATCAACCCTGAATATTCATTGGAAGGACTGATGCTGAAGCTAAGGCTCCAGTACTTTGGCCACCTGTTGCAAAGAGCCAACTCACTGGAAAAGATCCTAATTCTGGGAAAGATTGAAGACAAAAGGAGAAGGAGGTGGCAGAGGATGAGATGGTTGGATGGAATAACTGACTCAATGGACATAGATTTGAGCAAATTCTAGGGAATGGTGAAGGACAGCGAAACCTGATGTGGCACATTTCATGGGGTCTCAGAGAGTTGGACACAACTTAGCTACTGAAAAAGAACAAAAGCAACAGCAATATTTAAAAATTATACTGAGGTATAACTTATACAGAATGAAGTTCACAAATCTTATGTGTACAAATTAAAAAAAAAAAAATTTGTATGCTCATGTAACCACTGTCCATTAACCACTTTCAGCACCCTAGACAGCCCTCTCATGACCTACTCTAGTTCCGCCTTTGCCGCAAGAGTAACTACTAATCTGAACTTTTATTACCTTAGATTACTTTTGCCTGTTCTACCTATAAATGAGATTATTTGATGCATGTTCCTCTATACCTAGGTTTATTTGTTCACCATCATTTTTTAATGCATACCAGTAGTTTATTCTTTTTACTGTTGTGTAGTATTCCATTGTGGGACTACACCACAGTTTATTTACCTACTTTATGTCATATGAAAATGGCTTGGTTTTATGCTTATTCTTCTAGTGAAAGTATGGCCAGATATGGGATGGTCCCACCAACTCCTGAGTTGCAGAGTCTGATGCCACCATAGTCTGAGGTCACTTGAGGAACAGAGAGAGATATACTTCAAGAAGGGTGGGAACTTGCTTAACATCCTAAGCATGTGCTCACTTGTTACATAAATGCTTTTTCAGTGCTACTATGTACCAGGTGTAGGGGATGGAAGATTGGCAAAGATCTGATTAAGATGAAACTGGTTTTGATCAGAGGTTGATGGTTGAGAGCCTGCCGACTAGATTTCATTGACTTCCTAAAAAGCAAAGACATCACTTTTCTGACAAAGGTACGTACTGGTTTTTCCAGTAGTCATGTACCAGTGTGAGAGTTGGACCATAAAGAAGACTGAACGCTGAAGAATGGATGCTTTTGAATTGTGGTGCTGGAAAAGACTCTTGAGAGTCCCTCAGGCTGCAAGGAGATTAAGCCAGTCACTCATAAAGGAAATCAACCCTGAATATTCATTGGAAGGACTGATGCTGAAGCTAAGGCTCCAGTACTTTGGCCACCTGTTGCAAAGAGCCAACTCACTGGAAAAGATCCTAATTCTGGGAAAGATTGAAGACAAAAGGAGAAGGAGGTGGCAGAGGATGAGATGGTTGGATGGAATAACTGACTCAATGGACATAGATTTGAGCAAATTCTAGGGAATGGTGAAGGACAGCGAAACCTGATGTGGCACATTTCATGGGGTCTCAGAGAGTTGGACACAACTTAGCTACTGAAAAAGAACAAAAGCAACAGCAATATTTAAAAATTATACTGAGGTATAACTTATACAGAATGAAGTTCACAAATCTTATGTGTACAAATTAAAAAAAAAAAAATTTGTATGCTCATGTAACCACTGTCCATTAACCACTTTCAGCACCCTAGACAGCCCTCTCATGACCTACTCTAGTTCCGCCCTTTGCCGCAAGAGTAACTACTAATCTGAACTTTTATTACCTTAGATTACTTTTGCCTGTTCTACCTATAAATGAGATTATTTGATGCATGTTCCTCTATACCTAGGTTTATTTGTTCACCATCATTTTTTAATGCATACCAGTAGTTTATTCTTTTTACTGTTGTGTAGTATTCCATTGTGGGACTACACCACAGTTTATTTACCTACTTTATGGTTGGGGTGCTTGGCTATTCCTGGTGATTGGTTTTGAATAAAGTTCCTCTGAAACTCTTATACATTATTTTGGTGGACATAAGCACTCAGTTCTCTTGGCTATAAACCTGGGAGTAGATTATCTGCGTTGTAGAATTGGCCTATTTCTGGCTTAAGGTAAATACAGCTTAGAGTTTAGACATTCCTCAGCAGTATATGAGAACTCCAGCTGCTCTGTGCTGTTGTCAGCATTTGATATTGTCCTTTGCAGTATCTCTTAATAGATGTGAATGCTTTTATATGCTGCATGTATAAGAAATTTAAGAAAAAATATACTTGGCTTAGGAATGTGTTTTCTAAGTACTCTTGAACATGTGTGTAGACTATCATGGGCCATGGGGAGGTGGTGAGAACACCAGTTTTGGGGTCAGAGGAATTTAGGTTGACATCTCTGTCTCTGCCTATTTATAAATGAGTGGCCTGGGTAAAATAACTTGTGTTCCATCTGCCTCAGATTTCTCTTTGGTAAAGCACAGATAAACACCCTCAGTTGAATGACTGTCATGAAGACAAGTGAAATAATGCATATGAAGTGTAGAGATAGTACCTGGTACACAGCTGTGACTCAACAAATAGTTTCTTTTCTCTGTTATTAGTGGTCTGGGTGGTCAAGCAGAACATGAAGCTGCTGCAGAAAGATCCATCTCTATGGAGCTGCCTGTCGGCTTCTCGTTTGCTACCTTTTCAAGATTTCTCTCCTCCCATATATTTTCATTTGTCCAAGTGACACTCCTGAATGTCTTCCTGCATTCTTCCATCTGCCTCACTCACTCTGTCCAAAATGACAGCAGTGTGTACCATTCCAGTTTTTTATTTACCAAGTACTAAGTGCCAAATACTGTAATAAATGTTTTACATGTGTTGCTTCTTTAACCTTGTAAAGTGCATATTATTGTTTTCATCTTATAGAAGGGAAGAAACTGAGAATTTGAGAGATCAAATTATCCTTGATGACACATAGAGTAGGTGGTAGAATTAAGATTTGAAACCAGGTCTCTTTGACTTCAGTGCTCATTTGATTAACTACAGTTCAGTACAGCAAACTTGTCAAAAGGCCCTCTTGACTTCATCTCCAACACATACCTAAATATATAGCTTCATCTTTATCTCCTTATCACCTGTGAATTTTGCATACCTTATCAGATTGCTGCCAAGTGCGTCACCCATCATCACCTTTACCGGCACCCAGGTGAACTCCCACTTCAGACAGAATCAGAGTTGAAGACTCAGATTTGCATGGGTCTCTCGCACCACATGCAGAGTCCTTGGGCTTCAGGCCAACCCACCTGGTATGTCCTGATACGGTCCTTCGTGAAGTGGCAACTGTCATAGTAAGGACTCATAATATCACAGTTTGGCTGCATGTATAAGAAATTTAAGAAAAATATACTTGGCTTAGGAATGTGTTTTCTAAGTACTCTTGAACATGTGTGTAGACTATCATGGGCCATGGGAGGTGGTGAGAACACCAGTTTTGGGGTCAGAGGAATTTAGGTTGACATCTCTGTCTCTGCCTATTTATAAATGAGTGGCCTGGGTAAAATAACTTGTGTTCCATCTGCCTCAGATTTCTCTTTGGTAAAGCACAGATAAACACCCTCAGTTGAATGACTGTCATGAAGACAAGTGAAATAATGCATATGAAGTGTAGAGATAGTACCTGGTACACAGCTGTGACTCAACAAATAGTTTCTTTTCTCTGTTATTAGTGGTCTGGGTGGTCAAGCAGAACATGAAGCTGCTGCAGAAAGATCCATCTCTATGGAGCTGCCTGTCGGCTTCTCGTTTGCTACCTTTTCAAGATTTCTCTCCTCCCATATATTTTCATTTGTCCAAGTGACACTCCTGAATGTCTTCCTGCATTCTTCCATCTGCCTCACTCACTCTGTCCAAAATGACAGCAGTGTGTACCATTCCAGTTTTTTATTTACCAAGTACTAAGTGCCAAATACTGTAATAAATGTTTTACATGTGTTGCTTCTTTAACCTTGTAAAGTGCATATTATTGTTTTCATCTTATAGAAGGGAAGAAACTGAGAATTTGAGAGATCAAATTATCCTTGATGACACATAGAGTAGGTGGTAGAATTAAGATTTGAAACCAGGTCTCTTTGACTTCAGTGCTCATTTGATTAACTACAGTTCAGTACAGCAAACTTGTCAAAAGGCCCTCTTGACTTCATCTCCAACACATACCTAAATATATAGCTTCATCTTTATCTCCTTATCACCTGTGAATTTTGCATACCTTATCAGATTGCTGCCAAGTGCGTCACCCATCATCACCTTTACCGGCACCCAGGTGAACTCCCACTTCAGACAGAATCAGAGTTGAAGACTCAGATTTGCATGGGTCTCTCGCACCACATGCAGAGTCCTTGGGCTTCAGGCCAACCCACCTGGTATGTCCTGATACGGTCCTTCGTGAAGTGGCAACTGTCATAGTAAGGACTCATAATATCACAGTGCTTTGCAGCCTTTCTTTCATTGCTTAGTGGATTAATTTATTAAAGCTCCTAAAACAGAACAAATCAAAACCTTGGTGGCTTAAAACAACAGACACCACCACCAACAGAGACAAGCAACAACAATTTATTATTTCCTTGTTCATGACGCCAGAAGTCTGAGATCAGTTTCATGGGAATGTGGTTGGGTCGGCAGGGCCCTGCTCTCTGGGGTCTCACGGGCAGCATCTCCTTATTGCCCCTTTCTGTTTCTGATGGATGACGGTATCCCTTCAGTTGTGATTGCCTCATTCTCCTCTCTGTATTAGTGGTTTCATCACCTCCTTTTCTTCTGGGTGTGTAACACCTCCTCCTGCCTGTTTCTTTTTTTTTTTTTTAATTAATTTATTTATTTTGGGCGGGGGTCGGGTTGGGGAGGGAGGGGAGCGGGCGGACCACTTCTATTGGTCTTTCATTTCTCTATTTTCATCCGTCTTTGTTCTTTGGCTCCTGAGGGCCTCCCATCGCGGTGGCCTCTGTCGTCGCAGAGCGCCGGCTCTGGGCGCATGCGCTCCAGAGCTCCAGCTCGGCAATTGGACACATTGGTCCAGCCGCTCTGCGGCACGTGGGATCTTCCCAGGCCAGGGATCGAACCGGCGCCCCTTGCACTGCAAGGCGGTGTCCTTACCCACTGGACCACCAGGGGAAGCCCTGCCTGTTTCTTGTAAAGACACTTATGATTGAGTTTAGAGCCCACTCAGGTACTCAGGTAATCCCTGATAATCTCTAATGGTCAGTATCTTTAACTTAATCACATTTGCAAATACCTTTTTTCCTTACAAGGTAACATTTAGAGGTTGTAGAGTTTAAGAGCTGGTATCTTTGGGTGGTCCTTATTCATCCTGCTATACTTGCCTTATTTCTTATTTCTTTACCTCCACCACCATAGGTATGTGCCTCTCAGATACACCATCAATACTCTACCCTTGCTTCAAGCTCTGCTTTCTAGAGCAGTTTAGGGAGGCATTATCTTCACCATTAACTTGATTCCAGCTATCACTACTTCTTGCCTCTATTCCTCCTGCCAGAAGTCACATGCCAAAACTCACATCTGACCATATCATTCCTTTGCATAGATTTCTTCCAAGACAACTCCACATGGATTTTTATGTCAGCCTTCAAACCCTTTGGCTTCTACAAAGGCACTCAAGGACCTCCTGATCGGTTTCTCTGACACTTCGTTGTTTGACTCTCCTTCGTCTAATGGTGAAGATCACATGCTTGAGACTTAAAGTTCATTTGCTTCAATTCTGCCTTTACCATTTACTAATTGAGTAAACTTAGAATGGATCCCTTAGTTTTTCTAGTTCTAATTTCCTTAAAGTCCCTTTCATGGTGATGGGGGTAATAAAATGAGATCACATATGTGCCTGGCACAGGATAAAAGATAAAAATAATTGCTTTGATTACATCAAATTGAATGTAGAACTCTGAATGTCAGATAACATTTTATGTTTCTAGGCATTTATCCATAGCTGTGTCTCTCCCTGAAAGATCTTTACCACCACTGCTCTCTGTCCCTCGCTCACAAGTTAATCTTGTTTTGTCTTTGGAATTGAGTCTGTGAATCATGTTCTCGTCATAGCTTTCCCTGACCCCAGTAGCTTTCCAAAACTGTTGCACGTGTAAGTCACTAGGGTACCTTGTTTGAAAAACAGTTTCTTTAGCCCTGGTTACAGATATTCTCATTCATCATATCTGAACTGGGCCCATGAACTCTTCAGTTTTATCAAGCACTTTGGGTTATTTCACCGTGTTTGGTCCTTGATGTGGTTGAACATCCTATATACCTCTTTCCTATGGCAAGTCTCAGCTTGGGTAGAAGCCCTTTTGGATAGAAACACCATTCGAGAAAATGTGTCCAGTCCAAGGGAATCTCTTATGTTCTCCCATAAAATTCTGAAATGCCCGCATGTCCACTCCAAAAACCCCCCAATTTTGCAAGTCAGAAAATGTTACTTATGCGTGCTAGTGATTATATTCCTTTTGAACTAAAATAAGTCTTCTATCATCTGGCCTCTGATCGTTTTTGACATTAGATTTTGCCACTCAGTCTGGTTTATCCTACTTAACTTACCTTGCACATGTCAAGCATTCTTTTGACTCAGGGACTTTGCACTTGCTGTTAACCATAATGGAATTTTTTCCCCTCTAGATCTGAGCATGGTTCTTGGTCTCATTTCATTCTGGTCCCAGCTAGAATGTTTCCTAATCAGAGAGACCTTCATTGAATAAATGACCCCACTGAAATACAAACACTTTCACTATTTTGCTTGTTCCTTCCTCAGAGCCTAGAACAGTGTTTGGGAAATGGAGGTGTTCAGTAAATATTTGTAAAGTAAATGAGTCTGCCAACATTGTCTCACAAAATAGAGAAAGAAGGGATAGAAGATGAATCTTGAAATGGTTGGATGTTCAAGACGGGCCTGTTGACAAGAGTAATTCGGGTAACAAGACCAAATGGAGCAGGAAATGGAAGAAGTTGAATATATCCTGATCATCAAAGCTTTTGAGGCTCGTGACTTGGGAACCTCAATACAATTCTCTCCACTAGTGTTTTTCTATTAATAGGCAATAGAATCCACTTCTCTTGGTGCAGAGAATAGCATTAGATGGTTGGGAACATTAGTGGTCCTATGGCAAGAGATGCCCATGAATCCCAGCTTTATTAGGAAGGAAGACACTGGAATAGATTTGAGAAAGTCTTAGGACATCAGCAGTGCTCTGACTGATTCTTTTTTGCTAGTGCTGAGTTTTGACTGCACTGTTCTTGGCGTGTAGTAAATGCTCAGTAATGGCGATATAAATTGGCCTGGATTTGGCAGAGGCTGGGATGGAATGGTTGCTCTTGAGACTAATGGGTATCATTATTGTTCCTGGGAGATATTGATAGATGCAACATATGGGGACCTTAAAGATGGGCAGAACTCAGTTCAAGTGACGCATGTGTCACTTACTAGCTAGCAAGTTTTAGCCTCTCTCAAGGGCTGGTTACCTCATCTGCACAGTGGGCATTATTCTCTCTCCTACTGCCATGGTGTTGTACAGGTGAAAAGGATAGATTCTATGTCAAACCTGTAGCTACTATCATAATAAGAATTGGGGTTTGGGTGTCAGATTCCCCAGAGGGATTCAAGTTAGAATTCTGATTTCATACAGAGTAAGAGAGAATAAAGGGTATGTGGTACTTATTTTAAAAAAGAAGAATAATTAGAGGCAAAGATGGCCAGATGGTAACATCTGTTCGATCTGGGTGGTGAGTAAATAATACCTGTTTAAATGAATATGTAAAATGTCAAAAAATGAAGTAGTTAATATATGTGCTATTAATAACCTTACACGATTATTACGAGATTATTAACTCTGCTGCTGATTCCTGATCTGTAGTCCTTTCCACCCTGATACAAAAGGGCTTTCCCTGTCTTTGGGTGGCTAGTGACTTTTTAAAATCCTGAATAAAACTTGGATTTAAAGCCCCATTATACTGCTTTTCATGAGTCTGACTCTTAAAACTATTACCTTGTTCTAGTTAAAGTTCCATGAAAGCTATGGTCATGTTGTGTTTAATTTATAGTTTTTATCTCATTAGACAGACTTAATGAACATTAACCAAAAACAACGTTTTTCTATTAATAGGCAATAGAATCCACTTCTCTTGGTGCAGAGAATAGCATTAGATGGTTGGGAACATTAGTGGTCCTATGGCAAGAGATGCCCATGAATCCCAGCTTTATTAGGAAGGAAGACACTGGAATAGATTTGAGAAAGTCTTAGGACATCAGCAGTGCTCTGACTGATTCTTTTTTGCTAGTGCTGAGTTTTGACTGCACTGTTCTTGGCGTGTAGTAAATGCTCAGTAATGGCGATATAAATTGGCCTGGATTTGGCAGAGGCTGGGATGGAATGGTTGCTCTTGAGACTAATGGGTATCATTATTGTTCCTGGGAGATATTGATAGATGCAACATATGGGGACCTTAAAGATGGGCAGAACTCAGTTCAAGTGACGCATGTGTCACTTACTAGCTAGCAAGTTTTAGCCTCTCTCAAGGGCTGGTTACCTCATCTGCACAGTGGGCATTATTCTCTCTCCTACTGCCATGGTGTTGTACAGGTGAAAAGGATAGATTCTATGTCAAACCTGTAGCTACTATCATAATAAGAATTGGGGTTTGGGTGTCAGATTCCCCAGAGGGATTCAAGTTAGAATTCTGATTTCATACAGAGTAAGAGAGAATAAAGGGTATGTGGTACTTATTTTAAAAAAGAAGAATAATTAGAGGCAAAGATGGCCAGATGGTAACATCTGTTCGATCTGGGTGGTGAGTAAATAATACCTGTTTAAATGAATATGTAAAATGTCAAAAAATGAAGTAGTTAATATATGTGCTATTAATAACCTTACACGATTATTACGAGATTATTAACTCTGCTGCTGATTCCTGATCTGTAGTCCTTTCCACCCTGATACAAAAGGGCTTTCCCTGTCTTTGGGTGGCTAGTGACTTTTTAAAATCCTGAATAAAACTTGGATTTAAAGCCCCATTATACTGCTTTTCATGAGTCTGACTCTTAAAACTATTACCTTGTTCTAGTTAAAGTTCCATGAAAGCTATGGTCATGTTGTGTTTAATTTATAGTTTTTATCTCATTAGACAGACTTAATGAACATTAACCAGCAGGAAAAGCGACCAGAACAGGATATTGTACTTGCTAATCCCTGTGATTTGTTTCCATAATACTGCCCTACAATTTTATAGAGTGAGATTAACTCGATTCCACATGGTAAACTATCTAAACTGGTATTTTACTCTTCCTATATTTCTTGCAAAACTCTGTTAAACTATCTGAAAACAAAATAAAAAAACAAACAAAAAAATGAGTTATTTGAAGAGCAACAAACATCCGGAGTAGATGCACTGATATAGTTGATCTATGTTTTTGATGTTTCTCTGACAGTATTATGTGGGTTAAACTTAAACCACTGCAATTCCAAAGTACTTGGTCCTTACTATGGAAAAGAATGTTTTTAAAGGAATTGTACGTATCTCTGGAGGAAACACACACAGTGTAAAAAAATGTATATTTTAATGGGTAGCATCTCGGGTTCTGGACTATTTGAGGTTTGCACTCTGCTTTCCCATCTACCATGTATTGACTGGGGCAGGTTAAGGTAATTAACATTATCTAGTGCTCAATTTTCTCAGCTGTTTCTTAGTATTCTTTTTAGATAATAAATATCAGCTGTTTTATATGAATTTTGAGAAAATTTGGTTAATTAAGACAGAAGTATTTAATATAGTCCTGGAAAAATTATAATGTTGCCATGTATTCCACTGTTATTATTATTGCTGTGAAGAATTAATCAAGTTACTAGTAACTCTAGGGAGAACTGTCTCCCTTCTCTGAACTGACCTACCATCTTGAACATAAATCTGTTCCTGCACTTATCACAGTGTTCTGTGCTTTTTCTCTTTCTTTAACCTTATCTCTCACTGCGCTCTGAGATTTTCCTGAGAAAGGACAATTCCCTTAGCACAGTATCACAGCATCAGTAGCCAAGAGTGGCAGACCTTTGGCAAACTCTGATACTCAGATGCTACCCTTACCTCACTCAGAGTCCTTTTCAGCACAACCCTCCTACAAGTCACTGACAGCAAGTTAGAATGAAAGAATTCAAGAGCAATGTATTGTTACCTATATAGAAGATGCTCATCAGATATGAAATAATATGTAATAGGGGAAAACTCATTAGACAGACTTAATGAACATTAACCAGCAGGAAAAGCGACCAGAACAGGATATTGTACTTGCTAATCCCTGTGATTTGTTTCCATAATACTGCCCTACAATTTTATAGAGTGAGATTAACTCGATTCCACATGGTAAACTATCTAAACTGGTATTTTACTCTTCCTATATTTCTTGCAAAACTCTGTTAAACTATCTGAAAACAAAATAAAAAAACAAACAAAAAAATGAGTTATTTGAAGAGCAACAAACATCCGGAGTAGATGCACTGATATAGTTGATCTATGTTTTTGATGTTTCTCTGACAGTATTATGTGGGTTAAACTTAAACCACTGCAATTCCAAAGTACTTGGTCCTTACTATGGAAAAGAATGTTTTTAAAGGAATTGTACGTATCTCTGGAGGAAACACACACAGTGTAAAAAAATGTATATTTTAATGGGTAGCATCTCGGGTTCTGGACTATTTGAGGTTTGCACTCTGCTTTCCCATCTACCATGTATTGACTGGGGCAGGTTAAGGTAATTAACATTATCTAGTGCTCAATTTTCTCAGCTGTTTCTTAGTATTCTTTTTAGATAATAAATATCAGCTGTTTTATATGAATTTTGAGAAAATTTGGTTAATTAAGACAGAAGTATTTAATATAGTCCTGGAAAAATTATAATGTTGCCATGTATTCCACTGTTATTATTATTGCTGTGAAGAATTAATCAAGTTACTAGTAACTCTAGGGAGAACTGTCTCCCTTCTCTGAACTGACCTACCATCTTGAACATAAATCTGTTCCTGCACTTATCACAGTGTTCTGTGCTTTTTCTCTTTCTTTAACCTTATCTCTCACTGCGCTCTGAGATTTTCCTGAGAAAGGACAATTCCCTTAGCACAGTATCACAGCATCAGTAGCCAAGAGTGGCAGACCTTTGGCAAACTCTGATACTCAGATGCTACCCTTACCTCACTCAGAGTCCTTTTCAGCACAACCCTCCTACAAGTCACTGACAGCAAGTTAGAATGAAAGAATTCAAGAGCAATGTATTGTTACCTATATAGAAGATGCTCATCAGATATTAAATAATATGTAATATTCCTCTTACTTATTTATTCATTTTTTAAGTTTATTTTTTTAAGTTTTAAGTTTTCATTTTTTAAGTTTATTTTTAATTGGAGGATAATTGCTATACAATACTGTGCTGGTTTCTGCTATAACAATGTGGATCATCCATAAGTATACATATGTACCCTCCCTCATGAACTACCCCTCCAAACCTAACCCCATCCTAGTCCTGGTTTGTCACAGAGCACCCTGTGTTACACAGCAAATTCATATTAGCTGTCTGTTTTACATATGGTAATGTATATGTTTCAATGCTGCTCCCTCAATTCATCCCATTCTCCCCTTCCCCCACTGCATCCAAAGTGTGTTCTCTCTGTCTTTGCCTATATTTCTGCCCTGAAAATAGGTTCATCAGTACCATTTTTCTAGGTTCCATATATATGTGTTAATATACATAATTTAATTTTATCTTTCTGATTTATTTCATTCTGTATAACACGCTCTAGGTTCACCCTCTTCACTAACTGACCCAGATGAGTTCCTTTTTATGACTGAATAATATTCTGTTGTATATATGTAGCACAGCTTCTCTGTCCATTCATCTGTCAATGACATCTAGGTTGCTTCCCTGTCCTAGTTATTTTGAATAGTTGTGCTAGAAACATGCTTTTTTGAATTATGACTTTCTCAAGGTATATGCCCAGTAGTGGGATTTCTGGGTCTTATGTTAGTTTTATTCAGAGATTTTTAAGGAATCTCCATACTGTTCTCCATAGTTACTGTATCGATTTACATTTCCACCAACAGTGCAAAGAGCATTGCCTTTACTGCACATCCACTCCATCATTTATTTCCGTTTTTTATTGTTGAGAAAAATTTAAGGACAGCTTCTTCTTCTTTAAATGTTAAGGTTATATTTTAAATTTTTCTAAATTAATTGGAGTATATTTCCTTTACCATGTCATGTAAGTTTTTACTATATAGCAAAGTGAATCAGTTATACATATACATATGTGAACCTTTGGCAAACTCTGATACTCAGATGCTACCCTTACCTCACTCAGAGTCCTTTTCAGCACAACCCTCCTACAAGTCACTGACAGCAAGTTAGAATGAAAGAATTCAAGAGCAATGTATTGTTACCTATATAGAAGATGCTCATCAGATATTAAATAATATGTAATATTCCTCTTACTTATTTATTCATTTTTTAAGTTTATTTTTTTAAGTTTTAAGTTTTCATTTTTTAAGTTTATTTTTAATTGGAGGATAATTGCTATACAATACTGTGCTGGTTTCTGCTATAACAATGTGGATCATCCATAAGTATACATATGTACCCTCCCTCATGAACTACCCCTCCAAACCTAACCCCATCCTAGTCCTGGTTTGTCACAGAGCACCCTGTGTTACACAGCAAATTCATATTAGCTGTCTGTTTTACATATGGTAATGTATATGTTTCAATGCTGCTCCCTCAATTCATCCCATTCTCCCCTTCCCCCACTGCATCCAAAGTGTGTTCTCTCTGTCTTTGCCTATATTTCTGCCCTGAAAATAGGTTCATCAGTACCATTTTTCTAGGTTCCATATATATGTGTTAATATACATAATTTAATTTTATCTTTCTGATTTATTTCATTCTGTATAACACGCTCTAGGTTCACCCTCTTCACTAACTGACCCAGATGAGTTCCTTTTTATGACTGAATAATATTCTGTTGTATATATGTAGCACAGCTTCTCTGTCCATTCATCTGTCAATGACATCTAGGTTGCTTCCCTGTCCTAGTTATTTTGAATAGTTGTGCTAGAAACATGCTTTTTTGAATTATGACTTTCTCAAGGTATATGCCCAGTAGTGGGATTTCTGGGTCTTATGTTAGTTTTATTCAGAGATTTTTAAGGAATCTCCATACTGTTCTCCATAGTTACTGTATCGATTTACATTTCCACCAACAGTGCAAAGAGCATTGCCTTTACTGCACATCCACTCCATCATTTATTTCCGTTTTTTATTGTTGAGAAAAATTTAAGGACAGCTTCTTCTTCTTTAAATGTTAAGGTTATATTTTAAATTTTTTCTAAATTAATTGGAGTATATTTCCTTTACCATGTCATGTAAGTTTTTACTATATAGCAAAGTGAATCAGTTATACATATACATATGTCTCCTCTTTTTTTGAATTCCTGCAATTAAGGCCACCACAGAACACTGAGTATGCTTTCCCGTGCTGTACAGTAGGTTCTCATTTGTTACCTATTTTCTGTGTGTGTCTGTGTGTGCTCATAGGATTGCAAGGGGTTTTTTCCTTTTTTTTTTTTTTAAATTATGGCCTCTTTTATTGTTTTTTTATTTATTTATTTTCATCCATCTCCAATCCCTGGCCTGTGTGGGCCTCCCATTGCAGCAGCCTCTCTCGTGGCAAAGCACTGACTCTGAGTGCACATGCTTCAGAGTACTGGCTCGTAATTGGACACACTGGTTCAGCTCCTCTGCAACACATGGGATCTTCCTGGGCCAGGGATTGAACCAGTGCCCCCTGCACTACTAGGCAGACTCTCCTCCCACTGGACTACCAGGGAAGCCCTCGTTACCTATTTTATATACAGTATCATTTGTGGGATTCCTAGGTGATTCATTGGTAAAGAATCTACCTGACAGTGTAGGAAATGCAAGAGACATAGGTTCACTTCCTGAATTCAGAAGATTCTCTGGAGTAAGAAATAGAAACCCATTTCAGTATTCTTGCCTGGAAAATCCCATGGACAGAGAAGCCTGGCAGGTTGCACTCTATGGGGTCACAAAGAGTGAGGCACAACTAAGTGACTGAACACATACATCACTGTGTATACACCCACACACCCACACACCCACACACACCCACCCACCCACACACATATTAATACTGATCTTCCACTTCATCCAACCTCCTTCCCCTTTGGTGCCCATACATTTGTTCTCTACATCAATGTAAAGACAGATTTTTAGAGTACTTGCAGGTTTTCAGGAAAAACTCAGAGGGAGTTGTAGAGATTTCTTATATACCTCTGTCTCCAAGGCATGCATAACTTCCTCCATTACAAACATCACTCTCTAAAATACTACCTTTTAAACCAAAGGTGAATTTAGCCTTCTTCAAAAATGTATAGCCTACAGATCACATCTTTGTCTTCCTGGCGTAATGTAAAAATGTAATACTTTGTGTTCTCTCATTCTCCATCTCTTACTTAAAGTTTGTCTAATGATTTATTTTTATTGTCATTTGTTTGTTAAGTTTTGTCTATCATATACAAGACATGATGGTTTCAAAGCTGAATAAATGATCTGTCTCTTCCCTCAGGAAGCTAAACATTTTTGTTGTTCAGCTGCTAAATCTTGTCTGACTCTTTTTAACCCCATGGACTGCAGCACGCCAGGCTTCCCTGTCCTTCAGTATCTTGCAGTTTGCTCAAATTCATGTCCATTGAGTTGGTGATGCTATGTAATCATCTCCTCCTCTGCTGCCCTCTTTTCCTTTTGCCTTCAGTCTTTTCCAGCATCAGGATGGTTTCCAAAGAATGGGTATTACTCTACAATTAAGTTTATATGTTTCAACTTCTTCTATTATACTTGTATCTCTGTGTTGCCCTTATGACACTGGGCAAGTTATTTATCTCTGAATTTAAACTTCTTTTCATCAAATGAAAACACTACCTGTCTCATAGAGTTGTTATAAGAATTAAGTGAGAGAATACACCCAATGCTTTTCTGTCATAATATTAATAATTGTGATAAACTGATTATTTATGTTATGTAATATCTGTCTTAGCAGACCATAGTCTCAGAGTAATTACTGTGCCTGCCACATTTCCTTTTATAACTACAGCTTCAGCCAGTGTACCTGACACCTAGTAATACAATTGCTCTTACTTTACTGTTAATCACTATTTACAATAGTAAGGGTGATCTCGAAGTAATTATGTAGATGAAACTCAAGCTATGTTTTGCTCCTTTAAGTTGAGAGAAATTGAGTAAAGAAAGTTCATCAATTTGTGATTCTTTTTTATGTAGATGTTTTCCATATCTGTTATGTATTTTAATGTATTTTTAAATTTTAGGAATGTCTTGTATTGGGGTGGATTTTCTTTCTTTGAGAAAGAGCACTTTTAAACCATGTTTAAATTTGATATTAATAAAATCAAAATTTATTTCCAGTACTTAAGCCTATGAAATGTTCTCTTTAATGATGTATAGACATTAAAAACTGCATATCTCATGATGTGTATATTGCATCTGTATCTGTATATGGATACATAGATTATCTATATTTAACTTACATATTAAAAAAGAAATACTTTTCTATTCACACATTGGAATTGTAACTAAAAAGTAAAAATTTTGTATTCAAAATTTCTTTTGATGGTAGAACTATCCTGTTAGGTGTAAGTCCAATTTAATCAAAATAAGCTTAGAATATTATTGGTTTAAAATTATCCAGCAGGAGAAACATATGCATAATTGATTTCTGAAAATTTAAGGATTTATCTTTTGACAGAAGTAAAACTATTTCCTTCAGTATCTTGCAGTTTGCTCAAATTCATGTCCATTGATTTGGGATGCTATGTAATCATCTCCTCCTGCTGCCCTCTTTTCCTTTTGCCTTCAGTCTTTTCCAGCATCAGGATGGTTTCCAAAGAATGGGTATTACTCTACAATTAAGTTTATATGTTTCAACTTCTTCTATTATACTTGTATCTCTGTGTTGCCCTTATGACACTGGGCAAGTTATTTATCTCTGAATTTAAACTTCTTTTCATCAAATGAAAACACTACCTGTCTCATAGAGTTGTTATAAGAATTAAGTGAGAGAA
The DNA here is from genome assembly GCA_022376925.1 of Tragulus kanchil. NCBI lineage: Eukaryota > Metazoa > Chordata > Mammalia > Artiodactyla > Tragulidae > Tragulus > Tragulus kanchil. The sequence goes on along the minus strand of JAIOJX010000030.1, from coordinate 188,957,603 downwards.
TACACCCAATGCTTTTCTGTCATAATATTAATAATTGTGATAAACTGATTATTTATGTTATGTAATATCTGTCTTAGCAGACCATAGTCTCAGAGTAATTACTGTGCCTGCCACATTTCCTTTTATAACTACAGCTTCAGCCAGTGTACCTGACACCTAGTAATACAATTGCTCTTACTTTACTGTTAATCACTATTTACAATAGTAAGGGTGATCTCGAAGTAATTATGTAGATGAAACTCAAGCTATGTTTTGCTCCTTTAAGTTGAGAGAAATTGAGTAAAGAAAGTTCATCAATTTGTGATTCTTTTTTATGTAGATGTTTTCCATATCTGTTATGTATTTTAATGTATTTTTAAATTTTAGGAATGTCTTGTATTGGGGTGGATTTTCTTTCTTTGAGAAAGAGCACTTTTAAACCATGTTTAAATTTGATATTAATAAAATCAAAATTTATTTCCAGTACTTAAGCCTATGAAATGTTCTCTTTAATGATGTATAGACATTAAAAACTGCATATCTCATGATGTGTATATTGCATCTGTATCTGTATATGGATACATAGATTATCTATATTTAACTTACATATTAAAAAAGAAATACTTTTCTATTCACACATTGGAATTGTAACTAAAAAGTAAAAATTTTGTATTCAAAATTTCTTTTGATGGTAGAACTATCCTGTTAGGTGTAAGTCCAATTTAATCAAAATAAGCTTAGAATATTATTGGTTTAAAATTATCCAGCAGGAGAAACATATGCATAATTGATTTCTGAAAATTTAAGGATTTATCTTTTTGACAGAAGTAAAAACTATTTGTAGGAACTGCAACTGACTTTGATTTTTATTGTTTGAGAAATAAGTACCATATTGTACGATGGGAGGGGCCAAGGCTCAGTCTTAACTGACTCTGCCCCATCTCCTTGCATTTTAGATTTCTGAAAGTTTTCTGCTTATTTGTATCTGCTTAGTTAAGGGGTCCTTATATTTTTTTGAGTCTGTTGAAGACTATAAGACAATTCTCAGAATCATGTTTTAAATGCATTAAATAGAATCCATAGGATTACAAGGAAACCAGCTGCATATATTTATCAAAATATGTTAAAATTGTTGAAAAGTGGGCTTCTCATAGATGGCTTTTATTATATTGAGATAGGTTCCTTCTATGCCCATTTTCTGAAGAGTTTTTATCATAAATGGATGTTGTACTTTGTCGAAGGCTTTCTCTGCATCTATTGAAATGATCATGTGATTTTTGTCTTTCAACTTGTTGATATGGTGTATCACGTTGACTGATTTGTGGATGTTGAAGAAGCCTTGCATGCCTGGGATGAACCCGACTTGATCATGATGTATGAGTTTTTTGATGTGTCGTTGAATTCTGTTTGCTAGGATTTTGTTGAGGATCTTGGCATCTAAGTTCATCAGTGAAATTGGCCTATAGTTTTCCTTTTTTGTGTTGTCTTTGCCTGGTTTGGGTATCAGGGTGATGAGAAGCCTACAGCGAACATTATTGTTAATGGTGAAAAACTGAAAGTGTTCCCTCTAAGATCAGGAACAAGACAGGGGTGCCCACTTTCACCACTGCTATTCAACATAGTCCTGGAAGTCCTAGCAACAGCAATAAGAGAAGAGAAAGAAATCAAAGGAATCCAGATTGGAAAGGAAGAAGTCAAGCTCTCTCTTTTTGCAGACGACATGATATTATACATAGAAAATCCCAAAGACACAGTTACAAAGCTACTAGAGCTAATCAATGAATTCAGCAAAGTCGCAGGATACAAAGTCAACACACAGAAGTCACTGGCATTCCTATACACAGACAATGAAAAATCAGAAAATGAAATCAAAGAGGCAATCCCCTTCACCATCATAACCAAAAGAATCAAATATCTAGGAATAAACCTGCCCAAAGAAACAAAAGAATTGTACACAGAAAATTACAAGACACTCATGAGAGACATTAAAGAAGACTTAAACAGATGGAGAGATATTCCATGTTCCTGGATTGGAAGAATCAATATTGTGAAAATGACCATACTACCAAATATCATCTACAGATTCAATGCAATACCTATTCAACTACCATTGACATTTTTCACAGAACTAGACCAAAGAATCACGCAGTTCATATGGAAACACAGAAGACCTCGAATAGCCAAAGCAATCCTGAGGAAGAAGAATGGAGTTGGAGGGATCAGCCTCCCTAACTTCAGACTCTACTACAAAGCAACAGTTATCAAGACAGTATGGTACTGGCACAAAAACAGAAATACAGATCAATGGAACAAGATTGAGAACCCAGAGATCAACCCACGCACCTATGGGTACCTTATTTTTGACAAAGGAGGAGAAATTATAAAATGGGACAAAGACAGCCCCTTCAACAAATGGTGCTGGAAAAATTGGACAGCTACATGCAAAAAAATGAAGTTGGAACATTCCCCTGACCCCATACACAAAGATCAACTCAAAATGGATTAAAGACCTAAATGTAAGACCAGAAACCATCAACCTCTTAGGGGAGAATATAGGCAAAACCCTCAAGGACATCAATCAAAGCAAGATCTTCTCTGACCCACCTACTAAAATAGTGGAACTGAAAAGAAAAGTGAACATGTGGGACCTCATGAAACTTAAAAGCTTTTGTACAGCAAAAGAAATCACCAAAAAGCTGAACAGACACCCCACAGAGTGGGAGAAAATCATAGCAAATGAAACAACAGACAAAGAATTCATCTCCAAAATCTACAAGCAACTCAGACAACTCAGCACAGGGAAATCGAGAAGCCCAATCAAAAAATGGGAAAAAGACCTAAAGAGACACTTCTCCAAAGAGGACATACAGATGGCCCAAAAGCACATGAAACGATGCTCAATCCCCTCCACCATCATAACCAAAAGAATCAAATATCTTAAAGACAATGAAATCAGAAAATGAAATCAAAGAGGCAATCCCCTTCACCATCATAACCAAAAGAATCAAATATCTAGGAATAAACCTGCCCAAAGAAACAAAAGAATTGTACACAGAAAATTACAAGACACTCATGAGAGACATTAAAGAAGACTTAAACAGATGGAGAGATATTCCATGTTCCTGGATTGGAAGAATCAATATTGTGAAAATGACCATACTACCAAATATCATCTACAGATTCAATGCAATACCTATTCAACTACCATTGACATTTTTCACAGAACTAGACCAAAGAATCACGCAGTTCATATGGAAACACAGAAGACCTCGAATAGCCAAAGCAATCCTGAGGAAGAAGAATGGAGTTGGAGGGATCAGCCTCCCTAACTTCAGACTCTACTACAAAGCAACAGTTATCAAGACAGTATGGTACTGGCACAAAAACAGAAATACAGATCAATGGAACAAGATTGAGAACCCAGAGATCAACCCACGCACCTATGGGTACCTTATTTTTGACAAAGGAGGAGAAATTATAAAATGGGACAAAGACAGCCCCTTCAACAAATGGTGCTGGAAAAATTGGACAGCTACATGCAAAAAAATGAAGTTGGAACATTCCCCTGACCCCATACACAAAGATCAACTCAAAATGGATTAAAGACCTAAATGTAAGACCAGAAACCATCAACCTCTTAGGGGAGAATATAGGCAAAACCCTCAAGGACATCAATCAAAGCAAGATCTTCTCTGACCCACCTACTAAAATAGTGGAACTGAAAAGAAAAGTGAACATGTGGGACCTCATGAAACTTAAAAGCTTTTGTACAGCAAAAGAAATCACCAAAAAGCTGAACAGACACCCCACAGAGTGGGAGAAAATCATAGCAAATGAAACAACAGACAAAGAATTCATCTCCAAAATCTACAAGCAACTCAGACAACTCAGCACAGGGAAATCGAGAAGCCCAATCAAAAAATGGGAAAAAGACCTAAAGAGACACTTCTCCAAAGAGGACATACAGATGGCCCAAAAGCACATGAAACGATGCTCAACCTGGCTTACTATTAGAGAAATGCAAATTAAAACCACAATGAGATACCACCTCACACCCGTCAGAATGGCCATCATCAACAAATCGACAGACTACAAGTGCTGGAGAGGGTGCGGAGAAAAGGGAACCCTCTTGCATTGCTGGTGGGAATGTAAATTGATACAACCTCTATGGAAGACAATATGGAGATTCCTTAAAAAACTAAAAATAGAAGCACCCTATGACCCAGCAATCCCACTATTAGGCCTATATCCTGATGAAATCAAAACTGAAAGAGGCACCTGTACCCCAATGTTCATTGCAGCTCTCTATACAATAGCCAGAACATGGAAGCAACCTAGATGTCCATCGACAAATGAATGGATCCAGAAGCTCTGGTACATATATACAATGCAATACTACTCAGCTGTTAAAAGAAATGCAGAAGACTCAGTCCTAATGAGGTGGCTGGCTCTAGAACCTATCATAAAAAATGAAGTAAGTCAAAAAGAGAAAGACAAGTATAGTATACTAACTCATATATATGGGATCTAGTAAGATGGTCATGATAACATACTTAGTGAACTTATGAAAAAACAGAGAATAGACATAAAGACATTGTAGAGACCGAACAGTGGGAGGGAGGCATGGAGGGAGTAACATGGAAGCCTATACTGTCATGTATGGAAAAGATAGCTATTGTCATTGTGCTAGGCGAATAGGAGTACCTACAACCACTTGGAGCGATGGTCTGGAGGGATGGGAGGGGGGGAACTGGGTGGAGAGGGTCCAAGGATATGCATAAACTGAAACCAACCATCATTAGGGGCAAAACCCTCAAGGACATAAATCAAAGCAGGATCTTCTCTGACCCACCTACTAAAATAGTGGAACTGAAAAGAAAAGTGAACATGTGGGACCTCATGAAACTTCAAAGCTTTTGTACAGCAAAAGAAATCACCAAAAAGCTGAATAGACACCCCACAGAGTGGGAGAAAATCATAGCAATTGAAACAACAGACAAAGAATTCATCTCCAAAATCTACAAGCAACTCAGACAACTCAGCACAGGGAAATCGAGAAGCCCAATCAAAAAATGGGAAAAAGACCTAAAGAGACACTTCTCCAAAGAGGACATACAGATGGCCCAAAAGCACATGAAACGATGCTCAACCTGGCTTACTATTAGAGAAATGCAAATTAAAACCACAATGAGATACCACCTCACACCCGTCAGAATGGCCATCATCAACAAATCGACAGACTACAAGTGCTGGAGAGGGTGCGGAGAAAAGGGAACCCTCTTGCATTGCTGGTGGGAATGTAAATTGATACAACCTCTATGGAAGACAATATGGAGATTCCTTAAAAAACTAAAAATAGAAGCACCCTATGACCCAGCAATCCCACTATTAGGCCTATATCCTGATGAAATCAAAACTGAAAGAGGCACCTGTACCCCAATGTTCATTGCAGCTCTCTATACAATAGCCAGAACATGGAAGCAACCTAGATGTCCATCGACAAATGAATGGATCCAGAAGCTCTGGTACATATATACAATGCAATACTACTCAGCTGTTAAAAGAAATGCAGAAGACTCAGTCCTAATGAGGTGGCTGGCTCTAGAACCTATCATAAAAAGTGAAGTAAGTCAAAAAGAGAAAGACAAGTATAGTATACTAACTCATATATATGGGATCTAGTAAGATGGTCATGATAACATACTTAGTGAACTTATGAAAAAACAGAGAATAGACATAAAGACATTGTAGAGACCGAACAGTGGGAGGGAGGCATGGAGGGAGTAACATGGAAGCCTATACTGTCATGTATGGAAAAGATAGCTATTGTCATTGTGCTAGGCGAATAGGAGTACCTACAACCACTTGGAGCGATGGTCTGGAGGGATGGGAGGGGGGGAACTGGGTGGGGAGAGGGTCCAAGGATATGCATATGAATGATCTGGGAACATACATGTAAAAAAATAAATAAATAAATTAATTAATTAAAAAAATTGTTGAAAAGTAGTAGATATGCATCTTCATCAAATAAACTCAATGTTCTGTGCTCAAATGCTCAGTCATGTCCTTCTTTTGAAACCCCATGAACTGTAGCGTACCAGGCTTCTCTGTCCATGAGATTCTCCAGGCAAGAATCCTGGGGTGGGGGGTGCCATTTCCTTATCCGTGGGATCTTCTCGATTCAAGTATGGAACCCTTATCTCTGTGTCTCCTGCATTAGCAGGTGGATTCTCTACCACTAACAACACCTGAGAAGCCAAATAAAGTCAGTGAGAACAAGAAATAGGGTAACAAATGATGAAATAAAAAAAATAAACAACAGGGCTTTCCTGGTGGTCCAGTGGGTAAGGACACTTCCACTGCAAGGGGCTTTGGTTCGATCCCTGACGTGAGAAGATCCCACATGCCGCAGAGCACCTGGACCCATGTATTCAACTACTGAGTCAAAGAACAAAGATAGGGCTTCCCCTGGTGGTCCAGTGGGTAAGGACACCGCCTTGCAGTGCAAGAGGCGCCGGTTCGAGCCGTGGCCTGGGAAGATCCCACGTGCCACGGAGTGGCTGGACTGATGTGTCCAATTGCCGAGCCAGAGCTCTGGAGCGCATGCGCCCAGAGCCAGCGCTCTGCAACGACAGACGCGACCGCGATGGGAGGCCCACAGGAGCCAAAGAACAAAGACGGATGAAAATGGAGAAATGAAAGACCAATAGAAGTGGCCCACCCGCTCACCTCCCTCCCCAACCCGACTCCTGCCCAAAAATAAATAAATAAATCTTAAAAAAAAAAAAAGAACAAAGATAAGTAGATGCACGACCAATAGAAGTGGCCAAAAAATAAAAAAAAAAAAAAAAACAACATTTTGAGGCACCAGTAACAATTTAAAAGTGATGTAAAAATATCCATGATTTCTGTTTTTGTAGGGTCACAGTTGTTGCCAGTATAATTATTATGATGTTACTTTATTTATAATTTAATTTTTTATGAAATACATTTTTTTGCTTTTTCCTCTGCATGCCTCGTTTTTATTTATACTTATTTTTCATCCACCTTTTATTCTTTGGCCTGTGTGGGCCTGCGATTGCAGTGACTTCTCTCGTTGCACAGCACCAGCTCTGGGCGCATGTGCTCCAGAGTGTCTGCTCGCAACTGGACACACCCGTCCAGCCACTCCGCAGCATGTGGGATCCTCCCAGGCCAGGGACTGAAGCAGCACCCATTGCACCACAAGGCGGACTCTTTACCCACTGGAAACACCAGGGAAGCCCCTAATTAAATTTTTATGTATGATTTTTATGTTTATTTATGATTAAAGGAATTCTAAAATGTAGTTACAGTTTAGTTAAATATAGTACATCTGCTCCAGTTGAGTGTTACAGTGATATAAAATGATGTTAGCTTGGTATTTGTCTCCAAATAAGATTTTTCTGATAGACCTGATCCTTTTCTTTCCATTTTTTCTTTTCAACACAACACTTAGTTCTACTAGAAGTTAGTAATTTTTATGACATTAATATTCACCCAGGCAGTCTTAAGAAAGAAAAAACAAGATGAATGAATATCTGACTTTTACTGAAAAGAGGGAAGTAGAATAAGATCTACTTATGAGCTTACTTACATATGCTAATTGGTAGAAGTAACTGTCCTGTTTTCTATTTTGTCACTTAATTTTTGTGTTATATATTGAGACTTAAAGAGTTTCTTGGAGCCAGAAAGAAAGAGTAGAGTTGTCTGATGAAAGAGGGAATAGAAAAGCATAAAAAGCATACACTGCCACTCAGGAATATGAATACAAGATCAAGGATGGTACTTTGGGCAACAGTTAAATGAATTTTAATATTTATCAATTTTTATTAACAGTACAGCTTGGTTTTACGAAGACATTGTCATGTTTTAAGTTTTCTCATCTGAATTTCATTTTCTCAATGCTTTAGAAATGTCACTTGCTCAAAACAGTATTGCCCTAGCATTTAAAACTTGGTTCAAGAAACTAGTGTTTCTGTTCAGAATGAAAAGTATGTCATTCTTTAGAAGAAAAATACATTGATTTTCCTCATACTATTCTTTATAAAACATACCCTCTTCTGCTAATGTAATCTGTCCACTCTAGTTCATTAAATTATTAAATACAATGTATGACAATGCTTTGATTCAATTTTATTTTGACAATATTTATGAGCACTTATTGTTGACAGACTCTGCTTGTTGGTGGCAAAAGGGTCAGGAAAAAGAGACCTAAAAGGTGACTGTGAGAAAAAAAAAGTTTAAAGTATAATAACAGTCATTATTATTGGATTTTTAGTACTTTTCATTTATTACTCCTTCTGCAAAGTAGCCATCAGCTGCAAATAACAGAAAATTCCATCTCAAGCTTGTCCAAAAATCTAAGATAATATATTTCTTGTAGGTCACTTACAGAGGCAGGTTGGCTCAAGGGTTGATTGAAACAACCTCAAAAGAATATGGATCTTTGTTTCTTTTTCTCCTGTGTTAGTTTAGATCAGAAGCAGCTTTCAATTAGTCTGGCTTCTCTTTAGAATGGTAAGGTGGCTTGTCACTTTCAAGTATCACATAAAGAATGCATCCATGGGGGCTTCCCCTGTTGGTCCAGTGGGTAAGGACACCGCCTTGCAGTGCAAGGGGCGCCGGTTCGATCCCTGGCCTGGGAAGATCCCACGTGCCGCGGAGCTGCTGGACCGATGTGTCCAATCACCGAGCCGGAGCTCTGGCGCACATGCGCCCAGAGCCGATGCTCTGCAACGACAGATGCCACCACGATGGGAGGCCCACAGGAGCCAAAGAATGAAGACGGATGAAAACAGAGAAATGAAAGACCAATGGAAGTGGCCCGCCTACTCCCCTCCCTCCCCAACCCGACCCCCGCCCAAAGTAAATAAATAAATCTTTAAAAAAAAAAAAAAATGCATCCATGGGTTGGAAGAATCAATATTGTGAAAATGACTATACTACCAAATATAATCTACAGATTCAGTGTGATCTCTATCAAATTACCAATGGCATTTTTCACAGAATTAGACCAAAGAATAGCACAGTTCATATGGAAAGACAAAAGAACCTAGATAGCTAAAGCAATCTAGAGAAAGAAGAATGGAGCTGGAGGGATCAACCTTCCTAACCTCAGGCAATGCTACAAAGCAACAGTCATCAAGACAGTATGATACTGACACAAAAACAGAAATATAGACCAATGGAACAAGATAGAGAACCCAGAGATAAACTCACACACCTATGGATACCCTCTTTTTGACAGAGTAGGCAAAAATATACAATGGGGCAAAGACAGCCTCTTCAATAAGTGGTGCTGGGAAAATTGGAGAGCTACATGTGAAAAAAAATGAATTTGGAAAACTCCCTAACACCATATACAAAGATAAACTAAAAATGGATAAAGACCTAACTGTAAGACTGAAAGGCAGAAAACTCTTAGGGGGTGGGGTTTCCCTGGTGGTCCAGTGGGTAAGGATACCACCTTGCAGTGCAAGGGGCGCTGGTTCGATCCCTGGCCTGGGAAGATCCCACGTGCCATGGAGCGACTTGACCCATGTGTTCAACTACTGAGCTGGAGCTCTGGAGCCCATGCGCCCAGAGCCGGTGCTCTGCGACAACAGAGGCCACCACAATGGGAGGCCCACACAGGCCAAAGAACAAAGATGGATGAAAATGGACAAATGAAAGACCAATAGAAATGGCCCACCGGCTGCCCTCCCCCCCCAACCCCCCACCAAAAAAAAAAACAAAAAAGCACAGAACTCTTAGGGAAAATATAGGCAGAACACTCGATGACATAAAGCAAGATCTGCTGTGATCTACCCTGTAGAGTAATGGAAATAAAAACAAGAGTAAACAAGTGGGACCTAATTAAACTTAAAAGTTTTGCACAGCAAAGGGAACTATAAACAAGGTGAAAAGACAACCCACAAAATGGGAGAAAATAATAGCAAATGAAACAACTGACAAGTATTTTCCAAAACATACAAGCAGCACATACAACTCAACACTGAAGAAACAAACTACCCTAAAAAGGGAAAAAGACCTTTCAAAACTCTTTTCATATCTCTATAATCTACAGATTCAGTGTGATCTCTATCAAATTACCAATGGCATTTTTCACAGAATTAGACCAAAGAATAGCACAGTTCATATGGAAAGACAAAAGAACCTAGATAGCTAAAGCAATCTAGAGAAAGAAGAATGGAGCTGGAGGGATCAACCTTCCTAACCTCAGGCAATGCTACAAAGCAACAGTCATCAAGACAGTATGATACTGACACAAAAACAGAAATATAGACCAATGGAACAAGATAGAGAACCCAGAGATAAACTCACACACCTATGGATACCCTCTTTTTGACAGAGTAGGCAAAAATATACAATGGGGCAAAGACAGCCTCTTCAATAAGTGGTGCTGGGAAAATTGGAGAGCTACATGTGAAAAAAAATGAATTTGGAAAACTCCCTAACACCATATACAAAGATAAACTAAAAATGGATAAAGACCTAACTGTAAGACTGAAAGGCAGAAAACTCTTAGGGGGTGGGGTTTCCCTGGTGGTCCAGTGGGTAAGGATACCACCTTGCAGTGCAAGGGGCGCTGGTTCGATCCCTGGCCTGGGAAGATCCCACGTGCCATGGAGCGACTTGACCCATGTGTTCAACTACTGAGCTGGAGCTCTGGAGCCCATGCGCCCAGAGCCGGTGCTCTGCGACAACAGAGGCCACCACAATGGGAGGCCCACACAGGCCAAAGAACAAAGATGGATGAAAATGGACAAATGAAAGACCAATAGAAATGGCCCACCCACCCCTCCCTCCCCACCCTCCACCCCCCACCAAAAAAAACAAAAAACAAAAAAGCACAGAACTCTTAGGGAAAATATAGGCAGAACACTCGATGACATAAAGCAAGATCTGCTGTGATCTACCCTGTAGAGTAATGGAAATAAAAACAAGAGTAAACAAGTGGGACCTAATTAAACTTAAAAGTTTTGCACAGCAAAGGGAACTATAAACAAGGTGAAAAGACAACCCACAAAATGGGAGAAAATAATAGCAAATGAAACAACTGACAAGTATTTTCCAAAACATACAAGCAGCACATACAACTCAACACTGAAGAAACAAACTACCCAATCAAAAAATGGGAAAAAGACCTAAAAAGACATCTCTCCAAAGAAGACACACACGTGGCCAAAAAACACATGCAAAGATGCTCAGCGTCACTCATTATTAAAGAAATGCAAATCAAAACTACCATGAGATATCACCTCACACCAGTCAGAATGGTCATCATCAAAAAATCTACAGACAAATGCTGGAGAGAGTGTGAACAAAATGGAACCTTCTTGCACTGTTGGTGGGAATGTAAATTGATACAGCCAGTACAGAAGACAGTATGGAGAGTCCTTAAAAAACTAGGAATAGAAGCACTATATGACCCAGCAATCCTACTATTAGGCATATACCCTGAGGAAATAAAAATTGAAAGAGACACCTGTACCCTAATGTTCATCGCAGCACTTTTTACAATAGCTAGAACATGGAAACAACTTACATATCCATCGACAAATGAATAGATAAAGAAACTATGATACATATATAGATACATGTAGACAATGGAATATTTCTCAGCCATAAAAAGAAATGCATTTGAATAAGTCCTAGTGAGGTTGATGAATCTACAACCTATTATAAAAAATGAAGTAAGTCAGAAAGAGAAGGACAAATACTAAGACATATGTATGGAATCTAGAAAGATGGTACTAATAAATACATATACAGAGCAGCAATGGAGAAACAGACATAAAGAATAGACTATGGGGCTTCCCTGATGGTCCAGTGGGTAAGGACACCGCCTTTCAGTGCAAGGGGTGCCGGTTCAATTCCTGGCCTGGGTAGATCCCATGTGCTGTGGAGTGGCTGGACCCATGTGTCCAACTACCGAGCCAGAGCTCTGGAGCACGTGCACCCAGCGCCTGTGCTCTGCAACGAGAGAGGCTACTGTGATGGGAAGCCCACACAGGCCAAAGAACAAAAATAAATAAATGAAAGATCAATAGAAGTGGTCAAAGGAAAAAAAAAAAAAAGACCTATGGACCTAGGAGAGAGTGGATAAGAGGTATGGAAAGAGTAACACTGAAACCTATACTACCATATGTAAAAGAGACGACCAATGTAAATATGCTGTAAGACTAAGGGGACTTACATGGAGGCTATGCAACAGCCTGGAGATGGCAGAGGAAGAGAGGTTCAGGTGGGTGGGGTCTAGGGTATACCTATGACTGATTCGGGTTTATGTATAGCTGTGAACAACAAAACTCTAAAAGTAAAATTAAAATATTTTAAAAAAGACTGCATCCAAAGGTAGAAATAACGTTTATTGTAAGCTTTCTTAGGATCCAAATAAATCTAAAATCTAAATAAAAATGAATAAATAAACAAAGAAATCAACTCACCTTTTCTTATACAAAATAAAACAAGACAGAAATCTAAGCTAGAAGTCTCCAGCAGATTTACGTTTCATTGTCCTGAATTACTTCACAAACTGTTCTCTAAAGCAATTACTAGCAAGGGCAATATGACTACCATGACTGATTAGTGTTAGGGTTAGAGTTAAGCTAATCAGAATTCATTTCACCTTTGGGATTGTTGATGGAGCTAGCCCCTCTGGAAATGCACAGCTGCATTGAAGCAGGTGTTGTTGTTGTTGTTCAGTCACTCAGTTATGTCCAACTCTTTGTGACCTCATGGGCTGTAGCACGCCAGGCTTCCCTGGCCTTCACTATCACTTAGAGTTGCTCAAAGTCATGTCCATTGAGTTGGTGATGCCATCCAACCGTCTCATCCTCTGCCTCCCTTTTCTCCTTCTGTCTTCCATCTTTCCCAGAATCAGGGTCTTTTCTAATGAGTTGGCTCTTCGCATCAAGTTGCCCAAGTATCAGAGCTTTAGTTTCAGCATCAGTCCCTCCAAATCATCGAATGCTCTGGGAGCACGTGCACCCAGCGGGCCTGTGCGGGAGTGGCTGGACCCATGTGTCCAACTACCGAGCCAGAGCTCTGGAGCACGTGCACCCAGCGCCTGTGCTCTGCAACGAGAGAGGCTACTGTGATGGGAAGCCCACACAGGCCAAAGAACAAAAATAAATAAATGAAAGATCAATAGAAGTGGTCAAAGGAAAAAAAAAAAAAAGACCTATGGACCTAGGAGAGAGTGGATAAGAGGTATGGAAAGAGTAACACTGAAACCTATACTACCATATGTAAAAGAGACGACCAATGTAAATATGCTGTAAGACTAAGGGGACTTACATGGAGGCTATGCAACAGCCTGGAGATGGCAGAGGAAGAGAGGTTCAGGTGGGTGGGGTCTAGGGTATACCTATGACTGATTCGGGTTTATGTATAGCTGTGAACAACAAAACTCTAAAAGTAAAATTAAAATATTTTAAAAAAGACTGCATCCAAAGGTAGAAATAACGTTTATTGTAAGCTTTCTTAGGATCCAAATAAATCTAAAATCTAAATAAAAATGAATAAATAAACAAAGAAATCAACTCACCTTTTCTTATACAAAATAAAACAAGACAGAAATCTAAGCTAGAAGTCTCCAGCAGATTTACGTTTCATTGTCCTGAATTACTTCACAAACTGTTCTCTAAAGCAATTACTAGCAAGGGCAATATGACTACCATGACTGATTAGTGTTAGGGTTAGAGTTAAGCTAATCAGAATTCATTTCACCTTTGGGATTGTTGATGGAGCTAGCCCCTCTGGAAATGCACAGCTGCATTGAAGCAGGTGTTGTTGTTGTTGTTCAGTCACTCAGTTATGTCCAACTCTTTGTGACCTCATGGGCTGTAGCACGCCAGGCTTCCCTGGCCTTCACTATCACTTAGAGTTGCTCAAAGTCATGTCCATTGAGTTGGTGATGCCATCCAACCGTCTCATCCTCTGCCTCCCTTTTCTCCTTCTGTCTTCCATCTTTCCCAGAATCAGGGTCTTTTCTAATGAGTTGGCTCTTCGCATCAAGTTGCCCAAGTATCAGAGCTTTAGTTTCAGCATCAGTCCCTCCAATGAATATGCAGGGTTAATCTCCTTTAGAATCTAGTGGCTTGGTCTTACTGTTCAAGGGACTCATGAGTGTTCTCTAGCACCACAATTGCAAAACATTAATTTTTTGGCACTCAGCCTTCTTCATGGTCCAACTATCACATCCATATATGACTACTGGAAAAACTATAGCTTTGACCATATGGACCTTTGTCTGCAAAATGATGTCTGCCTTTGAATATGCTGCCTAGGTTCATCATAGCTTTCCTTCCAAGGAGCAAGTGTCTTTTAATTTCGTGACTGCAGTCACCATCTGCAATGATTTGGAGCCCTAAACTCTGACAGTCTCCATTGTTTCGCCATCTATTTGTCATGGAGCAGTGGGACCCGATGTCATTATCTTAATTTTTTAAAAAAATTTTGGCCGCTTTTCATTGATTTTTCATCCATTTATTTTCATTCATCTTTATTGTTTGGCCTATGTTGGCCTCCCATCGCAAAGGCCTCTCCTGTTGGAGAGCACCAGCTCTGGGCGCATGCACTCCAGACTGCTGGTGCCTAATTGGACACACTGGTCCACCCACTCCATGGCACGTGGGATCTTCCTGGCCACAAATTGACCCGGTGCCCCTTGCACTGCAAGGTGAACTCTTTACCCACTGAACCACCAGGGAAGTCCTATCTTAATTTTTTGATTGTTGAATATTAAGCCAGTTTTTTCAGTCTCGTCTTTCAACCTCATCAAGAGACTCTTTAATTCCTCTTGTCTTTCTGCTATTAGGGTGGTGTCATCTGCATATCTGAGGTTGTTGGTATTTCTCCCTTCAGTCTTGATTTCAGCTTGGGATTCCAGCCGGTACGTTCAAGGCTGTATATTGTCACACTGCTTTTTTAACTTCTTTGCAGAATACGTGTGAAACACTCAGATGGGTGAATCACAAGCTAAAAACAGGCTGAAATAGGATAGTTCTGAATAAAATTGAGGTTCCTTAAGAAGGTGGGATGGGAAATGAGTGCTGGGTAAGCAATCCACTGGGTCTGCTACAACATCCTTTTTTATTTTTGATTTAGAGCTTTGGAAATTGGTACTCAATGGTAATAAGTGATTTGACTAAGATTACCATTTAATTAGGAGTAGAACAACAGTTTAAATACCAGTCAGTGTGGTTTCAAAGACTTTTGATGGCATCATTCCCAAAGGTATAAATTATGCAATGGAAACATTTTAAAGTCGTATATTGTTGATCCATGGTATCTTTTGATTCATATTGAAAATCTGAGATCAAAGTGTTGAGTTTTTTGTTGTTAATACAGGACCTTTGTCTGCAAAATATGCTGCCTTAAAGCGTTCATCATAGCTTTCCTTCCAAGGAGCAAGTGTCTTTTAATTTCGTGACTGCAGTCACCATCTGCAATGATTTGGAGCCCTAAACTCTGACAGTCTCCATTGTTTCGCCATCTATTTGTCATGGAGCAGTGGGACCCGATGTCATTATCTTAATTTTTTAAAAAAATTTTGGCCGCTTTTCATTGATTTTTCATCCATTTATTTTCATTCATCTTTATTGTTTGGCCTATGTTGGCCTCCCATCGCAAAGGCCTCTCCTGTTGGAGAGCACCAGCTCTGGGCGCATGCACTCCAGACTGCTGGTGCCTAATTGGACACACTGGTCCACCCACTCCATGGCACGTGGGATCTTCCCTGGCCACAAATTGACCCGGTGCCCCTTGCACTGCAAGGTGAACTCTTTACCCACTGAACCACCAGGGAAGTCCTATCTTAATTTTTTGATTGTTGAATATTAAGCCAGTTTTTTCAGTCTCGTCTTTCAACCTCATCAAGAGACTCTTTAATTCCTCTTGTCTTTCTGCTATTAGGGTGGTGTCATCTGCATATCTGAGGTTGTTGGTATTTCTCCCTTCAGTCTTGATTTCAGCTTGGGATTCCAGCCGGTACGTTCAAGGCTGTATATTGTCACACTGCTTTTTTAACTTCTTTGCAGAATACGTGTGAAACACTCAGATGGGTGAATCACAAGCTAAAAACAGGCTGAAATAGGATAGTTCTGAATAAAATTGAGGTTCCTTAAGAAGGTGGGATGGGAAATGAGTGCTGGGTAAGCAATCCACTGGGTCTGCTACAACATCCTTTTTTATTTTTGATTTAGAGCTTTGGAAATTGGTACTCAATGGTAATAAGTGATTTGACTAAGATTACCATTTAATTAGGAGTAGAACAACAGTTTAAATACCAGTCAGTGTGGTTTCAAAGACTTTTGATGGCATCATTCCCAAAGGTATAAATTATGCAATGGAAACATTTTAAAGTCGTATATTGTTGATCCATGGTATCTTTTGATTCATATTGAAAATCTGAGATCAAAGTGTTGAGTTTTTTGTTGTTAATACAGGTTTCAGTTAATGAAACTAATATAACTTGATAAAAACACTAGCTTCACACTTCTTTTCTCTTTGGTTCCCATACCTGCTCATTATATTCTTTCATCTTGATGGAAACAACAAAGCTAAACTATGTGTAAAAATGGATACAGCCTTGATTTGCAATCCTCAGAGCCTATTAGGTACCACATTATGACTGTGTCTAGTGTGTGGTTCAGCTTGTTGAATACATCAACAGAAGTTCAGATCTGTTTTACATCTTATCGTTCATTCTGAGTAGCATCATTTTTACTGATGGGGAAAGGGTGAAAGTGTTATTTATCAAAATATTTTCTTTACTTTGTAGTAACATGAAAATAGATGAATTTATGCCTATTAGTAACCTTAGATTCCTTTTCCCATAAGCCCGTGAACAACTTGTAATTTAAAATATAAGAGGCCAGGAAGTTTCGCTTAAACTCTGTGTTTCTTTTCCCTCTCTAAACCTTCAGGTCATTATCTGCCCAACTTAGTGACTGTTAGAGCTCTAAACATAATGCTTCCTCCCTATTAACTTCAGCATCCAGAGATAAAAGTGATGCACTCCATTTTGGTTTCTGCAGTCTAAGAAATACTCAATTTCCATTTCTATTAATAGAACCCTATGCTTCTGACTCCTTGACATTGGTTCACATACTTTTCCAAATAGAGTAATTTAAAAGGAAAAATGCTTAGTTATGTAATTCATACCAAGTAAAGTATATGCTGCAATTTCTGCATTTCCAATTGAACAATGACCTTGGTAATCGACCCAGCAACTTGGATACTGTCCTTGACCTCTCTCCTTCATCCACAGAACCAAGTTACTAGGAAGCCCTGACAATCGTAATTTTCAGCGAATTTTCAGAATTTCTGTTCTCATTCATATTGTCATTTTAAAAATTCCTACTTCAGCTACTGTGAAGCCTCTTCCATCCACACTGCTGCTGGAGCAGCATGGACACGTATGCACCATGATGTGTGAAGCAGAGAGCTAGTGGGCAGCTGCCGCAGAGCACAGGCAGCCTGCTCTGTGACAACCTTGAGGGCTGAGATGGGGGTGCGAGGAGCGTGGGAAGGAAGCTCAAGTGGGAGGGTACATATTCACGTTGCTATAAAGGACAGTCCTCTATATATGTAGTTGTTGTAAAGGAAAATCAGATATATATATAATTACCATTGTGGTATGGCAGAAACTAGCACAGTGTTGTAAATCAGTTATCCTCCAATTAAATAAAAAACGTAGTGGTCTTTAAAATAAAGCGAAGGGCTTCCCCTGGTGGTCCAGTGGGTAAGGACACCGTCTTGTAGTGCAAGGGGCACCGGTTCGATCCCTGGCCTGGGAAGATCCCATGTGCCGCGGAGCGGCTGGACCGATGTGTCCAATCACCGAGCCGGAGCTCTGGCGCGCATGCGCCCAGAGCCGGCGCTCTGCGACGACAGAGGCCACTGCGATGGGAGGCCCACAGGAGCCAAAGAACAAAGACGGATGAAAATAGAGAAATGAAAGCCCAATAGAAGTGGCCCGCCCGCTCCCCTCCCTCCCCAACCCGACCCCCACTCAAAAAATAATAATAATAAAATAAAATAAAGGGAAATCTAGTAATAGTCTTTCCGTATTTAAGTTCATTCAGTATTTTCTCATTGCCCTTCAAGTAACTTCTATCACATAGTTAATAGGTGTGCTGTGATCTGCCTCTCTGAGCTAATCCATTGCCAGGGTTTGATCAAATACCCACCCCCAGTGTATCATGGTTTTTCCAATGATTTTTGCTTGACTAATTATTGTATATATTATTCTTTATAATGTCTGAAATGATACAAACCTATCTCTGAAAGTCTGAAATAATACAAACCTATTTGTCTCTGATTTCTGCTTACTTAAAAAATAAGAGGCTAGACTAAATTTACATTTAAGCACAATTCTCTCCTTGTTGAATTTAATGTGGGACAGTCTTAATAATCATACAGACTATTTTGTCTGCCCCTGAGTAGCTGGTTATTGTAAAATGAGTTCTTACAGAAACAAAGCAAAAGAACCAAAGAACATACCTGTTTATTTGAATATGTTAGGCAAAATTTAAATAGAGATTTTAAGAAAATTGCTTCAGACCACAAAGACTAGATGACTTGGTGAAAATTAACAGTTAAAATATTTGAGCCACTAGAGGGCTGTAATTAGACTCTACTTTTGTTTAACTCCCAAGTCATTCAATTAACTTCTACTAATGCCAATTTCATATAATTGCTGTAGTTTCATTGGTTATACCGAGACAGGAATGCTTTTCATTTCATATGTCTAGGTGCTTCGTGGAGCAGGAAGTGTGTTTTTATCATCAGAATTCTGTGAGTTGCATTAAACTTTCTAGTTTCCTTCATTATGTGAAGTGAGAAATTAAAATCATTCCTTAAACATGTTATTGTTATTATTTTCCCTTTGTAAGATAGAAGGTAGGAATTCAGGTAATTTCTCAAGTGTCATTTGACTACATAAAAGATTAGTTTTATTATTTTAACTAAAAAATTATTATCATAAACTAGCAGGCTTATGGTAACCAAAATATGATTGAATTGAATTCATAATTGAAAAGACAGTGGGTGAAGTATCCATAAGGGCTATCTGAAACACATTGTGTTTGTTTCTGGCTTCAGTCTTTTACCAGGTTATATCTTTTATTCCTTGCTAAAATTCTTGACTACTATTTAAAGATTTAAGGGGACAAGTTTTTTTTTAAACTCTCACTATAAGAGCAAAAATTAAGGTCACGTCTAAGTTTAACGGTGGGATACTAACTCACTGAATATGAGAAAGCAGGGCTATGTTTAATGTAATTTTCTTGCTGGAGAGATGGTAAGACCAGATAGGGATATTTGAAAATTAAAGTTAGATTTGGCATCCAAACATCCTTAGGTTTGCAGGTTTTTGATCTATTTATTAGGCATGCAAAAATATATTGCTGTTTCTTAATCTGATCATGGTTTATTCTGGAGTTATCTTCCCCCCAACACTTTGATGTGATATGTTTTATTTTTAAGTGCTTGTTTCACAAAGATCAGCAAGCAAAATAAGATTTCCATTTCCTCCTCCATCAGCCATGTTTTTTATTTTGTTAGCCAACATCAACGGGAAGATATTAAAATGATTAACTCTCTGTGTCTTAAATGACTGGATATTATGTGAGCTGAACTGCAACTTTTATCTCTTAAATATGAATGCAGCAATATTACAGTATTGTAATTCATTCTGAACTATTTAATCACTACAATCTGTAGATAAGTCAGCTTCTGAATTTTTGCCTAGTGTCAGAACTAAGTCCCCTTTTCCCGCTTAAACCACCATGTCTGTGCTGAAGACAGGTATGTAGAGGATCCAACTAAATGAATTAGAGATTTAAAGAAACATCACCTGACAGACTCTCCAAACTTTTTCATTTCCTTTCATTTTAATTGTCATAATGAGTCCAAACTAAAGTGAATCTGTGGTTAAAGGAGCAGCATGCCGGGCTTGAGATCTAGAAGACATTTCTCAAGTGTCATTTGACTACATAAAAGATTAGTTTTATTATTTTAACTAAAAAATTATTATCATAAACTAGCAGGCTTATGGTAACCAAAATATGATTGAATTGAATTCATAATTGAAAAGACAGTGGGTGAAGTATCCATAAGGGCTATCTGAAACACATTGTGTTTGTTTCTGGCTTCAGTCTTTTACCAGGTTATATCTTTTATTCCTTGCTAAAATTCTTGACTACTATTTAAAGATTTAAGGGGACAAGTTTTTTTTTAAACTCTCACTATAAGAGCAAAAATTAAGGTCACGTCTAAGTTTAACGGTGGGATACTAACTCACTGAATATGAGAAAGCAGGGCTATGTTTAATGTAATTTTCTTGCTGGAGAGATGGTAAGACCAGATAGGGATATTTGAAAATTAAAGTTAGATTTGGCATCCAAACATCCTTAGGTTTGCAGGTTTTTGATCTATTTATTAGGCATGCAAAAATATATTGCTGTTTCTTAATCTGATCATGGTTTATTCTGGAGTTATCTTCCCCCCAACACTTTGATGTGATATGTTTTATTTTTAAGTGCTTGTTTCACAAAGATCAGCAAGCAAAATAAGATTTCCATTTCCCTCCTCCATCAGCCATGTTTTTTATTTTGTTAGCCAACATCAACGGGAAGATATTAAAATGATTAACTCTCTGTGTCTTAAATGACTGGATATTATGTGAGCTGAACTGCAACTTTTATCTCTTAAATATGAATGCAGCAATATTACAGTATTGTAATTCATTCTGAACTATTTAATCACTACAATCTGTAGATAAGTCAGCTTCTGAATTTTTGCCTAGTGTCAGAACTAAGTCCCCTTTTCCCGCTTAAACCACCATGTCTGTGCTGAAGACAGGTATGTAGAGGATCCAACTAAATGAATTAGAGATTTAAAGAAACATCACCTGACAGACTCTCCAAACTTTTTCATTTCCTTTCATTTTAATTGTCATAATGAGTCCCAGTGAGGGGTTATTGGTTATCTACCTTCAGGTATATTTGTCAGCAGAGTCTGTGGTTAAAAAGCACTGGATTTGGGATCAGCATGCCGGGCTTGAGATCTAGGGCTATTATTTGTTACACCCTTTGACTGGACATTTTAAAAACTTCTCTGACCTTTATTTTCTTCCTGTGCATGGCTGTTATGAACATAAGGTGAAGCACTGATACGCAGTACATTATATAGTGTTCCCTGACAGCCAAAGATAAGATGTGAGGACTACACAAGGTACTTCTGGCTAGTCCATTTAAAAGGCAGTCCCAATCCCAGTAGATATTATGGTTTATTCTTTTGAGATTTCAAAGCCAAAAAAAATGTGGAAATAGCCTTAATATCCTAAAGTAAGGAAATGTTGACATTACATATTATTACTTCAGTAATGGAGCACTGTGTGTATAGCCAAGTTTCCCAGATATGTAAGTGGTAAATAATCCACCTGCCAATTTAAGAGACACAGGAAACATGGGTTCAATTCCTGGGTCAGGAAGATCCCCTGGAAGAGAAAAATGGCAACCCTTTCCAGTATTCTTGCCTGGAGAGTCTCATGAACAGAGGAGCCTTGTGGGCTACAGTCAGACATGAGAAAATTACTGAGCATATAGCACAGAATGCATATAGCCATTGACATGATACTGTAAATCTGTATTTATTAACCTGGGAAGGTATTGATACTCATTTATGAATAATAAAAACATTATTGAATATATAACATAATCAGATTTCATTATATTTGCCCAGTACTGTGTGGTACACACATCAAACATAAAAAGAAAGGTGTATACTGGCTACCTCTTCATAGTAATTTTTTTTTTTTTTTTGCCATTTACATTTTCTGATTTTTCTGAAATAAACAGAGAACTTACAGTAAAGACACAAACACACACATTTCAATTTCAACCCTAAGGTTTTTTAGAATCTCTGACAACCCCTCACTCTCTTACATCATCTAGTCCATGGCCCAGACATTGGGTCTACCACTGTCTTTGTTGCCAGTCTCTTTGTTTCCATTGTCCTGGAAACCAGTAGGTCAACTCAGGAGTCAGTCTTTCTCATCTGTGGGTGCAACAAGCTTCTATCTAGTTACTCCATTCTACCCTTCACCTCTGTTTCTACCCTTCTAGTTGGTTTACATTAAGGTCTCCAAATCAGAAATGTTTTCTAAAGCATGGTTTTCTCCCATCTTTAGGTTCTGACCCACTTCACAACCCCAAATCCTAGATGCTTTTAGATCACTTCTTTTTACCCTAGAACTTTCTGTGTATGCTCTTCAGCCTACTATTAGAAGTCCTTCATGATAGAGACACTGTTTATTTCCTCCTATCACACACACACCCTTGACCCAGCCGAACATAGCTACTGTTCTCTGAACACCTCGGACTTGCCTGTCTCCACTTTAGACTGTCATATTCCATCAGTTTGTAATGCTACTGCCTATTAAAACTCTACTTATGATGTATAACCCAGCCATATCCCCATTTTCCTGAGTTATACTTGTGTTCTTTCCTACTTCTGAGTATCATATCTTCTTTGGAATATATATATGTATGCATTCATTTATTCATATTATTTTTTGAGCATCTGCTATGTTTTAGGGGCTATCTGGTTTCCCAATTATAGAAGCAAGACAGAAATACACCCTTGTCCTTGAGCAGTTAACAGTATTCTTGCCTAGTTGAACAGAGGAGCCTTGTGGGCTACAGTCAGACATGAGAAAATTACTGAGCATATAGCACAGAATGCATATAGCCATTGACATGATACTGTAAATCTGTATTTATTAACCTGGGAAGGTATTGATACTCATTTATGAATAATAAAAACATTATTGAATATATAACATAATCAGATTTCATTATATTTGCCCAGTACTGTGTGGTACACACATCAAACATAAAAAGAAAGGTGTATACTGGCTACCTCTTCATAGTAATTTTTTTTTTTTTTTTGCCATTTACATTTTCTGATTTTTCTGAAATAAACAGAGAACTTACAGTAAAGACACAAACACACACATTTCAATTTCAACCCTAAGGTTTTTTAGAATCTCTGACAACCCCTCACTCTCTTACATCATCTAGTCCATGGCCCAGACATTGGGTCTACCACTGTCTTTGTTGCCAGTCTCTTTGTTTCCATTGTCCTGGAAACCAGTAGGTCAACTCAGGAGTCAGTCTTTCTCATCTGTGGGTGCAACAAGCTTCTATCTAGTTACTCCATTCTACCCTTCACCTCTGTTTCTACCCTTCTAGTTGGTTTACATTAAGGTCTCCAAATCAGAAATGTTTTCTAAAGCATGGTTTTCTCCCATCTTTAGGTTCTGACCCACTTCACAACCCCAAATCCTAGATGCTTTTAGATCACTTCTTTTTACCCTAGAACTTTCTGTGTATGCTCTTCAGCCTACTATTAGAAGTCCTTCATGATAGAGACACTGTTTATTTCCTCCTATCACACACACACCCTTGACCCAGCCGAACATAGCTACTGTTCTCTGAACACCTCGGACTTGCCTGTCTCCACTTTAGACTGTCATATTCCATCAGTTTGTAATGCTACTGCCTATTAAAACTCTACTTATGATGTATAACCCAGCCATATCCCCATTTTCCTGAGTTATACTTGTGTTCTTTCCTACTTCTGAGTATCATATCTTCTTTGGAATATATATATGTATGCATTCATTTATTCATATTATTTTTTGAGCATCTGCTATGTTTTAGGGGCTATCTGGTTTCCCAATTATAGAAGCAAGACAGAAATACACCCTTGTCCTTGAGCAGTTAACAGTCTTTTTTTGTTGTTGTTTAAATTGTGGCCTCTAATATTGTTTTTTTATTTACTTATTTTCATCCATCTTAATTCTTTGGCCTGTGTGGGCTTTCCATTGCAGTGGCTTCTCTTGTTGCAGAGGACTGGTTCTGGGCAGATGCGCTCTAGAGCACTGGCTGGTAATTGGACACAGTGGTCAAGCCTCTCTGCAGCATGTGGGATCCTACCGGGCCAGGGATCAAACTGGTGCCCCTTGTACTGCAAGGGAGACTCTTCACCCACTGGGCCACCAGGGAAGCCCCCTAGTAACAATCATAATACTTTACATTTCTGCTTTATCTGTTAACTTATGGGAGTTTACTACTGCCTCTCACTGCAATATCACATAAATATACTGATATATTAATATACAGTGATTGTGAGCACCTGAAGTGTTACTTATATCTCTTAAGAAAATGCTCTGTTACAGTGTTAGGAAGAGAAGATAGTAAGTGTATTGTGTTATAAGGGCAGAGAGAAAGAATAAATTATTTTATTCTATATGCATATATGTTAGATATACCATCATATATTATAATTATATAATATATAATCATATAATTTTAACCACATCACTTTTCCCTGATCAGAGTTTTAAAAATTAAATTTGATTTCTAATTAGCATTTTTAACCTGTGAAGTGGTGAGAACAAGTTATTTCTTATGTTTGCTAGGGAACTGCCTGATGAGACTCATGTTCTTAAGTAAAACTGAAGCAAAGTGTACATTCTTCTACTGGAGAGCAAGTGATAAGTTGAGTTTAGATCTCAGACTTGAAATTTTTGAATTCTGAGTAGCTTCCCAGCCGAACATAGCTACTGTTCTCTGAACACCTCGGACTTGCCTGTCTCCACTTTAGACTGTCATATTCCATCAGTTTGTAATGCTACTGCCTATTAAAACTCTACTTATGATGTATAACCCAGCCATATCCCCATTTTCCTGAGTTATACTTGTGTTCTTTCCTACTTCTGAGTATCATATCTTCTTTGGAATATATATATGTATGCATTCATTTATTCATATTATTTTTTGAGCATCTGCTATGTTTTAGGGGCTATCTGGTTTCCCAATTATAGAAGCAAGACAGAAATACACCCTTGTCCTTGAGCAGTTAACAGTCTTTTTTTGTTGTTGTTTAAATTGTGGCCTCTAATATTGTTTTTTTATTTACTTATTTTCATCCATCTTAATTCTTTGGCCTGTGTGGGCTTTCCATTGCAGTGGCTTCTCTTGTTGCAGAGGACTGGTTCTGGGCAGATGCGCTCTAGAGCACTGGCTGGTAATTGGACACAGTGGTCAAGCCTCTCTGCAGCATGTGGGATCCTACCGGGCCAGGGATCAAACTGGTGCCCCTTGTACTGCAAGGGAGACTCTTCACCCACTGGGCCACCAGGGAAGCCCCCTAGTAACAATCATAATACTTTACATTTCTGCTTTATCTGTTAACTTATGGGAGTTTACTACTGCCTCTCACTGCAATATCACATAAATATACTGATATATTAATATACAGTGATTGTGAGCACCTGAAGTGTTACTTATATCTCTTAAGAAAATGCTCTGTTACAGTGTTAGGAAGAGAAGATAGTAAGTGTATTGTGTTATAAGGGCAGAGAGAAAGAATAAATTATTTTATTCTATATGCATATATGTTAGATATACCATCATATATTATAATTATATAATATATAATCATATAATTTTAACCACATCACTTTTCCCTGATCAGAGTTTTAAAAATTAAATTTGATTTCTAATTAGCATTTTTAACCTGTGAAGTGGTGAGAACAAGTTATTTCTTATGTTTGCTAGGGAACTGCCTGATGAGACTCATGTTCTTAAGTAAAACTGAAGCAAAGTGTACATTCTTCTACTGGAGAGCAAGTGATAAGTTGAGTTTAGATCTCAGACTTGATAATTTGCTCTAGAATCTGGAGACCTGAGAGTAGCTTCTTAATGGTTGTTGGCCTACAGAATTTAGAGGTTTAATAGTAGTAAATTGGAATCACCAATAGATTCATGACCTATGAAGATGCTATGCCTCCTAGTTGTTTTATTATTAAAAAAAAAAAGTCCTTAGTGCAGGTTTCCCTCTTCACTTATCACTCATGTTAGAATTTCCCTTGGAGAAGTGAAGTCCCTTACTGTTAGTATCGATTGCTTCTCATGTACAGCTTTTCCTCATTTTAAAATAAGGATATCAGTTGTTTTTCTTTTCTTCCCCCTCCCCCGCTTTTTTTTATTTAAGTAAAAAGGCTATTTGCATAAAAGGTTTTTTCTTTTAAGGAACATAGGTAAGAAGTTAATATTTTCAAATGAATCCTGCTATTTTCAAGGGAATTTTTAGTTCAGTTGTTAGAGCTGAAATCTGCTAAATACATTAAAAGTAAAGGAGACTATCCAGCTCTGTTTTAATTTTAGGAGAAATCCATATCTGTCTAAGGAATTGTGTATACCCATTTGGTTCGGTGGATGAGGGATCTGATACTGAAAAACTGCATCCAGATTGGTTGTGCACATTGCACTGTATTTCAAATACAGCTCAAAAGCTTGCTCTTGTCTGGTCTGAATCCTAATGGCAAACAGGATATGTTGATACGTTATTTCCCCAACTGAATTATAAGTTCCTTGGGTCCAGAAGTCATAGTATATTATTTGTGCAAGTTTGTGCCTTACAGGAAATCAAAGCATTCATTGATAAATTGAATATTACTTTATAAAGCAAATGCTTCTTTCACGGTATGAATCATTTGTCTTATCAGTCTGCGTTTTCATACATTGGTCTAAGAAACTAGTTTGAAGACACATGTATAGAACGGAATCTTGTTTGTTGAAGGTGGAAGAATCTAATTTTTGATGAATTTTTAATTCTTCAGAGAGTTTACTTATAGAAACTTTATATATTTTGATGAAATTTATACTCAGAATATTTTAATATTTACATATATCTTTGAGTAACTGTTGGAGACATTTGTTTTCCTATCTGTAATACTGAATATTGTAAATATAGTAAGGAAAAGTTGACAAATGGAAGAGCTAAAGTGCAGATTTTCCTCTTTTTGTCTGTTCTTTGAAATGAGACATCCCGAAGTACCTTTCTTAGTTTTTACAATGTAGCCTGTTTCTTTTCACATTCAGACTAGTGTGGAAATGCAGCTAAAAAGAAGAAACTGCCTGATGTCTTATTTAATCCTATGCCTCTAAGAGTTGTCCTGTCTCTTTTTTCTTGAAGTTATACACTGGCAAAACTACTATCATTGCCCTTGCTTTTCGTCTTTGCTTCACATTTACTTTTCGACAGGCTTAAATAATGGCTAAAATGGTTGAAGTGATTTATGCCTGTAGACTGATGTCTTCATTTGCTCTCTTCACATTCCTTTTCTTTTCCTTTTTTGACTAATGGTCTGCTGCACACCTAGTGCAGGTGCATTTTATTAGAGAGTGTATTCTCTCGAAATGCTGTTCCTAAGCTGAAAGAAATGGGCCATAATCATATAAAACTGAAGTATCTCTTTGTGGAATTTACAAGAAATGGAATGCCCTTATTCCTGAGCCATAGAGGATAAGAGTCTTTCTCTCTCTCTCTCTTTCTGTAAGATTGTTCTTTATACTAATGTTGATTAAGTGAGTCACACCAACAGCTATTGTGACAGAGAGGAAAATGAATGGGTATCCTGAAAATCTCAGTTGAAAGGAGTCAATGTCTTGAAGTTAGCTACAATTTTCTTTTTCCTGTTGAGACAGGAAAGATTGGTTCCCAGTCTGTACAGATGGCTTCACTCCTAGTTCATAAAATTGCAATTAATAATGGTGAGCTAAGATCATTCTGGATTTGATGTACTGCCCTATCATCATTGAAAAAGAGTCTTTAAATCTGGTGTTTAACAACTTATAGGGACTTTGCACTGATTAATTCATCTGGTCATAGTCTCAAGGCTGACATGGCATCTTCTAGGTCTTCCATTCCATTGGGATCAACATCATCATTTTATATGAAATGAACTTACTACTTTATAGGCTTAGTTGGAAAGAAATTTCAACTGTCAGCTGTAGGATATGCCATAGGAATTTAATTTGTTGGCCTATGAGAACACAGAAGATCTCATCTTTTACTGGACATTCTCAACATAAAATAAGGTTATCAGAGAATCAAAATGATTCTAACATTTGAACTTTAGTGGAAGACCAATACATTTAAAGTAAGCACTGTCCTTTCTGAAATGTTCAGTATTCCATCAACAGCACATGTCACGTTCTTCAGAAAATATTATCTCTTATGGAGCAAAACACTGAAAATTGAATTGTGGGTACTGGCTCTTGGAGTAGACTTTATTTTTAATCCACATAGCATTCATTCTATCATTCTGATGCGAAAGCATTGCATTTACTCTGAAGAAGCATCTCTCCTCTGTTATATGTAGCCTGGTACATTTGCTCTCTTCACATTCCTTTTCTTTTCCTTTTTTGACTAATGGTCTGCTGCACACCTAGTGCAGGTGCATTTTATTAGAGAGTGTATTCTCTCGAAATGCTGTTCCTAAGCTGAAAGAAATGGGCCATAATCATATAAAACTGAAGTATCTCTTTGTGGAATTTACAAGAAATGGAATGCCCTTATTCCTGAGCCATAGAGGATAAGAGTCTTTCTCTCTCTCTCTCTTTCTGTAAGATTGTTCTTTATACTAATGTTGATTAAGTGAGTCACACCAACAGCTATTGTGACAGAGAGGAAAATGAATGGGTATCCTGAAAATCTCAGTTGAAAGGAGTCAATGTCTTGAAGTTAGCTACAATTTTCTTTTTCCTGTTGAGACAGGAAAGATTGGTTCCCAGTCTGTACAGATGGCTTCACTCCTAGTTCATAAAATTGCAATTAATAATGGTGAGCTAAGATCATTCTGGATTTGATGTACTGCCCTATCATCATTGAAAAAGAGTCTTTAAATCTGGTGTTTAACAACTTATAGGGACTTTGCACTGATTAATTCATCTGGTCATAGTCTCAAGGCTGACATGGCATCTTCTAGGTCTTCCATTCCATTGGGATCAACATCATCATTTTATATGAAATGAACTTACTACTTTATAGGCTTAGTTGGAAAGAAATTTCAACTGTCAGCTGTAGGATATGCCATAGGAATTTAATTTGTTGGCCTATGAGAACACAGAAGATCTCATCTTTTACTGGACATTCTCAACATAAAATAAGGTTATCAGAGAATCAAAATGATTCTAACATTTGAACTTTAGTGGAAGACCAATACATTTAAAGTAAGCACTGTCCTTTCTGAAATGTTCAGTATTCCATCAACAGCACATGTCACGTTCTTCAGAAAATATTATCTCTTATGGAGCAAAACACTGAAAATTGAATTGTGGGTACTGGCTCTTGGAGTAGACTTTATTTTTAATCCACATAGCATTCATTCTATCATTCTGATGCGAAAGCATTGCATTTACTCTGAAGAAGCATCTCTCCTCTGTTATATGTAGCCTTGCGCTGCTATCAGTCAAGGTACCTTGCCCTGCCTAACCAGATGCACACCTAGTGCTGAGGTGGTTGAAATTTCATGGACAAATCTGTTGAGCTTTCTGCTTTGAGATTTGAAGTCTTGAGCACAGAGGAAGGAGAGGGCAGAAAAAGTATGTGAAACTCATGTTTTAGGAGTGGTGACCTGAATGCATGGTGAAGTCTTGCCATCTGGATCACCAGAGTTAGAGTACATCCTGCCCATCTTGGAGCAGAATTTTCCTTGTAGACAGCAGAAAAACTCTCAGACTTCCAATAAATTCCTCTTTTCATTAATTTAGCTAGAAAAAATATCTGTTACTTTCCTTTCATAAACTATGTGATGATTAATTTTATGTGTCAACTTGGCTGGACTAAGGGATACCCAAGGAGCTGGTAAAACATTATTTCTGGGTGTGTCCATGCGGTTATTTCAGGAACTAGATTGGCACTTGAATTGATAGTCTGATTAAAGAGAATCTCTTTCCACAGTGGGCTCAGGACTAAATAGAACAAAAAGAAAGAGGAAAAGCAGATTTGTTCTCTGCACTGGACCTAGAATATCCATCTCCTACTCTTAGTCGTCAGCACTTCTTGTTCTC
This sequence comes from Tragulus kanchil, assembly GCA_022376925.1. Taxonomy (NCBI): domain Eukaryota; kingdom Metazoa; phylum Chordata; class Mammalia; order Artiodactyla; family Tragulidae; genus Tragulus; species Tragulus kanchil. Next base: position 188,927,664 of record JAIOJX010000030.1, on the reverse strand, counting down.
AGAACTTCTTCCATGAACCAGGACTTACACCATTGCCTCTCAGAAGTTGGGGCTTATCCTGGAGCTACACCACTGGCTTTCTTGAGCCTCCAGCTTGCAGACAGCAGACCATGGGACTACTCAACCTCCACAAGTGTGTAAGCCAGACCACCCTAATAAATCCTCTTGTTATCTGTCTATCCATCCATCCATCCATCCATCCATCCATCCATGTTTTACCTAGCTATCCATCGATCTGTGTCTGTCTATCCATATTTCCATCCTATTGGTCTGATTCTCTGGAGAACCCTTATTAATACAAGCTAGTAAAGCTTCATTTTATAGTTGTTAGATCTTGAAAGTAGTATATTATCCTTTGATTTGTTGTTGTTGTTCAGCTAAGTCATGTCCAATTCTTTATAACCCCATGGACTGTAGCATGCCAGACTCCTCTATCCTCCACTATCTCCCAGTGTTTGCTCATATTCATCTCCATTGAGTTAACAGTGCATCCTCTGCCACTCCCTTCTCTTTTTTTCTTTAATAATCCTTCATTTAATTTCCATTTGAGAGTAGAATGCAGTGGAATATAGCTCAGACAATAAAGAATCTGCCTGCAATGCAGGAGACTTGGGTTCAACCACTGAGTCGGGAGGATCCCCTGGAGAAGTTAATGGCAGCCTGCTGCAGTATCTTGCCTGGGAAATCAGGAAACTGGTGGGCTACAGTCCATTGGGTCGCAAAGAATCAGACATGACTGAAGTGACTCACACTTTCACACTTTCACAAGATAAAATGCATCTGTACTAGGCATTTCCAGAGTAAAGATTTTATTGAAATCAAAGATGCTGACCAAGGTTAATGAAAGCTTCAAGGCTCTGTTCCCAGACAAACTCCCCATGCTCATCAAACGCCAACCTTTCTTTGGGTCAAGATGCTCCAGCCCCTCTTGTTTTCATTCACTTCTTGGAACATGACACATTCTTTCCCACCTTAATCCTTCTACTTAAAATTGTATTTCATTTCCTGTTTCTGCCTCAGCTAAGAAAGCAGATTTGTTCTCTGCACTGGACCTAGAATATCCATCTCCTACTCTTAGTCGTCAGCACTTCTTGTTCTCAGAACTTCTTCCATGAACCAGGACTTACACCATTGCCTCTCAGAAGTTGGGGCTTATCCTGGAGCTACACCACTGGCTTTCTTGAGCCTCCAGCTTGCAGACAGCAGACCATGGGACTACTCAACCTCCACAAGTGTGTAAGCCAGACCACCCTAATAAATCCTCTTGTTATCTGTCTATCCATCCATCCATCCATCCATCCATCCATCCATGTTTTACCTAGCTATCCATCGATCTGTGTCTGTCTATCCATATTTCCATCCTATTGGTCTGATTCTCTGGAGAACCCTTATTAATACAAGCTAGTAAAGCTTCATTTTATAGTTGTTAGATCTTGAAAGTAGTATATTATCCTTTGATTTGTTGTTGTTGTTCAGCTAAGTCATGTCCAATTCTTTATAACCCCATGGACTGTAGCATGCCAGACTCCTCTATCCTCCACTATCTCCCAGTGTTTGCTCATATTCATCTCCATTGAGTTAACAGTGCATCCTCTGCCACTCCCTTCTCTTTTTTTCTTTAATAATCCTTCATTTAATTTCCATTTGAGAGTAGAATGCAGTGGAATATAGCTCAGACAATAAAGAATCTGCCTGCAATGCAGGAGACTTGGGTTCAACCACTGAGTCGGGAGGATCCCCTGGAGAAGTTAATGGCAGCCTGCTGCAGTATCTTGCCTGGGAAATCAGGAAACTGGTGGGCTACAGTCCATTGGGTCGCAAAGAATCAGACATGACTGAAGTGACTCACACTTTCACACTTTCACAAGATAAAATGCATCTGTACTAGGCATTTCCAGAGTAAAGATTTTATTGAAATCAAAGATGCTGACCAAGGTTAATGAAAGCTTCAAGGCTCTGTTCCCAGACAAACTCCCCATGCTCATCAAACGCCAACCTTTCTTTGGGTCAAGATGCTCCAGCCCCTCTTGTTTTCATTCACTTCTTGGAACATGACACATTCTTTCCCACCTTAATCCTTCTACTTAAAATTGTATTTCATTTCCTGTTTTCTGCCCTCAGCAGATGCTTTCTCAGTCTGCAGGCCTAAAGCAAAATCTCCAGCCAACTTTCCCTGTCAGCGTTACTTAAAATAGAAAGCCGATCTCATGTATCCTATTACCCAATTGATAATCTTCATGGAGATATCAGCATTTCACACTTAATGAGACCCACCCAGATCTTCTGATTCTCTCAACTTCAGTAAGAGTTTCATGCATCATTATTATCATGCAGTTTCTCAAGCCGAGAGTCAAATTTTGCCTCCTTTCTTTCTGTTGCCTCACACCAGGGCACCAGCCAGTTGGATTAGTTCTACAACCAAAATAGATCCTGAATCCTCTTCTACCTCTTCCACCTTGACAGTTTTATCCTGTCCTGCTTACCGTTTTACTTGGTCAACTGCAGTGTGTTCTGTTTTATTTCTGTGTACATTATTTACCACATCCAGTGTGAATGCATGCTCTTATTCCTCTGCTTAGAATCTCCAATGACTGCCAATGCATATTAGGGAAAACCATTGAGATTCCTGTCTATGGTCTGCAATGTTTGACATTATTGCAACTTGAGCACGCTTTTCCCCACTTGCCTTCCTTCTTCCCTCCCTCCCTCATTTCCTTTTTCCTTCCTTCCCTTTCTTCTCATCCAGCTATTCTGAACCATAGTGTCCTTAAACAGCCTCTTTTCCCTGTTGGAATGCTATTCCCAGATTTTTGCACAACTGGCTTTTTCTTGTTATTTAAATCTCGGGTTAATAATCTTTCATTCAGAACTTCTTTGACCGCTGATCCTGAAGGATAGTTCCCCATGCCAGTCTCCTTCACATCATCTTGTTTTAACGTTTCAAAATAATTACCCTGTGAAATGATCTTGTGCTTATTTTAGTTCCTTAAGGGCATATTTTCACATCTAATTTCTCCTTTCATCTCTGATTATAAACAAAACAACTTTCTATTTGACTGTTGCCTTCTCCTTACCTGAATTTTGGTTATTAAGTAACATTTTCACAAGTCCATGGAGAGAACAGAAAAAAGAGCTAATGATTCTGTTTCTTGTGTGCACATAATAAAAGGAAATCAAGATACACTGTTGGTGGAAATTAACAGTTTAATAGTGACATTAATGTGGTTTAATTTTAAAAGTAGACACTCAAAAAGTAGCCCCTTTAAAAATGAGGATTATCATCTGAGTGAGAGAATTAGCATGGATTAATATTTAGTCATTATAATAAAGTACTTAAATACATGAATTCCTTGAGGGTAAAACCTGTGGCATTTTCATTCTTTGACATCTTTGTTTCTTTGCTTAATGTGTTATTGCTGAGTTCAAGAGGAGCCTCATCAAATGCTTGCTGAATTGTATAAAATGCATATTTTGGAATTGTCTTAACACTCATGATCTGAAATTATTTTTGAGCAACTGAAGTGAATAGTCTTAACTTAGAATTAAGGGAAGTTTAAGTGAATTTATTAATGTCAATAAATGTAAGATTTATACTTTGTCACATTTATAAACAGACCTTAATCAGGAATGTGATGGGACTCTTGGGTATATTTGGATTTAAATTCGCATTCTATCGTACATATTACAACCAGTGTGAATGCATGCTCTTATTCCTCTGCTTAGAATCTCCAATGACTGCCAATGCATATTAGGGAAAACCATTGAGATTCCTGTCTATGGTCTGCAATGTTTGACATTATTGCAACTTGAGCACGCTTTTCCCCACTTGCCTTCCTTCTTCCCTCCCTCCCTCATTTCCTTTTTCCTTCCTTCCCTTTCTTCTCATCCAGCTATTCTGAACCATAGTGTCCTTAAACAGCCTCTTTTCCCTGTTGGAATGCTATTCCCAGATTTTTGCACAACTGGCTTTTTCTTGTTATTTAAATCTCGGGTTAATAATCTTTCATTCAGAACTTCTTTGACCGCTGATCCTGAAGGATAGTTCCCCATGCCAGTCTCCTTCACATCATCTTGTTTTAACGTTTCAAAATAATTACCCTGTGAAATGATCTTGTGCTTATTTTAGTTCCTTAAGGGCATATTTTCACATCTAATTTCTCCTTTCATCTCTGATTATAAACAAAACAACTTTCTATTTGACTGTTGCCTTCTCCTTACCTGAATTTTGGTTATTAAGTAACATTTTCACAAGTCCATGGAGAGAACAGAAAAAAGAGCTAATGATTCTGTTTCTTGTGTGCACATAATAAAAGGAAATCAAGATACACTGTTGGTGGAAATTAACAGTTTAATAGTGACATTAATGTGGTTTAATTTTAAAAGTAGACACTCAAAAAGTAGCCCCTTTAAAAATGAGGATTATCATCTGAGTGAGAGAATTAGCATGGATTAATATTTAGTCATTATAATAAAGTACTTAAATACATGAATTCCTTGAGGGTAAAACCTGTGGCATTTTCATTCTTTGACATCTTTGTTTCTTTGCTTAATGTGTTATTGCTGAGTTCAAGAGGAGCCTCATCAAATGCTTGCTGAATTGTATAAAATGCATATTTTGGAATTGTCTTAACACTCATGATCTGAAATTATTTTTGAGCAACTGAAGTGAATAGTCTTAACTTAGAATTAAGGGAAGTTTAAGTGAATTTATTAATGTCAATAAATGTAAGATTTATACTTTGTCACATTTATAAACAGACCTTAATCAGGAATGTGATGGGACTCTTGGGTTATGGATTTAAGGTTTTACATTACATTGAGAAGGGAGTTTGTGGAACAAACCTTTTGGATATTTTCCAGTATCTTGGATTATTAGTCTCTAATATTCATGAACTCTGATTAAAGGATAACCACTGTATTCAAGATGCCAACTCACTGGTGACCTGACTTCTCTACATCAGTACTAAAGTTTAGGGACATTTTCTTTAAAATGTATCTATGTAATGATTTTGAAATCATGTAAGGCTATAGTCTAGTGACTATGTAACTGGTTATAGAAAAGAATCTTTAGTTTGATTTAGAATAACTACAGAATTTTCGTCTCCCATTCTCTTTTATTCCTGGCATTTTTGCAGAGGGAGAGACAAGCTTATTCATTGCCTTCTTCCCTATCCCTTGCCATTAAAAAGAAAAATCAAGTGTTTTCTATCATATGTACTTGCCCTGTGTGGCCTCACCCAGTGTAGCAACTATGGGACTGAATCAGCATCTGGTTAGAAGGTGATAAAACTCTGCTTTGTACACTGAGGGCACACTTGTAACTTGGGATCATTTTATTCTTCTATTTATTACATATAAAGAGACTGCTTCACTAAAACACAGAGAGCTAGTCTTCTAAAGGACAGTTTTTTTCGATGTTCTTAATTTCATTTTGAAGTCAAACCATTGTTTTGACTAAGTGTGTGTATGTGTGTGTGCGCACACATGTGTATTTAGAGAGAGTAATATTTATGGAAAACCAGTTTTCAGAGAAGTGTAATAGATTTTGTTAAGAGCTCTTCGAACAGAAGTTACAAACTGGTAGCCCTTGACTGAACGAGGCTCACAGAATCTGCTTTCATTTGTCCTGTGTACTTTTCTTGTAACTGTTGTTGTTGTTGCTCATTGTTATTTACGTTTAGAATTCAGGTTCTATCATATAGAAATCCAGTTTCTCCTGAAAAATCAGGAGACACTCTAAGAAATTGTTCTAACACCAGTGATGCTGTGATTTTAACCTGTAAATGGCAACAATGTAAAGACTTTGATCCCTTCATTTTGCTGTTTCTCTTCCGTATCAAATGGTGTAAGGAACAAGCGCTGAAATGCTTACTCAGAATGCTCCCTGGCTTAATGGGGTATTACATGCCATCTTATTCCACCTGTAATCTTCCCACAATTTCTGTGTTATATCAATTTTTCTTTCATGACGTTTTTCACCTTTGGGCCTCTTTTCTTCTCCTCGTTATGACTTCTATGCCAGTCGTGTTGTCCTTACATCAAGGCTGCTGAGTGCAGTGCTGCCTTAGCCACCATTGTGCATCTTGCCTTAAACTTTCCTCAGCCTGCCCCATGCCCATTTTCATTCCAGCTGCAGATTTATATGTCCAAGTCACACTTCATGATATTGATTCCCGACCTCAGACCTGCAGTGACAACTTAGAACCCATGTCCAACTGCTTATACTTGGGTCTCAATCAGTTTGTCCTGTCTTGTGTTAACCCATGCACAGATAACTAGCCCAGATGCCCATTTCCCTAGCACCAGAGTGGGCATATGCAAGTGTTTTCTATCATATGTACTTGCCCTGTGTGGCCTCACCCAGTGTAGCAACTATGGGACTGAATCAGCATCTGGTTAGAAGGTGATAAAACTCTGCTTTGTACACTGAGGGCACACTTGTAACTTGGGATCATTTTATTCTTCTATTTATTACATATAAAGAGACTGCTTCACTAAAACACAGAGAGCTAGTCTTCTAAAGGACAGTTTTTTTCGATGTTCTTAATTTCATTTTGAAGTCAAACCATTGTTTTGACTAAGTGTGTGTATGTGTGTGTGCGCACACATGTGTATTTAGAGAGAGTAATATTTATGGAAAACCAGTTTTCAGAGAAGTGTAATAGATTTTGTTAAGAGCTCTTCGAACAGAAGTTACAAACTGGTAGCCCTTGACTGAACGAGGCTCACAGAATCTGCTTTCATTTGTCCTGTGTACTTTTCTTGTAACTGTTGTTGTTGTTGCTCATTGTTATTTACGTTTAGAATTCAGGTTCTATCATATAGAAATCCAGTTTCTCCTGAAAAATCAGGAGACACTCTAAGAAATTGTTCTAACACCAGTGATGCTGTGATTTTAACCTGTAAATGGCAACAATGTAAAGACTTTGATCCCTTCATTTTGCTGTTTCTCTTCCGTATCAAATGGTGTAAGGAACAAGCGCTGAAATGCTTACTCAGAATGCTCCCTGGCTTAATGGGGTATTACATGCCATCTTATTCCACCTGTAATCTTCCCACAATTTCTGTGTTATATCAATTTTTCTTTCATGACGTTTTTCACCTTTGGGCCTCTTTTCTTCTCCTCGTTATGACTTCTATGCCAGTCGTGTTGTCCTTACATCAAGGCTGCTGAGTGCAGTGCTGCCTTAGCCACCATTGTGCATCTTGCCTTAAACTTTCCTCAGCCTGCCCCATGCCCATTTTCATTCCAGCTGCAGATTTATATGTCCAAGTCACACTTCATGATATTGATTCCCGACCTCAGACCTGCAGTGACAACTTAGAACCCATGTCCAACTGCTTATACTTGGGTCTCAATCAGTTTGTCCTGTCTTGTGTTAACCCATGCACAGATAACTAGCCCAGATGCCCATTTCCCTAGCACCAGAGTGGGCATATGCAGCCTGTGATGCCTTTGCTCCTAGCCTTAACTCCTCCTCTCCCACTGTCCAAATAGATCATGACCAAATAGATCTTCAGGACTGGTCTTTCCAGACCACCTTTGCCCACAGTTACACAATATAGCTAATCTTGCCTGGTGCATATTTTACAATCATGTTTTGTTTCTCTGGTTGTCTTAAAACAAGGTTTCTCCAAGTATGGTCCCTGAACATTTTACTTGCTCTTAAGCATTTCTATCCTGGCTGCACCTATATCCTGCTGAATTCCTTAAGTGGAGACCCAGGAATTTGCTTACTAAAATTTGAGGTCAAGAATTCAAAGACAAGGTGACTAATACTGATACAGGATTGCCTGGTAGTTTCATAGAAGGTAAAATTAGATTCAGTTAATTTTACTCTTAGTGAGTACATTTTCAGGTTTATTGCTGTGTTTCTTAAACTGTATTTACCCTAATTATTAGTAAAATCTCTGAATGTTGCTTTGCCATCTCTTTGACGCCATTTGCTGAGGCCATTAGGCCCTAGTCTATAGGAGAGAGATAGAAGGCAATGCAGAACCTATTCACCTTTCAGGCCAAAACAGTACAATTAGGAAAAATTCTTGTGTGCAGAACTGTTTCTTTCTTTCCTCCTTCCTTTTTTAAAATTGTTCTCTATTATGCTCATGCGTTGTCTCTATTGATACCACTGTTATTATATGTGAATAAAATTGGTTACATGTGAATAAATATATCAGGAATGCTCAGTGGTTTATATAGATAATCCCAGTGGGCATTTGCTCCAACACTAAATCAGGCATTGCTCCGATTCCCTATATTTTAACGATGAACGGTATTTAGCAGGAGTTCGTGTTGTCCTTACATCAAGGCTGCTGAGTGCAGTGCTGCCTTAGCCACCATTGTGCATCTTGCCTTAAACTTTCCTCAGCCTGCCCCATGCCCATTTTCATTCCAGCTGCAGATTTATATGTCCAAGTCACACTTCATGATATTGATTCCCGACCTCAGACCTGCAGTGACAACTTAGAACCCATGTCCAACTGCTTATACTTGGGTCTCAATCAGTTTGTCCTGTCTTGTGTTAACCCATGCACAGATAACTAGCCCAGATGCCCATTTCCCTAGCACCAGAGTGGGCATATGCAGCCTGTGATGCCTTTGCTCCTAGCCTTAACTCCTCCTCTCCCACTGTCCAAATAGATCATGACCAAATAGATCTTCAGGACTGGTCTTTCCAGACCACCTTTGCCCACAGTTACACAATATAGCTAATCTTGCCTGGTGCATATTTTACAATCATGTTTTGTTTCTCTGGTTGTCTTAAAACAAGGTTTCTCCAAGTATGGTCCCTGAACATTTTACTTGCTCTTAAGCATTTCTATCCTGGCTGCACCTATATCCTGCTGAATTCCTTAAGTGGAGACCCAGGAATTTGCTTACTAAAATTTGAGGTCAAGAATTCAAAGACAAGGTGACTAATACTGATACAGGATTGCCTGGTAGTTTCATAGAAGGTAAAATTAGATTCAGTTAATTTTACTCTTAGTGAGTACATTTTCAGGTTTATTGCTGTGTTTCTTAAACTGTATTTACCCTAATTATTAGTAAAATCTCTGAATGTTGCTTTGCCATCTCTTTGACGCCATTTGCTGAGGCCATTAGGCCCTAGTCTATAGGAGAGAGATAGAAGGCAATGCAGAACCTATTCACCTTTCAGGCCAAAACAGTACAATTAGGAAAAATTCTTGTGTGCAGAACTGTTTCTTTCTTTCCTCCTTCCTTTTTTAAAATTGTTCTCTATTATGCTCATGCGTTGTCTCTATTGATACCACTGTTATTATATGTGAATAAAATTGGTTACATGTGAATAAATATATCAGGAATGCTCAGTGGTTTATATAGATAATCCCAGTGGGCATTTGCTCCAACACTAAATCAGGCATTGCTCCGATTCCCTATATTTTAACGATGAACGGTATTTAGCAGGAGTTAGAGAGGGTGGCAGAAGACACTGATGGGGGAAGCTGTTACTTTTCTTGTTCATGAAGAAGCTTTTGAACAACTTTCAGATTTCTACAGTCAGTCCTCCCGACCTATGAGCTCTGCATCTGTGGACACAGAGGGCTGACTCCCTCTGATATGAGGCTTGAGGATTCTTGGAATTTGGTGTCCACTGGGGGTCCTGGAACCTGTCCCCCTGTGGATACTGAAGGATGACTTTATTTCTTTTCTTTCTTAAGTGGGAAAGGGTTTTATAAATTACAAATGCTTATAACTGTTGAAGAAGGTACTGTGACAGAGTAGTTTAAGGCAGAGGACAGAATTTGGAAGGTTTGGGTTCAAGATTCATTTGCCACTTAACAGCTCTGCTAGCTTGAGCAAGATCTAGTTTCTGAGTCTCAGTCTTTTAATCTGGAAAATGGGACAACGCTACAGCACACCCAATGGTTGCAGGTACCAAAGAAAGGAATTTACATGAAATGCTGTGAGAAAAAACAATGGAAGGAGTGACTGAGGTGTGCAAGAAGGACCTCCATGTTCAGCCATGCTGAACTCTAGCGGAACACTCAAAAGTAAAGATGCTGAATAGTTGAGTGAGTTGCCAAAGGAAAGAATACTGCTGAGAACTGGGATTTTACTGGACTAAGGAAACCTCACCTAGCCCTCAGGTTTATTGCTGTGTTTCTTAAACTGTATTTACCCTAATTATTAGTAAAATCTCTGAATGTTGCTTTGCCATCTCTTTGACGCCATTTGCTGAGGCCATTAGGCCCTAGTCTATAGGAGAGAGATAGAAGGCAATGCAGAACCTATTCACCTTTCAGGCCAAAACAGTACAATTAGGAAAAATTCTTGTGTGCAGAACTGTTTCTTTCTTTCCTCCTTCCTTTTTTAAAATTGTTCTCTATTATGCTCATGCGTTGTCTCTATTGATACCACTGTTATTATATGTGAATAAAATTGGTTACATGTGAATAAATATATCAGGAATGCTCAGTGGTTTATATAGATAATCCCAGTGGGCATTTGCTCCAACACTAAATCAGGCATTGCTCCGATTCCCTATATTTTAACGATGAACGGTATTTAGCAGGAGTTAGAGAGGGTGGCAGAAGACACTGATGGGGGAAGCTGTTACTTTTCTTGTTCATGAAGAAGCTTTTGAACAACTTTCAGATTTCTACAGTCAGTCCTCCCGACCTATGAGCTCTGCATCTGTGGACACAGAGGGCTGACTCCCTCTGATATGAGGCTTGAGGATTCTTGGAATTTGGTGTCCACTGGGGGTCCTGGAACCTGTCCCCCTGTGGATACTGAAGGATGACTTTATTTCTTTTTCTTTCTTAAGTGGGAAAGGGTTTTATAAATTACAAATGCTTATAACTGTTGAAGAAGGTACTGTGACAGAGTAGTTTAAGGCAGAGGACAGAATTTGGAAGGTTTGGGTTCAAGATTCATTTGCCACTTAACAGCTCTGCTAGCTTGAGCAAGATCTAGTTTCTGAGTCTCAGTCTTTTAATCTGGAAAATGGGACAACGCTACAGCACACCCAATGGTTGCAGGTACCAAAGAAAGGAATTTACATGAAATGCTGTGAGAAAAAACAATGGAAGGAGTGACTGAGGTGTGCAAGAAGGACCTCCATGTTCAGCCATGCTGAACTCTAGCGGAACACTCAAAAGTAAAGATGCTGAATAGTTGAGTGAGTTGCCAAAGGAAAGAATACTGCTGAGAACTGGGATTTTACTGGACTAAGGAAACCTCACCTAGCCCTAGTAAGGGACGAGTAAGCTTGACAACCCAGTCATATATGTGGAATGGATTTATCCTCCAGTCCAAATCTTCAGTCACCAATTTGTGTAGCCTGCATAATCTGCCTCCTTTTCCTCATAATGCCCATTACCCATTTTCCTCTCATGAGACACTATTCTGGGTTCCTCGCAGATCTGTGATTCACCAAATTGCAATCCTAAAGTCCCAGGTAAATTGCCTTTTGCCTCTTTATAGAGGCCCTTTCTGATCTTAGCCAAAAGGCCGAGAAGCGATATATAGAGGTCCTTTCTGTTGACATTGCTATAAAAATATACAGCACTGATCCTAGTGCATATTGTTCAAACTATGAACCAGAATCTCAAAAAACATTATATGATTTTAAACCTTGCTTTAAAGAGGGCGGAAAAAACACACTGAATAATGATCTATTTTCCCCATAATTTCACAAGGCAGATATGATAGTCTTTGACTAAGGAACCTGAAGCTCAGAGAAGTTAAATAATATGCCACAGTCAACCTGACTTCAAATGCTCTACTCTTGCCACTGAACCAGGCATTTTTTTTTTTTTTAAAGATTTATTTTATTTATGGGGGGGATGGGGAGGGAAGGGAGCAGGTGGGCTACTTCTATTGGTCATTCATTTGTCTATTTTCATCCATCTTTGTTCTTTGGCCCATATGGGCCTCCCATCGTGGTGGCCTCTGTCGTCGCAGAGCACTGGCTCTGGGCGCATGCACTCCAGAGCTCCGGCTCGGTAATTGGACACATTGGTCCAGCCGCTCGGCGGCACGTGGGATCTTCCCAGGCCAGGGATCGAACCGGCGCCCCTTGTACTGCAAGGCAGTATCCTTACCTGCTGGACCACCAGGGAAGCCCTATTTTTTTTTTTTTTTTTGTAATAAGCCGACATATAAACTTTTTCTTACCCTTAAATAAAAGGCATTTATGTTCAAAAACTAACTCTTTCTGATTCCCAATTAAAACGTCATCCAACATCTCACTTGATTTCCTTGAATGAAATACAGTAAGCGTAATTGGAGTGTAGCTTAAATTAAGTAGCTTGAAATAAGAAAATTCAATCCTAAATTGTACTTCAGGACGACATATTTTCAAAAGAAAAATTTTCAGTATACAAGTGACCGGTCTTTAAATTTTGTCATTATTTCTTTATGAGGTATCTAAAGCATGGAGCAACTGAAGCACAAAGAAGTGAGGTAAACAGCACTGTAAGTTGTCAGTAGCAGTAAAGAAAACTCCTCTGTCTTGGTGGGTTTGGTCTTCCCAAGAAAAACAGAAGGGCCTTTAGACTGAGTTTGGTTGTTTTTACTTCCATTTTTTTAAAAAATATTCTATTTAAAAGATTGTTAAATAAAACAAAGTTGAAGGATTTCTTAGCTCTGTGGCTTTTGGAAGGAAATGATCCTGAGAATACTTCTTGCCTGTACCCACTTTTATCCCGAAATAAACTCTTCACTAGAGACGAGTCCTGGCTATTAAATTTGATTATGGGGCCCTGGGGCAGAAGGATATAATCTTTTAAAAAAAAAATGAACAGTTGAAAAATGAGGGTGATGATAACGCAAAATTAAAAGTGGATGGAAGATGAATGTTTGTGAAAGCAAAGGTGTTGATTTAAACACTCTAGGAAGCTTTTTTGAGCATACCATGTCCTGACAAGTAACTTAAACATCTTTTCTTTGAAATACGGTGTAAGGTGGTAGTTAAATGTATATGCTCTGGAGTCATACAGTCTGGGATCAAATCCCAGCTCTGTCACTTCCTAATTTTGTAATTTTAGGTAATTTACTTAAACTCTTTGAGGCTCTATTTTATCACCTGAATATTATGCGTAATTAGTGCTTTATATGGTTGTTTGGATGATTCAGCATAATCACTAATGCACATTGTCATTGTGTTTGATGCCATCATGATAATGATTGGTGTTTTAGAACTTAATTGACATGTATATTAACGTCTCCTGTTACCTTAGGAAACAGTTTTGAAGAATGGCAACTACTTAAGCGCTGTCTTTTTACAACTGAACACATTAAGGAAATGGTGCAAAATGCACAACTTATCTATTTAAATAAAATAGCAAGTCATTTTACTTTAAGAGACAGTAAAGGTATTCATAAAAAAAGATTATGAAATAAAACCTTCTAGTAAATAATCATGAGTTTATACATATTTTTGAACGTGCACAAGTTTGTACTCCTCCTAGGAGGACGTATCGATTTGTGTGTGTATTTCAAGCACGCATCTTACGCACACAGTGCTTGTGGCCGACAGCACTCTCCCCTGGGAAGGTGGCTCCTGTAATTGCAGTGAATGGCAATTCTATTTGTAGACATGACTTCCTACTCTCCTTTCTGTGATTATTATTTAAAAAATGCTTGTCCTCAAATGATTTCATCTTCCTGGCTACAAAGGAGAAAATTCTCTAGCACAACAAGAGCCTTATAGGTAACGTGTATCTGAATTGAAAGTATATATTCTCCTACCCATAAAATCATCCGAGTGCCCTGCAGTCTAAGGAATACAAGAAACATTTCAATACTAAACACCCTCAACCTACCACTGAGGCTAAAAAAAAAAAGCCCTAACTGCGGGTATTTTTCCTCCTTCTCCCACACTTTTGTATGAACAAAAGCACAATTTTCACATTGATAAAAAATCAACAGTAAGAGGACTTACCTTCCTTCAACCAAGCAATATTATTTTTGTCATTTTCAAAATGCTCAGCTGTTCTGACTTTTATCTTTTCCAGCTCAGTTTCTGACATCTAAGTGGAAACAGAATTGATGATATAAAAAATTCATTAAGAACCCAAATTTATAACATGGAGCCTTATATTTAGAGATGACTGCCATATTATAGGAACATTTTATCTCTGTAGTTCTTCAGTTCCCTGTCGGATGTTAAATCTTATATTTTATCCATGTGTAGTATTTTACAACACTGACATTGAAAATGGAACTTTAGATGATATTTTACTTTTCAGCAGTCAAATCATTGCTGTAAGCTCTGATTTCTGAATGCAAAAGAAAAACAGATGAACAACTAGCCTGTAATTTGTCAAAATCCAAACATTCAGTGACTGTTTTAAAGTTTTACTTAATAGTCTAGCGAAATGCATGCTTCAAAGTGATATACAAACACAGAAAAGCTAAGAAACACAGAAGGACCTTTCCAGCCGTGTGCTGGGTGGTATGAGAACCCTATGACCTCAGCCAGGCCATGCTGAACTTCCTGAAGGCGTTGAGACCTATTAGGCATCCTCAGAGCATTGCACTTGACTTCCTCTGTGGCTTGGTCACAGTGAGCTAGGGTGCTCCACTTGCATCAGCACCTCTATGTCCTTACCTGTGTGTTCCCAGGGGAGGAGGCCCAAGGCGTGGGATGGGGCAGCAGCGTGGCGATGCTCTGGGCAGCCTCCCTTGTCGACTCTTGATGTCCAGCATTCCTCTGCCCTGCCAGAAGTGAGCGAAGAAGCAAATACACTCCCTCCCTGGGTGGTGCTAGATTTGTATTGCTGCCAGAAGCATCCAACTTGCGGCTGAGAGGTTTGTTTTTTTAAGGTAATATAAAGCTTGTGGTTCAAAACAATAAAAACCTTCTCTAGGCTAGCACTTATTTAAAATGACACTCTGCAAAATAGGGTAAAAAGAATGAACTCTTTTCAGATGGACAGGGTTTTTCCAGTCCCCTTCCTTCTACGCTCACCATTCATCACTTCTGGTTAATATTAAAGGGTGTAGAAAAAAAAAGAGATTGAAAAATATACGTAGACTATTTGGTTTAACAGAAAAGGAAGGAAAACCTCTCAGGGTTTATTTTCTAGAAGCTCACCCTGCAGCTGCTGTTTTGAAAGACAAGTTTTTCAATGGGAAAAGAATTGATGATATAAAAATTCATTAAGAACCCAAATTTATAACATGGAGCCTTATATTTAGAGATGACTGCCATATTATAGGAACATTTTATCTCTGTAGTTCTTCAGTTCCCTGTCGGATGTTAAATCTTATATTTTATCCATGTGTAGTATTTTACAACACTGACATTGAAAATGGAACTTTAGATGATATTTTACTTTTCAGCAGTCAAATCATTGCTGTAAGCTCTGATTTCTGAATGCAAAAGAAAAACAGATGAACAACTAGCCTGTAATTTGTCAAAATCCAAACATTCAGTGACTGTTTTAAAGTTTTACTTAATAGTCTAGCGAAATGCATGCTTCAAAGTGATATACAAACACAGAAAAGCTAAGAAACACAGAAGGACCTTTCCAGCCGTGTGCTGGGTGGTATGAGAACCCTATGACCTCAGCCAGGCCATGCTGAACTTCCTGAAGGCGTTGAGACCTATTAGGCATCCTCAGAGCATTGCACTTGACTTCCTCTGTGGCTTGGTCACAGTGAGCTAGGGTGCTCCACTTGCATCAGCACCTCTATGTCCTTACCTGTGTGTTCCCAGGGGAGGAGGCCCAAGGCGTGGGATGGGGCAGCAGCGTGGCGATGCTCTGGGCAGCCTCCCTTGTCGACTCTTGATGTCCAGCATTCCTCTGCCCTGCCAGAAGTGAGCGAAGAAGCAAATACACTCCCTCCCTGGGTGGTGCTAGATTTGTATTGCTGCCAGAAGCATCCAACTTGCGGCTGAGAGGTTTGTTTTTTTAAGGTAATATAAAGCTTGTGGTTCAAAACAATAAAAACCTTCTCTAGGCTAGCACTTATTTAAAATGACACTCTGCAAAATAGGGTAAAAAGAATGAACTCTTTTCAGATGGACAGGGTTTTTCCAGTCCCCTTCCTTCTACGCTCACCATTCATCACTTCTGGTTAATATTAAAGGGTGTAGAAAAAAAAAGAGATTGAAAAATATACGTAGACTATTTGGTTTAACAGAAAAGGAAGGAAAACCTCTCAGGGTTTATTTTCTAGAAGCTCACCCTGCAGCTGCTGTTTTGAAAGACAAGTTTTTCTAACATTTTATAGGTAATAAGAAAGCATTTAAAGTTATTTTGAGAGTCTGCAGATATTCCAAAAAGAATTTAAAGTCACATTCTAAAGATGTTTGTCATTAGATTCTTAGACAAAGATACTGTTTTCGACAGATGGTTAACAACAGAAAGCATAACCCTTAGGTATGCATGATAATAAACCTTTCAACATTCCTAAATGTTGTTTTTCCACCATAAAAACAAATAGTCTTTATTTTTGACCCAAAGTGGTTTGCCTCTTCCAGTGTCTTTAACCTGGAAACTGTTATCTGATCACCGTATATCCATTTCACCTCTTTTCCCAACTTCATGTCTTCTATTTTGCTGTCAGTTTCATAGGGACATTGACTGATCAACATAGTTTCTTAAAACAATAAAACTAGGAGCACAAAAATAAATTTCAGGTTCTTCAAACAGCCAAGAAAAGCCTTGCCTAGTCAGAAACTATAAAATTATTTTCACTCTGTGGCTTAAAGTTTTAAGATTTCTCCAAAGTTCCTAACCTTCTTTCCACACTAACCTAATTGTGGTGCTGCAGTTCCTTGAACTTACCTGTTTGTTTTCAGAATGTTGCCTAAAAAACCCATCTCCAACCCCACCTGAAGCCTTCTTGATCTCACTCATCTAGAAGTGATCCCACTTGGGACATCTGGTATCATCATTTCCTTTGTGGTCTTATGTAAACTTGTTTTATCTTCCCTGAGGTAGCGAAGAAGCAAATACACCCCTCCCTGGGTGGTGCTAGATTTGTATTGCTGCCAGAAGCATATGCGGCTGAGAGGTTTGTTTTAAGGTAATATAAAGCTTGTGGTTCAAAACAATAAAACCTTCTCTAGGCTAGCACTTATTTAAAATGACACTCTGCAAAATAGGGTAAAGAATGAACTCTTTTAAGATGGACAGGGTTTTTCCAGTCCCCTTCCTTCTACGCTCACCATTCATCACTTCTGGTTAATATTAAAGGGTGTAGAAAAAAAAAGAGATTGAAAAATATACGTAGACTATTTGGTTTAACAGAAAAGGAAGGAAAACCTCTCAGGGTTTATTTTCTAGAAGCTCACCCTGCAGCTGCTGTTTTGAAAGACAAGTTTTTCTAACATTTTATAGGTAATAAGAAAGCATTTAAAGTTATTTTGAGAGTCTGCAGATATTCCAAAAAGAATTTAAAGTCACATTCTAAAGATGTTTGTCATTAGATTCTTAGACAAAGATACTGTTTTCGACAGATGGTTAACAACAGAAAGCATAACCCTTAGGTATGCATGATAATAAACCTTTCAACATTCCTAAATGTTGTTTTTCCACCATAAAAACAAATAGTCTTTATTTTTGACCCAAAGTGGTTTGCCTCTTCCAGTGTCTTTAACCTGGAAACTGTTATCTGATCACCGTATATCCATTTCACCTCTTTTCCCAACTTCATGTCTTCTATTTTGCTGTCAGTTTCATAGGGACATTGACTGATCAACATAGTTTCTTAAAACAATAAAACTAGGAGCACAAAAATAAATTTCAGGTTCTTCAAACAGCCAAGAAAAGCCTTGCCTAGTCAGAAACTATAAAATTATTTTCACTCTGTGGCTTAAAGTTTTAAGATTTCTCCAAAGTTCCTAACCTTCTTTCCACACTAACCTAATTGTGGTGCTGCAGTTCCTTGAACTTACCTGTTTGTTTTCAGAATGTTGCCTAAAAAACCCATCTCCAACCCCACCTGAAGCCTTCTTGATCTCACTCATCTAGAAGTGATCCCACTTGGGACATCTGGTATCATCATTTCCTTTGTGGTCTTATGTAAACTTGTTTTATCTTCCTAATAAAATTATAGCTCCCCAGTATCCTCGCTGCACCCCCACCTGAGGGCTCAGACTCTGTTTCTGTGGTTTTTTATGCATTTTTCACATAAAGACTTGTTCCAGGGTCAGGTACAAATTAACAGTGGTTGGGTAAACAAAACTGAGATATCAGAAACCAATGGTGCTTTCCTTGTCCCAAAGTCAACACCTGATTAAAAATGCCTTTAGGTTGCCTCTTTTCTCTTGTTAGAGCATTTTATGTTTCTTCCTCGTACATTTGGAGACCTAGTCCTTGCTAATTTGGGCATTGGCCTTTTTTTTTTTTTTTTTTTGGACCACTTCTATTGATCTTTCATTTATTTATCTTTGTTCTTTAGACTGTGTGGGCCCCCCATTGCAGTAGCCTCTCTCACCGCATGCGCTCTGGAGCTCCAGCTCGGTAGTTGGACACACTGGTCCAGCCACTCCACATCACGTGGCATCTTCCCAGGGCAGGGATCGAACCGGCGCCCCTTGCACTGCAAGGCGGTGTCCTTACCCACTGAACCACCAGGGAAGCCCTGAGCATGGACGTTTTGAAAAGCAAATTATCTAACTTTTAGGTATTAGTGGTATCAGAAAGACATTTGGTAAATAGCAATCACAGTGACCCTAAAACAGTGAACAGAGATATCATTGGAGCTTAAGAAATCTAAGGTGCAAATACTGTCCAGATGAGAAAAATAATCAAATGGTCAGGAAAGAACAAGTGATCCTGAAACACAGCTGATCACATTATTCCTCCTTGTTTATTTTCAGTTGTGTTTTAATTTAGACTATGTGATTATTCATATTATTCCTCAACAGAAACTATTTTTAAGATGCACAATGGTTTTAGATCTCTGTGGCTTAAAGTTTTAAGATTTCTCCAAAGTTCCTAACCTTCTTTCCACACTAACCTAATTGTGGTGCTGCAGTTCCTTGAACTTACCTGTTTGTTTTCAGAATGTTGCCTAAAAAACCCATCTCCAACCCCACCTGAAGCCTTCTTGATCTCACTCATCTAGAAGTGATCCCACTTGGGACATCTGGTATCATCATTTCCTTTGTGGTCTTATGTAAACTTGTTTTATCTTCCTAATAAAATTATAGCTCCCCAGTATCCTCGCTGCACCCCCACCTGAGGGCTCAGACTCTGTTTCTGTGGTTTTTTATGCATTTTTCACATAAAGACTTGTTCCAGGGTCAGGTACAAATTAACAGTGGTTGGGTAAACAAAACTGAGATATCAGAAACCAATGGTGCTTTCCTTGTCCCAAAGTCAACACCTGATTAAAAATGCCTTTAGGTTGCCTCTTTTCTCTTGTTAGAGCATTTTATGTTTCTTCCTCGTACATTTGGAGACCTAGTCCTTGCTAATTTGGGCATTGGCCTTTTTTTTTTTTTTTTTTTTGGACCACTTCTATTGATCTTTCATTTATTTATCTTTGTTCTTTAGACTGTGTGGGCCCCCCATTGCAGTAGCCTCTCTCACCGCATGCGCTCTGGAGCTCCAGCTCGGTAGTTGGACACACTGGTCCAGCCACTCCACATCACGTGGCATCTTCCCAGGGCAGGGATCGAACCGGCGCCCCTTGCACTGCAAGGCGGTGTCCTTACCCACTGAACCACCAGGGAAGCCCTGAGCATGGACGTTTTGAAAAGCAAATTATCTAACTTTTAGGTATTAGTGGTATCAGAAAGACATTTGGTAAATAGCAATCACAGTGACCCTAAAACAGTGAACAGAGATATCATTGGAGCTTAAGAAATCTAAGGTGCAAATACTGTCCAGATGAGAAAAATAATCAAATGGTCAGGAAAGAACAAGTGATCCTGAAACACAGCTGATCACATTATTCCTCCTTGTTTATTTTCAGTTGTGTTTTAATTTAGACTATGTGATTATTCATATTATTCCTCAACAGAAACTATTTTTAAGATGCACAATGGTTTTAGATCTCTGTAACTTTAAAAATTGTATAATCTCTTTTTCCAGCAGTTTCTAAGGCAGAAAACCTATGCTTATGAGTGTGTGATGATAAATCCTTACTTCACATTTTGTGATTTTTTTCCTATATTTTACTTATGTTCAACTAATGTAGTTTCCAATTATCTGTCGCCAGTGAGACCCTTAATTCAAATTCTTGCCCATATTTCTTGCTTTGAAGCTTATGGACCGTTCTTGATTGTGATTTATTCTTTGATTATTCTTGATTTATAGATATTTTCCACTTAATTTACTTTTACAGTTACTGTGATAAAATTATTTATACTTTTTAAGTAAATTCCAAACTTTAAAAGCCTTTGGATAAATCCTTTGTTTGTTTGTTTTAAAACATTTATTTATTTATTTATTTTGACGGGGGTAGGGAGGGAAGTGGGTGGGTGGGCCACTTCCACTGGTCTTTCATTTGTCTAGTTTCATCCAACTTTGTTCTTTAGCCCGTGTGGGCCTCCCATCTCAGTGGCCTCTGTTGTTGCAGAGCACCGGCTCTGGGCGTATGTGCTCCAGAGCTCCGGCTCAGTAATTGGACGCATCGGTCCAGCCACTCTGCAGCACATGGGATCTTTCCAGGCCAGGGATCGAACCGGCTCCCCTTGCACTGCAAGGCGGTGTCCTTACCCACTGGACCACCAGGGAAGCCTGGATAAATAGTTCTTAGGAGAAAAAAAAAAGAATTTTTTTTTTTAGGCCACTTCCACTGATCTTTCATCTGTTTATCTTTGTTCTTTGGCCTGTGTGGGCCTCCCATAGCAGTGGCCTCCCTCGTCTCAGAGTGCCGGCTCTGGGTGCATGCGCTCCAGAGCTCTCGCTCGGTAGTTGGACACTTTGGTCCAGCCGCTTCGCGGCACGTGGGATCTTCCCAGGCCAGCAATCGAACTGGCTCCCCTTGCACTGCAAGGTGGAGTCCTCACCCACTGGACTACCAGGGAAGCTCAGTAGAAAATTGTTATGAAGCTAAAATTCATTTCTAATTTGGGAATACTACCCAACTTTGATATATTTTAATATATCATAACAGTTAAGGTTTTCCTCTTGTTCCATTTCATCATTTTTCTCTCCTTAGCCTTTTACTGCCCTTTGATTTCACATTTGCTCTTTGAGTTTGCTTTTGTCTTAAAGAGTGGATGACATTACTTGAATTTTCTATATGGAATTCTTTTTTCTCTTTGAAGAGTACAATTTTTTGAAATTAGACAACTCATTTAAAATTATTTTCCTGTCTTTGTATTAGCAATCTTTCTTTTTCTTCTTTTTCCCCATCATGCCTCTTTTTAATTTTTTTAATATTTATTTTCATTGATCTTTTTATTCTTTGGCATGTGTGGGCCTCCCATTTCAATGGTCTCTCTCACTACAGAGCACCAGCTCTGGGCTCATGTACTCCAGAGCACTGGCTTGTGATTGAACACACTGGTCCAGCTGCTCCACAGCTTGTGGGATCTTCCCTGGCCCTAGATCAAACTGGTTCCCCTTGCACTGCAAGGTAGACTCCTTACCCACTGGACCACCAGGGAAACCCTGCAATCATTTTTAATGACTACTATAGAGACATTAATGGGCTTCCCTACTGGCTCACTTGCAAAGAATCCACCTGCCAGTGGAGATACGCATTCAATCCTTGAGTCAGGAAGATTCTCTGGAGAAGGAAATGGCAACCCATTCCTGTATTCTTGTCTGAAAAATCCCATATATAGAGGAGCCTGGAGGACTACAGTCCATGGGTCACGAAAGAGTCAGACACAACTTATTGACTGCACCACAACAAATAATTACATAGATATTAATAAACATGATATTTGATTTTTTTCATCTACTTCATCAGGAAAGATGATGAAAGTAAGCATCCTGTTGTTTTTCAGTCACTAATTTGTGTCCGAGTCTTTGCGACCCCATGGACTATATGCAACACAGGCTTCCTACCCTTTATTATCTCCTGAAGTTTGCTCAGATTCATGTCTATTGAGTCAGTGTTGCTATCTAGCCATCTCGTCTTCTACCGCCTTGTTCTCCTCTTGTCTTCCATCTTTCCCAGCATAAGGGTCTTTTCAAATGAGTTGATTCTTTGCATCAGGTGACCAAAGTATTGAAACTTCATTGTCAGTCCTTCTAATGAATATTTGTGGTTGATTTCCTTTGGGATTGACTGGTTTGATCTCTTTGCAGACCAGGGACTCTTAAGAGTCTACTTCAGCACTACAGTTCAAAAACATCAGTTCTTCAGCCTTCTTTATGGTCCAACTCTCACATGTATACTTGAACTATATGGAATTCTTTTTTCTCTTTGAAGAGTACAATTTTTTGAAATTAGACAACTCATTTAAAATTATTTTCCTGTCTTTGTATTAGCAATCTTTCTTTTTCTTCTTTTTCCCCATCATGCCTCTTTTTAATTTTTTTAATATTTATTTTCATTGATCTTTTTATTCTTTGGCATGTGTGGGCCTCCCATTTCAATGGTCTCTCTCACTACAGAGCACCAGCTCTGGGCTCATGTACTCCAGAGCACTGGCTTGTGATTGAACACACTGGTCCAGCTGCTCCACAGCTTGTGGGATCTTCCCTGGCCCTAGATCAAACTGGTTCCCCTTGCACTGCAAGGTAGACTCCTTACCCACTGGACCACCAGGGAAACCCTGCAATCATTTTTAATGACTACTATAGAGACATTAATGGGCTTCCCTACTGGCTCACTTGCAAAGAATCCACCTGCCAGTGGAGATACGCATTCAATCCTTGAGTCAGGAAGATTCTCTGGAGAAGGAAATGGCAACCCATTCCTGTATTCTTGTCTGAAAAATCCCATATATAGAGGAGCCTGGAGGACTACAGTCCATGGGTCACGAAAGAGTCAGACACAACTTATTGACTGCACCACAACAAATAATTACATAGATATTAATAAACATGATATTTGATTTTTTTTTTCATCTACTTCATCAGGAAAGATGATGAAAGTAAGCATCCTGTTGTTTTTCAGTCACTAATTTGTGTCCGAGTCTTTGCGACCCCATGGACTATATGCAACACAGGCTTCCTACCCTTTATTATCTCCTGAAGTTTGCTCAGATTCATGTCTATTGAGTCAGTGTTGCTATCTAGCCATCTCGTCTTCTACCGCCTTGTTCTCCTCTTGTCTTCCATCTTTCCCAGCATAAGGGTCTTTTCAAATGAGTTGATTCTTTGCATCAGGTGACCAAAGTATTGAAACTTCATTGTCAGTCCTTCTAATGAATATTTGTGGTTGATTTCCTTTGGGATTGACTGGTTTGATCTCTTTGCAGACCAGGGGACTCTTAAGAGTCTACTTCAGCACTACAGTTCAAAAACATCAGTTCTTCAGCCTTCTTTATGGTCCAACTCTCACATCCATACATGACTACTGGAAAAACCATATCTTTGACTACATGGATCATTTTCAGCAAAATGATGTCTTTGCTTTTTAATATGCTGGCTAGATTTGTCATAGCTTTTCTTCCAAGGAGGAAACTTCTTTTGATGTGATGGCTGCAGTCACTGTTCACAGTGATTTTCGAGCCCAAGGAAAGAAAATCTGCCACTAATTCCACTTTTTCTCCTTCTGTTTGCCAAGAAGTAATGGGACTGGATTTAGTTTTTTAAATGTTGAGTTTTAAGCCAGCTTTTTCGCTCTCCTCTTTCACTCTCACTAAGAGACTCTTTAGGTTCCTCTTCACTTTTTACCTTTAGCGAGCCATCTACATATCTGAGGTTGTTGATATTTCTCCTGACAATCTAAATTCCAGCTTGTGATTCATCCAGCCCAGAATTTTGCATGATGCGGTCTGTATATAAGTTAAATAAACAGGGTGGCAATATATAACCTTGTCATACTCCTTTCTCAATTTTGAACCAGTCCACATCTGGTTCCAACTGTTGCTTCTTGCCCTGCTTCAAGTTTCTCAGTAGGCAGGTAAGGTGCAATGGATTCCCATCTCTTCAAGAAGTTTCTACAGTTTGTTGTGATCCACAAAGTCAAAGGCTTTAGCATAGTTAATGAAGCAGACATAGATATTTTTCTGAAATTCTCTTGCTTTCTCTATGATCCAATGCAGGTTGACAGTTTGATCTCTGGTTCCTCTGCCTTTTCTAAACCCAGCTTGTGCATGTGGAAATTCTCAGTTCAGGTACTGCTGAAGCCTATCTTGACAGATTTTGTGAAATTAGTGCAATTGTATGATAATTTTATCCTGAATTAACTATAAATCACTAGTGCCCTTGTTGACTGGACATTATGGGCATTCCATATTGGTGCTAATCTTGGAATGATTCATTCATCCTTCTAGAATAGTACTTGGGACACACAATTCTCCATCTGAATGATGGAGTCTAGTTTGGACTGGGTTTTAGTCTTTGATAGATGGTCCAAAATGAAGCTCAGTTATGACTGACCAACATCAGAAGTCAGACTGTTCTGACAATGCTCCAAGGAGAAAAATCACATTTTAAAAATAATCCCCTGTCAAAATTATGGTTTTTTGTGCTCATTTCAAATAAACCCAGAAATGCAATCTCCAGGCTCAAATTTTCTTGTTAAATTCTTTTTCTTTTCAAAGGATATAGTTCAAATGTACTTTTACCTTATTATTCCATTTCTTTTATTTTGACTCATACAGTATTATTTCCAGTTCCTAGTCAAAGTCTGATCCAGAGATAGAATCTTTAAGGGCAGAGTATCTAGCATAAGGCTATCTTTGCCAAACAAATTCCTGCCAGATCATCATGTGTATTCTTATTTCTTTTAAAATGAAATTGAATGTGTGAAGCTAGGGCCTTCTTTAAAAAACAAATAATTATGTGCTGTCTTTCATGATTGTCTGCAAAATCATGACAGTGTCCCTTGCCACCCCCTTTATAATAGCTGTATTGTATATATAATGCACAATATGATATTAATCAATGTGTAGAAGTCACCAACTTAGATTATTGCATTTAAGGACTGTTGCAGAACACATCTTTCTGAAGGATTAGTGAAAATAAAAGGGATGGCCATTTATAGGTAAGGTGCAATGGATTCCCATCTCTTCAAGAAGTTTCTACAGTTTGTTGTGATCCACAAAGTCAAAGGCTTTAGCATAGTTAATGAAGCAGACATAGATATTTTTCTGAAATTCTCTTGCTTTCTCTATGATCCAATGCAGGTTGACAGTTTGATCTCTGGTTCCTCTGCCTTTTCTAAACCCAGCTTGTGCATGTGGAAATTCTCAGTTCAGGTACTGCTGAAGCCTATCTTGACAGATTTTGTGAAATTAGTGCAATTGTATGATAATTTTATCCTGAATTAACTATAAATCACTAGTGCCCTTGTTGACTGGACATTATGGGCATTCCATATTGGTGCTAATCTTGGAATGATTCATTCATCCTTCTAGAATAGTACTTGGGACACACAATTCTCCATCTGAATGATGGAGTCTAGTTTGGACTGGGTTTTAGTCTTTGATAGATGGTCCAAAATGAAGCTCAGTTATGACTGACCAACATCAGAAGTCAGACTGTTCTGACAATGCTCCAAGGAGAAAAATCACATTTTAAAAATAATCCCCTGTCAAAATTATGGTTTTTTGTGCTCATTTCAAATAAACCCAGAAATGCAATCTCCAGGCTCAAATTTTCTTGTTAAATTCTTTTTCTTTTCAAAGGATATAGTTCAAATGTACTTTTACCTTATTATTCCATTTCTTTTATTTTGACTCATACAGTATTATTTCCAGTTCCTAGTCAAAGTCTGATCCAGAGATAGAATCTTTAAGGGCAGAGTATCTAGCATAAGGCTATCTTTGCCAAACAAATTCCTGCCAGATCATCATGTGTATTCTTATTTCTTTTAAAATGAAATTGAATGTGTGAAGCTAGGGCCTTCTTTAAAAAACAAATAATTATGTGCTGTCTTTCATGATTGTCTGCAAAATCATGACAGTGTCCCTTGCCACCCCTTTTATAATAGCTGTATTGTATATATAATGCACAATATGATATTAATCAATGTGTAGAGAAGTCACCAACTTAGATTATTGCATTTAAGGACTGTTGCAGAACACATCTTTCTGAAGGATTAGTGAAAATAAAAGTGGTATAGGATCTATACTTTTCCTTTGAAAGTATGTTCTCTGATGCGTAGTGGAATCTCTATATTATTTAATGCAGTTAAATGCAGTAGCCATTCTAATGACCAATGTATGCCATCACATTTTATATTTTAAAATTCTCTTTGAGATTACATGGCCTTGGAACCAAAGTATGCATGGAGTAAATAAACATTGGTCCAAAGTATCAAAGGCAAAGACAAATAAAACAGGAAGAAAATTCTGTGTTTGTAACACAAGCTTTCTCAGTAGAAGGTTACAGCTAGCACCACAGGCATCCCAATTCAAGGATTTATTAGATGTTAGATCTTAAGAAAAGTTTAGGCTTAAGAAATAACACTTGGAATATAAAATTCATTAACTTTTATCCTTGTTTCATGCCAAACCATTTTAAAAAGCTGATTACCTTGACCAAGTATTTTTATGTGTTATAGAGTGTCTTTTACTCACATATACCTTGGTTGGCACTGAGAAAAGATATCAGAATAAACATGTGAATGACACTAGTGGATTGTGTAGTTTTTGTTTCCTCAGAATTATGGTATTTATCCTTTAACTTACTGCTGTCCAATTAGTGTAAATATTGTTCCACTTCACATTGTGTCATAACTGTATAACTATATAATTACAATAACACACTGTCACTTTTGCACTATTATTTTTATATTCTGTACATCTACAAATGTTATAATCTGACAGGCAGTGCTGCTATGTGGGTGTGTATGTATGTGTATATTTAAATGAGATAGAATCTTTAAGGGCAGAGTATCTAGCATAAGGCTATCTTTGCCAAACAAATTCCTGCCAGATCATCATGTGTATTCTTATTTCTTTTAAAATGAAATTGAATGTGTGAAGCTAGGGCCTTCTTTAAAAAACAAATAATTATGTGCTGTCTTTCATGATTGTCTGCAAAATCATGACAGTGTCCCTTGCCCCCCCTTTTATAATAGCTGTATTGTATATATAATGCACAATATGATATTAATCAATGTGTAGAGAAGTCACCAACTTAGATTATTGCATTTAAGGACTGTTGCAGAACACATCTTTCTGAAGGATTAGTGAAAATAAAAGTGGTATAGGATCTATACTTTTCCTTTGAAAGTATGTTCTCTGATGCGTAGTGGAATCTCTATATTATTTAATGCAGTTAAATGCAGTAGCCATTCTAATGACCAATGTATGCCATCACATTTTATATTTTAAAATTCTCTTTGAGATTACATGGCCTTGGAACCAAAGTATGCATGGAGTAAATAAACATTGGTCCAAAGTATCAAAGGCAAAGACAAATAAAACAGGAAGAAAATTCTGTGTTTGTAACACAAGCTTTCTCAGTAGAAGGTTACAGCTAGCACCACAGGCATCCCAATTCAAGGATTTATTAGATGTTAGATCTTAAGAAAAGTTTAGGCTTAAGAAATAACACTTGGAATATAAAATTCATTAACTTTTATCCTTGTTTCATGCCAAACCATTTTAAAAAGCTGATTACCTTGACCAAGTATTTTTATGTGTTATAGAGTGTCTTTTACTCACATATACCTTGGTTGGCACTGAGAAAAGATATCAGAATAAACATGTGAATGACACTAGTGGATTGTGTAGTTTTTGTTTCCTCAGAATTATGGTATTTATCCTTTAACTTACTGCTGTCCAATTAGTGTAAATATTGTTCCACTTCACATTGTGTCATAACTGTATAACTATATAATTACAATAACACACTGTCACTTTTGCACTATTATTTTTATATTCTGTACATCTACAAATGTTATAATCTGACAGGCAGTGCTGCTATGTGGGTGTGTATGTATGTGTATATTTAAATAGTCGACTTTTTTTAGATAAATTAGGAAAAGAAAAAATGATATTTTAGAAAAATGGTTATCCATATAGTTGGCCCTTCTGGTTTTCTTCAGCTCCTTTTAGTGGATCTGAATTTTCATTTGATTTCATTTCTCTTCAGCCTGAAGAACCTTCTTTACTATTTCTTGAAGTTCAGGTCTTCAGGTGACAAACTTTGAGTTTTTGTTTATCTGAAAAAGTCTTGAGTTCATCCTCATTTGTGCAGGATATTTGCTCTGAGTAAATATCCGACTTTCATTCCGACTTTCTCCCTCCCTTTCTTCCTTCCTTCATTTTAATTTTGACATCATTCCTATTACTGTTCCCATATATCTATTGTGCCCCTTTCCTTTTTAGTGATTGTGTTTTAATATCTTGTCTATGATATGTTTAGATGTAGTTATTCCAAAACAATTTTTTTCTGCTTACATTTTCCTGAAATTCTAGATTCTGCAAGTTGATTTTTTTTTTTTTTTTCAACCAAGTTCAGGACATTTGGCACAATTATTTCTTAAAATATTTTTCTGCCCCCTTATTTGTCATTTTTTGTCCATCATTCCAGTTACATGTATGTTAAACCATTAATATTTTCATAGAGGTCACAGAGGCTCTGCTTATTTTCCTCCAGCTTCTAGTTTCTGTTCTTTGCATTGAATAATCTTTGCAGACTTGCTTTTGATGTCCCCAGTCCTTTCTTTTATAGTACACAGTCTACTATTGTTAAGGAATCTTTTTATTTTAGACATAGTTTCCATTTTAGAGTTTACATTACATTTGGTTCTAATAGTTTCTACTTTTTACCTGGTAATATTCAACACTCATTTATTATCACCATTTTTTCCTTTAATTTCTTGATTATTATAGCTAGTTGAAAGGCATCATCTAGTAACCCAAATATCTGGATCTTCTATTGACTGTTTGCTTATTCAAATATCTAATAATTTTTAATTAATATTAAATATTTTCAATAATACATTATAGAGAGTCTGGACAATGCTGCTTCCTCTTATAGGGTATTGAATTTTGTTCCAGAGAACAATTAAGCTACTGGTATATCCTTTAGATCCTGTTGGGCTTGGTTTTAAGTTTTGTTAAGGTTGAATCAATTTTCATATTTTTCTTAGTCTTACAGTGTAGTTCTAGCTCAAAAATCTGGTTCTTATAGCCAAGGCATATCGATATTCAGGGCTTAACTAAATGCCCAGGGTATTCAGTGAGGTATGAATATCTCCAGTGTAGTTGCATCAGAGTATACTCTTAATATTTTATTAACTATTGTACATGCATTGATTGCTAGGTCCCACAGAAGCTACATTTTCTCAAGATATTTCAAGTCTCTTCCTATACATGTACAACCCAGCCCCTAGTCAGACATGCTAGAGGGAACTCTGCCCCTTACCTACTTTGTGCAGCTCCCTCTTCCTGTAGTGAACATTCTAGTCAATTAAACAAACTAAACTCTGGTCTCTGCCTGTTCAGCTCAGTAAGTATGTCACTCTGCTTGGGCCCCACCTATCTGCACTGTGGTAGGGAAAGGGCTGCCAAGTCAAGAGTTGAAGCAAATACTCATTTTTTGTGTTTCCATACTCTCAGGAATTATTGTTCTCCCTGTTGTCTAATGCTTAAAAATAGCTTCTTCATTCATTTATCATTATTCATTTTATAATGATATATGAATACATGGAAGTTGAGTATCATTTATTCCATTGAGACCAAAAGTTAAAGACATTTTACAATTTCTTTTACCCCTCTCCTTCCTATCAGACTTCTGCCGTCCCTGGTGAGCCTAGGACAAAGAGTGGCTCCTTTTTGAGATTCACATTTCCTTTTCAGTTCATAAAAGAATCAGTAGTTTTGAAAGCAAGTCCTTTTCATGATAACTATCAAAGAACTGAGATTACATTTAAATCATAAATCATATATTAGGTAAGACTATAAAATTGCTTAAAAGTAGTGTTTGAGCTAATCACCCCACCAAATTAAATTTTGACAAGTGAGTAGGAAGGGAATTTGAAAGGGATGTGTGACTGTGATTTAGATGTTGGATGTTCATTAAAAGAACTTGGTACATTATTGTTTTACATAATTCTTAAACGGTTGGAGCAGTAGGATCCCTGGACAATCTGTGGACTACTAGGGCAGCATTAGCATTTGCCCAGTTTCCTAGAAGTGCCTTACTATTTTTCAAGTCTAAGAGAAAAATTTCTCCATCCAACATGACATTTAAGTGTCAAGAGCAGAAAGAAAGATTTGATGGAAAGATTTGAGTCTTTCCATAATACAGTATATTCTGAAAACACATGGTCCCCATCGCTCGTTCGTCAGACTCTTTGTGACCCCTTGGACTATAGTCCAGCAGGCTCTTCTGTCCACGGGGATTCTCCAGGCAAGAATACTAGAGTGGGTCGCCATGCCCTCCTCCAGGGGATCTTCCCAATCCACGGATGAAACCAGTTCTTTACCATCTGAGCCACCAGGGAAGCCTGAAAACACAGGAGAATTTTAAACTTCATCCACGATTCAGAGAGGTGCTGAAGGCCATTGAACAGAAATAAGGCTCTTGGGGCCAATAAAAGATGCCTGTAGTGGGTGCTGCATAGTAGACAATCCAAGGTAGATGCAATGGCGGGGAGGGGTTACTTACTTTGGGTGAAGAAATAGTGGGGAAACAGATGATTCACAATGGTTATGGAAAAGTGTTCTAAGTGAAGACCAGTGATGATGGAGGCTTATCATGTGTTAAGTTTGCTATCCAGGGAGAAGTCAAAGGGGGATTGTATACAGCCTGAAAGCCTCTCTTTGAAACTGGAAGAGATTGAATTTACTTGAACTGATAAGTTTGTTTTCCGCCATCAACAGAATGTAGGCACAAATGCCAAGTTAGTATCAGATATAGGGAAATAAAAATACTGTGTGTTTTATTGATCTGAACACATAGCCTGGCCCTGTATTTCATTCTCTCTACTCCTAAGATCTCTAGAAATGAACTCAGCAATACAGTTAACAAGTAGAAGTGCTATTTAGGAGTCTATTTAGAATTGCTTTCTTCTTAGAGAATGACCAGCATCATTCACAGCGGGAATGCAGCACCCTATTCCTTGGCCATACCAGGAAGTGTCAGAAATTGGTGACTCAAGCTGGGAAATTCAATATTCTATCTCCCCAAATTTGGAATTGAATTCCAGTCATTAGGATTTAGCAACTTAAGCCAGTTAGGGTGGCCTGTTTGTGTTGTAAGGAAGTAGAGAAATTGGGCAGTTGGAGAGAGCAAAGTGGGTTATTTATTTGTTCTAGTTTCTTCATCTTTAAAATGAAGATAGTAATTATGGTACCTACTTTGCAGTTGTTTGGGGATGGTGACATATTAATGAATGTAAAGAACTTGGAAAAGAGCCTGAACATACAGTCAACACTCAAGTGAAGATTTAGAAACTATGCTTATTATGGGTGATTTCTTTTTCAACTTTATTGAGGTGTAGTTGACATTAGTGACACATATTTAAGACATGTGCCTTGATGAGGCATTGGAAATACACATATATGTACATATTTCCATTAAATAATCACTATACTCAAGATAATAAATATCTCCATCACTCCAAAAGTTTCCTTATCCCTTCATAAACCAGTTTGCTCACCACCCTCATTTTCAGACAAACATTAGTCTCTTTGTTATTCTCTATAGAATAGTATGCATTTTCTAGAATTAAATATAAATGAAATCATACAGTGTGTATATTTTGTTTTGATAAGTGTTTAAATTCAGCACAATGATCTTAAGATTCATCCATATTGTTGTGTCACTAGTGCACTTATTTTTACTGCATTCCATTGTATGGGCATACCATATTTAGTTTTTGCATTTGCCTGCTGGTGGGCATTTGAGTAGTTTCCTGTTACAACTATTACAAGTAAAGCCATTGTGAACACTTACATATAACTCTGTGATTTTCCTTTGTGTTTGGTTTTAGTATGTGTCACATTCTAAAAAGAAATTAAGGGGAAAATGAGAGAAACCCTAAAATAAATAAAACTATAATGAGAAAATACAGTTGTAAAAGTAGTATTCATTAGCTTGCAAATTAATTTCATCCTAGAATAGACAGCTTCGCCTTTGAGGGATTAGTTGCTGTTCAGATAGAGTTTACAAATGCCTTGTCTTTATATTTAACTACTATGAGGTCTTTGTTAAACCAATATCTGCTGGAAAATCCTCTAAAGGAAAAAAGATGGCTTGTAAAATTCAAGACAAGACCAGACACTGCCCCTTAGCCTCTCAAAATTATATGGTAGGAATGAAGAGGAATACTATCTTCCCAGAAATGTGCACTATTATATTTTAAAAGAAAACTAAAAGAAAACTTTTTTTTAACTTTGCTTTCTCACTAGAAACCTCAGTTAGAGCTTTTTATCGGTAAACCTACTTTGCAGTTGTTTGGGGATGGTGACATATTAATGAATGTAAAGAACTTGGAAAAGAGCCTGAACATACAGTCAACACTCAAGTGAAGATTTAGAAACTATGCTTATTATGGGTGATTTCTTTTTCAACTTTATTGAGGTGTAGTTGACATTAGTGACACATATTTAAGACATGTGCCTTGATGAGGCATTGGAAATACACATATATGTACATATTTCCATTAAATAATCACTATACTCAAGATAATAAATATCTCCATCACTCCAAAAGTTTCCTTATCCCTTCATAAACCAGTTTGCTCACCACCCTCATTTTCAGACAAACATTAGTCTCTTTGTTATTCTCTATAGAATAGTATGCATTTTCTAGAATTAAATATAAATGAAATCATACAGTGTGTATATTTTGTTTTGATAAGTGTTTAAATTCAGCACAATGATCTTAAGATTCATCCATATTGTTGTGTCACTAGTGCACTTATTTTTACTGCATTCCATTGTATGGGCATACCATATTTAGTTTTTGCATTTGCCTGCTGGTGGGCATTTGAGTAGTTTCCTGTTACAACTATTACAAGTAAAGCCATTGTGAACACTTACATATAACTCTGTGATTTTCCTTTGTGTTTGGTTTTAGTATGTGTCACATTCTAAAAAGAAATTAAGGGGAAAATGAGAGAAACCCTAAAATAAATAAAACTATAATGAGAAAATACAGTTGTAAAAGTAGTATTCATTAGCTTGCAAATTAATTTCATCCTAGAATAGACAGCTTCGCCTTTGAGGGATTAGTTGCTGTTCAGATAGAGTTTACAAATGCCTTGTCTTTATATTTAACTACTATGAGGTCTTTGTTAAACCAATATCTGCTGGAAAATCCTCTAAAGGAAAAAAGATGGCTTGTAAAATTCAAGACAAGACCAGACACTGCCCCTTAGCCTCTCAAAATTATATGGTAGGAATGAAGAGGAATACTATCTTCCCAGAAATGTGCACTATTATATTTTAAAAAGAAAACTGAACTTTTCATGCAGTTAGAGCATTTAGTACAATTTATTTTAAAAATAAATTATAGAAATAGCAACTTTGCTTTCTCACTAGAAACCTCGATATTTTGAATTATTTGGATAATAGTGATTACATATAGAATGGAATAGATTGCATATAGGCAAATAGAATGTTGCTTACTGAGTTTGTATTAGAAATTACTTTAAATTATTTATTAATGAGAAGGTATTGATTTATTGAATCTTACATTAGAGTCCATTTGCTAAATTCATAATAATTACTTTATGTAATTCTATAAACTAATAGTTGTAATTGCTGAAGGTGTCACAATGCTAAAACAAACTTTTTTTAAATCAATACAATAAAATCTACTCTAAAATGTTAATATCTGGAAATGTCTCTCTCTTTTAAGGAAGAGCTTTTCTTAGCTGGTGTAGTTATTTTCCTCCTATCTGAGTTTCCTTATTGTCAAGTTCTTTGTCATCTTTTTGACTTTGGCCTGGACTTTTTAGTTCTAAGATCTCCTTAGCCAAGTAGGATGGACAATTGTTATTATTATTATTTTTTTTCATATAGTACTTGGTTTTCTACTTAGATCAGTGAGGAGTACTTTTTTTTTTTTTAATCCTGGAGAGAAAGAAAAAAATACGTTGTCTTGATCAGTCTTTTCTCCAGACCACCTCTCATGGGTCACTCCTAAAGCAGGACATTTAAATAAACTGAACTTCAAATACAATTTCAGTTTAATAGGACTTTTGGATTCAAAGGGAAATTCTAACATTTGATCAGCTATTCATAAATGATGTCTTTGTATCCTTTAAAGAACTATAAAGCAAATAAAAAATTGCAAGCTGTTTTATTTCATGTTATCTGAGATAAAATAATTCTTTGAAGAGCTATAGAGACTAATTGGAAATGAATATCAGTATATCCCTAAATTATGAACTTAATAAAGTTAAAATCACACAGGACCTACATAGGTAAGCCACAGTGATCTAAGAATACACAATTGTTAATGTTGTACAAATTCTAAGGGAAGAAATGAGTTTTGTTGGATAAGAAATGAGAAAATTTTAGTGGACAGAGATTTTGAAAAGAAATGGTTGAATATAAGAAAGGAATAGGGTTGGATGATAAAAGGAAAAATTCTCCTTCCACAAATTAAATTGAAAATATCATTTTCTTAGTTAATAAATAAATTAATAAATAAAAAGTAGCAGGTTTTTTTTTAATGAATTGTAATTTTCCTCTAAGATGCATAGGACACAAGAAAATCCAAAGAAAAACTTTCTCTCATAAATCTTGGTTGAAGTCAAGAAAATATTTGAAGAAAATGCCTAGAGTTATTTTGGGTATATGAATTGTTATTTTTGTAATTTGCTTTGAAAAAAATTTTTTGTAATTCTATAAACTAATAGTTGTAATTGCTGAAGGTGTCACAATGCTAAAACAAACTTTTTTTAAATCAATACAATAAAATCTACTCTAAAATGTTAATATCTGGAAATGTCTCTCTCTTTTAAGGAAGAGCTTTTCTTAGCTGGTGTAGTTATTTTCCTCCTATCTGAGTTTCCTTATTGTCAAGTTCTTTGTCATCTTTTTGACTTTGGCCTGGACTTTTTAGTTCTAAGATCTCCTTAGCCAAGTAGGATGGACAATTGTTATTATTATTATTTTTTTTCATATAGTACTTGGTTTTCTACTTAGATCAGTGAGGAGTACTTTTTTTTTTTTTAATCCTGGAGAGAAAGAAAAAAATACGTTGTCTTGATCAGTCTTTTCTCCAGACCACCTCTCATGGGTCACTCCTAAAGCAGGACATTTAAATAAACTGAACTTCAAATACAATTTCAGTTTAATAGGACTTTTGGATTCAAAGGGAAATTCTAACATTTGATCAGCTATTCATAAATGATGTCTTTGTATCCTTTAAAGAACTATAAAGCAAATAAAAAATTGCAAGCTGTTTTATTTCATGTTATCTGAGATAAAATAATTCTTTGAAGAGCTATAGAGACTAATTGGAAATGAATATCAGTATATCCCTAAATTATGAACTTAATAAAGTTAAAATCACACAGGACCTACATAGGTAAGCCACAGTGATCTAAGAATACACAATTGTTAATGTTGTACAAATTCTAAGGGAAGAAATGAGTTTTGTTGGATAAGAAATGAGAAAATTTTAGTGGACAGAGATTTTGAAAAAGAAATGGTTGAATATAAGAAAGGAATAGGGTTGGATGATAAAAGGAAAAATTCTCCTTCCACAAATTAAATTGAAAATATCATTTTCTTAGTTAATAAATAAATTAATAAATAAAAAGTAGCAGGTTTTTTTTTAATGAATTGTAATTTTCCTCTAAGATGCATAGGACACAAGAAAAATCCAAAGAAAAACTTTCTCTCATAAATCTTGGTTGAAGTCAAGAAAAATATTTGAAGAAAATGCCTAAGATTTTTGTTATTGTAAAAGATGGAAAGAAGCAAAATCATTATGAATGTGTTTATTTTATACTAGTAAGTGGCAGGATTGGGTTTTCCAGGCAGGCTTTATTGGTCTTAATCTCATAGAAAGGGAAATTTTCAACACTGCGGTCTCATTTCTTTCACCTGTCACTTGCTCTAATGTGATTGCATGATGCCACTAGGGTAGTCACTTAAATCACCATGTACTTCCTCTTTGCCCTTTATCACTGTAGGCATATTAGTATGGTTGCTTAGTTAATGCCATCAGGCTGGACGTATGGTTGTGCAGATTGTACACTATAGAACTTCAGGATGCATGGTATGTATGTCAACTTAGCTAGGCTGAGCTATGTTTCCCAGAATTCTTTTCCTTGTATATTTCCAATTAGGGTGGGGTACAGCACTAGCTGTATTATGTAAGGAAGTGCTACGCTCAGAAATGTGCCATTATCTTCATCCTCAAGATAAAAACCTGAGGCTCAGAAGGCATACATATGTAATGCTGAGAAACAGTAAAAATGAGAATTGACCCCAGTTCGACTTAGTCCCTCAGCTCATACTTTATGACTGTACCCTAGAGTATACAGATCTTTTTAATTTGCTCTATAGGCTCTCCTACATGAGTATGTATGTTCTAGATAGCTTTGAATATAGCCAGCTATTTAACAGACTGCTCTTACATATAAATTAGCCTTAACATCAGGGAGGTTTTGCTCTAGACAGAGGGGTGTCGCATGAACAGTGGCACATACATATTGAAATGTAGCCAACAAAACATAGCATGATGTGAATTAGTGCCAGCTGAGATACACCTTCAGTAGCTCTGTGGGATTTAGCAGGGAGGAGCTCACTGGGAGCTGAGGTAACTGCCCTTCCACAGTGCAGTGGTTGTCACATTCTTCTCACTGAGCTGAGGTGTTGCAGGAAGAAGCCACCACTAGTTATCAGACTTGACGTGTTACTAACCGTAGCCATAATATATACATTTTTAAACAGTGTGATGAGCATTTATTATGTGTAGACATGAACTAGGCTCTGGGAATACAATGGATAAAGGGGTGGACAGAAACTTTGCCTGTCCCATGACTCCCTTCCTCCCCAGGCCCCAACATTTCTTATGCCTAAAGAATCACCTAGGCATCCTCTTGAAATGTAATTTTTGATTTAGGAGGTCTGAAACAGACCTGAGATTCTGTCTTTCTAGCAAGGTCCCAGGTGGTGAACATGCTGCTGCTCTGCAAACCATAGAGACTCTAGAGGAGGGATAGATCGGTTAATGAAGACATGAGTGGTGTGCATGTAATGTTAGCAGAAATACCTGGAGCTCTACCAAGAGAATGTGACCGTCTACCCTCACTTTCAGCTCCTGTCTCCACAAGCAGACCGGGCGACCACTGCTTCCTTGTCATAGCCTGGATAGGCCTAAAATATGGAATAAACCACTTTAGTTTACCTTCTTCTGGGTCTATAGATATCTTTTCATTTGTTGAATTGTTTTCCTCACCTATTTATAGCCCAGCAGATTGTAAAAAATGTTTTGTACATCACCTTTTCACTCTTGGTTTCTTAGTATACCTTTCTCCATATCCTAGAAATATTGATAGGATTTCAGCTTGACCCAAATATTCTTGGGACTAGTACACTTGTAGAGCATTTCTGAATGCTGAGAAACAGTAAAAATGAGAATTGTCCAGCAGAGGGTATACAGATCTTTTAATTTGCTCTATAGGCTCTCCTACATGAGTATGTATGTTCTAGATAGCTTTGAATATAGCCAGCTATTTAACAGACTGCTCTTACATATAAATTAGCCTTAACATCAGGGAGGTTTTGCTCTAGACAGAGGGTGTCGCATGAACAGTGGCACATACATATTGAAATGTAGCCAACAAAACATAGCATGATGTGAATTAGTGCCAGCTGAGATACACCTTCAGTAGCTCTGTGGGATTTAGCAGGGAGGAGCTCACTGGGAGCTGAGGTAACTGCCCTTCCACAGTGCAGTGGTTGTCACATTCTTCTCACTGAGCTGAGGTGTTGCAGGAAGAAGCCACCACTAGTTATCAGACTTGACGTGTTACTAACCGTAGCCATAATATATACATTTTTAAACAGTGTGATGAGCATTTATTATGTGTAGACATGAACTAGGCTCTGGGAATACAATGGATAAAGGGGTGGACAGAAACTTTGCCTGTCCCATGACTCCCTTCCTCCCCAGGCCCCAACATTTCTTATGCCTAAAGAATCACCTAGGCATCCTCTTGAAATGTAATTTTTGATTTAGGAGGTCTGAAACAGACCTGAGATTCTGTCTTTCTAGCAAGGTCCCAGGTGGTGAACATGCTGCTGCTCTGCAAACCATAGAGACTCTAGAGGAGGGATAGATCGGTTAATGAAGACATGAGTGGTGTGCATGTAATGTTAGCAGAAATACCTGGAGCTCTACCAAGAGAATGTGACCGTCTACCCTCACTTTCAGCTCCTGTCTCCACAAGCAGACCGGGCGACCACTGCTTCCTTGTCATAGCCTGGATAGGCCTAAAATATGGAATAAACCACTTTAGTTTACCTTCTTCTGGGTCTATAGATATCTTTTCATTTGTTGAATTGTTTTCCCTCACCTATTTATAGCCCAGCAGATTGTAAAAAAATGTTTTTGTACATCACCTTTTCACTCTTGGTTTCTTAGTATACCTTTCTCCATATCCTAGAAATATTGATAGG
Source organism: Tragulus kanchil (assembly GCA_022376925.1). Classification (NCBI taxonomy): domain Eukaryota; kingdom Metazoa; phylum Chordata; class Mammalia; order Artiodactyla; family Tragulidae; genus Tragulus; species Tragulus kanchil. The sequence goes on along the minus strand of JAIOJX010000030.1, from coordinate 188,889,055 downwards.
ATTTCAGCTTGACCCAAATATTCTTGGGACTAGTACACTTGTAGAGCATTTCTGAATTTTGTGAATTTCTAATCTTACTTCCAGCTTGTGTTATCCCTCCTCCCTCCCTCTTTATTATTATGTATCTTCTCCTTTTCTTCCCTGGCTCCCCACCTTCCATCTCTTCTGTTGTTTTTTCTGTCACTCAGTGTTTCTTATCTGCCCTCAGAGTGAAACATTTGCAGATTAGTAGGGGTTCTTAGTATAGCCCCCAAATGATGAATTTCACATTCCACCTATGCCACTTACTAGTTTTCCTCCCTTGGGTAAGTTATTCAGTTACTCTGTTTTGTACTCTCCTCATCTTTTAATTGAAGATTAAAAACAATGTCCATCTCATAATGTCATTGTGGGATTAAATAATTACTAAACTAGAATGTAATAAATATGGTATAAATATTGATGGATACTGTTATTGCGATGCAAACTTCTCTTCCTCCTTGCGGGATCATAGACTTTCTTTTTATTGGACTGTACTGGCGTCCAGGCCCTTAGGCATGAAGTTCAGTGCAGCTGTTGTCTCTGACATTCTAAAGAGACACTTGGAAAGTCTGAAGAATTATACCAGAGTTTTTATAACTTCCGTGCCCTTTTCCTCCATGTCTTATCAAATTTTGAATATTTTTTCCATTTCATATATATTAATTATCCATTATTCTCATTATTCAGTTACTCCACAAGTGTGTACTTCACATATGTGTAGTTTATGCCAGATGGAAAGACAATTACAGATGAAAGATGTTTTATTAATTTTTAACATCTTTGTACATGTTTAATAATGATGATAATTGCCACTGCTTCTAGTATTAACATTCATTAATACTAGTATACTATAAAGGACTTCTACTTCTAGCTATGATGGAGTAGTAAGTACCAGGTTTACCCTTCCATTTTTAAACAGCTGATAAAAATTTAGAGAAATATATACCTAACAACGAGACATTGAAACAGGAAGTACAGGACAGTGATACTGTAAGAAGGAAAACAAACAAGATGAGCCTAATGATTATTACATCTGCTTCCTAGAAGGATTTTACAAGTTCAGTGCAGGATGAGAAGCCTAAACAGAGCCTGGAAGTCTCTCAGACTTTAGGAGACATAGTTCGTTCAAAGAATGCATGCGGCAGAGTCCTAGGGAAAAGAGGACTACACACAGAGTGAATCATTTCTGTCAGGAATTCAGAGAAATATAGCCCAGTGCCTACCTCAGTGCCTCAAGTCCAGGAAGGATTATCAGAAAGAAAAAAGGCAGAATGGTACCTGGAGCTCACACAGGGCCAGGAAGAGTTTATATTCCCACCAGCTGTTGTAAAAAGACTTGAAACAATGAACATCAAGTTAAATTTCAGTGTCACAAAGTATAGAAGCAAGCCACAGAAGGATCAGATTGTTTCCAAATAACTTTGTTGTATCTGAGAACAAAAATTAAAAAAAATATTTCTAGGAATTAAGTATCCTCAATTGCTCAACAATGTAAAAGGCAATGTCTGACATCTAATAAAAATTCACCAGGCATACAAAGAAGTAAAAAAGACAACTGATAAAAAAATAGGAAAAAAACAATAATTAGCAATACACCCAGAATTCCAATGGATAAAAGAATTAGTAGACAAGAACATTGGAACAGCTGGTAAATCTATACTTGTTTTAAAAGGTGAACGAAAGCATGCATATTAAAAGAGACAGGGAAGGTCTAAAAAAGAATCAGTTTGGGCTTTTAGAGATGAAAAATATATATACTGAATAGAATTAAAAATATATTAAATACTGAAGAAGAAAAAATTGGTGAACCCAAGAAAATAGCAATAGAAATTATAAATATACAGAGAGGAAATAAAATACTGAGAGGATAAAAATAGAGAAAAAAAACCAGAACATCATTGGATTTATAGAACAATTTGATCAGTATTGAGGCTCAGAAAAAGCTGAAAAAGAGCAGAGACAGAAGAAAATGTGTATTAGTTGAAATATGGCTAGAAATCCATTTTTTGGAAAACAATTTCCAAATTTAATGAAAAGTATAAACTCACAGGTTGAAGGCGCTCAATGAATTTAAGCACGAGACAGAAAGAAAATGACACCAAATCACCTTGCCTTACTCAAAACTAGTGTTAAGAGAAAACTGTTAGTGCCTCTGAGAAAAGACACACTACAAATAGGGTACAATAGATATGTGACATCATGCAACAACTGTCTCATCTAAAATAATGCAAGATGGAAGACTAGTAGTGCAACATTGTTTAAATATTGAGGGGGAAAATATCAACCTTGAATTCTGTTTGTTGTCATTCAACAAGTTGCTAAGTTGCGCTGACTCTTTGTGGCCCCATGGACTGCAGCTCCCTAGCCTCCCTTGTCTTTCATCATCTCCCAGAGTTCGCGCACACTCATCTCCAGTGAATCGGTGATGGTTTCTAACCATCTCATCCTCTCCCTCAAATTCTATACCTAACAAAAATCTCTTTCAAAAATAAAGTGAAACTAAGAATCTTTCAGGCATAAAAGCTAAGAAAATTCATCACTGGCAGACCATCATTACAAACCTAATACAGCAATGTGCTAAGCATTTCACGTGCTTTATTTCATCTAATACTTTTCCAAAACTTATATACTTTTGGCAGCCTTACTTTATGTAGAAGGAAATTAATACTGTGAGCTCTTAAAGAAACACAGCCATGATGTAGCCAGACAACAGAGCTTGCACTAATATACTTCAAGGTAATATGAAAAGGCTGTATATTGTATGGTTCCAACTATATGAAATTCTTGAAAAGGAAAACTAAATAGAGACAGTAAAATATTAGAGATTGTAAAGGGATGGCAGTGGAAAGATCAACAGGTAGACCGCAGAGGATTTTTAGGTCAGTGAAAGTACTCTGCGTGATACTATTCAATATAATGATAGGTACATGTTCCTGTATGTTTATCAGAAAAAGCTGAAAAGAGCAGAGACAGAATCATTGGATTTATAGAACAATTTGATCAGTATTGAGGCTCAGAAAAAGCTGAAAAAGAGCAGAGACAGAAGAAAATGTGTATTAGTTGAAATATGGCTAGAAATCCATTTTTTGGAAAACAATTTCCAAATTTAATGAAAAGTATAAACTCACAGGTTGAAGGCGCTCAATGAATTTAAGCACGAGACAGAAAGAAAATGACACCAAATCACCTTGCCTTACTCAAAACTAGTGTTAAGAGAAAACTGTTAGTGCCTCTGAGAAAAGACACACTACAAATAGGGTACAATAGATATGTGACATCATGCAACAACTGTCTCATCTAAAATAATGCAAGATGGAAGACTAGTAGTGCAACATTGTTTAAATATTGAGGGGGAAAATATCAACCTTGAATTCTGTTTGTTGTCATTCAACAAGTTGCTAAGTTGCGCTGACTCTTTGTGGCCCCATGGACTGCAGCTCCCTAGCCTCCCTTGTCTTTCATCATCTCCCAGAGTTCGCGCACACTCATCTCCAGTGAATCGGTGATGGTTTCTAACCATCTCATCCTCTCCCTCAAATTCTATACCTAACAAAAATCTCTTTCAAAAATAAAGTGAAACTAAGAATCTTTCAGGCATAAAAGCTAAGAAAATTCATCACTGGCAGACCATCATTACAAACCTAATACAGCAATGTGCTAAGCATTTCACGTGCTTTATTTCATCTAATACTTTTCCAAAACTTATATACTTTTGGCAGCCTTACTTTATGTAGAAGGAAATTAATACTGTGAGCTCTTAAAGAAACACAGCCATGATGTAGCCAGACAACAGAGCTTGCACTAATATACTTCAAGGTAATATGAAAAGGCTGTATATTGTATGGTTCCAACTATATGAAATTCTTGAAAAGGAAAACTAAATAGAGACAGTAAAATATTAGAGATTGTAAAGGGATGGCAGTGGAAAGATCAACAGGTAGACCGCAGAGGATTTTTAGGTCAGTGAAAGTACTCTGCGTGATACTATTCAATATAATGATAGGTACATGTTCCTGTATGTTTGTCTAAAGTCACAGAATGTACAATATCAAGAGACAACCCTGGGGCTTCCCTGGTGGTCCAGTGGGTAAGGACACCGCCTTGCAGTACAAGCGTCGCTGGTTCCATCCCTGGCCTGGGAAGATCCCACGTGCAGCGGAGCGACTGGACTGATGTGTCCAAATACCGAGCCAGCGCCCAGAGCCGGTGCTCTGCGATGAGAAAGGCGGCTGCGATGGGAGGCCCACACAGGCCAAAAGAACAAAGATAAACAAATGAAAGATCAATAGAAGTGGCCAAAAAAAAAAACCAATCCCTTGATATACTTCATACACCTGTGAAGCATTGGTGAAACCTGAAGTAATTTTATATTTAACAGAAGTTTACTTACATTTTTAAAATTCATCGAGAACATAATCTAAGTTTACATAAAAAGCTGTAATTCTTGATTCTAATTTGGAAAAGGATTACTAACTGTTGAAAAAGAATGAATAACCTGTGAATAATAATATGAATTTTTAAATAATAACTGATCATAAGCCTAATTCAGATGTAAGCTTTAAGAGAAACTTCAAAAGTGATCCAATAAATAATAAATAATATTTATAAATATGTTTTTCCATTTTTAAAAAATCAAATCATTTTAAAATCTTAATGATGAACTGATCTAAATCTTTCAAAACCCACATACCTTTTTCTATAATTAGTTATAGAACTTTGAGAACTATCAGTAATCTAATGTGCATGAAAAGTGAAATGAACAATTAACATTAAATAGCATATTCAGACAAGCTGTCTTTTTGTGATACTTATATACTTTTGGCAGCCTTACTTTATGTAGAAGGAAATTAATACTGTGAGCTCTTAAAGAAACACAGCCATGATGTAGCCAGACAACAGAGCTTGCACTAATATACTTCAAGGTAATATGAAAAGGCTGTATATTGTATGGTTCCAACTATATGAAATTCTTGAAAAGGAAAACTAAATAGAGACAGTAAAATATTAGAGATTGTAAAGGGATGGCAGTGGAAAGATCAACAGGTAGACCGCAGAGGATTTTTAGGTCAGTGAAAGTACTCTGCGTGATACTATTCAATATAATGATAGGTACATGTTCCTGTATGTTTGTCTAAAGTCACAGAATGTACAATATCAAGAGACAACCCTGGGGCTTCCCTGGTGGTCCAGTGGGTAAGGACACCGCCTTGCAGTACAAGCGTCGCTGGTTCCATCCCTGGCCTGGGAAGATCCCACGTGCAGCGGAGCGACTGGACTGATGTGTCCAAATACCGAGCCAGCGCCCAGAGCCGGTGCTCTGCGATGAGAAAGGCGGCTGCGATGGGAGGCCCACACAGGCCAAAAGAACAAAGATAAACAAATGAAAGATCAATAGAAGTGGCCAAAAAAAAAAACCAATCCCTTGATATACTTCATACACCTGTGAAGCATTGGTGAAACCTGAAGTAATTTTATATTTAACAGAAGTTTACTTACATTTTTAAAATTCATCGAGAACATAATCTAAGTTTACATAAAAAGCTGTAATTCTTGATTCTAATTTGGAAAAGGATTACTAACTGTTGAAAAAGAATGAATAACCTGTGAATAATAATATGAATTTTTAAATAATAACTGATCATAAGCCTAATTCAGATGTAAGCTTTAAGAGAAACTTCAAAAGTGATCCAATAAATAATAAATAATATTTATAAATATGTTTTTCCATTTTTAAAAAATCAAATCATTTTAAAATCTTAATGATGAACTGATCTAAATCTTTCAAAACCCACATACCTTTTTCTATAATTAGTTATAGAACTTTGAGAACTATCAGTAATCTAATGTGCATGAAAAGTGAAATGAACAATTAACATTAAATAGCATATTCAGACAAGCTGTCTTTATCTTTGTGGTATATCTATATTTGTCTTGATATAATACCACTGAATACAGCATTTAGATTTTCTGAGGTCTTTTATAGGTAAGAGAGACTACCAGAAAATAATTGAAGGAGAAGGAAAATCCAATATTCATTAATATTTAGTAAATAAACATTTGCTTATTTATTAATGCAATCATTATTTAATTCATAATATTTTCATATCATTTCAAAGTAGTTGTTCAGGTGTTGTACTTGATAATGATATACTCTGCTATTACACTATTTGAGTCAGTGATGCTTAGTTGAAAGTAGGTCAGTTAAAAAGATGTTTGGGGTTTTATAATTAAATATAAAAATAATAGTAAATTATAGTGAATGGTCAACTTAATGCTGTATTTTTCTCACACCTCAGTAAAACATTCCAAATACCATAAAAATTGTTTAAATTTATATACGGAATTATATAAAAGATATTTACTGTCTAAAACCTGAATGATTGGAGTGATTGAATATGAATTCATTATATATGACTATATAGACTTGTACATGAATATTAAAATTCCTTTTATATTAGACCGAGTTAAATTTTTCCATATCTTAATTTAGCTTTAATTCTGTTAATAACAATATATATAACTAATCCATGGGGATATGAAACTTGGGAAAATTAAGATTCCCAAAGTGAAGCTTTTATCCTCTTAGATAAGGCACAGATACTCCAGAGTATGCGCTCCACAGCTTATTTAAATGTACAGAGGAAATCTCCTCCTGTGTGTTGGGAGTAACTGCTATAGCATCATGTTTATTTCTATTGCTCTTCTAAATCCTCTTCTCTCCAGTACATGATTTTCTGCTACTGTGAACCCTCCTACTCCGTGCAATCAGAACTTTGTCCTGTGAAGTAATTGGTCCTGGTGGATGAGTGATCTAATACTGTGGATGGCTAGAGCTTATGTGCAGCTTATCTCCTTGTGGTACTCCAAGGGGAGAAATGTGTGTTTTCTGTTTCCTTCTTATCAGAACAAGACTTGGGGTCACTTGATATCAGACCCTAGATTTTACCTCCCCCACAAATCCAATTTATTCAATCTATTTTAGACTGAAGCATTCCACATAGCCCTTGACACCTCACTGTACTTTATGATAGATAAGGTAGAAAATTCAAGGCACTGTTGATGAAAATAAAACAACAAAGTCTGCGCACACCCACACACATCTTGGCAGAAAAGTGCCTTCACTTATTTTGAAATAAAGAATTTGCTTATTTAAACTTTTCTAAGCAGCTTATTTATATAAGTGATAGAATAAAGCATCCTTGTTTTTGTTTGTAAAAAAATTGTCAGATAATTTCCATTCCTGCCCTCTTTATCTTTACTGTTATTGAAGTCTTAGCAGAATAAAGTTCCAATTGTGTCTATTCACAGAAGCTGTCATACTCAGATAATGGCACAATGCAGAATTTATCGAGTGCCAGGAGATTCTAAAAGTTAATGGAACAAAATGGTATTAGTGTGAGATTTTTGGGAAAATCTCATGAGATTTGGTACAGTAACCTCACAATTAGATTACTGTTTCAATACTGTCTGTGTAGACAAAGGGAAGTGTGGCTCTTATGAACTGAGTATTGATAGATCTTAGGAATGATCTAGAAATTAGAAGCTCCATTGTTTAGGTAAATGTGCATGAATATAACTTATATTAGACCGAGTTAAATTTTTCCATATCTTAATTTAGCTTTAATTCTGTTAATAACAATATATATAACTAATCCATGGGGATATGAAACTTGGGAAAATTAAGATTCCCAAAGTGAAGCTTTTATCCTCTTAGATAAGGCACAGATACTCCAGAGTATGCGCTCCACAGCTTATTTAAATGTACAGAGGAAATCTCCTCCTGTGTGTTGGGAGTAACTGCTATAGCATCATGTTTATTTCTATTGCTCTTCTAAATCCTCTTCTCTCCAGTACATGATTTTCTGCTACTGTGAACCCTCCTACTCCGTGCAATCAGAACTTTGTCCTGTGAAGTAATTGGTCCTGGTGGATGAGTGATCTAATACTGTGGATGGCTAGAGCTTATGTGCAGCTTATCTCCTTGTGGTACTCCAAGGGGAGAAATGTGTGTTTTCTGTTTCCTTCTTATCAGAACAAGACTTGGGGTCACTTGATATCAGACCCTAGATTTTACCTCCCCCACAAATCCAATTTATTCAATCTATTTTAGACTGAAGCATTCCACATAGCCCTTGACACCTCACTGTACTTTATGATAGATAAGGTAGAAAATTCAAGGCACTGTTGATGAAAATAAAACAACAAAGTCTGCGCACACACCCACACACATCTTGGCAGAAAAGTGCCTTCACTTATTTTGAAATAAAGAATTTGCTTATTTAAACTTTTCTAAGCAGCTTATTTATATAAGTGATAGAATAAAGCATCCTTGTTTTTGTTTGTAAAAAAATTGTCAGATAATTTCCATTCCTGCCCTCTTTATCTTTACTGTTATTGAAGTCTTAGCAGAATAAAGTTCCAATTGTGTCTATTCACAGAAGCTGTCATACTCAGATAATGGCACAATGCAGAATTTATCGAGTGCCAGGAGATTCTAAAAGTTAATGGAACAAAATGGTATTAGTGTGAGATTTTTGGGAAAATCTCATGAGATTTGGTACAGTAACCTCACAATTAGATTACTGTTTCAATACTGTCTGTGTAGACAAAGGGAAGTGTGGCTCTTATGAACTGAGTATTGATAGATCTTAGGAATGATCTAGAAATTAGAAGCTCCATTGTTTAGGTAAATGTGAACCTATTCAGAGAGTTGCTTTTTCTTCCTCTGTACCAATATTCTAGGTGATGGAGATAGTGATATGTCAACTAAGCAGACATTTTAGGATGGCTTTAATTCAAAACACACAGAGTTCAAAAGAGAAACATGTTTTTAGAAGGAAGGGCTCTGACCAGAAGCTCACTATAGATTGGTGTTCTCTCTTCACTAAATTCTCTCCTGAATAGGCCGATTCTTATAGAATTTCTCCATGGTGTTGAAATGACTCTATTTCCCTCACTCCAGGCTAGCCAGCCTTCCATGTTAAGGTCCTCTGGAAGGACTCCTTGGCACTGCCGTCCAGTCCTCATCATGGTGACAAGCAAGACACAGCTGCTGTCTTCACTTTCCTCTTGGGTGTTCAGGTGTCATCTCAGATCTAGTATCCTCCAAACTGAGGTCATTACCTTCTGGGAAAAAATATTTCATTTCAAGTATCTGAGTAAGAATTAAGTAGACCACGATGATTTAAACACAGTTCCTGGTGCTGTGTAATTTCCTTCTTAATGCTATTATAAGTAACAGTATCTTTAGATATGGTGCATGCTTCTGTGTTTTCTATTGTATTCATATTATTATCTTTCCTTGAACACTCAGCCTTAAAAACTTGAAGTCGTTTTTCTTCCTTTGTCATCCTCACTCAGACTGTCCTCCTTGGTCATAAATTCCTCCATGATCTATCCTTTGGGAATTTCATTTTTTTCCTGTCAGTCTGCTTCAGTTGCTGCCCAGCCAAAGAATCAATCTCTACTCCTTCCTTGTAGAGAGAACTCATTTCCCACTTTGTAGACAGAAATGCCATGTACAGGCATTCTGTAGAGATATTTCACGATTGGTTCTAGACAACCACAGTAAAACAAATATCATACCGAAGTGAGTCACAGAATTCTTTGGTTGCCTAATGCATATAGTCTTAAATTTGCTGAGGATTTTGGGAAAATCTCATGAGATTTGGTAAAAAAGATACTGAAGTCTGTGTAGACAAAGGGAAGTGTGGCTCTTATGAACTGAGTATTGATAGATCTTAGGAATGATCTAGAAATTAGAAGCTCCATTGTTTAGGTAAATGTGAACCTATTCAGAGAGTTGCTTTTTCTTCCTCTGTACCAATATTCTAGGTGATGGAGATAGTGATATGTCAACTAAGCAGACATTTTAGGATGGCTTTAATTCAAAACACACAGAGTTCAAAAGAGAAACATGTTTTTAGAAGGAAGGGCTCTGACCAGAAGCTCACTATAGATTGGTGTTCTCTCTTCACTAAATTCTCTCCTGAATAGGCCGATTCTTATAGAATTTCTCCATGGTGTTGAAATGACTCTATTTCCCTCACTCCAGGCTAGCCAGCCTTCCATGTTAAGGTCCTCTGGAAGGACTCCTTGGCACTGCCGTCCAGTCCTCATCATGGTGACAAGCAAGACACAGCTGCTGTCTTCACTTTCCTCTTGGGTGTTCAGGTGTCATCTCAGATCTAGTATCCTCCAAACTGAGGTCATTACCTTCGGGGAAAAAAATATTTCATTTCAAGTATCTGAGTAAGAATTAAGTAGACCACGATGATTTAAACACAGTTCCTGGTGCTGTGTAATTTCCTTCTTAATGCTATTATAAGTAACAGTATCTTTAGATATGGTGCATGCTTCTGTGTTTTCTATTGTATTCATATTATTATCTTTCCTTGAACACTCAGCCTTAAAAACTTGAAGTCGTTTTTCTTCCTTTGTCATCCTCACTCAGACTGTCCTCCTTGGTCATAAATTCCTCCATGATCTATCCTTTGGGAATTTCATTTTTTTCCTGTCAGTCTGCTTCAGTTGCTGCCCAGCCAAAGAATCAATCTCTACTCCTTCCTTGTAGAGAGAACTCATTTCCCACTTTGTAGACAGAAATGCCATGTACAGGCATTCTGTAGAGATATTTCACGATTGGTTCTAGACAACCACAGTAAAACAAATATCATACCGAAGTGAGTCACAGAATTCTTTGGTTGCCTAATGCATATAGTCTTATTTATAACATACTGTAGTGTACAATAACATTATTAATACTGTATATGCTTTAACTAAATATTTTATGAGTGAAAAACTGCTAGCCATTGTCTGAGTCATCATAGTAATATCAAAGATTACTGATCACAGATCACCATAACAAATGTAATGATCATGAAGAAGTCTGAAATATGTTGAGAATTACTAAAATGCAACACAGACACATGAAGTGAACAAATGCTGTTGGAAAAATGGCACTGTTAGACTTTTTTGACACAGACTTGCCACAAACCTTTATACAGGATGACTTGGGAAATAGATGGAAGTCATCCAGATGACTTAATTGTCAAACTTAATTGCCAAACCTTTATATAGAGCCTGGAATCTATAAATTGGTCTTCTCACTGGTCTCTTGTTTTCTTGTTTCATCCTTCCAAACTACCCTGCCCAATGCTGCTAAATAGTGGTTTTCATTTCTCCTTTTATTACACATCAATCCTTTTAAACATCTTCAACAATTTTCCATTTCCATAGTCGTGGTCTCCAAGCAGAGGAGGAGGTAGGGAGGAAAACACAGTGGAGCATGTGAAGAAACTATTAGAAACTGTGTGTCAGTGAGAAATTAAACTTTACCACTGTTTTATATATCAACTGTCATTTTTTTCACCAGATTGTTTAGCTGATGATCACATATCACTCAAGGTGCAAATTCTACATGGGAATCTATAGATGAGTCACCCTTACTGATTCAGTTGCTCTCATAATGTTTTGAGATACTGAAGGATATCTGAGTTTCATTCAGTAGATTTATAGAGTATATAACTTAGTTTTTTCTGACCTATATAAGGTGACATCAGGAGATCTTTAAACCACAGTTCTTCAAGATGGATTTGGTTCCAGGCTGACCCAGAATCTACTTTTGCTGCTTCAACCCCATAAACCATTCGCTTTAGGTAGGAAACCACAGTTCCTTCCTATTTAGAATGGGGACAAATGCCATTCTTCAGATGGGAAAACACCTAACCTGGTGAACACGTATAACCCTTTGGTTATTGTTATTTTCTTACCTGGTACAAGGTATAGCTTATTTCCAACTAGAGTGTAAGTTCCTGAAGCATGAAGCACAGATGTTTTACTGTTTGTTTCTTTCAGAATATTATATATGTAGAAAACACAGTACATGTTGATGCAACCTTGTAGCTAGCTCCTGGATTCCTCAAATGTCCAAATATTATTTTGTTTTGTTTTGTTTGGGGATTGTGGTAAGCAGAACAAAATACTTATGCCCAGTTTTTTCACCTCTGACCAGTACATGACCGTATTTCTTACGGTTTTCATAAGAATTTTATCTATGTATTTTTTCTTAATACCACACAAAATATTTCTGAGAGAAGGAACTCAGAATGGACTGTCTTGAGGTTGAATAACAAAAGTAGCCACTTTTGAAATAAAGGCAGCCTATTCACTGACTCTGACTCTCTGTGAGGATGTTCAATGCTGTAGTCCTGAGTGACATTGATGTACTGAAAGTTTCTTGAACTTGTGCCCACTCCTACCTGGATAATTTTTCATCAATATCCTAGGCTTATACCATACTTGTGAAGTACAAAAGTTAAATTTCACTTCACCAATGAGAAAACAGCTTTACTGTTGTATCAGCAGAGAGTAAAGGGGATTGTTTCAGTCTTCAAACTCCTCAGATAATAAACTTGAAATGTGTTGGTAGTCTTATCTTTATCTTCTGCATCATGTTATTATAGCTATACCAAAATGGGAATTTCCACCTTGAAAACCAAGGAGAATTTGACTGTCATCACAGAAACACGTGCAAATTCTACATGGGAATCTATAGATGAGTCACCCTTACTGATTCAGTTGCTCTCATAATGTTTTGAGATACTGAAGGATATCTGAGTTTCATTCAGTAGATTTATAGAGTATATAACTTAGTTTTTTCTGACCTATATAAGGTGACATCAGGAGATCTTTAAACCACAGTTCTTCAAGATGGATTTGGTTCCAGGCTGACCCAGAATCTACTTTTGCTGCTTCAACCCCATAAACCATTCGCTTTAGGTAGGAAACCACAGTTCCTTCCTATTTAGAATGGGGACAAATGCCATTCTTCAGATGGGAAAACACCTAACCTGGTGAACACGTATAACCCTTTGGTTATTGTTATTTTCTTACCTGGTACAAGGTATAGCTTATTTCCAACTAGAGTGTAAGTTCCTGAAGCATGAAGCACAGATGTTTTACTGTTTGTTTCTTTCAGAATATTATATATGTAGAAAACACAGTACATGTTGATGCAACCTTGTAGCTAGCTCCTGGATTCCTCAAATGTCCAAATATTATTTTGTTTTGTTTTGTTTGGGGATTGTGGTAAGCAGAACAAAATACTTATGCCCAGTTTTTTCACCTCTGACCAGTACATGACCGTATTTCTTACGGTTTTCATAAGAATTTTATCTATGTATTTTTTCTTAATACCACACAAAATATTTCTGAGAGAAGGAACTCAGAATGGACTGTCTTGAGGTTGAATAACAAAAGTAGCCACTTTTGAAATAAAGGCAGCCTATTCACTGACTCTGACTCTCTGTGAGGATGTTCAATGCTGTAGTCCTGAGTGACATTGATGTACTGAAAGTTTCTTGAACTTGTGCCCACTCCTACCTGGATAATTTTTCATCAATATCCTAGGCTTATACCATACTTGTGAAGTACAAAAGTTAAATTTCACTTCACCAATGAGAAAACAGCTTTACTGTTGTATCAGCAGAGAGTAAAGGGGATTGTTTCAGTCTTCAAACTCCTCAGATAATAAACTTGAAATGTGTTGGTAGTCTTATCTTTATCTTCTGCATCATGTTATTATAGCTATACCAAAATGGGAATTTCCACCTTGAAAAACCAAGGAGAATTCTGTAGATAGAGGGCATCATAGTGTATACATTCTTCTTACATAATAAAAGTTTCAGACTGAAGTTAAGACTTGACATCATCAGCAAGACCCCAAATTCTTCCTAAGAAGGGAGACTCAAATTTTAAATTAATAGATCCCCAATCACTGTCTTTAATATTAAAAGAGCCAGTGTGCAAAATTAGCACTTAACACTTAAAAAACATGTGAACTTGGACGTCATCCAATCTTAAAGCTTGATCCAGTTTTAAATGTCATCATTTTTTTTTGAATATCTAAAACCCATGTGGTAAATTATGTAAAAGAAGAAAAATAACTAGAGCCATATTTTTGAAGTCATGGCTAATTTGATGACTTTCTAAAATGTTATAATAATTTCTTTGGAAGCTAAGTGTTTTACAGGTACACTTTGAGACTGATAATTGTAAGACAAGAGTAATCAGTGTAATGATGTGATGCGCACTTCTAAAAATGCAGTAATTTGCTTCCTTTCTGGAGTTTTCCGTGTAACACAGAGTTCCTCTGTCCCACTCAAAGACATATCTGCCAATCATGGAGATTTGTGGGAGAAACTTGTGGGAGTCAGAGAAAGTAAAGCTTCAGAAAACTAACATTTTCTGGTTCTTTTGATTGGTATGGACGTTGCCTACTTACGAACAGTTCTTGTTCTTAATAGGTCTTGTAAAGTATAAATCAGCCATGACAGTATAATACCTGAGATAAGATTTGGTAGAAGAATTCAGTAGTTGAGTTTACTAGCAACCTTTTCTTCCTGTGTTGTCCATAAGTAGTGAATCCTTTCTTCAGAGAGAATCATCTTTACTTCGGAATGCTTTGTTGCCAAAGTTAAACATGGTGGACATTTTTCTTGTTGTTATTGTCAGTGTGTGTGTGTGTGTGCTTGTGAGAAGAAGGTAGAAGTTCATTTCATTGAAAAATAGATTTCTTACCGAAAGGTAGTAGTTTATCTATTTCTAGCTATTCCCAGACCACTACCAGTGAATCAAATATTCTTCATATTACAGAAAATTGAAATGACTTAATAATAATATCTAAACCTAAAAGGAAATTTTATATCTCATGCTCTTAGGTATTTAATTAAAAATAATTGCTCTTGTGTTCCAGGATTTAGAACCATAAAGAGACTACCAGCTCCTCTTTTTGTTGTGACTTCCTGCTCTAACAATGGGCCTGCAGAGTTGGAATGCAGTTACCCTATTAAGTGCTTGATTTCCCTATTGTGGATTCTGCACTGTGGCTACACTTCAACTGTTAGTTTTCCCCAAGGGAAAAGCAGTAAGCAAAGAGCATGAATAAATAAATGCTTATCTGGCATGTCCAAAGTTTATTATAATCTCTTGCAATGATGATAGACATTTTATGAGCTTTTTTTAGGGAAATTTTGTGATCACCTGGCATAATCATATGCCATCAATATATTTGAAAGTGCCTCTATTCCTACTAGGATATAGACTGGTGTGCTAAGTTAAATAATGATTGTCCTTTTTATAAGCTGATCTTAAATTTTTTTTTTTCCTAAATGGAATTCCACTAGTCATACACTCAATGAAAATTTCAATAAATAAATCTCAAAACAGTAACATTTATCATGTTATCTTCTATTTAACATTTAGTTTTGTTTTTATATTTTTTTCCATAGATTACCTTGTGTAGTGAACCTCTGCTTTTTGTTTTTATTTAAAATCCAGTTTCATTGCATTTCTCTAGTTCCTTGGAAACATATTAATCTATAGATATAAAAAGTTTATAGTTAAAATATTAAACCCTTTTGATTGTGTATGTTCTAATATGCAAAGATTAGAGTCATGTATTTTTATTACTCAGTGATTAACATTTATAATGTATTTATTGTATGATCAATTTTATAAAATAGTGTATTATAATGGTGGGAAGGGATTTGACTTTAACATATGGACAAGCCTGTGTTAGAATCCTAGTTCTGTAGCTACCTCACAAGGATTCCTTGTAAGTGTCTGAATGCCCCCTTCTCTTTCCTAACTAGATAAAACTATACCAAAGCCACTCCTTTCTCTTATTTTAGATTTTTTTTTTTGTGGGGGGCACTTCTATTGGTCTTTCATTTATCTGTTTTCATCCATCTTTGTTCTTTGGCCCATGTCGGCCTCCCATCACAGTGGCCTCTGTTGCTGTAGAGCACCTGCTGGGTAGTTGGGCACATTGGTCTAGCCGCTCCGTGGCACGTGGGATCTTCCCAGGCCAGAGGTTGATCTGGCACCCCTTGCACTGCAAGGCAATGCCCTTACCCACTGTACCACCAGGGAAGCCCTCCTTTTCTTTTTAATGCTAGAAATTCCTTTTATTTTATTCAGAAAGGGAAAAGAGAGAGGGGATGATGGTATATAGAAACAAGAGTTCCCAGGCTGTAGTCCAGGTTTTTATGTGCCATTCTAGATCTGTGATTGTGCAGAAAAGAAAAAAGTAAATAGCAAGCCTGAAACTGCTGTCCTTAAAGAGCTCTGTTTGAAGCGACTTTCAGCTGGTGTGTCGGAACTTGTACTTGCGGAGCGTTCCCACCACCCTAACTGACAAGACTGTCTGTTTTTTGCCTAAATTATTTGTGTAAACAATGCGGTTTATGATGAGCAACTGCCTTTCTCCGGGGACTCTGGAACTGTGGTATGTGCTTGGCAGAGCATGCCTAGGTGACAGTTTACCAACAAAATCCCTAAGCACTGCGTCTCTAATGAGCTTCCCCAGAAGACCACACTTCACAGGCATTACAACAGGAGAAATAAAACATATATTGTGTGATTTCACTAGAGAGAACTCTTGGAAACTTGCACCAGGTTTCTTCCATGTTTCACCCACAGGCCTTCTCCTTTGCTGATTTTGCTCTGTATCTCCTGTCTGTATATAAGCTAGTTGTACATATGACTGTATATTCATGTGTAGTCCTCTACCTCCTTTTAGCAAATCACTGGACCAAAGGTGATTTGGGGATCCCTGACTCAGTGATCTAGAACAAGTCTATTCCTTCTGTGTGACATGTGTGTGACCATGACATCTCCTTTGCAGGATGGATGGCTGCCAAGTTAAAATGTGATTGTGTGTGTCTGCAAAGTAGAATACATGTGTGAGTTGTTGCTATTTCTGTTGTGGTTGTATTATTTTATTTGAATCATTGTCCTTTAAGTTAGACTCTTTAAGTTAGGTGCTTTGGGGTATATGTTCTTGATGTAGTAGGGGTGGGAGACAGGTTGAGACATCCAAGTCACGCCCCTTTATCAGCTTGGCCCTGCTATGATTCCATAATTAGCCTCTGTTGCTGTAGAGCACCTGCTGGGTAGTTGGGCACATTGGTCTAGCCCGTGGCACGTGGGATCTTCCCAGGCCAGAGGTTGATCTGGCACCTTGCACTGCAAGGCAATGCCCTTACCCACTGTACCACCAGGGAAGCCCTCCTTTTCTTTTTAATGCTAGAAATTCCTTTTATTTTATTCAGAAAGGGAAAAGAGAGAGGGGATGATGGTATATAGAAACAAGAGTTCCCAGGCTGTAGTCCAGGTTTTTATGTGCCATTCTAGATCTGTGATTGTGCAGAAAAGAAAAAAGTAAATAGCAAGCCTGAAACTGCTGTCCTTAAAGAGCTCTGTTTGAAGCGACTTTCAGCTGGTGTGTCGGAACTTGTACTTGCGGAGCGTTCCCACCACCCTAACTGACAAGACTGTCTGTTTTTTGCCTAAATTATTTGTGTAAACAATGCGGTTTATGATGAGCAACTGCCTTTCTCCGGGGACTCTGGAACTGTGGTATGTGCTTGGCAGAGCATGCCTAGGTGACAGTTTACCAACAAAATCCCTAAGCACTGCGTCTCTAATGAGCTTCCCCAGAAGACCACACTTCACAGGCATTACAACAGGAGAAATAAAACATATATTGTGTGATTTCACTAGAGAGAACTCTTGGAAACTTGCACCAGGTTTCTTCCATGTTTCACCCACAGGCCTTCTCCTTTGCTGATTTTGCTCTGTATCTCCTGTCTGTATATAAGCTAGTTGTACATATGACTGTATATTCATGTGTAGTCCTCTACCTCCTTTTAGCAAATCACTGGACCAAAGGTGATTTGGGGATCCCTGACTCAGTGATCTAGAACAAGTCTATTCCTTCTGTGTGACATGTGTGTGACCATGACATCTCCTTTGCAGGATGGATGGCTGCCAAGTTAAAATGTGATTGTGTGTGTCTGCAAAGTAGAATACATGTGTGAGTTGTTGCTATTTCTGTTGTGGTTGTATTATTTTATTTGAATCATTGTCCTTTAAGTTAGACTCTTTAAGTTAGGTGCTTTGGGGTATATGTTCTTGATGTAGTAGGGGTGGGAGACAGGTTGAGACATCCAAGTCACGCCCCTTTATCAGCTTGGCCCTGCTATGATTCCATAATTAGCCCATCAGAGACCAAGGTAGAACTGAAAGGACTTGCATATATTGTGACCAGTTCTCCCCAACTAGAATCTGAGAACTGTGTTGCAACTCTAATATTTTATTTTTATTTTTTGCTTGCTGGACAGGCAGCTAATACCATCTTCTTTTCCATCTGTCACAATCCTGATGTTTTTCATGAAGAGGGTAAGACTGCTTAATCTCAGTGAAGGTTGGTTATTACGCCAGCCCGAAGAATTAATCTTGGTTACTTGAAATAAGTCATAATGAAATAATGTCATTCTCTTTGACCACTGATTGGTCTGGGAAACCACAGGTGAAAAAGCACAGATGACTGTGTTTTCCTGGACGTAAAAGTAAAAATGCTAGGGAGTATTTTCCTTCCTAAAGATTCGTGAAGCAGAAGTCTTTTCCCTCTTGCCTCTTTCCTCTTCCTTGCCACGAACATGAATGCAATGACTGGAGGCCCAGTGACCATTTTGTGTCCCTGAGGACACGAGCTATAAAAAGGAAGAATGTTCAAACAGAAGGACAGAAACACCTTCGCCCTTAATGGTGTCATGGAGCATCACAATGTTTTCTTATTAAGATACAGTGTCCAACATGAGTTAGGGACTCCAATAAGAGAAACTTTAAAAATACTGCTATTAGTATTGATACATACACTATTTATAATATACCTGTAGTATAGAAAGTCTGTTAATAGATATCCCTGTAAATCAGCAAATATGTCATATTTGAAGCCAACATTTGCTTGCACAGTTATTGGAGCTTTGCTGTAAAACTTCCCTTGTTTCCCAAAAAAAAAGTTGAAAGCAATAGTGATACATGTCTGTGACTTTTTGGACATGTGTGTGACCATGACATCTCCTTTGCAGGATGGATGGCTGCCAAGTTAAAATGTGATTGTGTGTGTCTGCAAAGTAGAATACATGTGTGAGTTGTTGCTATTTCTGTTGTGGTTGTATTATTTTATTTGAATCATTGTCCTTAAGTTAGACTCTTTAAGTTAGGTGCTTTGGGGTATATGTTCTTGATGTAGTAGGGGTGGGAGACAGGTTGAGACATCCAAGTCACGCCCCTTTATCAGCTTGGCCCTGCTATGATTCCATAATTAGCCCATCAGAGACCAAGGTAGAACTGAAAGGACTTGCATATATTGTGACCAGTTCTCCCCAACTAGAATCTGAGAACTGTGTTGCAACTCTAATATTTTATTTTTATTTTTTGCTTGCTGGACAGGCAGCTAATACCATCTTCTTTTCCATCTGTCACAATCCTGATGTTTTTCATGAAGAGGGTAAGACTGCTTAATCTCAGTGAAGGTTGGTTATTACGCCAGCCCGAAGAATTAATCTTGGTTACTTGAAATAAGTCATAATGAAATAATGTCATTCTCTTTGACCACTGATTGGTCTGGGAAACCACAGGTGAAAAAGCACAGATGACTGTGTTTTCCTGGACGTAAAAGTAAAAATGCTAGGGAGTATTTTCCTTCCTAAAGATTCGTGAAGCAGAAGTCTTTTCCCTCTTGCCTCTTTCCTCTTCCTTGCCACGAACATGAATGCAATGACTGGAGGCCCAGTGACCATTTTGTGTCCCTGAGGACACGAGCTATAAAAAGGAAGAATGTTCAAACAGAAGGACAGAAACACCTTCGCCCTTAATGGTGTCATGGAGCATCACAATGTTTTCTTATTAAGATACAGTGTCCAACATGAGTTAGGGACTCCAATAAGAGAAACTTTAAAAATACTGCTATTAGTATTGATACATACACTATTTATAATATACCTGTAGTATAGAAAGTCTGTTAATAGATATCCCTGTAAATCAGCAAATATGTCATATTTGAAGCCAACATTTGCTTGCACAGTTATTGGAGCTTTGCTGTAAAACTTCCCTTGTTTCAAATCTCCCAAACAGGCTTCTTGGATTATTATAAGGAAGCAAACGTTTTGAAAGCAATAGTGATACAGCACATTTGGAAATATAGCCTTTAATAGAAATGCTTTATTCTTTATGTACCATTTCAAGTTATAAAATACTATTGCTGTTGAGTGTTTGGGGGTCAGTTTGTTTGAGACAGAAAGATTGATGACAGAAAGCGCTTTTTTTTTCTTCACAAAACTGGAAAGAAGATCACATGGTGTCTATAACAGGAAGCTTTAGGTGATTCACTTCAAAGTCTTCTATTCAGTAGCTGCAGTAAACACCTGCTGTCATATTTGACACTGCTTGTTAATAAGTGGAAAATTTTTAAAGAATCTGTATCTTAGCATAACTGCTTAGCTGGCTTAGAATTCGTGAATAATTGATGACAGTTTTAAATTGAGATGTATCAATGGTGTGCACCAGTGTAGCTGGCTTTACAACATCCTCTTTCCAAAGTATTCATCTGAGTGTCTGATTAACTTCCGAGGAACCAAATGCCACTTTTCTTTCACTAAATTGATTGATTAATGGATGAATGTAAGCTACATTTTCCAAATAAATCCCAAATGTCCTGTCATCTTTTATAAACTCTGCTTCAGAATATAAGAGGGAGTTTATGAGATGTGCACCCTTTCTTCCCAGAAACATTCTCTGTGGACAGAGGAAAATGACCTGTAGCTAAGATCAGCAATAGAGGAAATCCCTGTTAGTGACCCACAAGTGTGAACACACTTATGTTTCTTTTCTTCTGTATCTCTCTTCATATTTTTCTTTCTTTCCTTTTTTTTTTTTTTTTTTTGGTCTGGTATTTGTGTGCTGTGGATGTCAGGAGTGAAGAGGTGGCTGAGTTCTTACTTCAAGCCACTCAGTACATGGGACATACAGGAGTAGTAGGTACTAAAAGTTAGCAGTGGGTTTAAATACTTGGAAGAGTTGCAAGTGCCTGAAACAGAGAACTGGAAATATTACTCTTTTAAGGAAGACAGTTTTATACTTGGAGCCAAATTGTGATTGCTTTTTAAAAATAAAGATTTTACTCTTGGACTTTTTGTTGTTCAGTCGCATAGTCATGTCCAACTCTTTGTGACCCCATGAACTGTAGCACACCAAGCTTCCCTGTCCTTCACCATCACCAGGAGTTTGCTCAAACTCCTGTCCATTGAGTTGATGGTGCCATTCAATCATCTCATCCTCTGTCACCCACTTCTCCTCCTACCCTCAATCATTCCCAGAGTCAGGGACTTTTTCAGTGAGTCCGCTCTTCACATCAGGTGGCCAAAGAATTGAAGCTTCAGCTTCAGCATCAGTCCTTCCAATGAATATTCAGGGTTGATTTCCTTCAGGATTGACTGGTTTGGTCTTCTTGCAGTCCAATAGACTCTCAAGAGTCTTCTCCAGTGCTACAGTTTAAAAGTGTCAGTTCTTTGGTGCTCAGTCTTCTTTATGGTTCAACTCTCACAACTGTAAATGACAACTGGAAAAACAGTGGCTTTGACTATATGGACCTTTGGCAGCAAGGTAATGTCTTAGCTTTTAAATACTCTATGTAGGTTGTCATAGCTTTTCTTGCAAGTAGTAAGTGTCTTTTAATTTCATAGCTTCAGTCACCATCTACAGTGATTTTGGAGCCCAAGAAAATAAAGTCTGTCACTGTTTCTGTATTTTTTCCGCATCTATTTGCCATGAAGTGATGGGACTGAATGCCATATCTTAATTTTCTGAAAGTTGAATTTTAAGCCAGCTTTTTCACTCTCCTCTTTTACCCTCATCAAGAGACTCTTTAGTTCCTCTTCACTTTCTGCCATAAAGATGATGTCATCTGCGTATCTGAGGTGATTGATATTTCTCCTAAAAATCTTGATTCTAGCTTGTGATTCATTCAGCCCAGCATTTCACATGATGCACTCTGCATATAAGTTAAATAAGCAGAGTGACAATATAGAGCCATAATGTACTCCTATCCCAATTTGGAACCAGTCCGTAGTGCCATGTCCAGTTCTAGCTGTTGCTTCTTGACCTACATACAGGTTTCTCCGGCAGGTATGGTGGCAGGTGTTCCCATCTCTTTAAGAAGTTTCTTCAGTTTTATACTTGGAGCCAAATTGTGATTGCTTTTTAAAAATAAAGATTTTACTCTTGGACTTTTTGTTGTTCAGTCGCATAGTCATGTCCAACTCTTTGTGACCCCATGAACTGTAGCACACCAAGCTTCCCTGTCCTTCACCATCACCAGGAGTTTGCTCAAACTCCTGTCCATTGAGTTGATGGTGCCATTCAATCATCTCATCCTCTGTCACCCACTTCTCCTCCTACCCTCAATCATTCCCAGAGTCAGGGACTTTTTCAGTGAGTCCGCTCTTCACATCAGGTGGCCAAAGAATTGAAGCTTCAGCTTCAGCATCAGTCCTTCCAATGAATATTCAGGGTTGATTTCCTTCAGGATTGACTGGTTTGGTCTTCTTGCAGTCCAATAGACTCTCAAGAGTCTTCTCCAGTGCTACAGTTTAAAAGTGTCAGTTCTTTGGTGCTCAGTCTTCTTTATGGTTCAACTCTCACAACTGTAAATGACAACTGGAAAAACAGTGGCTTTGACTATATGGACCTTTGGCAGCAAGGTAATGTCTTAGCTTTTAAATACTCTATGTAGGTTGTCATAGCTTTTCTTGCAAGTAGTAAGTGTCTTTTAATTTCATAGCTTCAGTCACCATCTACAGTGATTTTGGAGCCCAAGAAAATAAAGTCTGTCACTGTTTCTGTATTTTTTCCGCATCTATTTGCCATGAAGTGATGGGACTGAATGCCATATCTTAATTTTCTGAAAGTTGAATTTTAAGCCAGCTTTTTCACTCTCCTCTTTTACCCTCATCAAGAGACTCTTTAGTTCCTCTTCACTTTCTGCCATAAAGATGATGTCATCTGCGTATCTGAGGTGATTGATATTTCTCCTAAAAATCTTGATTCTAGCTTGTGATTCATTCAGCCCAGCATTTCACATGATGCACTCTGCATATAAGTTAAATAAGCAGAGTGACAATATAGAGCCATAATGTACTCCTATCCCAATTTGGAACCAGTCCGTAGTGCCATGTCCAGTTCTAGCTGTTGCTTCTTGACCTACATACAGGTTTCTCCGGCAGGTATGGTGGCAGGTGTTCCCATCTCTTTAAGAAGTTTCTTCAGTTTGTTGTGATCCACACAGTCAAAGGCCTTAGCATAGTCAGTGAAGCAGAAGTAAATGTTTTTGTTTTTTTCTGGGTTTTTCTTGCTTTTACTATGATCCAACAGATGTTGGCGATTTGATCTCTAGTTCTTTTTTTTTTTTTTTTTTTAATTTATTTATTTATTTTGAGCGGGAGTTGGGTTGGGGAGGGAGGGGAGCGGGCGGGCCACTTCTATTGGTCTTTCATTTCTCTGTTTTCATCCGTCTTTGTTCTTTGGCTCCTGTGGGCCTCCCATCGCGGTGGCATCTGTCGTTGCAGCGTGCCGGCTCTGGGCGCATGCGCGCCAGAGCTCCGGCTTGGTATTTGGACACATCAGTCCAGCCGCTCTGCGGCACGTGGGATCTTCCCAGGCCAGGGCTTGAACCGGCGCCCCTTGCACTGCAAGGCGGTGTCCTTATCCACTGGACCACCAGGGGAAGCCCGATCTCTAGTTCTTCTGCCTTTTCTAAATCCAGCTTGTACATCTCAGTGTTCTTAGTTCATGTACTCTTGAAGTCTAGCTTGAAGAATTTTTAACATTACCTTGATCGCATATGAAATGAGTGCAGTTGAGCAGTAGTTTGAACATTCTTTGGCATTGCTCTTGATACTGTAATGAAAACTGACATTGTCCAGTCCTTTGGCCACTGCTGTGTTTTTCCAAATTTGCTGACATATTGAGTGTAACTCTTTAACAGCATCATCTTTTAGGATTTGAAATAGCTCAGCTGGAATTCTGTCACCTGCACTAGCTTTGCTCATAGTGGTGCTTCCTAAGGCCCACTTGACTTCAGACTCCAGGATGTCTGACTCTAGGCTGTAGGTGAGTAATCATGGTTATCTGGGTCATTAAGATCTTTTTTGTATAATAGTTCTGTGTATTCTTGCCACCTCTTCTTAATATCGTCTGCTTTTGTTAGGCCCATACTGTTTCTGTCCTGTATTATGCCCATCTTTGCTTCTTGACCTACATACAGGTTTCTCCGGCAGGTATGGTGGCAGGTGTTCCCATCTCTTTAAGAAGTTTCTTCAGTTTGTTGTGATCCACACAGTCAAAGGCCTTAGCATAGTCAGTGAAGCAGAAGTAAATGTTTTTGTTTTTTTCTGGGTTTTTCTTGCTTTTACTATGATCCAACAGATGTTGGCGATTTGATCTCTAGTTCTTTTTTTTTTTTTTTTTAATTTATTTATTTATTTTGAGCGGGAGTTGGGTTGGGGAGGGAGGGGAGCGGGCGGGCCACTTCTATTGGTCTTTCATTTCTCTGTTTTCATCCGTCTTTGTTCTTTGGCTCCTGTGGGCCTCCCATCGCGGTGGCATCTGTCGTTGCAGCGTGCCGGCTCTGGGCGCATGCGCGCCAGAGCTCCGGCTTGGTATTTGGACACATCAGTCCAGCCGCTCTGCGGCACGTGGGATCTTCCCAGGCCAGGGCTTGAACCGGCGCCCCTTGCACTGCAAGGCGGTGTCCTTATCCACTGGACCACCAGGGGAAGCCCGATCTCTAGTTCTTCTGCCTTTTCTAAATCCAGCTTGTACATCTCAGTGTTCTTAGTTCATGTACTCTTGAAGTCTAGCTTGAAGAATTTTTAACATTACCTTGATCGCATATGAAATGAGTGCAGTTGAGCAGTAGTTTGAACATTCTTTGGCATTGCTCTTGATACTGTAATGAAAACTGACATTGTCCAGTCCTTTGGCCACTGCTGTGTTTTTCCAAATTTGCTGACATATTGAGTGTAACTCTTTAACAGCATCATCTTTTAGGATTTGAAATAGCTCAGCTGGAATTCTGTCACCTGCACTAGCTTTGCTCATAGTGGTGCTTCCTAAGGCCCACTTGACTTCAGACTCCAGGATGTCTGACTCTAGGCTGTAGGTGAGTAATCATGGTTATCTGGGTCATTAAGATTTTTTGTATATAGTTCTATCTATTCTTGCCACCTCTTCTTAATAGCTTCTGCTTCTGTTAGGCCCATACTGTTTCTGTCCTGTATTATGCCCATCTTTGCATGAAATGTTCCCTTGATATCTCTAAGTTTCTTAAATACATTTCTAGTCTTTCCCATTGCATTGTTTGCCACTTTGCATTGTTCACTTAGGAAGGCTTTCATGTATCTCTTTGCTATTCTTTGGAGCTCTGCATTCAGATAGGTATATGCTTCTTTTTCTCCTTTGCCTTTCACTTCTCTTCTTCTCTCAGATTTTGTATGGCCTCCTCAGACAATCATCTCTTCTTCTCTCAGATTTTGTATGGCCTCCTCAGACAATCATTTTGCCTTTTCTGCATTTCATTTTCGTGAGGATGGTTTTGATCACTGCCTCCTGTACAGTGTTATGAACCTCCATCCATAGATCTTCAGGCACTCTGTCTGTCAAATCTAATCCCTTAAATCTATTTGTCACTTCCACTATATAATCATGAAGGACTTGATTTAGGTCATGACTGATTGGCTTAGTGGTTTTCCCTTCTTTGGTCAATTTAAGTCTGAATTTTGCAATAAGGAGTTCATGATTTGAGCACAATCAGCTCCTGGTCTTGTTTTTGCTGACTGTATAGAGCTTCTCCATCTTTGGCTGCAAAGAATATATAGCTTATTCTTTACAACCAAAGAGTATAATAAATCTGATTTTAGTGTTGACTGTCAGGTGATGTCCATGTATAGAATTGTCACTTGCATTGTTGGAAAAGGGTGTTTCCTATGACCAGTATATTCTCCTGGTAAAACTCTATTAGCATTTTCCTTGCTTCATTTTGTACTTCAAGGTCAAACCTGCCTGTTACTCCATGTATCTGCTAACTTTCTACTTTTACATTCCAATACCCTACGATGAAAAGGACATCTTTTTAGGGGGTGTTAGTTCTATGAGGTCTTGTAGGTCTTCATAGAACCATGCAACTCCAGCTTCTTCGGCGTTGGTGATTGAGGCAAAGACTTGAATTAATGTGATGTTGAATGGTTTGCCTTAGAAACGAGCCAAGATCATTCTAGGATAGTGTTGGTTTTACAGGAAAATTGAGCAGATAGCAGGGAGTTCCTGTATATCCCACACTTAGTTTCCCTTACTCTTCACATCTTATATTGTATGGAATATTTGTCACAGTTAATGGCAAATATTGGTACATTATTATAACAGAAGCTTGTGCTTTATTTACATTTTTTAGTTTTTAACCCAATGTATTTTTTATGGTCTACATTCCCATCCAGGACATGGCATAACATTTAGTTGTCATGTCTCCTTAGGCTCCTCTTGGCTGTAACTTTCTCAGACGTTCTTTGGTTTGGATGACCTTGATAAATTTGTGGAGCACTGGTTAGGTATTTTGTAGAATGCCCCTCCACTAGGATTTCTCTTATGTTTTTTCTTATGAACTGACTGATCTTACAGGTTTTGAGGAGGAAAGCTGCAGAGGGAAGTCTGATGTTCATATCATTTCAAGGGTGTACACTCCCAATATGGCTTCCTACTGTTGAGGTTAACTTGCATTACCTGGATGAGGTAATGTTTGTCCAGCTTCCACTATAAAGTTATTCTTTTCCTTCTTTACTGTCCTCTGAAGGAAGGAAGTCACTGTGCCCTATCCACACTTAAAGGGTGGGAAGTTATGCTCCACCTCTTGGAAGATAGAATATCTATATGAATTTTTTAAAATTCCTCTGTGTCATCTTTCCCATCTATCTGTATATTCATCTGTTTATTTGGTGTATGGATATTTATTTTATATTTCAGCATGTAAGCCAATAATACTTTATTTTGTTTCTCAGGTTGTCCCATCTTTGCCCTTTGGGAACCTTTTCAGTTGACTCTTATGTTCCTGGCATATGCCTCTGTAACTGCAGGTGTTTCTGAGCACTTCTGTACTTTCTGGTGGTTTAAGATTCTCCTGGCACATCTATTTGCTACCTGAACCATAGCATTAGCCATTTTTGTAAGACTTTCTGGTTTCTTTACTAGAAAATGGTATTAGAAACCAAGATCTGGGGACTTAGTCTGTTTCTTCTTGCTGGGGGTATCTCTGCTTAGAGGCCATCTCAGCTTAGCAAACAAGGAAATATGTGTGTAGCCTTACTTTTCTATGCGCTTACATCTGTAAGTATCTCTGCATGTAATAATCTTATCTATATTGGAAAATTGAGCAGATAGCAGGGAGTTCCTGTATATCCCACACTTAGTTTCCCTTACTCTTCACATCTTATATTGTATGGAATATTTGTCACAGTTAATGGCAAATATTGGTACATTATTATAACAGAAGCTTGTGCTTTATTTACATTTTTTAGTTTTTAACCCAATGTATTTTTTATGGTCTACATTCCCATCCAGGACATGGCATAACATTTAGTTGTCATGTCTCCTTAGGCTCCTCTTGGCTGTAACTTTCTCAGACGTTCTTTGGTTTGGATGACCTTGATAAATTTGTGGAGCACTGGTTAGGTATTTTGTAGAATGCCCCTCCACTAGGATTTCTCTTATGTTTTTTCTTATGAACTGACTGATCTTACAGGTTTTGAGGAGGAAAGCTGCAGAGGGAAGTCTGATGTTCATATCATTTCAAGGGTGTACACTCCCAATATGGCTTCCTACTGTTGAGGTTAACTTGCATTACCTGGATGAGGTAATGTTTGTCCAGCTTCCACTATAAAGTTATTCTTTTCCTTCTTTACTGTCCTCTGAAGGAAGGAAGTCACTGTGCCCTATCCACACTTAAAGGGTGGGAAGTTATGCTCCACCTCTTGGAAGATAGAATATCTATATGAATTTTTTAAAATTCCTCTGTGTCATCTTTCCCATCTATCTGTATATTCATCTGTTTATTTGGTGTATGGATATTTATTTTATATTTCAGCATGTAAGCCAATAATACTTTATTTTGTTTCTCAGGTTGTCCCATCTTTGCCCTTTGGGAACCTTTTCAGTTGACTCTTATGTTCCTGGCATATGCCTCTGTAACTGCAGGTGTTTCTGAGCACTTCTGTACTTTCTGGTGGTTTAAGATTCTCCTGGCACATCTATTTGCTACCTGAACCATAGCATTAGCCATTTTTGTAAGACTTTCTGGTTTCTTTACTAGAAAATGGTATTAGAAACCAAGATCTGGGGACTTAGTCTGTTTCTTCTTGCTGGGGGTATCTCTGCTTAGAGGCCATCTCAGCTTAGCAAACAAGGAAATATGTGTGTAGCCTTACTTTTCTATGCGCTTACATCTGTAAGTATCTCTGCATGTAATAATCTTATCTATATTAAATTAAGCATGAGTTACAATGAATATCTTCAACTTTACTATGTGCATCATACTGACATTCTCCACATGTTTAGCTACAACTTCCCCCTCCAACAGTAAGAAATCCAGTTCCCAAAGTTTGTCATCCATTTGTTTTATTGTTCAGTTTCAGCATACATGTAGTGATTTCAGAAGTGATAACCTCTATTCCCATAGGAAACATGTTTATCCAGTGCAGTTCAGTGCTGATGTACAGTTCCTTTTACATTTAGTCTTACAGAATTCAGTAATTTCAAATGTTACTTAAAGTTGTTTCATGTAATTATAATGCAGTGAGATATTTTTGTCACATGCATTCATCCTTGATTGCCCATCCTATTAAATTATTTTTTCAAAATTTCACATATTAAAGTATATTTGTTGTTTTTGCTATAAATTTCTATAGATTTTGGCAAGCACATCGTGTCATATCTACCATTACAGTATTATATAGAAGTTTCATGACACTAAAAAAAAGTTCCCTTTGCTTTATCTACTGAACCCCTATACCCATCTTCTCTGTAACCTCTGACAATCACTGATCAGTTTACCATGTCTATTGTTGTACCTTTTCCAGAAAGTGATATAATTAGAATGATTCTTTGTGGTCCTTCCAGACTGTCTTCTTTTACTTAGCAAGAGTACTGTATATTCATCTGTTTATTTGGTGTATGGATATTTATTTTATATTTCAGCATGTAAGCCAATAATACTTTATTTTGTTTCTCAGGTTGTCCCATCTTTGCCCTTTGGGAACCTTTTCAGTTGACTCTTATGTTCCTGGCATATGCCTCTGTAACTGCAGGTGTTTCTGAGCACTTCTGTACTTTCTGGTGGTTTAAGATTCTCCTGGCACATCTATTTGCTACCTGAACCATAGCATTAGCCATTTTTGTAAGACTTTCTGGTTTCTTTACTAGAAAATGGTATTAGAAACCAAGATCTGGGGACTTAGTCTGTTTCTTCTTGCTGGGGGTATCTCTGCTTAGAGGCCATCTCAGCTTAGCAAACAAGGAAATATGTGTGTAGCCTTACTTTTCTATGCGCTTACATCTGTAAGTATCTCTGCATGTAATAATCTTATCTATATTAAATTAAGCATGAGTTACAATGAATATCTTCAACTTTACTATGTGCATCATACTGACATTCTCCACATGTTTAGCTACAACTTCCCCCTCCAACAGTAAGAAATCCAGTTCCCAAAGTTTGTCATCCATTTGTTTTATTGTTCAGTTTCAGCATACATGTAGTGATTTCAGAAGTGATAACCTCTATTCCCATAGGAAACATGTTTATCCAGTGCAGTTCAGTGCTGATGTACAGTTCCTTTTACATTTAGTCTTACAGAATTCAGTAATTTCAAATGTTACTTAAAGTTGTTTCATGTAATTATAATGCAGTGAGATATTTTTGTCACATGCATTCATCCTTGATTGCCCATCCTATTAAATTATTTTTTCAAAATTTCACATATTAAAGTATATTTGTTTTTTTTGCTATAAATTTCTATAGATTTTGGCAAGCACATCGTGTCATATCTACCATTACAGTATTATATAGAAGTTTCATGACACTAAAAAAAAGTTCCCTTTGCTTTATCTACTGAACCCCTATACCCATCTTCTCTGTAACCTCTGACAATCACTGATCAGTTTACCATGTCTATTGTTGTACCTTTTCCAGAAAGTGATATAATTAGAATGATTCTTTGTGGTCCTTCCAGACTGTCTTCTTTTACTTAGCAAGAGTACTTTATATCAATCTGCATATTGCATGCCTTTATCATTTTTAGCACACAGAAGTATTATATGAATGTATCACATTGATTCTCCCTTCACATGTTGAATCTTGCTTTTGCTGATTTTTAAGAAAGCTTACATAAATATTTTAAATTTTGTGTGGATGTAAGTTTTCAAATTAGTTCGGTAAATACCAAGGAGTGCAGTTACGGCATCCTGTGATAAGAGTTTGTTTCGCTTTGTTATAGAGAGTGGCCATATCATCTTGCATCTTACCAGGAATGAAGTAGAGTTCCTGCATCCTATCCTTACCATCAATTAATATCGTAAGGTCTTCTTTTTTTTTTAAATTGTAGCCATTCTATTAAGTGTGTGGGTTACTAGTATTGCTTTAATTTGCATCTCCATAATGAAAAATGGTATTGTGCATATTTCAATATGCTTATTTTCCATGTGTGTATCTTCTGTGGTAAGGTAACTCTTCACGTCTTTTGCTCTTTTTTAAATAGGTCTTTTTGCTTTTGTGTTGTGTATTAAAAAAAAAAAAGTCATCACTTCTAAAATTACATTGACTTTTCTCCTGTGTTTTCTTATAAAAGCTTTATAGTTTTCTATTTAACATTGAGCCATATGATACAGTTTGAGTATTTGAGTTAATATCTGCATCTAGGTTTATTCTTTTAAATATGGATGTACAGTTTTTTGACACTATATGCTAATAAATCTATATATCTTCATTGATTGCCTTTGCTCCTTTGTCAGATATCAATTAATTATATTTGTGTGAGTCTATTTCTAGGCTCTCAGTTCTATTCTGTTGACTTGTGTGTCTATTCTTTTGCCAGTTCCATTATATGTTGATTGCTGGAGTTTTATACCAGGTCTTACAATCAAGTAGTTTCAGTCTTCCAACTTTGTCGTTCTCTGTCAGTACTATATTGCCTACTCAAAAACTTTTGCTTTTCCATATCACTTTTAGAATTAGTGCAGATATCTAAA
The DNA here is from genome assembly GCA_022376925.1 of Tragulus kanchil. Classification (NCBI taxonomy): domain Eukaryota; kingdom Metazoa; phylum Chordata; class Mammalia; order Artiodactyla; family Tragulidae; genus Tragulus; species Tragulus kanchil. The sequence goes on along the minus strand of JAIOJX010000030.1, from coordinate 188,857,843 downwards.
AAGTTATTGCTGTTACTTTGGACGAAATTAGGTTGAACCTGTAGATCGAGTTGGGAAGAATTAACGCTGAGTCTTCTAGTTCATGAACATGAAACTTCTGATTTCTTTTCTTTTTTTATCCTTTTTGAACTTTTAAAAAATCTGAATGTATGACAATACATTTGCAGGAGAATTGGAAAATACAGAACAAAGTTACATATAGTTTTCATTATGTATTACATTTATTTTTTAAAGTAGATAAATTAAGATTTTTAGTTGGAGTTTGAATATCAAACTCTCAAAAATTAATAGAATGGACTTTGAACCAATTCAGCATAATTAACACAGTTTTCATGAAGCAGCAAGATATAAATTCTGTTCAAATTCCCATAGTCTATAAACCAGGAGACATTAGAACATATTTGGGAATGTAAAACATGGTGCAAAAACTTCATGGCCTGAAATCACAGAGTCTGTTCTCTTATCACTGCTCTTCTCATTTATTTTCATCTTTCACTATGTTACTTTAATTTTATACATACAGAAGACATGTACATATTTTAGATCAATAGTTCATTATTTTATTTTTGGTGTGATTATATAGGTCTATTGTAAATATAAAAATATGTTATATTATTATGATTTCTTATTCTCATTGTTTGATTTCCGTTGCTTTTGTCCAAGAAAGCAATTAATTTTTGAGTATTAATCCTATACTGTACAACATTGCTCTAACTTTTATCATTCATTTCAGGAAATTTTTGTTAGAATTTTTTAAGTTTTCTAGGTAGATAGTCATGTCATCTGAGAATAAATTCAGCTCTATTTATTCTCTTCATGACTTTTTAACAATACAGAATCAAGAAGACCTAGAATATAACAGAAAGAAACAAAAAATTCTTTCTCAGTTCTGTTGGGTTACCTGTGGAATCTATTTTTATTCAGAAACTATCAGTACAACTACATTTAAATTTTCCTCTGTCCTATGTATATTGAAAAAAAATGGGAAATTCTCTTACATATTTATTTAAGGCAAAAAATTTCTCAAACAAAAATTTCTTGGAAGGAAATGAAGATTTAGGGTTGGTATCATAACTCTCTCAGAGTTGATTCAGTGTTCCAAGTTCTCCCTTTGTTGGACTAACAAGTACCTTTTTTATAGTATTTAATTCTAAAATTCTTATACAACATGTGTAACAATCTTTCTTTGCAGAAACATAGTTGATCATTGTAAGTATACTGTTAGTATTTTGTATACTTGTAATCCAGTCACAGAACATCTATTTTTCAAGGGCAAAGTAATAAACTATGGGGTTGTACATGTAAGCTTTGAGCTGTTGATTTCTTTGAAAGCACAAATAGATCTTGCAATGAAATTAATAGAATGGACTTTGAACCAATTCAGCATAATTAACACAGTTTTCATGAAGCAGCAAGATATAAATTCTGTTCAAATTCCCATAGTCTATAAACCAGGAGACATTAGAACATATTTGGGAATGTAAAACATGGTGCAAAACTTCATGGCCTGAAATCACAGAGTCTGTTCTCTTATCACTGCTCTTCTCATTTATTTTCATCTTTCACTATGTTACTTTAATTTTATACATACAGAAGACATGTACATATTTTAGATCAATAGTTCATTATTTTATTTTTGGTGTGATTATATAGGTCTATTGTAAATATAAAAATATGTTATATTATTATGATTTCTTATTCTCATTGTTTGATTTCCGTTGCTTTTGTCCAAGAAAGCAATTAATTTTTGAGTATTAATCCTATACTGTACAACATTGCTCTAACTTTTATCATTCATTTCAGGAAATTTTTGTTAGAATTTTTTAAGTTTTCTAGGTAGATAGTCATGTCATCTGAGAATAAATTCAGCTCTATTTATTCTCTTCATGACTTTTTAACAATACAGAATCAAGAAGACCTAGAATATAACAGAAAGAAACAAAAAATTCTTTCTCAGTTCTGTTGGGTTACCTGTGGAATCTATTTTTATTCAGAAACTATCAGTACAACTACATTTAAATTTTCCTCTGTCCTATGTATATTGAAAAAAAATGGGAAATTCTCTTACATATTTATTTAAGGCAAAAAATTTCTCAAACAAAAATTTCTTGGAAGGAAATGAAGATTTAGGGTTGGTATCATAACTCTCTCAGAGTTGATTCAGTGTTCCAAGTTCTCCCTTTGTTGGACTAACAAGTACCTTTTTTATAGTATTTAATTCTAAAATTCTTATACAACATGTGTAACAATCTTTCTTTGCAGAAACATAGTTGATCATTGTAAGTATACTGTTAGTATTTTGTATACTTGTAATCCAGTCACAGAACATCTATTTTTCAAGGGCAAAGTAATAAACTATGGGGTTGTACATGTAAGCTTTGAGCTGTTGATTTCTTTGAAAGCACAAATAGATCTTGCAATGAAATTAATGCATAACCATTGCACAAAGACATATACTGATTACACAGTGATGATATATTGATTACGGATCTTAGCAGAAGAGAAATGGAGATCACCACCTAACATGTGAATTGAGCCATTAGGTGGATTGCCCTGTGCTAAAATAAGATCCACAATACTGACCTGCCACGTACAGAAATTAATTTAATAGCAAACAAGACTAAGATAACATAGGCAAGTAAATACATCATCAGTCTGAACTTCTAACTGTAAACAGTAGCAGTACAAGTATTCCTTGTAGCAGAGCTAGTACCTTAGCAGGTTACATTTCATTTAATAAGGTTGAATTTATTTATTGAATGTAAATGTGGGCATTGTGTGCCAGACATTGTGACAGATCGAGGGAGGGTGGTTAAAAGATAGAAATAAATGGACTTGACTTTGGCCTTCTTAAGTGTATTAATTAGATTCTGAGTTTAAGTCCTAATGAATTTTGGGACCTGACTGTCTAAAGAGGAAGGTTTATAGGAGTGTCTAACATAATAAAAAATAAAAGGGTGGAGAAGGACCTCGGGGTGGCTGTGGAGCCTTGTCCATGGACACTGCAAACTCTCTTCCTCTGCTTCACATCTCTGTCTCTCTTTTTCTTTTTATTCACCTTTTTTCTATTGAAGTATAGTTGGCATATAGTGTTAATATAAGTTACAGGTATACAATATAGTAGTTTACTATTTTTAAAGGTTACACTCCATTTATAGTTACTGTAAAATATTAGCTATATTACTCTTATTTTACAATATATCCTTGTAGCTTATTTTGCACGTAAGAGTTTATACTTCTTACCACCCACCCCTCTATTACCTCTTCCCTCTTTCATCTCTCCACTGGTGATCAGTAGTTTTTTTCTCTAGATCTGTGAGTTTGCTTCTTTTTTGTTATATTCACTATTTTGTTGTATATTTTAGATTTCACATGTAAGTGATATCATGCAGTATTTGTCTTATTTTTTCTGCCTTATTTCACTTTCAGAATCCCCTCCAAGTCTATCCATGGTACTGCAAATGGCAGAATTTCTTTTTTTATGTCTAAGTAATATTCCTTTGTGTATATATCACATCTTCTGTGTCCCTTCATCTGTTAATGGACACTCTCTGTCTTGGCAATTATAAATAATGCTGCTATGAACATTGGAGTGCGTGTATCTTTTCAAATTAGTATTTTCATTTTGTTTGGATATGTATATATATCCAAGAGTAAAATTGCTCACTTGTATGGTAGCTCTATTTTCCATGTCTGAGAAACTTCCATACTGTTTGCCAAAGAGGCTGCATCAATTTACAGTACCATAAACAGTGTATGAGGATCACCTTTTCTCCACATCCTCGCCAACATCTGTCTGATTCTCATCCTGTACATTTGGTTGTTGCTTCTCTTTAGTGTCTGGCCTTTACTACTCCTGATACACATACTAGAAAATAGTTGTATATATTCATCCAGCAAATATTTATTGAGTTGTCATCATTCCAAGCATTATTCTAAGTACCTGAATACAGATAATAATAAAGAAGAGTTTGTACCCTTAGTGTGTAGAGATAAACACTAAACAATAAGCATCAAGAATAAGATATAAGAAAAACATTAGAGAGTGATACATTTTAAGGTAAAAGGTAAAAATAATGAGAAGAGACTGAGGGGGACTCATTGTATTGGGAATAGGGAAGGGAGATTGCAGTTTTAGGCAGAATGTCAGAATATCCTTGTTATAGGATGACACTACACAGAAAGACTGAAAGAAGTGTGAGGTCTAGGAAAAAGTCATGGGCAGAGAGAATGGTTGGGGATAAGGTCTCTAGATGGAATGTGCCAGGGGCCTTGTGGAGTAACATGGAAGCCCACATGCCTGAAGCAGAAAGGAGGAGGATAAAGAGGTGAAAGGAGAGATGTAACAGGGCCACTGGTCATGTGGGACTTTGTAGAATGTTTTAAGAGCTGGGTTCTTTCCCCAGAGGAATATGGGAGCCAGGAAAGAGTTTTGAGGAGATGAATACTCTGAGTCATTTTCAAGATTAGCTCTCACCATCTGAGCTACATGGAGACAGGTGAGTGAGGCAGTCTGTCTTTCCTCCAGGCCTTCCTTTCAGCCTCTGTTACAGAAGAGAGAGCTGACGTGTCCATCCCAGGCCAGTCATTGATTTCTGAAGAGCTGTGATTTGGTCAGTAAGCTTGGTTTCTGGAGTGTACTTCCATTTTCTCCCCATTTTTCAAGCTATGTGCAATAGTTTTAATAAAGAATTATATATATAGTACTATATGTATAGTACAACATGTCTGCAAATTTAAATACTGTCTGTATGTCTAGTGGCATATATTCTTATTAAAGATAAATTCAAGTTTCTGTTTATAAGATCCAAAATGTATGTAGCTTGCTAAATCCGAGAAACAGAGTGAGACAAAACAGTCAAGTGTTGTGTGTTATCAGGGAACCTCCTTTTAGCAGTCTTTTCCCTCTTTAAAAAAAGAGTTTCCAAACCTGTGCATTTTTAGGATTTGAAAACATCTGTTAAAAGGCAACATTTTAGGTTAAGTGTCTGGCCTTTACTACTCCTGATACACATACTAGAAAATAGTTGTATATATTCATCCAGCAAATATTTATTGAGTTGTCATCATTCCAAGCATTATTCTAAGTACCTGAATACAGATAATAATAAAGAAGAGTTTGTACCCTTAGTGTGTAGAGATAAACACTAAACAATAAGCATCAAGAATAAGATATAAGAAAAACATTAGAGAGTGATACATTTTAAGGTAAAAGGTAAAAATAATGAGAAGAGACTGAGGGGGACTCATTGTATTGGGAATAGGGAAGGGAGATTGCAGTTTTAGGCAGAATGTCAGAATATCCTTGTTATAGGATGACACTACACAGAAAGACTGAAAGAAGTGTGAGGTCTAGGAAAAAGTCATGGGCAGAGAGAATGGTTGGGGATAAGGTCTCTAGATGGAATGTGCCAGGGGCCTTGTGGAGTAACATGGAAGCCCACATGCCTGAAGCAGAAAGGAGGAGGATAAAGAGGTGAAAGGAGAGATGTAACAGGGCCACTGGTCATGTGGGACTTTGTAGAATGTTTTAAGAGCTGGGTTCTTTCCCCAGAGGAATATGGGAGCCAGGAAAGAGTTTTGAGGAGATGAATACTCTGAGTCATTTTCAAGATTAGCTCTCACCATCTGAGCTACATGGAGACAGGTGAGTGAGGCAGTCTGTCTTTCCTCCAGGCCTTCCTTTCAGCCTCTGTTACAGAAGAGAGAGCTGACGTGTCCATCCCAGGCCAGTCATTGATTTCTGAAGAGCTGTGATTTGGTCAGTAAGCTTGGTTTCTGGAGTGTACTTCCATTTTCTCCCCCATTTTTTCAAGCTATGTGCAATAGTTTTAATAAAGAATTATATATATAGTACTATATGTATAGTACAACATGTCTGCAAATTTAAATACTGTCTGTATGTCTAGTGGCATATATTCTTATTAAAGATAAATTCAAGTTTCTGTTTATAAGATCCAAAATGTATGTAGCTTGCTAAATCCGAGAAACAGAGTGAGACAAAACAGTCAAGTGTTGTGTGTTATCAGGGAACCTCCTTTTAGCAGTCTTTTCCCTCTTTAAAAAAAGAGTTTCCAAACCTGTGCATTTTTAGGATTTGAAAACATCTGTTAAAAGGCAACATTTTAGGTTAAGCACTAATTCTTATAGTGTGTAGTACTAAAACTAGGTATGTATAGATATAAGTATGTGTATATTATGTACATATGCATATGGAGTGTTTCAGACAGTATACACAGGTCACATCCCCACGTGTGAAGGATGGGGTGGTATGGTTTACAAAAGGAGTTTTCAGAAAGTGGGGAGCAGTTGAAGGGAAGAGTATAAGGAAGCTGGCAGCCCATTAGTTGTTCCCCTTGTGTCAATCAGTTAACAGTCTAACCACATAAAATGTGTTCATAAATATTTTCTTATCCAGATTATAGCTAACTGGAATAAGGGGGATATTGATAAAGGGGGGTGGAAAAGAGGGAAAATCACTTTTTAAGTAGGTTATTAAGGCACTTGAGCTGTAAAGAGAGTTTGGATTTGGCCACACAGAGATGGGAGTGGAGGTATGGATGAGGGAAGAGGTCACCTAATGTGAAAGAATGTGTCCTCCCCAGGGCAAGGGTAGGAAAAACACTGCATGAGTTTACCCAGGAGGATGCCTGAGTTGCTCAACAATAATGGGTAATTGCCTTCAGGAACTCATCTTGTTTCACTGATGCACCCCAACAGAGGCTCTCAGAGAAGGGTATTAAGAGCAAATGCCAATGAGAAACAGTGTTTTTATGAACATGACTGTTGTATTGAGCTGTTGCAGTCTTCTGTTAGAAAGTCTATAGACGCATTGATTAAAGAAGGAGGAAAATTTCCACTTAAATTCCTCTTTGCTTACTGAATCCTGGACCCTAGTACTGAACATACACTCTAACCCAAATTCCAGAAATGATGGAGACACTGGTGTCTTCTAAGCCAGAGAGAAACCCACTAGATAATTAAGATCTTCAGAATGTTATGCTTATCCCCTAAGGTTATTATTTTAAACTACAGTTATGCTTTTTCTGATTTTCTTTAACCTTGCAAAAATTCTACTAAAACTACTACTCTTATTTTTGGCAATAATTAAATAAATGTATGTGTACATGTATAAAATGTTCTTCCACAAAGTTACATTGAAATTCTAAGGAACAATTATCTTTTTGGACCTTCTGTTTTGAGCAAAATATGTTAGTAGTATTATCTCAAAATTTGCCACAAACATTTTATAGAGATTCTACTTCTATTTTTATTAACCAGCAATAATGGTTTATATGATCTGAACCTTTTCTTAATGTGCATTTAAATAGATTACAATATTGGAAATATCATGGGTCTGTGATATGATAAGCTAAGGATTGTATATGAAGGACAATCCCATATGTAGTATTTTTTCATCCAAATTATAAGCTAATTATAAATATGACTATGTAATGTGTCATAGACAGTTGAAGGGAAGAGTATAAGGAAGCTGGCAGCCCATTAGTTGTTCCCCTTGTGTCAATCAGTTAACAGTCTAACCACATAAAATGTGTTCATAAATATTTTCTTATCCAGATTATAGCTAACTGGAATAAGGGGGATATTGATAAAGGGGGGTGGAAAAGAGGGAAAATCACTTTTTAAGTAGGTTATTAAGGCACTTGAGCTGTAAAGAGAGTTTGGATTTGGCCACACAGAGATGGGAGTGGAGGTATGGATGAGGGAAGAGGTCACCTAATGTGAAAGAATGTGTCCTCCCCAGGGCAAGGGTAGGAAAAACACTGCATGAGTTTACCCAGGAGGATGCCTGAGTTGCTCAACAATAATGGGTAATTGCCTTCAGGAACTCATCTTGTTTCACTGATGCACCCCAACAGAGGCTCTCAGAGAAGGGTATTAAGAGCAAATGCCAATGAGAAACAGTGTTTTTATGAACATGACTGTTGTATTGAGCTGTTGCAGTCTTCTGTTAGAAAGTCTATAGACGCATTGATTAAAGAAGGAGGAAAATTTCCACTTAAATTCCTCTTTGCTTACTGAATCCTGGACCCTAGTACTGAACATACACTCTAACCCAAATTCCAGAAATGATGGAGACACTGGTGTCTTCTAAGCCAGAGAGAAACCCACTAGATAATTAAGATCTTCAGAATGTTATGCTTATCCCCTAAGGTTATTATTTTAAACTACAGTTATGCTTTTTCTGATTTTCTTTAACCTTGCAAAAATTCTACTAAAACTACTACTCTTATTTTTGGCAATAATTAAATAAATGTATGTGTACATGTATAAAATGTTCTTCCACAAAGTTACATTGAAATTCTAAGGAACAATTATCTTTTTGGACCTTCTGTTTTGAGCAAAATATGTTAGTAGTATTATCTCAAAATTTGCCACAAACATTTTATAGAGATTCTACTTCTATTTTTATTAACCAGCAATAATGGTTTATATGATCTGAACCTTTTCTTAATGTGCATTTAAATAGATTACAATATTGGAAATATCATGGGTCTGTGATATGATAAGCTAAGGATTGTATATGAAGGACAATCCCATATGTAGTATTTTTTCATCCAAATTATAAGCTAATTATAAATATGACTGTATTGTAATGTGTCATACAAACTATTTATTTATTAGAATTAAAACTTTATGTCCTATTAAATTTATGCTTTAGAGAGAGAAGAGTGAATACAAATGTAAAATATATAAATTAATTAATAAGATAATTTTAAATATTGAGACATGCTATGAAGAAAATAATGTGGGGCAATGAAATCAGAAATACTATGTAATGGATAGCCTGATTTAATTTGGGAGGACAGGAGCAGTATTTCTAGGCAAGTGGCATTGGTTTGAGACCTGAGCAGTGGCGAGAAGGAAACAGTTTTCCAAAGACAGAGTTTAAGAGCATTTTAGATAGAAGCTTCAGCCCCTAAAATTGTAATAAATTTGGTATATTGAAGATTCAGAAAGACTTAAGTAGAGATGTCATAGAACTCATAGTATGTATCTGATTTATATCCTATTTCAGTTTGTTGTGATTAATATGTGATTATAAAATCATACCTGGAGGGCAAATTTTAATTTGTGATTGAAAAAATATTTCCTATATAAAAATGAGAATTGGCGAGATGTGGTTCACATTGTCTGTTCCCCTAACTCAAAAACAAAGATACAGATTCTAAAAAGAAGTAAGTTGACACTTGGAGGATAAAAGAGAACTTATAAATTTTATAAAGAGATACTTCGATAGAACTTGTGTTCTTTAATGATATGTAATCAGGGCAAAAAAGTATTTCCCCCTGAGAGAACTCTTTCCAAGAGAGCTCTTAGAAAATAAAACAAAAATTCTTATAAAGGAATCAGGTTTCATACTGAAAGATACAGTCCAGAAAGTGGAAGGAAATGGAATGAAAGAAAAAAAAAAAAAGAAGGAAATGGAAAAATAAGAGAAAAATATTGTTAGGATTGATCTGAACATATCTTTAAGAGAGCAAAATAGAGGACAAAAAATAATTAAATAAATAATACAACATAATGTTTCAGAACTGGCAAAGTAATATTAAAAGTGCCCACTGAGTGCTCAGCATATAGCATGATGGTGGTAGTGGTGGTTTGTGTATGTGGTGTGCTCATTCGTGTCTGACTCTTTGCAGTCCTCTGGACTGTAGTCCACCAGACTCTTCTGTTCATGGAATTTTCCAGGCAAGAATACTAGAATGGGTTGCCATTTCCTCCTCCAGGGAATCTTCCTGACCCATGGATAGAACCCGCATCTCTTGTGTCTCCTGCATTGGCAGGCAGATTCTTTACCAACTGCATCACCTGGGAAGTCAGGGGTTTGGTTGGGAGGGTGGTAAACATCATACATTGTTGTGAAATTCCAGCAAACCAGTAATAGAATATCTTTAAATCTTTCATAAGAAGCAGTGGAATCTCTATTGTTTTATTAATACTTAAGACATCCAAATATATAATGTATAAAAATTAAAAAGTTTTTTCAGAAAGACTTAAGTAGAGATGTCATAGAACTCATAGTATGTATCTGATTTATATCCTATTTCAGTTTGTTGTGATTAATATGTGATTATAAAATCATACCTGGAGGGCAAATTTTAATTTGTGATTGAAAAAATATTTCCTATATAAAAATGAGAATTGGCGAGATGTGGTTCACATTGTCTGTTCCCCTAACTCAAAAACAAAGATACAGATTCTAAAAAGAAGTAAGTTGACACTTGGAGGATAAAAGAGAACTTATAAATTTTATAAAGAGATACTTCGATAGAACTTGTGTTCTTTAATGATATGTAATCAGGGCAAAAAAGTATTTCCCCCTGAGAGAACTCTTTCCAAGAGAGCTCTTAGAAAATAAAACAAAAATTCTTATAAAGGAATCAGGTTTCATACTGAAAGATACAGTCCAGAAAGTGGAAGGAAATGGAATGAAAGAAAAAAAAAAAAAGAAGGAAATGGAAAAATAAGAGAAAAATATTGTTAGGATTGATCTGAACATATCTTTAAGAGAGCAAAATAGAGGACAAAAAATAATTAAATAAATAATACAACATAATGTTTCAGAACTGGCAAAGTAATATTAAAAGTGCCCACTGAGTGCTCAGCATATAGCATGATGGTGGTAGTGGTGGTTTGTGTATGTGGTGTGCTCATTCGTGTCTGACTCTTTGCAGTCCTCTGGACTGTAGTCCACCAGACTCTTCTGTTCATGGAATTTTCCAGGCAAGAATACTAGAATGGGTTGCCATTTCCTCCTCCAGGGAATCTTCCTGACCCATGGATAGAACCCGCATCTCTTGTGTCTCCTGCATTGGCAGGCAGATTCTTTACCAACTGCATCACCTGGGAAGTCAGGGGTTTGGTTGGGAGGGTGGTAAACATCATACATTGTTGTGAAATTCCAGCAAACCAGTAATAGAATATCTTTAAATCTTTCATAAGAAGCAGTGGAATCTCTATTGTTTTATTAATACTTAAGACATCCAAATAGATAATGTATAAAAAATGTAAAAATTTGCATGATACAGAGAAGGAATTTTTATCTGCTTAGATGGTTTATGAAGCATTTGACTCATTGCATATGATTTTATATAAATGTGTATTATTCTAGGAGGGGCAGAACTTTCCAAAACTTTCCAGATGAGTCCATGATATAAAGGATGGAGTCATAGATAGATGCATGGGTGGATGGATATGCAGATAGATAGATAGGCAAAGTGAAGAAACCACAGTTAAAGAAACTTGAGTATTCCTCAGATTGTATCTATCTCAGATTTATAGTATTTGCTCTTTGCTTTTTAACTGAATTATTATAATTTGGACTTTTCTGGGTATTACTAAAGCAAGGGAGGATACTATTAGGACATTATATATCTATCTAAAGAGCTTTATCTGATAGTATCTTCTGTTCAGAACATATTCACCAACCCTAAACTAAACTTGGAGAGTTTTAGAGCTGAGGCAAATTATATGATAATACTAATATAAACTGTCATTGTTTTTATGATAGTGTTTATGTGAATCACTTTCACATCCATAATGTCATTTGTTCCTTCGACAATCTTTTGAGTTCCGGAATTCTGGTCTTCTTACTACATTTGATTTACAGTTTTTCACGCGTTCTAAGAAAAAAGTCAAGAAAAAGTATTCAGAAAACAATGAAAAGTATTCAGCAATGACAAAAATAGATATAAATTTGTCCTACTCATCACGGAGATGTTTAAGTTAGCTTTAATCAATGGAAATCCATCAGAAATGATGTGTTCTTTATGAGTCTGAATTACTAACACTTGATTGAAGATCTAACAATAATGACTCAATCGATGACATTGATAGACACAGACATAATTTTTTTATTTTTAATTTTGGCCTCTTTCATTGGTCCTTCGTGTTTATTTATTTTCATCCATTTTCACTCCCTGGCCCATGTGGGCCTCCCACCTGAGCGGCTCCTGTTACCCCAGAGCATCGGCTCTGGGCTCATGCACTCCAGAACGCTGGCTCACAGTTGGACACACGGGTCCAGCCACTCCACGGCATGCGGGATCCTCTGAGGCCAGGAATCGAACTGGTGCCCCCTGCACAGCAAGACAGACTCTCCACCCACTGGACCACCAGGGAAACCTGACACAGACATAATTTTAACCAGAATTTCTGAAGACATGAAATTGTTCCCTTAATTCTTTTTTTTTACAATACACATTGGGTTTTTGGATTGCAAACTAACACATGTTCTTAGAAAGTAGAACATTATCACACAAATGTCAGACGGAACATTAAAAGCACTCATAATCTTAAGTTTTAAAAATATTAAGATTTTAGCATGTATTTATTCAATTCTTCCATGTTTGCAAAACTAAATCCTCAGATTGTATATATGTTAACCAACTTTAATAAATTTAAATAGGTTGATAAGATTGTGAAATGTGGTATACACTAAACTGTTAAGCAGTCTCACATAAACAGTCTATCATATTTTGAACCTTCCTTGATAACACTGAGTCCTATTCCCAATTATTGTCTGTTGAGCTTCTCCATATCTACTGAGAAGCCCTCACTACTCACTTTTAAAACCCCGTCCATAATTCTGGTCAATTATTATTGAACATGTTTTATGATAGTGTTTATGTGAATCACTTTCACATCCATAATGTCATTTGTTCCTTCGACAATCTTTTGAGTTCCGGAATTCTGGTCTTCTTACTACATTTGATTTACAGTTTTTCACGCGTTCTAAGAAAAAAGTCAAGAAAAAGTATTCAGAAAACAATGAAAAGTATTCAGCAATGACAAAAATAGATATAAATTTGTCCTACTCATCACGGAGATGTTTAAGTTAGCTTTAATCAATGGAAATCCATCAGAAATGATGTGTTCTTTATGAGTCTGAATTACTAACACTTGATTGAAGATCTAACAATAATGACTCAATCGATGACATTGATAGACACAGACATAATTTTTTTATTTTTAATTTTGGCCTCTTTCATTGGTCCTTCGTGTTTATTTATTTTCATCCATTTTCACTCCCTGGCCCATGTGGGCCTCCCACCTGAGCGGCTCCTGTTACCCCAGAGCATCGGCTCTGGGCTCATGCACTCAGAACGCTGGCTCACAGTTGGACACACGGGTCCAGCCACTCCACGGCATGCGGGATCCTCTGAGGCCAGGAATCGAACTGGTGCCCCCTGCACAGCAAGACAGACTCTCCACCCACTGGACCACCAGGGAAACCTGACACAGACATAATTTTAACCAGAATTTCTGAAGACATGAAATTGTTCCCTTAATTCTTTTTTTTTACAATACACATTGGGTTTTTGGATTGCAAACTAACACATGTTCTTAGAAAGTAGAACATTATCACACAAATGTCAGACGGAACATTAAAAGCACTCATAATCTTAAGTTTTAAAAATATTAAGATTTTAGCATGTATTTATTCAATTCTTCCATGTTTGCAAAACTAAATCCTCAGATTGTATATATGTTAACCAACTTTAATAAATTTAAATAGGTTGATAAGATTGTGAAATGTGGTATACACTAAACTGTTAAGCAGTCTCACATAAACAGTCTATCATATTTTGAACCTTCCTTGATAACACTGAGTCCTATTCCCAATTATTGTCTGTTGAGCTTCTCCATATCTACTGAGAAGCCCCTCACTACTCACTTTTAAAAACCCCGTCCATAATTCTGGTTCTTATAGATTATTTCATCATGAGCAATCATGATATTAATACTTCTTCCTGCCTTAAGAGTAGTAATCATGGGTAGTGTCTGTTGTTTTCTAATTTAATTCATCTAATTTTCTGTGGACTGAGAAGCCAAATAGCTAATTTTTCTTCATAATCCTGACTCCACCTAGACCATTAAATATAGCTAGTATTTTTTTAAGACTTACTTCCCTCTGGGAAATTTCTGTGATAAATGTTTTTAATCTCCAAAACAACTGACTGGGGAAATCAAGTTTAGCTGAGATTAAATCATTTTCCCAAATTTGTATAAAGACAATGACTTTTTCAAAATTTGACTTTGTCAAAGGATAGTTGATTTACAGTGTTGTGTTAGTGTCTTCTGTTGTTGTGTCTGATTCTTTTCGACTTTATGGACTGCAGCACCCCAGGATTCCCTGTCCTTCACTACCTCCTGGAGTTTACTCAGACTCATGTCCATTGAGTTGATGATGCCATCCAGCCATCTCATCCTCTGTTACCCGCTTCCTTTCCTGCCCTCAATCTTTTCTAGCATCAGGATCTTTTCCAGTGAGTCTACTCTTCACCTCTGATGGCCAGAGTATTGGAGCTTCAGCTTTAGCATCAGCTCTTCCAATGAATATTCAGGGTTGATTTCCATTAAGATTGACTAGTTTGATCCCCCTGCTGTCTTATACAGCATAGTGATGCAGTTATATATATCTATACACATACATACATTTTTTAAAAATTTTGGCCTCTTTTATTGGTTTTTTATTTATTTATTTTCATCCATCTTTACTCTTTGGCCTGTGTGGGCCTCCCACCATAGTGACCTCTCTCATTATAGAGCACTGGCTCTGGGCGCATGCACTCCAGAGCGCTGGCTCCTAATTGGGCATACTGGTCCAGTCGCTCTGCAGCACTTGGGATCTTCTCGGGCCCAGGATGGAACTAGTGCCCCTTGCATTGTAAGGTGGACTCTTTACCCACAGGACCACCAGGGAAGGCACTCCCCCACACCCATTCTTTTTAATATTCTTTTCCATTATGGTTTATCACAGGACCTAGAATGTAGTTCCCTGTTCTATACAGTGGGTCCTTGTCGTTTATCCATTCTATGTATGTTAGCTTGCATTTGTTAAGCCCTTGTCAACCACTAGTATATTCTCTGCATCTATGAGTCTGTTTCTTTTTCATAATTAAATTGATTTGTGCAAACAGTGACTTTGTAAAAAAGTTTTTTAATTGAAGGACAATTGCTTTACTATGTGGTGTTGGTTTCTGCCATACAGCAACCAAGCAAAATAAATACACATATGTCCCCTCCCTCTTGAACACCCCCCCCTCCCTTGAACCTCCCACTGGCTGCCTCATCTCACTCCCCTAGATTGTCACACAGCACCAGGTTGATCTCCGTAGAAACTTCCCACAGAATATCTGTTTTACATATGGTAATTTGTGTTTCAATGCTTCTGTCTGTTTGTCCCACCTTCTCCTTCCCACATTGTATCCACAAGTCTGTTCTCTATGTCTGCATCTCTGTTCCTGCCCTGCAAATATGTTCACCAGTACCATTTTTCTAGATTCCATGTGTATGTGAAATACACAATATTTATTTCTGTGTTTCTGACTTACTTTACTGTGTACAGCAGACTCTAGGTTCATCTGCCTCACTAGAACTTACTGGAATTTTTTTTCCTTTTTATGGCTCAGTTATGTTCCACTGTATACATATATATATATATATATATATATATACACACACACATACATACATACATATATACACCACATTTTCTTCTCTTTTTTTCATTTTTTAAAAATTTTTATTTTTATTAAATTTATTTATTTATTTATTTATTTTTTTACATGTATGTTCCCAGATCATTCATATGCATATCCCTGGACCCTCCCCCCACCCAGTTCCCTCCCATCCCTCCAGACCATCGCTCCAAGTGGTTGTAGGTACTCCTATTCCCCTAGCACATTGACAATAGCTATCTTTTCCACACATGACAGTATAGGCTTCCATGTAACTCCCTCCATGCCTCCCTCCCACTGTTCGGTCTCCACAATGTTTTTATGTCTATTCTCTGTTTTTTCATGAGTTCACTAAGTATGTTATCATGACCATCTTACTAGATCCCATATATATGAGTTAGTATACTATACTTGTCTTTCTCTTTTTGACTTACTTCACTTTTTATGATAGGTTCTAGAGCCAGCCACCTCATTACGACTGAGTCTTCTGCATTTCTTTTAACAGCTGAGTAGTATTGCATTGTATATATGTACCAGAGCTTCTGGATCCATTCATTTGTCGATGGACATCTAGGTTGCTTCCATGTTCTGGCTATTGTATAGAGAGCTGCAATGAACATTGGGGTACAGGTGCCTCTTTCAGTTTTGATTTCATCAGGATATAGGCCTAATAGTGGGATTGCTGGGTCATAGGGTGCTTTTATTTTTAGTTTTTAAGGAATCTCCATATTGTCTTCCATAGAGGTTGTATCAATTTACATTCCCACCAGCAATGCAAGAGGGTTCCCTTTTCTCCACACCCTCTCCAGCACTTGTCTGTCGATTTGTTGATGATGGCCATTCTGACGGGTGTGAGGTGGTATCTCATTGTGGTTTTAATTTGCATTTCTCTGATAATAAGCGAGGTTGACCATCATTTCATGTATTTTGGGCCATCTGTATGTCCTCTTTGGAGGCGTCTTTTTCTAGATTCCATGTGTATGTGAAATACACAATATTTATTTCTGTGTTTCTGACTTACTTTACTGTGTACAGCAGACTCTAGGTTCATCTGCCTCACTAGAACTTACTGGAATTTTTTTTCCTTTTTATGGCTCAGTTATGTTCCACTGTATACATATATATATATATATATATATATATACACACACACATACATACATACATATATACACCACATTTTCTTCTCTTTTTTTCATTTTTTAAAAATTTTTATTTTTATTAAATTTATTTATTTATTTATTTATTTTTTTACATGTATGTTCCCAGATCATTCATATGCATATCCCTGGACCCTCCCCCCACCCAGTTCCCCCCCTCCCATCCCTCCAGACCATCGCTCCAAGTGGTTGTAGGTACTCCTATTCCCCTAGCACATTGACAATAGCTATCTTTTCCACACATGACAGTATAGGCTTCCATGTAACTCCCTCCATGCCTCCCTCCCACTGTTCGGTCTCCACAATGTTTTTATGTCTATTCTCTGTTTTTTCATGAGTTCACTAAGTATGTTATCATGACCATCTTACTAGATCCCATATATATGAGTTAGTATACTATACTTGTCTTTCTCTTTTTGACTTACTTCACTTTTTATGATAGGTTCTAGAGCCAGCCACCTCATTACGACTGAGTCTTCTGCATTTCTTTTAACAGCTGAGTAGTATTGCATTGTATATATGTACCAGAGCTTCTGGATCCATTCATTTGTCGATGGACATCTAGGTTGCTTCCATGTTCTGGCTATTGTATAGAGAGCTGCAATGAACATTGGGGTACAGGTGCCTCTTTCAGTTTTGATTTCATCAGGATATAGGCCTAATAGTGGGATTGCTGGGTCATAGGGTGCTTTTATTTTTAGTTTTTAAGGAATCTCCATATTGTCTTCCATAGAGGTTGTATCAATTTACATTCCCACCAGCAATGCAAGAGGGTTCCCTTTTCTCCACACCCTCTCCAGCACTTGTCTGTCGATTTGTTGATGATGGCCATTCTGACGGGTGTGAGGTGGTATCTCATTGTGGTTTTAATTTGCATTTCTCTGATAATAAGCGAGGTTGACCATCATTTCATGTATTTTGGGCCATCTGTATGTCCTCTTTGGAGAGGCGTCTCTTTAGATCTTTTTCCCATTTTTTGATTGGGCTGCTCGTTTTCCCTGTGCTGAGTTGTCTGAGTTGCTTGTAGATTTTGGAGATGAATTATTTGTCTGTTGTTTCATTTGCTATGATTTTCTCCCATTCTGTGGGGTGTCTGTTCAACTTTTTGGTGATTTCTTTTGCTGTACAAAAGCTTTTAAGTTTCATGAGGTCCCACGTGTTGACTTTTCTTTTCAGTTCCACTATTTTAGTAGGTGGGTCAGAGAAAATCTTGCTTTGATTGATGTCCTTGAGGGTTTTGCCTATATTCTCCCCTAAGAGGTTGATGGTTTCTGGTCTTACATTTAGGTCTTTAATCCATTTTGAGTTGATCTTTGTGTATGGGGTCAGGGAATGTTCCAACTTCATTTTTTTGCACGTAACTGTCCAATTTTCCCAGCACCATTTGTTGAAGAGGCTGTCTTTCTCCCATTTTATAGTTTCTCCTCCTTTGTCAAAAATAAGGTACCCATAGGTGTGTGGGTTGATCTCTGGGTTCTCTATCTTGTTCCATTGGTCTATAGTTCTGTTTTTGTGCCAGTACCATACTGTCTTGATGACTGCTGCTTTGTAGTAGAGTCTGAAGTTAGGGAGGCTGATTCCTCCAACTCCATTCTTCTTCCTCAGGATTGCTTTGGCTATTCGAGGTCTTCTGTGTTTCCATATGAACTGTGTGATTCTTTGGTCTAGTTCTGTGAAAAATGTCAATGGTAGTTGAATAGGTATTGCATTGAATCTGTAGATGATATTTGGTAGTATGGTCATTTTCACAATATTGATTCTTCCAATCCAGGAACATGGAATATCTCTCCATATTGTCTTCCATAGAGGTTGTATCAATTTACATTCCCACCAGCAATGCAAGAGGGTTCCCTTTTCTCCACACCCTCTCCAGCACTTGTCTGTCGATTTGTTGATGATGGCCATTCTGACGGGTGTGAGGTGGTATCTCATTGTGGTTTTAATTTGCATTTCTCTGATAATAAGCGAGGTTGACCATCATTTCATGTATTTTGGGCCATCTGTATGTCCTCTTTGGAGAGGCGTCTCTTTAGATCTTTTTCCCATTTTTTGATTGGGCTGCTCGTTTTCCCTGTGCTGAGTTGTCTGAGTTGCTTGTAGATTTTGGAGATGAATTATTTGTCTGTTGTTTCATTTGCTATGATTTTCTCCCATTCTGTGGGGTGTCTGTTCAACTTTTTGGTGATTTCTTTTGCTGTACAAAAGCTTTTAAGTTTCATGAGGTCCCACGTGTTGACTTTTCTTTTCAGTTCCACTATTTTAGTAGGTGGGTCAGAGAAAATCTTGCTTTGATTGATGTCCTTGAGGGTTTTGCCTATATTCTCCCCTAAGAGGTTGATGGTTTCTGGTCTTACATTTAGGTCTTTAATCCATTTTGAGTTGATCTTTGTGTATGGGGTCAGGGAATGTTCCAACTTCATTTTTTTGCACGTAACTGTCCAATTTTCCCAGCACCATTTGTTGAAGAGGCTGTCTTTCTCCCATTTTATAGTTTCTCCTCCTTTGTCAAAAATAAGGTACCCATAGGTGTGTGGGTTGATCTCTGGGTTCTCTATCTTGTTCCATTGGTCTATAGTTCTGTTTTTGTGCCAGTACCATACTGTCTTGATGACTGCTGCTTTGTAGTAGAGTCTGAAGTTAGGGAGGCTGATTCCTCCAACTCCATTCTTCTTCCTCAGGATTGCTTTGGCTATTCGAGGTCTTCTGTGTTTCCATATGAACTGTGTGATTCTTTGGTCTAGTTCTGTGAAAAATGTCAATGGTAGTTGAATAGGTATTGCATTGAATCTGTAGATGATATTTGGTAGTATGGTCATTTTCACAATATTGATTCTTCCAATCCAGGAACATGGAATATCTCTCCATCTGTTTAAGTCTTCTTTAATGTCTCTCATGAGTGTCTTGTAATTTTCTGTGTACAATTCTTTTGTTTCTTTGGGCAGGTTTACTCCTAGATATTTGATTCTTTTGGTTGCAATGGTGAAGGGGATTGCCTCTTTGATTTCATTTTCTGATTTTTCATTGTTTGTGTATAGGAATGGCAGTGACTTCTGTGTGTTGACTTTGTATCCTGCGACTTTGCTGAATTCATTGATTAGCTCTAGTAGCTTTGTAACTGTGTCTTTGGAATTTTCTATGTATAATATCATGTCGTCTGCAAAAAGAGAGAGCTTGACTTCTTCCTTTCCAATCTGGATTCCTTTAATTTCTTTCTCTTCTCTTATTGCTGTTGCTAGGACTTCCAGGACTATGTTGAATAGAAGTGGTGAAAGTGGGCACCCCTGTCTTGTTCCTGATCTTAGAGGGAAGGCTTTCAGGTTTTCACCATTAACAATAATGTTCGCTGTAGGCTTCTCATAGATGGCTTTTATTATATTGAGATAGGTTCCTTCTATGCCCATTTTCTGAAGAGTTTTGATCATAAATGGATGTTGTACTTTGTCGAAGGCTTTTTCTGCATCTATTGAAATGATCATGTGATTTTTGTCTTTCAACTTGTTGATATGGTGTATCACGTTGATTGATTTGCAGATGTTGAAGAATCCTTGCATGCCTGGGATGAACCCGACTTGATCATGATGTATGAGTTTTTTGATGTGTCGTTGAATTCTGTTTGCTAGGATTTTGTTGAGGATCTTGGCATCTAAGTTCATCAGTGAAATTGGCCTATAGTTTTCCTTTTTTGTGTTGTCTTTGCCTGGTTTGGGTATCAGGGTGGTGGTGGCCTCGTAGAATATGTTTGGAAGTTTTCCTTCCTGTGCAATTTTTTGAAAGAGTTTTAGAAGGACAGGCATTAGCTCTTCTTTAAATGTTTGGTAGAATTCGCCTGTGAAGCCATCTGGCCCTGGGCTTTTATTTTTGGGTAGATGATATTTGGTAGTATGGTCATTTTCACAATATTGATTCTTCCAATCCAGGAACATGGAATATCTCTCCATCTGTTTAAGTCTTCTTTAATGTCTCTCATGAGTGTCTTGTAATTTTCTGTGTACAATTCTTTTGTTTCTTTGGGCAGGTTTACTCCTAGATATTTGATTCTTTTGGTTGCAATGGTGAAGGGGATTGCCTCTTTGATTTCATTTTCTGATTTTTCATTGTTTGTGTATAGGAATGGCAGTGACTTCTGTGTGTTGACTTTGTATCCTGCGACTTTGCTGAATTCATTGATTAGCTCTAGTAGCTTTGTAACTGTGTCTTTGGAATTTTCTATGTATAATATCATGTCGTCTGCAAAAAGAGAGAGCTTGACTTCTTCCTTTCCAATCTGGATTCCTTTAATTTCTTTCTCTTCTCTTATTGCTGTTGCTAGGACTTCCAGGACTATGTTGAATAGAAGTGGTGAAAGTGGGCACCCCTGTCTTGTTCCTGATCTTAGAGGGAAGGCTTTCAGGTTTTCACCATTAACAATAATGTTCGCTGTAGGCTTCTCATAGATGGCTTTTATTATATTGAGATAGGTTCCTTCTATGCCCATTTTCTGAAGAGTTTTGATCATAAATGGATGTTGTACTTTGTCGAAGGCTTTTTCTGCATCTATTGAAATGATCATGTGATTTTTGTCTTTCAACTTGTTGATATGGTGTATCACGTTGATTGATTTGCAGATGTTGAAGAATCCTTGCATGCCTGGGATGAACCCGACTTGATCATGATGTATGAGTTTTTTGATGTGTCGTTGAATTCTGTTTGCTAGGATTTTGTTGAGGATCTTGGCATCTAAGTTCATCAGTGAAATTGGCCTATAGTTTTCCTTTTTTGTGTTGTCTTTGCCTGGTTTGGGTATCAGGGTGGTGGTGGCCTCGTAGAATATGTTTGGAAGTTTTCCTTCCTGTGCAATTTTTTGAAAGAGTTTTAGAAGGACAGGCATTAGCTCTTCTTTAAATGTTTGGTAGAATTCGCCTGTGAAGCCATCTGGCCCTGGGCTTTTATTTTTGGGTAGATTTTTAATCATAAATTCGATTTCTGAGCTTGTGATTGGGTTGTTCAAAGTTTCTGTTTCTTCCTGGCTCAGTCTTGGGAGATTAATCCTGTCCAAAAAACTGTCCATTTCTTCCAGGTTGTCCAGTTTGTTGCCATAGAGTTGCTCATAATAGTCTCTTAGAATCCTTTGGACTTCTGCATTATCTGTTGCAATCTCTCCTTTTTCGTTTTTGATTTTGTTGATCTGGTTCTTCTCTCTCTTTTTCTTAATGAGTCTGGCCAGTGGCTTGTCAATTTTGTTTACCTTTTCAAAGAACCAGCTTTTTGTTTTATTTATCTTTACTATTGTTTCTTTTCTTTCTCATTTATTTCTGCTTTGATCTTTATGATTTCTCTTCTTCTGCTGGCTTTGGGATGTTTTTGTTCTTCTTTCTCCAACTGTTTTAAGCGGCGGGTTAGGTCATCTGCTTCATATTTTCCTAGTTTCTTGAGGTGGGATTGTATTGCTATAAATTTCCCTCTTAGAACTGCTTTTGCAGTATCCCATAGGTTTTGTACTGTCGTGTGTTCATTGTCATTTTCTTCTAGGAATTGTTTAATTTCTCCTTTGATTTCCTCAATGATCAGTTGGTTTTTTAGGTATGTATTGTTTAATCTCCATGTGTTCCTGTTTTTAGGGTTTTATTTTCTGGTAGTTGATCTCCAGTCTCATTGCATTGTGGTCCGAGAAGATGGTTGATATAATTTTGGTTTTCTTGAACTGACTGAGGTTAGATTTGTGGCCCAAGATGTGGTCTATCCTGGAGAATGTTCCGTGAGCACTTGAGAAGAAAGTGTATTCTTCTGCTTTTGGATGGAACGTCCTAAAGATATCAATGAGGTCCATTTTTTCCAGTGTGGCATTTAAGGCTTGTGTTTCTTTATTAATTTTCTGTTTTGGTGATCTGTCCATTGGTGTGAGAGGAGTGTTAAAGTCTACTATTATTGTGTTATTGTTGATTTCTTCTTTTATGTCTGAAAGTACCTGTCTTATGTATTGAGGTGCCTCTGTGTTGGGTGCGTAGATATTCATGACTGTTATGTCTTCCTCTTGGATAGATCCCTTAATCATGATGTAGTGACCTGCCTTGTCTCTTAGAATCTTCTTTACTTTAAAGTCTATTTTGTCTGATATAAGGATTGCTACTCCAGCTTTCTTTTGATTTCCATTTGCATGAAATATCTTTTTCCAGCCTTTCACTTTCAGTCTATGAGTGTCTCTAGGTCTGAAGTGGGTCTCTTGTAAACAGCATATATATGGGTCTTGCTTCTGGATCCATTCAGCCAGCCTGTGTCATTTGGTTGGAGCATTTAGTCCATTTATGTTCAAAGTAATTATTGATACGAATGTTCCTATTGTCATCTTCTTAGAAGTTTGGAGTTTGATTTGTCGGACTTCTTCTACTTTTGTATTTATTGGCTATATCAGGCCCTTTAACACTTGTTGTAGGGCTGGTTTTGTGGTACAGAATTCTTTTAGTTTTTGCTTGTCTGTGAAGCTTTTGACTTCACCATCGATTTTGAATGAGATTCTTGCTGGGTAGAGAAATCTTGGTTGGAGGTTGTTCTCTTTTAGCCGTTTAAATGTATCTTGCCATTCTCTTCTGGCCTGTAGGGTTTCTGTTGAGAGATCCGCAGTTAAACGTATGGGGTTTCCTTTATATGTTATTTGTTGTTTGCTCCTAGCTGCTTTTAGTAATCTGTCTTTATATTTAGTCTGCGTTAGTTTGATTAGTATGTGCCTTGGTGTGTTTCTTCTGGGGTTTCTCCTGTATGGAACTCTTTGTGCTTCCTGGACTTGGTTGACTATCTCCTTTCCTATGCTGGGGAAGTTTTCAACTATAACCTCTTCAAGAATTTTTTCATAGTCTTTCTTCTCTTCTCCTTCTTCTGGAACTCCTATAATTCTAATGTTGGTGCATTTGATATTGTCCCATAGGTCTCTGAGGCTATCCTCAGTTCTTTTAATTCTTTGGGCTTTGTTCTGTTCTTCAGCACTTATTTCCACCATTCTGTCTTCCAGCTCACTTATCCGTTCTTCAGCCTCTGATACTCCATATGCTTTTTTTTTTATCGGGGAAATGTTAAAGTCTACTATTATTGTGTTATTGTTGATTTCTTCTTTTATGTCTGAAAGTACCTGTCTTATGTATTGAGGTGCCTCTGTGTTGGGTGCGTAGATATTCATGACTGTTATGTCTTCCTCTTGGATAGATCCCTTAATCATGATGTAGTGACCTGCCTTGTCTCTTAGAATCTTCTTTACTTTAAAGTCTATTTTGTCTGATATAAGGATTGCTACTCCAGCTTTCTTTTGATTTCCATTTGCATGAAATATCTTTTTCCAGCCTTTCACTTTCAGTCTATGAGTGTCTCTAGGTCTGAAGTGGGTCTCTTGTAAACAGCATATATATGGGTCTTGCTTCTGGATCCATTCAGCCAGCCTGTGTCATTTGGTTGGAGCATTTAGTCCATTTATGTTCAAAGTAATTATTGATACGAATGTTCCTATTGTCATCTTCTTAGAAGTTTGGAGTTTGATTTGTCGGACTTCTTCTACTTTTGTATTTATTGGCTATATCAGGCCCTTTAACACTTGTTGTAGGGCTGGTTTTGTGGTACAGAATTCTTTTAGTTTTTGCTTGTCTGTGAAGCTTTTGACTTCACCATCGATTTTGAATGAGATTCTTGCTGGGTAGAGAAATCTTGGTTGGAGGTTGTTCTCTTTTAGCCGTTTAAATGTATCTTGCCATTCTCTTCTGGCCTGTAGGGTTTCTGTTGAGAGATCCGCAGTTAAACGTATGGGGTTTCCTTTATATGTTATTTGTTGTTTGCTCCTAGCTGCTTTTAGTAATCTGTCTTTATATTTAGTCTGCGTTAGTTTGATTAGTATGTGCCTTGGTGTGTTTCTTCTGGGGTTTCTCCTGTATGGAACTCTTTGTGCTTCCTGGACTTGGTTGACTATCTCCTTTCCTATGCTGGGGAAGTTTTCAACTATAACCTCTTCAAGAATTTTTTCATAGTCTTTCTTCTCTTCTCCTTCTTCTGGAACTCCTATAATTCTAATGTTGGTGCATTTGATATTGTCCCATAGGTCTCTGAGGCTATCCTCAGTTCTTTTAATTCTTTGGGCTTTGTTCTGTTCTTCAGCACTTATTTCCACCATTCTGTCTTCCAGCTCACTTATCCGTTCTTCAGCCTCTGATACTCTACTGTTGAGACCTTCTATATTATTTTTGAGTTCAGCAATTGAGTTAATTGTCTCCATTTGCTTATTTTTCATTTCTTGCATGTCTCTTCTCAATGCACTAATTTCCTCTAATATTCTGTTTTTGGTGTTTTGCATCCTCATTAATATAGCTTTTCTGAATTCTCTTTCAGATAATTTGTCTATCTCCTCCTCTGTCATTTGAAGTGGTGTTTCTCTAGCTTGGTCCTTCATTTGTACAGTGTTTCTCTGACGTTTCATTAGTAAGTTAATTTTTGTTTCTTTGTGTGTTTCTGTGTGTATGGAGTTCTTATTCCCACCAGGCTTCTTGGTTGAATTCTCCCTTCCTTTGGGTTTCTGTCCTTGTAGAAGGGTTCAGTGGTTTGTGTCTTGGGTGGTGTTAGACCTTGTTTACAGGTGAATAATCTGTAGTGTTGTATGTTCTTTGATAGTGTGGGGTCTTGGAATCAGGGCTTCCGCTTCAAGGATCCTTGGTTTGATGATTGGTCAGGGGGTGTAGGCTCTATGTCTGGTTTGCTATGGTGTTCCGTGATACTAGTTTACATACTAGCATCTGAGTAACAAGAGGTGCATCCCTGATGGGTGACAGTCATAAAAGCATGCAGATGTTTTCTAACATAATCGTAAGATATACATACATATACAGCAATCCCCACAACTGACCAGTTTTACAGAGATAAGGCACAGGAAATCTTTCTAGCAATTCATGCAATCACAGATGATACTTGCCCGTTGAGCTTTGAATTGATTGAAATAGTTCCTGAATAATAGATCTAGCACAAGGTCCTGGCTTGGATAATTACAATGAGAGCAATTTTAAATTAGGACATGTGTTCGGAGTGACAAGGAGGAGAGTCTATAAGTAATAAAAAGGAAAAGATTCGTCTTGGAAGTATTTTATAGGATTAGGTAGCAAAGATTAGTGTGTGTATTGTTTAGTGTATTTGGAAGTGAATAGTGGAGACAGGAAGATAGGAAATAATTTATCTTTAGAACTCCTATAATTCTAATGTTGGTGCATTTGATATTGTCCCATAGGTCTCTGAGGCTATCCTCAGTTCTTTTAATTCTTTGGGCTTTGTTCTGTTCTTCAGCACTTATTTCCACCATTCTGTCTTCCAGCTCACTTATCCGTTCTTCAGCCTCTGATACTCTACTGTTGAGACCTTCTATATTATTTTTGAGTTCAGCAATTGAGTTAATTGTCTCCATTTGCTTATTTTTCATTTCTTGCATGTCTCTTCTCAATGCACTAATTTCCTCTAATATTCTGTTTTTGGTGTTTTGCATCCTCATTAATATAGCTTTTCTGAATTCTCTTTCAGATAATTTGTCTATCTCCTCCTCTGTCATTTGAAGTGGTGTTTCTCTAGCTTGGTCCTTCATTTGTACAGTGTTTCTCTGACGTTTCATTAGTAAGTTAATTTTTGTTTCTTTGTGTGTTTCTGTGTGTATGGAGTTCTTATTCCCACCAGGCTTCTTGGTTGAATTCTCCCTTCCTTTGGGTTTCTGTCCTTGTAGAAGGGTTCAGTGGTTTGTGTCTTGGGTGGTGTTAGACCTTGTTTACAGGTGAATAATCTGTAGTGTTGTATGTTCTTTGATAGTGTGGGGTCTTGGAATCAGGGCTTCCGCTTCAAGGATCCTTGGTTTGATGATTGGTCAGGGGGTGTAGGCTCTATGTCTGGTTTGCTATGGTGTTCCGTGATACTAGTTTACATACTAGCATCTGAGTAACAAGAGGTGCATCCCTGATGGGTGACAGTCATAAAAGCATGCAGATGTTTTCTAACATAATCGTAAGATATACATACATATACAGCAATCCCCACAACTGACCAGTTTTACAGAGATAAGGCACAGGAAATCTTTCTAGCAATTCATGCAATCACAGATGATACTTGCCCGTTGAGCTTTGAATTGATTGAAATAGTTCCTGAATAATAGATCTAGCACAAGGTCCTGGCTTGGATAATTACAATGAGAGCAATTTTAAATTAGGACATGTGTTCGGAGTGACAAGGAGGAGAGTCTATAAGTAATAAAAAGGAAAAGATTCGTCTTGGAAGTATTTTATAGGATTAGGTAGCAAAGATTAGTGTGTGTATTGTTTAGTGTATTTGGAAGTGAATAGTGGAGACAGGAAGATAGGAAATAATGTATCTAGAGGATATTGGTAGCTAGGAAAATGTTTTACATTTAGAACATAGAGGAAGAAAGCAGTGGGAAAGAGGAAAGAGAAAAGAGAATTAGAGGTTTTCAAGAATTAAAATTAAAGTTAAAAAAATAAAAGTCAATAAAAGTCAAAAAAAGTTAAAAATTAAAAAGAGCAGAAAAAATTAATGAGACCAAAAAAACAAAGAAAAAACACATAAAACAAATCAAACAAATGAAAACAACTACCAAAAAAAAAAAAAAAAAAAACCAAAAAAACACCAATAAACAAAGAAACTAATAAACCCCAAACCAGACCAATCAATTGAATAAGCAAAATAGTCCACCACAAACAAGCAGAAGAAAAGGAAAAAAGAAAAAAAAAAAAAAAAGGTAAATACTGTCCTTGGTTTTTATCTTCTCATCTGCCTGTTGGAAACCAATCTGCTCTTGATGGTGGTGTCTTGATGGCGTAGTCTTTCCCTTATAGTGCCGGTTGCTGTGGTTTCTGTTTTTGTGTTCAGCAAAATGAGGGCTTTGCTGCCATACTGGGTGCTGGCCGGGACAGTGGGCTGATCCCAGGCAGTCGGGCGGATGCGCGGTGCGCGCAGTCCCGTGTAGGAGGGGGGCGCCCCGGCTCGACCGCGCACCCGCCTGTAGTCTCCAATCCCTGCTTTTTCCCCGGCTTCCTCCGCTGCTGCTGCAGCTCTAGGGGAGCGCGGGCTCCTCTGCCACTGGCACACGCGCACTGCCGGTTACGTGTCTAAGTTCCAAAGGCGGACGCGAGCTTTCCCGTCCAGCTTGTGCCCGGTCCCTGGTCAGCAACCCGTAGACGACTTCCCCTCTCCGTTCAGCAAGCCCTCCAGTTGGAGTGGCTGAACTTACCCGCGCCGCAGCTTTCTTCGCGGCGTCCGCGGCTCCTCGCGGCGGCGGGTTCCCCACCACATTTTCTTTATCCATTCATCTGTTGATGGATATCTAGGTTGCTTCCATGTCCTAGCTGTTGTAAATAGTGCTTCAGTAAATACTGTGGTACATGCATCTTTTTGAATTATGGTTTTCTCAGGGCATATGGTTTATCAGTAGTGGGATTACTGGGTCATATTGTAATTTGGGGGCTTCCTTAGGTGGCTCCGTGGTTAAAGAATTCTCAATTCCTGGGTCAGGAAGATCTCCTGGAAAAGGAAATGACAACCCACTCCAATATTCTTGCTTGGAAAATCCCATGAACAGAGGAGCCTGATGGGCTGCAGTCCATGGTGTCACAAAGAATCAGGTACAACTTAGCAACTAACTATGGTAGTTTTATCCCTAGTGTTTAATGAAACCTCCATACCGTTCTCCATAGTGACTATCAATTTACATTCCTATCAACAATGTAAGAGTGTTGCCTTTTCACCAGACCCTCTCCAGCATTTATTGTTTGTAAATTTCTTGATGATGGCCACTTCACATTCTTACCAGTGTGAAGTGATCCCTCATTGTAGTTTTGATTTGCATTTCTCTAATAATGAATGATGTTGAGCAGTTTTTCATGTGTTTATTGGCCATCTATGTGTCTTCTTTAGAGAAATAAGACAGTGACTTTTGGGGCTTCCCTTGTGGCTCAGTGGATAAGAACTCATCTGCCAATGCAGGAGACACAGGTTCGATCCCTGATCTGGAAAGATCCCACATACTGCAGAGCAGCTAAACCCACACATCAGCAAAGACCCAGCACAACCAAAAAAAAAAAAATAGAAAATTTTTTTTGTAAAGTTATATATATAAAAAAAAAGACAGGACTTTTGAAGCAGAGTTGACAGCACCTGAAATATCTAGAGAAGGAAATTTACACTCTGGGGATTTTAAGCCTGTATTATTGGTAGGGTGTTTGTGCTATTAAGAGCTAGGGAAAAAAACAACTAGGATTATTCACCCCTAGTGGAAGCGAGACTCTAAGGATTTTAGAAGCCACTAAAGCATTTTATGCACAAGGACATGGATGTAAAAATAAACAGTGTTGAATTACATAATGAGCCTCAATGAACTTCAGTTTTTCTGATTATGTCAAAGAGAAAGTCTCAGTGAGTAGTAATATATATATATATATATATATATATATATATATATATATATTTTAAAGATTTATTTATTTATTTTGGGCGAGGGTCGGGTTGGGGAGGGAGGGGAGCAGGCGGGCCACTTCTATTGGTCTTTCATTTCTCTTTTTTCATCCGTCTTTTTTCTTTGGCTCCTTTGGGCCTCCCCTCGCGTGGCAGCTGTTGTTGTAGGCGCAGGCTCTGGGCGCATGTGCTCTAGATCTCCAGAGCTCTGGCTTGGTAATTGGACACATTGGTCCAGCCGCTCCGCAGCACGCGGGATCTTCCCAGGCCAGGATCGAACTGGCACCCTTGCACTGCAAGGCGTCATCCTTACCCACTGGACCACCAGGGAAGCCCAGTAATATATTTTAACACCTTATTGAAACTTGCTGTAGTTCCTATCAACAATGTAAGAGTGTTGCCTTTTCACCAGACCCTCTCCAGCATTTATTGTTTGTAAATTTCTTGATGATGGCCACTTCACATTCTTACCAGTGTGAAGTGATCCCTCATTGTAGTTTTGATTTGCATTTCTCTAATAATGAATGATGTTGAGCAGTTTTTCATGTGTTTATTGGCCATCTATGTGTCTTCTTTAGAGAAATAAGACAGTGACTTTTGGGGCTTCCCTTGTGGCTCAGTGGATAAGAACTCATCTGCCAATGCAGGAGACACAGGTTCGATCCCTGATCTGGAAAGATCCCACATACTGCAGAGCAGCTAAACCCACACATCAGCAAAGACCCAGCACAACCAAAAATAAATAAATAAAAGTTTTTTTTTTAAAGTTATATATATATAAAAAAAAAGACAGGACTTTTGAAGCAGAGTTGACAGCACCTGAAATATCTAGAGAAGGAAATTTACACTCTGGGGATTTTAAGCCTGTATTATTGGTAGGGTGTTTGTGCTATTAAGAGCTAGGGAAAAAAACAACTAGGATTATTCACCCCTAGTGGAAGCGAGACTCTAAGGATTTTAGAAGCCACTAAAGCATTTTATGCACAAGGACATGGATGTAAAAATAAACAGTGTTGAATTACATAATGAGCCTCAATGAACTTCAGTTTTTCTGATTATGTCAAAGAGAAAGTCTCAGTGAGTAGTAATATATATATATATATATATATATATATATATATATATATATTTTAAAGATTTATTTATTTATTTTGGGCGAGGGTCGGGTTGGGGAGGGAGGGGAGCAGGCGGGCCACTTCTATTGGTCTTTCATTTCTCTTTTTTCATCCGTCTTTGTTCTTTGGCTCCTGTGGGCCTCCCATCGCGGTGGCATCTGTTGTTGTAGAGCGCAGGCTCTGGGCGCATGTGCTCTAGATCTCCAGAGCTCTGGCTTGGTAATTGGACACATTGGTCCAGCCGCTCCGCAGCACGCGGGATCTTCCCAGGCCAGGGATCGAACTGGCACCCCTTGCACTGCAAGGCGTCATCCTTACCCACTGGACCACCAGGGGAAGCCCAGTAATATATTTTTAACACCTTATTGAAACTTGCTGTAGTACCTTCTTGACAAAAAGAGAGAAAGCCTCAGATACAAACCTTTCAGTCACTAGTAGTATTTAGCTAGAACTTACTAACAGTTTTGTTAGGTTTATGCCTACTTAGAAAAAAAATGATAATGATTTTCCCTTTATGGATGTCATTTTTAAAGTTCAGTGTTTTTATTTATTTTTTGAGTCCAGTAACAACAGATGTTCTGTTGTTACAGTAGAAAAAAAATGAGATGGACTATAAATTATTAAATATGAAAATATGTATCTCTAGGAGAAAAGTTCATTTTAAAAGTCATAGTATAATCTATGAAAGAGATAGAATTTTCCATGCCTGTTGAACTTTGGTGTGCGTTTATGAAATGTCCTAAATGGAAAGGACACTGGTTCTCCTTCTTCAATGCCTTCTATTTCCTTTTCTTGCTCTTCTTAGGTCTTAGGACCAGAAAGTCTAGTATATTCATGGTGTGCTAGAGTCAGTTCATACCAGCTCCCAAGAGCTGACTTTTAAACTTTAAGTAATTTTGTGAGCCCATTCTTAACCATAGCCATTATTAAAAATTAAATTATATAAACAATATTACATTGCAAAGGTAATACTAAACAACTCATCACTTCCTAATTACTTTATTACATTTTATTTATTTTCTTTGCCCTTGAAGTTATTTACATCTACCATAGCTCCAGGTTGAAAATAAAATCTCATGGTATGCTACCCTGGATCTCTTCCCAGACCCAAGTCCAGTAACTTTATGCAGGCGGTTCAGGATCAACCAGGTTGGAATATTTACACTGTGGAAATTGGCAAAAGCAATAAATGGGGGTGTTTTCCTTCTTGAGAGGTAGTTATTAAACAATTACCAGCGCTCTGTGCATGAGAGTAGAAGGAACTAAACTTCCATGTCATTAGCCAAGTGACTCCTGGTGCAGTGTTTCGAGTTGATAGTAGGAGACCTCCTTGAAAATGGATAGATGGTAAGGAATTGAGAACACACCTACCTGGGATGGCAGGTAGGAGTTGTTAATCATGTTATAACTGAGCAATTTGTGGATGAGAAATCCAACCTCTTCCTAGAGAATGTATCTTCTAATTTTAAATCTAGCTTCCTTTTATTTCTATTATTTTTTAATTGAAATGTGTTTATTTCAATCATATCTTGGCGGCAAATCCTGTTCCTCAAAAGTTTGGTTACTTTATTCAGTGATGTGAACTTATTCTTAAAATCCATAAAATGTAAAAGACGCCAAAATAGAGTGATAAAAATGTCAGTTGTCGTAACAGAATTTATGGCTTTGGTTTTAATACTAGAGTGTTTTGAAAATATCTTGTCTCTTATCTTGTGCACATAGTGGCTCTTATTCAGCTGAGAAAGAGGTTAAGTGAGAAATGAGTTGGCTCGTGAAGGATACATTTTTTTCCACCCACCCCAACCCCCCAACACATACACTCTCTCACACACACATACCCTGATGTTAATTTGATTTGAAAAAATATCAGGAAACATAACCATCAATTTCTCCTCTTGCAAAACTGATTATTCTTGCTTGACTGCCCTCTGCTGGAATTCCTGAAAATACACACTTTGCCTCTACTTCCAGGGACTAGTTGTAGGTGGTTTGCAACTTAATATAATGTGCACAATCTTTTCAGGGTCTATTATGTGCAGAAGTCCAGGTATGGAGGATTAGAAATGAAACTGAGTTAAGCATTAAATGCAGTGGTCAAGTGCTGATTTAATTAGCCATGAAAAAGTAGCCAGGTTTTGAATGGATCAAAGAAAACAATTATACATAATGGGTGAACTGAAAACAATTGACTATTACGGAAGGAGAGGACTGCTTTAATTAAACTAAAAGATATTCCTAATGTTAAATGAGGTGGTTACAAAAGCTCCACAAATAAAGCTGCTTAACTGCTGAGTATAATATGAGAGATCAGAAGGAGTGTTTAAATGTACCTAATAAAAAAATGCAACCTTATTAAAATTGTATTGCTATTATTTAAAACTATAGTGAGCCTTCTTTGTTATTTAAGCTAAGCCACCACATCTAAGAATACTCATTTACTTGTTTAAAATATTTAGGTTCCTCATTTATTATTAATTCTGATAAAAGATATTGCTTGAGTGTACTTAAGAGGGGTTTATTTCTTGTGAAATTTAAAGAAAATTCTTTTAGAGAGGATAATGGTTATGGCATCTCAGACCTTATGATGAACTAGTTTAGCATATACTTATCTCTGCATTTGTCAGACTCTCCGGAGTGAGATGAGGAGAAATTCACTGTCAAAAAGTAGGTTGAGTTGGTGGTGAATTGGCACCTTGGGAGTCACACTTGAATGGTATTATTCTGGAATATTGTTAGTATGAAATATCAGATC
The DNA here is from genome assembly GCA_022376925.1 of Tragulus kanchil. Classification (NCBI taxonomy): domain Eukaryota; kingdom Metazoa; phylum Chordata; class Mammalia; order Artiodactyla; family Tragulidae; genus Tragulus; species Tragulus kanchil. Next base: position 188,824,884 of record JAIOJX010000030.1, on the reverse strand, counting down.
CTTCATCTGCAGAATTTGAGCTAGTAAATGAAACAGACTTCTTAAAGTGTATTTGCTGTTCAATGTCTGAACCTTTATTTCCTGCCACATTTTTTTGGTATCATTAAGAGATGAATAAGGGGATTAGAGAGAAAGAGATGGAGAAGAGACTGGTGATAAGTCAAAGAATTAATAGAAAGGAGAAGAAAAAAAGGATTCCTTATGTCCCCACACCATTTTGTTTCTTTCTTGTTCCTCATCTGGATTAGACTCTATAAAGTTATGCTTGTAAAAAAGCTCAGTCTTCCAATTCAGGGTATGGATTCTGCATCATTGAACATTACGACTTAAGTATACAATAAGGGCAAGACCTTCTTAGAAGCAGTGCTAATCAAGTGGTTATAGATGTTAATCTTTTTGCACTAAAAGCTGATTCTATACAAGGCAGTCATTTTTCCTATTGTAAAAATGACAGTTATGTACTATACACTATGAGTACAGAGGTATGTAGGGTGATTCTAGAAACTGCTCCGCTTCACAAGACTACAGGCTATTCCACTGTCCCCACCAGTGGTGGCACATCCAGCATATTTCCCAGACGAACTTGAAAAGAGTGTCGGAAGACAGAGTAAGATGGTTGACCTGGACTTGATTTGACTTCTTTACTGTCTTAAGATGAACCCTTAACCATGGCAGTTTTGAATGGAATGAAACAATTCCATATTCTTCAGAATAAGATAATGATAAAACAATATGGATATGATGAGATAATGCAAATAGAAAAAAAGACCAAATTTTGGGAAAGCTACTATATTCTAACTTTATTGAAATTATACATGCATATTTCAGGGTGAGGATATTAAAGTATTGTTTAGTCTAACTTCATTCTAAATGAAGAAGTCTATTTTATTCAAAGGACAGAGATTAGTAAAAGAAATATAATGAATAGCTACAGTGTTTTGCTTTTTGAGGTGTTTCTGTCACTCTGCTAATTATTTTATCATCTTTATATCATTTACATTTTAGCAACTCCACTGTGAGGTTGTGAGGTGGGTAATTAGTCATGCCCATATTACAGATAAGAAAAGTAGTCAGACTGGGAGGCCCAAATTCACAGATGCCGACTGCAAAAACTGGGAATCTTATCCTGGTTTTTCTGACTCTGATGGCAAAGCCCTTAAACACATAATGCATTAGTGGTAACATTCTTTCCTTGAAAACCTTTGTCTCCTTATGAGTCACTTTCTTGATTATAAGGCAAGGAATAGGCAGAGATCCCATGTTTTTGTACTTGGGAAATGCAAGTGCGTTGGTCATCTTAATTAAAGGCTACCACATGTGACATTTCTAGATTACCGATTTTCAAACAATTATGAAGAAAAATCATACACAATACTGAAGCACTGTGGAAGAAAATGTTCATCTTCTTTAAATTTGCATTGTCTACAGGCCATCATCTTTGTTCATGTTTCCAGAAACCTATTCTGGGGAAATGATCTGACAGACAGGCTGCTCCCAGAGCTGCACGCCCCTTTCCCCACTCCCGTCTCTCTGCAGCATCTGCATTGGGCATGAGCCCGGATCCATATTTACGAGACATATGTAGACACTTTTCCCTTTCTTGGCAAACGCATAAATAGAATCCTAATGTCTACATGTAGGTACTATATAAATACAAAGTTGTGCATACTCTGTGGATGTCATGCAAACATGGCTATTCCACTGTCCCCACCAGTGGTGGCACATCCATTTGACGAACTTAAAATTCGGAAGACAGAGTAAGATGGTTGACCTGGACTTGATTTGACTTCTTTACTGTCTTAAGATGAACCCTTAACCATGGCAGTTTTGAATGGAATGAAACAATTCCATATTCTTCAGAATAAGATAATGATAAAACAATATGGATATGATGAGATAATGCAAATAGAAAAAAAGACCAAATTTTGGGAAAGCTACTATATTCTAACTTTATTGAAATTATACATGCATATTTCAGGGTGAGGATATTAAAGTATTGTTTAGTCTAACTTCATTCTAAATGAAGAAGTCTATTTTATTCAAAGGACAGAGATTAGTAAAAGAAATATAATGAATAGCTACAGTGTTTTGCTTTTTGAGGTGTTTCTGTCACTCTGCTAATTATTTTATCATCTTTATATCATTTACATTTTAGCAACTCCACTGTGAGGTTGTGAGGTGGGTAATTAGTCATGCCCATATTACAGATAAGAAAAGTAGTCAGACTGGGAGGCCCAAATTCACAGATGCCGACTGCAAAAACTGGGAATCTTATCCTGGTTTTTCTGACTCTGATGGCAAAGCCCTTAAACACATAATGCATTAGTGGTAACATTCTTTCCTTGAAAACCTTTGTCTCCTTATGAGTCACTTTCTTGATTATAAGGCAAGGAATAGGCAGAGATCCCATGTTTTTGTACTTGGGAAATGCAAGTGCGTTGGTCATCTTAATTAAAGGCTACCACATGTGACATTTCTAGATTACCGATTTTCAAACAATTATGAAGAAAAATCATACACAATACTGAAGCACTGTGGAAGAAAATGTTCATCTTCTTTAAATTTGCATTGTCTACAGGCCATCATCTTTGTTCATGTTTCCAGAAACCTATTCTGGGGAAATGATCTGACAGACAGGCTGCTCCCAGAGCTGCACGCCCCTTTCCCCACTCCCGTCTCTCTGCAGCATCTGCATTGGGCATGAGCCCGGATCCATATTTACGAGACATATGTAGACACTTTTCCCTTTCTTGGCAAACGCATAAATAGAATCCTAATGTCTACATGTAGGTACTATATAAATACAAAGTTGTGCATACTCTGTGGATGTCATGCATCATTTATCCATGTATTTTTAGCTCACCAACACATTTACATATGCTGTCACGTTTCATACTGTACCTCAAGATAGTGTCTTTTTCAACTTGAACTCGGCAGCAGGCAACATCATTCTTCTAACATTTTCACCACAAAATAAGATCGAAAAGCAAGAAAATAAATGCAAAGTTAGAAGACACATTTTAAATGGGTAACACTTTCCTAATAAGCTCTGAAGTTACTATAGAATTATCTAGAGCAGAGGACTGAATCTTTTGCTCTGTAATTAGATTCATGCAATCATCTTAATGTATCTATTATGCCAGCATTTCCCGAGATGAATGTTTACACCTTGGCCATTGTCTAAGGGGATATAGATATGTAAACCATCATTTCCAATCCTCTGTTAAAAGCCTGTGAAGTATGATAGCAGAAAGGGAAGCATTCTTTAAATATGACTGGAGATGTTAAAAAATCTTCACTTGGGGATATGATATTTGAATTGACTCTTGGACGATGAGTAGACCTCTGGATTTTCTTTTGTGTCAAACATTAGAGGAGGTAGAAATCAGTTGACCTAAGGGATAAAGTATTAAGATCAAACATAAGAAATTAATTGATCTGAGAAATAAAATCCGTGATGTTTGGATTTCTCAACAGGGATCAATCTTACATTTCAGAAAACTAGAAGAGAGTGGATGATTTGCTTTTCTTTCTTTTATTAAAGTCCTGGGCATATCTGTCTTTGACATTTTATTTCTGTGTACTGTGGATATGGCAAAGCAGTTTAAGAGGTTTGTGGTAGAACCATACCAATAGTTTTCTAGCTTTTTCCTTGAGAAGCAGAACATTTTATTAAATGAATAATTTCATAGAATACTCTGAGTGAAACAGATAAAGGCAGAGAGTTAGTCTGGTTAAAGTAAGGGGTAGGGAGGGAAAGCCACCTTTGTGGTATTGTTTGAAGTCCCTGAGTTTGGTTTTAAGAAAAATCAACAACAACAAAAAAACAATTTTGTGTGTTTGTGTGTGTGTCTGAGATTTACCCAAGTCCTTAAATTGCTTTAATTTAATTTTCCAGATTGTAAATCTTCAATTTACAGATTGTATCTAACCTGATATGTTTACCTGGTTCTGTGGAATTTTGAAGATACAGGAAATACCTGTTCTGTCTGTTCTTCATCTTTTCCTTCCAGTGGCTACTTATGGAATTATGTGTTGTGTGTTGGATTTAGGAGTGGTTTTCAAAGTGTAATATGAACAGTAATCCTCCAGGAAACATGTTTGATGCAGATTTCTGGACCACCTCCAATAATATTGATACATATAGGTCTGGCTTCAAGATCAGGTTATCTCTATGGATGTCAATTGCACTCCACATAATTCTGATGCGGTGGTCTATCAGATGCATGTCTAAAGTACAGACTGTAGTGGAGCAAAAAGGAGATTGAAAGAATAATGAATGGAAAAGAAAAGCAGGAAAGAGAAAAGGAGAGCATGCATTAATTTTAGAATGTCAATAAAAATTACCTAGTGGGCCCTTTGGTGAAGTTGAAGCCAGTTTGCTATCTCTGATTTCAGTCAGTTCATTCATTTGGTCATTCAGTTCATCCAACTTTGGTTTAGAATAGTAATTAAAAGAAACTTGTGAGGGCACTAAGGTATGTTTTCCCAGATTGCAAAGGATTTAGTCAAGCTGCATGTGTCTCTTATTCGCTCTCTTTTAACCTTTCCCTTCTACTACTTATTTCTTTGTCCTTTAAAAGAAATTGCTGAGTTTTATGAAAAAGCTCTGCAGAGTTTTTGGTAAACATATTCCAGAGTTTTAGTACTACATGTGCCTGGATAAATGTTTTTATGTAGTAGCAATCATAGAATATATCTGTATATGTTTGATATATTTCTGTTTTATCTCAGTGTTATTTTGTAGGCATTTCGGTATTATGATCTATCTTTTTATGTTATCTACTAGAGTACCATAGCAGTATGAGGATTAAAATATTTAGTGCATGTAAATTTCATTAAAAGGAATGGCACAACTTACTATTCCATAAATTATAGCATTGTTATATGCCCTTTTCTAAGCTCAGAATTATCTTTTTATAGAGACTGAGAAGAAATTGCTGGGTATGAACATTTTTTTCCTGTATAAACATTTAAAAGTCTTAGTATAATTTTTTTGATATTTGATACATTGTTTTTCAAAAAATCATTTTCGTTTTCAGTGCCATTAGCATTGTTTGCAACTGTCCGTTTCACTGACCCTCATTAGCATGTGTAATTTATCATTTTTTTAAAAGCTGGTATTTTTAATTGCATTATTGCATTATATTCACATGTGGAAGAGGGGTGGAGAGGGATTTATCTGTGACCTATTCCCATGTATTTTTTGAAATTTTGATATATTCTTACTGTTTTACATGGGCCATTTCATTATAATATGAACTGCAAATATATTTGTAGCATATTTTCTCTTTATTTTGGCTCTGGGTTTTAAAAAACTTACGTTTTTCATTTTCTTCAGATCTTGCATGTGCTTATCATGTGGTTATCAATCTTTTCTCCCCTTTTCCTTCCTAATAGTTGTTATTTCTATCATTTCTACATTGCAGAACATACAATGCTTATGATTAATTCCTGCGTCTATTTCCATTTACTTCTACAGTGAAAGCTATTCAGTGCCCACTAGTGTCTCTTTACCATAGTTCCTCAATTATCTCCTTCTTTGAGGAAGTTTGTCTTCTGGTAGTTTCATCAAGAAGGGCTCATGGGGAACATCGTCTCTGAGTTCTTTAACGTTCAAAACTGTGTGTGTTTAGCAGCCTTATTCCTGGAGGGATATGAAATCATTGCATCACCCTTTGCTTCCTTGAGTATTTTATAAATGTTGCTCAATCCTCTTCTGGTAGTAAAAATGTCAACCTGAAGAAAATTTGAAGCCAACTATTTCTTTCCCTTTAGAAAGTGGCTTCACCTTTTTGTCTTACTGCTCTCAGAGAAACCTTTTTTAAATTCTAACTTTTAAAATTCCAAAAATTTACACAGCTGTATCTTGGTGTTGACTGCTGCTTGTCAGTTTTCTATGGTCCATGTTAAATCTTTTTTTTTTTTTTTTTAAGGAGATTCAGGTCATAGTCTATCCAGGACATTTTTCTTGCATCAAATCTTTAAATATGTTAACTTCCAATTTTTCTGATCTTTGTGAGACTCTAGTAATACAGATGTTGCATCTTCTTTCCTTGCATTCTTCAGATTTTTTTTTTTTTTTTTTTGCAAACTAAGCTTCATTTTGTCTTCGTTTTGCTTTCTCTCTCTATCCTCTGAATCTCCTATTATATTTTCCACAGTAGCTGTTTCCCCATGTAATGCTTCCAACTTTATGCTGATTTATCTGATAATTTAGCCTGCCTGCTAAGTCTTCAGTTGTGTATGGTGCTGTGCACTCCAGGCTCCTCTGTCCGTGGAATTCTCAAGGAAGGAATACTGCAAAGGGTTGTCATTTCCTCCTCCAGGGGATCTTCCAGACCCAGGGATGGAACTCACATCCCTTAATGTCTCCTTCACAGACAGGTGAATTCTTTACCACTAGTGCTACCTGGGAAGCCTGTAATTTGGGGATAAGGGTATTAAATTAAACTTTTCATTTTTTAATATTATAGATTCAGGGCTTCACCTGGTGGTCCAGTGGGTAAGGACACTGCCTTGCAGTGCAAGGGGCGCCGGTTCGATCCCTGGCCTGGGAAGGTCCCACGTGCCACGGAGCGGCTGGACTGATGTGTCCAATCACCGAGCCGGAGCTCTGGAGCGCATGCGCCCAGAGCCGGCGCTCTGCAACGACAGACGCCACCGCGATGGGAGGCCCACAGGAGCCAAAGGACAAAGACAGATGAAAATAGAGAAATGAAAGACCAATAGAAGTGCCCCGCCCGCTCCCCTCCCTCCCCAACCCGACCCCCGCCCAAAATAAATAAATAAATAAATCTTTAAAAAATATATTATAGATTCATAGGAAGCTATATGACATAATAAGAGAGAACTCTTTACCCAAATGTCCCCCTGTGATAACATCTTGAAAAACTATGACACAATACAGTACCACAATATAATATGGTATTCTATCCAGGACAGTGACATGAATACAGTCATGACACAGCATTTCCATCACCCTAAAATCCTTCATGTTGCCCTTTTATTGGTTTTTTTTCTTGCATCAAATCTTTAAATATGTTAACTTCCAATTTTTCTGATCTTTGTGAGACTCTAGTAATACAGATGTTGCATCTTCTTTCCTTGCATTCTTCAGATTTTTTTTTTTTTTTTTTTGCAAACTAAGCTTCATTTTGTCTTCGTTTTGCTTTTTCTCTCTATCCTCTGAATCTCCTATTATATTTTCCACAGTAGCTGTTTCCCCATGTAATGCTTCCAACTTTATGCTGATTTATCTGATAATTTAGCCTGCCTGCTAAGTCTTCAGTTGTGTATGGTGCTGTGCACTCCAGGCTCCTCTGTCCGTGGAATTCTCAAGGAAGGAATACTGCAAAGGGTTGTCATTTCCTCCTCCAGGGGATCTTCCAGACCCAGGGATGGAACTCACATCCCTTAATGTCTCCTTCACAGACAGGTGAATTCTTTACCACTAGTGCTACCTGGGAAGCCTGTAATTTGGGGATAAGGGTATTAAATTAAACTTTTCATTTTTTAATATTATAGATTCAGGGCTTCACCTGGTGGTCCAGTGGGTAAGGACACTGCCTTGCAGTGCAAGGGGCGCCGGTTCGATCCCTGGCCTGGGAAGGTCCCACGTGCCACGGAGCGGCTGGACTGATGTGTCCAATCACCGAGCCGGAGCTCTGGAGCGCATGCGCCCAGAGCCGGCGCTCTGCAACGACAGACGCCACCGCGATGGGAGGCCCACAGGAGCCAAAGGACAAAGACAGATGAAAATAGAGAAATGAAAGACCAATAGAAGTGCCCCGCCCGCTCCCCTCCCTCCCCAACCCGACCCCCGCCCAAAATAAATAAATAAATAAATCTTTAAAAAATATATTATAGATTCATAGGAAGCTATATGACATAATAAGAGAGAACTCTTTACCCAAATGTCCCCCTGTGATAACATCTTGAAAAACTATGACACAATACAGTACCACAATATAATATGGTATTCTATCCAGGACAGTGACATGAATACAGTCATGACACAGCATTTCCATCACCCTAAAAATCCTTCATGTTGCCCTTTTATTGCCATACGCACTTTATTCTTTATTCCACTTCCCTTACTGATGATGACCTTTTGCAACCACTAGTCTCTAATTGCTTTCTATAATGTTGTCATTTGTAGAATGTTATATAAATGAAAGCATATAGTATATAACTTGTTAAGGATGATTTTTTGAAGTCAGCTTTATTCTTGGGACTTTCATCCAAGTTCTTGCTGTGTCAATTGTTTGGTTCCTTTTTATTGCTTAGTAGTATTCCCTGGTGTGTATGTATCATAGGATAGTTCACCATCCACCTGCTGAAGAACATCTGAGTTACTTTCAGTTTTTGGCTATTACAAATAAATCTGCTGAACATAAAGTTGCATTTCTCTGGAATGTATGCCCAGGAATATAATTGCTGGGTCTTATGGTAATTACCTGTTTTGTTTCTTAAGAAACTGCCAAGCCCTTTTCCAGAGTGGCTATACCATTTTATATTTCAACTAGCAATGTATGAGAGATTTACTTCCTCTATATCGTCACCTGCACTGGGTGCTGTCAGTGTTTTTACTGCAACCTTTCTGATTGTTATTGTTGCTTAGTCACTAAGTCATGTCCAATTCTTTTGTGACTCCATGGGCTGTAGTTTGCCAGGCTTCTCTGTCCATTGAATTTCCCAAGCAAGAATACTGTAGTAGATTGCCATTTCCTTCTCCAGAGGATTTTCCTGATCTGGGGATCTACCCTGCATCTCCTCCATTGGCAGGGAGATTATCATTGAGCCACCAGGGAAGCAGATTCTCTCTGATAGGTATGCAGTTATACCTCATTGTGTTTTTATTTTGAATTATCCTGATAGATGAGAATGAATGTCTTTTACCTATTATAAAATGTGTTTTACCTATTTTAAAAAAAATCATTTGATTTTTTTCCTTATGGTAATTTCTTAAACTTTAAATTTTAAATTGGTGAAAAATTATAAAGATGTTTCAGAGTGTCCTTATACTCTGTACCCAGCTTTACCCGTTTTAGTACCACTCATTAGGAATAAATTTGATCCTCTGTTATTAATTGAAATCTATACTTTTTGAAGATTTCCCTAGTTTATACTTTATGCCCCTTTACTGATTGAGGATCTGCTCTTAGATACCACATTTAGTCCTTATGGTTCCTTAAGTTTCTCTTGAGTGTGACAGTTTCTCAGAATTTCCTTATTTTTGATGACATCACTAATTGCAAGAAATACTGATCAAGTGTTTTACAGAATGACCCACAACTAGAATTTGCATGATACTTTCTCATGATCTACTAGGGTTGTGGGTTTGGGGGAAGAAGATCACAGAGGTAAAGTGACATTTTTATTTTTTAATCACTTCATATCAAAGGCCTGCAAGATCCTTAGTTCCGCAAACAGAGATCAAACCCATGCCCCTGCAGGAAAAGTGTGGGCTCTTACCCACTGAACTGACAGGGAAGTCCCACTACTAAATTTCTTTCAGGTTCATGTCTTTTGCCATATTAGTTCCTTATTTCTTCAAGTACCTCTTCAACACCACTGTCATTGTCTTATGCTTATGAGATTCTGATGACAGATAGGTTAGATCTGTTATTATAGTCCCACAGGTCCTCTAGGCTCTGTTCTTTTCTTCTTTTTTTTCCTTCCTAGTCAGTTTTCAGATTGATTAGCTTCTTCTGTCTTCAGGTTTGCTGATTCATCCCTCTTTTCCTTTCAGTCTTCTGTTGAGCCTATACCCTGAGTTATTTGATTTTTAGTTTCAGTTATTATATGCCTCAAGTTCAAATACTTTTATTTGGTTCTTCTCTATATCTTTTATTTTATTGCTGAGAGTTTTTCTGTTTTTTTTTTAAATTGTTTCATCTATGTTAATAATTGCTTATTGAAGCATTTTTATGAGATGTTTTAAAAAGATCTTAGCTAGAAAATTCTAATGCCGCTGTCCTCTCTGTGTTTATTGATTGCTCTTTTTGAAAGATGAGCTTTTTCTTCTTCTTGGTATAATGAGTGATTTTTAAACTATTGAAACCCACACATTTGAATTATTAGGTGACTCTGGATCTTTAGCTAGTCTCTCTGACACCATTCTGATAAGGGAAGGAGACATACCTCTTTATTGCTAGAGGATGTAAAAGTCCAGGTTCTTCTCATTGTGTCTGTTGATTTTCGTGGTGGGGACAACTTAGCATTGTTGCTAAGTGGTGGTAGTATTTCTAGTTTCTCACTAGACCTCTGAGAGTAAAACTCTGGTTGGGAGGGTGCCTTGCTATTGATCTCTGTATGTGACCTCTATTAATAACACCAGGCAGGAAGAAGCATTATTGTTGCCTAAAGGAGTTGAAAGTCCTCTTTTCTGATACTACCCCAGAAGGGACACTGGACTCTTTCTAACTTGATCTTTGCAGTCAGGGCTCATGCAAGGGCCATGGTTTTTCCCTGCTTTATTTGGCTGAAGTCTAGTCGCCATTGTTGAATGTTTATTGTCTCCTTTCATGATCCTTGGGATTCCTTTATAGCTCAACTGGTAAAGAATCTGCCCGCAATGCAGGAGACCCTGGCTCAATTTCTAGGTTGGGAAGATACTCTGGAGAATGGATAGTATTACCCACTCTAGTATTCTTGGGCTTTCCTGGTGGCTCAGAGGTAAAGAATCTTCCTGCAGTGTGGGAGACCTGAATTCAATCTATGGGTTGGGAAGATCCCCTGAAGTTACAAGGCCACCCACTCCAGTAATCTTGCCGGGAGAATTCCTTGGGTTGCAAATAGTAGGGCACAACGGAGCGACTTAACTTTGACTTTCACTTTGCTGATCCTTTTTGCTAGAGAAAGCAGGCTTATGTTGGGTCCTGTTTTTGTTTCCCACACTTTGACATTTCTGGATTGCTGGTTTTTCCAGTTTTCATTCTGATATATATATAAGGCAAAATAAACAAGCAAACAAGCATACAAAAATAGCCAGGAAACACAACACTGGGCTATTTCTTGGGTCTTAAGGTCCTTAATGAGCCCACCTTTATCTCTTCAACTTTTAGAGCCTTCTTATGTTTGTTTGATAGATAGATATATAGATAGAAAGACAGATCTCCAGAATTTTTAGTTGTACTAAGTGGGAGGAATACTGAATAGTACCTCTACTTCAGTTTTCCATAAACAAAGCCCCTCCTAATTTTTTGTTTCTGTATTCTACTTCTGTTCTGTCTTCAGTTCATATATGTCACATTTTATATCCTTTTTTAAAAAAATCCCTCATTGCCTTCCCTAACTTCTTGTGTTTACACAGGTGTTCTTGCATTTTTCTTGGTGGTCTTCCTAGTGGCAGTTGCTACCTCACATTTTCTGAACACTCCATGATATTTTCAGTTGTACTTTTTTCTGCTTTGAGACAGTATTTTATGGTTACTGTGTTTTTTTTTAAATCTGTTTTTAATAAATTGAAATAGTTTACTGTTCTTTACTACAGCTTTCATGTTATATCTTTGTGTTGATGCTTTTCTTTTTACTCATCTGAGTGAGGTGGCTATTTGCAGATTTGTTGTGGTGTAGGTGTTCAGAATGGTAGAGAGTCCTCCAGGTTCATAACCTGAAAGCTTGTCTCATCTGCTGCCCTAGGGACACAAATATGACAGCAATGTCATTATTTGTATAAGCCCACTTCATCTGCTTTTGTTGAACCAAGTCAGAGAGTTTTTCCTGTTTCCTTTTCTGATTCCTTATTGCCAGAATTAGATACAGTTCTTTCATCCCAGGGTGAGACTCTCACCTTCAGGAAGTTTATCATTCCTGACTCTGATTTCCACTGTTGCCGGGCCCTCTCAGGAATTTCATTTTTTAAAAAATTCTCCTCACTTTCCCCTTATCTGAGCTGTTTCCGACAGATCATATACATGTCTCTTAGTTATATCCATATCTTAGCTTCACTATAAACGGAGTTTGCAGACTTTTCCCCCTGACTTCTTGTTGCTCTTATGTGATTTCCAAGAGGAGAACATGAAAAAATGCTGACTTGGGGAGATATTTTCGTATCATATGGAAAAATTTACCCTGCATTTATTGAGTGCTTAATGTTACAGTCTTTCATTGTCATACTTCAAAAGAATCAGGAGAAGAATATATTGGAAGATGAGACAACAAAGAACATGTTGATAGGGTTTGTTCAGGGGTAACAATTTTCAGTTGGCAATTTAGCCCTCATCAAAACACTTTGTAGAAAATCCACAGAAATTTCTTTTTTTCTGTTACTAGTATCATTTTTATGCCCTCCTAATTTTTTGTTTCTGTATTCTACTTCTGTTCTGTCTTCAGTTCATATATGTCACATTTTATATCCTTTTTTAAAAAAATCCCTCATTGCCTTCCCTAACTTCTTGTGTTTACACAGGTGTTCTTGCATTTTTCTTGGTGGTCTTCCTAGTGGCAGTTGCTACCTCACATTTTCTGAACACTCCATGATATTTTCAGTTGTACTTTTTTCTGCTTTGAGACAGTATTTTATGGTTACTGTGTTTTTTTTTAAATCTGTTTTTAATAAATTGAAATAGTTTACTGTTCTTTACTACAGCTTTCATGTTATATCTTTGTGTTGATGCTTTTCTTTTTACTCATCTGAGTGAGGTGGCTATTTGCAGATTTGTTGTGGTGTAGGTGTTCAGAATGGTAGAGAGTCCTCCAGGTTCATAACCTGAAAGCTTGTCTCATCTGCTGCCCTAGGGACACAAATATGACAGCAATGTCATTATTTGTATAAGCCCACTTCATCTGCTTTTGTTGAACCAAGTCAGAGAGTTTTTCCTGTTTCCTTTTCTGATTCCTTATTGCCAGAATTAGATACAGTTCTTTCATCCCAGGGTGAGACTCTCACCTTCAGGAAGTTTATCATTCCTGACTCTGATTTCCACTGTTGCCGGGCCCTCTCAGGAATTTCATTTTTTAAAAAATTCTCCTCACTTTCCCCTTATCTGAGCTGTTTCCGACAGATCATATACATGTCTCTTAGTTATATCCATATCTTAGCTTCACTATAAACGGAGTTTGCAGACTTTTCCCCCTGACTTCTTGTTGCTCTTATGTGATTTCCAAGAGGAGAACATGAAAAAATGCTGACTTGGGGAGATATTTTCGTATCATATGGAAAAATTTACCCTGCATTTATTGAGTGCTTAATGTTACAGTCTTTCATTGTCATACTTCAAAAGAATCAGGAGAAGAATATATTGGAAGATGAGACAACAAAGAACATGTTGATAGGGTTTGTTCAGGGGTAACAATTTTCAGTTGGCAATTTAGCCCTCATCAAAACACTTTGTAGAAAATCCACAGAAATTTCTTTTGAGTTAACCGAAAGAAATTTGTCTCCAGTTCATTCTTTGAGTAGCTGGCGAGTTTAGGTAAAGTGTTTTCAAATTTTCTGCATGAAGCATTCATTATAGGTCAGAATGAAGTTATAAATGCCTCATACACTAATTGCTATTACTTCCCATGAACTCCAACATAATTCTTATGTTGGAAGATTGAACTCGTGTGCTTATTTTAGAGATTCTGTTTTATAAGGAAAGAAACGTTCTACACATATAATGGTGCTATGTAATTTGAGTGAATCCATCAGACGACTTGTCACAGAAGGTTTTTTATAGGTCCTTCTGTGAAAAAAATGGGACTTTGGCACCCAGCAAGAGGTGCCACTTATTTTTCACTATTGATTCTAGGATTCCAAATTTACTGTGTCTTTTGGTGGGCAAAGAAGGCATGTTTATATGCTTTTTTTTTCCATCCAGAGACATGTTCTAGGTCAAGCCCACAATAAAAATTTGTAAACTATAGAAAATTATGCAGGGTAAATAAAGGTTATCTATAGATTTTCCAATCAGATGTGTTACATTGTTAATGTTCTAGAATATTTCCTGTCAGTCTCTTTCTATGCATTTTAACTTAATTGGCATCATGCTGTCTCTGTAATTTCATTTCTTTTCCTTTATTGGGTTTAATATTAAATGTTATTCTTGTCATTAAAAATATTCACAAATAATGTTCTGATCGTTGAATATTCTTACTCAGTCTTGTTGAAGTACATAAATTAGAATACAAGGCATAAAATAGGACAAAAAGTCATTATGCAAAGACTTTTCCCCTGACTTCTTGTTGCTCTTATGTGATTTCCAAGAGGAGAACATGAAAAAATGCTGACTTGGGGAGATATTTTCGTATCATATGGAAAAATTTACCCTGCATTTATTGAGTGCTTAATGTTACAGTCTTTCATTGTCATACTTCAAAAGAATCAGGAGAAGAATATATTGGAAGATGAGACAACAAAGAACATGTTGATAGGGTTTGTTCAGGGGTAACAATTTTCAGTTGGCAATTTAGCCCTCATCAAAACACTTTGTAGAAAATCCACAGAAATTTCTTTTGAGTTAACCGAAAGAAATTTGTCTCCAGTTCATTCTTTGAGTAGCTGGCGAGTTTAGGTAAAGTGTTTTCAAATTTTCTGCATGAAGCATTCATTATAGGTCAGAATGAAGTTATAAATGCCTCATACACTAATTGCTATTACTTCCCATGAACTCCAACATAATTCTTATGTTGGAAGATTGAACTCGTGTGCTTATTTTAGAGATTCTGTTTTATAAGGAAAGAAACGTTCTACACATATAATGGTGCTATGTAATTTGAGTGAATCCATCAGACGACTTGTCACAGAAGGTTTTTTATAGGTCCTTCTGTGAAAAAAATGGGACTTTGGCACCCAGCAAGAGGTGCCACTTATTTTTCACTATTGATTCTAGGATTCCAAATTTACTGTGTCTTTTGGTGGGCAAAGAAGGCATGTTTATATGCTTTTTTTTTCCATCCAGAGACATGTTCTAGGTCAAGCCCACAATAAAAATTTGTAAACTATAGAAAATTATGCAGGGTAAATAAAGGTTATCTATAGATTTTCCAATCAGATGTGTTACATTGTTAATGTTCTAGAATATTTCCTGTCAGTCTCTTTCTATGCATTTTAACTTAATTGGCATCATGCTGTCTCTGTAATTTCATTTCTTTTCCTTTATTGGGTTTAATATTAAATGTTATTCTTGTCATTAAAAATATTCACAAATAATGTTCTGATCGTTGAATATTCTTACTCAGTCTTGTTGAAGTACATAAATTAGAATACAAGGCATAAAATAGGACAAAGGTATACCATGGATAGCAAGATATATCTAAAAAATGTTAAAATCATCCAAAAATTCATAATATATAAGTAAAATACCATCTCAGAAATTCAAAAGTTCTTTAAAACTGTTTTGGAAAATAGTGAACAGAAAAAGGTGAAATGATTTTAATACCCATGAGGAAGAGCAAATGTTCAAAACATCTGCAAATTGTATTTTAAAAATTATTTGAAGTGATTAATTTCTAGAAATTAAAATCTATATTTGAGTATTATAAAATATTACAATATTAGTGGAGGAACAAATATGCCTGGAAAATATATCTGATACTTAGAAAATTAAAATATAAGGAATATGATACTGTGATTCAGTAGAGAAGGAATGGTTTATTTATTTATTAAATGTGCTTTTAAAACTGGCTCTCCACCTGGATAAACAGCAATCTCGGACCCCCCAGTTCACATAATAAATAGACATAAATTCCAGGTAGATAGAAAGATTAAATCGTTTCTTTTTAATAAAACTAAAAACCTGGTAAGAGAATTTAGGTGAATGTTTTTTAAGTGTTAGGATGAAGGAAAGCAATTTGAGCAAGACAGAAAACTTGAGAGTCATAAAAGAGACATTTAAATTTCCATAAAGTGCTTTTGTGTGTTAAATCACACCAAAAGCTAAAAGATAAATGAGAAGTTGCAGGGAAATGTTGCAACAAAAATGACAGGAAAAGGTTGTTAGCTGTAATATTATAAAACATATATAGTCACATAAACAAAAGCAGAAGTAGAAAATTATGCAGGGTAAATAAAGGTTATCTATAGATTTTCCAATCAGATGTGTTACATTGTTAATGTTCTAGAATATTTCCTGTCAGTCTCTTTCTATGCATTTTAACTTAATTGGCATCATGCTGTCTCTGTAATTTCATTTCTTTTCCTTTATTGGGTTTAATATTAAATGTTATTCTTGTCATTAAAAATATTCACAAATAATGTTCTGATCGTTGAATATTCTTACTCAGTCTTGTTGAAGTACATAAATTAGAATACAAGGCATAAAATAGGACAAAGGTATACCATGGATAGCAAGATATATCTAAAAAATGTTAAAATCATCCAAAAATTCATAATATATAAGTAAAATACCATCTCAGAAATTCAAAAGTTCTTTAAAACTGTTTTGGAAAATAGTGAACAGAAAAAGGTGAAATGATTTTAATACCCATGAGGAAGAGCAAATGTTCAAAACATCTGCAAATTGTATTTTAAAAATTATTTGAAGTGATTAATTTCTAGAAATTAAAATCTATATTTGAGTATTATAAAATATTACAATATTAGTGGAGGAACAAATATGCCTGGAAAATATATCTGATACTTAGAAAATTAAAATATAAGGAATATGATACTGTGATTCAGTAGAGAAGGAATGGTTTATTTATTTATTAAATGTGCTTTTAAAACTGGCTCTCCACCTGGATAAACAGCAATCTCGGACCCCCCAGTTCACATAATAAATAGACATAAATTCCAGGTAGATAGAAAGATTAAATCGTTTCTTTTTAATAAAACTAAAAACCTGGTAAGAGAATTTAGGTGAATGTTTTTTAAGTGTTAGGATGAAGGAAAGCAATTTGAGCAAGACAGAAAACTTGAGAGTCATAAAAGAGACATTTAAATTTCCATAAAGTGCTTTTGTGTGTTAAATCACACCAAAAGCTAAAAGATAAATGAGAAGTTGCAGGGAAATGTTGCAACAAAAATGACAGGAAAAGGTTGTTAGCTGTAATATTATAAAACATATATAGTCACATAAACAAAAGCAGAGTGTCCCAGTAGAAAAATGTTCATAGCCTATGCATAAATAATCAACAGCAGAGGAAATTC
This sequence comes from Tragulus kanchil, assembly GCA_022376925.1. NCBI lineage: Eukaryota > Metazoa > Chordata > Mammalia > Artiodactyla > Tragulidae > Tragulus > Tragulus kanchil. Next base: position 188,807,807 of record JAIOJX010000030.1, on the reverse strand, counting down.
AGAAAACCAGTAAACATATGTAAGAATGCTTTCTCAATGAGATACTACTTCTCACTCATTAAATGCTGGCAAAAATTTAATAAAGTGCTGGTGAGTACATGCAGGTGAGTCACTCTCATAGAGTACTGGTGGGAACATTTATAAGTATAGACCTTACAAAAGTAATATGGAAATATGCATTTCAAATTTTAAAAGTACGACCCTGTAACGAAGCTTCACTCCTAAGAAACTGTTCTATCAAAATAAAATTGCTTCTATATTGTAATGTGTATAAGGATGTTTATTTCAGCATGGAGTGGCAAAATAAAACAAAAACAGGTTCACCCTGAATGCCAGTAAATAGGAACATTATTAAAATAAAGCTTGTTTCACTCATATTAGGAAATAGCATTCAGCTAATAAAAAAGAATGATTTAGAACTAGATCTCCTGACCCATGTCTATGATGTATGTTGAGTGAGAAAAGCTAGCTTTGGGGAAATGTCTATAGGATTATTGCATTTATATAAAAATAAGCAATCATGAAAGTGTTATCTACATATAAATTGTATTTGTACATATACTTTTTTTTTTTGACCACTTCTATTGATCTTTCATTTATCCATTTCCATTCATCTTTGTTCTTTGGCCTGCATGGGCCTCCCATCGCAATGGCCTCTCTCATCACAGAGCGCAGGCTCTGGGCACATGCGCTCAGAGCTCCGGCTCAGTAGTTGGACAGATTGGGTCCAGCTGCTCCACAGCATGTGGGATCTTCCCCAGTAAAAAATGAATTTATAAAATTCGTTTCTTTTAATAAAACTAAAACCTGGTAAGAGAATTTAGGTGAATGTTTTTTAAGTGTTAGGATGAAGGAAAGCAATTTGAGCAAGACAGAAAACTTGAGAGTCATAAAAGAGACATTTAAATTTCCATAAAGTGCTTTTGTGTGTTAAATCACACCAAAAGCTAAAAGATAAATGAGAAGTTGCAGGGAAATGTTGCAACAAAAATGACAGGAAAAGGTTGTTAGCTGTAATATTATAAAACATATATAGTCACATAAACAAAAGCAGAGTGTCCCAGTAGAAAAATGTTCATAGCCTATGCATAAATAATCAACAGCAGAGGAAATTCAGAAAACCAGTAAACATATGTAAGAATGCTTTCTCAATAAGATACTACATATCAATCAGTAACTGCTGGCCAAAAGTTGATAAAGTGCTGGTGAGTACATGCAGGTGAGTCACTCTCATAGAGTACTGGTGGGAACATTTATAAGTATAGACCTTACAAAAGTAATATGGAAATATGCATTTCAAATTTTAAAAGTACGACCCTGTAACGAAGCTTCACTCCTAAGAAACTGTTCTATCAAAATAAAATTGCTTCTATATTGTAATGTGTATAAGGATGTTTATTTCAGCATGGAGTGGCAAAATAAAACAAAAACAGGTTCACCCTGAATGCCAGTAAATAGGAACATTATTAAAATAAAGCTTGTTTCACTCATATTAGGAAATAGCATTCAGCTAATAAAAAAGAATGATTTAGAACTAGATCTCCTGACCCATGTCTATGATGTATGTTGAGTGAGAAAAGCTAGCTTTGGGGAAATGTCTATAGGATTATTGCATTTATATAAAAATAAGCAATCATGAAAGTGTTATCTACATATAAATTGTATTTGTACATATACTTTTTTTTTTTGACCACTTCTATTGATCTTTCATTTATCCATTTCCATTCATCTTTGTTCTTTGGCCTGCATGGGCCTCCCATCGCAATGGCCTCTCTCATCACAGAGCGCCGGCTCTGGGCACATGCGCTCCAGAGCTCCGGCTCAGTAGTTGGACAGATTGGGTCCAGCTGCTCCACAGCATGTGGGATCTTCCAAGGCCAGGGATCAAACCGGCGCCCCTTGCACTGAAAGGTGGTGTCCCTACCCACTGGATCACCAGGGAAGCCCCTGTATATATAGTTTATATGGACCTGGAAAAGGGTAAAGAAAGACACAAACTCATTGGTAAATAAGGTAATCTTAACATAGTCAGAATAAGGTAAGAAATACTAAGGTAGTAGCAAAATAGAGATATTGATGGTATACTTTGTAAAATTTAGAATATCAAATTCTCATTTATTGTACCTTTGCACAAGTTGTATATACATGCAAAAGGGTTCTTCATAAAAATGAAAACATGGAATGAGTGATGAAATTCTGGAGAATTTTCCTTTGAGTTGTCATTGTTATTTTCATAGAAGGTTTGAATTAAATTCTTTAAAAATAGCAGTCATTTTTATAATCACAAACTATTTTATTTAAGTGTCCAAAATGTGGGCTATGAAAAACTTGGCATGTAAATAGTACACATTTCAGACTATTTTCTTTGAAAATATTTCAAAAATGTAATATAAACTATACAAATAATTTGAAAGTTCCTAATATCTGTTGCCAAATGCTTTTAGAAATTATTCCTACCACACACTATTCAAGTCTTAAGAGAATAATGTTTCCAACTTCTGCCTACTTCTATCCCTCTATCAATTTCTGACTTGTTCATGCTGTTTCTTTCATTTTGGGGAGGACAAACCATGCTGTAAAAGTGTGAAAGTGTCAGTCACTCAGTTGTGTCCAACTCTTCTGTGACCCTATGGAGTGTCAGGTCATCTCAGGTCTGTGTTTACTAAAAAAAATTTTCTCCTGACCCATGTCTATGATGTATGTTGAGTGAGAAAAGCTAGCTTTGGGGAAATGTCTATAGGATTATTGCATTTATATAAAAATAAGCAATCATGAAAGTGTTATCTACATATAAATTGTATTTGTACATATACTTTTTTTTTTTGACCACTTCTATTGATCTTTCATTTATCCATTTCCATTCATCTTTGTTCTTTGGCCTGCATGGGCCTCCCATCGCAATGGCCTCTCTCATCACAGAGCGCCGGCTCTGGGCACATGCGCTCCAGAGCTCCGGCTCAGTAGTTGGACAGATTGGGTCCAGCTGCTCCACAGCATGTGGGATCTTCCAAGGCCAGGGATCAAACCGGCGCCCCTTGCACTGAAAGGTGGTGTCCCTACCCACTGGATCACCAGGGAAGCCCCTGTATATATAGTTTATATGGACCTGGAAAAGGGTAAAGAAAGACACAAACTCATTGGTAAATAAGGTAATCTTAACATAGTCAGAATAAGGTAAGAAATACTAAGGTAGTAGCAAAATAGAGATATTGATGGTATACTTTGTAAAATTTAGAATATCAAATTCTCATTTATTGTACCTTTGCACAAGTTGTATATACATGCAAAAGGGTTCTTCATAAAAATGAAAACATGGAATGAGTGATGAAATTCTGGAGAATTTTCCTTTGAGTTGTCATTGTTATTTTCATAGAAGGTTTGAATTAAATTCTTTAAAAATAGCAGTCATTTTTATAATCACAAACTATTTTATTTAAGTGTCCAAAATGTGGGCTATGAAAAACTTGGCATGTAAATAGTACACATTTCAGACTATTTTCTTTGAAAATATTTCAAAAATGTAATATAAACTATACAAATAATTTGAAAGTTCCTAATATCTGTTGCCAAATGCTTTTAGAAATTATTCCTACCACACACTATTCAAGTCTTAAGAGAATAATGTTTCCAACTTCTGCCTACTTCTATCCCTCTATCAATTTCTGACTTGTTCATGCTGTTTCTTTCATTTTGGGGAGGACAAACCATGCTGTAAAAGTGTGAAAGTGTCAGTCACTCAGTTGTGTCCAACTCTTCTGTGACCCTATGGATTGTAGCCCTTCAGGCTCCTCTGTCTGTGGGATTCTCCAGGAAAGAATACTAGAGAGGGTAGGAGTTCCCTTCATGAAGGGGCTCTTCCTGAACCAGGGATGGAACTCAGGTCTCCTGCTCTGTAGACTAATTCTTTACATCTGAGCCACCAGGGAAGCCCAAATTATACTACAGACACTTAAAAATAGCTGTAGTAATTTTAAATATGCACTGCATTGAAAAAACTGTAGTAAGCTACATACCAGCTGTAGTAAGTCTAATAGCAACTCACTGTTCTCAAGAAGAGCATTGCTAACATTTTTTTCATCTTTCACATCTTATAACACTATTATTAATCCCTATCAAGGGCAATTGGCAATATTTAACAAAATTTCATGTGCATTTACCTTGGAAATATGGCAATTCCCTTTCTAAGAATGTTCTTCAAAGTACATTAATATAAGTATAAAATAGTATGTGTACAAGTTTATTCAATGTGACATTGAGTGTAATGACAAAATCATAAGTATCCCAAATATCTTCCAGTAGTCTCCTATGATAAGTAGCAAGAAGAAATAAAGATACACACAAATGCCGAGTGATCTGTAGCATATCTGAAGTGAACTTCATACTTCTAGGAATAGGTATGTCCCAAATATTATAGGGGACATACATATACTAAAAAAAATTTTATTGTTGCTTTGAAATTCAAATTTGGCTGAATATGTTTTTTTGTTTACTAGATTAAATAACCCTGTTTGAGAAGAATACTCTGAAATGAAATTTAGTGTGCAGGATGTTTACAGCAGTGTCTATGGTATAAACACCCAACAATGCAGGAAAAGACTGAGCAGACAGAAGTTATATCACAGTGAAAGTCCATATGGCAACCCTACATGATCCCACAACGAGCTCTAGAACTTGATGAGGTCCTCCATTGGGCATATGTGGCTAGTCTTTTTGTTTTATAAAAAGTGATAAATGAAAAATATATAGAATATGTAAATAAGATATAAACAATTTTCAATCTCAATTATAGGTATAAAATAAATAGCTATATAATGGTTCATTTTCTTTATGTTTTTCAATTGATACATAGTTGATTTACAATGTTGTGTTAGTTACCATGTACAGCAAAGTAGTTCAGTTTTATATTATATATATATATATATATATATATATATATATATATACACAAACATATTCTTTTTTTAAAAAGTATTTTCCATTATGGTTTATCATAGGATATTGAATATAGATCCCTGTCCTGTTCAATAGAACCTTGTCATCTATCCATTCTATACATAAAAGCTTACATGTGCTAGCCCCAACCCCCTACTCCGTCTATCTCCCAATACTGTCTCCCTTGGAACCACAAGTCTATGCTCTATGACTGTGATTCTGTTTTTGTTTCATAGAAAGTACTGTATCTCTGTGGCTGTGTCATATTTTAGATTCCACATACAAGGGCAATTGGCAATATTTAACAAAATTTCATGTGCATTTACCTTGGAAATATGGCAATTCCCTTTCTAAGAATGTTCTTCAAAGTACATTAATATAAGTATAAAATAGTATGTGTACAAGTTTATTCAATGTGACATTGAGTGTAATGACAAAATCATAAGTATCCCAAATATCTTCCAGTAGTCTCCTATGATAAGTAGCAAGAAGAAATAAAGATACACACAAATGCCGAGTGATCTGTAGCATATCTGAAGTGAACTTCATACTTCTAGGAATAGGTATGTCCCAAATATTATAGGGGACATACATATACTAAAAAAAATTTTATTGTTGCTTTGAAATTCAAATTTGGCTGAATATGTTTTTTTGTTTACTAGATTAAATAACCCTGTTTGAGAAGAATACTCTGAAATGAAATTTAGTGTGCAGGATGTTTACAGCAGTGTCTATGGTATAAACACCCAACAATGCAGGAAAAGACTGAGCAGACAGAAGTTATATCACAGTGAAAGTCCATATGGCAACCCTACATGATCCCACAACGAGCTCTAGAACTTGATGAGGTCCTCCATTGGGCATATGTGGCTAGTCTTTTTGTTTTATAAAAAGTGATAAATGAAAAATATATAGAATATGTAAATAAGATATAAACAATTTTCAATCTCAATTATAGGTATAAAATAAATAGCTATATAATGGTTCATTTTCTTTATGTTTTTCAATTGATACATAGTTGATTTACAATGTTGTGTTAGTTACCATGTACAGCAAAGTAGTTCAGTTTTATATTATATATATATATATATATATATATATATATATATACACAAACATATTCTTTTTTTAAAAAGTATTTTCCATTATGGTTTATCATAGGATATTGAATATAGATCCCTGTCCTGTTCAATAGAACCTTGTCATCTATCCATTCTATACATAAAAGCTTACATGTGCTAGCCCCAACCCCCTACTCCGTCTATCTCCCAATACTGTCTCCCTTGGAACCACAAGTCTATGCTCTATGACTGTGATTCTGTTTTTGTTTCATAGAAAGTACTGTATCTCTGTGGCTGTGTCATATTTTAGATTCCACATACAAGTGATATCATATGATTATCTATCTTTATGTGTCTGAGTTACTTCACTTAGTATGATAATCTCTAGGTCCATCCATGTTGCTGTAAATGGCTTTATTTTCTTGTTTTTATGACTGAGTAGTATTCCCTTGCATATACATACCACTCCTTCTTTATCCTTTCATCTTCTGATGAACATTTAGGTTGTTTGCCTGTCTTGACTATTATAAATAGTGATGCTATGAACATAGGGGTGCATGCATCCTTTTGACATACAGTTTTGTCCAAATGTATGCACAGGCATGGGATTGCTAGATCATATGGTAATTCTGTTTTTACCTTTCTGAGAATCCTCCCCAGTATTTTCCATGGAGGATGCACCAACTTTTCTTCCCCCCAACAGTGTAGGAAGGTTCCTGAAGGTTCATTATCTTATTTTCTCTCCTTTTGTATGTGTCTGAAAACTTAAACAATAAAAGGAAAGAGAGAAAACTTATCTGAGATTGCATTTTAATACAGATATTTCTTCTTACTGTTTTTTTTAAACTTTGGAGTATTACCTCTTTTTAGTTTTACCTTTGAAATTCTCTTTCATAATTCTTCTTAAGCATATATTCCCTTAATAAATCAAAGAAATTAACCTCTTAATTTATATAGGTTATATCAATGGTTCTCAGCTGGGAGCATTTTAGCAACATCTGGAGATGTCTGTGGTTGTTATAGATAGAAGATGCTACTGGCATTTTAGTTGAAAATTATTAAATGTATTAATAATTGATGATAAAAAAAAATTGATGGTAAGTGAAAACCAAAATAATATGATTCACTAAACCAGGAAACCTTGGAACAAAGGTGACTCTCCTCTGATGACCCTTAAAAAGTTTTATCAGAATACTTTTTCAAGCTGATATATTTCTGTATGTTAGTAGGTAGATATTTGTACAGTAATTTACTTTAAAATAAGAGTTTGAGAGGGTGAAGATTTTGTGTTGTAATGACAGCACAGAAGTGAGTTGAAATCTTAGCTGGAACTCAGCTCTAAAGTTTTATTCTTAATTTTTAGTTGAGCCACTGTTTAAAATTTCCATCACAGGTACTCATATATGGTTCAGATACACAGCTCTTGGTCTAAATTGTATAAATCTCTGAGCCTTTTCCTCTACAAGCCTTGAAAAGGATTGATTTGATAGAAAAGTAATTTGAGAGAAAAGATTATTACAGTCATTTTCTAGTTTGGAAGGTAAAGTTGTTGTGTTCCATGTTGATTTATTTATTACTTCAAAGTGAAAATTTCTCCTTCCTTCCTTTTCCCATTCTTTTCAACTCCTACCCCTCTTTTCCTTGCTTATTCTCTGACTGATAACTTCCCTCGATAAATTCTTTCTATAGGAGATTAGATGTATGCACAGGCATGGGATTGCTAGATCATATGGTAATTCTGTTTTACCTTTCTGAGAATCCTCCCAGTATTTTCCATGGAGGATGCACCAACTTTTCTTCCCCAACAGTGTAGGAAGGTTCCTGAAGGTTCATTATCTTATTTTCTCTCCTTTTGTATGTGTCTGAAAACTTAAACAATAAAAGGAAAGAGAGAAACTTATCTGAGATTGCATTTTAATACAGATATTTCTTCTTACTGTTTTTTTTAAACTTTGGAGTATTACCTCTTTTTAGTTTTACCTTTGAAATTCTCTTTCATAATTCTTCTTAAGCATATATTCCCTTAATAAATCAAAGAAATTAACCTCTTAATTTATATAGGTTATATCAATGGTTCTCAGCTGGGAGCATTTTAGCAACATCTGGAGATGTCTGTGGTTGTTATAGATAGAAGATGCTACTGGCATTTTAGTTGAAAATTATTAAATGTATTAATAATTGATGATAAAAAAAAATTGATGGTAAGTGAAAACCAAAATAATATGATTCACTAAACCAGGAAACCTTGGAACAAAGGTGACTCTCCTCTGATGCCCCTTTAAAAAAGTTTTATCAGAATACTTTTCAAGCTGATATATTTCTGTATGTTAGTAGGTAGATATTTGTACAGTAATTTACTTTAAAATAAGAGTTTGAGAGGGTGAAGATTTTGTGTTGTAATGACAGCACAGAAGTGAGTTGAAATCTTAGCTGGAACTCAGCTCTAAAGTTTTATTCTTAATTTTTAGTTGAGCCACTGTTTAAAATTTCCATCACAGGTACTCATATATGGTTCAGATACACAGCTCTTGGTCTAAATTGTATAAATCTCTGAGCCTTTTCCTCTACAAGCCTTGAAAAGGATTGATTTGATAGAAAAGTAATTTGAGAGAAAAGATTATTACAGTCATTTTCTAGTTTGGAAGGTAAAGTTGTTGTGTTCCATGTTGATTTATTTATTACTTCAAAGTGAAAATTTCTCCTTCCTTCCTTTTCCCATTCTTTTCAACTCCTACCCCTCTTTTCCTTGCTTATTCTCTGACTGATAACTTCCCTCGATAAATTCTTTCTATAGGAGATTAGATGTAGGAATTCCCAGTATGTAAATCTTTACTGTGTTTTCCAGTAGTTTTCACCTGAAATTTTAACATTTGATTTTTATACTTCTCTGAAAAATCATAAATCTGCAAAATAATTACCTATGAAAAGATGTGCAGCTCCATCAGTACCTAAGAAGGCTTAAATACACATTAACCTTGTTGACCATTCTGCATGGCTAAGAGTGTAGGTGTGTTCTTATAATTGTTTTTCTTTAAAAAAAGAAAAAAGAAAAATACCTGTGGTCCTCTCAAACCTAACAGGTAAAAGCAAGAAGTTTCATATTGAGAAATAGCTTTCATTTTCATAAATGCTATAATTAATCATTTGAGAAATAAAACTATTGGCGGTGACCCCTCATGTTCTTTGAAGTTTCCACGCCCACTTTCCTTATGAATTGGGGTGTTAAGTCCTAGTGTCAGTGCCAATTCTAACTTAGAAATTACATTCTTCCCACTCAGAAATTCCTCCTGCTGTTTCAACAGGAGAAATTATTCTTCATTTTCCCTCCTGAAAACTGTTGTGTAATATTGCTGGCAGAGAGAAGATGTTTGGTTCCACCCCAGAGGTAGCTGGATTTCCGTGGAGGTTGAAGTGATATCTATATATAGAATGTAAAAAGCCTTAGGCTAACTGTAGATGAAAAGTGTTATAGATAGGTAAGGTGTTATTATTACGAAAGCATTATTTTCATCTTCTACAAGTTACAACGAGCCTTTAAAATCTGCCCAACAGTATTGTAGTGAGGCATGCTTTCTGCCTTCCATTCTTTACCTCTAACCATTTCTTTCTCTTGTATCAACACTACTTGTCAATTTTTATTAAGCCCAGTAATTGGAGGCATTTTGAATTTTACTCTAGATGTCCTTGGTGGAGTGAAATGACCAACAAAACCCTTGATTAAGCTTGCAACATTTGAATACTATTCAGGAAGAAATTTTAGATTTATTTATTACTTCAAAGTGAAAATTTCTCCTTCCTTCCTTTTCCCATTCTTTTCAACTCCTACCCCTCTTTTCCTTGCTTATTCTCTGACTGATAACTTCCCTCGATAAATTCTTTCTATAGGAGATTAGATGTAGGAATTCCCAGTATGTAAATCTTTACTGTGTTTTCCAGTAGTTTTCACCTGAAATTTTAACATTTGATTTTTATACTTCTCTGAAAAATCATAAATCTGCAAAATAATTACCTATGAAAAGATGTGCAGCTCCATCAGTACCTAAGAAGGCTTAAATACACATTAACCTTGTTGACCATTCTGCATGGCTAAGAGTGTAGGTGTGTTCTTATAATTGTTTTTCTTTAAAAAAAGAAAAAAGAAAAATACCTGTGGTCCTCTCAAACCTAACAGGTAAAAGCAAGAAGTTTCATATTGAGAAATAGCTTTCATTTTCATAAATGCTATAATTAATCATTTGAGAAATAAAACTATTGGCGGTGACCCCTCATGTTCTTTGAAGTTTCCACGCCCACTTTCCTTATGAATTGGGGTGTTAAGTCCTAGTGTCAGTGCCAATTCTAACTTAGAAATTACATTCTTCCCACTCAGAAATTCCTCCTGCTGTTTCAACAGGAGAAATTATTCTTCATTTTCCCTCCTGAAAACTGTTGTGTAATATTGCTGGCAGAGAGAAGATGTTTGGTTCCACCCCAGAGGTAGCTGGATTTCCGTGGAGGTTGAAGTGATATCTATATATAGAATGTAAAAAGCCTTAGGCTAACTGTAGATGAAAAGTGTTATAGATAGGTAAGGTGTTATTATTACGAAAGCATTATTTTCATCTTCTACAAGTTACAACGAGCCTTTAAAATCTGCCCAACAGTATTGTAGTGAGGCATGCTTTCTGCCTTCCATTCTTTACCTCTAACCATTTCTTTCTCTTGTATCAACACTACTTGTCAATTTTTATTAAGCCCAGTAATTGGAGGCATTTTGAATTTTTTTACTCTAGATGTCCTTGGTGGGGAGTGAAATGACCAACAAAACCCTTGATTAAGCTTGCAACATTTGAATACTATTAAATAAGGGAACCGAAAGCCAGCCTTGCCCAGGTATTTAAAAAAAAAATAGCAAAAAATAATCTACTTCAGTCACACTGAGTCTTAAACATGATTCACTTGCTACCTGCTGATTTAATCAATCCTTTTCAGTTAAAAAAATAGAAATTGGAGTGTAATATGCATGATGAAAAATTTTAATAAAACTCACTGGGATTTTTTTTTTCTTCATAGGAAATGAAAATGATCTGAAAGTGGCCAGTGCACCTTTTAAAACCTCCTGAAAAGGGAATGTGAATGCATCAAAGTCATTGCAGTTCTACCTATTTATTATAATATAGACTTTTTGGTGTTTATGTCCTTAGTATCAGAGAGATAAATATGGGTCAGTTTAATGACCTGGGGCCTGCCCTTTGCTTGAGGTATCTTGACTTTGATCTCTGAGTAGATGAAATAGTTTTGCTTCTCTGGACACAAAACCAGTCAGCTCACTCTCAAATTGGAGGTAAGGATCAAAGAGAAGAGCTTGAGCACAAATTATTGTAAATCCTTTCCACTGTCACCAGCAAGGAGGAGCACTTGTACCACAGACTGAATGCGGGGGCCCGTAACACCTATAAACAAAAACACAGTGTTTTAATCAGTAAGTTAAATGAAAAGCTTCCTACTGCCTGTCAGAATAAAAAACAAGCATACTACTCTAAGTTCCATCTCTATTTTCATTTAAAGGAGGTCGGATCCAGATTTTCTAGAGTCCTAGAAAATCAGAAGCTTTTCTTGTAAGCAAGTGTTATCATGAAAAGGCAGACTTACTAAGGAGGACAGCAGTTTCCAAGGAGGAGGAGGAGGAGGAGGAAGAGGAGGGAGGGGAACAAACATTTTCTAGCCTAAAATGTTTGCCATGGTAAAGGTCTACTCTGAAACTAACTTTGTTGTCTTATGGAGGCAAACTATTTTACAATGAAATTTTTTATAGAAGGACAGAGACCATTTCTTTCTCTTGTATCAACACTACTTGTCAATTTTATTAAGCCCTTGAATTTAAACTCTAGATGTCCTTGGTGGGGGAAATGACCAACAAAACCCTTGATTAAGCTTGCAACATTTGAATACTATTAAATAAGGGAACCGAAAGCCAGCCTTGCCCAGGTATTTAAAAAAAAAATAGCAAAAAATAATCTACTTCAGTCACACTGAGTCTTAAACATGATTCACTTGCTACCTGCTGATTTAATCAATCCTTTTCAGTTAAAAAAATAGAAATTGGAGTGTAATATGCATGATGAAAAATTTTAATAAAACTCACTGGGATTTTTTTTTTCTTCATAGGAAATGAAAATGATCTGAAAGTGGCCAGTGCACCTTTTAAAACCTCCTGAAAAGGGAATGTGAATGCATCAAAGTCATTGCAGTTCTACCTATTTATTATAATATAGACTTTTTGGTGTTTATGTCCTTAGTATCAGAGAGATAAATATGGGTCAGTTTAATGACCTGGGGCCTGCCCTTTGCTTGAGGTATCTTGACTTTGATCTCTGAGTAGATGAAATAGTTTTGCTTCTCTGGACACAAAACCAGTCAGCTCACTCTCAAATTGGAGGTAAGGATCAAAGAGAAGAGCTTGAGCACAAATTATTGTAAATCCCTTTCCACTGTCACCAGCAAGGAGGAGCACTTGTACCACAGACTGAATGCGGGGCCAGTAACACCTATAAACAAAAACACAGTGTTTTAATCAGTAAGTTAAATGAAAAGCTTCCTACTGCCTGTCAGAATAAAAAACAAGCATACTACTCTAAGTTCCATCTCTATTTTCATTTAAAGGAGGTCGGATCCAGATTTTCTAGAGTCCTAGAAAATCAGAAGCTTTTCTTGTAAGCAAGTGTTATCATGAAAAGGCAGACTTACTAAGGAGGACAGCAGTTTCCAAGGAGGAGGAGGAGGAGGAGGAAGAGGAGGGAGGGGAACAAACATTTTCTAGCCTAAAATGTTTGCCATGGTAAAGGTCTACTCTGAAACTAACTTTGTTGTCTTATGGAGGCAAACTATTTTACAATGAAATATCTCATCTAGTATAGAAGGACAGAGACCATCCTCTGGCTAATCTCATGTTAATGTTGTGGGTGTGGGTTTAGGAAGACCTTTACAGCCTTAAGATATTCTTTTGATCTCTTGTTAATAACCAACTAGAAAGTACAAAATACCTCGCCTAAACTGGCTTCTGGGGGTACTCTTCTATTCAACTTTCAGTTCCTTTAGCTGGAAGCTTTCTCTATCCCTTTTTTTCTTTGATTAAACTTTTCCTGCACGAAGCCCCAAGTGACCAAGGCCAAGTCTTTTTGGTCCCAATGTGAAGTCTTCTCCTTTGGAGATCAAGAATCTGACACCATTAACAGTAAACTATCTACCATCATCTATCAGTCAGATAAAAGTTCCTGTGTAGGTAGAAGTGTTGTATATTCACACTACCCCAAGAAGGCAAGCACTAGCCAGTGGTGGGTCTTGAGCACTTCTGAAATTAATGTTATGTGTTTTTCATTCATTGTAATAGCCATATGTGATTAATGGCTGACATATGTGATAACATAATCAAGGTAGCAGGGGAAAGAGTCAAAATAGTAGGCATTTTCTACCCAGAATGTATCTGTCCTTTCTAAGGAAAGAGTGGGCCCACGTACTCTTTTTTATTTTTTTTTTTTGTTGGGGGTGGGGTGGGGAGGGAGGGGAGCAGGGGAGTTTGTTTTTGTTTTTGTTTTTTTAACATTTATTTATTTAGGCGGGGTGGGGAGGGAGGGGTGGGCGGGTCACTTCCACTGGTCTTTCATTTGTCTAGTTGCATCCATCTTTGCTCTTTGGCTTCTGTGGGCCTGCCATCGCAGTGGCCTCTGTTGTCGCAGAACACCGACTCTGGGCGCATGCACTCCAGAGCTGCAGCTCGGTAATTGGACACATCAGTCCAGCCGCTACGCGGCACGTGGGATCTTCCCAGGCCAGGGATCGAACCGGCACCTCTTTCACTGCAAGGCGGTGTCCTTATCCACTGGACCACCAGGGAAGCCCCCCACGTACTCTTATAGGCAGAATGATGTAAAAGGCCCAGGGGTGAGGGAGTCTGATCATCAGAGTTCTAGTCCTGGCACAATGAAATTTTCTTCATCTAGTATAGAAGGACAGAGACCATCCTCTGGCTAATCTCATGTTAATGTTGTGGGTGTGGGTTTAGGAAGACCTTTACAGCCTTAAGATATTCTTTTGATCTCTTGTTAATAACCAACTAGAAAGTACAAAATACCTCGCCTAAACTGGCTTCTGGGGGTACTCTTCTATTCAACTTTCAGTTCCTTTAGCTGGAAGCTTTCTCTATCCCTTTTTTTCTTTGATTAAACTTTTCCTGCACGAAGCCCCAAGTGACCAAGGCCAAGTCTTTTTGGTCCCAATGTGAAGTCTTCTCCTTTGGAGATCAAGAATCTGACACCATTAACAGTAAACTATCTACCATCATCTATCAGTCAGATAAAAGTTCCTGTGTAGGTAGAAGTGTTGTATATTCACACTACCCCAAGAAGGCAAGCACTAGCCAGTGGTGGGTCTTGAGCACTTCTGAAATTAATGTTATGTGTTTTTCATTCATTGTAATAGCCATATGTGATTAATGGCTGACATATGTGATAACATAATCAAGGTAGCAGGGGAAAGAGTCAAAATAGTAGGCATTTTCTACCCAGAATGTATCTGTCCTTTCTAAGGAAAGAGTGGGCCCACGTACTCTTTTTTATTTTTTTTTTTTGTTGGGGTGGGGTGGGGAGGGAGGGAGCAGGGAGTTTGTTTTTGTTTTTGTTTTTTTAACATTTATTTATTTAGGCGGGGGTGGGGAGGGAGGGGGGTGGGCGGGTCACTTCCACTGGTCTTTCATTTGTCTAGTTGCATCCATCTTTGCTCTTTGGCTTCTGTGGGCCTGCCATCGCAGTGGCCTCTGTTGTCGCAGAACACCGACTCTGGGCGCATGCACTCCAGAGCTGCAGCTCGGTAATTGGACACATCAGTCCAGCCGCTACGCGGCACGTGGGATCTTCCCAGGCCAGGGATCGAACCGGCACCTCTTTCACTGCAAGGCGGTGTCCTTATCCACTGGACCACCAGGGAAGCCCCCCACGTACTCTTATAGGCAGAATGATGTAAAAGGCCCAGGGGTGAGGGAGTCTGATCATCAGAGTTCTAGTCCTGGAATTCTACCCTTTGCACAAGTTTCCTTTAAGTCTGAATTTCTGTAAAATAAAAATAATGATACTCTGTTTGTTGTGGAAATGAACAGAGGAAATGTTCTTAGGACAACTAGTGAAAGCCTGCCATAAAAGAGGTGCTCATCAAATATTAATCCTTCCTCTTAATCATTACAAATGTGTAGATGATTGAAGACCTAGGCCTAAATTGGGTATAGCCATTAGCAAAGAGTTTTTTTTTTTTTTTTTTTAATTTATTTATTTATTTTCGGGGGGTGGGGTGGGGAGGGAGGGGAGCGGGCGGGCCACTTTTATTGGTCTATCATTTGTCCATTTTCATCCATCTTTGTTCTTTGGCCCGTGTGGGCCTCCCATTGTGGTGGCCTCTGTTGTCGCAGAGCACCGGCTCTGGGCGCATGCACTCCAGGGCTCCGGCTCAGTGATTGGACACATCGGTCCAGCCGCTCCGCGGCACATGGGATCTTCCCAGGGCAGGGATCGAACTGGCGCCCCTTGCACTGCAAGGCGGTGTCCTTACCCACTGGACCACCAGGGAAGCCCAGCAAAGAGTTTTAATTATTGTAGGTATGGATAGATTCCTGAGAAACCAGTCAAAATGTGTATAGTCATTCAAAAGTTAGATGAATTTCAGTCACTCATTCTATATATATTTTAGTGCCGAGTTGTAAGACAGCACTCTGCCAGCACTGTTGAGGGTAAAGAGGAGGCACCAAGAGTTCTGTCAACTCTTGTGTTCTTAGGGTGTATAGTTCAGGACAGTCTGTGATTATGTGAATTGGAAGGCTATAGCAATGGCTTATCCATAGTAAAAATGTTGCCTGATGACATGACCTGTGCAGTGATCACTGCCAAAAACAGAGCCACTTGATTTGTGGCAGTAGTTCAGTATATCTCCTTTTTCTTCACTCTTGTCCATTATTGATTTTATGCCCCTAAAAGACAGCTATGCTTTCCTCACTTGATTTACACAGTGGCAGATTTCACATTCCTTTTTTTCAGAAAATTCCTATGGATGATGGTAAAGATTAACTATTGTCAAATGATGCTTGAAGAGCACTATTAACAGTCTTTTCAGCTGTGCTTTTGAACTAGCGGTGTATGCCATGAGTTGAACTAGCAGTGTGATGCCCAGGACAAATGGGGTAAACTTTTAAACAAATATCCAAACTCAGGGCCACAAATATGTGAGAATGAGAATATTCATCCCACTGTTGGGAATTGCACTGGGTCCTTGCCTCCATGCATGCTTAGCAAGAAGGACCATATAATACTGTTGGCAAGAGAATTTTGAAGCAGCCTGGCAAATGTGAGTGAAAAAACTCAGCCTTCTGCTATCAGGTCAGCAATTTAAATCCACACCAGACATACAGTGGCAGAAGCTTCCTGAAGGTCAAGGTCTATAGCACAGCCTCAACACCCAGCTCAGAGACAGCAGCTCAGCCTGACTCTGACTTCAAGAGGGAAATTGGATTCACAGCCACTGTTCCTCCCAAGCTGGTTTTCTTGAGCCACTTAGATTCAGCAGACATGTTCTGTAGAGATTATACTCCACAAAGGGAGTTTTCTGGAATGAAAAACTAAATTCATTCAAACGTTAGTACTTGGAAGATTCGGTATATAAAAAACAAACCAATGAAATCAAGATTGCATATTGTCCCCCGTATCAACTACTTAAAGTAGAGGTACTCCAGAAATTGGACTACAGTTCATCTCCTGTTAAGTTTTCAAAAGATGGAGAATGAAAAAGTATCCAAGAAGCCTACTTTGTTCAGGAAGTCCTGAACAAAATTTTGGCGAACGCAAAATTTTAAAAAGTATTTCTGAATTTTAGTGTAGCAATGGCTGTCAATTGATTTGAATGCCGAATTCTCGGTGTAGATGCATAAAAGAAATTTTATAAAGATGTTGCCTGATGACATGACCTGTGCAGTGATCACTGCCAAAAACAGAGCCACTTGATTTGTGGCAGTAGTTCAGTATATCTCCTTTTTCTTCACTCTTGTCCATTATTGATTTTATGCCCCTAAAAGACAGCTATGCTTTCCTCACTTGATTTACACAGTGGCAGATTTCACATTCCTTTTTTTCAGAAAATTCCTATGGATGATGGTAAAGATTAACTATTGTCAAATGATGCTTGAAGAGCACTATTAACAGTCTTTTCAGCTGTGCTTTTGAACTAGCGGTGTATGCCATGAGTTGAACTAGCAGTGTGATGCCCAGGACAAATGGGGTAAACTTTTAAACAAATATCCAAACTCAGGGCCACAAATATGTGAGAATGAGAATATTCATCCCACTGTTGGGAATTGCACTGGGTCCTTGCCTCCATGCATGCTTAGCAAGAAGGACCATATAATACTGTTGGCAAGAGAATTTTGAAGCAGCCTGGCAAATGTGAGTGAAAAATCTCAGCCTTCTGCTATCAGGTCAGCAATTTAAATCCACACCAGACATACAGTGGCAGAAGCTTCCTGAAGGTCAAGGTCTATAGCACAGCCTCAACACCCAGCTCAGAGACAGCAGCTCAGCCTGACTCTGACTTCAAGAGGGAAATTGGATTCACAGCCACTGTTCCTCCCAAGCTGGTTTTCTTGAGCCACTTAGATTCAGCAGACATGTTCTGTAGAGATTATACTCCACAAAGGGAGTTTTCTGGAATGAAAAACTAAATTCATTCAAACGTTAGTACTTGGAAGATTCGGTATATAAAAAACAAACCAATGAAATCAAGATTGCATATTGTCCCCCGTATCAACTACTTAAAGTAGAGGTACTCCAGAAATTGGACTACAGTTCATCTCCTGTTAAGTTTTCAAAAGATGGAGAATGAAAAAGTATCCAAGAAGCCTACTTTGTTCAGGAAGTCCTGAACAAAATTTTGGCGAACGCAAAATTTTAAAAAGTATTTCTGAATTTTAGTGTAGCAATGGCTGTCAATTGATTTGAATGCCGAATTCTAAAAATCCTGGTGTAGATGCATAAAAGAAATTTTACACACTGAATACAATGTAGAAAAAAGATATCACAGGGTAAAGGGTTGTAGCTTAGAAGAAAATGTCCAAAAGAGTTTTACAGTTAATGAAAAAAAAAAAAAAAGACACACAAAAAACCTAGGCATGAGGCAGTTGATTTCTCAGTTGGGATGTATTTCAGGGAAAGATGGCATCATGCCTTCTCCATCAGGACTTGGTAATCATTCCACTATTCATGAACAGATGCCTTGGTCAGATCCCCAAGTGTAAGTGAATTCATTAAAAGATCTAGGGAATTGGGGTATTAATTCTAAATCATTACATATTATAGATTTTCTGGCAACATGTAGGGGGGCATGGCAAGGAGAGGAAATAGTAGAGACTGTATCTAACTCTTGGCCAGAAGTTGGTCTCATGAGAACACCACAAGAGCTCTTTTTAGCATAAGAATTAAAATCTTAAAAGATTTAAGTAGTTATTGTCACAGTGTAGAGGGTTGATGTAAGACAAAGTGGAATCATGAATGCTACGTGCCATATATGGAAACCTTTGGAAACACTCTATCAGATAAAGGAGAATGCACGAATCTTTGTGTTATTTGCATATTTTTCTTAAAAAAGAACTTTTCTGTTATAGCTTTTGTGAAGGAAGTTCTGTCCTCTAGAATGCTTTAAATAATGGTGTTCGTAATAGTAAGGAATGCTAAATATATTGTGGCATATTTTTGAATTGGGGCTTAGTTGTGCTCATTCCAGATTTTCATTTGTTCACTCAGACAGTTTGGCACTGGTTGGTGTGTGGGTGGTTGTATACTCTCACCTGCACAATTAACTTGAAGTTATTTTTGGAATCATTTTCATTTTCAAGCTATTAGGATGATACCATACTTGGGGGGAAAAAGAAAACTGTTGAATTTAAGGTAAGAGATACTAAATAGCTAAGGGGAAAATGTAACCAGTGGGCCACAGGAAGAATTTCAAAACAGCAATTGAAATTTTTTATTGAGGATAAAAGTTTTGTGTACACAGGTCATATAGGTGTGCTTCTTGCCTTGCAACTGTGTTTGTATAAATTGTATCCTAGCCATACTACAGCACTCTATTCAACAATTCTGGCTGTCTCTGAATATCACCAAGATATAGGAGTTACTGGAAATCCCTACATGAAATTTTATTGTAGAATATGACTAAAATATTTTATAAAAATGTTTGATTTCTATAATGGCATTCCAAGATAGTGTGTGCTACATTTAAGCCTGTTTCTGTCTGTTTTGTTATTGCTTGTTTGTATTGCTCCCACACTTTGGAAGCAGTGAAGTGGTGAATACTCTTCTGATTCAAATACTAAGTGGGGTTCTTAGCAAGGAGGAAATCATTTGAGTAGTGGTGTGGGCCTCTGAGGATATATGAGTTAGACGAAGGTTTGTTCACAGCATCAGGGATGAGCAAACTGTGAGCTTTGGGCCCAGCTTTGGCCCACTACTTGTTTTTCAGATGAAGCTTTATTGAAACATAGTCAGGACCAATAATTTACATAGAATCCACATTTACTTCTTTAGTATAATGGCTGAACTGAGCACTTTCAACAGAGATAGGTGACCTTCAATACCCAAAATATATACTATATGGTCCTTTACAGAAGAAGCTACCCAACTCACAGTGTAAAAGTTTTGGTTTGTTTCTTTCTGTTTTGTCTTGGGTATTTTTTTTTTTTTTTAATGTAGTAATCACTAGAGATTCATGAATACAAAAGGCAGTCAAACCCACTTCTCTGCTTCTGTCTCTTGGGGTAAGGATACCGCCTTGCAGTGCAAGGGGCACCGGTACGATCCCTGCCCTGGGAAGATCCCGTGTGCCGTGGAGCAGCTGGACCGATATGTCCAATCACCGAGCTGGAGCTCTGGAGCGCATGCGCCCAGAGCCGGTGCTCTGCGACAAGAGGCCACCGTGATGGGAGGCCCACAAGGGCCAAAAAACAAAGACGGATAAACACAGAGAAATGAAACACCAATAGAAGTGGCCCTCCTGCTCCCCTCCCTCCCCAGCCCTGCCCCTGCCCAAAATAAATAAAGAAATAAATCTTAAAAAAAATATATATATATATATACACACACACACACACATATATATATATATATATATATATATATATATATATAGACTGGAAAAATTTACACATTCAGTTCCCAATTTTTTCTTTATACTTAAAGGCACCCTTATGAGTCAATTCTGATCCTTCATATAGGGTGAAGGGTGGGTATGGGATTCTGAGAACAACTGTGGCCAGTACTGCTTTCTTGAAAGGTTGGGTTGGGGCAGCTATGTTGATCTGTGTGGGAAAGGTCAAGGAAAAAAGCAAAAGAAACAATCACTTTTTGTTAATCACAGTCATAAATTAGCATATCTAATATGAAATAATAATTTGAAATCTTACAAATCTCAATTTTTGTGGTGATGAGGGAAAGTACATGAGAAAGGAGGGTCACCACAAATTAATCTAAAAAAGGATGGTTTGATGAATTCTAAGCATCCTGTCATAAACTAAGACTGTACTCTCTCAATGGGGCATAGATCTTTTTATCTTTTTTACCTCCATCCACCTGTTTACTTTTGAGGTCTATCCTGTAGTCTCCATACATGGCTAACAACTCCTTCCCTCTCTGTTCTGTCATATAGTGGAGTCTGTTCAATCTAGACTGGCCTTATGACTTTACTTTGACCAATTAAATACAGTATAGGCAGCATTTTCTGACATCTGAGCCTTAAGAGGACTGGCAGATTTTTCTGAAGGCCAAGAGTAGAAAATGATTCAAAGAGGAAGGTATAAACAGTGTTGTCAAATGCTGCTGACAGGTCAGGTAGGAAAAGGATCAGGAAATGGTGGTTGGATGTAGTAAAGTGGGTGTCATCTGTGACCTAGCCTATTGTGATCTCCGTAGAGTGCTTGGAGCAGTGTTCTAACTGAATAGTATTTAAGGAAAAATTGGAAGAAAGAAATGAGTACAAATGATCACCAGTAACTGAGCAGCTGAAGGAGGGATGATAATATATAGCACGAACAATTTTTCAAGAGGGCAGGAGTGATGTCAGCTTATCTAAATCACATAATACAAATTCTTGGGTTCAATCTATAGTTTAAAGTCAGTATGGACTCACTGTAAAAACAGAATTCCTAAAAGCAAGGTTAATGCTTGGCACATCATTTCGTGGCAAATTATCTTCCTTATATTTCAGGTTCTCCATTTGTAATATGAATAAAAATGATCATTTTATAGAGTAATTGCCCTGATAAAATTTCTTCATTCATGGTTTTAAATTTGATAGTTCTCATTGTTCCAGATTATCCTGTTTGAACTTAGTATAATATGTAAAAACTGATGTCAAGAAACATTATTTTAATAAATACATATTTCTCTCTATTTAATGAAGTGAGGTACCAAATAAAAAAATAATAATTCTTAATTCTTAGTATTTCCCCAAATGTTAGAAGAGCTGTACGGTAAAAATGGGGAGG
Source organism: Tragulus kanchil (assembly GCA_022376925.1). NCBI lineage: Eukaryota > Metazoa > Chordata > Mammalia > Artiodactyla > Tragulidae > Tragulus > Tragulus kanchil. The sequence continues at coordinate 188,786,267 of JAIOJX010000030.1, read as the reverse complement.
AGTATATGTCGGAAATTAAAATATTAAAATTATTAAAAACTAAAATAGTAATCATAATATATAGTGTGTGTGTGTGTGTGTGTGTGTGTGCACGCGCGCACATGCTCAGTCCTGTCCAACTCTTTGCGACCCCATGGACTATAGCCCACCAAGCTCCTAGGCTCCTCTGTCCTCCCAGCAGCTCTTATGCTCCTCTTTTCCAGGCAAGAATACTGGAATGGGTTGTCATTTCCTTCTCCAGCACATCTTCTTGACCCAGGGATCTAACCTACGTCTCCTGCATTGCAGGTGAGTCACCTGGGAACCTCAGTGTTTACTATATTCAGCTATAAATTTTTATTTAAAGTTAACCCTATTGTGGCATGTCAGTCTTTCATGAATATGTGACCATATTTTATCACAGGCGATATTTTGGATAGAGTGACTGGCAATAATTTAGAAAGAGCTCCTGAAAAAAAAAAAGAATCCCTTCACTTCTGCAGCTGAAATTAAATATTTTAAATTACATGTATGTATGTTTTTTCTTCTCTGGCGGCTCAGCGGTAAAGAATCTTCTTGCAATGCAGGAAACACAAGTTTGAGCCCTGGTTTGGGAAGATATCCTGGAGAAGCAAATGGTAACCCATTCCAGTATACTTGCCTGAGAAATCCCAAGGAAAGAGAAGCCTGGTGGGCTACAGTTCGTGGGGTCACAAAGAGTTGGACACAGTTGACCAAACAGCAACAATCCTGTTCCTATTTCATTTGAGATTACCTCTTAAAAACCAGGATTTTCGAAAGTAAATCCCTATTGCTCTTTTGACAGAAATGTAATTAAAGCAGGAATGGGTAAATGAGTAGAGTATTTTTGAAGTTAAGAGATTCAAATTAACTGAATAAATATTTATAATCATTTTGATGCATTCTTTAGAAGTATGCCCTTTTTGGCATAATATTTTGTAATATTTTGTGTTCAATTTCAGGTTCATTGCATGTTGGCACCTGTTTTCTGGGTTCTCAATGGCACAACATGTGTTTTAGGCTAGTGCCAGTACTGTTTTTATATGGTGTCTTTCATGGTATTTGTAGGGAAATTCTTGTAATTGCAAGGCGGAAGTTGTCTGTAATCCAATGATCTGTGCATAATTGTCTGTGTTCATTATAGCCAAAGTTTGATTGTCAGCAGTATTGAGGGTTATGTTTTGCTTCCTTTTTATTTTAATAATTAATTATATTTCCTTCTAATAAGAAGGGTTTGGGATTGAGTTTTATAGGGTTTTTTTCATGCTCATTTGTTTCAATTTCCTGGTGTAAAGCTAAAATATATGTCCTTAAGAAGAATGGGACTTTTCATTATACCAATTAAAATTGCTCTTTGCTTCTGTTATAAAGGCAATTCAGATAGATTCAGCTAACAGTATTTACAAGCTTGATTGGTCCATTCTAAGTTGTTTTTTTTTTAATTTTGGTCTCTTTTATTTTTTACTTATTTATTTTTTAAAATTTTCATCCATCTTTATTCTTTGGCCTGTGTGGGCATCCCACCTTCGTGGCCTCTCTCGCTGCAGAGCGCTGGCTCTGAGCGTTCCAGAGCGCAGACTCGTAATTGGACACATCGGTTCAGCCGCTCCGCGGCATGTGAGATCTTCCCGGGCCAGGGAGAGAACCGGTGCCCCTTGCACTGCAAGGCGGACTCTCTACCCACTGGACCACCAGGGAAGTCCTGGTTCATTACTATTAGATGCCACATAGTCTCTTATTGCACCCCTGAGTAATAAGCCCATCTGCTCACAAATACCAAGCTTCCTGGGCCCAGCAATAGAAAGAAGTGGGTGCATCTTAGGCTAACACAAGACAGATTTGAAGTTGATATGATTTTGTCTTGGGAACTTTTTTCTTCTTTTGGAAAATATAAATAGAGCACTGAAAAATACTAAAGATCTTCATCACAATAATGCACTGATTTTTCAATACTTAAAACTCTGTGACAAATAACCTTACGGAGTGTTTTTCATCCCATATTTCATTCAGTCTCACCATCCCTTGAAGGGTAGGTACTATTTTATCTTCGTGAATTTGAAGCTCAGAGAGGTTGTGTAGCTTAGCCAGGGTCACACAGGAAGTTGTAGCAAACAGTCAGAATTACCTGACTTCAAAGACTTCAAATCCCTTGCAAGTAAATGATGCACACGTGCCCATCTGGGAGAAAGGGTTCACTAATGGCAGACACCTGGAGCTTTGCAGCCTTATAAAACTCACTCTAGCCTGTGCTCTTTTAATAGACCGTTGCTCTGCCCCCAAAGTAGTCCCACAGAGCCGCCGTGAAGTGTGTCTGAAGGGAGGCCAAAGAGTTAAAATTGGAGGATTGGAGAGTCTGTCAAAGTCAGGCTGCTGTTTGAATTCTGTCTCTACCACCAGCTTCGTAATACTGACTAAAAGATTTGATTCCTAGCATCCCCATTATAGAGTAAAAATAATGGCAAGGTTTTGTCTCATAGGACTGATAAGGAATGAAAACCAGTGAGCATTTTGACTTAAGCCAGGTGATGACGGACCATACCAGATGAATACAGTATTTAACTAATTGAGGATTCATGCAGCGGAAGCTGCAGAGGATCACGGGATAGTCGACAAATACAGGCTTTGGAGCCAGGCTCACTTCGATTTGCATTGGCAAAACAGTTTTTGCAGGTTTGGGGATCTTCACTGAAGATTGTGCTTAGAAAAAGGTAATTCCTCTCTCTTCCAAAAACACATGGTTCAAGAAGGAAGGGAGGAGGGACTGACGCGAATGTTTTTGATAAAAAGCTTGAATATCTGAATATGCTTTTGATAGATTCTGCCCTTTTATGACTTGTGAGTATTTGTGGTAAATTTTTATGTTCAGTCCACATCGACAGTTTTTTTGGTTCTCAAAGATAGGTACACCAGATTTGAAGTTGATATGATTTTGTCTTGGGAACTTTTTCTTCTTTTGGAAAATATAAATAGAGCACTGAAAATACTAAAGATCTTCATCACAATAATGCACTGATTTTTCAATACTTAAAACTCTGTGACAAATAACCTTACGGAGTGTTTTTCATCCCATATTTCATTCAGTCTCACCATCCCTTGAAGGGTAGGTACTATTTTATCTTCGTGAATTTGAAGCTCAGAGAGGTTGTGTAGCTTAGCCAGGGTCACACAGGAAGTTGTAGCAAACAGTCAGAATTACCTGACTTCAAAGACTTCAAATCCCTTGCAAGTAAATGATGCACACGTGCCCATCTGGGAGAAAGGGTTCACTAATGGCAGACACCTGGAGCTTTGCAGCCTTATAAAACTCACTCTAGCCTGTGCTCTTTTAATAGACCGTTGCTCTGCCCCCAAAGTAGTCCCACAGAGCCGCCGTGAAGTGTGTCTGAAGGGAGGCCAAAGAGTTAAAATTGGAGGATTGGAGAGTCTGTCAAAGTCAGGCTGCTGTTTGAATTCTGTCTCTACCACCAGCTTCGTAATACTGACTAAAAGATTTGATTCCTAGCATCCCCATTATAGAGTAAAAATAATGGCAAGGTTTTGTCTCATAGGACTGATAAGGAATGAAAACCAGTGAGCATTTTGACTTAAGCCAGGTGATGACGGACCATACCAGATGAATACAGTATTTAACTAATTGAGGATTCATGCAGCGGAAGCTGCAGAGGATCACGGGATAGTCGACAAATACAGGCTTTGGAGCCAGGCTCACTTCGATTTGCATTGGCAAAACAGTTTTTGCAGGTTTGGGGATCTTCACTGAAGATTGTGCTTAGAAAAAGGTAATTCCTCTCTCTTCCAAAAACACATGGTTCAAGAAGGAAGGGAGGAGGGACTGACGCGAATGTTTTTGATAAAAAGCTTGAATATCTGAATATGCTTTTGATAGATTCTGCCCTTTTATGACTTGTGAGTATTTGTGGTAAATTTTTATGTTCAGTCCACATCGACAGTTTTTTTGGTTCTCAAAGATAGGTACACCAGTTTTTAATTCACAGAGCTCAACATTCAGTGTTTTGGCTTAAGGCAAGTACATAAAACTGTATTAATGTCTGTTTTCTCACCTTAAATTGGGGCATTAATATGAGACAGTGTATGGAAAGTGCAGCACTTAGCACTCAGTTGATTGCAACCAATGGTGGCCATTTTACAGTTTTTCATAAAAGCTGTGTATTCATTCAGTACATGTTTGAGCACCTAGTGTATGCTATACGCAATGATTAAGTTCCTGGCTTTGGAGAATGTGGTTCCTTAATTACCCACACTTGTTCTGTAGGGGTGATGAAAAATATAGAAGCCCATAAATAGAATGATATAATTATAGAAGATTTATGATGACTCTAAAAAGTACTCTGTAAAAGAATGATTTGGTGCCCTTCTCTAAAGAGAAGATACAGAATTTTGAGGAGTGGGAAAGGGTCAGCCGGGCAAAAAGCAGAGGGACTACCAAGTGCCAAAGTCTGGAGAGGAGAGCAAGCTTCACTGTTCTGACTCCAAGCAAAGCAAAAGCAAGTCAGAAGTAGCACCTGGGAAGTGGGCTGGGCCTGCAGGGTGAGGTTTGCTAAGCAGTTGGATTTATTCTACGCAGAATCGTCACTTAGGAATTTTAAACTGGAAATGGTTTGATGCAGTGTTGTTTAAAGATGCCTTGATGCCAATGTGGAGAATGGATTAAAGCAAGATGTATGCAGAAGTGCTCAGACAGGAAGCACTTATGAGTGAGTGAGGGTGAATGAAGGATGTTGATGACTTGGTCTCAAGCAGCAGCAATGGTCCTGGCCAGACCCCTTTGAGAGTCTTTGGGAGCTGAACTCCCTCCTGGATTGGGCATGTGGGTGTGAAGGGGTAGCATCTGTTGTTATTTTATTGCTGGTTTTCTGTATTAATTTCTTCAACAAGTTGTATTGGAGGATCCTTGATTTACAATGTTGATCTAGTTCCTGTTGTATAATTTTCTTTTTTAAAGCATGCCTTAATATTGTATTTATTTTGACTCTTAGGGTTTTGAAATTCTCCCTTAATTATTATGGCCTAGGTAGCATCTCCCTTGCATCTTTGTGGTTTGAAAACTGACTACTTTGCAGTCTTGCAGTTAAACAAGTGTCTTTCAGAAACATACCTGTTTCAGACTCATCCTGGGGAACAAGACACATCTTGCTGTGTTTCTCTTAATCCTTCTTAGTCTTGCCCAGAGTGTCTGTCCTCTCCATGCAACTCTTCCCCTTTCCCCAGGACACAGCCAAGGTGGGACAGGAGTAGGAGGAGCCCTTCGGCTGCATGTTTCCCTCTTCGCAGCCCTCTCTTTGTCACTGTCCCCTCTTGTACCTCCCACGTGCTCATAAAATACTTGCATCTCGAATCTGTGTGGCAAGAAAGGGACTTCGTGTGTTCAACCCCCAGTCTGTAGCTTGAATTATACCCTTTAGCACCTCTAAAGTTGTAGTATTCAAACCAGGCTTTAGAAATGGCAGCAAAGCTCCTTAATTTGCTCCCTAAAATTAAAAAGTTTTTGCATGTTAATAGTACTTTGACCATCAGGTTATTACCTCTGCTATAGTTAAACAGAACCCATTCAGAAATACAATGGCTGCCTTTATTGTAGACTTTATGTTACTTTTTCTGAAGCAGTTAATTCAGAGAAAGCTGGGAAGTGTAATGGGTTCAAGGAGCCTGGAGTGGTAGAGACAATATTGCCCCAATATCATCCTCCCACAAAGTGAAGCTAAATAAGCTTAAGGTGAAATATCAGGGCCTCAGGCAGGGACTCAGTTTTTCACTAAGAGATTGCACTGTGTGGTGTTTAAAGGCATGAGTTAGGGAATCAAAAAGAACTGACTCTGACCCTTGCTTGGTGCACCCCACCCCTCCTAGCAGGCACTGGGTGTTAATTCATCTCTCCAAGTCTGTTTTCTCCTTTTACACCTCCTAATAATTACAACCCCCAGTTTACAAGGCACCTATCTCACAAGAATACTAAGTTCACCCAAGCGCATTTCCTCATCCTTAAAATGTAATATTTAGCACTGAGGGTTGTACATGATCATGCTTGCAAAGCATTGCACATTGATGTTTCATATATAATAAGTCAATAAATGATAGCTATTATTATTTTCTCAGTTTATAATAAAAAGAAAGAAAATACCAAAAAGAGAATACCATCTATGGCCAAGTCACAGTTTGTTGAAAGGCTGAGGTGATGTCATAAAAAATTGTGTTACACATTATAATGGGTTTATGTATTATAGAGGGTTAGGGCAGTATGAGGGGTTCCTTTGTGATGACTTCCAAGTATCATTCAGTGGCTCATAACCATAATTGTAGAGTACTCAAGAAATCAAAGCCTTTAATGATCCTCAGCCATACTGAGTTGTTCTGTGATTACAGATACACACAGGCCTTATGGGCAATAATTCACGCATATACTCATCCAGAAAGTATTTAATGAGCATCTACTGTGTACAAGACATGATTCTAGCATTGTTCTAGGAATGTGGGTCAGTGAGCAAACCAAATTCAGAATATTTTTGGTCTTGGGTATTTTAACTGTGAAGTTGTTGAGTTGCTAAGTCATGTCCAACTGTTTGTGACTCCATGGACTGTAGCCCACCAGGCTCCTCTGTCCATGGGATTCTCCAGGCAAGAATACTGAAGTGAATATCCATTTCCTTCAGGGGATCTTTTGACCCACGGATCACGTACCTTGTAAGGTGGATTCTTTACAGTCTGAGCCACCAGATAGCACTAGTGGTAAAGAATCTGCCTACCAGTACAGGAGACCTAAGAGACACGGGTTCGATCCCTGGGTTGGAAAGATACCTTGGAGGAGGGCATGGTAACCCACTCCCTGATAGGTTACAGTCCCTTAGATCACAAATAGTCAGACATGACTGAAGCGACATAGCACACACTGGGGTTGTAGAAATATAAATTCAAGGATAACAGGAATACAGAATATTTTGCAAAGCCAAACGGGGCATTATCTTAAAATTTAATTCTGATTTCTGAAATAAAAAAAATTTTTTTTTTAAAGAAACAAGAAAGTAAGGGATCATCTCCTGTTTTTACCTTTAAGTGTTGATTTTGGAAAAGGAAGAAAAAATCATGCAGGAGAACAAGTTAAAGGAGAATGATTCTTATCTTTCTACTTATTAATTTGACTTTGAGTGATTATGGTCCAGCACGTAAAATCATAAAACAATGAAAAGATATTTCAAATCATTATATATATTTGAGGTGTGTGCGTACATATATACATATATATATACACACACTATTAGATAATATGATAAAACAGCAGTCACCTCAGATCTCACCACTCTAAAATTGTCATCATTATAGCATTGATAGATTTTCTCACAGTTCCTTTTTAATAAACAATACATTGTTGTTATTTAGTTGCTAAGGTGATCCCGTGGACTGCAGTCCACCAGAATTTTTAATCAAAATTTGAGTGTTGTTATATTTTGAGTTTAGTATTCCAATTTTAGCTTACGATTAATCAGAAGATTATCTGTTTTTCAGCATTCTTTATTCTTTAGAAAAATTATTTTAATACTGGTTAAGCATTCGATGGAGGTGTGTCCAAATGAACTATTAGCCATAAATTAGTCTTTGTCAATTTTGGGGGCTCCATTTTAAATGTGAAGTTGTTGAGTTGCTAAGTCATGTCCAACTGTTTGTGACTCCATGGACTGTAGCCCACCAGGCTCCTCTGTCCATGGGATTCTCCAGGCAAGAATACTGAAGTGAATATCCATTTCCTTCAGGGGATCTTTTGACCCACGGATCACGTACCTTGTAAGGTGGATTCTTTACAGTCTGAGCCACCAGATAGCACTAGTGGTAAAGAATCTGCCTACCAGTACAGGAGACCTAAGAGACACGGGTTCGATCCCTGGGTTGGAAAGATACCTTGGAGGAGGGCATGGTAACCCACTCCCTGATAGGTTACAGTCCCTTAGATCACAAATAGTCAGACATGACTGAAGCGACATAGCACACACTGGGGTTGTAGAAATATAAATTCAAGGATAACAGGAATACAGAATATTTTGCAAAGCCAAACGGGGCATTATCTTAAAATTTAATTCTGATTTCTGAAATAAAAAAAATTTTTTTTTTAAAGAAACAAGAAAGTAAGGGATCATCTCCTGTTTTTACCTTTAAGTGTTGATTTTGGAAAAGGAAGAAAAAATCATGCAGGAGAACAAGTTAAAGGAGAATGATTCTTATCTTTCTACTTATTAATTTGACTTTGAGTGATTATGGTCCAGCACGTAAAATCATAAAACAATGAAAAGATATTTCAAATCATTATATATATTTGAGGTGTGTGCGTACATATATACATATATATATACACACACTATTAGATAATATGATAAAACAGCAGTCACCTCAGATCTCACCACTCTAAAATTGTCATCATTATAGCATTGATAGATTTTCTCACAGTTCCTTTTTAATAAACAATACATTGTTGTTATTTAGTTGCTAAGGTGATCCCGTGGACTGCAGTCCACCAGAATTTTTAATCAAAATTTGAGTGTTGTTATATTTTGAGTTTAGTATTCCAATTTTAGCTTACGATTAATCAGAAGATTATCTGTTTTTCAGCATTCTTTATTCTTTAGAAAAATTATTTTTAATACTGGTTAAGCATTCGATGGAGGTGTGTCCAAATGAACTATTAGCAATTCCTCAGCTGTTGAAAACTAAGCTTGTCTCCACTTTTCATTAACACTATGCATGTATATGTGAATGTGTATATGTATTTATGTATACATATATATAAATATGTATTCATATATATATGTATATGAGTTTATTTTCTTAGAAAAAGTCCTAAAAGTGAAATTACTGAATCAAAAGGTATAAATATCTTAATATGCGTGATCCACCTATCTTTAAGAAAGACGATATCAATTGCACATTCAACCATGGAGAAAAGAGAATTGATTTCCCAGTGCCACATGAGAGTATTTGGTTGTTACTTTGCTAATGTATTAGACAAACTATAATATCACAATCTTCTCTTTGCATTTTCATTATGAATAATGCAGAATATAATTGTGAATTCTGAGCTTCTTAGCTTTTCAAGTACCTTAGCAAATACCCATAATTTTATATACTCATTTCTAATCATTATATATTCTCCTTATTGAATTATCTATAATTTCCAAAACAGTGTTAAGTAACAGTGGTCAAAATGATCAACGTCTAGAAGCACAGTCTCTGCAAGGAGACCAGTGGTACACAACAATTACACCAGGACAACTGCAAACCAGTTACTTAAGTTACAGAGCAGATGTTCAAAGTATAAAATTACGCACATCTATGCGTGGCTTAAATATGTTTGTCCTTTGAAAAGAGAGATTTGGCTTTAACCTGGAAAAATTTTTACTGATGTCCATAGAGAATGGATGAGGTTTTCTGTATATGTTGGACTAAATAAAACTAAATCCTTTTCATCCAAAATGAATTCAGAATCATATATGAAGAGGTATGTTTTGCTGCTGCCATTTTTTTCAAAACTTGGTTCCTACCACAGTTCAACAGAGACATTTCTAAAGTCACATGTTCTTTTTTAACAACCAAATAAACACAGCACAGTCTTATTATTGTTTCCTTCTCAAAAGCACATGTCCTTGTGATCCCTACCCAAACAATTTGTTTTATGAGTTAGAATAGATAGATATTTCGGAAGCAAATTTTCACATTAAAAGAATACATTACAAAATAGCATTTATATGACCTGATGTTTTTCTTCATAATTTTTGGAATCCTAAAAATGTCCTGTAAATTTGATACCCATCTCTTCAAATTTGACTTTTCATTTCATGAACAACATAGGGAGTGTGTGGCAAAAAATGTAAATGCTAGTGCTCTGCTGAGACACACATAAATATAGATTTGTTGGAATTACTACAGCTATCTGTCAGCCTTGTGGCTTTTTGAGCCAAAATTTCCTAATTCCAAAATTACAAGCATCTGACAAAATCCGATTTATATTGCTTTGTGAAACTAGGGTCTCCATATACACAAGGTAATAGATTGAAAAAATGGACTTTGGCAGATGAGAAGTGTGTTTTAATTTGTCGTTTAGAGATCATTTGAAAACATGTTTTAGAACTCATTCTGTTTTAGAGCGAGAAACATCTGAAAGACAATATATGAATCTCGTGGTTTTAGTCTCTGAGATATTTACAATGGAAATAGAGGCAGAGATGTTTTTACTTGGCGTCCGCAGCCAGCCCACTTTCTCTCCCTCCCTCTCTTCTCCTCTTGCTGGTTCGCAAGCCCACCCCTTCATAATCCTCAATGTTTCTCTTGCTTTAGTTCTTATAGGGAGACTTTTGGGATAGGACAGCCTCGCAGGCAAATTTCAGTTAGATACTCCAAAGTGAATTGTTTAAATTCTCCGAACAAGTTGGGATAGCCTGGGGTAGAGGGTGACAAAAGTACCAAATTCATTGGGTTATCATGTGAATGAACTACATTCAAGTTAAGAGGTGGATATGATGCCAGTGAATGTGATAGTCATTAATAAGAGGTTAAGTTGAATATTCTTTACTCTCAGATTTCTCCCAGGCTGGAGACAAGCTAGAGGTTCATGCAATTAAAGAAAACCCCAACAAACATACCTATGGATAACATTTTACTAAAATGTTCACAGTGATAAAAACACCTTCATGGATATGTTTTTCTCATTAATGTGCAGTATACATTTGTAATGGGTCATAGGATAATTTTATGTGCTGTGTTACAACTTTTTTTTTTTTTTTGCCGGGTGGGGGGGCACTTCTATTGATCTTTCATTTAATCTTTGTTCTTTGGCCTGTGTGGTCTGCCATCGCAGTGGCCTCTCTCGTTGCAGTACACCAGCTCTGGGTGCATGTACTCCAGAGCGCCGGCTTGGGAGTTGGACACATCAGTCCAGCTGCTCCGCAGCACGTGGGATCTTCCCAGGCGAGGGATCATGAACAACATAGGGAGTGTGTGGCAAAAAATGCTAGTGCTCTGCTGAGACACACATAAATATAGATTTGTTGGAATTACTACAGCTATCTGTCAGCCTTGTGGCTTTTTGAGCCAAAATTTCCTAATTCCAAAATTACAAGCATCTGACAAAATCCGATTTATATTGCTTTGTGAAACTAGGGTCTCCATATACACAAGGTAATAGATTGAAAAAATGGACTTTGGCAGATGAGAAGTGTGTTTTAATTTGTCGTTTAGAGATCATTTGAAAACATGTTTTAGAACTCATTCTGTTTTAGAGCGAGAAACATCTGAAAGACAATATATGAATCTCGTGGTTTTAGTCTCTGAGATATTTACAATGGAAATAGAGGCAGAGATGTTTTTACTTGGCGTCCGCAGCCAGCCCACTTTCTCTCCCTCCCTCTCTTCTCCTCTTGCTGGTTCGCAAGCCCACCCCTTCATAATCCTCAATGTTTCTCTTGCTTTAGTTCTTATAGGAGACTTTTGGGATAGGACAGCCTCGCAGGCAAATTTCAGTTAGATACTCCAAAGTGAATTGTTTAAATTCTCCGAACAAGTTGGGATAGCCTGGGGTAGAGGGTGACAAAAGTACCAAATTCATTGGGTTATCATGTGAATGAACTACATTCAAGTTAAGAGGTGGATATGATGCCAGTGAATGTGATAGTCATTAATAAGAGGTTAAGTTGAATATTCTTTACTCTCAGATTTCTCCCAGGCTGGAGACAAGCTAGAGGTTCATGCAATTAAAGAAAACCCCAACAAACATACCTATGGATAACATTTTACTAAAATGTTCACAGTGATAAAAACACCTTCATGGATATGTTTTTCTCATTAATGTGCAGTATACATTTGTAATGGGTCATAGGATAATTTTATGTGCTGTGTTACAACTTTTTTTTTTTTTTTGCCGGGTGGGGGGGCACTTCTATTGATCTTTCATTTAATCTTTGTTCTTTGGCCTGTGTGGTCTGCCATCGCAGTGGCCTCTCTCGTTGCAGTACACCAGCTCTGGGTGCATGTACTCCAGAGCGCCGGCTTGGGAGTTGGACACATCAGTCCAGCTGCTCCGCAGCACGTGGGATCTTCCCAGGCGAGGGATCAAATTGGCGCCCCTTGCACTGCAAGGTGGTGTCCTTACCCACTGGACTACCAGGGAAGCCCTGTTACAACACTTTTAATAATATGTTGTATATTTTATATGTGTTCAGAATATAGCTGGAACATCAAAGTCATAATTTCAGGGTGATAGAAAGGTATTTTTGCAAATGAATTTAATCAAGAAAAAATGAGGTTGATTAAGAACAACTAGACATTGCATACAAACATGGCAATAATTTTGAATTTGGTATATGAGTGCCTGTGGTTTTGAAGCCATTAACCTAAGGGAGTTTAAATGGAATTAAAGATAATTGTCACTGAGAATCTCCGAAGAGAATATATAATCATTTTATATTATAGTTGAGGAGTGATCTCAAAATAGGGTATACCAGTGCTTTAAACTTTTTATTAGTCTTTTAAACTTTGTTTGTTTCTCTCTTTTTTATATAAGATTCTTTTTTTTTTTTTTTTTGGCCACTTCTATTGATCTTTCATTCATTTATCTTTGTTTGTTGGCCTGTGTGGACCTCCCATCGCAGTGACCTCTCTGGTTGCAGAGTGCTGGCTCTGGGCGCATGCTCTCTAGAGCTCCGGCTTGGTAGTTGGACACGTCGGTCCAGCCGCTCCGCGGCACGTGGAATCTTCCCAGGCCAGGGGTCGAATCAGCGCCCCTTGCACTGCAAGGCGGTGTCCTTACCCACTGGACCACAAGGGAAGCCCCTCTTGTTTACTTCTGAAGTCACATTCTTCTCCATTTCATGCTGGCACCTTACAAAATAGGTATTTTGTTTCTCCCCACAGGGAGAAGAGTTTATCTCCCATTATAAGTTAGTAGAGTCCAAAAGAACATAGATTTTTCTGGATAGTGTTCAAATTATATAATCCAAGATGGGGAAGTAAAAAAAGATGCAACTCATTTTCTAGATTAGGCAATGGTTTAGGTAAATAATAAATTGGCAATGCTGAAGAAATTCTAGGTGATGCCAGACTGCAAGTTTCATTATAGACTTTTATTCTCACATAAGTCAGTCTTTAGCGTTAATACTTTGGGCTAAAGAATTCCCATTAATGTCCTTTGGATAAAATATGATCTCTAGTAATTTGGACAAAATAATTCAGTTGTTAGCTTTGTTTTCTCAAAATAACATGAAGGTGAAATACAAGTACAAATCAGATTTTTTCGGGTCAGGGAGAACCGGAATTCTTGCTAATGCTCAGTTCTAGTTTTTCAAAACTTTGTTTTGATTTTTTGGAATTTTTTCCATATTTTCACTTTTTGTAATTCAAAAACATTATTGAAAATGTGGTTAAGATTTAGTCTAAGAATCTATTTCTCATTGAAAGAAATACAGCTTTTAGCTTAGGTTTCCTTTTTGAAAAAGCTCAAAAGCAGGTTTATTGGCAAAAATGTGCCTTTTGCCCAAGGCAAAAACAAGTGAAATTATGCCATGTGAAAGAGATTATTAAATATTTTATTTTACTTTTTGAAAATAAAAAGCATGAACAAACATTTACAAAGTTCTTTTTTATACTGAAAATTTATTTTTATAAACCTTGGCGAAAGCATTTCTTGTTCTTCTCTTCCTAATCATATTTTAGTATGTCTTTAGTACTCACTGAATGTCAACAGATTATTAACCAGCCCAGTTCTTGCAGATTACATAAAGTGTGCCCCTGTACACTTTGCTAAAATCTCTCTTATGTCCTTGTCTTTCAGTATTGTTCATTCTCTCAATTCTGTTCATCCTTTCAAATATATATATATTTACATTGAGTTCCTTCTAAGGGAATGGGTGGCTATTGGCAGAATCTTAGTTCTTGTTGTAATTTCAGTTGTTATTAATTCTGGAGTTGTAGAACTAGGCTTTTTTGAAATACTATCTGGAGATATACATTTGCTTCATAAATTAGGTATTTTGTTTCTCCCCACAGGAGAAGAGTTTATCTCCCATTATAAGTTAGTAGAGTCCAAAAGAACATAGATTTTTCTGGATAGTGTTCAAATTATATAATCCAAGATGGGGAAGTAAAAAGATGCAACTCATTTTCTAGATTAGGCAATGGTTTAGGTAAATAATAAATTGGCAATGCTGAAGAAATTCTAGGTGATGCCAGACTGCAAGTTTCATTATAGACTTTTATTCTCACATAAGTCAGTCTTTAGCGTTAATACTTTGGGCTAAAGAATTCCCATTAATGTCCTTTGGATAAAATATGATCTCTAGTAATTTGGACAAAATAATTCAGTTGTTAGCTTTGTTTTCTCAAAATAACATGAAGGTGAAATACAAGTACAAATCAGATTTTTTCGGGTCAGGGAGAACCGAAATTCTTGCTAATGCTCAGTTCTAGTTTTTCAAAACTTTGTTTTGATTTTTTGGAATTTTTTCCATATTTTCACTTTTTGTAATTCAAAAACATTATTGAAAATGTGGTTAAGATTTAGTCTAAGAATCTATTTCTCATTGAAAGAAATACAGCTTTTAGCTTAGGTTTCCTTTTTGAAAAAGCTCAAAAGCAGGTTTATTGGCAAAAATGTGCCTTTTGCCCAAGGCAAAAACAAGTGAAATTATGCCATGTGAAAGAGATTATTAAATATTTTATTTTACTTTTGAAAATAAAAAGCATGAACAAACATTTACAAAGTTCTTTTTTATACTGAAAATTTATTTTTATAAACCTTGGCGAAAGCATTTCTTGTTCTTCTCTTCCTAATCATATTTTAGTATGTCTTTAGTACTCACTGAATGTCAACAGATTATTAACCAGCCCAGTTCTTGCAGATTACATAAAGTGTGCCCCTGTACACTTTGCTAAAATCTCTCTTATGTCCTTGTCTTTCAGTATTGTTCATTCTCTCAATTCTGTTCATCCTTTCAAATATATATATATTTACATTGAGTTCCTTCTAAGGGAATGGGTGGCTATTGGCAGAATCTTAGTTCTTGTTGTAATTTCAGTTGTTATTAATTCTGGAGTTGTAGAACTAGGCTTAAGGTATTTGTTACTGAAATACTATCTGGAGATATACATTTGCTTCATAAATTGAATTGGTCCTGTTAGTATTTTCTCCTCTATTTGGTACGTTAGAGTAAAGAAATTCATGTTTGAATGCCTACCACATGTCATGTAGTTTCATGGGCGTTTTCTATATATGCTCTTAATTAAAATCTCAGCACAGCTCAGTGTTGTTTTATGAGACTCATCATTCATGGGTTAATTTGGCATATTTTTCTGAAAACTTTAAAAAATACAAAACTGGTAGAGTGTAGAACATAGTCTCAGGATAATTTATCTCAGAATTAGAAACTGTGTGTATGTTGGATATTTTTCCTGAATCATCCTGATATTGGCCCAAACTACTAGTATTCCAGTAGTTGTCGAGTTCATAAATCATTTCCGTTTTGCTACTGAAGTTTATGAAAGTGCAAGGGGTAAAAGATGATTTGGAAAATCATAATATATGCATAATTTATGAAATTCAAACGATGACTTCAAAAGGTCACATGCCCACCCCTCACCTTATTCTGGTTAGATCTTTCCAAGGTCTGGGACAAAGAGACAAAATTATGTCTGATTATTTGGCCTGAATAACCACAACAGATGAAACTGGAGACAAGAGGCCTGGTTAATTTTGTTTTTCCTAAGGAATTGCTAAAGAGGCCAAATACCCCAAGCCCGGAATGGGGCCAAAGATGAGGATGAAGTCAAGTATATGAATGGATTGGAATGGGTACAGATAGAAAATAGTTTGAGTTGATTTCTATCCCTTGAGTGTTACTGATACCCTCTTCTTGGCACTTACACAAGAGGTGGGTGCCTAAGTTTGTCTGAATACTTGAAAACTGACCTGAGATAATGCCTAGATAAATTTTAAAGTGACTTTAGATTTGTATTGTACATATTGGCAGGCTATGATTCCCAGGTCTAATCTTTTCCCCACCTTTTGTGTAAGTGAAGTTTTATTCAAACACAATCCCATGCATTCATTAATTGATGTTTCATATCTGCTTTTTTTTTTTCCCTTTTCATGTTAGTCAATTTCAAGTTGTTATTAATTCTGGAGATGTAGAACTAGGCTTAAGGTATTTGTTACTGAAATACTATCTGGAGATATACATTTGCTTCATAAATTGAATTGGTCCTGTTAGTATTTTCTCCTCTATTTGGTACGTTAGAGTAAAGAAATTCATGTTTGAATGCCTACCACATGTCATGTAGTTTCATGGGCGTTTTCTATATATGCTCTTAATTAAAATCTCAGCACAGCTCAGTGTTGTTTTATGAGACTCATCATTCATGGGTTAATTTGGCATATTTTTCTGAAAACTTTAAAAAATACAAAACTGGTAGAGTGTAGAACATAGTCTCAGGATAATTTATCTCAGAATTAGAAACTGTGTGTATGTTGGATATTTTTCCTGAATCATCCTGATATTGGCCCAAACTACTAGTATTCCAGTAGTTGTCGAGTTCATAAATCATTTCCGTTTTGCTACTGAAGTTTATGAAAGTGCAAGGGGTAAAAGATGATTTGGAAAATCATAATATATGCATAATTTATGAAATTCAAACGATGACTTCAAAAGGTCACATGCCCACCCCTCACCTTATTCTGGTTAGATCTTTCCAAGGTCTGGGACAAAGAGACAAAATTATGTCTGATTATTTGGCCTGAATAACCACAACAGATGAAACTGGAGACAAGAGGCCTGGTTAATTTTGTTTTTCCTAAGGAATTGCTAAAGAGGCCAAATACCCCAAGCCCGGAATGGGGCCAAAGATGAGGATGAAGTCAAGTATATGAATGGATTGGAATGGGTACAGATAGAAAATAGTTTGAGTTGATTTCTATCCCTTGAGTGTTACTGATACCCTCTTCTTGGCACTTACACAAGAGGTGGGTGCCTAAGTTTGTCTGAATACTTGAAAACTGACCTGAGATAATGCCTAGATAAATTTTAAAGTGACTTTAGATTTGTATTGTACATATTGGCAGGCTATGATTCCCAGGTCTAATCTTTTCCCCACCTTTTGTGTAAGTGAAGTTTTATTCAAACACAATCCCATGCATTCATTAATTGATGTTTCATATCTGCTTTTCACATTACTTTCACATTTCACGAAATGTTCTCCATAGAGTTTTTTACATGTTTACTGACTCCTGCTGTAAATAAACCTAATAATTGAATACCAAGTGTTTTTATTTTGATAATCTGATCATAGATATAAATATTAGAGATATTTTTATATGTCTACATAATTATGTAGTGTTTATATGCATGTATGTTGTATATATAAATATACATGGATATAATGTATGTTTATAAATATGTATATGCATTATGTATGTATATTTTATAGATAGAGAAGCTTCCTTATATTTGCTAATGTCTAACTTTCTTGACATAGAACAGGTATGTTTTCTATCACATTTCACTTCTAGGATCTACGTAAAATTTCTGGATTTTGATAAATAGCTTATAGTTTTCAGAATACAAGGTTTATGTTTGGAAGCAGTCTCAATTTTTTTTTCATCGGCTTTCAAAACAATGATTGTATTGAAAGATTCAGATGAGTTTTGCATGGATTTTTCACTGTGTTAAATATGAGTGATTAAAACTTTTACTGCCATTATACCTAATCTAATTTAGTATTCTAAATTATATATTATATAATCATGGATGTTATATCATTTTTATTTTCCTGATTTTCCTTATCATTATCATCACAATGTTTGCTTATGTTCTTTTGGAGGATTTGTTGATATTTAATGTCATGCAATTGAGAGATAACTCATTATCTGTGACTTTGAGACCAAGGAAAGTTGTGCATCAAATTTAACCCATATAAGACATTCATGAACCTTATAGTGACCTGGACCTTTGTAGATGTCCCTCCATATGGCAGTTTTGATCTTGTCAAGATTCCCTGTAGACATAGAAGTCCAGATGGGAAGGAGCTATGCTGACTTGATATAATTAATCTTCTTGGAATTCAAGCATAAGAACAAAAACCATAATAAGGAGTGTATATAGTTTGAATTAGTTTAGGTGTGATCTTAAGTAAGTATGATTCTATTTGACTTCTTAATATGGTGGAGGGATGGTACCAGATTTACACTTCTGCCATCAACAACCAGAATCTGAACAAAATAGAAGAAATGAAATTGGGTAAAATGCAGCACAAAGCTGTGATCTCAAAGAGGAGGAAAACAGAAAATCAAATCCTATGATTGCCCTTGAGTTCTAAGAGGCCGCATTTCTAGACAGCAGTGTAATGTGGGGATCCTAAGCAAAGTACAACAGTTTTCCTTAGTTGAGGTTACAGAGTTCAGAATTGGAGAACCTGAAGCAGCTGTAGTTTGATGTGCAGAGCATAGGCAGAAGTCTGTACAGGATTACCTGGAGTCCTTGACATCGTGCTTAACTAGTCATGTGTAGGCTGCGAATCCATGAGGCTAGCAAACGATACACACTAGGTAAAGAATAACAGCCAGGTAGCTCTAGGTGAAACAATTTCCAGAGCTCTCACAAGCCTAAGAGAGATTCAAATTCCAGCAAACTGAAGTTACACAACCTTAATAAACAGTGGGATACTTGGTAGATACACAAGACGAATCACAACATAGTAGTAGACAAGATACACAAATCCTAAATAAAAGGTTGTTCTAGACTTGCCATAGTAAAATTTTAAAATTAGCTGCTAACCAGAAAAAAAATCCATGACAGTTTTTACTGAAATAAAAATTCAGATACTCAGAAATGTTTAAAATTATTAGAACCTGATAAAAATTGACTACACATGGTCTGATAGAAAGAGGAAACAGGGAAGTATGACCAGTGACTCAAAGAAAAATTGTCCAATAAAAACAGACACAGAGGGTTTCCTTGGTGGTCCAGTGGGTAAAGAGTCCACCTTGCAGTGCAAGGGGCACCAATTTGGTCCCTGGCTGGGGAAGATCCCACATGGTGCAGAATGGCTGGTCCAGTGTGTCCCATTATGAGGCAGTGCTCTGGAGCACATACACCCAGAGCCAGTGTTCTGCAACAAGAGAGGCCACTGTGATGGGAGACCTACACAGGCCAAAGACTAAAGATGGATGAAAATAAAGAAAACCAATAAAGGAGGCCAAAATTTTTTAAAAAGACATAGAAATGACAGAGATGATAGCACTTAAAGATAGTTATTCTGAACATGTTAAATGAGAACAAAACCATAATAAGGAGTGTATATAGTTTGAATTAGTTTAGGTGTGATCTTAAGTAAGTATGATTCTATTTGACTTCTTAATATGGTGGAGGGATGGTACCAGATTTACACTTCTGCCATCAACAACCAGAATCTGAACAAAATAGAAGAAATGAAATTGGGTAAAATGCAGCACAAAGCTGTGATCTCAAAGAGGAGGAAAACAGAAAATCAAATCCTATGATTGCCCTTGAGTTCTAAGAGGCCGCATTTCTAGACAGCAGTGTAATGTGGGGATCCTAAGCAAAGTACAACAGTTTTCCTTAGTTGAGGTTACAGAGTTCAGAATTGGAGAACCTGAAGCAGCTGTAGTTTGATGTGCAGAGCATAGGCAGAAGTCTGTACAGGATTACCTGGAGTCCTTGACATCGTGCTTAACTAGTCATGTGTAGGCTGCGAATCCATGAGGCTAGCAAACGATACACACTAGGTAAAGAATAACAGCCAGGTAGCTCTAGGTGAAACAATTTCCAGAGCTCTCACAAGCCTAAGAGAGATTCAAATTCCAGCAAACTGAAGTTACACAACCTTAATAAACAGTGGGATACTTGGTAGATACACAAGACGAATCACAACATAGTAGTAGACAAGATACACAAATCCTAAATAAAAGGTTGTTCTAGACTTGCCATAGTAAAATTTTAAAATTAGCTGCTAACCAGAAAAAAAATCCATGACAGTTTTTACTGAAATAAAAATTCAGATACTCAGAAATGTTTAAAATTATTAGAACCTGATAAAAATTGACTACACATGGTCTGATAGAAAGAGGAAACAGGGAAGTATGACCAGTGACTCAAAGAAAAATTGTCCAATAAAAACAGACACAGAGGGTTTCCTTGGTGGTCCAGTGGGTAAAGAGTCCACCTTGCAGTGCAAGGGGCACCAATTTGGTCCCTGGCTGGGGAAGATCCCACATGGTGCAGAATGGCTGGTCCAGTGTGTCCCATTATGAGGCAGTGCTCTGGAGCACATACACCCAGAGCCAGTGTTCTGCAACAAGAGAGGCCACTGTGATGGGAGACCTACACAGGCCAAAGACTAAAGATGGATGAAAATAAAGAAAAAACCAATAAAGGAGGCCAAAATTTTTTTAAAAAAGACATAGAAATGACAGAGATGATAGCACTTAAAGATAGTTATTCTGAACATGTTAAATGATTTTAAAAAGTGGAGAAATCAAAATCATCAAAGGACAACCAAATGTAAATTTTAGAGAGGAATTCACTGAATAAGTTTAATAAGAGATTGGAAATTGTAGGGAAAAAAAGTTTGAAGATACAGCAATAGAATAGAAGCTATTCATAGTCAAGTAGAAATAAAAATAAAATAATGGAGACTCAGTAACTTTTAGGACAAATCATGCAGTCATAACATGGATGCAGTTGGAGTTCAGAAGGAAAGAGAAGGGTAGGAATCAGGACAAATGTTTGAAGAAATAATGGCCAGAATTTGCCCATGTTTTCTTAGAAGTTTAAACCCAAAGAGCCTAGAAGCTCAATGAAGGTACAATCCAGGATTAATGCAAAGAGAACTATACTCAAGCATATCATAATCAAATTTTATAAATGAATAATAAAGGGAAAATCTTTTAAAAAAGAAAAGTCATATTAAATATTGGGAAACGAAAAGAAGAATCGCTACTAACTTCTCATCAGAAGCAGTTCTAACCAAAAGACAATGAAAAACATCACTGAAGTGCTGAAAGAAAAAAAATAAACAGTTAACCTAGAATTCTGTATCCAATGAAGATACTCTTTAAAAGTAAAAGTAACTTTTAGACAGATGAAATCTGAGAGAATTTGTTGCCAACAGTCTTGTATTTCAAAATATGTTTAAGGAGTCCAGAAATGGTATATATGTGGAGCAAATTAAGCTTACATGAAAAGAAATAAACATTAGCAATAATGTCTACACATGGTCTGATAGAAAGAGGAAACAGGGAAGTATGACCAGTGACTCAAAGAAAAATTGTCCAATAAAAACAGACACAGAGGGTTTCCTTGGTGGTCCAGTGGGTAAAGAGTCCACCTTGCAGTGCAAGGGGCACCAATTTGGTCCCTGGCTGGGGAAGATCCCACATGGTGCAGAATGGCTGGTCCAGTGTGTCCCATTATGAGGCAGTGCTCTGGAGCACATACACCCAGAGCCAGTGTTCTGCAACAAGAGAGGCCACTGTGATGGGAGACCTACACAGGCCAAAGACTAAAGATGGATGAAAATAAAGAAAAAACCAATAAAGGAGGCCAAAATTTTTTTAAAAAAGACATAGAAATGACAGAGATGATAGCACTTAAAGATAGTTATTCTGAACATGTTAAATGATTTTAAAAAGTGGAGAAATCAAAATCATCAAAGGACAACCAAATGTAAATTTTAGAGAGGAATTCACTGAATAAGTTTAATAAGAGATTGGAAATTGTAGGGAAAAAAAGTTTGAAGATACAGCAATAGAATAGAAGCTATTCATAGTCAAGTAGAAATAAAAATAAAATAATGGAGACTCAGTAACTTTTAGGACAAATCATGCAGTCATAACATGGATGCAGTTGGAGTTCAGAAGGAAAGAGAAGGGTAGGAATCAGGACAAATGTTTGAAGAAATAATGGCCAGAATTTGCCCATGTTTTCTTAGAAGTTTAAACCCAAAGAGCCTAGAAGCTCAATGAAGGTACAATCCAGGATTAATGCAAAGAGAACTATACTCAAGCATATCATAATCAAATTTTATAAATGAATAATAAAGGGAAAATCTTTTAAAAAAGAAAAGTCATATTAAATATTGGGAAACGAAAAGAAGAATCGCTACTAACTTCTCATCAGAAGCAGTTCTAACCAAAAGACAATGAAAAACATCACTGAAGTGCTGAAAGAAAAAAAATAAACAGTTAACCTAGAATTCTGTATCCAATGAAGATACTCTTTAAAAGTAAAAGTAACTTTTAGACAGATGAAATCTGAGAGAATTTGTTGCCAACAGTCTTGTATTTCAAAATATGTTTAAGGAGTCCAGAAATGGTATATATGTGGAGCAAATTAAAGACTTTACTTTCATGGTTTTTAAAATTCCTTGAAGATAATTGACCATTTAAAAATAGCAATAATGTATTGGGAGACTATATATAGTACGAGAGTATATATAGAAGTAAAATTTATGACAACAAGTGCACAAAGGATAGAAGAGAAATGGGAGATTTGACATTGTGCATGTTATAATACAATATTATTTGAAGGTTAGACGGTGACAAGTTAAAGATGCTACTGTAATCCTCGACCAATCATTCAGAAACAAAGCCAATAAGGACAGCAAAGAAAGCTGATAGAGAAGATTAATTGGAGTTCTAAAACAAGAGGCAGGGAAGGAGTAAGAAAAGAGGAACAGAAGGGACAAGCTGGAAAGTCAGTGAAATGGCCGGGCAGCACTGGATCATCAAATGGACATGTAATGGAGGATGCTGCTCTGAGCCTGTATGGTGGTCCAACATGATGATTGGTACCAACCATTATTTTCTTCTGTGACACTGTCCCAAAGATACATGTAAAAAAATCAATGGAATCACATAAGGGCACAATAATTGGATAGTGATGTTTTAATTTTCTTGGAGATGTATTCCATGAAATACAATTACATTTTTAAAATATGAGTTACCAAATTTTACAGAACCAAAATCACCTAAGAGAAAGAATAAAAGTCTCAAAGAACTAAAATCCTTTTCCTTTAAGAAAATAATGGGAAAAAAATTGAGTTGCTGACCACAGAAGGTGTACACATGTATTCTGGTTGGAACATCGTCCTCAAGTAACTGTGTGACTTAACCATGTCATTTAACCTTTCTCATATCTGGTATACTTTTTTATAAAAGAGAGTAGGGTGTGTATTATTAAGGTGCTCTGGGACCAAAAATCAAATTAAGGCACAGTTAATATGTCAGTAATTATCTAATATTTTTTAAATGTTCCCCTGCTTTCATTATCCTTTGTGGCTTCAGGAATTAGAAGAGGAAACTCTCAAAAGATATATTTAACCCTGGTGTCATTTGGAGACTTGGCTTCTGATACTTACAACTAAGACTTTTGAACTTAAAAATCTTTTCTCCCTAAGTTATTCTTCATCTGGTTTTCTAGTATTGCTTTACCTCTGCATATGTCTTGTGCTTTGGGCATCTGTATTTGGCCTCCTTACCAGACCCTGAATCTAAATAATTTCCTACAGCCTGTTTTCTGCCAAACTAAATGCAGTATTCTGGTAGACCAGGTAACTTGTTCCTTCTATAGCTACAGAAATGAAGCTGACACAGCCCTTGGCCCCAGTGCTCTGAGTGTCACTCACCCCCAGTCCCTAATCATTTCCCTGGATATATCCTCTGCTAGGATATTAAAAAAAAAAAAAAACAGATATAAAACATTGACAGGCAATGGTAGGAACATAGAAAGCAAACATAAGGTCTCTACCTGAGAAGGAAGCAAAAAGGATCCAGAAGCAAACAAGTTAGAGGGACATTGGGGTGATAAATACACAACAGATTTCTTGACTGCAGAACTTGTTAGAATTTTTCACGTGGTAATAAAATATTGTGGAAGGGCAATGCTTCTTGATGGCCATGGTGTCCCAAAGATACATGTAAAAATCAATGGAATCACATAAGGGCACAATAATTGGATAGTGATGTTTTAATTTTCTTGGAGATGTATTCCATGAAATACAATTACATTTTAAAATATGAGTTACCAAATTTTACAGAACCAAAATCACCTAAGAGAAAGAATAAAAGTCTCAAAGAACTAAAATCCTTTTCCTTTAAGAAAATAATGGGAAAAAAATTGAGTTGCTGACCACAGAAGGTGTACACATGTATTCTGGTTGGAACATCGTCCTCAAGTAACTGTGTGACTTAACCATGTCATTTAACCTTTCTCATATCTGGTATACTTTTTTATAAAAGAGAGTAGGGTGTGTATTATTAAGGTGCTCTGGGACCAAAAATCAAATTAAGGCACAGTTAATATGTCAGTAATTATCTAATATTTTTTAAATGTTCCCCTGCTTTCATTATCCTTTGTGGCTTCAGGAATTAGAAGAGGAAACTCTCAAAAGATATATTTAACCCTGGTGTCATTTGGAGACTTGGCTTCTGATACTTACAACTAAGACTTTTGAACTTAAAAATCTTTTCTCCCTAAGTTATTCTTCATCTGGTTTTCTAGTATTGCTTTACCTCTGCATATGTCTTGTGCTTTGGGCATCTGTATTTGGCCTCCTTACCAGACCCTGAATCTAAATAATTTCCTACAGCCTGTTTTCTGCCAAACTAAATGCAGTATTCTGGTAGACCAGGTAACTTGTTCCTTCTATAGCTACAGAAATGAAGCTGACACAGCCCTTGGCCCCAGTGCTCTGAGTGTCACTCACCCCCAGTCCCTAATCATTTCCCTGGATATATCCTCTGCTAGGATATTAAAAAAAAAAAAAAACAGATATAAAACATTGACAGGCAATGGTAGGAACATAGAAAGCAAACATAAGGTCTCTACCTGAGAAGGAAGCAAAAAGGATCCAGAAGCAAACAAGTTAGAGGGACATTGGGGTGATAAATACACAACAGATTTCTTGACTGCAGAACTTGTTAGAATTTTTCACGTGGTAATAAAATATTGTGGAAGGGCAATGCTTCTTGATGGCCATGGTGCTATCTCATACATTATTATATCTAAGAAGCAGGGAAGCAGGGGTGAAGAAGGAGTTGCGACTATCTGCTACCTTTGAATTTCCCTCTATTACACCTCTCCAGTAGAATTTCCATTCCTCTGAAGATCACCTTTGAACTTTACCTAAAGTTGCACAGGTATGAACTGGAAAGCTGGACTAGTGGCAGTGCTTTAAAGTTAACGGATACCAGAATTTTGCAGAATTGTTTAGGCTGAAAAGGAAACAGATTTATTGAGATTCAGAGTTCATTTCCAAATGAGATTTTTGCATTTCGTTTGTCAGATTCAATCTGTCTTAGGTGGCTTAGCTTTGAGTCTTTCTAGAGATAGATTTTAAATCAGCAATGAGGTAGTTCTTGTTTGGTGGATAAGAATTTCATTTTATAGAAGAATCTTTCTTAAATATTTTAGTTCAAAGCTTTCCCCTACCTCTCTTAGATGAGAAACACTTGATGTGTCCATTCATGATAATAGAATCTACAGCTATTTTCTTCACTGTTTATTTCTAGACATTGAAGTTTTCAGTTCTGGTGCTTAGTGAATGGGATGGTATATGTGTAATGATGAGAATGATTTTACTCATATTGTATAATGAAGGAAAATGTATGTGCCTGTGGCATATGTGACAGAAAATACTTAGGACGTTTGGAAATAAGGAGGACATTTCCTCCTGGTTTTGAATAATTTTAATGATCTCACGACCCATTCTCTTCACTCTTCTTTTCAATTTCCTTTCATGTTACTGAGGAGAAGCTTTTAAAAGACTAATTCAACACTGATGAAATTAAAAGTAGTTAAACTTCATGAATTGAATATGTAAAACACATTAACCATGATGTACTTATCTTACCAAGGTGATCAGAGACTTCTTTAAATGTGATGTAGTTTGGGAGTTAAGTCCATGTCACATCACACATCCATCCAGTTTAAACATATCAGACTGTCTACTGTCCTGTAATTATGTTTAATTTTTTTCTCAAGCCATGGTACTTTTAATACTTGCTCATTATGATTGTTTTTGAAGATTTGATGTATGCAAAAGTGATAGAGCCCAAAGCCTGTTTACAAGGTATAAAGAGTTGCCATTTTACTGAATGGTTGCTGTGTTCATATAATAACAAAAGTGCAGAAAGGTTTACTGTAAAGTAAGGCACAAGTAGGTGTGCTTGCTGGGTTCTGAGTAGGATGTAAATAACACAGCTCGAAAGCACATTCACGTTGTTTAAACGCACTATCTCCTTTGCCTGCATTGATGTCAGAGTAATGAACCTGCTATGACATAGCAGAGATTAAACAGAATATACTTGGTAGTTTCGAGTTGTCTTAGAAGCCCAAGGGAACTCACTTAAACACCTAGAATCAAGCAACTGGTGACATCCTGACTGAAGTGAGGGACTTAAATTGCTATGCTGAATAAAGGTGCTCTTAACATATCTTCAGTTTTCCAGGGTCTTAATCCTAGATATTGCAGAAAATGATGCTTTTCTTTTTTTTTTTTTTTTTTAGTTTGGTTACAAAATGACGTTTACCCTCAGAATGGAGACCTGGAAAGCCAGCTTTGAGAATGACAGCATATTCAGCTTGACAGGTTTTTTTGTTTTGTTTTGTTTTTTTAACATAGAATCTGCAGTTCTTAAGAAAATATCCTAAAAATTGATGCTTTTCCAACCTGTTTGAAAAGACTAGTTTAAAAAAACTGAGAAAAAGGAAATCAAAATACTAAACAAATGGAGGCGATGTCAACTATTTGATGTGGCCCGAAGCTTCTTCCCTGAGAACTATTTAACCACTGAGATTCTAGATGGCCACACATTCTTCTTTAGTAATCTGTTCTAGGCTTCTGTTTTATTTCTTTTCTTTCTATCAAGCTGAACTCTATACCCTCAAAAGACATTGAGGCTACATTTCATTCAGGCTGGACAAATACTCTTGTGTCATTTGTTCTCTGTGACCTTGCTTTCTAAAAACTCTCTGCATGTGATAGCACCAGTGGGCTTCTGCAAAGTCACCCTGAAAGGGACCAGAAAAAGTCAGATCAACACCCAACTGAAGTGCTTATTGTACGCCTGTCCTCCTCAAGCCAAATTAATCGTTAGAAGCAGAAAATGTATGCAGAGTAATCAAAATACGACATCAAATATATTAAAATTACATGAAAAGCAGCTGAAATAGCCCCCCAGAGGGCACATCCATAAATTTGTCCTCGAGACATTCCCGAGACAAAAGGGACCCAAATACTTCTTACAAAACATTTTGTGGAGATTCTGCTTGCCATGCATATTCTGTGTATTTTCAGAAATAGTGTATATAAATAGCATTCAAAAGAGAGCACTATTTAGGGAAAATAATAGGCATTAATTAAAACATGGACAATAGGGAATGAAGGTTCTTCGGTTTCTAAAATTAGAGAAAGATGATTCAATAATAAATAGCTCTGCCATTATTAGTTTGCAGTAGCTTCTATTAATTGTGCCTTTTGTTACCTTTACAGTCTGTCTAAACATGGTGTGCTTGAAAGCTTGATACTGTTTTCCAGCTAGTCCTTTATAGAAGCGGTTCTGCAGCTTATCAGGCAAAGAAAAAAGTGGGAGAAGGGAGAATCCAGTCATTTGTAGAAAAGAGCTTAATAAATGGAATACTGGAGTAATTTTTGTTATCTGTCCTACATTTGTCTTAGATAGCTTTGTTCTATTGAGAGGTCTCTGAAAATCTCTAGTTTCTGATCATAAGACAGTTTGTCAAGGCTCATGTGAAGGGCACATATTTTGACAAGTGAAAAAACAGATGTGTCCTGGTCTAGAACAGGAAGAATCCCATGACCACGGGGTCACTTCCGCTCATCGTAGGCATAGCCTCTAGCCCATTTCTCATGACGTTCATGGAGCTGACAGGTACAATGAGGTGAGTCTTTACCAAAGTATCATGTATTTTGGATGTGGGGAAAATGACTGAAAATGAAAATAAAATCACTAGTATGAAAGTACGAAAGTGGAAATTTATATCTTTATGAATAACCTAACTATTATGGTATTACAATAAAGGAAAACCCATAGGGAGGTATCCATACCTGCAGTCAGCAAGGCTGTCACTGTGTGACCCTGGGTGAATGAATTATCTTCTCTGAACTTGAATTTCTTTTTCTATGAAGTGGCAATCACTAATACCTGGTTTTCCCATGAGGTTTTCAGATCATCAAAGTCAGAGAGCACAATCAATGGAAAACATTTCACCAAACAATTTTTTAGTATCTTGATTTTCTCATTTGTATTTCTGACTCACTGGATGCATAAATATAATCATTTGAATTCTGTGAAAAGTTTTATTTTTTAAAGAAAGGAATTTTAAAATTAAACATGATGTTAAGTAAGAGTATTTCAAATCAATCAATCAAAAAAAAAAAAAAATTGTGGCCCCAGTGGCAGAAGCTCGACAACTGCTACTTTATATCTGAACAGGAGAGGAGAGGGGGAAAAGATCCATGAATACAGAGGGAAACAAATGAAGAGAATGGGAGTGCGGGGAGGGGGCCGAGCTCTTTTAACAGTCACTGTCAGCTCTACCTGGGGAGGATCACAAGTGGGAAGTGGAGGAAATTACATCTCTGTTGACTTCTACCCACACAGCCCCCTTCCATTCTGTAGAACAAAGGTGAGTGGAGCTTGGCTGATAATACTTAAGATACTATGAATTCATTTTGTAGACAAAATTTAGACTGAGAATGAGGACTCATCTGTCATCATTGCATCTTCTGTCAAGCGCATGTTGCCCTTGGCAATGGGTCTGCTGTTACTAATTTCGTTTTTTGTTTAGAAGCTTGCCTCTCCTCTTTGGTTCTCTGAGTTGCTGTGAATTTAAAAACAGAAAAAAGCAACAACACAAAAGAAAAATGTCTTTGATTGATTTCTGATGGTGGCTCTGACACGATTGTACTTAATGTCAGTGCCAACCTGATTGTTTGATGTTTATTACATAGGTGAGTGGGAGGAGTTCCCCCTCCTTTTGGGTGGCTGCTATTGTTGTGACTGGATCCCATTTTTAGTTAGATCTCAAGGAGAAAAGCAGTATGTTATGACAATTGGGAAGACCCAGTTTTGTGTTCAGTCTTTCACTGTGGTAATATTTGCTGAAAATTGTCAGGAGAGGTCACTGGTTATCCCATAGAGGTTATCCATACCTGCAGTCAGCAAGGCTGTCACTGTGTGACCCTGGGTGAATGAATTATCTTCTCTGAACTTGAATTTCTTTTTCTATGAAGTGGCAATCACTAATACCTGGTTTTCCCATGAGGTTTTCAGATCATCAAAGTCAGAGAGCACAATCAATGGAAAACATTTCACCAAACAATTTTTTAGTATCTTGATTTTCTCATTTGTATTTCTGACTCACTGGATGCATAAATATAATCATTTGAATTCTGTGAAAAGTTTTATTTTTTAAAGAAAGGAATTTTAAAATTAAACATGATGTTAAGTAAGAGTATTTCAAATCAATCAATCAAAAAAAAAAAAAAATTGTGGCCCCAGTGGCAGAAGCTCGACAACTGCTACTTTATATCTGAACAGGAGAGGAGAGGAGAGGGGGAAAAGATCCATGAATACAGAGGGAAACAAATGAAGAGAATGGGAGTGCGGGGAGGGGGCCGAGCTCTTTTAACAGTCACTGTCAGCTCTACCTGGGGAGGATCACAAGTGGGAAGTGGAGGAAATTACATCTCTGTTGACTTCTACCCACACAGCCCCCTTCCATTCTGTAGAACAAAGGTGAGTGGAGCTTGGCTGATAATACTTAAGATACTATGAATTCATTTTGTAGACAAAATTTAGACTGAGAATGAGGACTCATCTGTCATCATTGCATCTTCTGTCAAGCGCATGTTGCCCTTGGCAATGGGTCTGCTGTTACTAATTTCGTTTTTTGTTTAGAAGCTTGCCTCTCCTCTTTGGTTCTCTGAGTTGCTGTGAATTTAAAAACAGAAAAAAGCAACAACACAAAAGAAAAATGTCTTTGATTGATTTCTGATGGTGGCTCTGACACGATTGTACTTAATGTCAGTGCCAACCTGATTGTTTGATGTTTATTACATAGGTGAGTGGGAGGAGTTCCCCCTCCTTTTGGGTGGCTGCTATTGTTGTGACTGGATCCCATTTTTAGTTAGATCTCAAGGAGAAAAGCAGTAGATGTTAGCCTGTGACAATTGGGAAGACCCAGTTTTGTGTTCAGTCTTTCACTGTGGTAATATTTGCTGAAAATTGTCAGGAGAGGTCAGTGTCCTGATCAAATCTTGCTGACTTTAGCCCTGAAAAAAATTTAGATCTTTCTAAAATATGGGACAACATCTTCTAAGAACTAAATCACAGAACACCCCAGTTCTGCCTGAATTCCTTCAAGCTAATTATCAAATATACTGAACAAGTCATATTGCTAAATGTTGCATACTGAGCTACTCTTTAATTATGTAGTCCTGTAAATGGCCTTTTAAAACAATCTTCCAGTGTATATTCACATTTTTTTGCTGTTGAGCTTGGATTCTGTGTACAACAGAATGCCTATCTTGTCCTTCTATCTGTGATTATTTTGCTGTAAAGACAGCAGAAGTTCTTTTTTAAATTATTCATAAGCTTTAGATAGAAACCTAAGCAAATTAAAATGTAGGCCAATATAGAGGAAAATGATAATGGGCATATAAGTATTTGTAGCTACTGTAGCTTCCATTGGGACAATCATAAAATTAATTTCATACCTTGCACAGTCATTTCAATGGGAACAATTTCTTAGTTCGTGGTCAAACTTGTTTCCAACACTGATGGAGATGAACGCTAGAGAAAGTATTGAGTTTTCTTTCTAATTAGCTTTTTATTATGAAATAGCTGCTTAATAATTTACTTTCATGTCCAGTACATAAAGGTATCTATTCCTTTTAAACTGTATGTGAATTTAATTTATGTGCCAATGATGTTTAATGCATTGTCTTGTCTGCATCTCATTACTGTCATTAATAAGCACTGGAGTACATCTAGTTACAAGGTTAATTGGGACAAATCTGGGCTCCTTCTTTCTACTGTAAATATGCTATATCTTAGCAGTGTGGTACCCAGAGATGGGTGGTAAAAGTTACGGTATTTTGCATTACATTTCTCCTTCTATTGTCATCCAAATCATTCTAAATACAATATGAGGTGATTTTACTTACTGCATGCATGTCTTCAGACCTTGGTAAGTTTCTTTTTTTTTTTTAACCAACCACATAATTTTATGGCTGATTTAAATAGAATTGCTACTCATATCTGTGGTATATAACTGACCCTCCATCCCCTCCCCCACTCCTCTCACTCTGATTTTTAAACTGTTGAAAAGGATATATATCACCAGGAAGCACCCCTTTCAATTTAGTGAAATTCGTAAGAATACCAGAAGAAAGTTACAGGCCAAAGATTAAATTTTTTTTCGTTGTAAAGTTTAATATTGCAAATTTGCATAGCAGAAGCTAACAGAAGCTATTGAATTTCTTCACTGACCCAGGAAATTCATGTTGGAATAAGTCGTTGCCCAAGGGCTCTGCTTTTAAAAATAAGACTCTGTAGCCTGGCAGAAATAGTGAAAACTCCCAGCTAAGTTCTTACCATCCTCCTCCAACACCTATGACAATAATTAGCTGAGACCACTTTTCTATTGAGCCCAGATCCAGTTTCAGAATGCTTTTCTACACACTGTTCCAGGCTGCCTCCTGGAACAAAGCCATCACATAGCTTAACCCAAGAGTAAAACCCAGCATCCTTTCTGGAATAGGGAGACTACCCCTCAGAGTATTTTGTCTTTTTTCCCATTATGGGGCTTAATCAGCCTACTTTTAGAACCAAAATACCAGTTAGGTGAAATTTATTTATAATATATTTAAAATGGGTGTCATTCATTAACTTAAGAAGCCCCCGGCAGAACAAAATACATAATCCTTCTATTCAAGTGATATTTACACGGGGGTCACCGACCTCTAGGATCTAATGCCTGATGATCTGAAGTAGAGCTGATATAGTAATAATAGAAACACTGAAAGGCTGCCATTTTTGGCATTGTCTTGTCTGCATCTCATTACTGTCATTAATAAGCACTGGAGTACATCTAGTTACAAGGTTAATTGGGACAAATCTGGGCTCCTTCTTTCTACTGTAAATATGCTATATCTTAGCAGTGTGGTACCCAGAGATGGGTGGTAAAAGTTACGGTATTTTGCATTACATTTCTCCTTCTATTGTCATCCAAATCATTCTAAATACAATATGAGGTGATTTTACTTACTGCATGCATGTCTTCAGACCTTGGTAAGTTTCTTTTTTTTTTTTTAACCAACCACATAATTTTATGGCTGATTTAAATAGAATTGCTACTCATATCTGTGGTATATAACTGACCCTCCATCCCCTCCCCCACTCCTCTCACTCTGATTTTTAAACTGTTGAAAAGGATATATATCACCAGGAAGCACCCCTTTCAATTTAGTGAAATTCGTAAGAATACCAGAAGAAAGTTACAGGCCAAAGATTAAATTTTTTTTCGTTGTAAAGTTTAATATTGCAAATTTGCATAGCAGAAGCTAACAGAAGCTATTGAATTTCTTCACTGACCCAGGAAATTCATGTTGGAATAAGTCGTTGCCCAAGGGCTCTGCTTTTAAAAATAAGACTCTGTAGCCTGGCAGAAATAGTGAAAACTCCCAGCTAAGTTCTTACCATCCTCCTCCAACACCTATGACAATAATTAGCTGAGACCACTTTTCTATTGAGCCCAGATCCAGTTTCAGAATGCTTTTCTACACACTGTTCCAGGCTGCCTCCTGGAACAAAGCCATCACATAGCTTAACCCAAGAGTAAAACCCAGCATCCTTTCTGGAATAGGGAGACTACCCCTCAGAGTATTTTGTCTTTTTTCCCATTATGGGGCTTAATCAGCCTACTTTTAGAACCAAAATACCAGTTAGGTGAAATTTATTTATAATATATTTAAAATGGGTGTCATTCATTAACTTAAGAAGCCCCCGGCAGAACAAAATACATAATCCTTCTATTCAAGTGATATTTACACGGGGGTCACCGACCTCTAGGATCTAATGCCTGATGATCTGAAGTAGAGCTGATATAGTAATAATAGAAACACAGTGCACAGTAAATATTATGCCCTTGAATTTGTACCAAAGCCATTCCCTCCACCCCTGTCTGTGGACAAACTGTCTTCCAAGAAACCAGTCCCTGGGGTGAAAAAGGTTGGGGACCGCTGCTTTGTCTTCCTCAAGGCAATGGCTAATTTGAGGCCACCTTATTTTTCTCTTTATAATAGTATCCTAACTCCTTCTTTAACTTGAGTTTTTAGGAAGATATATTGTTCAGAACTTTCTGGTCTCAAATGACAGATAATAAACAATTGATTCAATTAGGTAATGAGAATTTTTTCAGGGGCTCAACCAAGAGTACCATTTCTCCTCCTCACTGTGATGCTGTCTTTGACTTTCTGTTTTCTGTTTTAGGAGGCCTGTTTTCCTCACGGTATAAAGACCAGTAACCAACTGTCTTTAGGATTATAAACACTTTGAGAGTTCTATTTTCTTCACACTCTGCAGCAATTGTTATCTGTAGACTCTTTAATGATCACCATTCTGACCAATGTGAGGTGACACATCATTGTGGTTTTGATGTGTATTTCCCTAAGAGTGATATTCAGCATCTATTAGTGTGACTCTTGGCCATTTGTACGTTGTAACTGGAGAATTTCTGTTTAGGTCTTCTACCCGTTTTTTTGATTGGGCTGTTTGGTTTTTTGTTAGGGAATTATATGAGCTGTTTACATATTTTGTATGTTAAGCCCTTGTCAGATGCATTTGTTTGTAAATATTTTCTTCTAGTCCATATGTTTTCTTTTTGTTTTTGATTTGCTGTGGAAAAGCTTGTAAGCTTGTTTAGGTCCAATTTGTTTATTTTTGCTTTTATTTTTATTGCCTTGGGAGACTGACCTAAGAAAATAACACTGTGATTTATGTCAAAGAATGTTTTACCTGTGTTCTCTTCTAGCAATTTTATGGAATCTCATCTTAAATTTAAGTCCTTAAGTCATTTTGATTTTATTTTTGTAAATGGTATGAGGGAGTGTACTAACTTCATTGATTTAGATGCATTATGGCCAACCCTTAAAATTAAACTGATATTTTGATACTCTTTTAAATATCAGACATTATGGTAGAACTCAAAACCCAAACATTGAACCCTGTTTTCTTTGTTCTGTTAATATGTACCTTCTTCACTGAGTCAGTGAGGTAATGCATGGAAGTAACAGGTCCTGCTCAAGATCTCCAGATTTCATCCTTCATCCTTTCATGCTTCCCTTTCTGTTTGATCAGTCCTTCAGGTTACTGCTATGACTAGCTGCTTTCATATTTGCCAGTCTGGTGCTGATGAGAAGAGGATTTTAGAAAGTCTATTCCAGGATATAGGTGGGGTAGGAAATGAAAACAGATTCCCCAACATGTGAAAACCCAACCACAATTACATTCTCTCTAAAAATGATATTGTACATAAATAGAGCTTCTTCTTTTATCTTGATTTATTGTCATATTCCTTGTTAAGAAAGGGACCTAAGAATTTGCCAAATATCTTTGAAGAGAGAAGGCAAAGAGACTGAAGAAAGCATATGCCCTATCTGGAACACCTTTCTGATGATAGGTCTTGAAATTTTATAATTCACTGGTCATGCCCTAGGTAGAGCACTCTAACTGGCCTGTCGCCAAAGGGTGATAGAATGGTTTGTTCCCTCCCATGTCTTCCTGTATACCTGGTGATTTCTGATAGACTTTCAGAATTGTTTCCACCGTGTCACAGAACTCATGAAGCCCAAACCAGGAAAAGCACAGATGTAGACCTTTGCAACTCATCACAAAGTCAAATTTCGAAAGATTGCATGGCAGATTTTTAGAAGGAAAAAACCATTTGTTTTCAGCAGTGTCCCGGTTGCTAGTGGGTCCATGATTTGATTTTGCTTTGGTTAAAGTGGAGAGAGCAACTGTCCCTTGATATATTTTCCAAAAATCAATGTACAGTAAGAACCACTATTTCCTAAGTTATCATTAACAGTAAATATAATTGAATGCAATGTCAGTTTTTTCCATTGACAGATTTTCCTAATGATTGGTAACTGAATAAAAATCAGATTTTTGCTGTGTTTAAAAAAAAAATCATCCTAAAATATCAACCTCTTTCTCTAAAGAGACTTGTAGCATTTTTCTCTCTTCTTGGTTACATCAAGTGCAGTTTAAGATACTCTAGTTTCAGAATTAACATACAGGAGGAGATTGTGGGATCTTACATATTGTGACTTTACTGTCTTCATTAATAACATTTTTCTAAAAGTGTTTGAGCTGGAAACCAGCAAGGCTAAGTGGACGTATATGCTGGTAGTGGAGAACCCAGAGCAAGGATCATATAGTCCAAGTCTAGAGTAGCCCTGCAAGATCATTTAAAAGCATGAGCAGGGCCACACATAAAATAACAATTTTAATTTTAATCTGTGCAAGCTAGTTCATTGTTGTCTGGAAGACTAAAAGTGTTTTAACATTTAGATAAATAGTAATTACAACATTTATGTGTATCTAAAAGGCTCCAGGTGTTTTTATGAGATAATCTGTTGATCTCACTTAATTCTTATAATCTCCCGTCCCCCTAACAATGAAAGATTTTGCAAAGAAATGGGCAAAGTAACTGACTCAATTTCAATTTGCAAAGACATTTTTACTGTAATGTGTCTTTTATGCTGGCTCTTCTAGCTGACTCCAGGTATAGAGAAAAACGAAAAGACGAGATGCTGCATATGCTAAGATTAGAAAGAAATGCATTCATCTGAGAAACAGCTTTAGCTCTAGAAGTACATCTTCATGACTAACTTACACATAGGGTATAATTATTTGGTAATTAATACTTCCAAATTAATCCCTTTCCTAAAGAACCTCTAGTGGGTCTTCTGCTCCAGTTGACATAGAAAACTGGATCTTAGGAGGATTTCCCTCTAAACTTAGAATGTTCATCCACGCAAGTTTCCAAGGGCCTAC
Organism: Tragulus kanchil; assembly: GCA_022376925.1. Taxonomy (NCBI): domain Eukaryota; kingdom Metazoa; phylum Chordata; class Mammalia; order Artiodactyla; family Tragulidae; genus Tragulus; species Tragulus kanchil. The sequence continues at coordinate 188,750,122 of JAIOJX010000030.1, read as the reverse complement.
AAATAAAATCTCATCAGGTCTGAAAGCAATCAGGTCCAGCCAATCAGAAATCAAGCTGTGGGGCAGAAAATCAGAATTTAAATAAAAGTTGCAATTAGAACCCCCAGAACTGGCATGACATTCGTTTGAGTTCTTAGTGCTCAGAGACAGTATGGAAATTACCTCCACAGAAGGAATAAGAAGGGCTGGTAAAGATTTTTGCCTCCTGATAGAATATTGAAAATTATCTTCATCAGTGGGTTAATTGGCTTAATTTTCCTTCAGATGGTAACTTTCAAATGCTTGGTCTTAATTAGCATGGGTAAATGAGAAATGTAGGTGATTCACACTTTTCAGTTTTCTTCTTCTCTGGAGATTTCCGTTCCCTTCCCTGAAGAACATGAAATGGCTGAGGGCTACATTGATTAAAATAAATTACGCCGGTATTTTACACCAGGAAAAAATGTAGATGGAATTGACTCATGCCTGGCCCATTGGAAAAATAAAACCCATAAATATCATAAAGGAGAAAGTCAGTATATCGTTCTTAGGAACGCTGTATTTAGTGTGTTAAAAATTATAAAACTAATTTTAAAATACTGTGTTAGATAAGGTATGATGTTTATTAGAGAAAGTTAAAAGAAAAGAGAAGCACTTTTGTTTTTAATTATGTATGTGTGAGGGACAACTAATACTAAATAGGAGGACAGAAGAATAAAATGGGAAATATATGGATTGTTATGCTTTGATCATTTTCTTTAATTCTGCTTTGTTTCACATCTAACCTGGGCACCTTCATTTTACCTCTGACAAAGAGAGAGCCAGCACCAAATACTGCTTTTAGAATCAGCAAATGGTTTGTCTTCATTAACTATCATGCATTATATAATTGCTTTCCTTTTTCATGTTAATCAATATTTTATTCTAAAAATATTATTTAGTAATCTCTGACTTATAACATTATAAATCTCTGATTCCTGCGGTGATAAAATTTGAACTAGAAGCACACAAAGGAACAGTTTGTTATGTAGCACAAATATGTAATAGTATCTCAATTTAGAAAATAGCTACATTGTACTATGACACACAACAATTTCTGTAAGTTACCAAACAAACTTAAGGCTTTTTCATTTCATTTCTCTGTTCATTTCGCATATGGGATGAATCAGGATGATAATAAAGCCAAGAATTCATTTCAAAAAATTTAAAGTAAAAATGATTTTAAAATTTGATTAATATAGTATGTACTTTTTCTTCTGTTGGTACCTATATAATAATTAAGCTTCTAATTTTATTTTCATGTATCCTAAAATTTGACATAAAAGCAGTCAGTTATATATTTTCATGATTTATATAATAAAGCAATGAAATTTATGTTCGTGTTTATAATAAAATTCACATGCTTATGATGAAGTTGCAGAAGTTTTTAGTAATATAGGAAGATATATCATTACTGAAAAAGCAAGTTACTAAAAATAATATATACAAGGGATACTAAAATTTAAGTTTGTTTCAATAAATATGTGTATATTAAAGGAGAAAAATGCACTAAGAAAGAAAAACAGGTTAGTTGTCTGAGAGAGAAAGAGGAGGAAAGATATATCACACTTCTGTATAAACGGTATTTACCTGTGGGTCTGGAGATTACAGATATGTTTTGTGTTATTCTTTGTGTTTTGCTGTATTTTATAAGTTTTCTAGAACAAATGTTTTTTCTCTTTTAATCAAATAAAACTTTATAGAAGTAGTCATTTCTTGGCCTTTTCATAGAGAAATAGGACCAAGATGCTTTGTGACCTGTAAGAATTTCCGTTCTAGAAATATTGCTGCATCCTTAAAGGTAGACATGCAGTGCACTCAACATGGATGTCACATTTTGCCTTTCTGTCTAATAGCATCTTCGTTTCCAGATTGCTCCCCAAATAAAAACAAGCATTGAACTTCCAATCAGTGATGATAATTTAATTTCCCACTCAGCTGTAAGTACCAGAAAACAGTCAGGCAATCAGTGAGAAAAAAGTGTTCTCCTGGTTTATTTTTACATTAAGTAATTAACATTTTCCTTTCTACCTCACATGAGGTCTGAAAAAGTATAGGCTCAGCTGACCTAATTGTGTAGGGCTTCTTAGAAACTGGACTGTGTGTGTTTGGAGATTGGGAGTGGATACACTTGGAATAAAATTTGGAAATGACTCTGAATTACTTCTAGGTGTTCTTCATAATAATGAAACTTTGAGGCTGACTTGTGTGAGGAAAAACTGTCAATGACTTGGAAATGGGCAAAAGACATTACTGTGTGTGGAGTACTTGACATTGTTTAACACACTTTCCTGGTGTAGGATTATGAGATTTTACAAGTGTATGCATTGAAGTCATGTGTTTATTTTGTTTTTGTTTTGGTTTTTTTTTTTTGAAAAATTGGCTCTTAATACTTGGAGTATTTTATTCGGGGGTTATGACAAGCAGATCAGAGCCAAAGGTGATCCATTTAGGAATCTTAAAAATGTTTGACTTGGATCTCACTTTTTTTTTTTTTTTTTTGGTTGGGGGTCGGGTTGGGGAGGGAGGGGAGCGGGCAGGCCACTTCTATTGGTCTTTCATTTGTCTATTTTCATCAGTCTTTGTTCTTTGGCTCCTGTGGGCCTCCCATCGCGGGGGCATCTGTCGTTGCAGAGCGCCGGCTCCGGGCGCACGCGCTCCAGAGCTCCGGCTCGGTCATTGGACACATTGGTCCAGCCGCTAAGCGGCACGTGGGATCTTCCCAGGCCAGGGATCGAACCGGCGCCCCTTGCACTGCAAGGCGGTGTCCTTACCCACTAGACCACCAGGGGAAGCCCTGGATCTCACTTTTAAACACATTTTTACATATTTTTTCAAGTGATAATGAAAAGAAACGAACTAAAATGTGTTAAATAGCAAGTTGTTTTGCACACTGGATGTCACTGACAGAGTAACTGGGTTTCCATTGAAAACTTAATAATATGTAAAAATTAGAAATTTGTGCCCATAAAATCTATTTACATCAAAAACTGCTTTTGGGCTTCCCCTGATGGTCCAGTGGGTAAGGACACTGCCTTGCAGTGCAAGGGGCGCCGGTTTGATCCCTGGCCTGGGAAGATCCCATGTGCGGCAGAGCGGCTGGATCGATGTGTCCAATTGCCGAGCTGGAGCTCTGGAGCGCATGCGCCCAGAGCCAGTGCTCTGCAACGACAGACGCCACCGCGATGGGAGGCCCACAGGAGCCAAAGAACAAAGGCGGATGAAAATAGACAAATGAAAGACCAATAGAAGTGGCCTGCCCGCTCGCCTCCCTCCCCAACCTGACCCCCGCCCAAAATAAATAAATAAATAAATCTTTAAAAAAAAAAAAAAAACAACTGCTTTTATTTACATACTGGAGTTATGCATAAGAAATCATTAAGAATATAAATGATCCTACGCTCAAAAAATACTATTTTAAATTATACCCTCCTTTAATCACTGCAGAAGGGAACTAGAGCAGGCTTTATCAATTTCAGCACTATCAGCATTTTGGTCTTTGTTGTTGTTCGGTGGAGGATGGCTATTCTGTACTTTGAAGGAGATTGAGCAGCATCCTTTGGTTCTATGCGGTAGATACTGATGCAACTACCCTCCACAGCTGTGACAACCCAGAATGTCTGCAGACATCACCCCCGAAAGACAAAATTGCCCTCATTAGAGAACCACTGAAGTAAAGGAGTGAAGAAGAAAAAGGAGGGGTTTGAGGGGAAATTGAGAAATGGGAGGAGGAGAGGAACAAGGAACATTTGTAGCAGGCAGATGGACCTCATAGGCACTAGACCATGTGTCAAGAGATGAGTGTTCTAATCGTTGCTTTGTTCAGAATCAGCAGTGAGAATATGGTCACATTATTAAAATACCTTGGTTCTCAGCTTCTTCATATTTGAAATGTGAATGTTGGACTTAATGATCTCCAACCTCACTTTATTAGCAATACCTTTCTCTATTAAGAGCATCAAAGAAACTTAATCAAGTGGTTCCCAGTCACACTATTAAATTTTGTTTGTTAAACAGTGGACTAATGGCCTATTCAGCATTGTTGCTTTTCTATATTGACTGAAAATAGCTAGGAACACTGATTTAGCAATTATTGTAAACTAATAATTATTTCTTATTTGAGGCCTATGTGAGGATTCAGGATGAGTAACTTTTAAAATTTAAGTGTATATTATTTAAAATAAAATATTTCTAATTATTCTCTTGGAATCAAGTTCAAAAGAGTAATACTTTTGAAGTTACTTTTGTGTGATCTGCATCCATGCCTCTTTAAAACTCAGTGATACTGTCAGGAACCTACATTGACCTAAATTCATAGTCCCCACTGAAAACTGAACAGAAGCAATACTGATTGGGAAATTAAAGTGTTTGAAATATACATCTGGGATAGTTTCTTGTTTGCTTACTGCTTACTTAAACTTTGATGAATCACTCAGTCATTCAGTACCATTGGGTCCTTTTACTGAACATGGAACAACATGACAAATATTAAGAAACTTGGAAAACTTGTCCTTTGTCATCCAACAGACTGTTTCTCTAGAGCAGGCTTTATCAATTTCAGCACTATCAGCATTTTGGTCTTTGTTGTTGTTCGGTGGAGGATGGCTATTCTGTACTTTGAAGGAGATTGAGCAGCATCCTTTGGTTCTATGCGGTAGATACTGATGCAACTACCCTCCACAGCTGTGACAACCCAGAATGTCTGCAGACATCACCCCCGAAAGACAAAATTGCCCTCATTAGAGAACCACTGAAGTAAAGGAGTGAAGAAGAAAAAGGAGGGGTTTGAGGGGAAATTGAGAAATGGGAGGAGGAGAGGAACAAGGAACATTTGTAGCAGGCAGATGGACCTCATAGGCACTAGACCATGTGTCAAGAGATGAGTGTTCTAATCGTTGCTTTGTTCAGAATCAGCAGTGAGAATATGGTCACATTATTAAAATACCTTGGTTCTCAGCTTCTTCATATTTGAAATGTGAATGTTGGACTTAATGATCTCCAACCTCACTTTATTAGCAATACCTTTCTCTATTAAGAGCATCAAAGAAACTTAATCAAGTGGTTCCCAGTCACACTATTAAATTTTGTTTGTTAAACAGTGGACTAATGGCCTATTCAGCATTGTTGCTTTTCTATATTGACTGAAAATAGCTAGGAACACTGATTTAGCAATTATTGTAAACTAATAATTATTTCTTATTTGAGGCCTATGTGAGGATTCAGGATGAGTAACTTTTAAAATTTAAGTGTATATTATTTAAAATAAAATATTTCTAATTATTCTCTTGGAATCAAGTTCAAAAGAGTAATACTTTTGAAGTTACTTTTGTGTGATCTGCATCCATGCCTCTTTAAAACTCAGTGATACTGTCAGGAACCTACATTGACCTAAATTCATAGTCCCCACTGAAAACTGAACAGAAGCAATACTGATTGGGAAATTAAAGTGTTTGAAATATACATCTGGGATAGTTTCTTGTTTGCTTACTGCTTACTTAAACTTTGATGAATCACTCAGTCATTCAGTACCATTGGGTCCTTTTACTGAACATGGAACAACATGACAAATATTAAGAAACTTGGAAAACTTGTCCTTTGTCATCCAACAGACTGTTTCTCTAGACACAGTCCTTTGATCCTAACCATTGGCCTGACAGTGAAGAAACCAAATGTGACAGCTTGGATGAGGTCCCTGTCCCCAAATTCCTTAAGCTCAATAGAGCAGATCTTCTATGAGAAACAATAGTGTATTGCAAGCAACCACTGTGATAAACTGAAGCAGAGATTGGGAGACGAACTGTGAACTCTAAAGCATTTTGAGGAGACAACCTACCTTCGTCAAGGAAGTGTCCCCTGTGAAATATTGCATAATCCTCAGCCCATAATTCTGGGTTGAGGATTCTGAAGCTGTTAAACTTAGATACTTAACATAGAAAGACAAGGATTTTTTCTCCCCCTCCCTTCTTCTCCCCTGCCTTCTCTTTCTACTTCTAATAAGTGTGACAAAGGATATGGTTTAAATTCCTCTCCTGCGAATAATTTTTTAAATAGCTGAATCTCTACCATGCCAGTAGACCGACTTGTAGTCACTCTTAGACTCAAGTTTTAAGAAGATAGTGGAGTTATTTGTGTGCCCGGAAGGACTCACGTCTATTCTGAACTCTTGGCATATTTGGGAACTTAAATGCAGAAAGGATGAGTGGAACTATGGAGAAGAAAGTTCAACCTGCCTCACAACCTGAATCACCCAGGAAAATACTCAGGATTAGTTGAGAACTGATGTCATAGCTAGATGATCTTCATATTCAAAATATAGTGTGACTATATAAAGTTTTGAAATTTGCAATGTGTATTTCTTCCATATTTTCTCATTTAGGCAAAAGAGCTGAACAGAATGTTCTAGTGATACAAAAAAAATGTAAAAATGAGTCAATACATTTACACTCTGCTGTGTTTAGAATGGTTAACCAACCAGGACCTACTGTATAGCACAGGGAATTCTGATCAATGCTATGTGGCAACCTGGATGGGGGGAAGTTAAAGGGAGAATGGGTGCATCTGTGGATATGACTGAGTTTCTTTGCTGTCTACTTGAAATAATCACAGCATTGTTAATCAGCTATACTCCAACACAAACTGAAAAGTTTCAAAAAACAAAGTGTGAGCAATCTCTATTATTCATACAAGTTGCAAAATCCTGGCATGTGTGGACTGTCTTGATTTCACTGATAACTCGAAGAATATTTCTGTCAATCAATGTAGAATCCTTTTCTTTTTCAAGATTGAAAGACATAATGTCAATATTTAAAATAGTGTTTCTAATAGTTTTTGTCAACTGATAGTCAGGAAATAAAATTTAAAATAGAAATTATATGCCATTTAAGATAGTATAAAATATATGATTACTAACGTGTAAATCTGACCAAATATGAGAGAAACCATTGGCATTGAATTGATATAAAATATTGCTGAGAGAAAATAATGAAAATGTAAATGAATATATATTCTGTTTGTTTGAAGGCTCAGTATAAGGTTGTTTCCCTAAATTGATTTATAGATTATATATAATCTATTGAAAATGTCAGCATGCTTGTGTACAGTTAGATAACTGATTCTGAATTTCATATGGAGATGCAAAAGGGCCTAGAATATTTCAAAAACTTTTAAAGAAAAAAAGTGAGGGGACTAAAACTACCTGGTTTCAAGAAGCATTGATCAAAATGATACAGAATTAGCTTCAAGGCAGGTAAATAAATTGTTGGAAAGAAGCAAGTTCAGAAATAAATCCACATGTCGATAAACCACTGACTTCTGACAAAGGTACAAAGGCAGTGTGCAAAGTGCTCTTAAAAAATGGTACTGGAACAGCTGGATCACCGTGCAAATAGCTGAACTTGAAATCTAATGGATATCATCAATATGGATGTTATAGTCTACAAATAGAATTTCTGTCTTCTTGCTTTGGTATCTGAATAGGTCGCTAGTGTAGAGTCTTGAGGAGGTTTTTATATGTCATCCTCCTTTTGTGGATTATTTCATTGTGAGGATTCCTTCATTCCCCAAAGAGACCAGAGCTCCAGTGATGAGCAAAAGAAGCATCATCCCTGTCCTGCTGGAACTCTGAAGATAGGAAGTGATGGATACACAATAAGTGAACCATCACAGGGCCAGTTACATAAAAATCGTAGTATGTTTGATTGTAAATTCCAAGTTGTTATGAGAGCATGTGACTTGAGATTAACCTAGTAGAAAGAGTGAAGTGGGAAGAAGTTAAGAAAGACTTTTTAAGAAAAGGAAATGAGTTTGAGACCTGAAGGGTACTTAGCCATTAATTTTTTGCCTCAGTCAGGCAAAGAATATGCAAAAAATTGTAACTGGGATCCTTGAGTTGATGAGATCGGAGTTAACAGCTGCAGTCCTCAACTGTAAGCGTCTCACCTTGAAATCATTCAGGGCCATTATTTTTATTGTTCACAGCAGCACCAATGTCTGTTACTAGGCACAGACTTGGATAAAGTCTGTTTTTTTTTGCATACCCTTCACCTCATCAGATTCATCAGGAAATCAAAAGTGTTGGTTGCCTAGTTGTATTCGACTCTTTGTGACCCAAGGGACTGTGGCTTGCCAGGCTCTCTGTTCATGGGATTTTCAGGAATTTGGTCTTAAATACTTTGGTTATGGTTTTGCATTTGTGCCTTATCACAGTACTTATAATTTCTACTCAGCCTTTATCGTCTTTGTGTTTTATTTTTGAGATAATTCTACCAGGATTTTGAACAAAACGGATACTTAATTTAATTCAGTATCTGGGCTCGCATTCCATTTTTTTCTCTTGAGAAATTAATATATTTAAACTGTCTAGTGCTTGGATATGGATGGGTGATCACTGAAATTTTCTTTGAGCTCTTGGTTTCTTAGAAAATAGTTTGGAACAACCTATCGAGGTATTCGTTGAAAAGAGTAGAAACTCACTGAAAGAGCTCAAATGAAAGCAAATAAGCATTTAGAAAGATAGATGTAGTCCTCAGAAATGCTGCTTTAAATTTTGAAGAAGTGTCCCTCTTCAGTTAAAGAAAGCCCTCACTAAAGTGTTGATTCTTATGAGCTTTAAATTTCAAATGTTTTGCTGATGATGTTCAGAAATACAGCATCAGTAGTTATAAAAGTTCATCCACATGTCTGTCTGGAGTGAAACAAAATTCTGAGACACCTCTTTAGGTAAAACATACCTTTTTCACTTAAATAAAAAAGACTTTTGTACTTAAGTCTCATACTTAAGTACATTACGTGATTGTCTTTTGGGACAGTTTTGCTTATTTAGTATAGAATGAAACTCTCTAAGGGTAAGAATCCCTAAGAGTAATAAGAATATAATAAAATATTTCAATCTGCCTCCATTATGATTAGCTTGGGAACAGGGTCTGCCCAGATTCTATAGTAGGAAACATTTTAATTCATGTGTGTATATTTTATTGTGCTGGCATCTGGACATTTATATTTAACTATAATTAACATACTGTAAAGTACACAGGTCTTGAATGTTCAGGTCTGCGAGTTTTGACAGTGGTAAACAACTATACAGTGATCACCTCAAAAAAGGCAAAGAATACTTTCCAGAAACTTACCTGATGCCCCTTTGCAAGCAGTTTCCCTACAACTATCTGACTTCTGTCACAATGGATTAGTCGTACTTGTTTTTAGATTTCCCATAAATGGATCACACAGTATGTGTTCTTTAGGTTCTGGCTTCTTTTGCTTAACAGAATGTTTTTTATATTTTTGCATATTTTTGCATATACAAGTAGTTCATTCATCCTTTATTTCTGAGTGCTTATATATTGTATAGATATACCACAGTGTATTCCACTTTTCCCCTCTTATGAATAATGCTGCTTGGAAGATTCAGATGTAAATCTCTGAACATAAGTTTTTACTTCTTTTATATGAATATGAACAGATAGAATTACTTGGTCATAGTGGTCATCAGGTAGAATATTTATAAGAAGCAGTTAAATAATTTGCCACTGAGGTTGTATCTTGTTACATTGTTTGAGGGTTCTAAACATTCCATATCTTTAACAATTGGTTTTGTCTGTCCTTTGTATTTTAGTCTTTCTGGTGGATGTAAAATGTTAATTAACTGTGGAGTTGTTAATTTGGCTGTTGTGCTTATTGTCCCTTTACATGTATACATTTATTTATATAAATTTTAATGAAGTGTCTGTTAAATTATTTTTCTTTTTTGTTTTTAGGATATTTTTCTTTTATTGGTGATCAATAGGAGCCCTTTTTTGTATCTGGATATATTTCCTTTGTCAAATGCATATACTATGAATATGTATGTTCACAAATATATATATATATGAATTCACAAAGACTTATATACATATTTATACATATGTACATATATGAATTTATACATACATGCATATACATTCTCAACAAATATATTTGACAAAGGAATTGTATCTGAATGTAGAAGGAACTCAAACATCAGCAATAAATAAGGAATAGTCTAATAAAAAAACCTTAGCAGATAATTTATAAAAGAAAAAATATTTCAAGTATGTATGTACATATATAATATCCTTTAAATATATGTATATTTATATGAATTTCCAAATATTTAACAAAAGAATGTGTGATGTGTCTCTATTCTAATATTTAGCTTGTTTACTCATTTTTCTTAAGCTTTCTCTTTTTTTTATTAATGCCCTTTTTTTTTTTGGAACCATTTTCGATTTACAGAGAAATTGAGTAGAAAGTACAAGGAAGTTCCATATAACCCTTCAGCCTCTCAAACGGTTTTGTCTTTTATTAATATCTTGGATGAGTGTGGTACAATTGTTAGAACTGCCAGCCCAGTATTGATAGATTATTATAAACTAAAGAGTGGTTTACGTTAGAGTTCATTAACTCTGTGTCGTATACTCTTCGGATTTTGACAGATGAATAATTACATTTGTCTATTGTTGCAGTACAGAGTGCTTCGCTGCCTTAAAAATCCTTTGTGCTAGTCATCTCCAGTACTACTCCTTATTCATGCAGGATCTGTTCCAAGAATCCTAGTGGATGCCTTACACTGGGCTAGTACCAAATCCTATAAATACTATCATTTTTACTGTACTTAAATACCTATGGTAAAGTTTGATGTATAAATTACATTCACCAAGAGATTATAACATAATGAATAATGAAGTAGAATGTTTAGAATAGAATAGAATACCATATAATGAAACTCATGTAACTGTGATCTCTGTCAAAATACCTTATTGTATTGTACTCACCATTCTTGTGATAATTTGGGATGATAAAATGCCCACATGGTGAGATGAAGAGATGTGAGTGATAAAGGCATTGTGCCATAGCATTGACCTTCTGAGAATATGTCAGAAGGAATGTCAGCTCCTTTGTGTGATCCTGGATCTTCCAGCCATGGTGTTATCAGTGATTGGACGTCAGGAGCAGATCATACGTATGGTTGGAGATTCTGAGGAGGATGGAGTGCACCACTCAAGAGTTCATCAGACTACTCACAGTGTTGCATAGTGGTGCACAGCTTAAAACTTGGGTTTTTGTTTCTGGAATTTTCCATATTCATACCACAATTGAGTGCAGATAACTGAAACCAAAAAAAAAAAAAAAAAAGGATATGATGCTGAGGAGCACATATTCATCCTTCCCTCACCTCAGATCCCTGTCAACCACTGTTTCCATAGCTTTGCCTTGCTCAGAAAGTGATACAGTTGAAATTACACAGTATATAGCCTTTTTCAGATAGGCTTCAGATAGATTCAGATAGGCTTCAGATAGATTTAGTTCTTTCACTTACATTTAAGTTTCCTCTGTCTTTCTTTTGGTGACTTGATAGCTCATTTCTTTCTTTTTTTTTGGTGGGGGGGGGCAGGCCACTTCTATTGGTCTTTCATTTATTTATTTTGATCCATCTTTTTTGTTCTTTGGCCTGTGTGGGCCTCCCATTGCAGTGGCCTCTGTTGTCGCAGAGCTCCGGCTCTGGGTGCATGCGCTCCAGAGCTCCAGCTCAGTCATTGAACACATGGGTCCAGCCACTCCACGGCACGTGGGATCTTCCCAGGACAGGGATCGAACCAGTGCCCCTTGCACTGCACGGTGGTGTCCTTACCCACTGGACCACCAGCGAAGCCCCAATAGCTCATTTCTTTTTATCAATGAATAGTATTCTGTTGTATATATGTACCATTATTCATTCATCTGTAGAAGGACATTTTGATTGCTTTTAGTTGTGAGTAAAGCTGGTAGAAACATCTGTGTGCAGGTTTGTTTGGACATCAGTTTTCAACTCCTTAGGGTAAATACAAAGGAGTGAAAATTGCTGAAACCTGCAGGAAAAATATTCTTAGACTCATAAGGAACTGCCAAGCTGTCTTCCATAGTCATTGTTCTTTTTTGCTTTCCCACCAGCAATGAGAATTCCTCTTGCTCCACATCCTTGCCAGCATTTAGTGCTGTCAGTGTTTTGGATTTCAGCCATTATAATAGGTGTGTAGCAGTATCTTGTTATTTTAAATCACCAGTCTGATGACATAATGATATGGAGCATATTTTCATTTGCTAATTTGCCATCTCTCTTTGCATCTCTGTGGAGCTGTCCATATCTTTTGCCCATTTTTTATATAGGGTTTTATATAGGACTGTTTTTTTTCATGTTGTTGGGTCTTAAGAGGTTTTTTTTAGTGCATTTTTGATACCAATCCTGTATCAGATGTATGTCTTGAAAAAGATCTTTTTCATGCCTGTGGCTTGTTTCTTCATTCTTTTACCTGTGTCTTTTGCAGAGATGTTTTAAATTTTAACCGAATCAAATTTAACTTTTTTTTTCTTTCACAGATCTTGCTTTTGGTAACATATCTGAAAGGTTATTACCAACTCCAAACTCACCTAGGTGTGTAGGATGCAGCAAATATCTCTTACTGCTCCTGTCTCATGGGAGGAGGAAAGAGAAAGTTAAAACCTGCCACCGTGCTGTTTCTGGATTATGTTCATGGCTTAATTTTGGCATTTAATCCTCTACTTTGCGTGATGGTGACATGTGTCACCATCCTGTCCTTCTTGTCCTGTAGGCTAAGGCAGGAACTCTCTTTGTTTGTTGTTACAACCCATTTTGATCTGTGAATCCTAAGAAATGCTTTGAGTGGAATTAGAAGAGTTCTTGCTACAAATGGCATAAGAGATCATCTTAGGTGAACCAGAGTGGAAGTTTTTGTTTAATACCTAACTGCCAAATACCATGAGTGAGAGTGTGTACTCTCAGCTAAACCTTTAATGACAGAAAATATGAATGGTTATGAAAGAAAGAGTGGTTATGAATGTAATTGGTAGCCCATAGGTCTGTTGAAATAATCAGTTAATATGGAAGAATATATTTGATGAATAATTATGATTATGTCACTTACAAATAATAAAACTAGAATGATATGGAAACAATTATTTTGGCTGGGAGGAGAAAAAAGGAACTTATAAGAATATTGCTTTTTAAGAAAGTCTTGTCTATTGCACTTTGTTAATCTGAAAATGGAAGTGCAACTCTAAATAGTTACTGATTTCCAACTAGCTTTACCTATCCAAAGGCATATAGATAGGTATAAACACCCAGGAATGGTATTAAATGAAACCTACACTGTATTTCTATCCCACTGTAACTGCTTATATCTGGATTTGAGTTCTCTTCTCTCTTTTTTGGATTCCTGCTATCCTCTTCTTGCTTCCTGCATATCTTCCGACAGCCAGCTCTCAAGACAGTCCCTTCTTTAAATAATCCTTTTAAAATGTGAGTTAAACAACCTCTGACTTCTTGCTACTGGGCACCCAGCTATAGCCCACCATTTTGTTCAGAGTAGGAAGCCATTGACCTTTCTTTACATGGCTCTATGTCCTTGTTACCTCTCTGACTTGACTCTACATTCCCTGCTGACTTCTCTCTCACGTCTACTTCTCACCTATGCACCAGCCTCAACACTTGCTCACCCTTACCTATCAGAAAAACCTGCATATTTTCTGTGTACTCTACTTGGACCATCATCTTGCAAATACTGAATGGTTCTCTCCTTTCCCACCTTAGACGCTTCTTTGAGGTGACACCTTGTTGAAAATCCTTATCCAGACTACACTGTTTAAAATTTCAACCCCTATAACCTCTCCCACCTTATTCCCTATTATTTGCCCATGTCACTTTCACTCGCTAACCTATTTTGTAGTTAGTATACATTAATTGCCTGCCATTCCCATTTAAAACATAAAATTTTTAAGAACCGTGATCTATGTGTGTTTTCTGCACTGATGTGTTACTTTAGCTTAGAATAGTGCTAAGAATAGTATAGTGGGTGTCCAATAAATACTATTGAATGAATAAGACAGTTCAGCACTTCACAAATCCTTCTATTACTGCTTCCCTGGTGGCTCAGATGGTAAAGAATTAGTTTCCAATGCAGGAGACCTAGGTTTGATGCCTGACTTGGAAACATCACCTGAAGGGAAGGGCTACCCACTCCAGTATTCTTGCTTGGAGAATTCCATGTTCGTCCATGGAATTTCTATGTTGGACACGACTGAGCAACTTTCTACACTGTAGCAGTGTATTTTTAATGATTTCAAAGTTCACTAACACAACAGGGTGAAAACTAGAAGGAAAATGATGAAATGGAAAACAGAACCTCAAGTAAAGCCAGCTCTAATCACTAAAACTGCAATTTCTGTGATGAAAATGCTCAGATATGGACCACTTGCATAAAAGTGAAAGTTAAAAAACTATTAATTTTATGATGATATGTGGCAGGGACACACGTGATTTGTCTTTTAAATTTTGAATTACTAGGAAACACTTATTTTTATTTGTGTTTAAATAATCCTTTTAAAATGTGAGTTAAACAACCTCTGACTTCTTGCTACTGGGCACCCACCATTTTGTTCAGAGTAGGAAGCCATTGACCTTTCTTTACATGGCTCTATGTCCTTGTTACCTCTCTGACTTGACTCTACATTCCCTGCTGACTTCTCTCTCACGTCTACTTCTCACCTATGCACCAGCCTCAACACTTGCTCACCCTTACCTATCAGAAAAACCTGCATATTTTCTGTGTACTCTACTTGGACCATCATCTTGCAAATACTGAATGGTTCTCTCCTTTCCCACCTTAGACGCTTCTTTGAGGTGACACCTTGTTGAAAATCCTTATCCAGACTACACTGTTTAAAATTTCAACCCCTATAACCTCTCCCACCTTATTCCCTATTATTTGCCCATGTCACTTTCACTCGCTAACCTATTTTGTAGTTAGTATACATTAATTGCCTGCCATTCCCATTTAAAACATAAAATTTTTAAGAACCGTGATCTATGTGTGTTTTCTGCACTGATGTGTTACTTTAGCTTAGAATAGTGCTAAGAATAGTATAGTGGGTGTCCAATAAATACTATTGAATGAATAAGACAGTTCAGCACTTCACAAATCCTTCTATTACTGCTTCCCTGGTGGCTCAGATGGTAAAGAATTAGTTTCCAATGCAGGAGACCTAGGTTTGATGCCTGACTTGGAAACATCACCTGAAGGGAAGGGCTACCCACTCCAGTATTCTTGCTTGGAGAATTCCATGTTCGTCCATGGAATTTCTATGTTGGACACGACTGAGCAACTTTCTACACTGTAGCAGTGTATTTTTAATGATTTCAAAGTTCACTAACACAACAGGGTGAAAACTAGAAGGAAAATGATGAAATGGAAAACAGAACCTCAAGTAAAGCCAGCTCTAATCACTAAAACTGCAATTTCTGTGATGAAAATGCTCAGATATGGACCACTTGCATAAAAGTGAAAGTTAAAAATCTATTAATTTTATGATGATATGTGGCAGGGACACACGTGATTTGTCTTTTAAATTTTGAATTACTAGGAAACACTTATTTTTATTTGTGTTGTTTTCCCAACACCATTCTATTAAAGGTAAAGATAAATTGACTATAATAATATTGATTCAGTTCTTTCAAAGACAGAAGAAAAACTGTTAGTCTGTGCTTTCCCACTGGGATTGTGCTATTTAAAGACATGTGGCAGAAAAGCAAGTGAGCATGGCTGTTTAATTACAGTTAGAACATGCTACCAATTCAGCTATTGATTTTACTTCATTTGCCATCTTATAATATATTATATACTTTTTCATTCTACATAATGTGAGATATAGAATTTTGTATTTATAAATTATTTTAATATTTAATGCCTTCCCATTTAGGTTCTTAAATCAAATAGTTTCTAATAGACTAAACTATTTAATCAGCAACATAGTGAAAATTTAGAAAAAAAGAAATCAAATGTTTATGATATATAATGATTTTGAGTATTTTTTAAAAATGCAAAACCATCTATCTGATTATTAAATGTATCAAATTGTATGTATTGATTAGAATTTATAGAGTCATAGAATAGAAACTCAGTGTAATAGTACTGATACAGGACTGCACTGTATAATGAAATATAAGTCATATATGTAGGTAATATGGAAAGTGAAATGTAAATTTATGTGATTTAATAAGGTTGTTATTGAGCAACATATAAAAATTGAACAAGAGAAAGCTTGGCTTTATTAGTGTGAGATACAAATTATCTTAAAAATTTCATTTGAAGCATAAATTATACTGCTATATATAAGGGTTCTAATTCTCTTGTATAATAGAGCCTTGATGTTTTAGGAAAGTGATGAGATCATTAACAATCAAGTAAAGATCAAAATGAATATTACATGCATACTTGCGTGTGTGTGTTGTAGGTAGAGCTTACAACTATGGATATATAACAGAAAATACTAAATGAACAAAACTGCCATATATAGCCAAGGAAGTTGGCATTGGCGTTTTATCATTTGTTACAACTTGCAAACTGGGAAAAAAACATCTGAAGTATATACAACTGCTTTTATTCAGCACTGTTTTGGCCTTATCTGCAGGTTGTTTTCTTGATCTATGGAGGCATTAGGGAATGACCACTAATTAGTATTATAAGATCAAATGATGGTACGATTCGGTGCCACCCAGGCTATCTGAGTTGCTAATGTACAATCCCATTCCAGAAGAGATGTCACTATAAAACCAGGTCAGCATGGCAGCAGAAATCTATAAATATAGTGCCTATGTCATATCCTATCATCTCTGGAAGGAGCACGCACCCTGTCTTTTCAAAAGAGGTTTCCATATGCTGTAGGAGACATGTGTGATAAATTAAGCACTTCTTTCTAGACACTGAAAACATAATAGTGATATAATTAATTACAGTCATATTCTTGTTAAAATTGTGCAGAAAAATTACACCTTTTTCGATTAGTATGAAATATAAGTGTCAAATCTGTAATAAAACCCTGATCAATAAAACAATAATAATTGTGTTGTTAAAAGCGGACATCGAAAGGTGTTCATGGCAACATATTTTAAAGGTTAGAAACCCTTTTAAAATAAACGGATTTCATCTTTACACTATGTCATCTAAATCATTACTGTGTTTGTGTATACAATTATAATCAGACGATAAATTGCAGCTATTGAATGGATTAAGTCTGTACTTCTTGACCTCATAAATCTGAGATTGTCATAGCTTTAGAAAATACTTGTGTAACAATCAGTTGATTACATGGCATGAGCAGCTGTGTGCATGTTGAATATGAAAGGAAAAGGGTAATGTAGAGTTCAGTGGTAGGACTTTATAACATATCTGACACTTTCCTTTAACACTTTCAAACCCTTCCTTTGGAACGTGCCTTATGTGTTAGTAGGTTTATACATTGAGTAAAAGGATGTTAAGAAAGTGTAACAGAATGAGCTCCAACTGAAATGTCAGTATTGCTTAACATTCCCTGAAAATATCCATCCATGTTAAATCATCATATTTTTTAACAGAGTATCATGAAGAAGAATGTAGTAGTGAGAAATGCCTCCGAGTACATGCTAGTTAGCGATTTACAGGAAAAAAAAGAGAAGACCAATCCACTATGACATTCTAAGTGAACCATTTGTATCAGATGTGTTAAGGCCTCTTCGGCCCAACCTCAGTTTACTTTAAGAGAAAAAAAAATCATCATAATGTGTGATCTTTTACATTATCAAAAATTTGAAATTGTAAAAGTGGTTACCTTAGCACTAATGAAAATAAAATACTTAAAGTAGCAGTGTACTGCTGTTTTTTGTAGGAGGCTGTCCTTGGATCTGCTATTTTATGCTTAACTCACGAAGTATTATGTCCATTTTAAATCTTTTTAGGTGAATTAATTTTAACTGAAATTTATCTATTTGTATATAGCTTCTACCTTCAAAAATTTATACAGACTATGACCTAGTCTTGAAAATCTCATATATTGAAGTGGTATTAATCAGATTCAAAGAGAATTAGATTATTAATAATGAAATATTTTCATTTACTTTAATTTTTAGATGAAAGGAACTAAAGTATGCTTTAAGCATTAGTTAGGAATTTACTGCCTGCTCGTAAAAGTGGCATTTTTCTCATTTTGCAGAAAAAGTTAGAGTATAGAATAGCTAAATAACTAATCCCAAGGTCACACTGAAAAGGGGAATTGTGGAAACTCAGAAGAGAATACTGAATTGCAAGCCCCTGAGAAACAATTGCCTTTCTATAACCCCTCCTTAATAACATTTAATGATTAAATTACCATGAAAATAAAACGTCGTGTTCAAAAAGCAGTCTAGTGTGAAAAAGATAGAAGACTATGATGTACAATACGTGCTAAGTTTCCTTAAAACAGTCTTGTCACAGCTGTGGCCTGGAGTACCCCCATTCTGCCTGGAGAGCCCACCAGCTTTCAGAAAGCTGTGTAAATGAGTGCCCACATCCTAGAAGAAATAGGATTTTTGCCTCCATGGATTGACTCAGATAGTTGATGATCAGAAACAATCACACAAATGTCTCATTCTGATTTTTGAGGTCATATCCACAGATTACATCCTCATCGAATATTGACCTTGACAAGTTTTAGGTAATGCTAAGGAGCCTGATGTTGCAGTCTTTGGTAACTAGGAACAACCACTTAATATTACCGTGGAATATGGTTAAGACTTGAGTGTCAATCTATCCATTGGATACATTGTACTTATATTATTGTCCTTGAAGCAACCTGTGGCAGCATTATCATTTTCCTCAATATCCACCTTAGATTATTAAAGGATAATCCTTTAAAATTAAAGGATTAAGTGTATTGTCCACAGTCACAGAGCTGGACAATAGGAGAAGCAGACATAGGACCAGGTCTTTGAACTTCCAGAACTTAAATTCTTACCCACTGGGCAATAGTGCTTCCACGCTTGGCTTTTCCTAGGTCACATTGATGTCCTAGGGATTTCTGAACATCAACAGAAACCTTTCAACAGACTGATTTAAAAATAAAATTTCAATCTCAAATTTAGGCCTAAACATGACCCGTAGATCAGTATGACTGGTTTGATTCTTCAGCGTCATTGACTTGACTAGCTGTATGGTAAAGTACAGCTCTTCCATTTATCAGTGTTTATGGGTATACCATTTAGGTGAAAAATAATACAGTCAAAGTTTATGATTTCAGTCGAAGACAGAATGTTCTTCAAATAAGTAGTTAAAGCAGTCAAACAACTGCTGTGAGAAATGTTTCCTTTAAATAGAGCGCTTTTGTGCTATGGTACAGATTGAGAGGGACCTTCTCAAAATTTGTCAGATCAGTTTGTTGTTTTCTTTGGCATCTTTGATGGAATTAATCCATTGAATATTTCTATTATTTAGCTACTTTAGGGAAATATGCCAAATGAAACTAATGATTCTTTGAAGTCTGCAATTCCATAGCATCAACACAGCCTTGCTTTACTTTTTTTTTTTTTTTTCCTTTAACTGACTTCAGAGAAGTTTTCCCAGCATGTCACCCTTGATTCTCTGAGTTATATCTCATTGTCATTCTGACTTTTGAAAGTGCCTGTTTCAACCAACACAGGGCTTTAAATGTGTTCTTCCCATGTGCATATTTCTCTACTCCTTTGCCCCACCCCGTCCCAGTTTCAATATATCTTCAGGTTTAAATTCAGTGCTCCTTTCTCTAAGGGACACACACTACTTCTTTTGGTAGCAGTCATCAGCATAGTTGAATTATGTATTTCTTGGTGTCATTCTTTGGTTAATGCTGATTTCTCAGTAGCCTGTAATCTCCCTGAGGGCAGGCACCCTATCTGCTTTTGCTCGTTATTTTCTCCCAGTGCCTGTGACAGTCCCTAATATGTGTGCTGAATACAGGGCAAATGAATATGATACCGACTAATTCAGAGATATGATATATCCATGGGTAAAAATGTGAATACTTTGACTTCTAACCAGTTTTACTGAGATATGATTTATATTAAGTAAAATACACCCATTTGAATGTGTTTTTGAATAAAGTAGTTTTGAATACATTCCTTTTTCATAGGTTGCCTTTTTTCAGTACTTAGCTGAAACAGAATGAGTAAGTCTTTGGATGTGCCTGAACTTCAGGCTTTATAATAAGGGATTAGGCAGTTGCTAAAAACTCCTTGCCCGTTCTAGAATTCTGAATCTGTGTTCAGGTCCGTCTGTACTTGAGAATACCTTTAAAGATACACTTTCTTGAAAAGATAGCTATATCTTTAGAAATGTGTCAGAAGATTGGGTTAGCCTGCCTGGTGTTAGTAGTTACTTGCTTATACACTCCTTCTTAATTAACCAAATTTGAGTTTTTAAGTTATCTCAACTTTGAAAAATCAGAATCTCATTTCCCTAGGACAACCTTTCTCTGAGTATGTGATTTAGTACCTTTGCCAACCATTCTATATCCTAGTGAATCCTTTCACTTTATATATAGATAATAAGATCATCATATTATACACTTGAAATACATTACAGTTTTACTTATCAGTTATACCTGGTAAAGCTGAGGAAAAATTCCATATTTAAGATTTAGAAAGAGAATACTTAGACCACTTCACCTCAAGTTGTGGTAACTCTTTTCTATCAGGGCCACTGAAGAACAAAAAGAAAAATTAAATAAGGACTACTTTAGCAAAAAGCTTAAAAATAAAGGTGTTTCTCTTATTTATACCTATCTTTGTATCTTCTTCTTGCCCCTAAAATCCCTCCTTCTCTCCCCTCTCATTTTCTCTTCCTTCTCTTTTCTTTTTCCCTCCCTTCCTATCTGCATTCCTTTATTATCTTGATAATAGAAATACAGAAATAGTCCATTGATCTACTTTTTGAACTGAGAGCAAGGAATAACAGATTGTTCACTAAATGTAACACATAGTTGAAACATACTCAGACTCTGTTATATGGATGGCAAAGAGAGAAAAATTAATTGAAATAAGAAATAATAAAAAAGAACAGACAAGGGCTTCCCTGATGGTCCATTATGTAGAGAGTCTGCCGTGCAGTGCAAGGGGCAACAGTTCGATCCCTTACCCGGGAGGATCCCGCATGCCGCGGAGCAGCTGGACCGGTGTGTCCAATTGCAAGCCAGCGCCCTGGAGCGCTGTGCCGGGAGCTGATGTTCTGCAGCGGAAGAGGCCACTGCAATGGGAGGCCAACGCAGGCCAAGAAATAAAGGCTGATGCAAATAAATAAATAAATAAACAATAAAAGAGGCCAAAATTAAAAAAAAAAGAACAGACAAGCAGTGAGAACCAAACACCCAACAGACTAAAACCCCTGTGGAGAAAGGAAAGAAAAAAGGAAACCCAAAGGGAGACTGACACAACTGTTACTTACAGGGGCATCTATTTTGATAAAATAGAGGCTATTTTTAGGTGAGAGATAGATACCCAGGTATGAATATTTAGGACATTGATTGTCAAATGATGCCCCTGCACTGGGCATTTGAAGCAAAATATATTTAAATGATCTAATTCACATGTAAAAAGTTATCAACAAAACAATCTCCCTCTAAAGATTGTTCTCCCATTCTTAGTTAAACCTTTATATATGAATTTGCTTATCTCTGATAGCATCTAGATTTAGCATGAAAATGTTTTGTTACATTAAAAATAAAAAGCTCCAATTTAGGGTAGGACCTTTCAACCAAAAATTTATAACAACCATTCATTCAAGTAGTTGATGTTAAAAGTATTTTTCCCAGTATGTTTTTTCGTTTGTGTAATTTTAGTAAATGAATTCACGTATACAGTTAGAAAAAAACAAGTGGGACAAAGGACTTACAATTAAAGTAGTGGTCGGCCACCTCCATCCTCAAAGTCACTAGTCTTACTTTGGAAATCACTCTTAAGGGTTTCCTGTGTATTTTTTCCTGGGAATCTCTCCATAGTGGGTGAAAGTGTTCAGTCATGTCCATTGCTTTGGGACCCCTTGGACTGTAGTCCCTCCAGACTCCCCTGTCCATAGGATTCTCTAGGCAAGAGTACTGGAGTGCGCACTCCATTCCCTTTTCCAGGGGATCTTTGTAACCCAGGGATCACACTTGAGCGCAGGTAGAGTCCCATAGAAAGATGGCACTTGAGACAAGCCTCTGAGATAAAGACTTGGTTTCTCTTCTTATTTCTCCTATCAATTTCACTACAAAATTTCTCAAGCAAGTTCTGAAGATTTCTTTTCTCATCACCCCTTCACTTGGTTAATCTGCCTTTTTCCTTTTTAGTCCATCCTCAGAATTGACCTTTCAAAGAATACCTGTCACAGTTGTGCATTCAAACACCATACCTTGGAGACGGATTCTTTTACCTTCTGAGCCACTCTTTGGAAGGACTGTTTCTAAAACTTACACCATATGGTTAATATATCTCAGTTTATCAAATTTGAATGTAAAATATTGGACATAAAATATGAGAGGCAATGCTACCATATTTATCCTACCCTGCACTCACTTAGCACTAATTTTTATGTGGTTTTTTTTGCCCTTTTAAAGAACTTAGTACTTAGACATAGTGTATCTAAACTGCCATTTCATGTTCACCACTACCTTCGACACCTTGCTATTAATATATACAATGAAAACATATACGATGAAAACATTAGACCTCTCTTTTCTCTCCACCTATTCTGCTTCTCTTCCTAATTTATACTGCTATTTATAATACCACATCTCAACTTGAATCTTCATATAATTTGCATTCTGTTCTACAGTGATAATTCAGTCATCTATTTTTATCTATGGAGAAGGGGGCTTAATGGAAGATATTTTATAAGAAGAATGATAGTTGGCAGTGGATAGTATGATTCTCCAGGGTGTTGGGAATGTAAATCCTATTTCCTATCTTTCTTTAACCTTGTTTATAAAATATTAATTGATTAATAATGTAGTTTGGAGTGGAATATGTTTTTTAAAGGTGGCTTCATATACTGAATTTTGGTCAAAAGTGACCATGGAGCAAAAATGATTTTCAAAGGTGATACAGTCAGATTTCAGTTAAAAGAGTATATACCTAAGTCTTGAATCATGGGTTTGTTTGTTTGTTTTTTTTTTTTCTATTTTGCATAATTGATTTGCAATGTCGTGTTACTTTCACATGTACAGCAGTGATTCACTTACACATATACATGTATCTATTATTTTTCAAATACTTTTCCCAGTTAGATTACTACAGAATATTAAGCAGAGTTCTCTGTGCTATACAGTAAGTCCTTGTTGGTTATCTATTTTAAATATAATAGTGCGTAATGTCAGTCCCACACTCCCAGTTCATCCCCTGCTTTTCCCCTCTGCTATATCTTGGAGCAGATCTTTGGAGGCTGCATTCAGTGGTAAATCCCTGGTACTAATGGTGATGAGATCACAAAGTAGTTCCCATTAGAGTATCTGGCCTGGGTCAAAGAAAGAAGAAACTTGGGATACTGCCATGTTAGGGATATTCAGAGCAGATTTTTTTTCTTAAAGTGTGTATGTTTAAAAATAAGTCTCAAAGGTATGGGGTTTGAATGTAAAATTGTGACAGGTTTTCTTTGAAAAGTCAATTCTGAGGATGGACAAAAATGGAAAAAGGCAGATTAACCAAGAAGTGAAGGGGTGATGAGAAAAGCAATCGACAGAACTTGCTTGAGAAATTTTGTAGTAAAACTGATAGGAGAAATAAGAAGAGAAAGCAAATCTTTATCTCAGAGGCTCATCTCAAGTGCCATCTTTCTATAGGACTCTGCCTGCATTCTCCATCCTCTACCTAGTTGAGGACTATCATCTTCCCTTCTGGTTCACTGTCACAGTGATTTGCCTCTGCCCCTCTTAAGGAGCCTTTTGCTTCGTCTTAACTTATTTAGCACTGTATGATATCTGCTCTATTAGGTGGTGATTTTATGTCTAAATTCACTTTCCCATAACCTATCCCAAAGCCTTACATGGAGCAAGCATTTAATTAAAAAACAGTAACAACAACAAGGTGGGGGGGGGGGGCGGGAAACATAGTAATGTGTTCAGGCGTGACTAAAAGATAAATGTATCCAATTATTTTCCTAATTTACTACCTTTATTTTTTTTTTCCTCCTTCCACTTCTTCCATCTTCCTATTTTGCTTTATTTTTCTTCCTTTTCTAACAAGCAAGAGGCCTGTACATGCACGAATAAGGAAACTTACACATGTAGATTAGTAGAGTTTAAAGAACCTAGAAAGAAAATAAGAGTAGAAACGATAAAGAAAAAATGTGATCCAGATATCACAAAAGGGAAGAAAAAGGAGGGGAGAAAAAAAGAAAGAAGGAAGAGGATAGGAAAAGAGAATGCATAAACTTTCTGATTCCAGAGGGGCCAGGGCAGTATGTCAACATAACGTCTTAACTGGACTTGAATGGGTATTATTTCAATGATGTTTGCCTAGATGTAAAAGTAGAGTGTTTAAATTCCTGCCATTCCTCGACACTAAGAATGGATTGAAAAACAAACAAGAGTCAGATTACTGTAAACACATTTCAAATATCAGCGAAGAAGGGATTATATTCAAAGAGGAAAAAGAAGACAGGAGTTTTGTGTATTTTGTGTTTTGGAGATCAGCCATCTGTGAAATGACTATCTGCATTCTAAGTAGCTGTCAGAACTGATGAACATTCTTCTATGACTAAGATTCCTTTTTGAGTTATACAGGCATACTTCAGGTTTAGTTAAAGGGAATCTCAAGAACCCTAAAGAAAATGACAGCATTTAATACTTTTAGGATGGGCTAAAGAGAGTAGACGTTTCAAGGAAGACGATGCTAGCCATTTGCCATGCCAGGATGTAGGGTATCTTGGTAAACTGAAGAAGTTCAGGGCCTGGTTATCCCTTTGAAGGCTCCTGAAATTAGCTTTATTCCCTAAGACCATTATGACTTCTTAAGGCCAAATTCACATTCACCAAACTGGTAACACACAGATTTACTCACTGCATCTTTTCAAAGTCTACCCTGAAATTTAATTGTCGAGGCTTTGCATACCTGTCCTCTGATTAGCATTTTATTGCCTTGCAGGCAAGCTGTGTGGGCACATAAATCGTAACAAGAATTTTGCTTGATGTATTTTGAATTAGAGGCAGCAGAATATTATGTGTTGTTCAGGGGATTTCTAGAATCTATTGGCAATTGTCCAGTGCATCTGTATCTATGAGAGGAATCTACCTGGCACTAGGACTCCACAGGTCCCATGGACTTGATTTTTTTTTTCACCTGGAATTCCTGGGGGACTTTCCATTTATACCATACTTTATGTGTTTCTCAATATCATTATATTTATATAATCTTTTACATTCACAGAAAGCATTTGTTATGATCTCCATTCCAGTTTGTATGAATGTTACCTACATTTCACAATAAGGGAAACTGAGAGTCAGCAATGTCAAGTGAATTGACCATAGATCCTACAGATACTAGCTTATGAATTCTTGCGCCAGGAAGCATAGGCTTAGGAGTAGTGCTCTATAATTTAGAGGCATTTGTAACATATTTGTTCATAATAATAGGATTAGAGATACATATAATTACAAAACAGATATGCTTGAATAGTTATAAAAATAGCCTTCACTTTACTCAGTATTTCACAAGTTTTTCTTTCTGTATTGGGTTTTCCTTAATGCATTTAAAACACGACTTGCTTTATACAGTTTGGACTTTGCCACAGCATTTTAGGAACGTACTTCTGTTTTTTTCTTCCAAAATTCATATTAACTTAAAAAAAAATTTATTGGAGTATAGCTGTTTTACAGTGCTATGCTAGTTTCTACTGTCCAGCCAAATGAATCAGCTATGTGTATACATACACCATCTCCCTTTTGGAGCCCCTTCCCCTTCAGGTCACCACAGTGCATTAAGTAGAGTGCCCTGTGCGCTACAGTATGGAAACCATTTCTGTTTGAAAAGGTGAATGACTTTGAAATATCATTGTAGGTTTTTTTTTTTTAAAAAAAAAACTTTTTTTACTTTTAAGTTTTACGGAGTTTTGTTGTTTACAGATGTGTATTCATTGTAGTTTTTAAAAGACAGATGACTTTATTCTCTTGGGTGACGTATTAGTTATTGTTCTTGGTTGCAAACAGCAGACTCTACTCAATAAAATATAAGCAGAAATTTTTTACTATTGGCTATAGTAAATGCACCCTGTGCTTTTCGGAGATGCCCCTAAATTCCTTTTACTGTGTCTGTGTGTTTCATACTCGGATTCCCCAGGAACTGTCTTCCAAGGTTAGCACCTGCAACTTTGTTCAGGTACTTGCCCAGTGCAACTACTGTTGCTTTGCCAACCTACAGAGCCTGAAATGCCAGAGAGATTAGGTCTGCTGGGACAGCCAATGACCCTTTTGGGCCCAGTGCAACTACTGGTTGCCAACCTGGGGACCAAATACTTTATGTGTTTCTCAATATCATTATATTTATATAATCTTTTACATTCACAGAAAGCATTTGTTATGATCTCCATTCCAGTTTGTATGAATGTTACCTACATTTCACAATAAGGGAAACTGAGAGTCAGCAATGTCAAGTGAATTGACCATAGATCCTACAGATACTAGCTTATGAATTCTTGCGCCAGGAAGCATAGGCTTAGGAGTAGTGCTCTATAATTTAGAGGCATTTGTAACATATTTGTTCATAATAATAGGATTAGAGATACATATAATTACAAAACAGATATGCTTGAATAGTTATAAAAATAGCCTTCACTTTACTCAGTATTTCACAAGTTTTTCTTTCTGTATTGGGTTTTCCTTAATGCATTTAAAACACGACTTGCTTTATACAGTTTGGACTTTGCCACAGCATTTTAGGAACGTACTTCTGTTTTTTTCTTCCAAAATTCATATTAACTTAAAAAAAAAATTTATTGGAGTATAGCTGTTTTACAGTGCTATGCTAGTTTCTACTGTCCAGCCAAATGAATCAGCTATGTGTATACATACACCATCTCCCTTTTGGAGCCCCTTCCCCTTCAGGTCACCACAGTGCATTAAGTAGAGTGCCCTGTGCGCTACAGTATGGAAACCATTTCTGTTTGAAAAGGTGAATGACTTTGAAATATCATTGTAGGTTTTTTTTTTTTAAAAAAAAAACTTTTTTTACTTTTAAGTTTTACGGAGTTTTGTTGTTTACAGATGTGTATTCATTGTAGTTTTTAAAAGACAGATGACTTTATTCTCTTGGGTGACGTATTAGTTATTGTTCTTGGTTGCAAACAGCAGACTCTACTCAATAAAATATAAGCAGAAATTTTTTACTATTGGCTATAGTAAATGCACCCTGTGCTTTTCGGAGATGCCCCTAAATTCCTTTTACTGTGTCTGTGTGTTTCATACTCGGATTCCCCAGGAACTGTCTTCCAAGGTTAGCACCTGCAACTTTGTTCAGGTACTTGCCCAGTGCAACTACTGTTGCTTTGCCAACCTACAGAGCCTGAAATGCCAGAGAGATTAGGTCTGCTGGGACAGCCAATGACCGCCTGGTTGTCCTGACAGGAAGCCTAAAATCAGCTCCTGTGCTTCCATTGGGAATGAACTTCTTACCACATGGAACTGAGGCTGGGACTTTGCCTAAGAGCTCATTCATACCTGGTTCCAAAATCCTTCCATGTTCTGTTTTATCTTTAACACTGGTTTCTCTTGGAATTGTGTTATTAAAATGTCATTTATACTAACTTCTAGTCTCGGGTTTTCTTCTGAGGAGCTCTACTGTATTAGGTTCCTAGGGTTAGTGTAATGAAATAACCACAACTTCAGGTAGCTTAACAGAAATGTGTTCTTTGATACTCCTAGAGGCTAAGGTCGAACAGCAAGATGTCAGTCAAAGCATGCTTCCTTTGAGACTCTGGGTAGATTCTTTTCTTGCCTCTTTCCAGCTTTGGTGACAACCATCAGTCCTTGGTGCTCCCTCACTCTAGTCTCTGTGTCTGTTGTCACATGTAATTTTCTGCGTGTCTCTGTATTTCTCTCTTGTTAGAAGAACACCTCACATATTGGATTATAACACATGACTTTATCTTAACCGGATTACATCTGCAAAGACGCTATTTTACAAATAAGGTCACATTCACAGGTGCCAGGAGTTAGGATTTCCCCACATAGCTCTTCTGGGGAGACATGATTCAATCAATGACACGAACCAAGGAGAAATGAAGTTAGACAGTTCACAAGAAGAGCCGGAAGAGCCATAGCCTGAGCTTTACAGACTTAAAAGCAAGGAACACTGCCCAAACCCCAGGTTGGTGGTGGCAAGCTCATGTGGGCAAAGCTTTATAGTTGGAAGAATTAGAAACTTGACGCATGAAATTTTTTGTCAAAATGGGATTTTTGAACGATGTCATCTATCTTGTCATATACAAGCAACAAACAGAAATGACTAAGTTTCAGGTTTTGGTGGATGACCAGACAACTGTGACCTTATTTTTATTCAGTGGTCAGTACTGTATGGCAGACATCACCAAGTAGTGGTTCCTGGAACTCTTACACAGCATGGAATATGCCAACCTACAGAGCCTGAAATGCCAGAGAGATTAGGTCTGCTGGGACAGCCAATGACCGCCTGGTTGTCCTGACAGGAAGCCTAAAATCAGCTCCTGTGCTTCCATTGGGAATGAACTTCTTACCACATGGAACTGAGGCTGGGACTTTGCCTAAGAGCTCATTCATACCTGGTTCCAAAATCCTTCCATGTTCTGTTTTATCTTTAACACTGGTTTCTCTTGGAATTGTGTTATTAAAATGTCATTTATACTAACTTCTAGTCTCGGGGTTTTCTTCTGAGGAGCTCTACTGTATTAGGTTCCTAGGGTTAGTGTAATGAAATAACCACAACTTCAGGTAGCTTAACAGAAATGTGTTCTTTGATACTCCTAGAGGCTAAGGTCGAACAGCAAGATGTCAGTCAAAGCATGCTTCCTTTGAGACTCTGGGTAGATTCTTTTCTTGCCTCTTTCCAGCTTTGGTGACAACCATCAGTCCTTGGTGCTCCCTCACTCTAGTCTCTGTGTCTGTTGTCACATGTAATTTTCTGCGTGTCTCTGTATTTCTCTCTTGTTAGAAGAACACCTCACATATTGGATTATAACACATGACTTTATCTTAACCGGATTACATCTGCAAAGACGCTATTTTACAAATAAGGTCACATTCACAGGTGCCAGGAGTTAGGATTTCCCCACATAGCTCTTCTGGGGAGACATGATTCAATCAATGACACGAACCAAGGAGAAATGAAGTTAGACAGTTCACAAGAAGAGCCGGAAGAGCCATAGCCTGAGCTTTACAGACTTAAAAGCAAGGAACACTGCCCAACCACAGGTTGGTGGTGGCAAGTCTCATGTGGGCAAAGCTTTATAGTTGGAAGAATTAGAAACTTGACGCATGAAATTTTTTGTCAAAATGGGATTTTTGAACGATGTCATCTATCTTGTCATATACAAGCAACAAACAGAAATGACTAAGTTTCAGGTTTTGGTGGATGACCAGACAACTGTGACCTTATTTTTATTCAGTGGTCAGTACTGTATGGCAGACATCACCAAGTAGTGGCCAAGTCTGGGGTACCACCTATTTTTGTATGGTCTGCGAGTCAAGTGCCATTTAACATATTTAAATGCAGAATGTTAAAAAGACATTGACTATTTCAGGGAACATAGTTGTAAAAAGAATTGAGGGCATGGCTTCTTGGGTGCCATGCCTAAAACGCTTAGTCTTTGATGCTTACAGCAAAAGTTTCCTGATCCTTGTATAAGAATCAATTCAGTAAGATTTCTGTGTTGAATGCATTCAGTTATTCCAAGAAATTAGGATTTACCAAATGAGTTGCTAGATTTTTCATGAAGAAAATTCGACCTAAAAGGAAATTAATTATATCTTGGGAAAATAAACTTAAAATGAAGTAAATACAATCACAGTATTATAAATTAAGGCTACAGAATGCTGCTTTCCTATCTCTTTTCTAGAAATATATACATGAAATAGCACTGTCCACCTTAAGCCAACCAAATATATACAAAATGATGGCTCTTTATGTTTGTGTAATACCTGTTACTTTTCAGAGCTCTCTAATGGTAGTGTTTAATGTCTTAAATAGCTGGATTTTTGTAGCAGTAACTCCCATTTTTTATTGTTTTGTAGTATGAAACTCATTGTGTGTACATTGTTTTTATCTTTCATGATGACAGGTACACTGATTCTCAACCAAGAGATTTACTTGGAAAATTAGAAGTTCCGGAACTACACTACTTGCCTAAAGCTGCTTATGGCTGGAGTTGGTTCTTGAGGCTCTAAGGTACTAGAACAATCGTAAAGTCTCCTTTTTTTAATTTAGTAAAGCAATGGTACAGTTAAAAGCAAGGAACACTGCCCAACACAGGTTGGTGGTGGCAAGTCTCATGTGGGCAAAGCTTTATAGTTGGAAGAATTAGAAACTTGACGCATGAAATTTTTTGTCAAAATGGGATTTTTGAACGATGTCATCTATCTTGTCATATACAAGCAACAAACAGAAATGACTAAGTTTCAGGTTTTGGTGGATGACCAGACAACTGTGACCTTATTTTTATTCAGTGGTCAGTACTGTATGGCAGACATCACCAAGTAGTGGCCAAGTCTGGGGTACCACCTATTTTTGTATGGTCTGCGAGTCAAGTGCCATTTAACATATTTAAATGCAGAATGTTAAAAAGACATTGACTATTTCAGGGAACATAGTTGTAAAAAGAATTGAGGGCATGGCTTCTTGGGTGCCATGCCTAAAACGCTTAGTCTTTGATGCTTACAGCAAAAGTTTCCTGATCCTTGTATAAGAATCAATTCAGTAAGATTTCTGTGTTGAATGCATTCAGTTATTCCAAGAAATTAGGATTTACCAAATGAGTTGCTAGATTTTTCATGAAGAAAATTCGACCTAAAAGGAAATTAATTATATCTTGGGAAAATAAACTTAAAATGAAGTAAATACAATCACAGTATTATAAATTAAGGCTACAGAATGCTGCTTTCCTATCTCTTTTCTAGAAATATATACATGAAATAGCACTGTCCACCTTAAGCCAACCAAATATATACAAAATGATGGCTCTTTATGTTTGTGTAATACCTGTTACTTTTCAGAGCTCTCTAATGGTAGTGTTTAATGTCTTAAATAGCTGGATTTTTGTAGCAGTAACTCCCATTTTTTATTGTTTTGTAGTATGAAACTCATTGTGTGTACATTGTTTTTATCTTTCATGATGACAGGTACACTGATTCTCAACCAAGAGATTTACTTGGAAAATTAGAAGTTCCGGAACTACACTACTTGCCTAAAGCTGCTTATGGCTGGAGTTGGTTCTTGAGGCTCTAAGGTACTAGAACAATCGTAAAGTCTCCTTTATTTTCTTAATTTAGTAAAGCAATGGTACAGTTTTGAAAAAAAAAAAAAAAAACACTCAAAAAGTGTGTTTTTGTGTAGATACTGTATACAGTGTGAGTATAAGTCTTATCCCTAAGTTTTCAATTCTTGATGGGGAAAAGAGTTTAGAACATGGTTACTGTGCTTCTTGGGTAGGTGTCTTTAAATGATGTTCTGAAGAACGCCATTTTAGATCATTGTTTCAGGCATGTTGAACTGGCGTGAAGATCCAAAGGCATGCTAATTTGATAAAAAATGCATTGAAGTTGGGAGATTAAACACTATAGTCTAACATATAAGAGATTACAGGTGTGGCTTAATAACAGCTGTCTTGTATAGGGCCTCAAGGTTTTAGTTGATTGTTAGCTGAATGCATATCAGTGGCGTGATGAGATTGAAAAATGTTTGTGATCATGGGCTGCAACAATTTCAGTTAAGAAGGGTGATGGCTGCTCTCTGTTCTCTGACCCCACAGTGCTAGATCCAATTCTGGATAGTATACTCTGAGTGTAGAAGATCAGGGATGGCAAATAGCTTTATGTCTTCCATTGATTCTAATTATCTGTGGCTGCAACGAGAAGTGGATTGAGAAGAGTTCTTAGGGGTTATCCAGGTTCAGTGGGAGATTGTTCTGGATTTGTCTGTCAGGGAGGTAATGTATTTGAAATTTGGTGACAAAGGTCATGTAAAAGTTCTGACCATAAGAGTTTAGCTCTCTCATCTCCTGCATGTTCTTAATTTTTTCTCCTTGGAGGTTATTGCCTATTAAAATTGTCATGTCTCTTAAGACCCTCATGAAAGAGGGGAAGGCAGATTTGGGTAGCAGCTGAATCTGGTCTATTATCTGTGTTCATATTTTAAATATAAAATGTGAAATGCCATGTTTTGAATTTGTTCCTCAATTTACAATCTGGTAAGAATCTCAACCAAGAGATTTACTTGGAAAATTAGAAGTTCCGGAACTACACTACTTGCCTAAAGCTGCTTATGGCTGGAGTTGGTTCTTGAGGCTCTAAGGTACTAGAACAATCGTAAAGTCTCCTTTATTTTCTTAATTTAGTAAAGCAATGGTACAGTTTTGAAAAAAAAAAAAAAAAACACTCAAAAAGTGTGTTTTTGTGTAGATACTGTATACAGTGTGAGTATAAGTCTTATCCCTAAGTTTTCAATTCTTGATGGGGAAAAGAGTTTAGAACATGGTTACTGTGCTTCTTGGGTAGGTGTCTTTAAATGATGTTCTGAAGAACGCCATTTTAGATCATTGTTTCAGGCATGTTGAACTGGCGTGAAGATCCAAAGGCATGCTAATTTGATAAAAAATGCATTGAAGTTGGGAGATTAAACACTATAGTCTAACATATAAGAGATTACAGGTGTGGCTTAATAACAGCTGTCTTGTATAGGGCCTCAAGGTTTTAGTTGATTGTTAGCTGAATGCATATCAGTGGCGTGATGAGATTGAAAAATGTTTGTGATCATGGGCTGCAACAATTTCAGTTAAGAAGGGTGATGGCTGCTCTCTGTTCTCTGACCCCACAGTGCTAGATCCAATTCTGGATAGTATACTCTGAGTGTAGAAGATCAGGGATGGCAAATAGCTTTATGTCTTCCATTGATTCTAATTATCTGTGGCTGCAACGAGAAGTGGATTGAGAAGAGTTCTTAGGGGTTATCCAGGTTCAGTGGGAGATTGTTCTGGATTTGTCTGTCAGGGAGGTAATGTATTTGAAATTTGGTGACAAAGGTCATGTAAAAGTTCTGACCATAAGAGTTTAGCTCTCTCATCTCCTGCATGTTCTTAATTTTTTCTCCTTGGAGGTTATTGCCTATTAAAATTGTCATGTCTCTTAAGACCCTCATGAAAGAGGGGAAGGCAGATTTGGGTAGCAGCTGAATCTGGTCTATTATCTGTGTTCATATTTTAAATATAAAATGTGAAATGCCATGTTTTGAATTTGTTCCTCAATTTACATCTGGTAGAATCTCAGAAAATGTGGTAAGTCTCAATTTTACTATCTCCAATAGAGTTTATAATTATGTAGTTGATTTTGTTTTAGACCAGTTGTTTGGGGGGAGTTAGGGAGGAGATTGTTCTTTTATATCTAGTCTTTACAATGTTGATAAGTTTTTTCCTATGAGTCTACTTTATTTATCATGCTGAGACTATATTCCATATCATTTATTGTGTAGAGGGTGCATTCGGTATTTTTCAGTCTGTTATTCTTTTGAATAGCATTCATGTTTAAGAAGGATGGTTTTAGATAGCTTATGAACATACATGGTTTTTAATTCAACATTATTATATACAAGTTTATATGTAATGTTCTTTTATCCTTATTTATTTTAAAATAATTGGTCCATCCTAGACCAGTGTAATGTGTGGGAACATTGCACAAGATAATGTATCTGTCCATTTATCTTGGTAGATCTAACTTTTTTTTTCCTGTGGCCTTTTAAAGAGTTTATCAAGAGGAGCTGTTTAAGGTAGAAGGATTCTGGTTCTACACGACTCTGAAAAGAGTTAAGAGATGGGACTCTAGGGTTTCCCTGGTGATTCAGTGGGTAGAGAGTCTGCCTTGCAGTACAAGGGGCACCGGTTTGATCTCTGGCCCGGGAAGATCCCACATGCCGAGGAACAGCTGGGCCAGTATGTCCAGTTACCAGCCAGCGTTCTGGACCACATGCTCCCAGAGCTAGTGCTCTACAACGAGAGAGGCCACTGTAATGGGAGGCCCACACATGCCAAAGAATAAAAATGGATGAAAAACAAACGATTACGTAAAGGCAAAAAAAAAAAAAAAAAAGAGAGAAAAGATGGGACCCTATTTATTATGTCAGCACAGCTGCTATCTCTGATGTAAGATGCCGTTAGTGAGGACTTTGTTCTTAGACCAGGTTAAGAAGTTGCTTAGCCACCTTCCTTCCTAAAACATGGAATTACTAGATATTTTCTTTGGACTTTGGATAGCTTTGTCTTCACAGTTATTGGACACTTATATGCATGGGTGGATGAAACCAATTTGTTTGGCTACCTTGTCACACAACATTTCCATTATATCTGATTATAGTTTAAATTAGTCCAGGAATAGAAACTTCAGTTTAATTAGACATAAATACCAGGTAGTTGATCTTCAAATATCACTAGTCATAAAATAACTACTCAGGTGCCATTCAAAACAGGAGCCATCCTGTAGAACAAACAGATCGAAACCTCCTTGCTTGTCCAGGGTAGCATAGAAACTAGGGCAAAGAGTGGACGACTACAGAGGTGAAAATATCCAGGACCGAGGAAGATTCAGGAAATAGATATGAAGACAGATGCTTGAGATTTTTGAAATAAAGATGTGTAAATAAAGATAGGTAACTAATTGTACCCTAGTGTTCATAGCAGCAGCAATGACAAGTTTATATGTAATGTTCTTTTATCCTTATTTATTTTAAAATAATTGGTCCATCCTAGACCAGTGTAATGTGTGGGAACATTGCACAAGATAATGTATCTGTCCATTTATCTTGGTAGATCTAACTTTTTTTTTCCTGTGGCCTTTTAAAGAGTTTATCAAGAGGAGCTGTTTAAGGTAGAAGGATTCTGGTTCTACACGACTCTGAAAAGAGTTAAGAGATGGGACTCTAGGGTTTCCCTGGTGATTCAGTGGGTAGAGAGTCTGCCTTGCAGTACAAGGGGCACCGGTTTGATCTCTGGCCCGGGAAGATCCCACATGCCGAGGAACAGCTGGGCCAGTATGTCCAGTTACCAGCCAGCGTTCTGGACCACATGCTCCCAGAGCTAGTGCTCTACAACGAGAGAGGCCACTGTAATGGGAGGCCCACACATGCCAAAGAATAAAAATGGATGAAAAACAAACGATTACGTAAAGGCAAAAAAAAAAAAAAAAGAGAGAAAAGATGGGACCCTATTTATTATGTCAGCACAGCTGCTATCTCTGATGTAAGATGCCGTTAGTGAGGACTTTGTTCTTAGACCAGGTTAAGAAGTTGCTTAGCCACCTTCCTTCCTAAAACATGGAATTACTAGATATTTTCTTTGGACTTTGGATAGCTTTGTCTTCACAGTTATTGGACACTTATATGCATGGGTGGATGAAACCAATTTGTTTGGCTACCTTGTCACACAACATTTCCATTATATCTGATTATAGTTTAAATTAGTCCAGGAATAGAAACTTCAGTTTAATTAGACATAAATACCAGGTAGTTGATCTTCAAATATCACTAGTCATAAAATAACTACTCAGGTGCCATTCAAAACAGGAGCCATCCTGTAGAACAAACAGATCGAAACCTCCTTGCTTGTCCAGGGTAGCATAGAAACTAGGGCAAAGAGTGGACGACTACAGAGGTGAAAATATCCAGGACCGAGGAAGATTCAGGAAATAGATATGAAGACAGATGCTTGAGATTTTTGAAATAAAGATGTGTAAATAAAGATAGGTAACTAATTGTACCCTAGTGTTCATAGCAGCAGCATTGACAATAACCACGACAGGGGAGCAACCTAAGTGTCCACTGACAGAGAAGTGGATAAATACCTAGGATATATACACAATGGAATATTGCTCAGCCATGAAATAAGAATCACTGCCATTTGTAGTAATACAGATGGACCTAGAGATTAAAGTGAACTAAATCAGACAAATACTATATGATATCATTTACATGTGAAATCTAACAGATTATAGAAATTCACTTATTTACAAAACAAAAAGATATAGGGCTTCCCCGGGTGGTCCAGTGGGTAAGGACACCGCCTTGCAGTGCAAGGGGCGCCGGTTTGATCCCTGGCCTGGGAAGATCCCACGTGCTGCGGAGCCGCTGGACCGATGTGTCCAATTATCGAGCCGGAGCTCTGGAGCACATGCACCCAGAGCTGGTGCTCTGCAACGACAGATGCCACCGCGATGGGAGACCCACAGGAGCCAAAGAACAAAGACAGATGAAAATAGAGAAATGAAAGACCAATAGAAGTGGCCCGCCTGCTCCCCTCCCTCCCCAACCCGACCCCTGCCCAAAAAATAAATAAATCTTAAAAAAAAAAAAGATATAGAAACAGAAAACAAAGTTACAGGTACAAAACAAACAAAGGGCACTATATGCAGAAAGTTGCAGATTTTTTTACTCTGTGTGACAAACTGGAGGTCCATTCACATCTCTGCATATGACCCAATTGCATTCCTTTTTATGACTGAGTAATATTCCATTATATTTATGTATCGTATCATTAACATTCATCTGTTGACAGGCATTTTTTTAATGACAGTCCCTAATGAAATTTTTAAAATTAGAGAATTTCTATAATTTCAGAGTTTTTTTTTTGCATATGGTGAGTTTATTCATCCTTTTTTGTTGTGTAACTTCAATATACCTTTTTCAACTTCTCATAGAACTAGATCACAGAATATTAGGTATTAAAATTGTGTGTGCATTTTACTTAGACACAAATACCAAATGAAGGGGAACATGGTGCTGTTTTCTAGACATCATCCTGCTTCCTACTCTGTAGAAGTTGACTGTTTACTTCACAAATTCTAATTGGGATTTTAAAAACCATAAACCCAGAGCATAGTAAAGTTTAAGTTTGTTGAAAATGATGCATGAAACTCCATGTTCAGGGACTGAAGAAGAAAAAGTGACTTCAAGAATGGAAGGATTTTATAAATTCTTGCAAGATATCAAATAGATAATGGGTCTCTAATAATAATAAGACCTGCAGTGAGTTAGTGATAAGACAGAAAAGGATTTGAAGAATGATAACATGAAGCAGAAAAGCAGTATATAGAAGGCCAGTGTCTAAAATGATCTGCAGCTTTCAAAATGCTCTAAAAATATATATATTTAAATTTTGGCCTCTCTTATTGGTTTTTTAATTTATTTATTTTTATGCATCTTTATTCCTTGGCCTGTGTGGGCCTTCCATTGCAGTGGCCTCTGTCGCTGCAGAGCACTTGCTCAGGGTGTGTGCGCCCCAGAGCGCTGACTGGTAATTGGACACACTGGTCAGCCGCTCCACAGCATGTGGGATCTTCCTGGGCCAGGGATTGAACTGGCACCCCTTGAACTGCAAGGCAGACTCTTTACCCACTGGACCACCAGGGAAGCCCTAAAAATAATTTTTAAAAAGAAGTTTTTGTGGGATTTTTGGAGGAAAAGGATGCATCAGGAAGAGATGGAGCTGCTGATGTTGTACTGATGACTGGTGACAGAAAGTCAGCTGGGTGCTGGCTTTCCTTCTGTGTCCTTCATCATCTCCTAACTGAAATGGAAGGGAAGAAGCAGGAGTCCAAGAATGAAAGGATTTTATAAATTCTTGCAAGATATCAAATAGATAATGGGTCTAATGGGAGGAGTAAACAACTGTATGGGTTTTTTTGGTTTAAGAGTCAACTGTCATAAATCTTGGAAAGATTTTATCCAGGGTACCACTTGCAGTTATAACACTAGAGCATATCTTAGTTATCCACAAGGTATTCTGGAGTATGGGAGGAGTGTTAGAAAATTGGAAATGACTGAAGCTTATTATAGTTATCCAAAATGTAGAAACATTCAAAATTTGTAGAGAAAACCCAATGAGGTTGTATTGCTTCCTACCCCGACTGGGCAACTTGTTCTTTATGTGGTAGATTGGGAGGCTCAGAAAGCAAAAGTTTTTTTGTAATCCACAATATGGGTTATAATTAGAATTATACCAATAAAATTATTTTTCTTTACCTGAAAAAGGAGAAAAGTTAATACAATAACGGTTTTGTTGTGTTACTGTCTTAAATCTCTCACAGCAGTGGTGCTTTTCTGGGAAGTGGTTACAGATGTAGTACTATCTGTTGAAGCATGTTAACTGTTTGAAAGACAGCATCTAAAACATATTGATTATTGATCAGTGCTAAACAGATATGATGGCTAATTTTATAAGTCAGCTTAACTAGGCTAAGGGATGCTCAGATAGCTCGTAAAACTTTGTTTCTGGGTAGGTCCGAGAGCGTGTTTCTGAGTAGGTCTGTGAGGGTATTTCTGGAAGAGATTTAGCATTTGAATCAGGAGGTGAATCTCTAGACTGAGTCAAGATTTGTCCACCCTCCTGGAGGTGGGCATCAACCAGTCCCTTGAAGGCCCCGATAGAACAAGAAGGCAGAGAAAGGGGGAATTCCCTCTCTTTCTTCTTGAGTGGAGATGCTTATCTTCTCCTGTCCTCACCAATGAAGTTCAAGGTTCTTGGGACCTCAGACTCTGGACTTTAGGCTTGACTGGGAGTTCTACCATTGGCTTTCCTAGTTTTACAGTTTTTAGGTGGCAGACTGTGGGTCTTACTAGCCTTCATAACTGTGTGCACCAATTTCTGTAATAAATTTCCTCATGCATATGTGTAAGTTTGTATATATACACACACAATATGTCATAAGAGAACTGTGTGTGTGTGTGTGTGTGTGCACGCACACTTAGTCACTCTGTTGTGTCTGACTCTTTGCGACCCCACAGACTGTAGCCTGCCAGGATCTTCTGTCCTTGAAATTCTCCAGGTAAGTATACGGGAGTGGATCGCCATTCTCCTCCCAGGGGATATTCCCAAACCAGGAATCAAACCTGAGTCTCCTATATTGTAGGCAGATTTTTTTCTTTCTGAGCCTGTGAGAGTGTGTGTCTGTGTATGTGTGTGTGTGTGTGTGTGTGTGTCTGTGTGTAGTCATCTACTGTTGGTTTTATTTCTTTGGAGAACTTTGGGTAATTTAACAGAAAAGTATTCTCTATAGATATCCATGAACTAATTTATAGTCATAATTTATAATTTTATTAACTACTTAACCGAAGACAGTGATTGTTCAGTGCACTTGACAGAAAATTGGAAAGGGTAGTTTGTTCCTTAGATAGTAGGATTAAGGCTGAAGCGTATCAGTCTTGGGCTTTTCTACTTGTTGATTCCATGACTCTGGTGAATGACTTAGCTTTCCTGAGCATCTGTTTTATCATCTACAAATAAGGATAATAATTGACTCATGAGACAGTTAATATCACTTACTAGTGATAAAAATAATAAGTATAAAGTACAAGTGACAATGCTTGGCACATATTAAATGTTCAGTAGATGGGGGCTAATGATTGTGTTGGGATTATAGACTTGGGACAAGGAACTGAAGCAGTGGGCATAAAATATATACAAAGAAGGTAAAGTTCCAGACCCGTGTTTAAAAGAAATTGAATATATAAATATAGGATGAGAAATCCCATAGGAAGAAGCCTTAAGAGCTTTACCTGTTTATAAATTCACTATCGGCCTACCATGTAACCATGTGAGAAAGCTGACCTAGACTTTATTTTTGTCTTGGGAAAGAGGAATAGTATTCTACTTGTGTTAGAGATCATTGTTGTAAGAGAATTATTCAGTACAGGTTATAATACTTTGAGAATGACACCAGTAAATAGGTGTGTGGTCAAAAGAGATCATTTAATGATTCACCTTTTTCATTGATTAAGTAATCAACTAAAAGAAAGATATAAGTTGAAGAAATGGCAGAAGGGGTTGGAGTGGTGAATCATTTACATACAGTGCAATACCACACAGCCATACAAAGGAATGAGAGGGTCTCTGTGCACTCATGTTGAAGGATGTCTTAGATACACTACATGTATAAAAGGTACACACAGTGTAGTATATTTGGTATATTTTATTTTAAAAAAGGGGGAAAAAAGCATCTATATTTGCTTGGAGATTCAGAGAATTAAGACCTGAAAAGAACCTAACTTAGCTATTGGGTGAGGACTGGGTGGTGGGAAGGAAAGGATGAGGACTGGAAGAAAACATCATAACTAACTTGATTTGGTTCCCCCAGAAGCTGACCTTGAGTTTCATCCAAGTAGATTTTTAGTATGTGATCCCAGGAAGCATAAGTAGGGGAACAGGAAAGGGGAGGAAGCCATAGCTGATAAAGGATTGGACAGCTTACCAGCCTGTGCAACTGCAGCTCCACCCCACTGGCAGCTTCTGGCAGATAGTACCAGCTGCACCTTAGAGTGACCCCAGCAGTGGGTGGATCAGTGGATGACAGCGTGGAGGTTGGAAGCCCTTGTGCGGATCCACATCTGTTTTTAGTCATAGCCGTGGAGTAATAAACCCAAGTACTCAATGCATCTATTCCAGTACCTCCTGATCCTTTTTTGATTTTTCAAAGAAGTGAAGGTATTCTGTTCTGGAAAAAAAAAAATGAAAACCAAAATTTTAACTTGAATGATTGTGTTGGGATTATAGACTTGGGACAAGGAACTGAAGCAGTGGGCATAAAATATATACAAAGAAGGTAAAGTTCCAGACCCGTGTTTAAAAGAAATTGAATATATAAATATAGGATG
The DNA here is from genome assembly GCA_022376925.1 of Tragulus kanchil. Lineage (NCBI taxonomy): Eukaryota > Metazoa > Chordata > Mammalia > Artiodactyla > Tragulidae > Tragulus > Tragulus kanchil. The sequence continues at coordinate 188,709,432 of JAIOJX010000030.1, read as the reverse complement.
AGAAATCCCATAGGAAGAAGCCTTAAGAGCTTTACCTGTTTATAAATTCACTATCGGCCTACCATGTAACCATGTGAGAAAGCTGACCTAGACTTTATTTTTGTCTTGGGAAAGAGGAATAGTATTCTACTTGTGTTAGAGATCATTGTTGTAAGAGAATTATTCAGTACAGGTTATAATACTTTGAGAATGACACCAGTAAATAGGTGTGTGGTCAAAAGAGATCATTTAATGATTCACCTTTTTCATTGATTAAGTAATCAACTAAAAGAAAGATATAAGTTGAAGAAATGGCAGAAGGGGTTGGAGTGGTGAATCATTTACATACAGTGCAATACCACACAGCCATACAAAGGAATGAGAGGGTCTCTGTGCACTCATGTTGAAGGATGTCTTAGATACACTACATGTATAAAAGGTACACACAGTGTAGTATATTTGGTATATTTTATTTTAAAAAAGGGGGAAAAAAGCATCTATATTTGCTTGGAGATTCAGAGAATTAAGACCTGAAAAGAACCTAACTTAGCTATTGGGTGAGGACTGGGTGGTGGGAAGGAAAGGATGAGGACTGGAAGAAAACATCATAACTAACTTGATTTGGTTCCCCCAGAAGCTGACCTTGAGTTTCATCCAAGTAGATTTTTAGTATGTGATCCCAGGAAGCATAAGTAGGGGAACAGGAAAGGGGAGGAAGCCATAGCTGATAAAGGATTGGACAGCTTACCAGCCTGTGCAACTGCAGCTCCACCCCACTGGCAGCTTCTGGCAGATAGTACCAGCTGCACCTTAGAGTGACCCCAGCAGTGGGTGGATCAGTGGATGACAGCGTGGAGGTTGGAAGCCCTTGTGCGGATCCACATCTGTTTTTAGTCATAGCCGTGGAGTAATAAACCCAAGTACTCAATGCATCTATTCCAGTACCTCCTGATCCTTTTTTGATTTTTCAAAGAAGTGAAGGTATTCTGTTCTGGAAAAAAAAAAATTGAAAACCAAAATTTTAAGGAAAATAAAATAACCACATGTCATAAAATATTAGTGATACTGACATGCAGAAAAAGATTAGACTCATTTTTAGTCAGTTCCAAAACAACTAAGAGTAAAATTTCTTATTATTAGCATCGAGGATAGCAGATACATCAGCTAAGGCTGGAAGCACTTTCTACTCAGCAGATCCACTGCCTAAGAAGGTATTGATAATTACCTATCATTGGGTTCACTCAGTCCAAGACTAGAGCTCACACAAAAATTTGCTTTAAATCAACATATGTTGGGTGTTAAACCAAGTGCATAAGCAATGTAGACTACCTCCAGAAGTGGCAGCCAAAGATGGAGTCATTGGTTATGTTAAACAACCCTTTGCATGAGTTTCTTACTTGATTCTTTAGGTAGAACATCCTAGGTAGTACTAGAAAACTGAATTCTACAGAGTGGCAAATCCCAAACTAGCTAGTAGTTCTTTGGTTGTCCATAGCAGTCCTCTGATTGTCAGAGTACAGTATCTTCTGGGATCTGGTGAGAAATGCAGAATCTCAAACCCTTCCCTAGCTTTCCTGATTTAGAATCTGCATGGGTGCAGGATGTACAGGAAATGCTGTTTGTGTGAGAAAACACATTTTATAATGTTTAGATTTCATAACTACTTACTATAGCTTATTTTTATTCTATATTGGCCTATATTTAAACATTATTTATTTTAATTCAGTTTATACAGTTTGATTTACAATTTGAACACATTTTTAAGTGAATATAAGTTGGACGCGTTAGGGGAACATAGGAATGGGAGGAAGCCATAGCTGATAAAGGATTGGACAGCTTACCAGCCTGTGCAACTGCAGCTCCACCCCACTGGCAGCTTCTGGCAGATAGTACCAGCTGCACCTTAGAGTGACCCCAGCAGTGGGTGGATCAGTGGATGACAGCGTGGAGGTTGGAAGCCCTTGTGCGGATCCACATCTGTTTTTAGTCATAGCCGTGGAGTAATAAACCCAAGTACTCAATGCATCTATTCCAGTACCTCCTGATCCTTTTTTGATTTTTCAAAGAAGTGAAGGTATTCTGTTCTGGCAAAAAAAATTGAAAACCAAAATTTTAAGGAAAATAAAATAACCACATGTCATAAAATATTAGTGATACTGACATGCAGAAAAAGATTAGACTCATTTTTAGTCAGTTCCAAAACAACTAAGAGTAAAATTTCTTATTATTAGCATCGAGGATAGCAGATACATCAGCTAAGGCTGGAAGCACTTTCTACTCAGCAGATCCACTGCCTAAGAAGGTATTGATAATTACCTATCATTGGGTTCACTCAGTCCAAGACTAGAGCTCACACAAAAATTTGCTTTAAATCAACATATGTTGGGTGTTAAACCAAGTGCATAAGCAATGTAGACTACCTCCAGAAGTGGCAGCCAAAGATGGAGTCATTGGTTATGTTAAACAACCCTTTGCATGAGTTTCTTACTTGATTCTTTAGGTAGAACATCCTAGGTAGTACTAGAAAACTGAATTCTACAGAGTGGCAAATCCCAAACTAGCTAGTAGTTCTTTGGTTGTCCATAGCAGTCCTCTGATTGTCAGAGTACAGTATCTTCTGGGATCTGGTGAGAAATGCAGAATCTCAAACCCTTCCCTAGCTTTCCTGATTTAGAATCTGCATGGGTGCAGGATGTACAGGAAATGCTGTTTGTGTGAGAAAACACATTTTATAATGTTTAGATTTCATAACTACTTACTATAGCTTATTTTTATTCTATATTGGCCTATATTTAAACATTATTTATTTTAATTCAGTTTATACAGTTTGATTTACAATTTGAATTTTCAACAATCACCATAATACTAGTTCATTGTATGTGCCTTTAAAAATACTGTCTTAAATACATTCTATTTATGTGATTGAAATGAATCACTCACAACTGAAAATGTTTATATCCTCAAATGTGAACCCAATGCCATAGACTGATACAACTCTAGTGCCTAGATGTCCTCCGTACCAACTAGGTGAGCTATCAAAATATTACAGTCAGGTAGTTTTCTTTAGTTCATTACAAGCTTCTCTCATAATTGTGAGATACTCCATTATGAGTTGAAACAATGGTACCTGAAAACATGAATAATACATAGTGCTAACAATGCTTTTGGAACCATTATGGTGTAGAATATTATATTAATCCATAATTTGAAGATGGGACTAAATGGATCTTTCCTCTAAAAGAGCTGCTGTGATGTGCCATTTTACACGTGATGTTAATAAGAATACACTATCACCTAAAATCCATATTAAAATATTTTATATATGATGTACTTGCACTAATAGATATCTGTCATTTGTTACTAAATACAGCTGTTAAAAGAACCTCTTAAGTGCTTTCAAAATTTGTTTTTAAGACCTTGACATTGGATGGAATAAAAAGTATTATGGAGCCCATCCTTCATTGTGGAAATGGACATAATGGATGAAATACTGTATGTTGCTTACTTCATTTTTGCCAGGTCAAATTGAAGTTCTCATCAGCATTTGACATTCATTCCATGACCACATAATACATGATGAAGAACCTAAATGTGGACATTAAATATTTCATTTTCACTAGACATTATTATCATATAGTTCAGCGTTTGAGAATATCTTCACATTTCTTCCTTGAACGTTGTCGTCTTTCATTGCAAAGCTCTCCTGTAATAGGCGAGTAAAATAAGGTAGCTCACTCAATTATGAATCATTCTGGATTATAATTCATGTATCATTCACCATGAATTCAACAAGTACACAGTGATCTGTTTGATCTGAAATTGCATCAGAGTGTGAAGTAGTACTTTAGAAAGATTAAATTAATAAAATAAATTGAGCAAGTGTTCAATAGAAGTGAAATATGGCACCTTCACCTAAGGGTAAATAAATAAATCCACTGTTTACATTGTTCCCCTTTGACTTCATTTTCTCCATCATCTTCTTGCTGACACTAACTGTTCCTCCATTTGATGGAATCAATATTTTAAATATGAATCAAAATGCAAAGTAGGGGGTGCTCAGGCACACATAAGTTGGCAATAATTTTTTTCTAATGGCTTCGAGTCATTTATCTTAGTCTGAAAGGTTTTTGACTAGCGGTGAGGGAATCGCAGTCATTTTCATTTTTATGAAAGTTGCTTTTCATCTTCAAAAATACCCTCTTTATGATTGCATTTAAATAAAAGCTGCTAAGAGGAAACTGAATGGAATGGCACCACCCTTTTTCATTATTATTGTTATTGTTATTTTATAGAATGAATATGGAACGTGATTACCATGCTGCTTTGGTATTATAGTTAGTGAAATACAATTTCTTTTACAAGAGGATTTTTACTGTTTGATCTCCTTTATGACTATTTTCTCTGTTCCTGGAAGGATTCACCTGTGCGAAGCATGCTAAACATTTTGGCAACCTTACAGAAGGAATTTTAAGGAACTATTTTAAATGACTAGCTATGCTATGAGGAGCAACTCAGACTTGAAAATACAGAATTAAGAAGTTTTATTTCTCAATTTTCCTGCTGATTTATAACTATTTTCATGTATGATAGCATGTTTCCCAAAATGTAAGCAGACGATGAGCATTGCCTTGGCATGCTCCACCAAGTCTAGAAGTCCTGGAATAATTCAGCATTCAAAACTGTCTAGAACCTGAGTTGCTATTTAGAGAAATAGGTTAAAACTTATTTGTTAACAAGAAGTAAATTACTTTCTGCCATCTGTGGAATTTAAATTCTACATAATCTTGACATATCCCATGCTGGTTTCCACCAGCATAATTAAGTTAAAGGATGTTCTTTCTTCCACTGACCACTGTTTCTTTCTGTTGTATCTTTGATAGACTCACTTATAAAATGCACAGGAGAGATGTGGATGCAAAAATTTCCTTAATAAGGTGAAGAAAAGAAATAATGCCTTAGAACCACAAAATCAATTGCATCTCCACAAACTTGAATATGTCCAAGAGAAATAAAACATGCAATTTCCAAATGAGCCAGGTTTCACCTGTTTGTGCAATACCGTTTTGTTACTTCCTAGCTCTGATTTCCGTCACAGCGTTTGCCTCACCTGCGGGTCTTTTCCTTCTGGTTGACACCCATACCATCTTTGTCACTCAGCAAGCAAACCCCATGCTTTGTATCCCCCTCCTGCCCCTCCCTAACACATTCTGCCACTGCTTTAAGGCCACGCCATGTCACTGTCCTCACGCCTTTCCTCGCAATCTCCCAGCTGATGTCCGACATCCTTCATTTCGCAGCATCTGAGCAGAACCACAAGATGACAACTTTAGGATCATAATGCGAATTAGTTATGCTCTCACCATTTCCCATTCTCATTAAATCATTGTCAGGACAATGGATTCATGGGGTACCATTTCCTGTTCTCATTACAGTTTTTGTCACAGGAATGAGGTATCAAAATTCCAATGCTTCGCATAGTCTTTGAAAAATAATAGTTACCTCTGCTGCTTTGACCTCTGTTTTTCTATTCTGCGTTTGGCTCAGCCCTGCGCACTTTTCTCTGCCTATGTGTGGCCTTGGCGATTAGAAGACGCAGCTTCTTCAATAGGGTGAAAGTTAAGAAATCAAAATGACAGGAAATATTAAAACTTTGCTATTTTCTTTTCAGTGACAAAACTGAGTCTGAGATGATCACATACATGCTTTACACAAAGGCTAGAGCATATATACGTAGTAATTTTTGTAGTTAAGTGGTTTATTAGTATTCTTTTCTCTTTTCATTTTTACTCTCCTTCAACTTAACAAAATACACTCCCTGTTCTTAAAAGCAAGCAAAGACCTACCGTTCATATTTTTTAAGGATTTCAAATTTCCATTACCTTCAGGAAAAAAAGAAGTTCTTACTGTTTAAATATACAATTTGAATAAATTAGTTTATTTCCCCTCCCTGCTGATCCTGGCTGCCTCTACCAAGGTTTGTTTTTACAATTGATGGCTTTGTTCTTCCCAAGACAGTGCCAGGCTCTGTTTGGGTTCAGGTAGAAGTCTTACAAACACTAAGTAATGATTTGTTAACTAAACGCTCCTAGAGCTGTCTGTCAGCTCTCCCTGTGACATAATAGCAGCTTCACCTACCTGCAGTCACTTCAGGGTGCTTTCATTAAATGCAAACTTTGTAAAATCCCATAGAAGTGCAGGGAACGTGGAGATGCTATGATCCTCACACCCATACCATCTTTGTCACTCAGCAAGCAAACCCCATGCTTTGTATCCCCCTCCTGCCCCTCCCTAACACATTCTGCCACTGCTTTAAGGCCACGCCATGTCACTGTCCTCACGCCTTTCCTCGCAATCTCCCAGCTGATGTCCGACATCCTTCATTTCGCAGCATCTGAGCAGAACCACAAGATGACAACTTTAGGATCATAATGCGAATTAGTTATGCTCTCACCATTTCCCATTCTCATTAAATCATTGTCAGGACAATGGATTCATGGGGTACCATTTCCTGTTCTCATTACAGTTTTTGTCACAGGAATGAGGTATCAAAATTCCAATGCTTCGCATAGTCTTTGAAAAATAATAGTTACCTCTGCTGCTTTGACCTCTGTTTTTCTATTCTGCGTTTGGCTCAGCCCTGCGCACTTTTCTCTGCCTATGTGTGGCCTTGGCGATTAGAAGACGCAGCTTCTTCAATAGGGTGAAAGTTAAGAAATCAAAATGACAGGAAATATTAAAACTTTGCTATTTTCTTTTCAGTGACAAAACTGAGTCTGAGATGATCACATACATGCTTTACACAAAGGCTAGAGCATATATACGTAGTAATTTTTGTAGTTAAGTGGTTTATTAGTATTCTTTTCTCTTTTCATTTTTACTCTCCTTCAACTTAACAAAATACACTCCCTGTTCTTAAAAGCAAGCAAAGACCTACCGTTCATATTTTTTAAGGATTTCAAATTTCCATTACCTTCAGGAAAAAAAGAAGTTCTTACTGTTTAAATATACAATTTGAATAAATTAGTTTATTTCCCCTCCCTGCTGATCCTGGCTGCCTCTACCAAGGTTTGTTTTTACAATTGATGGCTTTGTTCTTCCCAAGACAGTGCCAGGCTCTGTTTGGGTTCAGGTAGAAGTCTTACAAACACTAAGTAATGATTTGTTAACTAAACGCTCCTAGAGCTGTCTGTCAGCTCTCCCTGTGACATAATAGCAGCTTCACCTACCTGCAGTCACTTCAGGGTGCTTTCATTAAATGCAAACTTTGTAAAATCCCAGAGAAGTGCAGGGAACGTGGAGATGCTATGATCCTCTTGTCTTTGGTAATAGGCTTACTGGTTTTGTTTTTAGTTTGGTTCCGAGTGTTATCATATATGAGAAAAATCGAGGCCATTTAATTGTTAACACATCCTAGACCCTACTTGGAGGAAATATCTTCACTTGCAGTAGGGTTAAAGCTAAATTCCAATTCTTGTGCAGTTCAAAAGGAGGAAATTGAGTTCAGGTTTGTCAGTGTTTCTTTTTTAACTTACTCCCTAATCTGTTATCTTTTCTGTATGATTTTCATTGAGTACTTGTTTTTCATATTTCTTTTTGGATTATATGATTTTTTCACATTGTGACCCAGCATGGTACTTGAAATATACTAGCACACAGTTCATGTGTGCTCATGGAAGGAATGGAGAAAGGAGTGGAAGAATACAGGATAGGTTAGATATGAAATATGAAATTTGAAGGAAAAGTGTTTTTCAGATAATACTTGTCCTGTTTCATGGCACACATGTACTGTTTCATTTAGTAGTAACTTTCCATTCTTATTTGATTTAGATTTCTAATTAGAAATGGCTCTAGATTTTAATAATTATCATCTCATGACCTGTGAATATTGCCACAAATTCCTTTTTTTAAATTTATTGAGGGACTGTTTGGTAGACTTGCTGATACTATGTCACTCGATCAGTCACATGCATTATTTTTAGATACATTGTTGGATTTTATTTTCAACATTTTATTTAGAATTTTGTATCTATCTCCTAAGGTGTGTTAATATTGTAGCCTTGGTTTGTTTCTTTTGTGATGTCCTTGTCAGGTTTTGGTGTTCACACAAACTTAACTTCATAAAATGACTTGGGGAGAATTTCTGTGTTTTAAAAGGAATGTAACGGTGAGCATCTCCATAAAGATCGATAAAACTCAACTTTGAGAGCATCTCAAATAGGATTTGGAAGCTCTTTCAGTCTCTAATGATGGTCTCTTGTTTTGGGGTACATGATCTACCCAGAATATCCTTTTCTTTGGAGGGGTAATTTTGTTAATATATGTTTTCCCAGATAATCACCAAACTTTGTAAAATAGGAATCAGGGAACGTGGAGATGCTATGATCCTCTTGTCTTTGGTAATAGGCTTACTGGTTTTGTTTTTAGTTTGGTTCCGAGTGGTATCATATATGAGAAAAATAGAGGCCATTTAATTGTTAACACATCCTAGACCCTACTGGGAGGTAAGATCTTCACTTGCCGAAGGGTTATAGCAAAATTTCCCAATTCTTGTGCAGTTCAAAAGGAGGAAATTGAGTTCAGGTTTGTCAGTGTTTCTTTTTTAACTTACTCCCTAATCTGTTATCTTTTCTGTATGATTTTCATTGAGTACTTGTTTTTCATATTTCTTTTTGGATTATATGATTTTTTCACATTGTGACCCAGCATGGTACTTGAAATATACTAGCACACAGTTCATGTGTGCTCATGGAAGGAATGGAGAAAGGAGTGGAAGAATACAGGATAGGTTAGATATGAAATATGAAATTTGAAGGAAAAGTGTTTTTCAGATAATACTTGTCCTGTTTCATGGCACACATGTACTGTTTCATTTAGTAGTAACTTTCCATTCTTATTTGATTTAGATTTCTAATTAGAAATGGCTCTAGATTTTAATAATTATCATCTCATGACCTGTGAATATTGCCACAAATTCCTTTTTTTAAATTTATTGAGGGACTGTTTGGTAGACTTGCTGATACTATGTCACTCGATCAGTCACATGCATTATTTTTAGATACATTGTTGGATTTTATTTTCAACATTTTATTTAGAATTTTGTATCTATCTCCTAAGGTGTGTTAATATTGTAGCCTTGGTTTGTTTCTTTTGTGATGTCCTTGTCAGGTTTTGGTGTTCACACAAACTTAACTTCATAAAATGACTTGGGGAGAATTTCTGTGTTTTTAAAAAGGAATGTAACGGTGAGCATCTCCATAAAGATCGATAAAACTCAACTTTGAGAGCATCTCAAATAGGATTTGGAAGCTCTTTCAGTCTCTAATGATGGTCTCTTGTTTTGGGGGTACATGATCTACCCAGAATATCCTTTTCTTTGGAGGGGGTAATTTTGTTAATATATGTTTTCCCAGATAATCACCAATTTTCTCTAGATTTTTAATTAAATATAATAAAATTTCAGGCAAAAGGACCTTCATATTTGTTTGATGTCCTGAATCTGTGGGTTAGATATCAAACTGTCGACTGAAAAAAATACACTCACAAGCTGAAAGTAGGGTGTTATTTTATTTGTTGGGAATGTTTAGAATGCTAGGCCTGGGAGACAGGGTCTCAGTACCTCTAAGAAAACTGCTCCTAGGAGGCAGGGCTGGGAGTCAGACAATATAGAAGTTTGCAACAAAGGGAGTTGGTAGTCTGAACATCAAAGATCAGGTATCAAATTTCTGAATTTATCATTCTCTGTATGGGAGGATGCAAGCCTCTGGGCTCACTGAATTCATTCCTTTCATATGCACCTCAGCTATCTGGGGCCAGTCCTGTTTCCTTGTTCATCCTGCGTTCTTTCCCTCAGCTCCTCAGCAGTCACTGTGGAGGGTGGCGGCATCAGAGATTTGCAGTTTGGGAAGCTCTCATTCACATTTGGAGGCCAGAAATCTCTGATGACCCTGACATTTTTTGCTTATAAATATGGCAGGAGATATTTTCATTTCACATCATTTTTCATTCTTACTCATATCTTACTGTCAGGGTTTTTGTGTTTGCTCCAATAATAGTTACAAGAAGGTCATGTATTTTACTCACTGTTGTTACATTAAGGAAGGTAACTCTATTTGGAAAATTTTGTTGGAGAGTTCCAAGTAATCAAAAGACAGTGGTCAGTTACTGGAGTCTAAGCAAACAATACCAGTAACAGCCTAACTCATGGACTATATGGATTACATCAAGTGCTGTTTCAAGTGCTTTATATAATTTGGTCTCAGAACAACCTGTTAACCACTCCCATTTTACCAAAGGACACACTAAGGATTAGGAACTAGAATTCAAACTCAGGTAATCTGACTTCTATTTGTACTGTGCTATCTCCTATGCATTAAAGAAAATACTTCTTATATAAATCTATGGTTAAGAAATAATGAGTCATATTCCTTTTTAGATTCAATAGCGCATCTTACCATTATCTCTGGAGTTTTGTTAGTTTCTAGTGTGTGAATAATATATTTCTGATTCTGTCCAGCTTTCCTTTCTTTATATTATAGCAAGTCCCATATAACAAGATTTGTTCCCCTTAAAGTTTATGTCTTATTTTATTTTATTTTTTTTTGGCCACTTCTATTGGTCTTTCATTTGTTCATTTTCATCCATCTTTGTTCTTTGGCCTGTGTGTGCCTCCCATTGCAGTGGCCTCTCTTGCTGCAGATCACCAGATCTGGGTGCATGCACTCTAGAGCTCTGGCTTGGTAGTTGGACATATAGGTCCAGCTGCTCCGCGGCACATGGGATTGTCCCAGGCCAGGGATCAAACCAGCGCCCCTTGCACTGCAAGGTGGTATCCTTACCCAGTGGACCACCAGGGAAGCCCAAGTTTATGTCTTTTTAACATCTACAGCTACTTTGTTAGTCTGGAAGAAAGGTGGTCCATTATTAAGTTAAAATTTGAATTCTTCTTGTTTGTTCTACAAATAGATATTAAATTAAGAAGAGAAGAATGTCCCCACCATATAAGGAGACAGATTATAGACATGTACAGATTACTGTGTGTATTTCTATTTCCATTCATGCTTCATATGGGATAGAAACATACACAAATGCATACGGACATTTCAGAGGGTGCATGTGTGTGCTCAGTCATGTGTGACTCTTTTTTTTAATATATTTTTTTATTTTTCTGTGCCAGGTCTTAGTTACAGCATGTGAGATCTAATTCCCTGACCAGGAATTGAGTTCAGGCCCTTTGCATTGGGAGCTTGGCGTATTAGCCACTAGACCACTAAGGAGTCCATGACTCTTTATGACCCTATGGACTGTAGCTCACCAGGCTTCTCTGTCCATGAGATTTCCCAGGCAAGAAAACTGGAGTGGGTTGCCATTTCCTTCTGAAACTGTTTACCTTGGATTCGAACCCACATGGCTGGGACTCCAACCCAGCAAAAATGTATTCATGGAGCTTAAGTTCTTGATGTCTCTTCACAGTAAAGAATTCAGTGAGAGACAGAGTGATGGGTAAGAAATGGATTTATTCAGGTTCAGAGAAAAACACACTCCATAGACAATGTGGGCCATTTCAGCGGGTGAGCGCAGTGGCCCAGAAAATGTGGCGTGCTTAGCTTTTATGGGCTGGTTAATGTCATATGCTAATGAGTGGGAGGATTATTCGAACTTTTTTGGGTAGGGAGCAGAACTGTCATGGTGCCTCTGGGTGTATCATTTAGCTTGCTGATTGAGGATCGAGGTCTAGTCTGCCATCTTGGGTCCATTTAATTCTAATGGGTTTATGCTGTGTTCTTGGGCTATGTCATTCTTTCAAAAATTGTGCCCTGCCCCTTTCCCTCCTGTTACACTTCTCCAGCTTCTAAAGGTAGTTCTAAAAGTGTTTTTTTAATATTTTTTTGTGTCTTCTTCATATACTTCTACATTTTCTGCTATGAAAAGGTTTTGCTTTGTTAATGAAAGGAAGTCTTCCTTTGCAGCAGAATAAAACTTACTAGATAGCTCAGGAGACAAAACTGTCCTCCTCCCTATGACTTTACCTTTTTCCAGTTTTACATTTGGTATTGACTGGTGTCTAGGCTGAGCTCTACATCAGGGAAAAAAATCCCTTTTCTGCCTCTCTCCTCTTCCTCAGCAACAAATAGTTTTTGCATTTAATTCCTGAATTTCTCCCTTCATCCCATGAACGCCCTCTTTCTTCTGAGCCACCTGTGTGTATAGAGCAGCCCTTCCTATACCTTCCATAAATTCCCCATACCTTATTAGATAAATGAGGACAATATAGTTAATCTTTAAGAACTTTCACACAGAGTGCAATTCTACCCATCTATTTGAATAGAGGAGTTCACAAGGAAAATTCAGTGTTGAATTTAATGCTGAAGCAATTACATAAGATTCACCAATGTCTTTAAGGATTTCCATACTTGCTCTTGCCAAAATAAAACTATCATTTTCATTTTTCAGACATAAATATAACCTAAGACAGGAGGGTGGTAATATTTGCAAGCATTTATATTAGAACCACATTTCTACTTTTAAAATCAATATATTATAGGGGGACCCTAAATTTCCACTGACGTTCAAATAAGCTGCCTGAAATTACTAATATTTTGGTAAGGGTTCTGTTGAAGGCCTGTGCCCATAAGAGTTCCAAATTCCATGTAATATGATAACTTGGCAGGACAGAGCTGTTGCTTGAAATATAATAATAAAGATGAAAACCAGGAGAAAGATGCACACATTAAATTTTCCATCTAGTCTGTATATTCTCTTAAAATGGACTCAATATTTTTGTCTATTTTCCATAACAAACCTTGGGACTAACAACCTCAGTGAAGTTTAAATAACTTGAATTCCAACAGTAAAATTGAATACATGTCATTTCCCCTTCAAATATATATAGCCCTTCAACTTGATCTTGAAAGCTCTTTAAGTCTTTCAAAGCTTTTACATCTGATTTGAGAATTTGGCATAGAATTTGAATCTCAGTACTTGAAAGTTCCAGCAAGTGAAAAAGATCGGAAGTCCTTGGAAATAACTTCAAAGTTCATTCTCTTTTTTTAAGAAAGTCTTCCTTTGCAGCAGAATAAAACTTACTAGATAGCTCAGGAGACAAAACTGTCCTCCTCCCTATGACTTTACCTTTTTCCAGTTTTACATTTGGTATTGACTGGTGTCTAGGCTGAGCTCTACATCAGGGAAAAAAATCCCTTTTCTGCCTCTCTCCTCTTCCTCAGCAACAAATAGTTTTTGCATTTAATTCCTGAATTTCTCCCTTCATCCCATGAACGCCCTCTTTCTTCTGAGCCACCTGTGTGTATAGAGCAGCCCTTCCTATACCTTCCATAAATTCCCCATACCTTATTAGATAAATGAGGACAATATAGTTAATCTTTAAGAACTTTCACACAGAGTGCAATTCTACCCATCTATTTGAATAGAGGAGTTCACAAGGAAAATTCAGTGTTGAATTTAATGCTGAAGCAATTACATAAGATTCACCAATGTCTTTAAGGATTTCCATACTTGCTCTTGCCAAAATAAAACTATCATTTTCATTTTTCAGACATAAATATAACCTAAGACAGGAGGGTGGTAATATTTGCAAGCATTTATATTAGAACCACATTTCTACTTTTAAAATCAATATATTATAGGGGCACCCTAAATTTCCACTGACGTTCAAATAAGCTGCCTGAAATTACTAATATTTTGGTAAGGGTTCTGTTGAAGGCCTGTGCCCATAAGAGTTCCAAATTCCATGTAATATGATAACTTGGCAGGACAGAGCTGTTGCTTGAAATATAATAATAAAGATGAAAACCAGGAGAAAGATGCACACATTAAATTTTCCATCTAGTCTGTATATTCTCTTAAAATGGACTCAATATTTTTGTCTATTTTCCATAACAAACCTTGGGACTAACAACCTCAGTGAAGTTTAAATAACTTGAATTCCAACAGTAAAATTGAATACATGTCATTTCCCCTTCAAATATATATAGCCCTTCAACTTGATCTTGAAAGCTCTTTAAGTCTTTCAAAGCTTTTACATCTGATTTGAGAATTTGGCATAGAATTTGAATCTCAGTACTTGAAAGTTCCAGCAAGTGAAAAAGATCGGAAGTCCTTGGAAATAACTTCAAAGTTCATTCTCTTTTATATCTAAAGACAAAGTTGGCATCTGAAGAATAAAATCAGAGTTAACAGTAAACCCAATTCTCTGGAATTTAGGTTTCATTCAGACAGGGATGTGCCATGGAAATTTCTCAGGTGGAGGTACCTCTCCCAGAGAAAGATGAATTCTGAGTAAGGTTAGAAAGGTCACCATGATCTTTTCTGTAGCAACAGCAATCTGACCAAACAAATAACTTACAAAAATTTGTGACTACAGAACAAGGCTTAAAAGCATGACTCTCAAGTCAAAAGAATCTGATTTCTCATCTGCACTGTGGTCACTTGATGAGTAACTTAAAATCTTTACTCCACAAGGTTTAGTAATTACTGCCCCACAGCACTATATGAGTTAAATGATACAATCCATACAGAGGGTTTATCAAATGCTGCTGTATATTAAAATGCAGACATTATTAGTAAGTTATCATTACAAATTTAAGAAGCCTTCACATTTGGTCTGTTCATAAGGGAATTTTCAGATTTGCATATGTAAATGTGGTATCGTTATTGACAAATATGTTTAAATAATTTTCCAAGTCTTGTTTTAATTGGTTTTGTTTAAAACTTCCAATTACAGATTTGGCTCTAAAAGAGCTCCATTTCCCGTGATGCTGCTAAACTGTTCATGCTGCTGTTTGGTCAGGTACAAATGATTTCTCTGGGACTGTGAGGACTAGTCTATATTCAAGTGACCATCAGATCTTTCAAGATAGCTCATTTACAGACTCGGACCACTCCCTGCAGATTGTGATGTGTGCCTGCCTTTCCTCTTCTGCACTCCTCCTGCTGTGTGTGACAGAAAAAGTAACTTACTTTCGAAGATAAGGTAAACGATAGGCCTACCCTATTATTACCCAAATAGGACACTTGGGAAGAGGAGGATTATAAATAGAGGAGAAATAAATAGGAAGAGTCTAAAAAACTACGCAAGCTGGAAATCAGTTTAAAATACTTTTGTAATCACCCAGATATCTGTGATAATGTTTCTTTTTTTCTTTCTTTTTTTACAAAATTTATTGAGCATTTATTAAGTTCAAGGGCATCCCAGGTGGCGCTAGTGATAAAGAACCTGCCTGCCAATGCAAGAGACTTGGGTTCGATCCCTGGGTTGAGAAGACCCCCTGGAGAAGGGCATGGCCACCCACGCCAGTATTCTTGCCTGCAGAAACCCATGGACAGAGGAGTCTGGCAGGCCACAGTCACAAAGATTCAGACATTACTGAAGCATGTATTGTGTTCATCTCAGTGCTTCTTAAGGCTAACTGACTTAATCCTTTTACCTTGATAGAATAGATAGTAACTTATTATTTCGTTTTACTGATTAAAAAACTGAGGCATGCCATGGTTCAGTAGTGTTGCAGGTTTGTGTAACTGGTAATTTCCGAGGTAGAATGTGAGCTGAGGCAGTCTGGCTCCAGGCCTGTGTTCTTAACTATGACACTGTATTTCTGGTGAGTCAATTAACAGTTACAGTTTTGCAAATAAGTGAGTTATTAATATAAGGAGAGTGATTTAATAAATTTACAGCTTATAATAGATAGTTACGTTCCTTCCTTTTGATTTATAAAAATGAGAAAGAAAAAAATTACTTGTCTTTTATGGTATCATTTGAAATCTGGCAAGACTTTTAATTGGTGACTTTGCTCATGAAAGTGCTCTGGAGAAAAGTGAACCTTCTGTTACTATATAATTGCTATTTTTCCAGCAATATGAGATAAGGACAATGAGGTTTGGAAAAGAAAATGCTGATTTGGGAAAATGAATGGTTTCTAATTTTCCCTGATCTTTCAAGATAGCTCATTTACAGACTCGGACCACTCCCTGCAGATTGTGATGTGTGCCTGCCTTTCCTCTTCTGCACTCCTCCTGCTGTGTGTGACAGAAAAAGTAACTTACTTTCGAAGATAAGGTAAACGATAGGCCTACCCTATTATTACCCAAATAGGACACTTGGGAAGAGGAGGATTATAAATAGAGGAGAAATAAATAGGAAGAGTCTAAAAAACTACGCAAGCTGGAAATCAGTTTAAAATACTTTTGTAATCACCCAGATATCTGTGATAATGTTTCTTTTTTTCTTTCTTTTTTTACAAAATTTATTGAGCATTTATTAAGTTCAAGGGCATCCCAGGTGGCGCTAGTGATAAAGAACCTGCCTGCCAATGCAAGAGACTTGGGTTCGATCCCTGGGTTGAGAAGACCCCCTGGAGAAGGGCATGGCCACCCACGCCAGTATTCTTGCCTGCAGAAACCCATGGACAGAGGAGTCTGGCAGGCCACAGTCACAAAGATTCAGACATTACTGAAGCATGTATTGTGTTCATCTCAGTGCTTCTTAAGGCTAACTGACTTAATCCTTTTACCTTGATAGAATAGATAGTAACTTATTATTTCGTTTTACTGATTAAAAAACTGAGGCATGCCATGGTTCAGTAGTGTTGCGCAGGTTTGTGTAACTGGTAATTTCCGAGGTAGAATGTGAGCTGAGGCAGTCTGGCTCCAGGCCTGTGTTCTTAACTATGACACTGTATTTCTGGTGAGTCAATTAACAGTTACAGTTTTGCAAATAAGTGAGTTATTAATATAAGGAGAGTGATTTAATAAATTTACAGCTTATAATAGATAGTTACGTTCCTTCCTTTTGATTTATAAAAATGAGAAAGAAAAAAATTACTTGTCTTTTATGGTATCATTTGAAATCTGGCAAGACTTTTAATTGGTGACTTTGCTCATGAAAGTGCTCTGGAGAAAAGTGAACCTTCTGTTACTATATAATTGCTATTTTTCCAGCAATATGAGATAAGGACAATGAGGTTTGGAAAAGAAAATGCTGATTTGGGAAAATGAATGGTCTATATTTTCCTTACACTGACCTGCTTTCCAAAAAAATCTTTATCCTAAATTTTTTAAAATTATTACTATTAGTCTATAAGCAGGAGTTGATCTCCTCAAAATCTGAAAGGACAAATTATTTTCTCAGATTTCAGCAATGCCAGATAAATTGCCTCTTTTCCCATGCCTGAAATGTTTTGAAACCTGATGACAATAAAAAAAAAAAAAAAAAAAAAGACTTCATTTAGATTCAATTGGGTATTAAATGATAAATTTTCTATTTGCATAAGTTTGCCTTCTTTAACTTTATACTTAACATGTCAGTTTTTAATGTAATTAATCCATCTGTTTGTTCCTGTTGAGTTCTTTTTAAAAGGAAGCCTTTCAGAATAGGATGTATTTAACTGAATTCAGAGTTTAAAGTAAAGTTCGTGGGAATGAGCATTTTCAGTTTCATTTAAGGTTATATATGGTAATCTATGTCTGTTCAGTCACAATATATAGACCCCAGAATAATATTCTTAGATAAAAACAACATTATTATTATTATTATTTTTTTGGTTAATCATTGTAACAGGGTGCAAATTAAATTCCCTTCCTAGGGCCCTCTGTATTTTACAAAAACAGAATGGTATTTAGGAAAGCAAAGGATATTTTAAATAGTTCACAGAGTTCCATATCTCACTCAAATAGTGAGACAGTTACATTTTGCTCCTTGGTGTATGCTTGTATTTGTGCAAAATAGTGAGAATATAGGTAGTGCTTGCAAGTAGAGAGGATTCAGTGCATGAGGTTCAGTTGACACAGTCCTGTGCAAAGCAAGGACTGCCTGTATTGACATATTTTTGTTGAATTTCTGTTACTCATCATTGCTTCTGAACATGAAATTCCAGTCTATGTTTTGGTTAGATAAGAAACTGATATTTCTTTAGGTATATGGAAGTCAAATAGAACCATTGTTGCCTAAGCTTATATCATCTTGTAGAAAATCTTGCCTTACTAATTTTGATGGAACATTATATTTTTTTCTTGAAATCTTTAAAGCCTACCTCATTTTCCATTGGGGGTCGGTATACAGCACAATACAAGCTGTGCTGGCATCAATCATCTGGATATTTAGCATTCAGAGACAAGGCAATCTAATGATGGGTTAAAGTTTCCATTTTTCATTCATGGGATTTGCCCTTTTGCATACAGTTAGCAGGAAGAGGGATTAGGGATTACATTTTGGAAATAATTCTTAAATTTAAGTCAAGTAAAACACCTTGAGATATTTGTCATAATTTTAAAAATATTCTGAATTCTTATTATTTGCTTGCCCATTAAATTGTATTCATCTGTTTTTCGTGCTTATGTTTAATTTTGCAAAATTAATGTAAGTTTTAATAACTACCTGACTTCACAGATTTTAATATTTGGCAACTGCTTTTCAGCCCTATGCTGTGGATTTTTCCAAGTCCTTTATGGATCTTTGAGCTTACTGAATGAAATAGACACATAGTGTTTGTCTTTTATCCTAAAATATTCCATGAATATGTTTGAAATGCTGAATATTACAAAGTGGCTAATATTTTTTCTTAAGAATGATGTTATAATTGGCTAGGAACTGAATATTAAACACATTATAGTAAGGAGTAGTAGTAATATTTTGAAAGAGATTAGGTATAGAATCTCAGGAAATGAAAAAATATATGTATATTCTCTAAGACACAGAATAATGATTCATGTACCTGATATTATCTCATTTTTGGTGTGCCCAAATTTATGCATTTTCCTTTAAATTTCCTATTTTTTTCTTATCTATTTTTAGCTCTATTATTATTTATTGAGTACTTTTTGTTAATACAACTTGTATAAAGTTTAAATTCAAAAAAAATCAAATTCTTTTCCCATTTAAGTTATTATGGAAGATTGAGGAGAATTCCCTGTACTATACAGTAAGTCTTGTTTGGTTGTCTGTTTTAAATATAGCAGTGTGTACAAGTCAGTCTCAAGCTCTCAATCTATGACTCCCTCCACCCTTTGCCACAGGTAGCCATAAATGTATTCTCTAAATCTGTGAGTCTGTTACCGTTAGATAAATGGATTCAGCATGGAATGCATTATTTTATTTTATTTTAAATTTTGGCCTTTTTGTATTAGTTTTTTAATTTATTTTTATCCATCTTCATTTTTTGGCCTGTGTGGCCTCCTCCCATTACAGTGGCCTCTCTCGCTGCAGAGCGCTGTTTCAGGCGCATGCGCTCCAGAGCTCCGGCTCGGTCATTGGACACATCGGTCCAGCCGCTCCGCGGCACGTGGGATCTTCCCAGGCCAGGGGTCGAAACGGCGCCCCTTGCACTGGAAGGCGGTGTCCTTACCCACCGGACCACCAGGGAAGCCCAGCTCATGGTTTTGATTGTAGTTACAGGTAAGATTATGTCCATGCTTTGCTCAGCAGCAAGGCAACTTCCTGTAAGACCTTAGGTTTGGGAGGAATATGGTAAGTCTACCTTGAAGTTGTCCTTCCCCGTTGGGTAAAAAGCCTTACCAGGTCCCCATGGCGTAAAAGAAGCTGCCTTTTGAGACTTCCTACTCGGAGTGAGGGTTCAACTTTGAAAGATTTCTCAGGATCCAGTGAAATCTTCACAATTACAGCTCACATTCTCCTGGCTGTACAAGTTCTCTGAGGGCCCGCTGTCTATGTGCATTTTCATTTCTACTCAGATACCATTGTGATAGTTACGTACTACCTCGTCAGGAAGTTTAAGTGCCTAAGAAGATTAATTTTTTTCACCATTTTCAGTTATTTTCTGCGGAAGGATGGGTGTGAGTGATCTCCCCCTGCAATGCTGTTCTTAATGGAATCATACAAATGCTTTGTTCTGGTGATTTTCTATTAGTGCACTTCAGCTGGCTCTACACACCCCCCCCTCTTCCTTTAGAGAATTTCTTTTTTTTGTAAACTAATACAACTTGTATAAAGTTTAAATTCAAAATCAAATTCTTTTCCCATTTAAGTTATTATGGAAGATTGAGGAGAATTCCCTGTACTATACAGTAAGTCTTGTTTGGTTGTCTGTTTTAAATATAGCAGTGTGTACAAGTCAGTCTCAAGCTCTCAATCTATGACTCCCTCCACCCTTTGCCACAGGTAGCCATAAATGTATTCTCTAAATCTGTGAGTCTGTTACCGTTAGATAAATGGATTCAGCATGGAATGCATTATTTTATTTTATTTTAAATTTTGGCCTTTTTGTATTAGTTTTTTAATTTATTTTTATCCATCTTCATTTTTTGGCCTGTGTGGCCTCCTCCCATTACAGTGGCCTCTCTCGCTGCAGAGCACTGATTCAGGGCGCATGCGCTCCAGAGCTCCGGCTCGGTCATTGGACACATCGGTCCAGCCGCTCCGCGGCACGTGGGATCTTCCCAGGCCAGGGGTCGAAACGGCGCCCCTTGCACTGGAAGGCGGTGTCCTTACCCACCGGACCACCAGGGAAGCCCAGCTCATGGTTTTGATTGTAGTTACAGGTAAGATTATGTCCATGCTTTGCTCAGCAGCAAGGCAACTTCCTGTAAGACCTTAGGTTTGGGAGGAATATGGTAAGTCTACCTTGAAGTTGTCCTTCCCCGTTGGGTAAAAAGCCTTACCAGGTCCCCATGGCGTAGAGAGAAGCTGCCTTTTGAGACTTCCTACTCGGAGTGAGGGTTCAACTTTGAAAGATTTCTCAGGATCCAGTGAAATCTTCACAATTACAGCTCACATTCTCCTGGCTGTACAAGTTCTCTGAGGGCCCGCTGTCTATGTGCATTTTCATTTCTACTCAGATACCATTGTGATAGTTACGTACTACCTCGTCAGGAAGTTTAAGTGCCTAAGAAGATTAATTTTTTTCACCATTTTCAGTTATTTTCTGCGGAAGGATGGGTGTGAGTGATCTCCCCCTGCAATGCTGTTCTTAATGGAATCATACAAATGCTTTGTTCTGGTGATTTTCTATTAGTGCACTTCAGCTGGCTCTACACACTCCTCTTCCTTTGCTCTTTGTCTTCCCATCAGGAAAATACTTTCAAGCTTTTTGGTGCAGTTTCCTGAGAAGTGGAATTGAATTGTCTCCCTGACAGCCTTTCCTTTCAGAAGAGAGTGAGAAGGACAGGTGTCAGGATTGGCTGTGTCCAGTGGATACTGCAGAACACTTTCCTGGGCTTTCTTTTCTTTTTTCTATGGATATAGATGATGCAGATATTTTCCCAGTCTGAGAGTTAGGCTTAACAAGGCTTAGAGAAGGTGAGCTAATTGTCCAGCTTCACAACACCTGGAAGAAACCATAAACTCCAGCGTACCTGTTTCTTGGAGCTCTCTTTCTCAGTGCTGGGCTGTGACACTGATAATTTGAAAGAGGTCTGCAGAAATGAGTTGAAGTTGACTGCCTGCAGGAAGAAAGAGGTTAGCAGTTACTCAGTAAACACTGAGAAGTCCATTGTAGCTGCCCTGTGTCAGTTAGGACTGTGGAGGAGGCAGGAGAAAAGAAAACTGAGAGCGTGAAGAGTTCCTGAAGTTGATAATTTGTGTTTTCAACTTCTCCAGTCTCCATTTTATATATATATATATATATATATATATATATATATATATATAGCCACTTCTATTGGTCTTTCATTTAGTTCCATCTTTGTTCTTTGTCCTGTGTGGGCCTCCCATCTCAGTGGCCTCTCCCATTGCAGAGCACCAGCTCTGGGCTCATGCACTCTAGAGCTTTGGTTCGGTAGTTGGACACATCGGTCCAGCCGCTCCACGGCACGTGGGATCTTCCCAGGCCAGGGATCGAACCGGCGCCCCTTGCACTGCAAGGCTGTGTCCTTACCCACTGGACCACCAGGGAAGCCCTCCATTATATTTTTGATTATATTTGTATTAGACCTAAAATGAACAAATGTGCATTTTTGAAATTTCAAGCTTTTTTCCTAGACTTTCTCTAATCTCAAGTGTACTATGTAATAGTACTTATACGTGATATGTGTCTTTATGGAAATACGTATTCAGTAATTTTATAGTATTTCATTTTTGATTCATATATATCATTCAAATCCTATATGTTCTTGATGAATCTCTTCCAGTATATAACATCTATGGTAAATAGACTTTAAAAAGTTAGATTTCATTGAGTCATGTGGAAGTGGCAGAAATGATGTTCAGTTGTGTGGCAATCTCATGGTTTGGAAGGCAATTAGCAATCAAGGGATTCTAGGGCTTTGCTTGCTCAGATGAAAGTTAGGTAGTTGGATATTAATTGTACTTTTTTTTTCTTTTTATTATAGTTACATTACAGCATTGTTATATTCTGCTGCACAGTTAAGAGAATCAACTGTCTATATACAAGTATCCCCTCTATCTAAAGCCTCCCTCCAACCCCCTACCCCACCCCTATAGATCATCACAGAGCACCAGGCTGAACTCCCTGTGTTATACAGCAGCTTCCCACTAGCTCTTTTACGCATGGTAGTATGTATATGTCACTGTTACTCTTTCAGAGAAGGGAACCCTTGTGCACTGTTGGTGTCAATGTAAATCAATACAGCCACTATGGAGAACAATATGGAGGTTCCTTAAAAAACAACAAAAAATAGAACTACCATTTGACCCAGCAATCCCACCTTTGGGCATATACCTTGAGAAAACCAAATTCAAAAAGACACATGCATCTCAGTGTTCATAAAGCACTATTTACGGTACCCAGCACGTGGAAACAACATTAATATCTATCATAATATGAATGGATAAAAAAGATATGGTACCTGTGCACACTGGAATATTATGTAGCCATAAAAATGAACAAAATTGGGTCATTTGGAGCCATATGGATGGACCTAGAGTCTCGTACAGAGTGAAGTAAGTCAGAGAAAAATAAATACTATATACTAGCACATATATGGAATCTAGAAAAATTGTACTGATGAACCTATTTGCAGGGCAGGAATAGAGACACAGACATACAGTACAGACTTGTGGTATGAACTGAGAGATTAACTCTACTTCTGAGTGAATGGCCCGTTCACTACACCCTAGCCCTTATTCTGTCCCACCCACATCTTTGTTCTCCATGTCCTACAACTGAGGAAATCTTGTGTTTTCTCGTAGTGAGATGAAATGTTTTGTTTCTACTCACATCATCTCCATTCTCTTTGCTGTACACATGCATCTTACTCATTGACCTGAGGATCAAGCTTTGAAAATCTCAAATCCAGCGTAATCTCCTTCATACGTTCATGGTATTTCTGGATGTGTCATGCCTTGCATAATACAGTGAAATACAAATTATTTAGAAAACAAAAGAGAGAAGACCTACACAGTAGAAGAAAATGCTAAAGAAAATGGGGGTGTAGTATTTTTAAAATATTATTCAGAACCAGGAAATAAACAGCGGCTATAATTCAGAAGGCAGTTCATAAATGAGCACTTTTATTCTTCTGCTGCCATTGAAGGTACGTATGTGATCACAGTCATGATTCTCTTCTAGGACATGAATTGTACAAATACATTTCTGTCTCACATCAACCTTTCACACATGTAGAAAACATTGAGGCATTTCCTTTGTGTGTTAATACTTTTCAGAAATAATCAGGATTCCCTTATTTAGACTACCAGATTACCTGCCATAGTAGAAGTAAATGGAAAGAACTCAGCTTCATGAATTTGCTCAATGACCCTCACACTTAATTGGTGAGCCTTTGTTCTGAATTTACCAGAACTGCTATAGGTGCTATAGAGACCTTGTTCCTTTTTGCCAAAGGATTTATATACTTGATGAAACCCTAACTTGTCATACTTGGAATTTCAGAAGAGGTAAATATGGGCCCTAGTATGTCAAGAAGGAGAGATGATGCTCAAGTTTTGGTAGAGTGGGCAGGAAGAAACATGCTCAAAGACACCCTGTAGGAAAAAGCTTCCAGCCTTGGACATTGGCATTTCCTTTGACAGAGATGAAGAAAAATGGAAGCAGAGCTATGTGGGAGATACTCATTTGGATGTGATATAAGACACAGAACCATGAATGTAAGGCAGCCTTTCTCAATTTACAGTGATGACCTAAAATCTCCTTGAAGAGAGCAGACACATGTGATTGACAGGAAACACTGCCTGATTTAGAAATAGATTAATATGCCAGTGATTCAGTGAGTGAGAGGAGAAGGATGGAGAAAGAAAAACAGAACAATTGATTCACCCAAGATAAAAGGGCAAGTGAAAGAACAAGGAGATGAGAAAAAGTGATAGCTTTGTAAAACAAGTACAGACTCAGCTGAATGTTGTTTCGTATATCATTTGTTACATTTTATTTCCCCAATTAGACTGCAGTTAAAAAATACGATTGAACAGATTCTGTTTTATAGTAAAAGCATTAGTTCTCCCTTATCGAGCTTCTGCTCTGAAAGGCCCTTCGCTAGGCACTTTACAAATACCTATAGTAATTTCTGTCACATTTGCAAAGTATGAATTGTTATTCCCATTTTCCAGTCATGGAAACTGTGCCCAGTGGTCAGACCTCCTCTCCAGGCTCCTACTGCTGTGGGAATTGCAACTAGGATTAGAGCTCCTGTCCATCTGGCTGGGACCTGTTCTCTTCTTCCGTTCTTGGTGGCATGGGGCGGGTAGAGAGTGGGGTGTTCTCTTTCAAAGCCATTTACAGATAGGGGAGGGACTTAACCGGATGAGCAAAAAGGAAGTTATCAGAAACGCCCTTTTCTGGGCGCTGCTTCTACATTTAGCAACTGCAGCCTACTGTTTTGGATGCACCTGCCTGAAACAGCTGTGCAGTTAAAAGTCACTTTCTCTTTGGAATCATTCTCCAGAGAAAGGCACCAGAGATAACCTTAGGGTTACAGGGTGGCAGCAGTGCCATTGTGAATCTGATTGCCACATGTTCACTCTATAGTCTGTGAACAGGTTAAAGAAGTTCTACTGCGTTGGCCTAAAAATTCATAAGTCTTTCCTTAAGCTCTAGAATGAAAGTCTGAAAAAATGTTTTGGCCTACTAACTATAGAGTTGACAACACTCAGGAGAACAGCAGCATCCTTAAAAACAAAGTTTCAGAGGAGTGGGGGTTGTGATATTGGCTGTGGCTAGTCATAGAGTGAGAGTCAAATGAGCTAGTAGAACCGGAGCACATAGATTCCATATACATAGATAGTAACCCCACTGATGGTCGTCTGGAGGGTTGACTAGACACACGCAAGCGTCAGACAGTAGCTGGCACATACGTAATCAGTAAATGAGAACTGTTATTTTCCTTTTATTAGAAATTTGAATGAAAAAATTCACTCTTACTCTGAACAAAAGCCAAAAGTATAAGAATCTGATTTTTGTATTTATAATTTCCGTATTTAAGATACTTGAGATTTTAATATTCACAACATTTACATGTTGCAATGTATTTTGTTAGATGTCTCTTTTGGAATGGAATGACATCTCAACTACAGTTTCTGTTTATCTCCTCTATTCTCTATCTCCTTCACTGTCTCCCTTTATTTTCTTCAGCCTCTAAAGCTCTATTTCCCCACGTTTCTTTCCTGCCTCCTATGTAAATATGTGAAAGCCCTTACTAAGAATACTTCTTTGTCTTTGTATTATTCCAGTTCCTAATTTCAGGCAGGATTACCAAACATGGAGTAGCTAGCTCTTTCACTCACATGTACTGATTAATTCATTCATTTATTCTTTCACTCAAAAATTATTTCCAGGGCTTCCCTGGTGGTCCAGTGGGTAAGGACACTGCCTTGCAGTGCAAGGGGTGCCAGTTTGATCCCTGGCCTGGGAAGATCCCACGTGCTGCGGAGTGGCTGGACCGATCTGTCCAACTCCCAAGCCGGAGCTCTGGAGCACATGCACCCAGAGCCAGTGCTCTGCAGCAAGAGAGGCCACTGAGATAGGAGGCCCACACAGGTCAAAGAACAAAAATGGAAATAAATGAAGGACCGATAGAAGTGGCCAAAAAAAAATTAAAAAAAAAAAAAGATTGTTTCCGAATACCTGCTGCCTTCCAGGTGCTGTAGACATCTTTGTGCTCTCATAGTGAGCTTTTCCCTACAGCATTTCTGCTGTTTATATTTCCCTGGGAGAAAAATCTGTGTCATGATACAAATAAATAATTACAAGTGATGATACATACTAAAAAGGGAAAATTAAGGGAGCTCTTTTGAGTGGGGTTGTGATATTGGCTGTGGCTAGTCATAGAGTGAGAGTCAAATGAGCTAGTAGAACCGGAGCACATAGATTCCATATACATAGATAGTAACCCCACTGATGGTCGTCTGGAGGGTTGACTAGACACACGCAAGCGTCAGACAGTAGCTGGCACATACGTAATCAGTAAATGAGAACTGTTATTTTCCTTTTATTAGAAATTTGAATGAAAAATTCACTCTTACTCTGAACAAAAGCCAAAAGTATAAGAATCTGATTTTTGTATTTATAATTTCCGTATTTAAGATACTTGAGATTTTAATATTCACAACATTTACATGTTGCAATGTATTTTGTTAGATGTCTCTTTTGGAATGGAATGACATCTCAACTACAGTTTCTGTTTATCTCCTCTATTCTCTATCTCCTTCACTGTCTCCCTTTATTTTCTTCAGCCTCTAAAGCTCTATTTCCCCACGTTTCTTTCCTGCCTCCTATGTAAATATGTGAAAGCCCTTACTAAGAATACTTCTTTGTCTTTGTATTATTCCAGTTCCTAATTTCAGGCAGGATTACCAAACATGGAGTAGCTAGCTCTTTCACTCACATGTACTGATTAATTCATTCATTTATTCTTTCACTCAAAAATTATTTCCAGGGCTTCCCTGGTGGTCCAGTGGGTAAGGACACTGCCTTGCAGTGCAAGGGGTGCCAGTTTGATCCCTGGCCTGGGAAGATCCCACGTGCTGCGGAGTGGCTGGACCGATCTGTCCAACTCCCAAGCCGGAGCTCTGGAGCACATGCACCCAGAGCCAGTGCTCTGCAGCAAGAGAGGCCACTGAGATAGGAGGCCCACACAGGTCAAAGAACAAAAATGGAAATAAATGAAGGACCGATAGAAGTGGCCAAAAAAAAATTAAAAAAAAAAAAAGATTGTTTCCGAATACCTGCTGCCTTCCAGGTGCTGTAGACATCTTTGTGCTCTCATAGTGAGCTTTTCCCTACAGCATTTCTGCTGTTTATATTTCCCTGGGAGAAAAATCTGTGTCATGATACAAATAAATAATTACAAGTGATGATACATACTAAAAAGGGAAAATTAAGGGAGCTCTTTTAACATGTGTTGGGTAATTTAAGCATGCTTCTCGAGGAAGTTTTAGTGAACTCTGAATGATTTTAGAGTACCTATTTAGTTATTGCTATTGCTCAGTCACTAAGTCGTGTCTGACTTTCTGTGATCCCATAAAGTGCAGTAGGCCAGGCCTCCCTGTCCTTCACTCTCTCCCAGAATTTGCTCAAATTCATGTCTGTTTAATCAGAGATGCCATCCAGCCGTCTCATCCTCTGCCATCCTTTTCTCCTTTTGTCTTCAATCTTTCCCAGCATCAGGGTCTTTTCCAGTGAGTAGGCTTTTCATAGCAGGTGGCCATAGTACTGGAGCTTCAGTATCAGCCTCAGTCCTTCCAAATGAATACTTAGAGTTGATTTCCTTTAAGATTGACTGACTTAGGGCTTCCCTGGTGGTCCAGTGGGTAAGGACACTGCCTTGCAGTGCAAGGGGTGCCGGTTTGATCCCTGGCCTGCGAAGATTCCACGTGCCGTGGAGCGGCTGGACCGATGTGTCCAACTACTGAGCCAGAAATTTGGAGTGCATGCGCCCAGAGCCGGTGCTCTGCAGTGACAGAGGCCACTGCAATGGGAGACCCACACAGGCCAAAGAACAAAGATGGAAATAAATGAAAGACCAAAAAAAGTGGCCAAAAAAAAAAAAAGATTGACTGACTTGATCTCCCTGCAAGTCCAAAGGACTCTCAGAAGTCCCTAGGGTACCCATAGGGCCCAGCAAAGGGGTGAATATTTCGGAGAGCATTTTACTTTTGTAGTTTTGACACTGTGCTTTCTAGACTTCGTTATTCCACAACTCTACTGCAGCTCTGAAATGCCCCCAGACACCTGTCTTTATGTAGCTATAAATTACCTTAAATTAAATTCTATTTCTGTACATTTTCCATGTTTCAGTAGCATCTATTTTCTTTTCATCTACTTGAGATTAATAGTCTGCAAAGTTTTCTTAATGTTTGATAAACTGAAAGTTACTTTTGTTGTTATATTATCATTTAAAAAATGATTGTGTCCTTTTTTCACTTTTCTCCTTTCTCATTATTCTTTAGTTCAGTGCATTTACCTGCCAACTGTTTCTCTTTGAATTTTTTGGCTTTCTTTGTACTTTTACTCCACCCATCAACCAACATAATAATATATCCTATTGTAGCAAGTGTCTCAGATATTGTATAGCAGTTAATCCCTTAATTTCCTTAAAGTTGGGACTTTTAGAATTTTTCTTTTTGCTTTTACTTCACAATTTAAGCATCTCTCGAGAATTTGTCTAAAACTTTTTTTGTGACTAAGTCGTGTCTGACTTTCTGTGATCCCATAAAGTGCAGTAGGCCAGGCCTCCCTGTCCTTCACTCTCTCCCAGAATTTGCTCAAATTCATGTCTGTTTAATCAGAGATGCCATCCAGCCGTCTCATCCTCTGCCATCCTTTTCTCCTTTTGTCTTCAATCTTTCCCAGCATCAGGGTCTTTTCCAGTGAGTAGGCTTTTCATAGCAGGTGGCCATAGTACTGGAGCTTCAGTATCAGCCTCAGTCCTTCCAAATGAATACTTAGAGTTGATTTCCTTTAAGATTGACTGACTTAGGGCTTCCCTGGTGGTCCAGTGGGTAAGGACACTGCCTTGCAGTGCAAGGGGTGCCGGTTTGATCCCTGGCCTGCGAAGATTCCACGTGCCGTGGAGCGGCTGGACCGATGTGTCCAACTACTGAGCCAGAAATTTGGAGTGCATGCGCCCAGAGCCGGTGCTCTGCAGTGACAGAGGCCACTGCAATGGGAGACCCACACAGGCCAAAGAACAAAGATGGAAATAAATGAAAGACCAATAGAAGTGGCCAAAAAAAAAGAAAGATTGACTGACTTGATCTCCCTGCAAGTCCAAAGGACTCTCAGAAGTCCCTAGGGTACCCATAGGGCCCAGCAAAGGGGTGAATATTTCGGAGAGCATTTTACTTTTGTAGTTTTGACACTGTGCTTTCTAGACTTCGTTATTCCACAACTCTACTGCAGCTCTGAAATGCCCCCAGACACCTGTCTTTATGTAGCTATAAATTACCTTAAATTAAATTCTATTTCTGTACATTTTCCATGTTTCAGTAGCATCTATTTTCTTTTCATCTACTTGAGATTAATAGTCTGCAAAGTTTTCTTAATGTTTGATAAACTGAAAGTTACTTTTGTTGTTATATTATCATTTAAAAAATGATTGTGTCCTTTTTTCACTTTTCTCCTTTCTCATTATTCTTTAGTTCAGTGCATTTACCTGCCAACTGTTTCTCTTTGAATTTTTTGGCTTTCTTTGTACTTTTACTCCACCCATCAACCAACATAATAATATATCCTATTGTAGCAAGTGTCTCAGATATTGTATAGCAGTTAATCCCTTAATTTCCTTAAAGTTGGGACTTTTAAAGTATTCTCTGTGATTTTTCTGTATTTGCCTTTGTGAAACTAAATCATTTCAATTTGTTTAACTGGCCTGTGATGATTAATACAAATATCAGATCACCAAATCTAATGAACATGCCTTTTTTCCACAAAAATCAAAGCTCACATGGAGCTGAAGAGTGTAAAGACTAGCATTAGTGCTCATTGAAGGTACAAAAAGT
This sequence comes from Tragulus kanchil, assembly GCA_022376925.1. Taxonomy (NCBI): domain Eukaryota; kingdom Metazoa; phylum Chordata; class Mammalia; order Artiodactyla; family Tragulidae; genus Tragulus; species Tragulus kanchil. The sequence continues at coordinate 188,679,575 of JAIOJX010000030.1, read as the reverse complement.
TTTCAGGCATCTCAAAGAAAGTATCAGTATTCATTTTTAGTGTGCAACCTCATGAATCCTTATGTGTATAACACTTCTCTCCTGGAATAAATCTTATAACTGATTATCACAGCTGTTGGCTCAGAGCCAAAAGCAATTCTGGGAACAGTATTCAATCAATGTATAAACTAGTGAAATACCAGGAACTTTTGGAAGACCAAGAAGGGTGATTAGTTATTGAAGAATAAACAATAGTAAAACATCAAGCATATACTCTCAAACAGTGCAGAAAAGAATTTTCCATGAGTTCACATGGATATAGTCGGGGTTATATTTTAGGACATGGGTTCTACCAGATGATTTATGTTTTGTTATATTGTTAGAGAACATTTAACTAGTACCAAGTATGTCATTTAGAGTTTAAAGGTAATAAACATTTCTGTTATTCAAGGTAAAGTATGTTTAGAATACCACCATCAACATATAGTTTTATTTGTAACTGAATAAGAAACTTGATACAGAAAAATAAAAACAGTAATAAATCGATGAAAGTAAAACCACAGGAGCTGAAAACATAGAACTGTGAGCATTATGTTTAGGTTAAACAGAATGTGAAGATGACAGATTAGATCTTTAAACAGAGCAGGAGCCCTCAGTGTATAGTAGATACATGGACCGTATTATCCACCTTTCTGGAATATTTTCCATTTGAATTTTAGTATATTTATAAATGACAATAAAACCCTTGATGGAAAAAAAAAAAAATCATTGCAAGAAGGTATACATTCATGTTGTTTGAAAACTTAGGCTGGAAGGAAGAAAGACTGTATCTGAAGAGGGAAAGCAGGGCTTCCCTGGTGGTCCAGTGGGTAAGGATACCACCTTGCAGTGCAAGGGGCACTGGTCCGATCCCTGGCTTGGGAAGATCCCACGTGCCGCAGAGCAGCTGGACCAGTGTGTCCAACTACTGAGCCAGAGCCCTGGAATGCATACACCCAGAGCCAGTGCTCTGCAACGAGAGGAACAGCTGTGATGGGAGGCCCACACAGGCCAAAGAACAAAGAGTAATAAATGAAAGATCAACAGAAGTGACTGAAAAAAAAAAAAATATATATATATTTAAAAAAAGGGAAAGCAGGCCCTTTTTCCGAACCAGCTCATCGGCCAAATTAATTCAGTAGGCAAAATCAACTTATTGCCAGTGAGTGAAAGCATACTTTTTTTTGCTACTTTATGACTAACTGCAATACTTGGTCATCATTATTTGCCATTTTGACAATTATGTTATCAGGCCTAGCTTCACATTTAGATTATCAGAAGGAAATTGTCATTTTTCCCTGGTAGCTCAGTTGGTAAAGAATCCACCTGCAGTGCAGGAGACCCCAGTTTGATTCCTGGGTTGGGAAGACCCTCTGGAGGAGGGCATGGCAACCCATTCCAGTACTTGTGCCTGGAGAATCCCCATGGACAGAGGAGCCTGGCGGACTACATTCTATGGGGTCTCAAAGAGTCAGACAACTAAGCGACTAAACATATATTTTTTAACTGCACCTTCACTTCAAAGATGTATATAAAGCGGACTGAGACCAGTCTACTTTTTTTGTAATCTTTAAGATGATTGAGTGTGGAACTTGCCTGGTGGTCCATTGGTTAAGACTTCACCTCCCAATGCAGAGGGTGCAGGTTCAATCCCTGATTGGGGAGTTAAGATCCCACATGCCTCACAGACAAAAACCCAAAGCATAGCATAGAAGTAGTATTGTAACTGACTTAATAAAGACTTCAGAAGTGATCTACATTAAAAAAAAATTAAAAGACCAATAAAATATATGGACAAAGTCTCAAGCAGTAACCTAGCTTATGACAATTAATTCAAACAAAAAGATTACAGACATCAACCAAGCATTCTGTTTTCATTACATTACAATTTTAAAGCTTCATTTTCAGTTAGACATACATATTGCACACACGTGTATATGTACATATATACACGAGATAACATATAATTCATTCATTACAGTCAAAGCAAATATTTTACCTCTTTTGCTTAAGGGTCACTTTAACAGAAGAAGATATAAATCTTCTTTCAAAATAAAAACACGTCTTTAAAAACATGAGCTATGCCAATGTGCTAATATGTGACAAAATCCAGGCAGAGATTATTTAAAACTTGGTATGACTTCAGAGGCTTGTATCATGGGGAGATTTTCGAACCACTATACATAATTTTGGGAAAGATATGAAAGCAATATTTATATTTTAATATTTTCATAACCAGCATATACAGTTGAAATTGAAAAGCAGATTTATAATTAAGACTGCAAAATGTTTTCTGGCTCTCTGTGGTTTGGTATCATCTTATTAGATGAATTTATTTCAGTTCCTAAAAGTTCCCATTTGTCAATTTTTCATGTTTTTTGTTTAGGTATGTATCAGGTGTTCTCAGGGGGGAAGGGAATTCAGCCAGTACATGTCCCCACGTTGACTCATACATAAAAAAGAATATTTGCAGATGTTTTGATAGTGGGTGGGTTCAAATCATTTGTCCTAAGGCAACATTCGTAGTCACACTTTGATCAGTTTTATAGTGACTAGTGTATTTTCCCTGCAGAAATTGCCCCATAACCTCAAAAGACAAGGGAAATATTAGGTGAGAAAATTGGAAAACATCCGATTGGCGTGTTCCAGCATGTGGACCAGAATGAATTGCATTCGGTCTAATTTCAACTACTTAATATAATACCTGTAATACCACAGTGTCTCAAGAGAAACCAGCAGATGAAACACACATAGATCATAAAATTGCTGCACCACCACAGTATTTTTAGATCTTTAATGGTGATTTCTTTCAAAATTTGTAGTTGCGTTCTTTCCTCACAATTACTACCCTTTGCAAGGTGTTTGATGACTTCCATACATAGTCATATTTAATTCAGTGAAAACCCAGAGGCAAAGATTCCTATCCCCTTTTTACAGATTAGAAACCAAATGCTCACTTAAGAATCATGATAGTTTTCAGTCACAAAAGTAGGACCTCACAAAGCTGGGGCACTGATTAAAATCATTCAAATAACTGCTGTTCTCCACATCAAAAATATTCCATCTGTTGTTTTTAGCAAAGTATTTTAATGGGAATTTTAGCACTAATGATTAGCGTAGTAGTAGCAAGGATAATAATAGTAATAAAAAGGAATCATAGCAGCTGAATATATTGATCATTTTTCACAAATTCTTAAGTGAATTGTAGTTTCCAGATTTACAATAGTAGAGCTGAGCCTCAGAGAACAAATACCTTGTATGAGGTTAGAAAGTCACTAACTAGTGGAGCTGTGATTTGAGCTCAGAACCTCCAGTGCCTGAATCTGCAGTCTGAGCCAAGCAGGAGTTAAATGTGAATAGTACATGGGCACAGAGGAACAGTGTGTGTGTGTGTGTGTGTGTGTGTGTGTGTGTGTGTGTGTATAGTTTTTATAAAGCTACAATTTGTGAAGAGTGTTGTATCTTGCAGCATTAGACATTGAATTTCTCTTTAATGGGAAATATTTTTTTCTGTATTCTACATTTGAATAGTGTAGAGTACTGGAAAATATAGGACCACATTACTATTTTGGTACCCCTAACAGTTTTCAGAA